>CM053808.1:6515357-7816428 GCA_028671895.1 Oenanthe sinensis
GCTAAACGTTAATAAAACATTAATTTTTAATGGTACCATTCAGAAAAGTCAATTCTACAATGGTACCATTAGAAATTTTCCAATTTCTAAGTTCTACTTTTTAGGGATGATAATAATATAAAAATAATTTTAATATCTATTATATATGATAAAAAATTTAGGAAAAATTGACTTTGCTAAATGTTACCATTATGAATTATCATTTTAATTAATACTTAACAGTTTTATTAACATAGTGGTATGATGTGGAAGAAGTCAAAAGTATAGTGGTCATCTTGGAAGTCTAAAATAGTGAATGGTACCATTTTAAAAAGCCAATTCTACAATGGTACTATTAGGAATTTCTCTATTGTATATACTAGTTTACTAAGTCGCGCTTCACAACGGCAATTGAGCCCCCTCTCGTATAACCCGTTTCTCTTTATTGAACGGTATCTCATGATTTTCAAATTCTACCAATAACACATTTATTAGAATGAATTCACTAAATAAATAATATGCGCATCGCGACAACCATTCTCTCGTTGAACTTATTTCTCTCCATCGAGTCGTCTCTCATTGTTCTCAAATTTTACAAATAACACGCTTCTCACAATTAATCCGCTAAACAAATTACACGCACTTCATGGCGGTCATTGAGTCGTCTCTCGTTGAACTTGTTTCTCTCTATTGAACCGTCTCTTGTTCTTAAATTTTATAAATAACACGCTTCTCAGAATGAATATACTAAACAAATTTTATAAATAACACGCTTCTCAAAACTAATCCACTAAACAAATTACATACGTTCCGTGGCGTGCATTGAATCGTCTCTCGTTGAGCTTATTTCTCTTAATTGAACCATCTCTCCTTAAATTTCACAAACAACATGTTTCTCATAATGAATCTATTAAACAAATTACGCACGCGCGCTTTGCGGCGGCTTATAGAGCTGGTTGTCGTTGAGTTTGTTTCTCTCCATTGAGATGTCTCTCGTTATTCTCGAATTTTACAAATAATAGTCTTATCAGAAAGAATCTACTAAACATAAACAAATTACATTATCTATAAAATTTAAAATTAAATTTTTTATTAAATTAAATTAATTTATACTATCTTGTTAGTATTTTTAATTTATAAATTACGTTTTAAAAGAATAATAGAATAGTAATTTGATTTTAAAAAACAAGATGTTTATTTAAATTGATGATAATTTAAGAGAATATTAAAATAAAAAGTGTAGGAGAATATTAAAATGTTAATTTTGATTTTAAAAAAAATTAGGAGAATATTAAAATAGTAATTTAGTTTGAAGGGAAAATTTTAAGAAAATATTAAGACGATAACTTGATTTGAGCAGAAAGTTAGGGATAATATAAAGTAATTTACATGTTTTATTTATAATTTGAAAAAAGTTTAGGAGAATATAAAATAACTCATATTTTTTTATTATTTGGAGAAAGCTTAGGAGAATATAAAATAACATAGATTTTTTTTATAATTTTTAATATTTAGTAATTCAAAAAAACTAAAAAATTAAAAAAGTACATTGAGACGATTTATGAGCACCACCTAACTGTCTCTGTCTTCTCCTTTATACATATATATTGATTGTCACCCAAAAAATTTTAGTATACACATTTAAATTAATTAAATTTAATAAAATAATTAAAACTAGTAGTTCATATTGTTAAAGGAGAGTTTTACAATGTAAATATTTATTTCTATTAACATGTTTTTATATTATTATTTTTAGAATTTATGTGACTTATTCAAGATAATAACTAAAAATTATTTAAATATATAATATTTTTCAATCTTTTTTTATTTAAAATTTTTAAAATTAAAAAATAAAAATGATAGATTTTCTGCTATTTTTTTCAATTTCAGTATACATATTTGTATATAGCTACATAAAAAGACGTGTTATAACAGAGTGCTCTGTCTCGTTGAACAACTCGCATACCATCTGCTCATTTCATAATAGATTATATATTAATGATAATTAAAATTATCATCACATTTGATATGTAGTTTATTTAATAAATTATTCATATATTTAAGTTTTAAAGACGACGATAAATGGATAACTCTAACACTGAGTTATTTATTTAATAAATTATTCATATATTTAAATTGTAATTACTTTTAAAATTTTATTTTTAAAAAGAATCAACTGACATCTCCTACTTAATTCCTTACTAAATATTTATTCAACTTTCACGTTATACATAATCTAATCAGATTATAATTTTTATAATGTTAAGACATAAATATTCCTAAATCTCATTAATTATCAAAATAATAACCAATTTTTAAAATAAAAATAAAAATTACTTTTACTTTATAAATTATTTAATACTCCCGTCTCATTTAATTTTTAACATTTTCTATATTATATGTATCATTTTTTGAAAAATATTAACGAATCACAGAAATTTTGTACTCCGTCTGTCCCTAAATAGTTATCCATTTTCATTTTTTTCTGGTCAAATTGACTAATTTTTGATTAAAAATTAAAAATTATTCTTTTATAGTTTTAAAAAATTAAAATATATTTTTTAAAATAGATTATATATATTTTTAATAATATAAAATTTTAATTATATATTATATTTAAATTACAATAAAAGATGAGTTAATTTGATCACACTAAAACAAAGTCGACTACGGAGGGAGTACAAAACATCCGCGAGTCATGACTCACCTTCACATCATTTCACAACACACCCAAGAAAGAAGCCCACTTTTAACAATAATATCCTCTGCCTTTTATCTCATATAATACTTGAACCAACTTGTTCTACTCCCCCGAACTCTACTACACTTTCTGTCATGGAAAATTTCTCCTATAACTCGTCGTACCCCGAGTCAGGCGACTCATCACCACGATCCCGAGAAATCGACTTTGAAAACCCGCCACCCTGGGAAGACTCAAACTACAAGGTTAAATTCATGTGTAGCTACGGTGGTAAAATCCATCCACGCCCTCATGACAATCAGCTCGCTTATGTCGGTGGCGAAACCAAGATTTTAGCCGTTGATCGAGCAATAAAATTTGCCAATCTTGCAAGTAAGTTATCCGCGATTTGCGATAACTCTGAGGTATGTTTTAAGTATCAATTACCAGGTGAGGATCTCGATGCTTTGATTTCTGTTACTAATGATGATGATTTGGAACATATGATGCATGAATATGATCGGCTTTATCGAGGCTCTTCGAAACCTGCAAGACTGCGGTTATTTTTGTTTACTGTGACTAGTCAGACTGCTGCTTTTGGATCTGGTGACGCTAAGTCGGACCGTGAACGGTTCGTTGACGCGTTAAATACTGGGCCGGTTCAGTCTCCGGTGGTTGTGCCACCGAATAATGTTGATTTTTTGTTCGGGTTGGAGAAAGGAGTAGCGCCGCCGGCTATGAGTGGAGCTCGGGATCCGGGGGTTTATTCCGAGGCTGATGTTGTTGTTCAGAATCACGAGGATCGGATCGTGTCAGATCCCAGGCACGATCCGATCCAGAAACATATTCAGGATTTACAGAGATTGAGAATTAGTGATGAACAACAACATCAACCTAATTATAGGAGGAAAAGCGAAGAGTATTATGTTCAGAAGATGCCTGAGAAATTAGCTCCATCGCAAACTTTACCTGCACATTTACCTGCACAATCTGTTCCAATTCCAGCCAATTACTGGCCGGAAAAGCAGATTCTTGGTGGAGTTTATCCGCCAAGTTCAATTGGACTTGGACCGGATCATCAACAACAGCAGCAGCAACAACAACAAGTTTACATGATTCCGTCACAGCCAAACATGTACCAAATGACACGACCACTAACTGGACCAGCCGGTCAAACTAATCAAGGCTACTATATGCAGCGCATGACACCTGAAGTTTACAGGGACCAGCCTGTATACAATGTTGTGTCACAAGCACCACAGCCTACTTTACCACCTCAAGTAGTTCCGAAAACGACAGGTTTTCAAGCTACTACTAGTGTCATGGATACTGGTTATACACAGGTTGCCTATGATAGTGCTAGTGGCAGACAGGTTTACTATACTGCGCCTGCAGGCGTAGTTACCCAACCACAGGGGCCAGTGCCTGTGCAGTATCAGGCAGTGCCAGGGTACGGTGGGGAGATGAGAGCAGTGGCCGGGAATTATAATCAGGAGGGCGGCGGTAAGGTTGTCCCGGTGAAGGTCTCACAAACTTCAGGATGAATTTTAAGTTTTGTATTTTGTTGTATTAAATTTGGTTGTGTTATTGTTAATTACTCATAAAGCTACACTGTAACACTATATCTCATATGCTTATCACTGTGCTTGTAAATATGATCGTGGAATTATATATTTAAGTGTTTTTAAGTTATTTAGAACATGGTTGTGTAAAATTAGCCAGTTTTGGTAGCAAGTTTAAATCGCATGGTATCAAAAATTCAGTTTGAAATCCAGCAAAAGTAGCTGAATTCGCAATTAGTTAAGATTCGAATAATTTTTTTATATCTTGATTTGATGTATTTTTTGTGGATTGCATCACATATTCACATCATTCGAATTTTGGACGGAACATGTTGATTTGATCTACTTATAAACCAGGCATAATGTATATTACTGAGGTGTGTTTATATATAATTGGAGAAATGAAGGTGACAAACAGTGGCAACATGTAAAAGTGGAGTAGAAGCCAGAAGGTTTGGATACACACCAGGCAGGCAACTTGTAAAATAACCCTTCATCTTGACGTGCACATAAATCAGAACTTATGATATATTTGTTTTTGTATCAACTTGTCTCGAACTGTACAGCTCAAGGTGCATTTGGATATATCATCACTCACGACTCACGAGCGTAAGTTACAAAAACTCCATTCATTTTTATGTTCGTAAACTAGCGTAAGATCCGTGTGCATCTAATCTTTTCTGGACCTTAGTTTAGAAGACAAATGATTCTCATCGGTGTTTGTTATAACATATTTATCGCGTTTAATATTCTTAGTACGGTAAAATACCCGTATAAGTTTTAGTTTGACAAACTTAAGTAATCGGCAAATATACAGATTAGAGCTTGAAACAATTTGGTTTAGACTAATTAGTTCGAATATTTCACTTGATTCTTATACAAATAAATTAAACAAGAAGACAACCTCTACAACACTATTAGATTCGAATTACACAACACAGAGTTAGTTAAAATGCATTTGTGATATTCAAAACAGGGGTCCACAGAGAGGAAAAGTTGTGTCCTGTGAGTGATCATGGAGCAAGAAAAAAATGAAGTCCGAGTCTTAAATTCACACGAAAAGCCACATTTGCCGGGTTCTTCAAGTAATATGTAAGATGATGACTTGTGATAATATTGGATATAGTACTGGTACTCAACTGGCTACTTTTGTCCTTAACATTGTTTATTGTCCTTAAAACAATAATAGAATTGCTTCGCTTTAAGGCAAACTCAGGATCAGCACAATTCCCCTCTTCCTTCTTGCTTGTTTAATCCCATCACAATCGCATCCAGGGCCGGATCTAGTAAGGGGAAGGGGGCAAGTAAATTTTTTTTGACATTTAATCTCATCATAATCGCATTCAGGGCCGGATCTAGTAAGGGGAAGGGGACAAGTATCTCCCTTGAAAAATTTTTGACAAAATTTTCCCATTAAATTTTTTACAAAAATATAGAAGTGTCCCCGAAAAATTAAATTTCATAAAAGTGTCTTCACCCTCTTAAATATTTTTCTAGATCCGCCTTGAATTAATGTATCTTGCAGTAATCATTATATGTGTTGCCTGTCTTATTTTCCTATGACTTGAGGTCTCCAGAGCAATGCGAGCTATATTAAGCAAGCAGCTCTTTCAAAGTCTTAGAAGGCGATATTAATTTATTTTGGCCTATAACTCAATTCTAATTGTGCCTGAACAACATATAATGTGCACACTCCTTAGTTGTAACATATGTGTATATTCATGTGTAAAACTTTGACATTAGCACTAGAGAGTAATATTTGTGAAATGGAAATATGAAGTCCACAACAAGATAATGGATTCCTTGACACTAATAATGGAGTTGATTTGGCTGCCTCCCATGATATATCACAAGTCAAATTCTCAACTTGTGCAGCCTAATGACTACTAACATTATGGTTGATTATATTTTAAGGGATAGTGATTGGTAGTAATTTCCAAAATCAAACCTGATAA
Source organism: Oenanthe sinensis (assembly GCA_028671895.1). Classification (NCBI taxonomy): domain Eukaryota; kingdom Viridiplantae; phylum Streptophyta; class Magnoliopsida; order Apiales; family Apiaceae; genus Oenanthe; species Oenanthe sinensis. The sequence continues at coordinate 6,521,534 of CM053808.1, forward strand.
TCTGCGACTGCTAGTAGTGCTAATCATGCATGTTTATATTCATGCAACATCTGTCAGGAGTGTCAGCTAATTTGATAGTACTAATCATGCATGTTTTCATGCAACATTTCAAAGCTAACACAAGAGAACAAGAACAATATCACTTCAAGATAGAAGTTCACACTTAGGTAGTCCTACATTGATTGACAGGTTCCTATAGTTTTCGGGTTCATTGCTAAAGTAACTCCGATGAGATGGTCTAATGGTTACTCGTAAAATATAACAATAAACTTAAAACTATCGGTTAATTCAAGGTTAAGAGTTCGATAATCGTAATAAAAAAAATTATACATTAGAATTTAGGGGTTCTGTAAACATTTTGAGAAGACACAAATACATCTATACTATGTATCCTCTCATCATCAATTCGGTATTCAAAGATTTTAATGGAGGACATAAAATTGACCATTCCATAGCCCCGAATCAAAATGGTTAAAATAAAATGCAAAAAGAACCCCTGCCAACATGCTATAGTGAGCTTCACAAACATTAATTTGTATGATACAAAGAAATAATAAAAGAAGTAACATACAACCAAATGTAGCTATGTGGCATCATTTAATTCAGTATCAATATTATCAATGAATATGTAATGTTGACAAAGCTAGTGGTTAGGTTAAATGTTATAATCCAAGTAGAAAAAGCATAGGAAATATATTATTCAACATAGACCTAAAGTCTAAAGATACTTGACAATGAAAGGATGATAAAGAAGATGAGTATATGAAACACTTGTGTAATACTCCTTTTGGAAAATAATTTTGATCACAAATTTTTAAGATTTTTGAATACATGGTTAAAATTATTATTTTTGAATTTTTTTTATGAATAAAAATATTAAATTAAAATTTTTATTCAGAAAAAAAAAAATTAAAAATAATAATTTTGTCACATGTGAATTATGTCCGAAGTATCTATTTTACAGGTGTACCTTTTTTTGATGAAAATGTACTACTCAATTGACCCACAATTCTGAATACTTTTATTCAGTTTTTGTATGTATCGTAAGTCTTTGGGGGTGTTTGGCTTCCCATTTTTTCCGGAAATAAGCTCTTATTTTCGGAAAAAAATAGGTATATATGTATTTTTTTTGAAAATAAGTAACTTATTTTTTATTTTGAAGATAATATTTGATTTTAAAATTCTAAAATAAATATTTATCTTTAAAAAAATATAAAATATGTAAAAAAGAAATATGAAATAAATAACTTATTTTAAATTTAAGGAATCTCAAACCCCCTTTGTTTATAGGGTTTTGAAAGCTTTTTATCCTTACGGGAGAATGTGGAGGAGGGAGGGGAGGCTTTTGTCAATGTTATCATCGTTGAAAATGGTATCACGTTTTAGAAAAGGCGTGGCTCTAGGCCTTTTGGTTTAATCGAAAATAAATTTTCCAATCTTTAAAGCCTTGATCTTAAATTGTGCTGATACGAAGTGTATACTGGATAAGTTTTTTTCCGGCATATACGTCCTAAATCATTGTATTAGCCCATGAATGGTGGAGATTAAAACAAAAAGATGAGCCTCGATATACGGATCCGGTAAATTAGCGCGGCTCGTGCTCCCGCAATTCAATATTAGTTTCCCAATTCATAGACCCTAATTTCATATGTATCCTGAAACCATAAACCCTAATTTTAAATTTACTCCAAATCATAAACGCTAATTTATGATGTATCCTGAAACCATAAACCCTAATTTCAAATTTATTCCAAATCATAAACGCTAATAATCATAAATCAATTGCAAACATATAAATTTAGGGCAAAATTATATATCCAATTACATAAAAATTGAAATAAAAGTGATTGATTTACATGCCAAATTTAGCAGAAGTCGAAAAGAAGCAACCCAAATTGTCTAGCCACTGCATCTTTCTATAGGTGCTTGTATGTGCGTGTTTAAATTGTTTAGATAACTGATTCTTCAACTGCAGCAGGGGGTGAGATGAAAAATCGCCTCCTTCAAGTTTCTTGTGTATCTATTTATTTGTTGTTTATTTGTTATTCGATTGTATGTATACTGTACGGACGAACATCGCTAATTTATCGGGCACGTACACAAGCCATGATAAATTACCTAGGCTTGTCCTCTTTTTTTTAATCTGGACCGTTCCCAAACTGATTCAATGACTTAGAAAGTGTATGCAGGAAAATGCTTATCCAGCATACACTTGTTGAGGATCAGGACCCACTTGTAAAAATGACTTCCCTTGCCACAGTTTCGGATATTGAATCAAAGGATATGTTACAAAAGAGAAACCAGCAGGTGTATCATAATTCATAATCATTCCCGCCTCACAGTTTAAGATGTCGAATCACAGACAAATGTCTAGCTGGACGACAGCAGTGATTTAAAAGAATGTTCATTCGCAAGTACGAGTTCAGTATGTAACTTGGACTAATGTCCAAATCCGTTGTTATTTTCTTCACTCTCAAACGCACGAACAAAACTAAGAAATCTAGAGAAAGAACTCATTTTCATCAGAGACTGCACTCAACATCAATATAGACATGTTCAGAGAACTAAACATATCGATGGAGCTGATCCAAACAAGATCTACTAACTTTATGTAAAAAACGAAAACCTGTAACCAGCATCTCGATTCCTTCTTTCATTCTCCCTCACAGCCCCCACAACTCAGGTCACCAAGCATATGATAATCATAATTATGGGCATATTTAAAAAGGGTTTTCCATCCCTTCCAAACCCAAGTTAATACAAGATCCTTCTTAAACTCGAAAACTTGTTCAAGATAACACCACCACAATAAGTATCTAACCCAATAAGGAGAGACTGAATAGTAGCTGGAGACAGTATAATAAGCCTCTACTCGACCATTACTACAAAATACTGGATATAATGTACCTTCAACAAAATAGAGTTTATCTGTGGCAATGGTTGTTTACTATTCAAGTAGCACCAGGCCTTATCAAATAGAGAGACTAATAAACTTCAATATCCCGAGATTTAGATACAAAAACTCCTAAAAACCTTGCCACTCAAAAAGTAGCTAACAGCAAGAAAATTAGTTTTGGCAGTCTGCAACAATCTATTTCTTCACCTCTTCATACTCTGCCTCTGGAGGTTGATCACCACCTTGCGAACCTCCTGAGCTGGAACCACCTGCTGAACCACCACCACTCATGTGCTCTCCAATCTTAGAGACAGCCTTGTTTGCTGCGTCAATCTTGGCTTTGATCTCCTCGACACTGTCACCCCCTGATGCCTTTCTCAAATCAGCCACTGCTGCTTCAATTTCTGATGCAACTTCAGCTGGAATCTTGTCTTTGTACTCGTTCAGGCTCTTCTCCACACTGTACGCAGTTGTATCAGCTGTGTTCCTGGCATCAATAAGAGCCTTCCTTTCTTGATCTTTCTGGGCGTGCATCTCAGCTTCCCTAACCATCTTCTCAATTTCATCATCAGAAAGACCTCCAGATGACCGAATAGTGATCTGTTGTTCTTTACCAGTGGTCTTATCCTTGGCAGAGACAGTAACAATACCATTGGCATCAATGTCAAATGTGACCTCAATTTGGGGCATACCCCTAGGTGCCGGAGGAATGCCAACAAGGTCAAATTCACCCAACATCTTGTTGTCAGATGCCATCTCTCTTTCACCTTGCAGCACCTTAATACCGACTTGAGTTTGGTTGTCAGCAGCAGTTGAAAACGTCTGAAACAAGAGATTTCAAGTCAGCAGCAATAAATGTGAAAAGAACAAATCTAATTCACAAAAGATCACTGCCCAATTGAATTTCAAATAAATTACGGTAAGCAATTGAGTGGATACCTGGCTTTTCTTTGTCGGGATAGTTGTGTTCCTAGTGATCAATTTGGTGAAGATACCACCAAGTGTCTCAATACCAAGTGACAAAGGAGTAACATCTAGTAAAAGCAACTCCTTAACATCACCACGAAGAATACCACCCTGGATAGCAGCACCCATAGCAACTGCCTCGTCAGGATTTACACCCTTGCTTGGGCTCTTTCCAAAAATTTCAGAGACTATCTCCTGCACCTTTGGAACTCTGGTCATCCCTCCCACAAGTAGGACCTCGTCCACCTCCTTGGTTGATATGCCAGCATCTTTTAGACAATTCTTGCAAGGAGTTCTGGTCCTTTCGATCAAGGAATTAACCAAAGCTTCAAACTTTGATCTAGTAAGAGTAATATTTAAATGCTTTGCACCAGACTGATCTGCTGTAATGAAGGGCAGGTTGATTTCAGTCTGTGAGGTTGAGGACAGTTCAATCTTTGCTTTCTCAGCTGCTTCACGGAGTCGTTGTAGAGCAAGTTTGTCTTTTGAAAGGTCTATACTGTCAGTTCTCTTAAATTCATTCACTAGGAAATCCAATAGAGTATTATCAAAGTCTTCTCCACCCAAAAATGTGTCACCATTGGTCGATTTCACCTACATGAACAACAGTTTAGTACATATATTGGATCAGATAAGAAGATAAAACATATAGTGACTTGTTGTACCTCAAAGACACCATTTGATATCTCTAAGATGGAAACATCAAATGTTCCACCACCAAGGTCAAAAACAGCAATTAAACCCTCCTTGTTGTTCATCCCGTAAGAAAGTGCAGCTGCAGTAGGTTCATTAATAATTCTTTGGACATCAAGGCCAGCAATACGCCCTGCATCCTTTGTGGCTTGCCTCTGTGCATCATTGAAGTATGCTGGAACAGTAACCACAGCACTATTCACGGTCTTTCCAAGATAAGCCTCTGCAGTTTCCTTCATCTTGGTCAGAACAAAAGCACCAATCTGGCTTGGTGAATACTGTTGACCATTGGCCTCAACCCAGGCATCTCCATTGGGAGCCCTAACAATCTTGTATGGAACCATCTTCATTTCTTTCTGTGTTTGTTGATCATCAAATCGCCTGCCTATCAAACGCTTGGTCCCAAAAACTGTGTTTGTCGGGTTGGTCACTGCTTGACGCTTGGCCGGTGTACCCACTAAGAGCTCTCCTTTGTTGTTAAAGGCTACCACTGATGGTGTTGTGCGAGATCCCTCAGCATTCTCAATCACTTTTGGTGCCTGAAAAGAAGTCCCATCAGTGAGCCTATGTACTTCTTCAGAAAATGTGCACTACTACCATTTTTATCAACAATCAAAAGCTTACCTTGCCCTCCATGACTGAAACACATGAGTTAGTTGTACCCAAATCGATTCCAATGACATCATTACCAGCAGGCTTTGTGCTACACATATAAAATATAAAATTAACTATTTTAGGATTCACAACACAGCAGAAAAACATAAGATTCTAAAATTTGAAGAATACAAGTACCTAAATGGCCTGGCAAGACTGGCCCATTTATTGTTCATGTGTGATGTAGTCCATGAAGTCTTACCATTTCCAGCCAACTGCAAACAAAAAATTCAAAACGATTTAGCTGACTTGTTACAAAGATTCCAACTGATAATATCAATCACACAAACTAATCAAGTCTGTCATTTTATAAAAGGTTCATAGCCACATATGAAATCATATACAGTAGACCATAATACAAACAATCCTCTGCCTAAAACAAAAACACAGTTAAATATCACCACAATAAAAGATCAAAACTTTCTAATTAAAGAACACAACATAGTCATTAACTCATTTAAACAAAACCCCGTAAAACATAAGAACTACTGTTCAATTAACAAACAACTCATCATTCAATCAAAGCCTTATATCCAATTCTCACCTAATTACTATAACACACACATAAAAATATACAGTAATACAGAGACCGATTTAAAAATAAAAAAATCATCTTTCCAAGATACAATCAAGTAAGTAGTATCACAAAGTTTACAACTTTATCATCTAAAAACTATTATCCAAGAATTAAAACACTATAACACACATAAATCACCACATAATTTCATAAAAAAACAAATAGATCAAGAAACACAATTAAATTGCCAAAACCCAACAAATCAAACACCTTTATCAAACAAATAATCACAAACCCGCCAATATATCAACAAATCAAACATCTTTAAACATACAAACACAACATCTAAACAGAAACTATACATACATAATATACATAGACATAAAAACTTACAGATTGAAAAGCAGATGAAACTTCGCGTCGACGAATAGATCTGAGCAACATACTTGCGGCCATGGTAGAGGAATCACTCGATTTGATCTCAAAGAAAGCTAGTGTTTTAGTGTTTGTATGTATATATATACGCGTGTATGTATATGTGTGGTGTTAGGGTTTAGGGTTTATGAGGTGGAAGATAAAAATGAGGACGGTGCGGCGTTTGTGATTAATATACTTGATGAACCTTCTAGAATAATCTAGGTTTGGGTTTTTTAATCTATTTTTTGCCCTTTTTATTTATTTATTATAATTTAATCTGTTTATTTGTTTAAGGGAAATAATTATTTTTTTTCACACAAAATTTAAAGATTGTATAGGTAGTTTTTTTAGGAAAAATTATGTTATTTTAAATAATTGGTGTATTTTAAAAAAAAGGTTTTAAAGTTGAGTATATATGTAAAACTCTTAATTTTTTTAAATTGAGGCAATGTGTATAAAATAATAAATAAATTATCTAAATATTAAGTTCATACTTCATATGTTTAATTAATGATTTTAGACGTGTAAATTAACATTTTATTAAGTATACAAATGGGCTTAAATATTGAATTTAATTAATAAAAAGTTGATAATAATTATCTTTGCTTAGATTTTATGAAAAACTGAGACCCTTCATAAAAGTAAAAATGTATAAAAAACGATCAATAACAACTAATGTTGGCCAATATAAGATTTTATTTATTTTACCAATATATTAAGAAAAATTATATTACAATTTCGATTTACACTTGAACATTTATATTCTCTCATCAGAGAATGCAACTTAAAACAATGAAGTAAATTTGGTTTGTCAAACAGACAAGAATGTAGAAGAAAGATAGCTTCAACCATGGTTCCCTTTCTAACTCAACAGTTGCCCAATAGATGAGTAAAGTACATGATATAAATTAACTGAAAACTTGCAACACGTTCATATAGAGGGACAAAACTAGGAAATCTGACATTGCAAGTACATAAACTTGTGTAGTTGCTCTATATGTTTTTTTTTTCAAATTCGAAGATAGCCTGCTCTTTCACTTTTCCTAGTGAACCTTCGATTTATAGACCAGTTCCTCTTCAAGTCTCTCCTTCTACGCCAAGCATCAATACGCGTATAAAGGGCCGAAAAGAGGAAGCAAAGTAGTACTAGCACTAGCATTGCCACACACAGAAGCATGACATTTCGAAACCCTTTCATTAGTTTTGGATCTTTTTGTCCTGTCCACGGAACTCCTCCCACATTCATTCCAAACACTGTCAATGTAGATAAAAAAACAAAGAACATGTCTTAGGAAACAGCAATGCATGGAAATATAATTATATTTCGTGGGAAGATATTAACCTCCTGTGATTACAGATAAAGGAAGGAATATGATAGATAGGAAAGACAGGTAGTAGAGCTTTCTGTTGATTTGCTCGGCTTGCCAGCTATCAAGACCAGCCTGGACTGCGGTGACACGATTAGCTATAAATCCGACATTTTCCTTCAATCTTTTGAATCTCCCAGTCAACTCTTCAAGAGAATTAATGTCTTCAGTGGCAAACCAAACTTTCAAAGAACACTTTTCCTTGACTCGTGGAAATACTTGTTCTCCATGCGCAAGCACCTGCAATCAGATATGATATCAACTACATTTAACCCACAAATATGTTTGCGTCAAGGTAATTTTACAGGGACAGCTACTAATATGTCGACCCTTGAAAATTTTATTTTATTGCAAATGTCCTAACTAAAAAGTCAGAGTAACGCTAACAAAACATAATCCCTGAGAAAATATCAGATTTTTGAAGTTTGATTAACAACAATCTCTTCAAGATTGAAAATATATTATATGATATTTCTTTTACAAAGGGAAGGGCCTCTTACGACTACGTTACGAGGTCTCCCTTGAAAGCAAATTTGTTGGCCTAGGAGACAGACCTTGACATAATTGCTCTAATTTTCATTCTGTTGCAGTCAAGAGTTGGCTGATGGTTCAAAGAGTATTTCCTAATTAAAGTTCTAAAAGGAATGGGCTGAGATATTACCTGCAGCAGGCGCTGCAAGTCCAGATGCATTTTGGGGAACCTTCTATCATCTAACATTTGTTTCTTCAAAGCAAACCCTCCTGCAACCATATGCAATATCATGATTTAAATCAGCCTAGAAATATATAACTATTGCACATAAATAGATAAAGCTACCTGGTTGCCATCGCATTAATAAAATATTACATAGCTAAAACAGCCTATAATTCTGTTTTAGCCCCAAAAATTATAGTATTATGTTAATACACTAGAGACATGGTTTGCATAGTGCTACAGTAATGTATCTAACATAATAGAAATTACAGACTGAAACCTATTCTGTATTTATATGATTTCATCTGAAACAAACAGGGATTAATGACCAATAGCAAGAATATATCTTCATGACACAACCTTCTGAGAAGTTGTGCTAGTGCATTTATCAAGTTGTAGTAAATTCACATGTAAAGCTTCTGTATGGGTATCTAAAAATACGTAAAGGGGAAACAGAATTACCTTTTTCAAAACTAGATGAGATGAAGTTAAAGCCCAGAAACTAATAAGACACAAAGTTAAGCAAGAAGCGAGTACATGTTAAAAAAACTACATTATCTGTTTTTTCGGGGTGAATATACTACAGCCTGCAAAAGGGGTGCTCCAAGTACAGGGCAATAGCAATTTCACAGATGAAACATGTCCATGCTCTACACGAGTACCAAAAGGCCAACACTAAAACAAGAGTATAGCCAAAAACAATGAAAGGTTACAACAATGGCGTCATGGCATGGACATTCAAGTTCTAGGACACAGTTCCACACATTGGCTCCAGAACTATTTATACTAAATACTTTTCAGGCAACTCCATGCCTTAAAAGAATGGATAATGAGGTTATTTTCATAAATCAGTTATCGAGTTCTTAAAGCAGCACGAATTTTACTAGCTGTGACGGCTACTGTAGTGTAGACTCAATTCTATAGTACACTATAAATACTGCAATTTTCATAATTAAGACTAAGGACCTCAGCCCGACTTTTTATTTCTAAGACATATTATGATCCTTTTAAATCAGTTTGTTGAAAATTCTTTAAAATATTTGTCTCTCCTTTTCACCATTCTTAAACTACAAAAAAAGAAGCATATTTATTACTTGGGAATAATGTCTACTCCCTAGGTTTAAAAACCAAAGATTAAATATACTCTTAATCTCTTATACAAGTACACGTTTTAAAATTCAAAAGAACCCTACATATAAGTCATGATGATATATAAACTCAAACTACAGTCGGGAACCCTGAGCTATTCGATCATCTTCTAAGGACTAAGAATAAAATCTATGTTTTAGTTTAGAACAATCATAAAAAGAATGTCTTCTATTTTTTGTTTAAAGCAGAGTAATTACTTGTATTTCATTTAGCATTGTACATAATTAGTAACTAAAACATTTTCACATTACCCTCTTCTGCAGCAGTGCAGCACTACTGCACTAGCGAGACAGCTATTTTATGGTATATCCTGTACTGTCAGCCAATCTATTTTTGTAGGTGAGCCATCAGTCATCAATAAACAAATAATTGCAACATATTTTATAACCACAATTTTCATCTCACGGTCACTTGCAGAGCTGTACAAAACACATACAACATGCTTTTAAGGTATAACTTCTATATGTACAGCATAGAAGTACCTTAATTCTCATTGCTAACTTATATAATCTAACACACGCATACGAATTTACATCTCAGCATGCCACATAGATTACATATCTTTAGTATAGTTGAAAAGATAACATTTAAATATACTGAGACACTTGTAATATATAGCAAACACATATCTCAAATCTGCAGAAGCAAGAACAAGCTTTTCCTACAATGGACTGATGCAAATTTGAAACTATTATCATTTTTCTTTGATCGAGATGCATTAGTAAAAGAACAAGCGACATAGCAGCACCAGTAACAACAAATAAACCCGATACTACCGGAGAAGTGGCATATGAGAAGCATACTTAACCAATAAAATTCGATAAAACAGATAGTTTAGTCTAGTTAGATGAGTACCACTATATATGGAAGTTGGAACTTAAACCATTCATAACGTATGTAATTTGATAGAGATATGATTTTGAACTTTTGCTTTCGCTTTTAACTGAAATAGGAAGAGTTAGAGACATAAGAACTAAGTCAGTCATGACTCGTGACAACCTATTTATTAGACTAAAATCCATCAAGTGTAATCACTAGTAGAAACATGAATTAGAAATGCATATCATCGGCAATTTAATATGACAATCCATCTAGACCAGATGCTGAGGTCGTGAAAGTTGTACAAAAATTATAATATTATGACTTACATACCTCTATCCAAATCAAGCTCCACGGAATCAAGGTCCATCTCAAACTTAGTCACAACATCTTGAAGGTGATCCACATGTGTGTCAATGATGTGAACCACGAGGTTTGAGACAGATTTTGGCACAGGATTATCAGCTTCCTCAGAATGATTCATTCTCAACAGAAAATCAAGAACATGCTCCTCGATCACAGTCCCACTCCTGTCCTTATGTTCACCACTAGGACTCTCCACCCTAGGAATCTCAGAAAGAAGAGACTGACCCACAGGTGAAAAACCCAATCTTGGAACTCGACCCAAAGATACAGTAATCACAGAATTCTCAGTAACCCTCGCTGCGATTCTGAATGTAAATTTGCTAGAGGCAGGACCAGGTGAATTTACTCTAAATACCAAGGCACCATCAACATGACCACAAAAGGGTCCAGTACTAACTAGTGAAAGTATATCTTGTAACTTCAATGGCGGACAAAGAGCATCGATCAAATACTGCGCTGATTGCGATAGTTTCTGATTTCCTTTAGGAAGTTCTACATGGTACCAACAAAACTCTTGGCCACTCCCCTCTTGAAGATCCCATTCCTTGTTATAGTAATTCCCTAACCCATCAAATATATATGCCTTTAACCGAACTGCACCCGGAAAGCGTGTTCGATAATGATGAGGTTCATTGATCGGAACACCCAATAAGTGTTCCCCATTCAATGTATCCAATTCCTCACCTTCCCCATCAACATCCAATTCTTTTGGTGCCATAACTTCTATCCTGTATCTTTCATTAATTGCAACTAATAGAATCGAAACAAAAGATCTAACAAAATGCACCTAGTACTCCACTCCTTGACTCAATAATCTCAAACCATACACATAGTCACATAGATAAAGATACCAAGTCAACCCCTTAAAAACAATAAAAATGAGCTAAGGATTAAAACAATACACAGATTATTTTCAATTCTCAAGACTACAATAAACTAATTCACACCCAAATAGAGATCATCAAGAATTTAACAATCACCAATTCAATAACACTCAAACAACAACTAAAGCTGATCATTCTTAACCTCTTATAAATTATTCATAAAACAAACTAAAAAATCAACTAAAGATTCAAACTTTATCAACCAAGAAACAAAACCCAAGTTGAAATGAGTACCTAATCAAACAATATGATAACCCCAGTTGAGTAAAAGCAAAACCCACCAAGAAAAACTGAAGAACTAGATATAATGGCCTATAAGATGCTTGAAAGATGTAGAATTTTAATAGATATAGATACAAAAATGTATATAGATGGGAAACAGAAGAATATACAAACGTGCTGTGTAGTTACCTGGAAGTTTCGTTTTGCGTATTTAAACAAGAAGATACAAATAGTAATATATATAGAGGAAATAAAATAGACACGAATACAAGTGCCTCAACTTCAGCTGAGTATCAACAACGCCCAAAATGAGCTTTTAAAAGTGAGAGTAAACGCCCACAACTTGCGGGCTTTTTCAGTAAATATTTTTAATTTTTAAATTTTTTTTAGTTATTTTAATTTTTAATTAATTATTTATTTTTACAACTTTATATTTTAATTTATTTAAATATATTTATTCAATCAGAGCATGAAAATTTCAATAGGAGTTCATTTGTTTAAATTTTAAGTTAAGAATTTTAACTGATTTTTAACTTTAAATTAAAAAATGTGTGTTTGTATAATAAATTAAATTTCTTTTTATTCCTCTCATCCATCACTACTAACTTTTGTATTTTGATATCATTAATCTCTAATTTAAGGTTTCATTTGATAACCGCTGAACCAAACTAGTTTGTTTTCCTTATTTAATTTCTGGACGACACCCAAAAGCTCCTGCACGACCCGCTTATAAAAATCCAGCTAACCATTCACGAGGATATAACAAATTATGTAACTTTTTTTTGATGTATTTTCACTAGATTTTTGAATATTTTCATTTGTTATTTTTTTATTTTAATGCTTTATTTTTAATAATAATTTTTTTTAATATAATTAAATTTGTTCAAATAAGATTTAGTAATTAAATTCATTAAAATAAGTAGATTTTATAAAATAGATATGCATTTAATTTAATTAATAATATTTATTTTAATTAAAATATTTTTTAAAATAACTATGCGCATTTAAATGGGTGAAGACCCAGAATATTCACATTTTAATTTAATAACAAGGTCCTAAAATACCTAAAGGCGGGGAATGTTGGCCCTAAATGCCCGATGAATACAGCTTTAGGAGAGGTGTATGTAGATAGATACAGATGTATATAGTTGTTATAATTACTAAAGCCCACGACATGGGCGTGGAGACTAGATACGTTTGCTGTGCAGTAGCATCATGATTTGATACGTCTCCTTGGGAGTGGTATCAGTGTTGTGTGTAATTCTTATTTCCTCCTCCTTTATCCTAAATTAGATACATCTTTATCAGAGTTCGATCCCCATGAATACGTAACATTTCTGTGAGAAATTATATTCAAGTCTCGCACATGCCATAGAGTACCATCAAGCTCGTGACAACAGTGTGCCACGTTCATGACTTGATACGCTTGCTACGTAATGAGATCATGATTTGATATAGGTGCATGCAGATTGATACGTGTGGAGACTACTAGACACACCTACTAATCAGTTAGTGATATGCAACCATAATTGCTGCATTAGAATGTAATACTTAGAGGAGAGTCATCGTATTTGATTATTCAAAATAGGTGTTGTAATTCATAGATGGCAGTTTTGAGTTTTGATAGATGCGCATGTAGTAGAGGTGAATCAGGTGGGTATAAAGGACCGTCAATCCGTTTTTGGGTAAGAAAACTGGTTATTAAAGTCATTTACTCCATTTAAATAGGTTTTTACACCCGCTCAAATATCGACAGCTATCACATTTTTAATTTTTTGGTATAATTATATAGTATTAATTTAAATATAGTACTTTTTATGATTGTTAAAAAATTTATCTATTTAAAATTATGTTTACTTAAAATTAATTATTAATTATGAGTTTATTTTTATATGTTATAATTTTAAATTTATAATACTATAATTATGATCATTTATTTATCATTAATTTTATAATTTGGTGTATAATAATATGTTGAATTTATTTTGTTGGATATTATGAATAGAATTTTTATATTTAATTTTTGTTATCATTTTATATTTACTATATTTACAAATTGAGGACATTTTTCAAAAAAAAAAATTGAGTGCATTTTGTTTTTTATCAGCTAAATAGAAAAATAAATTGTTAAGTGTATAAATTATCAAATCATATTATGTATTTAATAATTAATATTAAAATTTAAATAAAATATATATTAAATTTTAAACTGTTCAGAAATTTGAGATTTGACAAACTACTTCACTATTGGTCCTGAAAATAATTCATTTAGAAATTTGTATCATCCAGAAAATTTGGTTCAAATTTATCAAATGACCCCTAAGTTAGTTTGAGAATTTTTCGTAATCATTGCTATAATTAAAACATGATTATTGTCATTGCAGTTCTTATTACAAAATTATTACAAGTCCCTAATTCCTGAGCCGAGGAACTTGAGTCGAAAACAAGTGTACAGTGGCCGTTGGCAGTCTACACTATACAATGCAGATGAAGTTTTAGTTGGTTAATTAATCATAAACTTTGAATCACAAGGAATACATATTTACATATTCATTACCAGCTTCAAAAATAAATTACATTTAGACTTCTAAAACCATGTAGAAGGACTGACAAATAGGGACTAAGCTTTATCATGGAACAGTTATTACATTCTATTTGACAGTCAATTTCTTGTAGTAACCCCTTTTGATGGTTTCTCTTTGTTTTCTAGTAAAAGACAATGCAGAACAATTTCGAATTGTAATTGAAAGGAAATAAACATAGGTAAGTGTAACCTATACAAAATTATTATTTGTAAGAAACTGAGTTATCCCTTGTCTTATTCGGAGTAGTACTATATGTTCTTAGTTGATTAAGAATGAAATACATTTATATCAATGATGGTGTTCGTAATTGCATTAGTTTGCAGCTGTTCCTGGTACTTGATTCCAGGATATCTTTTCTCAACCATCTCATGGCTGTGCTGGACATTCCCCGTATCAGTCACAGCCAGCAAATTGGATCGGGAATGAGAGGCCTCCAACTTGGTGCTGCTACACTAGATTGGTCTGTCGTGACCTCTTTTTTGTTCAGCTCCCTCATGAACCCTTTTTTTTTTTGTCATTGTCAATGTCTTTTGGATATCTTCTAGTAATATACATTGTCTTGCCCATAGACTACTGGGGTTGACAAATCAGCAATTGTGAATGACAAATTTCAGTTGAACTTTGTGAACTATAAGGAGCAAGGTCCTCGGATACATTTAAGTACGTTTTTGCAGTCATCTATGGTTTTAATTTGGGTTAAGGAGCGAAAGTTTAGGCATAGGAGGCCTCGGTGGTTTAATAAGGCTCAAATAAACCCTTCAAATTAAAATTATGATTCAATATAGGCCTTCCAGTTAGTTTTTCTTAACTATGGTTAGAAAATTACTATATTTATGTATATGTGACATTAATATTTTAAAAATATATCAAAATATTCTAATTTTAATATTATGACATTAATATTCATGTATATCGTAACAATATTGTTACACGAAAAAGTATATTAAAAAAGTTTTATATTCTAATTAAAACTTATCTTTAAATAAAATATATAAATTTTATCTCTTTTAAACACGAACACATATAAAATATGTGAAAAATTATATAAAAGTATTTCTACACAAGATTATAAATAAATTAAAATTATAGATATAAAAATAAAAATAAATTCTAATCATATAAATACAATATTAAAGTAAAAATAATAAATATTAAAAATAAATTCATACATTATACGAAAGGTAAGAAATTATGCATATTTGTCTATATATATCTATATATGTATGTAAGTAAGTGTGTGTGTTGTATGTATTATAATTTAATATTAAAATATCATTCATATTTAGTTAATTATTAAAAAAATATAAATATTCGTCGAGTAAGTAGAATTTAAAAGTAAAATACAAACTAACGTGTAAATGTTTAAAAGTTAAAAATTAATAGTTAAGTAATAATATATATATATATATATATATATATATATATATATTGGTTAACAACTTATTTATTATTTTATAGAATTATTTAATAAAAATCAATTATATAAAAAACATATTAATTTATAAATAATAATGTTAATAATAAAAAAATAATAATATAAGATATATATGTATGTATATATATATTTATATTAGTGTAATTAGATATTTAATAGTATTTATAATCATAGTTAAGAAAAACTAACTAGATGGACTATATTGAACCATTAATTTTAATTTAAAGGACTTATTTGAGCATTATCCGCTCCTAGGCATAAACCACAAAAAAAATTTCGCTCCTTAACCCTTTTAATTTTGCTATTATAGCAGCTATTCTGACACATGTTGGCTTATTCCATGGAAGGTAATCTTTTCATAACACCCTTCCGGTTTCCTAAAAAAAACAATATAACTGTGTACTTATAGAGACACAGCGCATGTTTGATTATAAATGTTTCTTGCATGCTCTCAGAGACTTTCATTGGATCGTTCCAACATACAGTCTGCCTATACATTTATCTTTTATATTAAAAAAAGGATTTTAAAGATCTTCTATGCCTTTTCATAAGCATCTCCAACCCATTATACTATTTTTAAAATCATCTCCAACTCATTTGCACTAAAACTTACGTCAAAAGGAATCTTTATTGTGCTATAAAAGTTATTTTATAACTGAAGTACAAAAAGAATAAAGTTATTAGGATATAAAAGGAATAAATTTGTTTTAGTTAAAGAAATGTAAGAGTAATGTTGAGATTTAGAAAAACTCTAAAAGTTACAATGATGTAACTTTTAGTGTTTAGTTGGAGAAGAATTTTACACTAAAATAATGTAAAAATGAAAATTTAGAGTTGGGTTAAAAATGGTCTTATGATATTTCAATTTTTTATTTGGACTTTTAATAGTGATAGTCAAATCCAAGTTTTATCAAAGATCATAATTTGATGCTAAATGAAACAATACACACTACAAGAAAAACTGAAATAGACAACGGTGTTTCCCCGTTGTCTGATACCCTATTTTCCCGTTGAGTATTGAGGCGTCGTCTGATATGCACCTCAGACAACAGTACGTTAACTCTTGTCTGAAAGAGAGCAAGACAACACCTCATGTTATAGAGACCGTTGTATAACACCTAGAAACAACAACGCTATGTTGAAAACCACTTGTGTGAAATGAAATGAGTCAAGTGTATTGAAAATAAAATATGTTATTGTTCAGGGGTTAAGACAATGGTTCCTTAAATAGAAAGAGTTGTTTTATCTAGTTTTACACAACTATTTAATTAATCAAAACTATTGTTACATAGTTGAGTTCACAAGTGTTTTTAGAAACAAATGCAACACATTAGGGCCTTTCACACAATTATTTCTTATTTCAATAACTATTGTTGTAGTTCTTTATAGACAACGGTTTTATTTTTTTTAATGTGTTGTATTTGTTTTATTTACACAACTAAGACAAGAGGAAATATTTTATAGTGTGTGTTGTGTTTTTCGATATTAGACAATGGTTTTGGTACACAAAAAATGGTTTTAAATAATGCCTCCAATCAAATAATGAATCAATATATTTATCAATACAAAAATTTCTAATTGATCTACAATTTTTATGTAAAAATTACATACATAACAATCTCATGTCTCTACATATATAGCAATCTGAAGGGATTGACCAATACACTATACACAAATTCGAAGAAGGTAGTTGCAGAAAACCTAGTCGTCAAAGGGGAATTGCATTCAAACAGGTAACTAGGAGCACAATTTGGATGATATTCCCAGCCAAGATAAGTTATTTGGCCTGCAAGACCGCTTCTTTATATGTGTTGCTTGACATAGACGAGTTCGTTAGAGAAGGACCAAAGAGAAAGTGAATAATTTGATTGAGCCAGCTGCAAGCCTTGACTTGCTCCTCCACACAACCCAAGCAACACCTGCACAGACAAGGCCATACTTATGACCACTCATCATCTCGCTATTTAAATTCACCTAGTTAAAAATAATACTGTAACTGGATTACGATATTCATTCCTTCTCCTTTTTATTTCCTTTCTAATAACGTTATGGACCAGATTAGATATTAGAAGGATTTGTAATTGATCAAGGTAAGTGTGCTTAAGCTCGTTACATATAGAATGCAGAAGCAGGTCACAGAAACACAGGATAACAATAACATACCTGATGTGCAGCAACTGTTTGTATACCAAGAGAAGTAGCAAAATACACAAGAAGTGCGTAAAATGTCACCTAAAAAACCCATTCTGTATTAGTTGTCACGGCATATTATACACAGCAAAAGAAACAAGCAATATCGTCACAAACCTTTGATATCATGGTGACAAACACTGGTGCGGCGAGGCTGTATATATGTTTTAAATCATTGAATGATGGAACAGAGAGAAGATAATCATTATATCCTTTCTTGTTAAGTGCCTCAACCATCATATAAGCTGCAATAGCCTAAATCATATTCAAGTAAATACATTAGAGGAGAAAAAGTTTGTAGTGAAGTGTCTGAAGTGAGTGTGCATCAACATCAATTGCTCAATACTGTAAAACTGGAACATAATGCTTAATCACCATACTTTTGATGCCATTGTTGTCCATGTTGCTCCTGCAATACCAAATCTCATGTGCTAACAACACTTGCAGTCCCAAAGAACAGTTTGCAGTAAATGAATACAACATAAAATACTTTATAGTGCACATTCTCTACCACAGAAATGATATTACAGAAACAGAGCTATGAGTTCGGACCTGGCACTTTAAAAATAATCCCCAGTTTGAACAAGTAACTCTAATCTGTTCCATAACTTTATTACGTAAAGTTGCATCACTAGCAATACCTTTGAAGTCAATGTCAAGGAAAGTAAAATTGCGGGCTCTGGATTGAAAAAGGTGAGCATGCCCCTCTCTTGAGCCAATATATATCAGCTTTGGAAGACAACAATTAAACTCAGGCCCAACTCAAACTAGCAGCACATACAGCATTCTCAGACTCACACATGAAATTCAAAAATATATAAACCAAAACTCATTAGCATAGTAATTTACAAAACATTATAAAATAAACACGTTTCTTACAAACATGAAACAAACTTGAAAACCCATATAAAAATCACATAAAACTCACACAAAACTCATATATCCAGGAAAACTAAACAAAATCAACATACTCATGTAAAACACACATAGAACTCGCACAAAACTCAATATTAAAAATATAATTAACCTAATTGAAATCGTGAAACCCTGATTTGTAGAACCGTTACTTCGTAGAATCCTTTATAGAACCCCTAATTTGTAGAACCTTCAACCTCAATTTGTATAAACTCGAACCCAAATTTTTAGAAATGTGAACCCTAATTAACCCGATTGAAGCGGGAACAAACACGATTGAAACTAGAAAACTGGAACAAACACGATTGAAGTCGATTCAACCCTAATTAACGACTGCTACAATGAACCCGATTGAACATGGTGAAGTGTGTTCGTGTGTGTAATGAGATGAGTGTGTGTGTAATGAGATGAGTGTGTGTGTCTAATGAGATGTGTTTGTGCGTTTACTTTTATTTTCATCCGCCCAAAATTTTCGACCGCCCGCCCAAATTTTAGGGAAATCGAGCTGATAAAGAAAAAGGGGGAATGAAAATTTTGGGGTGGAGAAATGAGGGTTAAAGGGGGGGAATTTTAATATTCATTTCATTTCATTACTGAAAATCCAGTTCAACACTCAAGAACCAAGCACATTGATATAAGGTACCACTTCATTAGGGAACATGTAATGAACGGTATTGTTGAATTACATTTTGTCCCTAGTGAAAGACAACTTGCATACATTTTTACCGAACCATTAGATGGATCTACCTTCAATAGATTGGTCTGTGATTTAGGTATGATTAACTATGTTTAATCTTTTAAATATCTAACAAGTTATTTATTTTAGTAATTTTTAGAATTGTAGCCATTGACTATGTTAATCTATTGATTTTTCCATAATCAATTGATAAACATTTTACATATCAATGGATATTTTTGAAGCTATAAACAGATAAATATATCAATTGATAATATATTTATTTATCGATGGATATTTGTAGCCATCAACAAATAAATATATCAATCGATGATATATTTGTCTATCGGTGGATAGTAATACATGTTGATAGATAAATTAGTTATCAATCGATGACCTGGATTTTTTAGAGTCCGTGTCATCAATCGACCTGTACAATATCTAGACGTTAATTACTTATTTTACCAATTTATTAATACATGCATCCCTGTATGTATAACAGTCGATTGACAAAATTGGTAATTCCTACTTTTCATTTTTTTTTCAACGGTCAATTGAGTTTTATTTTGAGAAAGTAATCGATTGAGACATCAATTTTTCTTCAAAAATATAAATAGTGAGATTAAAATATCTTTTAATTTTTACTTATATTTTATAACTGATTCTCTTTCTCTTTGTACTCAATTTTCTCTCATTCTCTCAGTACTCTATCTTCATTACTTTCTTTCTTAATCTCTTCAAAGTTTTTGTGCTCTTAATCTTCTACTCAAAGCAATGGCATCTTCATCCAAGAAAGTCTCACAAGTCGGTTTCATCTACGAGTTAAATAATTTTGTGGATTGCACTGTGGTTGAAGAGGCTCTAAAGGAATTTCATCCATTGATACAGTTCCTGGAAAGTTGCAAGGTTTAAAAGGCTTTGAAGGAGGCACCAAAAATCATCTGCAATTTGGTAGAAGAATTCTGGACCTCTGCAGAAGTTGCTGATGATTACTCAAACATCAAATTCAACTGCAAGGGACAAGAGTACATTCTTACTACTTTCGTTTTAAATGATTGCTTAGATTTGCATATTAATAATGTACCCATTGAATTAGATATTATAAATATGATTAGGGCTGTTAATTATGCAAATCCAGACATTAATTTAGAACATGTAGTTAGAAAACATCTTAGGAGAGAGTGGTCTTATTTTTTTGATACTGTTATAAAATGTTTTAGTGGTAAAATTAACAATTTTGATGTCATAACTTCCGGCATGCAACAGATAGCATATATTGTTTTGTTTGATAAATATCATGATATTTCATCTATATTGCTACATGAAAATACTGCTAAGTTAGGTAAGAAGCGTGATAGATCTAATCATATATATTATGTTAGGTTTATCATGATTTTTATTAACCACTTTGTCAAGGAAATTGAGATATGCA
This sequence comes from Oenanthe sinensis, assembly GCA_028671895.1. Lineage (NCBI taxonomy): Eukaryota > Viridiplantae > Streptophyta > Magnoliopsida > Apiales > Apiaceae > Oenanthe > Oenanthe sinensis. The sequence goes on from CM053808.1 coordinate 6,542,411, forward strand.
GGGAAACTGAAACTCTTGAGTGTTGGACTCAAAATAAAAGAGTTTTCAAGGACCTGGTAAGAATTAACCTCCACAATGAGATGGAGTTATTATATCCAGAATTTGTTCAGGTATATATCTCTACTCTTACTTCATCCAATTGCCAAACTTATTTGCCTTCTCTGGTTATGGAGGGTGTTAGCAATAACCCCAACTCTCCTACCTAAGCCACACAATCTTCTTCTAAACCCAAATCTAAAAGCCAACATCAACAGGTTCTCAAAAACCTATTGTATTGATAGACAATCAGGCATTTTCAAATTCTCCTTCTTTATTACTCAAGGAGAAGCCAACACTCTATCTTGAGTCTCCTTCATAGGATTCTCAAGACACCATCTCAAACACTATTTCAAACATTCTTTCAAATCTAAACATTGAAATTCCTTCAACTTCATTTGTTTCAACCTCATCAATTGATGTACTCTCATCAATTGATAATCAGTCATCGACTGATAAGCCATCAATCGATATTCAACATCAATCGATGGGTATGCATCAATCGATGGATATGCCAAACACATCAATTGCTTTCACTTTCACATCAGTTGATACTCAATCAGTTGATGTTACACACACACACTTTTAGGAATGAGTGAGACGAGTGAGAGGCATGATTGCAGCCTGGAAAAAGGAGAGGGAGTAAGTGAGGTCATTCATATTTCTTCCAGGAATGAGAGTGAAACACTTGAGGGCCCCACCTTTGAAGGAGCACAAGGTATGAGTGAGGGAGAAGTGAGATTCTAGGATGAGATCCTGAAGAAAAATAGAGAGATGAGTGAGAGTGATTTTACGATTCTTCAGTATGCATAGGAATTGGAAAATGAACTCATGTCTGAGGAGGAAGGAGTCAAGGAGATAGAGGGAGTACCTATTTTAAATGAAGCAAGTGCGTGCGAGTACCAAGCCAGAGCTTCAAATATACAGATTTCGTATATTATCTACACTTGAACTTGATTTTTAGAGTGTAGTACACTAATAATATGAGTTAAATTATGTGTCCTGCACAATTTTGAACGTTCTGCAGTAATTATGAATGTAATATAAATGAGTTATGCACTTATGTTTGGGGTAATATGATTGTCATGTGCATGTCTTGCACATAATAACAACATTACGATACTACTAACTGTGTTGCTACAATTATAGTGTATGGTGTAACTGTTATTATTTTATGTCATGCACACACACACAAATATATATATATATATATATATATATATATATATTTATTTATTTATTTATTGAATGACAATAAATATATCTGCACGTATATATATATATATATATATATATATATATATATATATATATATATATATATATATATATATATATATATTGAATGATAAGACACATATAGCCCTCACTTAATAAAAATTAATTAATTAAAATCAAAACAAATAACAACCATTGTATTAGATTGGAATGGACGGTCCTGATTCGGTCTCCACCAAAATTATGATCTACGCTGAATTTTATTCTTACTAAGATATCTAATAGAGTTTGAGTTATAATATGAACCGAGATAAGAAAAATTGAGAAATGGCCCAAAATTGCACAAATTTATAACATAATGCCCAAAATGGCACTCACGAGTGGTATGACCAAAAATGTCACTCCATACCACAACATTAAATTTCATTTTCCTTTATTGTCAAAAACACTACAAGAATTAACGTTTATATGCTAAAACTCAACTTCATCTTACGTTTTGCCCCTTAAACACAACTTAACCTTGCGTTTTGAACTTCAAAAATTAAAAATAAAATAAAACTGCTCAACACGCTACACGATGTAGCGTATTGAGTAAATGTGACACAGTTTGACATTTTAGAGTGCCATTTAGGGTCATTTCTCCGATTTATGTCATTTTGGGCATTTCTTCTCCAAATTGTGTCATATAGGACCAACACCCAGAAAAATTATACTCCATCCGTCCCAAATAACCTGTCTTATTTGACTTTTTTGTGGTCAATTTGACTCAATTTTGATTGAAAATTAAAAATTATTTTTTTTATAATTTTCAAAAACTAAAAAATACATTTTAAATTAGATTAAATATATTTTTCAATGATATATTTTTTATAACTTTTTTCAATTATATATCATATGTAATTTTCAGTCAAACTTAAATCAATTTGACCACAAAAAAGTGAAACATAACAGTTAATTTCGGACTAAGGGAGTAATTGTTAGGGATCTTAATAATAAATATAACTTATAAATAATTATTATATAATATTATATAATTATTAAAAATTGATATTTTAACCTTGGTAATTCATAGTCTTATTATGTCTTTCTATTATTATATACCCTCCTCCGGTAATTACTTTACTTTACACTTCTAATAGTACAATCTTTTTCTCAGACAGAATCAGAATCAGATCTCTCACACACTCTCTCTCTCTCTCTCTCCCTCTCTCTAAATATATCGTTTCATACACCACTCAGTGTACGTAGTTGGACGTCTAATGTCGATGGTTGCCGTTCTCCCCACGCTAACCGCAACTTCATCACTCGCCAAATCTTCAAAACATCATATTTTTCGATGAATCAGGTTACGTGGAGTTGCACACTCTGTACACAGTCTGAGAGGTAATTGATTTTGAGGCTTGTACTTATTATGTTTTTGCAATTTGATTCTACTCACGATATATGTTTGTTTATATTATTCTGTTATTGTGGATGTTTTTTTAATCAAATATAGATGCATGTGCATGATTTATACTCTTGTTGTTTATTGATACATTGCAAATTTGCTTTTATTTTAGCTGGTTGCAATATAATTTCTTCGATTATTAAGGAGTATTCGTCGTGCTTTGTGTTTTTAGTACATCTTTTTAAGTCACAGGACAATTTTAATGACAAGTTGCCTTAGAATTAGTTGGATGTATTTGATAAAAGAGCTTAGAAATTAAGATGTATTTGATGAGAGGGAATTAAATTATATTTAACAACAATTTTTTCTCTAGTGCGAATAATTAAACACCCCCGGGGCGCCCCAACCCCCAGCCCACATTCAATTTTCTTGGAGAATCTGATCTCATCTAATATCCCTATTGAGTGCCATAGAGTGAGTTATCACTACATTGAGAATTGTATGATTTTCTTTGTCATATATCTACTTTAATATGAAATAAGTAAATATGTTTGCACCATTTATGATGAAATTTTGTAATTCGATTTGATTTTTTTCCTTGTGGTATGTGTGCTTTAGAAGAGAATCAAGCGATATCTGAGTTCTGTAACATAGTACCCTGAATTGTATATATACTATAGACATTAGGCATCAAACTAGGCGGTATCATGCTAGCAATTAAATCTGAATTTTCATAGTTATGGTGAGTTTTTCTTAAGATACAATCTGCTCTGTGAATATTTTGTTAGAATCCTTTTAACTGGTTTAGAGAAATGACCAAGTGTCCTAGATCTTTTTCATTTAAATTTAGTAGCCAATTGCCTGGAAGCAAATCCCTCTATGCTTTATTTGAATCTCCATGAGACAATCCCCAAGGCCGGGATCACACGAGAGTAACACGGTGATGGAAAAATTTCAGTTTTCAAAGAAGAACTAAAGAAGTGATGCTGGAATTGGCAATGTACTTGTGAGCCTAGACTAACCTTATCATTCATGCACCAAATCCATGAACAATGTAGGATTAGGAATTGCCTAGAATGACTATAGAAAATTGTATATCACTTGGTTCAAAGAGGAATGGGAAGGGTTGATTCACGGTTAAGTTTTTCCTTGATAAACAAATACATTTCGTTCGTGATACTAATGTGAAATAGCATTGCACATTATCTGTATTTGAATTTTAGTGTCTTGTAATATTTTCCATACAAATCACCTAAATATTACAACCATAAATCCACTCAATGATATGCTAATGTTTAATACAGTAGGAATAGGAGACCTAGTTAATTGTATGTTTCAAATTATTGCAAATATACATAGATATATGGTGCATGAAGGATCATTTACAGCAAATCTTGAGCTAACACGATGATTGCTTCATACCATATATATCCGATGAGCTGTTATGAATCTTGTAGATCATTTTCGAAAAGCTAATTGCAGGATTTTAACTTCAGTGTGTCAAAGTATTTGACGAGGCGATTAACCACTGGAGTTCACCCATAGCTGTTGTAGTGCTTCTAGTGCAATTGTAGCCTGGTACAAATTCAAGGCATTTGGATTAATACCAAGTACATAATATTTTTGGTCGCATGACTACACGAGTACTTGAGGATGTTTAAGAAGGATTATCTACCCAAGCTTTACAGTCGTTTCTGGTGATCCATTTGTCTGTGGCATTGGCTGGCTTAGCTGAAGACTGATGGGGGCATGCAAGTCATACCCATTGCTGATGCAAAATGGAGTCTGGGGGCTTATGTTTACTTCATTTGAGCTCATTGATCCGTTAACCTGTTGACAAACTCACTCTTAATTAGAGCCAGGCACAGAAATTGCTTCATTTTGCTTTTATGAATATATAAGGGAGGTATGTGTGCTATTTTCAGTATTAGTTTTCAATGTGAATACCTTTTTATGCAGTTCCTTGTTCTCTTCTTGCATGAGGTTTACTCTTTTATAGAGTTCTATATTGTCCTGATGAATGAGATTACCCTGGAATAATAAGAAGGTAAAATGATAGTCAGTTCCTTTATACCATTGTAATGAAATGAAAAGTAGGGCCAGGAGTTTTAGCTGTTTTGCATAGGGACCTTCTTGTTTAATTCTTCTATTTCATCTGTTAAAATTTGCTCCTGCAATTGTATTACATTTAGTAAATGTGTCCAGGCGTTTTATGTTACAACATCAGAAATAATTATGATTATATATAATTGCGTGTCTTATACCTTTTGCATACGAATGCCTTTCAAACTTATTTCTAGTCGATTTTCCAAGTTTTGCAAATCTTTCATGGTTAACCCAGAAAGTTCTTCTCCCAATAGCTGCCTGCAATTTTGTAAAGAAGATTTGCAGTATCTTACTAAAGATGTTTATGTACCTTCAAGTTTACATTTGTGGACCCAAGTGATAATCATATATGTGACCATATATAAATCAATTATATTTTGCATAATATGGAGAGTACTTGGGCTATATGTTGCTTATAAACAAATTCATATGTATCATTTTTTTTTGGTCTAGTGCATATATATCATTTTTATGCATTACATTCACAAGTATATGATCTGAATAGTAAAACTGGTATAGGGTAGGTCTTCACCATAAGTGACATAATTCAGAAGCGCCAAAGAAACTAAAGTACCTCTACCGACAACCCATAAGATATATATCCTCCAATAGGCCGCGCATGCACACAAACATATTTTTATCATCATCTAAAGCATATAAGTATATGTATGTGTTGTTTGGGTTCTCTAATAACACATACATATCTATCAATCATCTTAACTTAGGAATATATACACCCACACCCACTAGCTTAACTGGTTTTTTCTTGATATTATATTATTTGTATTTTAATATTTTATTTTTATAGTTAATATTTATTCTTCCAAAATATATTTTAATTTTATTTAATATGATGTGTAAAAATATTCTTATGTAATTTCTCATTAATTCATTTGTTTTTGTGTTTGAAGTAGGTAACTTTTGTGTGTTTAAATTAGAAGACTAGTGTTTAAAATTAGGCTCAATTACTTACGAACTAAACTGACCCAAATACATACCAACCGACCAACTAAACTGACCCATATACCTAGCAACCAATTGACCAAAACTTTTTAATGTTTCAGATTTAATAATATAGTTAATAATATAGTATAGAAGTATAGATATAAAAATATTGTTGAAGTTCTCCAATAATACACACACACACACGTCTTCTAAAGCATAATTGTTGGTAAATCTGAAAAGAGAAGTCCTTTTAAAGGTAAAAGTCCTCTTTATGCTCTTCACTTTAATTTTTCTTCGGCAAAAACAACCAGGACTACTAAAAAATCCTAAACATTGGGAAGGTAAAAGTACTCTTTAGGTTATTCACCTTAGTTTTTTGTTAACAATAACAACATTAACTACTGAAAAAGAGAATTAGTTGAAACCTACCTAAATCTTTTATCTGTGGCACCAAGAACCAAAACAAGCGGTGAGAGAAACTAGTTGAATTTGGGAGAATTTAATATTTTTGAAAGTATTAGTGGCCTAATGAATAAAATTCAATTTGTACAAGAAAGGATCCTCGCTTTCAATTTAATAACAATTTATATTAGTGGCCCTCGTATAAGCAACTTGATTTAGTTTTCTCCTTGAACTTGCTTATGTGTCATTACTAGCAAAAAAAAACTTGAAAATTGCAAATGTTTCATGAATATATAAATGATATCATAATTATTATTAATTAGATAGAAGTAGTTACGATAATATAAACACAAATAATATGTCATGTAATGGTTATTTTTAAACGGCATATGGGTTTATAGAGATCATGATACCTATTTTGGTTTTACCACATAAGTACCACTTAGTTAAGCTCAACTTGCTCAATCATAATTGCAACTATTATTCAATTCTGTATTGTTATTTGAGATCCTTATTTTTGAATAGCCTAGAAGGTTTAACCTAAGATGTAATCATTGAACAATATCCATAATGGATATGTATAACTGGATGGTTGTACCGCAACATGAAATTGTTGGAAATTTTCCAAGATCTTTAGACTAAAGTTGGGTTTTCAGTAGTCAATCTCTTGTTCATATGTCGTACTTTAGGGTAAAGTGAATAGTTCATGTGACACAAGTTCCTATCATATCATAATTACTACTGACGTAAAGATGACTCTATGCTTTATCTTGTAAGTGCCTGGAATAGTTCTTTGATACAACAATAAGTTTTCAGTAAGTTTCCATCTGTCGAGTGCTATTATGATTCTGATTAAACATTGACTAACTGAATAACTTGTTAAAAAGGAAAAGTAAAAGCCTATACCTGTGGCTTTGTTGCAAGTACTGCAGTTGTTGCCTCAATCTTTCCGCTTCACCCTTCCAAAACTAGGATCAAATTCACAAGTTAAACTTCCTTTTGGTTATAACATAGTGCCAGAGTAATGTATATTAGATCTAACGATTTATGTTACTTGCGTGTAAAGTAAAACACCAATAGTTGATTTATATTTCAACCTTATAGACATGTAGGCTTATTTGGCTAAGGGTTAGAATATGGGTGTAATTCTTGTTGTATACCTACATAAAAGCCAACATTTGAGCAAATTGTTTAACGGGTGATTAATGAATATTAAAATAATAATAATAAAAAGAATATTAATATTAATAATAACAACAATAATAAAAATAGTCATAGTAACGATAGCAGTAACAAACTGTACCAATAATATTGATAGATAGCATAAAAAATTATATACATTCGTAAAAGCTCTTGGTATTTGTTGAGCTAAGCCTAGAAAACTATTTCTCAATCCATTATTTGATGATACTTTAAAAGGGTTTTTTTATGATGTCATTAATTATTAAAGTTTTGAGTTTGTAGTAGCGTTATGATTGAATTGTATAGAATTTGAGCATTAAACATCACGATTATGAAATTTAAATGTAGCGAGGATCGCCAACATATAGTGTGGCAACTAATAAAAGCCTACCATAATACCATGTGAAGTATTTTAAAGAAGTTTTTATGATTTACAAAATATTATGTGTGTATGTTAAAGTGAAAAAAATTGGAGAGTTCACGTAATTGAGCCCAGGCGTGCATATCAGTACCTAAATGACACTACTGGGAATTTTGTATTGTAGCTCAATCTATGTTTACAAGATTATCTTAAAGGTTTCAATCTTGAAACTTGATTATCATGTATGATGTTTCCCCATTAGAATTATGTCTTTTATTACTATTGATTTAGCCAAGGATTTCAGAGTCATTGCAATTGGTTTAGAAACCAAGTACATATTTATAATTATCTCAAGTGGTTTTGGTTACTATATAGTTGTTCAATAATATCTTTTTTGGAGTTGGTGTTTTTTAGTATCTTATGGCATAGCCGCATAGGTGATTAAGTGATCGTTAGATACCATGTTTTCCAAATGCCTTGTAATTTGATGAAACTATTACTTGGATGTTTTGGTATTGTTTTGCATATCTCAAATCCATTGTGAGTTTGGTGTAAAGTATTTGTTATAAATTTTTTGTTATCAGTTCACTATGAAGTATTTGTTCTTAACTTGAACTATTTTAGATTTTGATTGATGGCCAATACAAAACACTATGGTATCGTATCGAGTTTGTTATCATGTTTAGATTGAGTTACAATTTTTTCTTTACAATATACGTGACACAGCCTGGGTTTATTTTCAAGCCTTAATGTAAAATAAAGTGTATCCTGAAATTTATACAAACTTAAGCTCGTAGTCCACCGGCCTAAATGCAACAAACTTGGATAATCTACAAGCCCACCACAGAGCCTTAAAACCCTAAAAAGATCATTGGTGCACTTGAAATTGTACTGAAGCTTATATGCTCAACCAATTTCCTGAAGTGTTTTTGGATGTGGGACTAGGATGTTTTGAACTCATTCATAAAGATTTGACGATTCATGTGTACTCCTATCCAAAGTTTCCTTTTTACAAAATATGCATTTTAAATACTAAAGTTCTTAAGGCTCTCTTTAGGCCTGAATAGATAGGTCGTACTCTATAGACTCAGATTGTAGCCTCTCTATCCATTGTAGGATAATAGTGGTTGGTTGGCTTCATATCTTTACCTTTAAACCTTTTCCATTGTACGATAGTACTACCAACCTTTACGTCCACACTTTTGGCAACTTGATTCGACATGATGACATGTTCTAGTTTCAAACTTTTAAAAGTCGCCTCTGATACCATGGACTACCCAATTTCAATCCCAAGGCTCAATTCAAAAATTCAATCTATCGAACATAAGTTTGAAGTTCGCTGGCCTAAATGCAACCAACTTGTTTAATGTACAAGTTTATCACAACCCTAAAAGATCATAATTTGTTGGCGCAGTTTGGTAGTCATAGTTAAGCTTATGTTTCAATCTAATTGTCCCACATATTTACATGCAGGACTGTAGTGTTGCAATATGTCTATTTTTATCTATGAACTTCAGTTCTATATGCTGATTTTTAGAAGTAGAACCATTATACTAAGTTTAACCTTGCCTGGAAGAGATGACTATACCCTGTGAAAATATGTATATAGAGAATGATTTTGTTGGGATTATGTTTTGAGGAGGATATGTCACAAGAAGGTGCATAGTCTGGTGCTTCAGTTGGATTTGGTAGAACATGTTTTTTTTGCCATTATTCTTGAAGATGTTAAAATATGGGTTCCAAATAAAATAGTTTGTTTTTATGCAAATCAACTTTTCAATGGCGGAGTTATTTTCAGCTGGGGAACGAGAGACGGGTTAAAGTTTCAATATAGTTTTACTTCTAAATTTAAGGTCTTTGGTTGTTTCTCGATAAATGGTGATAAGTTTTCGGGATCGATGAAGGCCTTATTAAATTTTTTATCTATTAGGTTGTGTTAACTTGGATGGAATGAAATTTATACTCTTATTTGGGTGAGATTAGGGAAATTGTTTATAATTTTCATTCATTCTTTCATTCCATTCCAAACTATTTGAACTAGAATTCTAACCCACATGTTTTGAAAGGAATGCTCATTCTATTTCTTCACCATTTTCCCTACAATCTTCATCATAACAAATTTAAACTCTCTCATGTTTATTCACAATTTCACTCATATATTCTTCTTTCTACATAAAATTTGTTTATAATTTTTTATTCCATTCCTTTCTCATTCCATTATCACCAAGTGAACACAACCTTAGTGTTTTTCCAGTACAATGAGCCGACAAGTTATATATTTTTAAAGTTTTAGTTTTAAGAGATTTATGGTCCATCGTGTTTGCAGGATTCCTATGGTTTTTTGTGTTTGGATTCTTCGTGTTCTCTATTGGACTTTTGTCGCTTAGACGGAGGTAAGCGGGTGTCTCATATGTGGAAGAGCAATAACATGCATTGCGAAGATACTCTGAATCTTTAAGGTGTACGTGGGACAAGATTAAATTTTAGGTTTCCATGAAGTGTACATTTCTAAAGTTTTCCAAGGGTTTATCCTTTTTTATATATTATAGTAGATAGTGAGACAAGTACAAGTTTTTGTAATTTAAGGTTCTGTGCAGGGGGTTGTGCTTTTGGTTTGGTCTTTTGATATTTCTCATTCTTACCCACAAACTATCCTGGAGTTGTTATGAAGGCCTCAGTTATACGGAGAACACGTTTCAGAAGAAAGTTCTCAAGAAGTTATGGTTGTCTATTTTCTTTCGGGGTTTCAAGTTTAATTATTTTCATCACTGCCTTTTTCCCAAAATAATTTGGGGGGGGGGGGAGCCTAGCATGAATCACACACAAAAATCACATCAGGCTGGTTATGCTAATCCCTTTCCTTGGTTGGCTTCTTTTTGTAACCAAAGCCACAATTAGTACCTATTCTTACAGATCTTTGCGAATAACTTCAGACCAATCATTCCACAATTCAAGTTAAAATCCTGGTGTTCTATTCTGAATATGCCACTAAACTATATTTCTCCATTTCTCGTTACCTAACTGAATTAGGGAATTGTGTATGTTACCTTCCCCCACAGAAATCACATAAGGCGGCTGGTTATTTTAATCCCTTTCCTTTGTTGGTTTCTTTTTGTAACCTAAGCCACAATTAGTACCTTATCTTGCAGATCTTTGCGAATAACTTCAGACCAATCATCCCCACAACTTGTAAATGCTTATTCAAGTTAAAATCCTCGTGTTCTACTCTGAATATGCCACTAAACTATATTTCTCCATTTCTAGTTACCTAACTGAATTAGGGAATTGTGTATATTACCTAAATAAATTCTGTAAGTTAAAATTTTCATGTCGCATATTGTTTGGCATCAAATATGGGTTTATGTTTGGCTTTTTACATATTAAATAACATGTACTTATATGCATATAATTATGTACTGCATTTTTTCTAAATACTTTCGTAGTAAACTCTTACCTTCTTCAAGTAGTTCCTGCTCCACTTCAGTATTTGGCATTTAGAAACTATGTTCATCTCTGTTTAAATTTCTTTGCTGAATACTCTTTTAGAAATATCATATCTGCTGAGTACTCAAAACAAACGAACTATTTTTGAATGGAATTATCAGGGTTCGAAAGCTTGCCGAGCCATCAGCAACTTCAAATTTGCAAAACCGTTGGCAACTCCGAAAATGCAGAGCCATCAGCAAAAATGAGTTTGCACACCATCAACAAATTCTAATTTGCAAAATTTATCCGCTGATTAGTCCAGATGAACGAACTATTCTTGAATGGATTTTATGAGGTCTTAAAAACTTGCAGAGCCATCAGCATGCAACTTCAGATTTGCACAGATGTCTGTGACTCTTGGTAATTGCAGAGCCATTGCCAACTTCGATTTTCAGATCATCATGAATGTTTAGTTTGTGGACTATCCTCAGCTTCAGTCTTACAACTAGAATTTTAATATTCAGGTCATCTGGTTTTTCTGCATAGCAAACAAGGAGGCATTAGCTCATGTTCTTTCATGATCATAAGAGGAACCACCATTACAAGGTTGGAGTTTTTATTTCTTTTCACTTTCTGGGGGTACTCATTGTTGCATTTCCTCTGTCAAACAACCTTTTAGAGTTTTGCTGAGCAACATTTGATCAGATCGAATCTCTATCTGAAACATAGTGGTATTAAGTATTGTTTCAACTTTCAATCAAATTGCGTGATGCTTTTCTGCATGACCGATGCATGTTTGGATTAACTTAGAAGTGAGTCAAACCTGCATATGATAGAATTTTAGAACTAGATTCCCCTGGTATCGGATTGCTAATAATTTTACTGCAATACGAACTCCGACCTTGTAAGCACATTTCTGCTCCTAATAATGCCATTCAAAGACAAGTATCATGTGAGATTAAACCAAACGCAAATGATTATTACCTAGCTACATCATCTAAATGTGAACTTGGTATTCTCTGTGTAAATTTGACATAATTTCTTTGCTCTGTAATATAGGTACAATATACTTCATTGCTGGTTAATTAATTCATTATATTGATCATTTATCTCACTAGATTTTTTTCGCTCCAACTTACCCAAAGGCTTTGGTTTGTACTTTATTTAATATTTGCACCAGGTTTTGTGGTGTCTTAGATCAATACAAGAGTGATTCTCAGAGAAGTTGGAATTTGGAAGTATTGAGAATTGTACAAGGTTGAGAAGGTGTTTTGGGTACTTTGATTTGATCCACTAACATTGTGAAGTTTGTTGTAGCTACGTAGTCCTATAGTCATGAATGGGTTGGATACTTTACTTGGTACCTTTTTTCGACTTCTTTAGAGGTGTTCCCTGGAATTTCTAGATCAAAATGACATCCATATATGTGGGTTGTTCTGCCTCGGTTTTTGTAGCTCCCATAGTTATGGTGTTACTCTTTTACCTTTTATTAAACTCTTCCTGTTTTTTTTTAGAAATCTAGAGATGTCAGTAAACTGACAGTAACCATTCACATAGAATCGAGTCACATGAAGATGGTGTTTCTATACCTATATTTTAGCTTCTTTCAGTTCATACTAAACTGGGTTGGTAATCGTGGCTGCTAGCTATACAAAGTTGTAAACAGCCTAACTGTTCGAGGTTTGCTGTCACAGCTCAACAGCCTCAACCTGAAGATCTTTATATAATCCCAAGATGTAGACGATTATGTTCTAAACTGTTCCTCTGTCAATCAAGAATTCTAGCTGCTTGATAAGCCGGAGCTCATATCTAATTGTGTACTTCTTTGTTTATTCTAATCCATGTTTGTTATTTCTTGCCTTCTTGGGGACATTGAAGTGTATGTGCTTTTGATGTTCCATCTCTTGGCTTGGTTGAACAAAAAATCTGCTTTTCTTAAATGTTAAAAGTTCCAGGGGTTCCCTTCTACTGTCTATTGAAATGCACGTACTGTGATTTACTCGCCTCTTGGGGTTGGTAATTTCTGGAGGAATACCTTTTAAGTTTCTTGTTTAAGGGTAGGTAAAAGGAGCAGCACAAATAATCACCTATGCTGTTGGGTGTGGCTGATATAAAAAATGTGTACTAATGCTCAAAGGCAACAGTGTCTTTTTCATTTTAAGCTTCCAGCAATATAACCCTCCTTTTTTTAAAGGGGGTACGTGACACCTTGTGGATTCTAGGCATCTAACGATTTCAAAAGAATCGTGAACCTGGGGAGAACTTTGACCCATTTGTCCTCGAGAACTTTAATTGCAGTGGTAAAGTGGGTAGGTACTCCAGATGGTGATGTTATCTATCCTGGAAAAGATCTGTTATGGGAACAAGCTGCTAAAGCTAATTGGTACAGCAACTGCAGCGTAATATACCCAAGAGAGATCACAGTCAAGCTGATCTACTCATGTTGGTGGTGCTTCTTGTAGTTTCCGATTGCAGGACTCCAAATCCAGCAAAGTAGTAGTACAAGATCAAGAGATTTCTTTGTAAATGATGATGGAGACTATATACAGTCAAAATGGTGTTTGTAAGGGAGGTCAAAATGAAGACATGAGCAATTTCTGACAACATACCAAATATATAGAGTAGTTACATGACTAGCTTCTGTGTTTGTCTTTTGTTGTGGTCCTGATAGATTACAGTGTTAAATATGTTGTAGACTTAATTCATCTTACTTGGAGCTTAAATTAATTGTTTCGAGTAGCTTCAATTTAAAATATATGTATGTTTACCTTATTGATATTATAACTATAAATAATTATATATTATAAAAGTAATTAATATATATAGCTGGACGCCTTAACAAGTATGTAGTACATGTTTGTATCAATACTGTACTTGACTCTTCACTCTTGGAAAAGAGGGAGAGCTCTTGTGCCAAAACCCATCGGTTTATACCAAAAAATTATGTAAGAATAGACATAATTATTTTAACCATGTCCATCGCTGTCAGTGCAGCTGTGAAGGTTCTTGATAATTACCTTGATAGAGTTTTGGTTATTGTTCAGATATTAATACACATCCATTTTGCATTATTACATAATTTTATTATTATTTGCAAAAGAAGTATAAACATGCATAAGTATTCAGACATGTACTTCTATGTCATGTGACCTATGTTAACTCTAGATTTGGCCTTGTTGGTTGAACTATATTTGGTGGGTATGCCACAACTCTGCTGTTCTCTATGTTCATGATGTAACCGGAATTCCTTGAATTATTCGCTTCTGCTATTAATTTGTGTACCTATTTACCTGTGTTTTGGACAGGTTGGCTTGCCCATATCAATCTATATTAACTTGGCCAAATATAAAAAGTTTAGAGTACTGCATCAAAACTACTTTAAGGTAAAATTGAATTCTTTGACAAAATTTGATAGCTTTTAACTTTTAACTAACTATTGGTTCATTCCATAACTCATACTTGTATTGTCGTTTTGTTTTGATTCGACACAGTTTGGTCTTCAAACTTGACACCGAGATGCAATTGTGGTGGTTTTGCTACCATTTTGGCTTCAATGGCAAAAAGATGGCCAGCACTAATCAACCAACAGACCTAATGGCAGATGCAGGTCTAATCATAGGGAGTTTTGTGGGGTTGAGATAGGAGGTGGGTGATGATATGATTTCAGGTGGCCGAACAAGAATGCGATACTTTAGAGGTATTGACGGAAGAGTGACAGAATGAAGTGGAATTTGAAGCAATGCAGCTGCCATGCGAATGTGGGAGGTTTGGAGAGTTTTTATTTTCAGATTTCTGGTTAGTTCTTACTCGCTGCTTTTGGTACTAAACATAAAACATGTGAATGACCCCAAATCAATTACAAGAGGGCAGTGTCATAATGCTTTTAAGCAGTCCATCAAAGTTTACTCTTTGAATCATTCAACTGTTTCTTGTATATAAATCCATTCTTGATCAGGTAACAAATTCACGTAATAGATGTAGTCATATATATTTAATAGCATAAAGCCTGTATGTAATGTGATTAACCAAAATGCTCAGACTCGCTTTCATATACCAGTGCATAGACATTTGTTTGGTATGTTTGATTCAGTGAGATGGGTGTTTATTGGAACTGTGTTGCACTAAAGATGATGAAGAGAATTCCAGATTCACCCTAAATTCCGTTAAAAATGTTAGCCGATTAAACTACCAGATTTGAAATGTCAGTTCAGCCACCAATATGCCAAAATAATAGTCTAATCATCAAAGTGCGACTCAGTGTCATACTTAGCTGCCAAAATGTGTTGTTCTTGCAACAAATTGTTGGACTCATCTTTTGCTTTCTGAATCAGATTGGTTACAAAGATTCAATCCACTTAATTATTTAAAACTAAGATTTTAAAGAGACTGAGTTAGCAAGGTGACTTTAAAAGAACAATTGATAGGTTATGGAAGCTATGCCTAGGGACTGAATGGGACAATGATCCGGTTGATATTAGTGAAAATGGGATGTGGGACTTTATAGACTTGATAGCACTAGCTAAACTCTGAACCCGAAGTAGATAAATTTATGTCATAACGTGATATGTTAATGCTTTGTGCTAAGTTATTGTTAATGAAACAGCCGTATGTACTTGTATCAATGCAGGTAAGCTCAAAGAAGAAACTGAAAAGTGGTGGAGATGTAGCTTGTACCTGGACTTCTGAAGTGGGACTTAGCAGCTGATGGTTTTCTTCCTTCACCTTGTTGTAACGTTCGATTATTGATTTCATACTGCAAACAACCATTTTCAACTTGATATTCGCAATCCATTTTCACCAGTATATTTATCAATGCATAATATTTCAAATAAGTCTAAAGATATAGCAATCTCAGAAATCTCAAATGTAAACGTGAGATTCTCAACTTGATGTGATCATTATATAACTGGGAGCTGAGTAAATATGCTGGGGTTTTTTGTTTAGCTGGACTATGTAAACTATAGTTTCCAAACAATAAAGTTCTACCATAACTGGGATATATATCACTTCAGTGATATATCGTCTTTTTTGAAAGTGAACTATGAAACACATGTGATATTTAAGTAAAGCTTGTTGCAGTTGGGATATGAATATGATGTGTGGCATTGCACATAAAGAATACAAATGTGTTCCGTTGAGGGAGCGGGATGTGATTATAATCCAGAATGCAACTAAATGTGTTACTAATTGATTGATGAGAATCAAAGTTATACTATTGTTGAAGTAGGGTTTCTGATCCTCCCGTCGAATTCCACAGCTTGTTATGAGAAAACTAGTTTTATGACAAGTTTCGATATGATTTGGAGGAATTGACTCTCTTATATTACATATTCAAATTGTTCCTCTTCAATTTACATATTGGATATCATTATACATGGTTTAATTCAATATAGTACTAATTGTAAACCTATGATAGTTTTGTAATCTATTCTATATTATATTATTATAATCAAATTAGATAACTTTTTTTTAAAATACTTAGGTAAATCATAGAGAAGATCCTAACCGTCCATAAAAACAATCCTAATCATCTAATTTTAATAAAATTTAATTTAAAAAAAAAGATATATCATACATACAACTCTATCAATAATAGTTCTCCTTTTATACAACTACTCATGAATAATATTATATTATATCTAAATTATATTCTATATATTTTTATTTTAATAATCCTACTTACCCAATAGTTTTTATTTAATATAATTGTACTCACATTTTAACTCAATTGCATTACCATTCAAACTCTTTTATTTATTTAAAAGAAATTAATAATAAAACAAATTATCATATTAAATTAAATATTTAAATTATATAAAATAATTAATATATAATTTATTAATAGCATCTGTGTTTTACATGGGTTATAAGCTATTATAGTGTATATATATAATAAGAAAAATATAATGTAGGACATAAGAATATAATGTAGTATATAGTAGAACCTCGATAAATGAATATTCGATTAACAAATAATCTCGTCAAATAAATAATTTTTTCCGGTCCCAACATTATAGAGACAATATATTTTTGACCTTAATAAATGAATAATCTCAATTATATTATATATATACAAATAAGCCCAGTCTCTATCTGTCATAATACAAGCATTTACATATATATTGACAAATAATAAGAAACATCTAATATATTTTAATCAATTATATATAGCCATATGAATGAGTATATGTTCTAAATAATTTTGGGGGCCGCCAGAATGAAATCTAGGACCTGGACGAATAAACTCATTACCACTTGCCTATCCAATCTTGCTCTTTAATTACCTGCTTATAATTCCCACACCAAACTGATTAAATGTTTTGATACATTTCTCACTGGACTTTTGGTGTTGTTTTTCTTTATCGATCTCTTAATACTCTAATATTCCCCATACCAAACATTTGTTGTGTTTTGATATCTTTCTTATTAAACTCTTGGTGTTGATTTCAACCTCACCAAACTTTTAATTTTGTCAATAATATTCTATATGTACTCTGATACATGACAAGTTTCAATATATTTTGAAAAGAACAGTCTCTTCCATGCTACATATTCAATATATAAAGGTATTACTATTTATAGTTATAAGTAAAATTATAATTATATGATAACTTATTTTTGATGTATAATAATATAGTTATTAATTAGAATTATAATAATTATAATATTACTTCTTAATCTCTTATCTACAATATAGGTTAAAAAATATAATTAAATTTAAAATCTATCAACACTTAAATAATATATAATTAAGATAAAAAAGGTATAACTTTTTATTAGATAACTTATTATTTTTAAAATCTAGACTTGTACTTTGCTTTGGACGGTTTATACCCTATTTGTATATATATATATATATATATATATATATATATATATATATATATATATATATATAGGGTATAAATATATATATATATATATATATAATTGTATTAAAGTGCACATTTTTTTAACACTGCAAACTTTACTAAAATTTATTAATATAACATATATAAAATATTTATATAAACCACCAATAACATATAGGGGTTTTTCATAAATACACAAGTAATAATTTTTATAAAAAAAAATACAGCATCACTCTTTTTTTTATATAAAAATACAATTTTACAACCAAAGTTCTAAAGTAAACAACCCCTTCATAATTCCGGGCTGCTTTTGATGTATGCTGTCAAAAGGAGATGATCCATATAACAGTCAATGGAGGCGGTCATTCAGACAACAAATCTGAAACATATGTACACATAGATATTATATACATATTATATATATTTGGTGGAGAAAAGAAATAAATGCCGGTGGTGATATACTGATATTCCATTCATAGAGAGAATCAAAATATTGCCAAATCTACTTGCAATCACTTGGAGGGTGAAAAACAATGTCGATCAATTCATTTCAAATAGGCTACATTAAAATTGAATTAAAAGATGATTTTGTATTGAACTCCATTATATTTGTTTATCGGGAAATTTCTTTTCATTTTCAACCGTCACAAGTAAGTTCCATGTGAGGAAATCATATGTTCGGGTATTATTTCGATCATTTTACAAATTTTGTAATTAAATATATTTATTAAAAATTGAAACTAAGATTTTTTCATGTGCATGTATTTGATGTATAATTAATTATATCACTCACTAATTTATCATGCACTAAACTAGAAGTTTTCAGTGAAATAGGCTCCTTATTCCTTTATACCCCACTCTAAGTTGATATATACTCATTATGTTTGGTTTTGTTTACAATTTTACAACTTAAAATATAAAATTTTGTAACCGAAATTAACTATAAGCAATTTGATTTTGTTATACTCTCTTGACGGGAAAAGTTGATTGTGATTGCTTTGAGTTAGATATAACATATTTGAAAAAATAATCAATCATAACTACTTACATTTTTATATTATCAAAAAGAATTTGCAACTTCAACTAAAACAATAAAAAAACAATAGCAAAATCAATCAAGATAATGATAAAATCAAACATAAAGAAATTAATCAATTATAATTCGTAAGCGAGATAATGTGTCTATCTCCCCCGATATGTACACACACATAATAGTAGTTATGTTAACTGATTGTTTGATCATGATGTGTATATATAACTGATTGACTGATTAAGAATGGGAAAAGATGAAAAGAGACGAGAGAAGAAAGAAGAAGGTGAGAGTGTACAATAATTTTTAGAATTTTAGATGTAGAGTCAATGACGAAGAAGATGTAATATAGAAAAGATAGGGAGAGAAGATGATTATAAATTTGTAATATAAAATAAATGACCTTCAAAATGCAAACATATAAAAAGTTAGTAATTGAACTGAATTGATTGAGGTCATTTAAAATTTTCTGAGCTCGACCTTTTATCCAGCCAAATTTTATTTGAATTTGGCTCATTAATAAAAAATGTTGTTCATGAATATATTCACAAACACGAACATGTCTCATGATCTACAACTCACGAACAACTCAATATCACAAGTTTCCGTTCATGAACACTTTACCTTACAAACTCATTCTCATAAATAATTTACTAATAATTTTTTCTTTCATGAACACACACGCATATATATATATATATATATATATATATATATATATATATATATATATATATATATATATATATATATATATATAAAGGTTGCATAATATATAATTATATTTAAAATATAACATTATTTTAAGTTAGAATATAACATATTTCAATATTTAAGTAGTATATATTAATAAAATAATGTATAAACTTGATAGAAACAAATAATGAATGAGTAAAATTATTAGTCAATTCATTCATAAACAAATATATATTCAATTAATCACTATTTATTGTGAATATTCAAGTCGGCCTTTAACTCAACCGGGATTGGTCAAATTTATCTGTGTCGCATTTATTTAATCCTATTTACCTTGTTTTCTTGTACTATTATTTATTCACGAATTTTCGAAGCTAACCATATATGTTGTACTTAAGTTCGGCTCATAACTCTTTATCCCTCGTTCGAAGAATAAGATCATTTTCAAGTTTGAATTTGTACATAAATTTTTACATTTCCATTTGCATGTGGGCTTGGGGGTGGACCCAAGGCATGGGGACTGGGTGCCCTAGAACCCACTGAATTCTCGACTGAAAGTAAAATATATATTGAATATAGATAGAAACTCGGTAGAATATTAGTTAAGAATCCACATATTTTACCAGCCCACTTATATCTGAAACAAGAAAAAAGTAAGAATTAAATAAAAAAATAAAAATAAAGTGAGGCCAGTACAAATAAAGGGTCCAGAAACTTTAATACTATAAATCAAAAAATATATAAAAACATGATTATTTGATCCGAGACCAATTCATGCCTTTCAACTTTTAAGTATTTCATCACTTTTTCTCCGTTTTTGTCTCTTTAAATGAAACCATAAAACATTTAAAATATGAAAAAGGGTAGGAATTAATTTTAAAATATAAAAATATTACTTAATTGTATAAAATTTATATTTTTAAAATTATTATTATTATTTTTAATATTCATCCATTCTAAAATAATAATTACTAGCTTATATCTCGTGCGATGCACGGATCAAATTCTTTTAGTATTTTATTATTTTAATTTTAATACTTTCTTTAATAATAATTTTAATTTAATTTTATACATGTATATTATATATATTTTTTACATACTTTATTTTTATTTTAATAAGATAATATTTATGTGTTTTGTTTAGAAATCTATTTTAATTAGGTGATTAATGTGAGATATATTTTAGTTAACAATATTTATATTTTTATAGGATAATGTTTGTGCATTTTGTTTAGGAGTGTGTTTTAGTTAAAAGATTAATGTGAGATGTTTTTAGTTAAGATATTAATGTTAAAATAGTTAAGGCCCAATAATAACTACTCGACCCAAATACCGACCAACTACCAAATTTTTAATGTTTCGGCTTTAATAATATCGTATAGATATTCATTTTTGCCACATATACTAATATGGGTAAAAAACATAATTAAACTTATCAACATACATGCTAAATATTAAGATGAAGGAAATAATATTTATACGAGGAACCCAACGAAAAATATTCTTGGGTCTGTCACTGTGTGGGCTCATTTATAGACCGAACTTTAAAATGGTGTTCATTTTCAAATCGTTTACAAACTAAACCGAACTTGAAAATGGTGCTCATTTTTGATTCATTTAATTACAAATTGCAGCGAACACGAATCAAATTTTTTTCAAGATTAACACCAAACTATTTGGGAGTGTACCTACTCATTTATGGCCCTAGTTAGGAGATAATCTTATGTTACTTGGGTATTGGATTGAAGATTACTTCTTTGTTCCTAATAATCATGTTAAATGCCCGATCTGGATTGCCATCTATGGGCATTTCTAATAGCCGGTGCTATTGATATTCTGTGGCCAAGTTATGACATTCGTCATCCTAGGCCCACTCACATGATCCAAACCGCTGTTAAATGAATAAAAAAAATTAAATGGTTGTATCCTATGTCAAACTTTTGGGCATGTTATTGAGGACTGTCCACACACAAGCATTTGATAAAATATGCCCCTCTGGTTTCTCTTGCCACTAGGGTGAACAATTTCCAAACTTGAATTCAAATGCTTCTATATATTATCCTGAGTTCTGGTATACGTAGCAGTAGCAACCCTGAAGGAGTGAAGGGTAGTGGTGGCCCGTATAGCCATGATGGATTAATTGACGTGCTTGTTATCAGAACCCTAGAAGAATTCACACGTCCAGACTCCAGGCTTCTAGGCTTTAGTGATCCCCAAGGAGTAGTAGAACACTAGAACATGAAGAATGCTGAGCCTGCAACCATTTTCTAAGAATATTTCATGATTTTGATGCCTAGCTTGTTTCCTTGTACTTTGTTGAATATTGTTACTACTTACTAGCTATGTTTGTCTAAACTTCGTTTGGCTTTAGCCTTTGTGGGCGTTTTTTGGTTTTTGCTTACACTTGTTATTCTTTTTCTGTCCTTGGGCAGTATAGAGCATTGGCCTATTTTATGAGAAAAAGCCCTGAATGTCACAATTTGAAAGGAAAATGTCCTAAATGGCACAACTCGTAATAATAACCCTAAATAGCATTCCAAAACGCTACATAGTGTGGCGTACTGTAAAATGGGTGAAAACGCTATTTCGTGTAGCGTTTTGCACTTTTTTTTAAAAAAATTCGGGGAAAAACGCTACTTCGTGTAGCGTTTTGATTTTTTTAATATTTTTTGAGGGGAAAACGCTACTTTATCTTGGGTTCTAGGCTAAAAAACGCAACTTAAAGTAGCGTTTTGGGGGGAAAAAAATTTCTTCAAAACTCTACACGATGTAGCGTTTTGGAGTGCTATTTAGGGCCATTTTTTTGGGGTGTGCCATTTTGGGCATTTTCTCCCCAAATTGTGACATATAGGGCCAACACCCCTATTTTATATAGTATTTTAATTAATTAAGTAAGATATACACAAACGATTTAATTATATAATTTTTTTTATTTTTTTAACATTATGACTCGTTACCCGAATTTTTGAGGTGCTTGTATATACATATATTCTATATAATAAGAGTAGAATTTTATGGAAATTTTTTATATAGAGTTACATAGAAAATTACTATATATACATCAAATATAAGTATAGATAGATTAAAAATAAAGTTAAATAGTTTTTTTCCGTTAAAAAATATTGAAAATAACTCATAAAAATATTTTAATTTGAAATAAAAATAAAAATATTAAATCTACTTTGATTATTTGGAGAAACAATAAATTTAATAAATAAATATAAAACCAAGTTTTTTTCTAAATGTTATTTTTGCATAACCAAGGTTCCTATTTTAAATTATGCATAAGCAAGGTAAAAAAAAAGTCTACATCTTTTTTGTTATTTTAAATTTATTTTACAATTTTCGTATCTATATATTTTGGTTTCAATAAATTGATAAAAATAATTTTAAAATTTCAAATTTATTTTGAAATCTGATTAAATACTAAATTTCGGTCAAAAATTATTAATTACCTAAATGAAATAACTGGAGTAACCGAAATGTATAAAAAATTTGATAGGCCGAATTTTATTTAAATTTTAGAAAATGGAATATTTTAAACCTGGCCTAGCTTTCGTTAATATCGGGCTGGACTTTTTAAAATTTATATATTAATATTATTATAAATTATTAATAATATTATATAATTTTAAAATTTCATTAAAAATCGGAATTTTTGAAAAACAGATATTTTAGCTAGACTTTTCAAATTTTTGGGATTTATTCAGATTCAGGTTTAAATACGGAACCTTCAAATTTTAAACCGAGGCAGAATTCGATGAAAATAATAAAAGAAAATTCCAAATCAGATTGGATTTTTTTCAAATTTTCAAACATTTCTGATTCATAAATCCATCACCCGTATTGCCCTATTGGTGTATTAGTAAGTGGTGTATTTTGTTATATAGAATATATAGTGAACTAAAGTGTACGTGTACCTCGATAGGAGACTAAAGAGTTACAAACTCTTTGGCCATTGTACGATAATATCCCTGGTTTCGTATACTCATTTTCGGATATCTATCCATTTTGAGATAATATTACCGTTCTCCATTTTTAACACAGCTTGACACATCAAACTTTCTAGAGACCTGCGACTCTAATACCATATTTGATAATCCAGACAAATTCCGAGTCTCCGGTTAAATTCCAAACCATATCACATATATAAATCAGAGTATATTGACTCAAATGTAAAATTTTCGAGTAATTCCGAGTCTCCGGTTAAATTCCAAACCATATCACATATATAAATCAGAGTATATTGACTCAAATGCAAAATTTTCGAGTAATTCATTAGACTATTGAATTTTGGTCATACTCTAAACTATAGTTTCCAAATCATATCGGATTTTGGTCATATTTTTTGAACATTTCTAATTTATAAATTCATCACAGACCCCCTAAAATATCATGATTTATTGTCTTATTGATGTATTAGTAAGAGTATTTTGTCTTATAGAATATATAGTGAACTAAAGTGTACGTATACCTCACCTCGATGTGAGACTAACTAGTTACAAACTCTCTGGTCATTGTATAATAATACGTTTCGTGTACTCATTTTCAGATTTCTATCCATTTTGAGATAATATATACTACCGTTTTCCATTTTCAGCAACTTGACACATCAAACTTTCGAGAGAACTGTCAACTCTAATATCATATTTGATAATCCGGACAAATTCCGAGTCTCTAGTTAAATCTCAAACCGTATCACATATGTAAATCATAGTATATCGACTCAAATATAATAATTTCGAGTAATTCATTAGACTACCAAAATTTCAAAAAATTATGATTTATCAGTTCATTTAATAGATTTAGTAGTAGTACTCCACCTTTTATATATAGAGAGAGAAAGAACTGGGTTATTATAGTGATTAACAAGTGTAATAATTCTATTTAATCTCAACATGTATATAATTTGTGTCGTGTAGTCGTAGTCCTAGCTAGTAACTGATCCAACAAAACTTATTATTTCGATTTTAATAATATAATTTAATACTCCATACATCCCTCTCATTTTTTTATAAATGGGTTGGACATCCTCATGAGAATAAAAAATTGAGAGGGACGTCTAAAAAAGGGAATGATAAAAAAATAGATGGTACAGAGGGAGTATAAAGAATAGAAAAACAATACTTTATTTTATTCCTAATTCATTAATCTCGTATAATCATATACTGTAATTGTAAAAAACATATCAATTCAGCAAACCATCCCAAAAAATCACCACCACCTTATAAGTACTCAAGCTAGCTAGAATACAGAAGTATTTGGCGGATTACACGTACAGTACACTTTGTGTATCAATTTTCTTTGATAGCCATTGGAATTTTAGTTGAAATGTAAGATATCCAAGACCGTTTAAAATCAACTAGAATCGTGGAGGTTGGTGATATACGTACGTACAATATATATTACAGCCACAGAAATTTCATATACAATGTGTAATATATATATATATATATATATATATATATATATATATATATATATATATAGCATGATTACTGATACATACTTCATCTTAACATAATTTGCAAATTTATGTCTGGACAACACAGAAACATATATGCATGCGTGCCCCTTGACAAAACTACTATATAATTAACACACAGAAGTACACACATAGAATGTTTCATGACAAAACATTATTGGTACGTAGTACTGATCACACACACTACATATATACACTCACATTTATGTATAGCAATTCTCCACGTATCTTACTATTATACGTATATGTATATATAGAGAACTTTTTCCATTGTTTCCTGGGCTTATATTCTTTAAAATACATTGTTATACATGATTTTAGTAGATATGCATGCAACATGTGTACTAACAATTAATTTGTAACTACATCTAAATAATTCCTAGCTCGCTAGAACTTGTTAATAATGCTACATACATTAAGTAACAATTAATATTCTATTCCTTAATTTGCTACATTTTCAATCTAATCTAGCTTAGACTTGTCTGCATACGATATATAATACATGATACGTTCATAATCCATACACACATACTCATGGCACAAGAGAGGCAGACGTACCCACGGGTTAATTAATATTCCCTCCGTCCTAAAAAAAGTCTCGAATTCGAATTTTTTACCCAATCGAATCAAGTTACCCTTTTTTTGTTATCTATATTTTCTCATAAAATTTTGGCTGTAATCTGTCTCATCAATATATAATCTTATGCTCATATAAATTCATCCACACTAGCTAGCTAATTATTAGTAATAGAGTTGTTCACCGTGATTAATTTAAAAATTTTAAGGAAGACCCGGAAGTAATTAAATTTTTATCAGTATTGAGTAAATTTAGGGATCTAATAAGCTAACCTGGTGCTTGCGAAATCATAGAGCTTTCCGGTGCTTGAAAAAATCATCAATCCAAGTTCAGCATCACAAAGAATAGCCAACTCCTTAGCCTTCTTGAGCAATCCATTTCTTCTCTTTGAAAAAGTCACTTGCCGACTGGTTGAGTTGTCGATCCTCCGAATCACAATTTTTCCCCTTCCCATTTTTTTTCTCCTTCTTGCAAATCGGATCGATTTTTCCTAGGGTTTTGTCAAAGACAATCAAATCAGTGCTAGATCGGTAGACAAAGATCAGAAAACGGCTCGAAAACAAACAAGATCCTTGGGATTTTGCAAAGACAAGTAGTGAGATATGTAAATGTAATCGAAGGTATATATTAGATACTTTTCGACGTGGTAAAGATCTAAGAAAATATCGTAAAAATTAACAAAAGTGAAATAAAAGACAAGAAATGAAGAAAGAAGAATGAGTGTCAAGTTGAGAGGACTTGCTACTTTGAGCCTTTGACAGATCTCTATGCAGAAATTGTGAGGTCTTGTTTTAGAGAGATGTTTACAAAAGCAAATAATTTACTCTATATGACCCCAAATTTAGACAATTTAATATCTGTACTAACGAGGGTTATCTTGTACTCGCTCTAAGACAAGTCTAGGGGTAAAGTAGGTGCTTGACCTAATTTTAAAGTGATTAGGGATGGAGAGTAGATTCCACGTGCAGAGTCTGAGAGTGGGGAGAATGTTACCTAGGAGTCTCAGAAACACCTTTAATATTGGAGGAGAAATGTGAAAGTAGTGGATGTATTTAGAATATTAAGGTCACTGTCTGACGAATAGATGATTGACATCTGTTAGTGGTATAGCAAAACCTAGGACTGGAATGGGTCAGAATTGGAGGTTTTGCCTTTCTTAAATAGTTTCTCCTGATACATATACTTATTTTTAAGAATATCGTACGAATATAAGTCGTATACTGTATACATAGAGGGCTCAGATTAGAATTTAGAAATAGTACAATTATTTAGTCAATAATTCATAATCAATATTATACAAAACATGATGTATTTACAATAAAATATTTTGATAACTTATGAAATATGGTTATAAAAAATCATATTTTTTGCCGAACATGCATACTATTATATTTTTACATTATATAGAAGTTTTAAAAAATAAATTATTTTTAGCCTAATCACGATAATATGATCAATTTAGCCGAGCTCAAAATTTTAATATAAAAAAATTCTTTGTTCAAAAAACTCGAAAACAAGATTCTTGTTATAAATTATAACCGAGAATCACAACCAAATCTATATTCAAGCATTTGTGAAACTTAACATTTATCTCGTCCCATTGTTATCTCATATTGTTATGTAGGAAATTTAGGTGATAGATTTTGCTTTAGATTTTTAAGTACTTGAAATTTTCATAATTATACCTTGATTGTGAAATCAGTTGGGACACTTCTAATATCTTTTTCTAATTTCTAATTGTTACAAAAATATAGATAATGTGTCATATCTGAATTAAGAAGATGACACTAGAAACCATAAATCATATGCCTCCCCAATACATAACATAGTCCAAGCGAAATCACTTAAAATCTTTATTGAACTATGACCAGATATCATATTATCAAATAAACGTATTGATGAGCTTAATGCCTGGGAAAAAAAAGAGAAATGTCAATCCATTTCTTTGAAATCTCACGAGAGTAATATGAAATAGTGTACTCTAATCAATCATACTTTGTAAATCAATTTAATTGAAAATTTATTTTAATTTTATTGTATATTATTTCTTTGGAAAACTGTAATCAAACGGTTGTAAAATAAGGAGTAAAATCTGTTTGGATAAATGTATTAAATCTTTTTTGTGAGAATTGTAATTTAACTATCCAAAAACGGATGTTGTGATAGCATGAGAAATAACGACAACTAATAAGTACTAGAATTGTAAGTAGAGTCATAAGAAATGCAACGAGAGCTTTAAAATGATCAAAAATAAAAAAAAATTATATTGATTATTTCACTCTAACCGGGTTTCAGCCCCCCCTTAACCTACCATATGGCATAATAAAAAAATAGTAATTGATTACATTATTTTAAAAAAAGAATGTAATCAATTACTAATTTACTAGGTAAACTTAGAGATTGATTGTAGTCAAATAAGTTGGGAGTTAATTTCTTGCCAGCGTGCCTGTTTGGGAGTTAATTTCTTCTGAGTTTTGAAGTAAGTATTGGCTACATTATCTGTGCACGCAACGAACTTGGTTCCCAGCAAGTAATGCATCCATACTTCCAAGCAATGAATCACTGCAGTCATTTCTTTCTCATGAGTTGTATACCTCTGCTCAGCATCCTTCAATTTCTGACTCTCATATGCGACCGGATGACCCTCCTGAACCAACACACCCCCAATAGCTTTGTCAGATGCATCAGTATGAACTTCAAATGGCTTCTCAAAATCTGGAAGACTAAGAACTGGTTCTGTCACCACAATTTCTTTCAGTTGTTCGAAGGCTTTCACACAATTACCATTTCACTCCCATTTTCTGTCTTTCTTTAGTAAATCTGTGAGGCTTTGCACAATTTTTGAATACCCTAATATGAACTTTCTATAGTAGTTCGCCAACCCAAGAAAGGACCTAAGCTCGGCAACTTTGGTAGGGGCAGGCCAATCAACAATGGCCTTAACCTTTCTGGTGTCCATCCTTACATTTCCTTGACTGATCACATGCCCAAGGAATATAATTTCTGTA
Organism: Oenanthe sinensis; assembly: GCA_028671895.1. Taxonomy (NCBI): domain Eukaryota; kingdom Viridiplantae; phylum Streptophyta; class Magnoliopsida; order Apiales; family Apiaceae; genus Oenanthe; species Oenanthe sinensis. The sequence continues at coordinate 6,571,121 of CM053808.1, forward strand.
CTGCAAAATTCACACTTTTCCTTTTTGACATAAAGGCTAGATTCACGCAGTTTCATAAATATGCATTTCAAGTGTTCCAAATGTTCTTCTAGACTTTCACTATATATCACAATGTCATCTAGATATACTACCATAAATTTATCTAAGTAGTCATATAACACATCATTCATGAGATTTCAAAATGTAGCAGGAGCATTCGTTAAGCCAAAAGGCATTACTAGAAATTCAAAGGACCCATACCTAGTAACACATGTTGTTTTTGGCTCATCACCAGCTGCAATCCGAACTTGCCAATAGCCTGACCTTAGATCCAACTTTGTGAAGTACTTGGCCCGTGAAAGTCTATCAAACAGCTCACCCACATTTGGAACCGGATACTTATTTTTGATTATCACCTTATTCAGCGCCTGATAATCAACACACATCCTCAAAGACTCATCTGCCTTCTTTTGGAACAACACCGGCGCACCATAAGGCGCTTTAGATGGGCGTAGCAACCCTGATTCTAACAACCCATCTAATTGCTTCCTCAACTCCGCAAGCTCTGAAGGACCCATTTTATAAGAGGCTTGTGCAGGGGCCCTAGCACTAGGCTCCAACTCAATTTTGTGATCAACGGCACGTCTAGGCGGCAAGGACTTAGGCAACTCTGGGGGCATAACATCATCAAATTCCCTCAGTATCTCAGCTACAGAATTTGGGACTTCAACCACTTGATCCGGCTTTACTTCAACTAAGGCAGCAAGATATGTTACTTCACCTCTTTTCAACCCAGCTTCTACCTGCAAGGCTGATAATAACCTAGTATTTTCCCTTCCCCTGTCATGTTTCTCTAGAATACCTTTCACAAAACATGGCTCTTTCATATCGCCAATGAATATCCCCCCATATTGAGGCATCACTGATACGTTCACAGCCAACAAGAAGTCCATCCCCAATATAACGTCGAAATCATCAAGGGGCATGGCCAACAGTTTGCACTTCCCTCTCCATGGTCCAATCATCAAACTCACAAAAGTCATACCATTGACTTGTTGAGCATCAGCATTCACAGTTTTGTATTGGCTTGTACTATGCTACAACTCAATGCCCAGAAACTTAACATTTTTCTATGCCACAAAACTGTTGGTAGCACCACTATCTACCATGGCCATCACACTATGACCATTAATGATAACGTTCACATACATGAGCCCTTGAGTTTTCACCATTTCCTCAGTTTTAGGTGAAAGACATAGGTGTACTAACTTGTAACACTTAATTACTATGTAACTCAACTAGGTAAAAGATAAAACAACAGCAAAAACAAGAGAAACTGAAGAAGCACATGGAATCAATCAACTGAAGAAATGGTAATGATACTTGGTAACTACAAGTAACTAATTTGGTTAATCAAGGATGCATAAGTGAGAAGAAGTTCAATTTCAGTATTGCTCATGCCCTAACTTATCTAATGGAGAATCAAATTAATGTCAAAGAAGTATCAAGAAGACCAAAGTGATTTCATGTAATGTATATCAACATCTGGATAATGTAAAGGTTAATCAACAAATGAGAACTGACATTCAGAAGCAAGAACCCCTACAAGACTAGTCATTTATGAACCAGACCATTGCATCAAGTGTCAGGACATTGGAGGCAAGTTCATGTCAGTAATAGAAGATCTCATTTGAATTGAGTGAGGAAAAGAAATTGAAGAAGCTAGGGAAACTTGCTCATAAAGGTTAATCCTCAATTAGTCACTAAAGAAGGACAACATTGGATGAGTGCATATTTGCTAAGGCAAATGTCGATCCACAGCAGATCGAGATGCGGGTCGAGATTTATAATTGAAGTAAAACATTGCAAAGGCAAATCTCTATCCACGGCAGATCGAGATCGAGATCGAGATTCTCAAAGATCGAGATCGAGATTCTCATAGATCGAGATCGAGATTTTCACAGATCGAGATCGAGATCGAGATTGTCAACCAAGATCGAAATCGAGATGGGTCCAGGCCGAGATCGAGATGCGGGTCGATATGTAGCATTTAATGTTCAAAGGACAAGTGGCTTATTGTGAACGATTGATCCAGAGTGGTTGGAAAGTACTTTTTGTTGACGAGTCCTGATTGGGCCACGTACGCAAAAAGGACAAGATCAAGTCTACACGACATTATAAAAGCAGCACTTTGTTTTATTTATAAAGAGACTTTAAGCAATCTCTGTATTTTTCTACAGTATATTTTAAAGAGAGCATTTACTGTAAAAAGAAAGTGAGAGAGAATCAGTTGAATCAAGCTTTAATTGCTGTATTTATTGTTCAACTGATTATGATGCTTTTATGAATGTTGTAGCAAATCCTTCAATGAATATAAAGATGTATTCTTTAAATTCTGTGTCATCATTTATTACCTGCATTTATTTTCATTTTCTCTCATTATTCGAAACAGTTGTATTCACCCCCCCCCCCCCCTCTACAACACTTTGGACCTAACAGTAGGGCATTAATCATTCTGATTGGGTTGACCCTCCTTGGCGCCTCATTCTGCGTCTCATTTTCTTCAGTCTCAATTATGGCATTCAGCTTCTCCCTTCTAGGACATTCCTTCATCATATGAGGACCACCACAAATGTAACAGCCTTTAGTCTTGCCCTTAGACTGTCCATCATTCTTGGTTTTCAACTGGGCATATTCTTTTTAAATTTCTTCTTGTCTTTCTGCCCCTTTCCCTTACCAGTGACACTCTTACTTTTCATAGCATCACCTGAAGGGTTTCCCACTTTGTAGCCAACAAGCCCATCAACGGCAGTAATTGCACTAGTTAAATCTTTCATGTTTTGCCTCCTCAATTCAGCCTACGCCCAAAGCTTAAGACCAGATACAAAGTTGAACAATTTATCCTCGTCTGACATGTTTTTGATATCCAACAGTAGAGAACTAAACTCTTTCACATAGCCACGAACAGTGCCCGTTTGCTTTAGATTCTTCATGCTTTCTCTAGCCAACCATGTAGCATTATTGGGCAAGAATTGATCCTTTAACTCTTTCTTCAGCGTTTCCCAACTATCAATTCTGGGCCAAGCCGAATCCTCATCATCATCACTTCGTGTACGCCACCATAATTTTGCATTCCCAATCAAGTACATACTTGTAATCGTTACCTTCTCAGTTTCCCCAATATGAGCAGCTTTAAAGTATTGCACCATATCCCACAAGAAGTTTTCTAATTCCTTAGCATTTCGACTCCCCTCAAAGGTCTTGGGTTCTGGGACCTTAAACTTCGAGTGGCCATCATTCATACTACTAGAGGCACCACTAGCAACATCCCTCTTCAGGATGGTGATTTCATCACTCATCTTTTGCATTTGATCCTTAACCAACTCTGTAGATGCAACAGTTGTGGCAAACAAATCAGTAAATTTGCCATTGCTAACGGTGGTGAGATTCTCCACTAAAGACCTCACTTAATCCAGGCCTTCTTGAAGGTTCTAGACTTGGTTTGCCAACGAAACATTATCTGTTGACAAAGGCACACCCACATACTCTTCCAAACGCCCAACTCGTTCTAAAAGTGCAGTACTTGGATTCACCATGATCCTTTAAACGCGGCTCTGATACCAGTTGTTACAGGGTCGTTTTTTTCCACCAAACTAACGCCTGCGTGGTCTGCCCTTGTGTACCAAGAACAGCAGCCTAACACCCAAATATATGTATGTCACCAACACTTGGTTTATGCTAATATAATTGTAGCAACAGTAAATATAAGCACACAGCAGAATTTACAGGAGGCTCCCTCCCAACCTTCTCATTTTCATTAACAAACCAAAATGAATATTACAAGAGATATAGGTGAAGGCTTACAATAGTTTGCCTATCAGTCTCTATACAATTTTTCTATGTGCAGAATATTGAACGTAAGATATAGAATACATCAGAATATGCCTATCTATATCTAATCCCGTTTTTTCTCTTGCCAAGCAGTTACTCTCAGCCAAGCCACATTCCAGCAGTTACCAGGACACATGTTAGCCTTCCTAGCCTTTGTACAAACTGTTGGCAATTACTAGACTCCCTCACACACATATGAATTAACATATATATGTATATATATCCAGCCCAACACATCTGCATATTTTTTACAAGTCCCAGCAGCCCACTAATAAAGCCCATAAATAATCCCCCACAAGTAAGCCCGACAATAGCATCATGTCCATAGGCCCTATGCATATTTTCCTTGGAGTGCACAGCTACACAGCCCAACATCAATATTAGTGTTAAGGCATCCCAACTCTATCAACCAAGTACATTAGCCCACCATCTAAGCCAACAGCTAACCCACAAGTAAACCAGCTTTGACGCCCATGCCTGCGCCTGCGCCAGCGTCATGCGCCCTTGGTCTTGGTGACGCTTGGGGAATAATCACCGCCAAGCCAAGTCCATAAAACTTTAAGTGCTTACAACAAGCTCTCATGTCATTTGCATTTTCCACTTCGACAGATTGTATTGAACTATTGTGATTTTTTATAAATTTTATAATAATGTAATTTTAAATTTTATGTATTTTTTAATTAAATAATTTTTTTATTTTAATAATATTTGATGGTTTTGTAATCGAAACGGAATCGATTATAACTGAACCGAGATTTTTGAAACCGAAACCGATTAAAGTTACAGTTTTCAATTTTAAAAACCAAGAATATGCGGTTTCTCGATCCGATCAGGATCTCCCTAACTAAAACCCTCAACAATGTTGGGATATATTTTTCAAATTTGGTTTCTTGTATAAACACTATAATTGTCAATATTATCACATATTCACTCAATATTTTTAAATAAACTAAGTCAAAACACACATTTCTTAAACTTATACACATGAAAGTTCAACATTATCACATATTCACATCAATAGTTTTATTTCCCTAGATGACTGACAATGCATCCAAAAAATATATGTTTTGCACGGGATAGAATAAATCGAGATTGTTTTTGAAAATATATAAATAATTTATATTAAATGATGAATTTTAAATATAAATTAATTTGTTATTTTAACTTTTCAAATTTATAATAATACGAATAATTTTGAATACTAAATAAAATTGAAATTGAAATTTTAAATTTTAAATTTTAAATAAAATTTAAGTTCTAAATAGACCACATAATTACTTTAAATCATTGTTTTAACACTAGTACACAATTAGCAGTTCACATGCACGTGGGTTTGTTTGTTAAGGACATATAAATTTGGCCTTTAGTTAAATTAAATAATTAAGTACAACTGTTTTCCTAGATTTTATTTTGTATAACTTTCAAAGAAGAAACAATTAAATAATTACAAAAAGAATCATTGACCTAAAATGAAAGGGAGTGCGTGAATAAATATATCAAAGTCATTATGCTGACATATAATATTAGCTAGTGGGCGTACGGTTAAATATTGAAAATACATACACCAAGTTAGTTTATATTATCTTGCTATTAGCCGGTACTCCTACCAATTTTCTTAAAAGGACAAGTACTTGTACACAGATTAATTAGTAATAAATTTATTTCGGAACCTAATCATGTTGTCTATCAAAATTAGTACACAATTAGCAGTTCACATACAAAAAAACGAAGTTTTATAATTTTTTTAAATAAAAATTAATATTAAAATATTCATTTAAAACAATAACATATAAAACTATCTTTTTCATACATCTTAAAATCCGTGTAAAAAGTGGAAAAAAACATATATTTTTAAACGGATAGAGTATAACATATACTTTTGCAACTTATTAATTTTGAGCAAAAATGCCCTCACTAATGTGGTCTATCAAATTTTTTTAGCTTTTTTTAAATAAAAATTCTTTTACAATGTATTCCGTATTAATTGCCACAAAATATCCCCGCTAACGTACGCTAAGTGTATTAACTTCTTATTTTTTTCGCTAAATACGTTATAGCATATATGCATACGATGAAATATGGTTCAGCACTCAGAAAGTCAGAAGGGAACTTTTTAATTTCCGTTTGTAATACACATAAGAATAGTGTTATCAAGCGTGCAATGGAGGAGGCCAGGGAAGATCGTATTTCCATACTATTGTTATGGATTGCGTTGAATATTTTAAGCATTTTGAGAATGTGATGGTGCAGTTTGTTCATAGTTCTTGCGAATGAGGCAACTCGCTAGTTAGCAATAGGTTTTTATTCTATGTCAGAATGGATAAACAATACTCTTGATTTTATCTCTAATGTTATTATTTCTCATATGATTTAATTAATGCAAGTACGGTTCTTCCAGAAAAAAGAAAGAAAAGAATGGTGTTATCAAATATAATTATACTTTTTTGTGATAAAATATTAAGAATATAATTATTCTCGAGACATTTATTTGCTCAGTTAAGTATCACACTACTTATATTAAGAAAAATGTTACTACCTCCTTCGTCCCACCCAATTGTTAATGTTTCGAAGAGATGGTCCGACACACATTTTAAGGTGCATATAAAGTATAGTTCCATAACTTATTTTTTTAAAAATTTCTGAATAAAAATTTAAACATTAAATTTTTATTCAGAATTTTTTTTACTCATTTTGAGTATATATACTCATCTTTGGTCACTAACCGCTAGTTTGACTCATTTTACACATTAACTTAGACTATTTTTCATCAGGTATATATTTGTATTTATTTAATGAGAAAAATATGTTTCTAAAATCAATTTTAAGTAACATATTTAAAGTTATAAATATTTTGAGTATAAAACTTGAATGACATTTCTATAATAATAAAAACCATTATTTTATATTTTCAAAAATAGTTTTTACGTTGTATTGTAATATATATTAATTTTAGGTATTTACCTAAAGGTGACTTAAGGACTTTTAAACATTTATTTAATTTATAATAGTTTATATTAATAAGTCAATATATATATATATACATATATATATATATATATATAAAGGAGAAGACGGAAACAGTTAGGTGGCGCTCCCAAATCGTTCCAATATATTTTTCTAATTTTCTCGAATTTTTGAATTAGTAAATATTAAAAATTATAAAAAAAATCTAAGTTATTTTATATTCTTCTAAACTTTCTCCAAATTATAAATAAAAAAATCTAAGTTACGTTATATTTTTCTAAACTTTCTCCTCAAGTTAAATAAAATTTTATTAACCATAAGATAAGATTCGAAATTTTAGAAAATACATTATTATACTTAAGGTAATTAGAAATTTTAGAAAATACATTAAATTATTAAAAATCGAAACTATTTTGATTTTTCAAAAAGACAGTATCTATAATAAAAAAAGTTAATTTTATTCTTTTACCTAAATTAAATGTGTCTTCTTCTAAAAAATAATAGACCATCACTTATATAAATTAAAGATCAAACATCAAAAAATTAATCACAACAAATTTATCATAGAACTATTTACATTCAACGTATAATACATCATGAATTACACTCTCTTGAATGTTTTGAATAACAATAGAGACGATTGGATTATAAGAGTAAGAGTATGCACGATGTGGGAAGCAATCAATACACAAACAGACGATCAATTTAGTCTTGACATGATTTTAATTTATGAGAAGGTTAATAATTTTTTGTTATTTATTAATTTATTATAATTATGCATTCATACTAAGTTTTTGAAGGTTTAATTAATGATAGGAAAATCTTATCAATGCAACAATTCAAAAATATCTATTTTTTCGATTCAAACATATTTTGGAAGAAAGGTCTTTACATAGCAATAAAAACTTAAAAGTAATTGCAAGTACTGACCGGTATAGACCACTATCATGTGAGTTTAAAGTGATGTTTTTACGTACGACGACCCCAAAAAGGTTGGAAAAAAAGAATCTTTATATAGCCTTAAAAACTTAAAAGTAGTTGCAAGAACCGGTCAATATAGACCACTATCATGTGAGTTTAAAGTGATGTTTTTACATACAACGGCCCCAAAAAGTAGAAAGAAAGAATCATCAACATACCACTACATGGATTTGAGTTTATATGTCCCCATATAATTGAAGCACGTGTTAATAACACTAATATACTGTCAGGTATCTTGCTAAAATAAAATATTATAAGTCACACACATATATATAATTTTAAATTACATTCTTCAATATTTACATAATGTTACTAATATTTATCCAGATGTCGTGGACTGCTTCACCTATATTGGTGGCATTGATATTGTTAGCAGCGTATGGAGAAAAAGAGATCTTACGATCATAACAAATTAGTAAGTTGTGAAATATAATACACATATATATATTTTAAAATTATTATTTGATTTTATAATATTTATAAATTTAATACTACTATTTTGGTTTAATATAATTTTGTTATATCAAATTTTATCACATGCTGTTTAGTCACAAGTAATGTAACTTTGTGAGAAAAAATTATTTAGTCATTTGATCAAAATCTATACAAGGAAGATGGTAAACATTATATATTGATCGTTATATCTGCACAACTTAAAAAGTTCAAAACTAATAATCTTATTAGCATGTTCTTATAATTTGTAATTTGGAAAATTATAAATACATAATGTTATTTTTAATATTTGTTATTATTATTGCTTAATGTTCGTAATAATTTTATTAATTATTTGATTTATGTTCCAATTTATTTAAATCTACCAATTCACCAATGCATGTGTAGTTGGTTTTTAATAAATTAATTATTATTTATTTATTTGAAAATAAAATTAATAAGTATTTTTAAATAAATTTATATAATATATTAGAATTATATATTTATTAAATAATTTTAATAAATTTAAAATTTATTATGAGGACGCCGTGAAACGCGGTTTTTTTCACTAATTTTATTAAAAATTAATCACATCCAAATAAAGTTCGACCAATCCAGTTCAGGGTCGATAAAAACTTGATACTGACCGCATACCGAACTTCAAATGCTCAAATATTTTCCGAAAACCTGGCTTGGTCTGAGCCGGTCAAAATCAAAGTGCAGGCCAAATTTTGACCAGAAAAATCGAGATATTTCAAGCCCAAGCCAGATAGGCCTTGTATGCATCTCTCCTCCTAACATATCACTTGACCAAAGTATCTCCGATCCGTTTATACAATTTATTACTCTATACTGTATATTTATTACTTAGCACTTACCAGTAAAAACAAGTTTAAATATTATGATAAGTTTAAACACTAAAAATGTTCTTCTGTATCAACCATTTTCCTTTATAATCTTCAATTCGATCTGCCAAATTTTAGAAGTCGGTCATCCAAATTTTATTGCAATTTAATTAGTTGAAGGTATGCTCTAAATTTTGGAGCTGCGCGCTATACGCATATAATGAAGGCAGCTCAAATTTTGGAGCTGCGCGCTATACGCATTTAAATTTGGACCAGTTTATAGGAAAAACGCGTGATAATTTAGGAAATTGTGTAGCGTACAAGTTTTCACAAGTTTTTCCTCACTCTATATATTCATCTTATTCGGTCTTTGAGTTATTATCCTATTTTCTGACCTAAACCCTAAACACAGCCCGTCCTAGTTTTTTTGCTCTGTTCAAACTCGCTGAAGGTACTGTTTTTCGTGACATCATCGTGTTCTCGTTTTATCCTGGGAGGCTATCGACTCAAACATACGGTGAGGGCCGAAATAGCTTTAAAGAGACAGTTTTGTTTATTGTCATACACTATTCTGTTGCTTGCACACACAAACACTCGTGCTATATTATTGTGTTTTTAGCGGATTGTTTCACACTATGAAGTCTGTGAGAATATCTGGATCACCGGCTAGTGCTATCTCGATACAGGCAAATGTATAGCAGGAACTGGTAAAGGAATGATCTTGGTGATGCCATTGTGATCACAGGCGTTATTGCAATATTCTCAATTATGTTTCTTACTTTCTTATCTGGGTTGCATTGAACTTGATAGTAGCTGTATTTATAGTAGGCGAGGAGAGATTTTCTCCTCTCCAAACCTGTGTGTGTGGCAGACGGCTACATTAGTGAATTACAATATCTTGTCTTTGTTATTGCTGTTGCTCGATTATTTGTCACATGGCTGGTGTTGTGTACATATATAAACAGGGGTTATTGAGAGTGACATAGCTTCACACTTAAATATCAATTAACTTGTAATTATCTATAAAATTTATACTAAAACCAAAACTTTGATCCTCTGGTTTTATTTTATTTTATCAGTTTCAGTTTGTTTAATTATATCATCGCCTTCCGATTTCTCCCTGTTTTTTCCTATCTTGTTCATAATGATGTTACATACATTGTAAAAGAAAATCAAACTAAACCAGACATAGGCCGTATTCCATTCACACGTGAATTTCATTTCTATTCTGAGTTACAAGGACAATGATTCGATTTCACACGTTTTTAAAAAAGTGAACTACTAGAGCAACAAACTCTAATGTTGTTATTACTGAATTCTTGTTGATTATTTAAATCTTCTTTAAATATGTTTTATCTTCTATCCAAAAAAGACATTGTCTATCAAGATTCACGATACTGGCTCCAACCATTTAAATTCTTGTGAAACCCGTCTAAAGTACGTGCCAATATCATGATTGTTATCACCAAATTTGATTGCAAACCCTTAAAAAAATGCTGGCAATTGAAGATATCATGTACCTTAGCAATCTCTCACTTTGTTGTACCTATGGGAAAAACTTGTTACGCAAAGCAAGAAGAGCAGGTTCCTGATCTTTTGATTCAAGCAAGTCCAGTAACATGGAGTTGGTCGATGCATCTACTAGGAAGTCGCGAGCAAGCATCTCATCTATGAATATACATGCTTCATTGTACTTCTTATTGTGAAAACAACCGCAAATAACAGTGTTGTATGTAGCATCATTAGGCAAGCAATCACTAGCTTCCATATTCATAAATAGTGCATTTGCATCATCAAATAACCCTTCATGACAATATGCTTGGATCATCATTGTGTATGTCTTGACATCAGGTCGCACACCTTTGGAAGGGAGGCTGTCAAAAAGACTTTCAAGATATCCATTCTTGCTTAATCCGTCAATTAAAGTACTATAAGTGTAAATATTAGGATTTAAACCCGCGCATAACATTGTCTGAAAGAAGGACAGTGCTTCAACAGCATAATGGTTGTCACAAAGACCATGCAACAAGATATTGCATGTCAGAGTATTTAGTTTAAGACCTTTCTTCAGCATCATCTTCACCTTAAAAAACTTGTGTGCTTCAACATGTCTTCTCGTATGAAAAATCCTTACAATATAGAAATGTAAGTCACAATAGTTGGTGTCAAGCCTTCATGTGGCATTTGATGCAAGAGATTTATTGCTCTATCCACTTGCAGCTTCTTACAAAATCCATTAATTAAAATACTGTAGGGGATAGTGTCGGGCAATATCCCCTTACTCCTCATGGTTTGGAGCACTGCTAATACTTCATTAAGTTCTCCCCTCGAGCAGTATCCATCCATAAGTGAATTGTAGTGTAACACCACAGTCCCACATCGAGTAGATTGAGAAAATTTGTTCAGTATATAAGTAAAAGTACTACTACTAAGTGCTCTAACAAATCATGATCTTTTGGGGGCCTGTTGTGGGCTTATAGATTACCCTAGTTGTTGCATTTGAAATAGTTTACTTTGGCTTATTTTCGGATTCGGAAGTCGGGACTTCATCCGATTTTCGAAAAAGACTCGGAATTTGACTCGCGTTGTCACATATGATATCAGAGCCAACTCTTGAAAGCTTGATTCATCAAGTTGCCGGAGGTGTGACCCCATTTTCGAAAAAGAATCGGAATTTGATCCTGGTATCAGAGCCAACTCTTGAAAGCTTAATTATTCAAGTTGCAGGGGGTGGGGACACGAAGGCTCTTGAAAGCTTAATTCGTCAAGTTGCCGGAGGTGTGACCCGATTTTTGAAAAAGACTCGGAATTTGACCCGGGTTGTCACATATGGTATCAGAGCCAACTCTTAAAAGCTTGATTCGTCAAGTTGCCGGAAGTGGGGACACGAAGGCTGGTGGTATTATCCCACAATGGACAGAGATCCGGAGGTGTGGACACGAAGTCAGCCGGTATTATCCCACAATGGTGATCTGGGCCTAATGGGTTATTTGTTCGGTCTGACGAGGACATTAGGAATTTAAGTGGGGGAGTTTGTAAACGGGGTATTACGGACACTTGGAGAAAGGAAACCCTTATATGGCCTAATTTGGGATAATTTGTTCAGTATATAAGTAAAAGTACTACTACTAAGTGTACCAACAAATCATGATCATTTGGGCTTGTGGATTACCCCAGTTGTTGCATTTAGGCCAATTTACTTTGGCTTATTTTCGGATTCGGAAGTCGGGACTTGACCCGATTTTCGAAAAAAACTCGGGATTTGACCCGGGTTGTCACAACCACGTTAGGAGATAGGCCTATTTGAATCATAATGTCTATCACATGCTCTGCATCTTGAATCTTTCCTTCCTTGACATGTGCATCAACTAATATACTAAAAGTACGGACACTTGGAGAGATGTTCTGAATATCCATCTCACTTAACAGACGAATGACATCCTGCCATCGATTGAAGTCACATAAACCTTGGATTAATGAGTTATATGTTATAACATCCGGGGGTATGCCTCTCTTACTCATGTGATGGAGAAGACCCAATGCTTTATAAGTTACTGTATCGGGGTTGCAACCTTTCTTCTGCATATATTTAAACAACGTAACGGCCATACAAGGGTTTCCTTTCTTGCATAGGCTGTTAATTATGATAGTCTAGTAACTACATTAGGCTCAATCTCTTTATATCTGACGAGGTTTTGGAAGAAAAGCTGAGCCTCCACAGGGTTATCTTGGGAAATAAGGCCCCTTATGAGAGTGTTATAGGTAATGATGACATGAGAGACAAAACCCCGCTTGATGATTGCAGCCAATAAAGAGAAGGCATAACCCAGACGATTTAAGTGACAAAAACAATTAATGGCAGTATTAAAGGTAACAATATCAAGGGGATGCTTTTGACACACATGTTCCTAAAGAGGGAGACAGCTACGGAGTAATGTTTCATTTTAACAAGAAGCAGAGGTTTCATAAGGAGCATTTGATCAAAGACAACAAGAGCATCGTCGAGTTTATCAAAGCCGGTCTTGGATTTCTCAAGCAGCAATTGTTGGAGTCGAGCATGAGTTGGTTTAGAGGAATAAGGAAAATGAGTTGGTTTAGTGGGATTAGGGTTAGTGCAGAATAGAAGAAAATGGGAAAGAAAAACAAAGGAAGGAAGACAAAAAAAAAAAGAATGAGGATTAGGAAGACAAAAACAACTAGTATGAGGTCCACCTGAATGTGGAATAAACAGAGGAGGCAAGGCACTAGTGAAAGTCATCATCTTCTTTCTCTGTTTTTCTGCAAACTCTGCTCTTGGTCATGTTTAACAAACCAGATATGTATATCTATATATCGTTAAACGATATATGTACATGCAAATGTATATATCTAACTACGAACTCATCTCCTTCGTGCTATATAACATCAAATCAAGAGACTCCCCGCCGTTATTTGTTAAATCTAAACTATTATTTTTGAATAAATAATATATTTGTGCCCCATGCACTCCTTTTTTTTCATTTGCCCATCCAGTATATATAGATTAATCACATATATACACACAAAACACATATATTTATCTCATTATTTATCAAATATAAGTATAAATGAATTAAAAATGATGTAATATAAATTTTTTCTTTGAAAAATATTAAAAATCACTCATAAAAATTAAAAAATAATTTACTAATTTTATAATAGAATCAAATCCCCTAGAGCGATTCTACAGTATATTAATAAAATTGAGATGGGTAAAGAGATTATATTGGATTGCATAAAAATTATATTATAAATACAATTTCTAAGATTAGTAAATAAAATTTAGACTCTAATTTATATATAATATTAATAAAATATAGGGATAACCAAAATGAATACAAACAATTTCAAATTCAGTTATAATAATAATAATAATAATATAGTATTGATAGAGATTTTATATTATATATATATTAAATATACATTTACAATTATAATTATAAAATTGGAATATATATATATATATATTATTTTATATTTTAAAATTTATTCAATTAATATTAAATATGTATAAAATGTAAGAATTTAAATAGTAAGTAAAACATATATATATATATACATATATATATTAAGAAAATATATTTTTATATATAATAATAATAATAATATATTTAAAAGTTAAAATAAAATAATAAAATAATAGTATTTGCAGGGGTTGGATATCAATACAGGTTTGTATAATAAAAAAGAAAAGGATAATCTCATTTAAATATGAAGGACATAATGAATATTATAAAACTTACCTCAGAAGCCCTGCCTATCTATTATCATCTCTACCCTCTTCTAACTAAATGACCACGATAGAAGTATGACTCCTCGTTTTTTCGTACGTGTAAAAAAGTTAGGTTTGTAATTTTTAGAAAATATAAAGAAAGTTTTAAACGTTATTACAAAAGGAGGGAAAAATTTAGTACATGTGCACTTGTTAGTTCTCTAAATCATCTATCCAATTAGGTGTTTGAGAGTTTAATTCTGAATTTGATACTCCTGAGGATGAATTAGCAGTCTAGCACGATATACAAGAATACAATTATCACATGCACATGCAGATATTTACTTTATATTTATAAAAATTGCCACTCTACATATATTCTAGAAATTAGTCTAACCTGAGACAAATTCCTAAGAATTATCCTCTTTAATTTTTCTGCTACTTTTATTTTAAAAATAGACCAAGTACTCCTGACATACTCAACAACTTTGAACAATAGACGTAGTAGTACAAATATTAAGAGGACCAAGCAGTACACGCACAATCTCAAATCGCAAATCTAAAGAACACAACAAATCCAAAAAAGAACACATCGTCTCTCACAACATTTTAATTATATCGTCTTGGAGGGGAACTAATCTCTACACCCCTTAGAACAAAGAGGGGGAAACTTACATGAGTGAAACGTCTGCTATGTAGACGTAATTGTGCCCTTTATATATGTATTGCTAATTAACATTAATAGAAAACTTACATGCCTGCTAAAATAATCATAAAATTTCCATACATAAAAATAGAGGACTAAAAATAACCAAATATCTTAACACGGTGATCACCATGTGCTAAAGTGAAGAAAGGGAACATGTGTATTGTTACATGTCAACATGTATAATTTGTTATTATAACTGAAACTACGCAGGGTTGTGGTTACAGATTTAATAGTTTGAGATAGCAGTTTCTTCCTGATTAGAGAACTATTGTACAATAGTTTTTTTTTTGCCAACTAGTTATTTCTGTGATCCAGAAGTTCTGTCTTTTTCTTCGGTCCAGAAGTACTCTTTTAAAGCCGATTCTCAACTGAGATGGCACATCACGTAAAGATGCCAAAGCTTTCAGTGACATCATTATTCCAATTTAGTAAGAGCCACTTCAGGATTCTGTGATTTTCTTGATTCTTATCTTTGCACAGATAAATGCATCTGATTTGTATGTTATCTTTGTGAGCTCCATGTCAGAAGGAACACAGTTTCCATAACTGCCCGTGGATAATCACTTTACTGGTTTGTCTTCTTCTAACAACAGATGAATTATAGACCTCATAACCTCATTATCAGCAATGGATCTAGTCTGCAGAACAGAACAAACGATGGACATGGTTGGATGTTCATATTTTGTTATATAAATCTTACAATAAAGCAAGTGTTGTAAAAGCTTACAGATCTAAATACCTTTTAAGTTTTAAACAATAAAAATAGAAGTAGATTGTACAGTGGAAACATATAAAGGCTCTTCTGTAACTAAAAATAACAAATATCACTATATATCATAAAAGAATAGTTATTGTATTGGTAGTAGCATGCAGCCAGTAGCATAATCTTCCTAAAAAGGTTTAACGGTTTACTGCCAGCAAGAATTTAGCTGTTAAAGCTGTATATATGCCTCAAGCATATCTATGTATAGACTCACAGAAAATCTTCATTGTTTCATACCTGACTTTTAAAGCATTTTGATTCAAACGAAAAGTCGACAACCCAAAGTTAAAAAAGAACTTGATCCTAGTACCAGTTTCAACCAGTAATTTTACTTCCTGTAAGAATGTGTTTTAATAATCCACGTATAAAACTAATAACATTCATTATAATTGGGCACAAAAATAAAAAAGGTGGCTAACTGCATGATGGAAAAGAACTGGCCGAATTAGTGTGTTGTGACACAGGAGAGCAAATTACATTATATATAGGCCATTATTCTAGAGAGAACCTTCTTATATAGAGTACCGGAGAGAATCATTTGATTTCAATATAGAATTTTATAAATAATTCTAAAATTAACCATACTTATGCTACATAAAATAGAAAATTTGATTCTAATGTAAAATATTAACCATATATAATCTTCACAAAAAATTTAATACTTAAAAAGTAAGCGAAAAAATTGATTTTAAATTTGATTCTACTGTAGAATCACTTTGCACGATTTGATTCTACTATAGAATCAATTTAAATTATTTCTACATTATTATGAGGGATTTTTAATATTTATTCAAAGAAGAAAATTATACAACTTCGTTCTTAATTTATACTTATATTTGATAAATAATAAGATAGATATATGTATCTTATGTATATTTATAGTGGTTCTCTCTTGAACTCTATATAAGGAGTTCTGCCTGAATGCTAATATATATATTATTAACCCTTTTATACATATTATGAGGCAGACATTAGGCTTGTGGCCAAGCAACTTCACCAATTGCTTAAATTGGGATGTGCTGTAACTTACCCCTCATCTAATTAATTAAAACATTTTCTAGAACTTTTTCATTTTATCTATAAATTCTACACCTATGTATACTGCATGTCACTTGCAAATTAACTAATATTCACAAATGTTCTTTTCTTGCCTAATCGTATGTTTTGTGAATTCAGGATTGTGGCACGTAATTGTGTCCAGGGTCAAAATAAATATGCAACAAGCCTACCTGTGGTTTTCCAATCAGCTCTTTTAAAATGGAATGAAGTGTTGCACGGAGTTCTTTGAAGAGAACAGCAGTTTGTGCTGGTGCCTTCAATTTTAGCCATCCATCTATAAGAACTAGTCCAGTCTGCACAGCAAAGAAAATAGAATTATTATAACTCTCTTTTCACTGGAAAAGTGAGAAATATCGCAAATTATACTTCTATAATCAAAAGTCGGAATTTATATTTTTGCCATATCCATTCATGCAATCAAACACTGCTAGTGACACTAGGATGATGCATTTATGCACACGTACAAAAGGAAATGGTCAATAGATAGTTAGACATAAAGGAAACAAAAGAACTGGGAAACACAACTAATCACAACAAAATAAATTCTTTATTGTAGATGATTAATACAATATTTACCTACAAGTAGCAAGTGACATAAGAGCGAAAACAGGATTTAGAATAAATCACAAAAATAACTTAACATAAATTTGTACAAAAATGAAAGTATTGAAAAAACCAGACATAGGTAACACTTGGGATACCCAAACCAAAACTGCTTATTTTATCTTTCTTTTCAAATTCATCACCCCTTTTGCTCGCACTATATTTAATTGTGTGAGTGTGTGTGGATAGAATTAAAGAGTTAAATTAGTAAGGGATGTGTATATGTCTGAGAAAGGAGACTCTCACAATAGCTCGAATTGCAAATGAGAAAGACATTCAGAGTTGAAGTAGCAGAGAGGTATATAGGTATGATATATGTACGTTTATAATGATATGCATATGTGAAAAGTGTATCTAATCAAATGATATTCCATCATATGTGTATCGTGTTAGATTAAACATTACCTTTTTAGGTACCCCTTTAAATATGCTTATCTTGATGCATATTCATTTTGTTAATTTTGACCACCTATTACAGATTTATTAATTTTGCTAAGATGTTTAAAAATTTTGATAAATTTGCCCTTCACCCTTAGATTTACATACCTGTCCCGCCCTTTCCAATTTCAAATCTATATCCAAAAATTCTAAAAACTTAAAAACCAGCAGTCTGGTGCTTGAATCTGCACCTAAGTCCAACACGCATATTTTAGATAATCAAAGTTTAATTTTTTGCTTCAATATTTTTATATGATATACTTGTTTCTTTTAAGAAACTATGTCATGTCACATACCCATATCCTATGTTACTCCGACATGACACTTTCGGCGGTCGTACTCGTGTCGACCCGACCTGATACCGGACACGGTTCGGAATACGTCTCGGATTCGTGGGTTAGAGAAAATTGAAGGTCGCCGGAGAAAATCATGAGTTTGAAGAAGAAATCAAGTAAAAGATGGAAAAATAAGAACAAGAAAATATATGAAAGAGATGAAAAAGGTAGGGTTACTGTTGTAGAAGAAGTAAAGAGACGTCGTGATACTTACATGCAATATGATGCAATATAATGTGTAATGTGTATTGAATGTATGTGGGCATGCTTTTGTCAAAATTCATCTTTTAATTATATAATTGGCTCGAGCTGTTCGAATCGAACGCACACTTCATGTTTCTAAATACCGATCTAGTACATTGGACTATGTACTTATTTAATTTTAACAATTGGTTAATATTTTAAACTATTCACAAAATGATAATAAAAAATAATATAAATTGATTTAAAAATAATAAATTTTTAATACCTAATATTTTTATTTTTAGCAATCAATTACTTTTATAAATTATTCACAAAATAATAATGAAAAATAATATAAATTGCCTAAAAAATAATTATTTTTAATATATAAATTACCTAATTTAATTTTAAATATGCTATATCCCTGTGTCCAAAGGTGTCCCTGTTCCCCAATTTTTCGGGAATTCCGAATACGACACTTGGATATGTGTCGTATCCGACACTCCATACTCGAGTCCAACCAGCATAACCCATATCCAAAAATTGGATAGTGTCCCTAATTTTTTTTAAACTCAAAGTCTAACACTTGAATTTGTGTGGTATTCAACACTCTATACCTAACACTTTATACATATGTCCGCTATATATTGTTAGAAAGAATGATACATGTCAATCATAAACATATACTCATAATAAATGCTAGTAGTATTTGGACATTCAATAATATAGACTACACTACGTTAGCAACTGAACATCTCATAATAATACATACTAGTAGTATTTAAACATGCAATATAGACTACACAAAGTTAGCAACTGGGCATTATGGCATTTACCTGGTGTTGTATATTTATGGAACCGCCAAAAAGTAAAATAGAGTAAGGAGAGATTATGGTAGTATCTCGCAAAAATACCCTATTAGTTTCAACCTGAAATTAAAAAATGGTGTTAAAACATAAAATCTGAAAATAATACTCCCTCCGTCCCATCCATTTTTTTACATTTTGGAGAGGGTGTCTGACACGCATTTTAAGGTGCATATAAAGTATAGTTCCATAAAATATTTTTAAGAAAAAATTCTTGAATAAAAATTTAATTTAAATTTTTATTCAGAGAAAAAAAATAAAAAATAAGTTATGGAACTATATTTTATATATGCACCTTAAAATGCGTGTCAGACACCCTCTCTCAAATGTAAACAAATGGGTGGGACTGATGGAGTAGCATATAAGCACATCTAGAACTCATGCAAAACACGGACTTGGATAAAAAAATAAAAATGATTTAATATCATAAGATTATTGTTAAACATTTCTATATTTGAAAAAATTATATAACATTTAAATTTTTGTATAGAATTTTAATGAGAATAAAGTTCCTGAGATTATCACAGAAAATTTACCTAAAGTGCAAGTGTTTTTTAGTGTGGGTATTTTTGTAATTGTATATAATTCTATGTAATTACAATAACACCCTCGTATATTTATATGAGAATTTTTATTAATCTCGCGAAAGTTATGTAAGGCAACCTTAGGACTATTAATCTCAATTTTAATATAATAGATAAAACTGCAACACTATTATGACTTTAATGAGATTCATTGTAAATAATGAATAGTAATTTTGATATGATTCAATAACAAAATAATGATTAAATTTTTTTAAAATTCGCAAGTAGATATTAAGTACTATCAATGTATATTATATATTATACTTAATTATATATTGGTTTATGCAAAAACTAAAGGATGAACTACAAAATATATCCACTTAGATAATAATTATATTTTGAAATCATATAATATTCAAAGTTTTAATAAAATTTTGTATGAGATAAAATAGTAAAATATTATTATAATATTTAAAGGCATTCGAATAATCAATGGATTAAAATAGAGAGAATGACCAAAATGCCTTGAAATCATGACTTGTGACCCGATTTACCCAACTTCAAAACAATGGCCCTTATTACCTATCGTATTCGCATTTTAATAATGCGTATTCTTATTTATTTTTAATTTTTTTCAATTCATAACAACTTAACAGGATGACTGTGGTTGTGGTGCTAATTAATTACTTAATTTCCTCTAACACTTTGTGTGCATTGCTTCTATACTATAAACTTGTTCTCTTTTTTCTTATATAAACCTGATCATAAAAAGACTTTTCAATCTCAACATGTTTTGTCAAATTCAACAGTACACATTGTACAACACCATCTCCAAGTTATGTGCCAAGTTATGTGTATACATAATTTGGTGATAAAAAAAGATACAAAACTAAAACAAAGTTGGGGCTCTAATGTATATTTTGTATGTTTGTGAATCAGTAGGAAAGACAAAAACAAAAAGAAAAAGTTAGATGAAGAGGTTAGTATACGAGTGACTTGTGAATCTAGCATGAAAAAAAGTACTTCACAGATAAATATTCATTTGCAGGTAATGCATTGTTTATAAAATTAATATTATGGTAAACACATTTCGGAGATGTGTAATTAGTGACTGCGCATATATTTAATGCATGTTTACAACAGTTTTACAAATTACGCAACGTCAATATGCGTATTCATTATAAACGCATCATATAAATGCATAATTTGTGGGTATTAAGGGTCAATTTTCCGCTAATGGGTATTTGGTACACAGGTTTCTCAAAAATGTGTAAAATGGTCCATCGCCCATAAAATATTAGATATTTGCAAGTACATACTCAATAGGAATCAATATATACATTGTACTATATAATATTAATATTTTATTCTATTAGATAATTGCTAGCACGCATCTGTGCGATGCGTGAATGTTTCTTTATAGTTTATTATTTTTGTTTTAATATTTTATTTATATGATCTGAATTTACTTTTACCCTTGCAATAATAATCATGAACATTAACAACCCACACCAGGCCCAATATTCTTGATAACAAAGTTTGATTCTACTTAACTAATATGATAAATAAGAATCAATATTATGTAATCTACTGAGAATGTGCAAACCTTTTCAAGGAAGACAAGAAAGGGGTACTGGAAACCCCCCGAGTTACTATTGATAGAAGAAGGGTGTATATGCACTTCTCTCTTTCCATCGTACCAGACAGGTCTACTATGTGATGATAAACCAACAGAGTGTTTAAGATTCCCTAGAGCTGTCCCAGCAATGCCTTCTTCCATGGCAGCGACATTGGGATATAAACCTGCACACAATATTGCCTGTACCATCCCTGCATTATTAATTCTATAGACAACACTTTTAGCTAAATGAAAGTTCAATTAATGGTTGACAGATTCTACCCCAATTTTTGCATCAACCAACAAAAATTGCACACAATTATGATTAATACATATGGAGCCACAACAGGTTGAACCATGTATACAAGCAAGAAAACCGAGGTAAAACTATGATTTATTTAGATGACGTAATAGGAGATGGATTACACCTATACCAGAGGAAAGAATAAAAAGAAAATCAAGAAACATCACTATCATAGTTCTTGACACAAGTTTATATTTTTTTAACTAGCTGGAATGCTACGGAAAAAATCTGAATATGAGAAAAGAGGTTTAACAGAAATGTTCCGACTTCTGATGGACTTCGTTACCAGAATGCATTGAAGGATTTGAGTCTAAAATAAAGGACAACTAGAAAACCAAGTAAATAGTACAAATGGTAATATGCTCAATTTTACTTCACAATATTCAAGTAGTGAAAGAAAAAATATATAGACATTGCATTTAATTATTTTAGCTTGAAACATCAAAGGAATACTTACCCTTAAAACTGAAAAATGCTTTGAATTAATATTAAAGGGTTCCGACATATCAGAAAACCAGGTGTCAAGTATATCTTTCCTTGTCCCGTTCATCTAATAAAGGAAAGAAAACGAAAAGGTATTAGTCAAAACGGTTGAAAATAAATGGAGAACTCAACTCACACTTCATAAAGAAAAGATAAAGATCTTGAATTGTATTGTATTAACGAAGAATTGGAATCATGGGTGCCAGGTTCAGGATAAAGGTAATGTCAATTAGAGCACCCATTCAGTAAGTGGGGTCCGTGGGGAAATCATATTGCTTACAGCAAAAAAATTATACTAAAAAATATAATAATCATCCAACTATCAAGCACTCTGATAGCAATAAGAAACTCCTAGTTAAATCACAAGGTATACTAATTGTGATGTCAAACAACAAAAAACTTGTTATAAAGTTTTTTTCATAATACTGATGAACTCATTTGTTCGTCTGCTAAGCAGAAGTATCTTATAGGCTTGATAAGATTGTCCAACTACTGAATACATGAGTATAGTTATATATGAAACAAGATGAATTGCAAGCCACTATGATGCTTTAGATAGTGATATTAAGACTTAAAAAACTAGTGTTATAACTGAAAAGGAAAAATCCTACTATATGTGTATAGACCTAAGAAGCACGGACTCGGATACGGCGACACGGGACACGGGTACGGGGACACGGGGACTCGCCAATTCTCAAAGAGTCCTGGATACGCGACTCGGCAAATAAAAATATAATAAAAAAAATATTTATTTATAGGATTTGTATGCATCAAACACTTAATAGTTTCATTTCACTTAAACTATAATACACACACAAGAACCCTAGCAAGATGTATGTATATATATACACACAGAGGAACACATATGGTAATATATATACACACACACACACACACTATATGGATGTATGTATATATAGGAGAAGAAGATAATAGATAATATATATGTTTAAATATGTGGGGTTGGGCCTTTTTTTGTATGGGGGCGAGTCGGGACGAGTCCGGGGCGAGTCGGGACGAGTCCGGGGCGAGTCGGGGGCGAGTCCGGGGCGAGTCGGGACGAGTCGGGGGAGAGTCGGGACGAGTCGAGGGCGAGTCGGGGGACGTTTTTGCATCGACTCGCCACCTGGCGAGTCGGATACGTACTCAGCCGAGTCGGTGCCGAGTCGCCGAGTCGCCGAGTCGGCCGAGTCCGACTCGCATACGGCAAGGTTTTAGAAGAGTCCGTGCTTCCCAGGTATAGACAAAACGAAAGTTTAATGTCAATGTATACAGTAGCGAGCTATGCAAGGTAACAGCGATAAAACAAAATTTGAAGAAATGGCATATAAGAACCTGATAAGTTTTCGGAAGATTGACAAGACCAATATCTGCTAGCAAGGTTCCAAACTGAATTCGCATGTCCCTGAAAATGCACAAGTCCCAGTAAGAATTTATCAGGACACTAGTGATAATGCATTGTAGAAGAAGGTAATAGAAAAATGTTGGATGCTGTCAAGAAAGAGATGAACATATTTTCCTTTGCACCATCTGCATTTTTATAAAATATATTGATTCATCATTAAGATGTGGTATTTCTACCATAACCATACAAGTAGTTTTCCAAGGCAGCTCTTTCTAATTACTACAGCTTGTTTAATCTCTAAAATCTACATTGGTATGAAAAAAAAACCTTCATTTTCGGCCTAATCCTATGAACCTAAACATAATGTGAAAGCACAGGTATAATTCAATGACATTGTGTGCTTACTAGTTCAAGATGGCACAACTGAAAATCCAAATTCCAATTATCTTTCAAAATTAGAAATTTTCAATTTTATGACTTGCTGACAAGCGGAATCACACTATCATTCATCAGATACGGAAAACAATAAGGTTTCTATGAAAAGAAACAAACCTTATCATGTACATAACTGAACTGCTTAAGAAGTATGAACTACAAAACCTTTGTGCAGCTTTGCCTCCACTCTGCAAGGAAAAAGAACATTAATGCCAGTAGACATTAATCTTTGCAGCACTTTGGCACCACACAAGATCCTTCCAAGAAGTAAATTTTAACATAATCCACCAAGGTCCAGAAACTTCTTCGATAGAATAAAGTTTTTCTCATGCCAAAACAATCACATCTGGTAAAAGTGAATAATGGCATAACAAGTACAAAAGTTCTTACATGTAGAAGGTAACTGGCTAAGCCAGAGAAAGAGGGTTCTTTCAAAGAGAATTTTTTGTTGTGGTCAATAAATTTCGCACTACATACTGCAACTCTGCAAGTATGTATGATTCCACACCATACCGATATTCTAAAGCCTTTCTATTCAGAAATCAAGATTGAACCAGCAAAACCTTCATCATAAACTTCAAGTTTTTTCTATATCACCATTTTGATTGGGCGACAAACTACTTGCAGCCCAGATAAGAAATTTTGTACACCTAGATACTAGGAAAAGCAACTAAGTTGATACTTGACAAGAATGTTCAGCTATAACTTTAAGTAGTCATTCATCATCAGCAAACTGGATTTCTCAGTTCCGTCGTAGAATCCATGTTAAGTTGCTAATCAAATTGGAGAGCAAAGAGACTATATGCGTCTTCTTGCAGAAACTGTCTATATCCTGATTTCCAGTTCTGCTGGAAAGTGTAGCTACAAAATTCCATTTTTAAGCTGTGGCTCCTATATTGTCATGTGAAGACGTCTAAAATAACATTTTGTAAAATTGTTACCACTAAATGATATTATAACAGCAAAAAAATTATAATCAAAATATAAAAATCATGGCGTATGTTGCAAAACAAAAGCTCTCTAGTGCCCCTGGATAGTGCTGTCAGAAAAACTCGAAAAATTAAAAATCTGATATCCATCTGAAATATCTGCTTCCGTATTCGAAATAAAACGAAAATTATATGCATCCAAAATAAGTTGGATATTATCCATATTTAGATTCAACAATTTGGGATACGAATATGAATATAGGCACACCCGTATCCGATAATATCTT
The DNA here is from genome assembly GCA_028671895.1 of Oenanthe sinensis. NCBI lineage: Eukaryota > Viridiplantae > Streptophyta > Magnoliopsida > Apiales > Apiaceae > Oenanthe > Oenanthe sinensis. The sequence continues at coordinate 6,596,324 of CM053808.1, forward strand.
AATCCGAAATTAAGCATATATGACATAAATATATAACAAGCTTATAACCCGTGCGAAGCACGAGATAATTAATATTTAAGTAAATTAATTTTTTATTGATATTTAATATAAAATTTTATAATATTAAAATTTTATGTTAATATTATATATTCTCTTATTTTATATAAATCTATTCTATTTAATATAAATATATTATAATTTGGACTTGTGTTATAATAAATATATAATTGGGCTTCAAAAATAAAATTGTAGGTAATATAGATTTTTAAAATAGAAAATATAGAATATAATTTAAATATAATATAATATTATCTGTGAGTAGTTGTATAAAAGGAGGACCATCAGGGATAGAGTTATATGTATGATATATATATATATTCTAAAATTAAATTTTATTAAAATTGAATGGTTAGAATCGTTTCTATGGTTCACCTAAATTGGACGGTTGTGATCTTTTCTGTAGTCCACCTTAGTGTTTCAAAAACAAAAGTTCTCTAGTTTGGTTATTATAATATAGTATAGATAGTATAGATATAGAATTCATCATGTTCAGTTTATAATATATATCTTTATATATATAATATTATGCTTCTTTAGGGTGTACATAATTTTAAATATATTGTACACACATATATATATACATATATATATATAGAGAGAGAGAGAGAGAGTGAGAGTAGCATTCTAGTGAGAACCTTTTATATAGAGTTCGCGAGAGAACCACCATATATACACACAAGATACATATATTTTTGAATTTATTCATCAAATACATATATAAATAAATCAAAAACAAAGTTCCACAACTTTTTTTTGAAAAATTATTGACAATCACTTGTAATAATGAAAAAGTAATCTTGAGTGATTCTACAGTAGAATAAAATTGTCCATAACAAATCTACAATAGAATCAAATTCAAAATCAGATTTTTCGCTCAGTATTAAATTTTTTGTAAAGATTATATATTATTAGTATTTTATATTAAAATCAAAATTTCCAATGTTATGAAGTATAAATATGGTTAGTATTAAAATTATTTATGAGATTCCATATTAGAATCAAAGTGTTCTCTCCAGAACACTATCTAAGAAGACACTCTCTAGAATAATGGCATATATATATATATATTCAATATTCCAAAAATAACAATATTATACTTAAAAACATACATTAAAATAATTTTTGAAAAAAATAGAACATGTCTAATTAATTTTAACTTTTAATTTAGCTTTAAAAGAATAATTTTCAACTTTTAATTTACTCTAAAAAATTGTTTTGAATTTTCGAATTCGGATATTATCAGTACGATATTATCCGTATCCAGATAATATCCATCGGATTCAGATATTTTCAAATTAGGACGGATTCAGATAAGGATTCTCTCGGATTCGGACACCGGCATATCCGTAACCGGAATATCCATTTGGAACAGCCCCCGGGACAGGAGTGGGGACGGCTTAGCAAGATCATATTGAAACAAAGTTGCAAGGTTTCGTGATGGATAGGTCAAAGACTCATTGTGCAGGCTGCCATTGAGAATTTAGAAATCCGACGCTTTGATAAAGTATGGGATCACGGATGAAATTTTTTTTACTACTGAGTGGATAAATATATATATATATATATATATATATATATATATATATATACGAGTTAAACAAAATAACACACCATAAATAAATTCTTCATTATATTCTAGTTAAGAAAGTGCATGCTTTGAGCACTCAATCAACATCTATGTTTTAACAGTACGTAGATTTCCATATTTATGATCAAACTAGTAGAGAGAAATCTACATTCAACCTTGTCAAGTCACTGTACTTTGATTTCCCCTACTGGGACAAAGGTTTGATTCATGTGCTTGTCATGATTATGAACCAAAAAAAGAGAAGAGTTGTAGTAATAGGCTAATAGCACATGATTTACTCTAAAGGGCCTGTTAAAGGAGATATACATGAAGTAACTAACCTCTCGCAGAATCTTTTCCCACTTTCTATATGCAACCATCATCACCAAATGGTCAGATTGCTTATTGTTAACTGAATCACTAGCAACACCTGATTGATCAGTCAAAATAGCCAACTTTGCTCTTTCAACAGTTTGCCTCTGCAATGTATATACCATGATACGGTTATATTAACTATGTAATTTCAGTAGATACATATATCAGAACATAAGCCTAAAAAAAGGAACCTCGTCTTTCGGATATACAAACGGCGATTTATAGCTCAAAAATGCTGAAATGGAAAGAACTGGGGATAGGCAACCAAATATCGCTCCATATAACATCATCTGCAGTTTTATTGTACTATCAGACTATCAGCAAAAAAACACTAGAAATTTTACAACACTTAATAAAGATATGCTGTGCACGAACGCACAGTACACACACACACACGTACATATCATTCGCTGCTCATAACACAAGTAAATTAAGAAACAAAGTTTATGCAATGTGTGAGGCTATCTATTCATGGGTGGATGTCTGTGCACGTGCAAGTCTACTTCTTTACAGTAATACTAAAAATCCTGTTAAAAAGATTTAAACATAGCAAAAATTTGTCCAAAAGGTGCTCTCATGATTAGTTCACATAACCAAAGAAACAAATGTTTCTAATAGACCCTTATTCACTACCATGGAAGAGGCGAGCACATGATCATGAAAGACAAAATTTTACTTCTGTTCAAATTATAAGTGAATGGATTTGCCTAACGCAAACTCTATAGTAGAGTGCAATCATTAGCAGGACCACAACCACCCTTCAGTAGAACAAGTATGTTAAGGGTAAACTTTATTATCAGTATTTTTACCATTAGGGTTTCAGAGTACATCTGGTCTGCGACAATCCAGGCCCACAAGTCAACTAACTTATAACCCAATTGAACTATTTATGGACAAGGGAACATATAACTGGAGAGGGTAACTGCATCCCTCAAGTCAATAAAGTGAAAAGGCCAAATGAAAATCCTAATGTTAAATCAGCTACGGATGTAAATGCATCAAGTACCATAAATGGCCTTAGAACATGATGCACATGCAGGCTGATGTCAATATTATTAAGTTATCAAATTCCTTAAACATCTTGAGAGTATTAATTTGTAATATTAAAAAGTTATAAACCAGGAAGGAAAACAAGCAAACCTTGGAAATACCTCATTTACTCTGGAAAATAAGAAAGGATCTATGTAATTACTAAACTTACAAAGGAAAACAACACTAAGAACGAAATTAAATGAAGCATTGGGGAATAGAACAAAAAATAGTGGAGGATGTGGATATTTCATTGTCATTGAAAGATCCTTGATTGAGGTAACTCTATATGGAACATTGTGAACAACAAATTTCAGGAATGATTATTTTTAAAGTATCCACATTCCACAAACTCCACGAATCATCAATATCCAACTAGTCAAACTTTTTATCATTTAACATGATACGTTTCACACCTTTCCAATCAAAACATCCACCGGGAGTTTAGCCAAATGATACCCAAGAGGCGTTAATTCTTCATCTCCTTCAACGGCACCAACCTGATCATGATCATACAGAGTAAATCATAGTTTAAAACTTTATTTTTAAAAAATGCTATAAAAATATAACATAGATTAAGAAACCATAATTGCCTAGATGTGCATGCTCAATTTATTAATTCGTATAACTCAATTAAATTTAGCTATAGATTGTGCGCTAATTTCCCTGTTCACTCTAAATTAAAAGAAAAAAATGTCAAAGGTGATTAAAAAATGGATGTTAAAATATCTAAACGTAACTAATCGAGATTTCATTATTGAATAAATTTTGATGAAGTTATCATATTTATATTTGACTTGGATCAAGGAAATAGATAAGTTTAAATATAATTTTAAAAGATATATCATTCAATAACATATAATAATATAATTTAAGCAATACTAAAAGAATGTAAAGTCCATGTGTTAACTAATGAAGCAAGAACTAAGGGTATGACTGAAAAAACTTAAAATCAAGACACCATTTAAAACTAAAAGTATAATTTTGAGTGAGATCCTCTTCACTCTTATTATATATGTATAGATGAGTTCATAACTGAGGTACAACTATATTTCGTTAGTTTAAATAGAAACTTTGTTGCATACTAGATTTTAAACACCAAAATATATTAAAGCATAGAAAGGAAGAGTAAATCACTCTTTAACTAAAACAGGGCATAAAATTTATTAGTCATCTGCAACTTCTTGAGCTGCTATGAAGAATGAGTGGACAACAAGGGCCTCAAAATAAGTTTTCCCAATGTGGCAGTGACAAAGGTAGCATCAACACATGGCTTGGGAAAAATATATTATCTCAGCACTACAGAATGAATGGCAGAGACGTAAATATGTTTTCTTGGTATAGGCAAGTTAAAATATAAGTACCTCATACAACAAAGAAATAGCCGAGGTAATAGCCTCTTCCTTTGGAGGTTCCAAAGCCTAAATAAATTATAGAAAATAGGAAGAGATGTTATACACTTATACTAACCAGCAATATAAGTAGAAAAAAAATACTTATTCAGAGATTCACCAGGAAAATTGCAATTACCTCTGACAAAAACGACCTTATGTTACCGAGAGAGAGTAATTTGATCTGTAAACACAATTCAACCAAAGGCATCCGTAGCATCTCGGGTTGCTTGACAAAATTCCCAAACAATTATCTTATGAGCAAAACAATTAATTCAAACTGTCGATTAAATACAATGGACACTTCACAATAATCTTTTTCGAACAAAAAAACTACCTGAAATGGCCGCATAAGATGATCAAATCTGTGGCGTGTATACATGCAGAAGCAGCTTCCAGGTTTCACACGTCCAGCTCTTCCTCGTCGTTGTCTTGCATTTGCTTGAGATATCCAATCCTCAACCATGCTAGTTAATTTCTAGTAAAAACCAACTAGAACTTTAAGAGCGAAGGACAGACAACTATGTGGAAATTATATTGAAAGGATTGACTGCAAGTGTTCATTTTCCCATTTGAGGGCCAAAATATACCACACAACAAAAGAGAGAATTCATCCATAAAATCCAGGGAACAAAGGAGTCAAAACTCAAATTTTCTCGAAACTATGCAAAACCAAACCCTAAAAAAAGTTGTCTTCAGATTCCATTCTCCAGGAAACAAGTGACCGACTGACCGTAAAGGTGACAGATTGTGATAGCCAAAAGTGATACAACTTATCAAATATTGAAACTTAAAATGAGGGAAATCCGCCAACTAAATTTGAGAGGGAAATCAATTTTCTGCTTTTCAAGCTAAACACTCTGTCTAAAGTATCTTAACGAAGACATATCACAGACATACACAATAGATTTTTAAATACTTTCTTCCTCAGTGAACTCCTCACTAAAAATAAAGGACACATGATAATATACATATCAATTAAAATAACGTTCACAAACTCCATAATCTAATAACAAATCTAATAAGAGCAAAGACAGTTCCATAACTGTCTTTGAATTAAAGAGCATGTCTAATACAGATTAACATCCAAGAGATGCCAAAGCAATTTCTGATATAAAAGCACAAAAGTAAGTGCTAACTAGGATTATCAACAAAAGAAGAAAAAAATCAGAATCCATCAGATAATTTAAAGTCTAATGTAACCAAATAATATAATAGATTCACGCAGCCACATGCCTATAGTCAACAACCATTGCAATCTTCAGAAGAAAAACTGATACCAACCTTTTGCGGATTATAACGATTCTCCTTGTGCTTGCCACAGTCGACCACATAAACCACATCATCGATTGTTATACTAGTCTCTGCAATATTTGTTGCAATAATAACCTGGGAGGTAATCAATGAATAGGAAAAAAAACGAGTATCATTAACTCAGATAAAGAAAAATAAATTTTAAGTTGACCATTTAGTTGTCAAGTATAATTTATTAATCCTCTCACATACACAAAAAAAGAGTCCTCTACATTTCTTTACACCTTCGCAGAGGAAAAAAAGTCAAAACCATGAGAAATTTCTAAAATTCACCAACTATTTCATTTAATAAAACCACATCTGAGCAAAATTTAACACGATTATGGATAAACAGGAAACAAAAATATAATAATTTATTACTTTTTCAGGATAATGCAAGAAATAAAACTACAATCGGAAATCTCATATGTACCATTATTAATTCGGTCAAGGAAAATATTACCAAAAGCTAGGAGGGTAAGGCAGAAAGCTATACCTTACGGATGTTATTTGGAGGTCGTGAAAACACCTTTCTTTGATCTGCAGATGCTATAGAGGAATGCAAAGGAAGAAGCCACTCTGCAGACTGTCCACGAAAGCGGTAAGATGCAGCCAGCTTATCATGTAATAAATGGATTTCTGAAACTCCCTGCAAGTAGATGCAGTAGCAATCATATATAGATAATTTAAAAGTTAAAACATAACAGTTGTCCTTGATCCTACTTGAAAACATTTAAAGAAGGATACAACCCATGCATCAATCAACTTACCGGTAAAAACACAAGTATGGCACCTTCAGGAAAAGTTTCATCAATGTGGCATACCATATCCTCAAGAAGATCATAATCAATAACATCTTCATTTAATTTTTTCTGTCAAAACGTCACAAGAGGTCAAAACTCCATCAGGTCATGGATTCACCAAAATTTCACGAAAAATAAAATTACTGAAGTTAGGAAGCACCAAATTTTGCCGAGTTTGCTCACTGTATGTTCCATAATATGTTGGTTCATAATATGGATTGATAGAATCCTCGTAGAGCAAAGACTCATCACCCCATCCAGATAAGACCAATTTTTTTTTCCCTCTGTGATTAGTAACAGGAGCACCACCCTGAAGTTGATGTGAAAAGAATCATTATTTGGAAGAATAAGGGATAACAAGTCCTTAAAATCTAATCAATAACAAAAGTGAAGTCCCTTGTCAATTCTCCAACTGCTCACTAAGTACCAAAAGATATATGCCTACACCAACATACAGATATTGAATTTCTTTTTGAATCCTCCGGTAAAGACCAACTGGTAATGCCAACTACTATTTGATCAATAATGATTTAAAATTAAGATACACAATTTTTATTTATTTAGCTGTGGGTGTGTGTGTCTGTGGGCGTACATGTTTTAATTGATGGTACCGAAGTACATCTTCTGGGATAACTCAATCAACCAAGATTCCAAGAACAACTTTAAAGGACATCAGGAATTGTGTAGCAGGTAGTGTCATATAAGAGGACCAAGTCATTCATAACTATTTCTACATTGAAATTTTAGTTGACATACATAAACAATTTGTATAAATATATACATATATATATGTATATGTATATGTACACACACACACACGCACGCACACACACAGAGTGACCAACACCTTCAATTCGACATCCCAAAATTTACAACCATTGAACTAATAATAGCTATACCTTCTGTTTAGATGTCTCATTTCTTATGGACGCTGGAGAATCAGAAGCCAGACGGTAGTTAAGACTTTCGTGGATATCCTCTAAAAAGAAAGTAGACACGGGATGTGTCCGACCTTCAGCGGTAATAACTGGACAGTTACCGAAATATCGTGAGAACATTTCTGAATCAACTGTTGCAGACCTATAGTGCACAAAACATAATTGTAAAAAAGATCACAAGAACCTTATAATTGATAATTGGTATATACATATAAGTCATGATGTATCCAAGTTGCAACCATACATAAGAATTACTTTCAATTTCCGTGTGATATCCTTAGATTGCTTCTCAATTAGCTTCTTCAGAACAATCAATAGAAAGTCACCCTGTCGCACAGAAAATAATAACTCAACTATCGTACGTGATTTATAATTATAATTGTACTCAAATGCCAAAAATATAGGTGATGTAAATATAAGTCTTGCTAAAAGGGCAGATTGATCTCCAAAGACGGAAGTTTATACACCTACTACCAAAAGCCTGACAGATGTCCAATCCTAACTCTTCCAGAACATTATTGGAGACAGAAGAGCCTTGGCATTCCTCTCTTTGTGAAAGAGGAACAACTTTATAATCGGTGATTAGCAGAAATAACATACATTCTCAAGAAAGTCGATAACAAGAAAACAATAAATTTTTTAATATTGATGCCAAATGTCAAATCTTCACTCTTCTCATTGGCTCATCCATGATGATGCATAAAGTGATTAAATGCCACAAAAATTGGTATTGTTATATTTTAAGGGTAAATTAAAGGTCAAGCCACTTTTACTCTAAATCTTGATGCTCATGCCACAGCCATAGCTGCAATCAGGCTTTAAATGTTTGTGAACACGATATTGAATCTAAATATTACTCACCAGCAGAGATCGTTCGTGCACTTCATCAACTATTACATGAGTAAGATCAGCCATGTCTTTGTCCCCCTGCAAGTGGAATAGACATAGTATATATATTAAATAATCTTTATCTGTACTATATTGGTGGGAAATTTGTAATCAAATAGCCAAGTAGAGAGAATAGAAGCACATTATGACAAAGAGTTCAACTTCTATAGCAATTATATTTAAAGATATCAAAGGGGGGGAAAATAAGCTCTTTGATCCTGAACATAGAAAATATAATATATGTTTTTTTCTAACTGAAACTTTCAGTCTAAAAAGATGACAAATCATCTAAGGGAAGTCTGTTGATGATCTTCTTGTACCCAGTGCATGTATTCAACACAAGATCTAGAAACTTGTTCCTTCCATCTTAAAAACACATATAGTCCAAACTTATTCCACTTTAAACAAAATGTTCATTCACATCGTAAGCATATTAAGTAGAACAATATAAATAATCACAGTTCACAGTTGAAGCAGATTCTTTTCTAGTTCAAAATCTAATTAGACTAATATTCATACTTCCATAATTTCCCCAAAGCCAAAGGTTAGACATTATGCATAAAAGAAAAACAAAAAATTCAGATCAAACCTACAGCGAACTTTCTCAGAAGAATGCCAGTTGTACAGAAAAGAAGCTTTGTCCTCTCATTCCTGAGACCAGGTAAAAACAATTAATGGCCAGTCTAATTAATTTAATTGTGTTATTCATGATATAACAAATCAACGATGTTTTAAATATCTAGATGAGCAGCAAGAGAAAATTTAGAAATTTGAAATACAATCAAATGCTACTAAATCTTGGCAGGATTACTTAGGAATCTTGGGTTTCTTATATCACCACTTTATTTACAAATCCCAACTACTGACAAGTACCACTGGCACTTGCCTTAAGAGGAAAGCATGCACCGGAAGAGCATTAAAGTAAAAATAGAACAACTTTCAGTGTGACGGTTAAATTACTTATTGTCTTAGTCCAGTCCCAATGAGACTAAAGTCACTAAACATAAATTAGAGACAGGGAATCAGCTGAAGTTGAAGTCTAGGTCCTATATATTCCATGTCTCATATATTGTGCAAAAGGGAAAACTAGCAAGGACTCTATAACCATCTTGATGCAATATATAGACAAATTTTATGGCAACTTCTAATACTTCACATATAAGACAGTTTAAATTTCATTAAGGTATTAACATATGTACACATTTATGACTACAATTACTGTTACTATTAGTTTGTTAAGCTAACTTGGCCTGGAGTATGAAAAATAGCACTTGCAACATCAAAGTTATTCCTCGAGGATTTTTTTTCCAGATCATCAGGAAGTCAGGGTAGTGGACTTATTTTAGACTAATTCAATATTTTCTAATTGACATGCTGATTAGGGGCATAGAAATTATATCCAATTAAGGTCATCCATCTATGCTAAGCTTTTAGCTTGTAAGCTGGTCTGACCATTACCTTATAATCTCAACCATACAGGGACTAGACGAAGATAAATCCTTTCGCAGTAAACATCGGTAACTGCCAAATTGATATTAAGAATAACGAGGACGTGCGACGGACTGAAGCCTTGCTAAAGTCCCTGCTAAACCTATCTCAAAATCTAGCTAGTTATAATAGAAACCCTAGTGGATACCGGCAATCAGCACATAATTGGTTGTACTTGCTAAAATAAGTACCAACACCGCCTTTTAGATCTCATGGCAACACTATCCAGCTCTATTTGGTTTTTAAAAAAAATATATTTTATCCACCACACTGTTCTGTGACAAATTTATAATATATCCAATGTTTGGGCTGATGTTACTTCCCAAGACCTCATTTGCTAGATTTTGGTCATAATTATGTCCCAACATGCCCTGCGAGTATAGTGAATGTTAGGACTGGATCTTCCTCTGGAAGCTATCTTTCTATCTCTCTCTGCCAGCTCTCTGTCTTTCTCTGCTATCTCTCTGTCACTCAGCTAATTCTCTCTTATCCTTGCCTCTAATCTGTTCTAATATCTCTATTTCTCTGTTATCTGCTGCATTTACTTTAACAAAACACAGAACATACCAAAAAATACAAAAACACAACTTAAGAACTTGTAATTCCTGACAGATGCATAGTAAACATATATCTAATGATTGATGCCTATTATAGATTATAATAAAATGAGTTGCATCTTAACAATGAATATCACAACTATATGTATTTATAACAACTACATACACAACATGAACATATATCAACTTATGAGCTATGTTTCAATCATTTGACGAATACATCCAGACACAGAACAGTATAAACTTGCCATAAGGGGTTCTACATAATGCATGAAATGCCTATTAGAATAATCACTTCAAACAGTAAATATAGTGATCACCTAGCACTATCCAAACGGACTTGGTAGCCAACTAAAGAATCATTTGAACCAGGAGACGATTCACATCTCTCATCAGCAACCCGTTCAGCAACAGATATGGCCTTCAAAACAATATAGAATTAAATATCAGCTACATGAAACAGCCTCAGTTCAAGCAATTATAAACAGGCTCACAAACTGATAGACATCAAAAGAGCTCTATAGCCACTCAGCCAGTTTATAAATGTTACGACAAACTAGAACACGAGAATTCAATACAAGAAAATAAGCAGATACATATATTATCCTAAAAAAAGTGAATCGCGATAGGGAAGATTATCATTTTTTAAAAATCATACAAAGTCAAGAAAAAATTACCAGTCATTATTTACAACAGAAGATTAGTTTCACTAAACTCGAAATAGGCTCATATAACAAAAGATCCCCCAATAAAATTTGATGCATTACAATATGAAGTTTTTACAGAACGATAGGTGGGAAAGAACTGAAATTTGTTCAACTAATTACTAAGTGTTCTTCGTGAAATGGCTTGGACAATTAACCAGATGATGTCAGATCTTGAAAATTACCAACGGAGGTGGTCCGAAAAAACATTTCAAGTACCTCTTCATTAAAGATAATCCTTCCCGCACAAGAAGTACAGATGTCAAATGAAATGGGTTTTATATTAAAGTGACCACTCATTGCACTCAAATCTCTCACTTAGATCATTCATCTAAACGGGGTCTCATTTAAACCACTATAATGCACATATATAACGCCGTTAACGGATGACCTATAATTTGATGGAAATGATTAAAAAAATTAAATTTCCATTAGATTATAAACCAACGGATCTTATTTTTGACCTGTTCATCCATGTTGCACTCATGTTGCATCAGCCGGACAGTCTACAATTTGTCAGGAGGGTGGAACATTAGGTTTAAAATCATTAGAAAGTGGATGTAACGTGGATGAACATGTCTGTTATAAGAGCATTCAATTTACAATCAAATGTAAGTTTAAAATTTTTGACAATTTCCATTGAATTGTAAGTTTCTTGTTAATGACATGATATATATGTGCATTATAATGATTTAAATGATATCCCGTTTCGATGAGTGGTCTAAGGGAGAGATTTGAGTGTAATGGGTGGCCAATCTGAAACAAAACCCCAAATGAAATACAAACGGTTTAACCAAAACAGAGCTTAAGCAAATTACTGCAGTAGAGAGAGAGAGAGAGAGAGAGAGAGCTAATATTTACATAAATGTATTTTGAGAAATTAAACCTTTCTCCAGCTGTATTGACAATCAATTTGAGTTATATCTTAATTGGTATTGAGAAAGTGCAAGTGCATACATGTGCATCATGCCTCGGAGAAAATTAAACTTATCACGAACAGCGAGGATGTTACTTCGGACAAAATCATACAAGAAAATCTGAAGCTACTAACAGCTTAATAGCCATATCTCAGCATCTAACGCAAAAATAGCTATATCTTTTTGTATGCTATGACAAGTGTCTTCTTGTGTTCTATGACAAATGACTAAGGTTGTCAAAAAAACATTCAGATGTGTGTGCATAAATGCATTATAAAATTTTCCCTGACCGCTATTCTCCTTGGTTGTGTGCATATGATATTACAATGTCCACCTCGTCCTGCTTCAATCATGTCATCTAAGATAAATTGTGGAACCTGCATAAAAACCAATTTAGATTTAACAGATTATTAACATACAAAATCATAAATAAATAAAAAATCGTGCACTTTGTTAATGAAATTGACGCATTAGAACATTAAGAAAAAGAATTGAGGAATAGAGTAAAGACACAAAATGGGAACAGTTGTTTTAACCTGTGTAGTCTTTCCACAACCCGTCTCCCCACAAACAACAAGAACATTGTTATCCTTCAACAGACGCAATATATCATCTTTCAGATCAGCAATAGGAAGTTTAGCTCTGGATTCTGACATGACCTAAACATAAACAAACACATTCATTCGTCGACTGGTGGCATAAAAATAGGGCATACATAAGAAAAAGAGAAGAACCAACTTAAAGTTAAAAGTATTATATCCCAAACATGCTTTTATTGGAGGTCTAAGAAATTTAATTATCACGTATTAACCTTTCAAATTCTTTTTGGCACTTGCAAGATGAATTGAGCACAAGTGTGGTCTTTTTAAGTTACAATTTATGCCAGAAAACATTTTGTGGACATTAACTGAACGTGATTGATATAATTGCAATATATTCTACAACGGAAAAGATTTGTGAAATTTAACAGGAACATGACAATAAGAAGAGAAGTAGTTGTTAAACCCGCCAACTCACTCAAGTCCTAATCCTTGAGTTAAATTGATTAATACATGGGTCCTGGTCAACAAAAAAACCGACCTTGTATCTTTCTGTTTTCTTTTTGTTCTCTTGTTTCTGTGTAAGATAAGAACTCTCTGCCTCCATTTGATTGAATCCTGCACAATAAACATGTTTATAAGGAATCTTCTCAGAATATCAATTTGAAGTCATGAAGCAAGGAACACTTCCATACCATTGCTAAAACAATAAAAAAATGAAATTACTAAATAAAAGTAAACTACTTATATCTCGACTTTTCGATACTTGATATTTGATTCTGAATTTATGTTTATTTTGGAGGTGCTGAAAACAAAACAATTCAATTTCCGCACGCGATTTCCACAGACTGCAAACAATCATGATATGTACAATCAGCATCAAAGCAAATGACTATTTCATCTGTTGACACCATCGTGGTTATTACGGCACCAAGTCGAGCCTTGACGCCCAATTACCTTCATCAAGACTAGTTGACAAGTCGCTCGACTAGTCACAAAAAGTCGACAACTTGTTCATATACATATATTTACTAGATTTAATAAATAATATTGTTTAACACATCAATTTCACAATTTAAATAAAAAGTGATAGAGTAACAAGTTCAAATTAAGCATATTTACTACATAATACCATTTAAATACCAAATATCAAACATTTCCAAACAAACAAAAACTTAAGTGATGACAAAAATCAAGCAAAGTAATCCATCTCGATATTAAGTTCATCTCTATCCCTTTCTTGTGTATTGTCATTGATCGAATCATGCGATTGTACACCATAATCATGGTTATCACGGTGCCAATTCGGACGTCGACAAGCCTCGGCACCCGAGTACCTTCGTGTCGACAACTAGTCGTCTTCATGATAACAATGGACACCGTAATACCTTACCGGTAAAATAAATACAAGTAATAATGCAAAGAGTGTATTATATATAATAGTAGTGGTAACCCTTTCTTCCATTACATCCTTCAAAATTAATTTATGATCTGACTTTCAGTGCACAATATCAGAAGACACGAATCTATCATTAAAGCAAAGGTCAAAAGGCCAATAGACATACTTCTAGCCTTTGGATCAGCGGTAAGAGAAACTGAAATTTCATTTTCTTCAGGTTTCTGGCACGTTTCCTTAAGAGGACTATTCATAAGTTCAGCGGGTGGAACGGCATCAGTTATGTCGACATTCAACAATGAATCTACAAAACCGGCTCTTCGGTCTGCTGCTTTGTCATCTACAATTTCTGAGGATTCCCCTAAGAGTTTATAAAGAATTTCACGATTATTAACAAATCCGATCTCAAACAAATAATCAACAAGTGAGATATAAATACATAATCTTATTACAAAATGATTTCGTAGCTGAAGTAACAGTGGCAAAATATGTCGGAATACATAGTTTCATGTTTATGTCCTTTACTTCATTGTTAATGTTAAAATTTTAAGATATGTCACCTTCATTCCACTGTAGAACAAATGAAGCATATGGCTCAGTAATTGTTAGGTGAATAGGGAGGTCAGGAAACAGGCGAAAAAGAGCGAATGCTGCAACTGCATTCTGTGCATTCTTCAATACGGAAAATAAACACTAGTAAGTTATATGTGGCAATAGGATAAATATCAAATGTTTGATCGTGCGGACAACATTTATAAATATTTTATATGGAACATAGCAAACAAGTCTACCTCAGCAGTTTCAAAAGTTTCATTTTGAGTGGGTAGTTGAAAAGTAACTAGTCCTCCAGCTTTTCTGCTCTTACCCCTGCCACTAGCTTTTCGCAGTACATTGACAGTGTATTTAGGTCCATGGCCTTTAACAAGCAATTTGTTGTATTTGGGTGCTTCCCACCCTAACTTTTGACAAAATTGTTGGAGAATAGCCTTGGGAATCTTTTGCGGGTCCCCCTGCATAATTAGACCACACCAGAATGTAGCTTACATTGTATAATGTTACTTTACAAAGTCGTGAGGAATAAGAAAAACACATCGCAAACATGTACAACCTTTTTCCAGATGCCCTCTAATTTCTCCAAATTCTTCCCAGAGGATAATTCTCTTATCCTTTCTATCTTTTGGAGTTTCACTACTTCAGAAGGAATCACTTCGTCAGATGCGGCATCTTCAAAGAGAAAATTACCTAGCTCTACATCTCCTGATTCATCTTCCAGAGCACCTTTATCATGACTAAGACTGTCTTCGGAAAACCCTTTTGGGCTACAGCTATCGTCAACATTTGACTCCACTACATCTTCTGTGTTGCATGGATTGTTATTATGAAGATGCTCATGAGTCTGTAAATCGACAGTGAGTTCAGATGCCTGGTTGTAAGTAGTTTCATACACAGAGGACAAGATGTCATCGGATAGTCCTGCATATTGCATTTACTCTCTTGATTAGTGATCCAAATCAGTAAAAATTACAAGAATGGCAACACATGCAGTTTAATTAAGTTTGACCTAAAGCAGATATCTCTTGCTTGAGCTTGCGAATAATTTGGCCTGCTTCTTCTTGACCTTTCCTGTCTCCTCTCTGTTTAGCATTTAGAGCCTCTAACCGTGCATTGTGATATTCTTTGACAATAAAATCTGGATCAGACCTCGATTTTGAAGCCTATCAGCATAGATATGCAAAACACCCTCTAAGTCTCAAGAAAAATAATTGCATTTGTAGATACATTTAAAGTTACACAGCCTTGTGTATGACTAGATATATTTTATCGCTAACTGTAGTCGGGAATCACTGGAATGTATAAGGATAAAATTGTCAGTTATGGAATATCATCATAGCTCACAATTCAGGACAGGAGCAAAGATGTGCACAGGATAACTATGTATGGAGAGGTTCTGTGTTTAAGATATTACCAACCAGTAAACATCAGTACCTGCTCCGCGGAAACCTTGTCAAACTCCTCAGCTTCCCAAGTTTCATATTCATCCTGCAGTTTGTTAAATAAGAACTCTAAGCAGCACCTAAACCAAATTATGATGCTGTTATTATTTCCACAAGCTACTAAAAAATAATTGGCAATGACCTATAAAACGTAGACATCATATTTGCCAAGAATACATATTACACACTCAAGGACAGGGAGACGCAAAAATAAATTACTTACAACGGAAAAAACTTCTTGACATTAAAATTTTTTATAATACATCTGCTTCGCTGTCTGATATACACCACTAAACATCTATGTTATATGAATATTCATGCGTCTTATAGGCATCAAAGTCCAAAAAAAGCCAGGCCTAATTTTCTGGTATTCAGAATAAATGGTCGTAAGTTATTGCCTTTAGCAGCCATAATGGCATTATAGTAAATATTCTGTCAGCATCTAATGAATGTAGGAATAATAGATGTCTAGATAGATGCACTGCAAAGATAGACTTCAGAGATGAGAGTTCTTATAAACAATTAAAAATTAGGAATATCAACTTAATGATATGAAACAATAGATATTTCAAATTTTACGAACCTCCTCTTGTTGCTGAACATATTGACGGATCCAATCTGCTTGAGACGGTTGTAATGAATCTAAAGTGTCAGCCTCCCGCCGGGGCTTAACTTGGATAGAAACCTTAGACAATTCACCTTCGGTATCAAGTATAGAGTCCACAGCAGGTTTCCAATCTTCTTGTGCAATTGATAGTATACCAACAGAACCTGCATGTTTCATTGGGTACAGGCGTACAGCATTATATAAATACATCACGTCTGCGTGCCTTGTAGAACTCCATCTATATGCTCATGTGTCACGCACATACATTAGGAAATACCTTCATTCACATGTAAGGAAGTGCCGCTGGAAAATTTAGAAGGAAGCTCATCCCCATCCAAATTCAAGCATAGCCAATCTAAAGCAGCCTCGACCGTAGCATTGTCCTTCTCAACACAATAATTAAGTACTTGATCAAGACGTATATTCCAAAACTATATCTTCTAAAAATACGTAAAATGGAATGGAAAAAAAAACATCTCGGAAAAAACAGATATCATTTCCAGTTTTATGCTTTGAGCATCCTATAAAACCTAGTTATATGTCATTCTCGATATTAAAATATCAAAGTTCTTGCAGTTTCTCCGTAATTACTTAACGAAATAAATAGTTCACTCATAGACTAACTAACTGCAATATAAACAAATTAAAACAACTCTAGACCTAAATCACATTTCATTCATCAATAAATTCACATTTTACAATAAGTAATAACACAACAAGCAACTACATAGTATATATACACAATTACAAACAATATATAGAAATAGTGACCTTAAGAGCAGAGAGAGCTTGTTCAATCTGCTGATCAGTGAAACCTTCACACGATAACTTCTCGTAAACTGTGCGAAGCTTCTTAGCTTTCTGTGCTTTCGAAAGAGAATCGTCGGCCGGAGCAGGTGTTGACCGGCCGGAATTGAGAAGGAGTCGCCGGAGACGAGTCTCGTTCTCGGCGGAGATTTGAAGTTTAGGACCTGAAGAAGTAGATGATTTAGTAGAGGATGATGATTGTGATGACTTGTGTTTCTGCTGTTGTCTCTTCTTCGGTGCCATTTTTGTGTGTGTTATACGTACAGATTTTGTATGTATATTTGTATTTGTAGTTGGAGTGTCTTTATATATGTTTGGCTTGTAACAGTTTTGATAAGTGGGCTTTAATTTTGGGGTTAGCTGGGCTGATTCAATTTTTGTTTCGTTCATTTTTTCTTTTAAAAAGTTAAATTATTATTATTAATTATTAATCTTATTATTATTAGCTTATAGGATTTTTATAGTGTTTATCAGCTTAATACTAGTATAGATATATATATATCCTTTACAATTTTTTAATGTTTATTTAATAATATTTTTCAATTAATATATATTTTAACATTTTATAAATATAATTCAAATTCTATATCTTTGTTTAAATATTATCACATGACAATTTGTAATTAAATATTATAAAATGTTGTTTTATACATATATATATATATATAATAGCACAATTCATATCTTCACATTAAAATTCTGATTTTAATTTTATTTATTAGTAAAAAATACTTAAATCAATTATTTATTAGTATTTATATTGAAAATACACCCCTAGAGATAGGGTGAATAGGCGTTATGACTAAATACGATTGATTTTAAATATTATTAAGTTAACGGATTGGCTACCCTAATTCTATCTATTCTCTCTGGAGTTGTCCCCTTTCTTTTTCCTCAAACATAGCCGTCGGGGTTTTCACCGGTTTTCTCCAATGAAAAACTTCAATCTCTTAATTTTCTTTCATTATTCAATAAAACTTCTTAGATCAAAAACCATCATCAGAGCATCCGGATTTTCTGTCTTCTCCGATCAAATGGGTGATTCTTCGGTTTCGGGGGGTCCGGTTTCTCTTATTTTTTGTGATTTTACTTTTTGGATCTAAAACTTGATTTTATTTTGTAATTTTGTTTTAATTTGCAATTTCAATTTGATTGTAGTCTATCCTTGGTGAGAGTTTTGGTGTTTCTCTCATTTATTTGTGAGATTATGGTTTTTGATTTAGTGATAAAAAAAATTAGGGTATTGCAAATATGATCGATAGCTAAAACTGGATTAACTCCAACTGGATATGGTGAATCGGGTACATGTAAATATATCATCTTCAACAAATGGCGTGATTGTATCTCCAAAAAAATGGATTAATCAGTTATTGTTTCTGTTTTATATTTATTCGACGCGACTATTTTTATAAATGTCGTATGACTTTTTATTATTGAATTAATACTTATTCAAAAAAAGTTAACCGACTGCTAAAACACATAATCGTCTAAATTACTACACTGTCAATTTACTAATTTCAATTACAAGAAGTTGTCGGTTAGTTAAGATATACAATGTAGTACTGAAATGTAAAAGCGGTAAGTAAAAATCATCAGAATATTTAACGATTATTAATCTATCTCTTGGTATCCAACCAACCAGTAAGAGAAAATATTATTAATCAATCAAATTCAACCAATTACATATATACTAATATTATAAAGAGAAAATGTGTCTCAAATGATGTGACATAACACATGACAAATTTTAATTCGTGAACGCATATGTATGCACGATGAGTCCCATATTTTTATTAATATAGTGACAATTTACATACGTGATAACTCGGCACAGGCCCGATTCTAGGAATTTGGGTGCCCTAGACGAAAATTTTAAATGGTGCCTTTTTCTTTATAGTTTTAAAAAGTAAAAAATTAAAAATGTATATATAAATACATGTATATAAATTTTTTGGTGCCCATATCGTATTGGTACCCTAGAAGATTGTCTTGATCGCCTTACCCAGGAACGGCCTCAGTATTTAGAAAAGAATTTGAAAAAATTTGTTGGATCTCTAGCATTTCTCTTTACTAATACTAACTTATTGAAATTCATGTCTCTTGACATTTGCCCTCTAAGTTATATATTATCCTAATAAAAAAGAATTTAGCCCAGAGTTACCTTTTTTTTTTTACAAAGGAAAGATATTTTATTAAACCAAATCAACCAAAAAATATTCATAAGATCAATGGGAACATCACTCCCATTAATCACTCGACCTGGAAATGAACATGACATCTTAGCTACATAATGAGCCACCATGTTAGCAGATCGTCTGACAAAAACTAACGAAGCTTCGTTTAAATCTGCAAAACACTTTCTGCAGTTTTCAATCACCACTCCAAAAGGGAACATCATAGATACTTTACTGCGGATAGCTTACACAACAGCCAAGCATTCTGCTTCAACCACCACGGGTTCCCAGGCATGAGCTTTTATCCAACTTAACTCCTCCTTCATTGCTATAGCTTCGGCAATCTCAGGAGAAACAACCTCAGCGTTGAACAAGGATCTCGCCTTCACTAAATTACCCTGAGAATCTCTGGCCATCATTCTCAAACCAAAAGCTTCTTGCTCATAGAAAATTATTGCATCGACTGTTACCTTAATAGTATCCGTCTGTGGTTTAACTCAAGTTATAGCTCCATCCCCCTCTATTTTAGATTGGACAAGAGCCTCAGTTGAACGACCTTGCGCATTCCTCCATTGAACAAGGTACTGCTTCGCCAAAGCTAGCACAACATTCATTGAACTCACTTTCTGGTTCCAATGTTTCTCGTTACACACCTTCCATATGGCCCAACACAATGTCACCACAAGTGCACGTTTGTCACCGCAAAGCTGTCACCCGCCTCCTGCTGGACCTCGCCCAGAGTTACTTAAATCCTTGTTTCCCAAACTCAGCTATCCATCAACAATTAACAATTACAAGCAAATAAATTTAATACAACTCAACTATGAACTCCTTGGTTTGCGTATATGTATAAATATATAATACTTAAAACTTGTACATAAAGATACTTTATAAAAGAAATTTGATTTGAAAGTGTATATATATATACACGTATAAAAATCAATTTGTGCTTCACTTGATGAAGCGGAAAAATTACACATACGATTATGTATATTATGAATATTAACGTTTAAATTGTTTAACAGATTTTGTAATGTCTTAAATCTCATTTGTACGTTTAAATTTGTTTGTCCAATTCAAACTTCAACGTTTTTAAACTTTTATAATGATATATACTGAGAATAATAGATAATAAATATTTATAAACAATCTCAATATATGTTTGAAAATCAGTATATCGACTTTCTGTATATTTTTCAATCGTAACCTGTTTTAAGAAATATTATATCAGTAAGTTAGTTTAAGCATGCTAATATATACTAAAAGGGTTAAATATCAAACACATCACTGACTGCGTTAAAATGTATCAAATAGGTGACTGATTACAAATTTGACTCATTTTGATCACTGACTGCGTTAAAATGTATCAAATAGGTGACTGATTGGAAATTTGACTCATTTTAGTCACTGATTGCACAAATTTGACTCATTTTGATCACTGATTGCACAATTTGACTCATTTCAGTTTACCGGCTACCTTGAAAATTTTCCGACGGAAAAAAATATGCACAAAAAAATCCAAAAAAAATTTATATGTAGTAAAACACCCCGACTTTAAATCTCCTAAACTCAGAATTATCGAAATCAAATTCAAAACTCAAAACCGAAATTAAATAAATTTGGGTCAAGATTTATTTAATTTTGATTTTAAATTTTGAATTTGATTTCGATAATTCTGAGTTTAGGAGATTTAAAGTCGGGGTGTTTTACTACATATAAATTTTTTTCGGATTTTTTTGTGCATATTTTTTTCCGTCGAAAAATTTTCAAGGTGGCTGGAAAACTGAAATGAGTCAAATTGTGCAATCAGTGATCAAAATGAGTCAAATTTGTGCAATCAGTGACGAAAATGAGTCAAATATGCAATCAGTCACCTATTTGATACATTTTAACGCAGTCAGTGACCAAAATGAGTCAAATTTGTAATCAGTCACCTATTTGATACATTTTAACGCAGTCAGTGATGTGTTTGATATTTAACCCTATACTAAAATAGCTTATTTACGTACTAATCATCAAAATTTAAAGGGTTTCATATATTTTATTAATGTTATATTTAACTTAATATTATGTTTTTTGATAATTTAATTTTTATATTTAATAATAATAATTTAATAATATAAATATACATTATTATATCTATAATGTGATTTAAATTCTTGACCCTAATTAATGTTTTTGGAATTAATAATATTTGTATATTATAAATATTATATTTAAATAAAATAAAATTTTCAACAAAATAAATAAAATATAATTTAATAAATAAAAAGTCTAGATAAACGATGAAAACGGTGATTTCCAATTTGTAATTTTCATCATCCGCCCACCCACCAAAAAAATTCATCCATTTATATTAGGGCTGTCCATGGATAGGGTTGAGTCGGTTTTTGACCCAATCCCGATCCAATCTAATTAGTTCGGTTTTATAAAAACTCAACCAATTAATTGAAAAAAATATATGTAACCCAACTCTGACCCAGCCCAATTAGTTCGGTTTGGTTCGGGTTGATTTAGGGTTGAGTCGATTTAAAATATTTATTGCAGAAAATATGAAAAATATGCAGAAAATGCATAAAATTGGACATAATCTACATAGTGCAGAAAATATTTTCTGCAAAAAATATATAAAACTGGACAAAATCTATAGAAAATATTTAATTAAAATGTATTATATGTAAACGGATTGGGTTGGGTTGAGTTAGAGTTAAAATTTATTAAACTGTAACTCAACCCAACTTATTCGGCCTAACAGAAAAATAACTCATTCATAATTGGAATTTGATTAGTTCGGTTTGTTGGGCCTAAATAAGAGTCGGGCTGGATCGATTTACGACCCATGAGCGGCCCTAATTTATATATATAATTCGCGTCTCCGAACAAATAATTTTGTTCGTCGATACCTGACTTTAACAAGGGTGATGCAAGGTGCGGCTATGGCGACATGTTCATATTCATATGGTAGGCCCCACCAAACCCTAGATTCTCCTTCTTCAACCTCATCAACTCTCCCTCATCTCCCTCCTTTCAAGGTAATCTTCTATTTCTTTATGTATCTAGCTATCTTTATGTAAAAGTGTATCTAGTCTGTATTAATTGTAAATTATATGTATGCAAATTTGCAGATACCAAGCTTCTCAGGCACACCAATTTCGAATTCGAGGAAGTGGGGTTTGTTGCGAATTCGATTTCCTACATCTAATCGTAGCCGTTGTGGAGGTCAGTTTGTATGTTATAGAATTTACTGTTCTTATAGTGTTTTTGGATGAAAAAATTATGTTATGAAGCATAAATGTAGTTCTTGAAGTAGAAAGATTCGATCTTTGTCTGGTAGCAAGGAAAAGGTTACTGTTTTATGTTAGTTATTAGTGATTCGTGGTGATTGGGGTTGATTAGAAGCATGTTTGGGATTGCTTAAAACAGTGGCTACTGGGGTTGATTAATAATTAGTGATAAGCTGTGTTTGGTCCGGTGATCGGGTAGTAACTGAATATGTCATGACTATGCTGGAATTGAGAAAAAGTGGTTATTATTTTTATTGCGTAAAGTATGACACTAAGAGAGCATTTATTAGTCTAAAAAATTAGTGATAATATTCTTGGTCAGGTCTGGTTTAAAATGAGCAATTTTAATGACCAGCTTCAAAGAAGTAAGCTATGTAGAACAGTAGAAGCATTTATTGTTAGGGAGCAAAACCCGAGATAACCAAACAATGCAAAACACACATAATAAAATTATATGACGTGAAAAACCCGTGTCCCAACTTGTATTATTAATCAAAACAGTTATCAATAATACAATTATTCAATCACGAATACTTAAACCTAACAATACCTAAGTATTACTCACAGCTGAAGGCATTTCCTAATCTATGTACGTGGAACATCCACGTACCAAACGATACCTAAACCTCCATGTTTAAGCATACACATCAAACATATTATGACTATGTATATATCAGTTGCCTGTGTTCTCTTGTCTACAAGGGGATAGTTCTCCTGATATTTTTTTGTATTTGGCATTAACAAGTTTTAAGTTGTGAATCGTGTTATATCCTGGAGTTTACATTTGGAAGAAATTATTGTAGAGCTACATAATGCTGCTTTCTGGTTTTTAGGAAAGAAGAGGGAAATAATACTGAAGTTACTGCCTTTCTTTCCCTTGTTTCCACTTTCCAGGAGAAGATGGCAATAACAGAATTAGTTGAAATCAAGACAATTCTATCAAATACTAAACAATTAAACTAAAAAGGAAGAGATGACTTCAATGATGTGGACAAAGAAATATTGTAATGAAGACATGTCGATCAGTTGATGTGTAAAAGCAGAATAGGGAGAGAGTTCAAACTAATAAGCTCGTGTTCTAAAGAAATTACAACTAGGGATACCGACTATTGTTAAGAAACAAGGACATAATGCTAAAGCATATTCTTCCTCCTTGTAGTTACTGTGAAAAATTCAAGTTATCAGTACCTTGTCCTTGTATACTAGGTGCGTGGAAATTATATGTGGTAAATTTGAACTTATATGTATTATCTCTTGTAAAATGGTATTTAATTAACATTAAATGGTACATGTCTCTGGTGGGTGAGGTAGTTGTCTGTACAACAATGTTAAACACCAATATTACATAAATTTTAAAAATGAAAAAAACAAAGCTGTATTGGTGACAATTTGCAGTTAACATGACATAGCAGCAAGAATTTACATTCACCCAACAAGAATTATTAATTAACTCGCACCAAATAAATTGAACATATGGGATTATTTCACTGTCTTCATTTTTCCTAACATTTTATGTATGTGATGTTTTTAGTGGTGAAGGCTGTTGCTACTCCAGAATCAGCTGTGGAATTGCCACTTACTGCAGAGAACATTGAAAGTGTATTGGATGAGATTCGACCATATCTCATTTCAGATGGGGGTAATGTTGCATTACATGAAATCGATGGTTATGTTGTGCGGTTGAAGTTGCAAGGTGCATGTGGATCTTGTCCAAGTTCTACAATGACAATGAAAATGGGAATCGAGCGTCGTCTCATGGAGAAGATTCCTGAAATTGTTGCTGTTGAACAAATACCTGATGAAGAAACCGGCCTTGAGCTGAATGAAGAAAATATAGAAAAGGTGTTTACTCTTTTTGACTTGCTTTTCTTGTCGAGGCACTTTATAAAGTTCATATGCAAGGATTTCAGAATCATCGACCTTTTTGAACTGTTGAGCAGTAATAACAAATCTATGCCTGCTGACCTGATAGAGTACAGTTCTTTTTAACAAGCTGAGTATGTAAAAAGGTTAAGTATTACAGTTCTTAAGCAAGTAAAATTGGAAAGTTTGCAAAGAATTTTTACCAATTATTCTTCAACAATGTCGGCAAGACATGTTAGAATGGTTACCAATTTTTGGGAAGGATGATATATAAAATACCACTTTTTACTGGGTAGACAATTTGGAACGGTGTCAAGTTGAAATCATCATTTTACAAAGAAAAAGCATGAACACTATTTGTTAAGGACCGAGTAAGACAGGAATATAAGAGTAATTCCAACAACTTAGCTACATGGGCTCATAAACTAAAATATAGGGAATCTAGCACAAAATAGTGCTCAAACAATGTCCAAGTGATTCCTTAAAAAGTTTGGACATTTATCTCATCACTTATCTTTAAGGAATCAATATCCGTCCCTTATTTCAATTTTTTCAATAAAATAATCATTTCCCTCCTCTTCTCCTTTTCTCCTTTTCTCCGTCTTAGCTGGAGTTCAAATTTATTATTATTATGAGGAGCAAATATAAGGATTGTTTTTGAGTTTATATACAAAACATTGCTTAAATCACTGGGAATCCTATTATTTATAATATTTATAAGGAATACACTAGGGCGCCATCGAGCTTGCTCTAAGAATATCTCCAATCAGACAATAAAATACTAAAATAGTGTCACTTTGACACTATTTTAGTGTAAAAGCAACTCCAATGGAACACCAAAATAGTGTCAAGATGACACTAAATAATGGGAGTGACACTAAATTTGGTGTCAAACATACAACATTTGGTGTCATCTTGACACCAAATTTGGTGTCCTCAAAAATTTCAACTGTACCCTCATATTTGTTAACAAAAACAAATTTATCCATTTTAAGTCCCAAAACTCAATTCTTTTTTATTTTAATAAGTAAAAGATTCCTTAGTGTAGGATATAATGTAAAAGATTCCTTATAGTGTATGGTATAGTATAACTCTCATTAGAGTTGGTTTTGTAAATTATGTAATTTCGACACTAAAATAGTGTCAAAGTAACGATATTTTTGTGTCATCCATTGGAGATGGTCTAAGAAGTATGAAGGCAGCTATAATTGGCTAGAAAATATTATGGAACAGATGTGGACACACTAGTGGTGTATGGAGTTATATATGTTGTTGAGTATATTTCAAGGTGCCTAGTTGGGCTTGATCATAGTTATTAAAGGCAAAAAGCGAAGCGAAGCGTAAAGGGTCTCCTATAGCTTAAGCGCGAAGCGCGAAGCGAAGCGCGGGCTTTTGTAAAAAAAACGCACTATATAAATAAATACTTTATATATATATATATATATATGTTAAAATAAATGTAAACATAAAGATTAGTGGGATCACCTAGAGGGAACTAGAATTTCAAGCTAGAGCTAGACTGATAGACATTCTAATTAATAAATATAACCTCAAAAGAAAGAAATAGGTCCATGCTTCATATTATTATAAGATACTAAGAAGTGGTAAAAATTTAAATGTGCCCATCAACATCTTCTTCATCATCAAAATAATCTGAATCTTCATTTTGATCAAGGCTCTTATTCTCTGCAAATTCAATCTCCTCTTCCTCATCCTCATACTCAATATCCTCATCCTCAATCTCGTCTATCAACCTCCTAGTGGAGGATCTAGAGTTCCTATTGTTTGCATTGGCCGCTCTTGATTGTGATCTTGATCTATATAATGGCTCTCTAACACCAGAAGCATTATAAACATCCCTATATGTTGAGAACGGCAGTTAGGTTTAAAGATATAACATGTGTTTTGTATTGGGTCTTGAAGAAAGAGCCCAAAAAGACAAAATATTGGCCCAAAAAGACAAAATATTGGCCCAAATTTTAAAATAATGTTTAGATCTTATAAAAAAAGCCTATTTATATAAAAGCCCGTTTTTTTGGAGCTTTTTGCGCTTTGAGCTTCACGATTAAGCGCGCTTAAGCTGGGCTTTTGAATTTACTCTGAGCTTTTTTTAAGCTAAGCTCAATGGGTGCGCTTCACGCTTTAAGCCACGCTTAAGCGCGCTTTTAATAACTATGGGCTTGATGAAAAACAAACTAAAATAAAAAACCGAAAAAGGACTGATATGGCTGAAGAATTGTGGGTGGTATATCAAAACTAAAGCTATTTTATCTAGATGAAAAGTATAAATACATTTTAAAGCAGTTGAACATAAGGTTTTAAATTTATATCAATTGAAAATCAGCATACCCATTTTTATGAAAGACAAGGCCATGACAAATCAAACTCTCGTGATGAGCTTCTTTTGCTTTTTGATATTCTAGAAATATATATTTTAAATTCAATTTCATAGCTCTTTTATTGTTGTTCTGTCCTATTTGCTCTTCCGCTTTTTCAATGTGATTCTAAATACATTTTGTTTAATGCTTTGTCTGGAAACCTTTATTGCTTCTTCTTATCATATATTTATTTATACTTCTTTTTCCTGATATGTTAAAAAGTAATGGCTTAATGATTAGCTTTTCATTAAAAAGCCATGATAGTTTTCAACTGCAAAAAGTAGTGCGAAAAACTAGTAAGAATTGTGCAATTCGTGATGTAGAGGATCCACCGAATTAATTTCGGAATCGATTAGGTGAAACGGCTCTGTTGTTTACTTTTTTGGCTGCCGATGTATTACAAACAAATGAACTCACAGCTTTCTGACTCTAGCTAATAGGACTATTACTTTAAGTTTTTTAGTATCAAATTACAGAGGCTTGTCATCAGTTTAAAGTCTACACGAAATGATGCAGTATAAACAATATACCTATTTGAAGAATTGGAGTTGTACAAAAAATACAGAGCTCTTTCTGGTTCATATAGAAAGAATGGCATCATTCATAACTTGGAAGAAAATCATCCTCAACTCATTATCCTATCAGAAAATGGCATAAATTCCTCTTGGGTGATGATTAAATTTTTACATACTAGAAATATATGTTGCGACTTGCAACCTTTGTAACCACATTTTGGTGCAAGTGCTGCTTACTGACTTGTCGCATACTAAATTAAATTTTACCATGTAATTGCTATGCAGGCCCTTGAAGAAATAAGGCCATTCCTTGTGGGGGCAGCAGGTGGTTCTCTAGAACTTGTGGCAATAGAAGAGCCAATTGTTAAAGTTAGACTAACGGGTCCAGCAGCTAGTGTCATGACTGTTCGAGTGGCCGTTACTCAGAAACTGCGAGAAAAAATACCATCCATTGCAGCAGTCCAGCTCTTGCAGTAGTGAATTTCCAGAATACCAAGAATCAAATGCTGATTGTTTGAGGTTAAGTTTGATATGCTGAATATTTGTACGATACAAAGGATACGGTCACATGAGAAGATGGTGGCAAGCTAAAGCACATTACAGGTTGTGTACAGTATATATGGCGACAACTCTTAGATCTAGTTGATTCCCGTATATTAATATCTAGTTGTTGACAGAATGTCTTATGTTCCATGTATGGTGAAACACCTGTATACTATTGGGATAAATAAAAATTGAGGTATTGTACTTTGTTATAAACTGTGTCACTTATGCTATAAGTTGTGCGCGCGCGCGATTGCATTAACACTTGCAAGAAATCGAGTGCTGGTCAGTGAGTACACTTGCTCTCCAGTCTCCAAATGAACCATGCCATTCTGGTCCAAATGAACGCCAAAGGCTACTAGGTGTTCAAAGGCTACCAGGTTGGGTGAGATGGAAAGGAGGACAGTGATTGAATTAGAGCCTTATGCAGCAGGCTGATTTAATAAATTAACTAGATACCCGCTCCCAAACCTAAGCTCCAATAAACCATACATTATGGATTTTGGTTCAACGTATAATTGTGTTGGTTTTTCTATCACACATTTACGTTTTACAACCACATGATATGTACGAACTTTACCAAGAAAACATTCTTTTACCGTAAAATTGTAAAACACAAAATAGAACCAGAACAGTGAAATAAGCCAATAAGGCTTCATTAATTGACCATTCGTCCATACATTTTCTTGGTTGAGGATATCATTGAAGAGTTTAATTCAGTAATTTAAAGCGGGCCCTTATTATTTTCGATATTTATTCATGGTTGTTTTTTCTTGAATTTATATATCAACGCCAATTGGAAAATTAGTTGATCTTTTCGGAAATTAAAGTTGGCAAGAGTCACATTATTGCGTGTTAATTTCTTTTCCCATTGCAAAAATATATGAGATATATTAGTGCAACGAAGGATTATATCCAATACATAATTAGCATAAATGCCTTCGCATGCTATGGATATTAGAGAAAATTTGTTGATTATAATTATTATTATTAAAAATTATTAAGGTTTGATAACACATAAATATAAAAATTAATTTAATATTATTGTTTCAAAAGAAGAAATTAAATTTTAACATTTGAATTGAACAAATACAAATTTATATTATTAAAAATTAGTAAATATAAACTTATTATAAAAACTAGAATTAACATGCTACTAATCCAAAATAGGTCTAAGAACATGCCATTACTACGTTCAAAATAGGTCATTTTTACTTTCGAACATAGCTTATTCTCTTTTTTAAAAAATTATTTTCTTTCTTCTTCAAACAAATTGCAATTTATTATTGAAACTTTAAATATATATATACACGAGGTAAACGGACAACAAATTACACCGCAAATCCTTGCCAAATTACAAATTCTATCCAATAAAATACAAATACAGATGAAATGTATATTTGACAAAATTTTAAAATACATGTAATAAGTTCTTCTTCCAATAGACGTAGTATATCAAAAATAGTAGATCTTGAGTAACTAGATATTTTAGTATTATTTTCATTTTTACATTGTTTATTTATATTTTAATTTAATAAAATATTTTTTATAAAAATGTAAATCGTACCCCACACCAAATTCTCATTACATTTTTCTCTTATATATTGCATGACAACTTCGTAGTCTAAAAAAGTAGCCAAACTATTAATTATACCAAAAGTTTGCTTACACGGTATCAACTTTATTAATAGGTAAGTGGCGGTCGAGAATAATGAATTGTTTATAATCATCATTTCGTTTCACGTTTTTTTAATAGAAAGTAAAAAAACCTAGCAATAGTACTTTAATTGGGATTAAGTGACATAATTTTTAAATTCATAAAAAAATCTCTTATTAATATTATTTGTGATAAAAAAAATGTGAATAAATATATAGGACAATAACTTATTCCCTGTTAATATTAACCAGTGTTAAGTGTTAGGATTGAATTTACCGTATGTTTCACAAATATTTTTTATGCTATCGAATATGATAAATATAAGATTGAAATTTTGATAGAACGAGTCTCGATTAATAATCGAGATTTATTAGATTAAGACTCGTATTAGAAAAGTTTTAATCTTGATTGTTAAAAATTCAAAAATTCATTACATAGTATTGTTGTGAATCAGCTTCTTTAAAATTATTACTTTTAATAATTAAAAATATATCAATTCATATATTAAAAATTCAAAAATTCATTACATAGTATTGTTGTGAATCAGCTTCTTTAAAATTATTACTTTTAATAATTAAAAATATATCAATTCATATATTCATATTAAATTTTTATAAAATTTAAATTTCTCAACTTCCATAAAAATTTTCGAATTAATAAAGAACGAATGACATGAAGACCATTGTAATTGCAAGTACTAAATTATAAAGGGGTTAAATATCAAAGTGGTCACTGAAGTGGAGGTCTAATATCACTTTTATCACTGATCTCAATGACATATCATTTGAATTATTTAAGTATTTATAATATCATATTAATAACTCAAACTATGTATTCAAGAATTGATAATATCATTTTTTCGAGTTCTACATATTTGTTTTACATGCTATGATAACCTAACAAAAACTTATAAATTCTAGCATTTTTGATAATATTTTTAAAATTATTTTTTATTAATTTATTAATTTTTTCTTTTGATTTATTATTTTAAAAATAACTAAACATAGTAAAACTCATTTTCTTTGCAAAATATAATCCACAAATTTAAATTTTTGCATGATATGATTTTTAATGATTTATTCAAATTTTAATAATTTAAAAAAATATTTATACATATTTTTTAATATAAATATTACTAATATAATATTTATACCAACTTAAATGACGAAAATGAAGTCCCGTTGACCTTGACAAAAATAATATTATGCTTATCTTTGTTATTTAACCCTTATAAAATTCAACAGAGTTTCTCGTCCGATCCAACCTAAGTTCACAGTTGTTGTGCCAACCAAAATCAATCTCCCTCTCTCCCCTGTGTATATATATATTTCTGTCTCCAAGTGCCGACAGATCTTCACAACTACTTTCATATTGCACACTTCTTTTCTCTCTCAAAAATACTCCTAGATACATACATAACATTATATGTATACACGATCCAGTACTGTGTTGTTGTTAACGATACAACTGTAAGAGAGTATTGTATTTAAATTCTTGAAAGAGTGATGGGGACAGAAGTGACTCATCATTACAGTTGGAGAGACACATACAGAGGAATGTCAAGTGATAATATAAAGGGTTTAGTGTTAGCGTTGTCTTCAAGTGTTTTCATTGGTGCTAGTTTCATTATCAAGAAAAAAGGGTTGAAGAAATCTGGTGTTTCTGGTGTTAGAGCAGGTCTGTGTGCCCCTTTTTCTTGTAATATGTGTGTGTGTTTGGTGTTTGGAGCAGATGGGGGTGTTTGTTAATATGTTTGAGTGAAGTTGATCTGATTGTATTTTGGGCGTTTGTAGGTTTTAGAATGACATAAAGTTAACATTTTTAAGGAACGTGAAAATGATTTGAACCCGAAATTGTTAAATACTAGTTTGAAACTTGATTGGTATTTAGATTTTAAGTGAATTCTTGTTGTTGCATCTAATTTTGGCACCTGAAAACTGAAATTCAAGGAATGATCCCAAAGTGCAATGTTAGATTTTTTTTCAGTTGTTGATTTTAGTATGCTCCGTTTTTTTAAAGATTATGGTAGAATGTGAGGATTTTGGGGTTGTTGACGGTGTAGTCTGTACTTAAAAGTTTAATGTACCATAGTGATGGGGGTGCGCGCACAGAATCTGTTTCAGTAAATTTGTATCGTACTGTATATGCCACTCTTTAGGTGTAGCTGTATGCCATTTTGCCTGGCTTCGGAATTAAAAATTAGAGTTTGATTGTGCCAGTTGATGCAGATCCTGCCTACCCACGCAAGACATGTAGCCATTTTTATTGGCTAAACCTAAAATATACGTCTTGAATAAAGTAGAGAGCAGAATGGTTTACTTCATATATCCTGGGAAGTTACCTGAGGCCAGAGGTGCTGAATTTTGTTCTTACCTCAGCCTATAGATTGTGGCATCTGTTCTTTGACTAATAGATGCAAGGTCATAGATTTTCTGTTATATTTTGTTCAGATTAGTTGAAACTTGAAACTGTGACATCATTACGTATCTTTAGCTTTTGGATTAACATTCTTAGTATGTCTATTTTGACTTATTGATTCCTAAATTAGTTGCATTGTGATTTTATTTATGTATTATATGATTTTTTCAGTTAAAAAGTATTCTTCTGTGCCTCTTTTATTGCTTGTGATGGATACTTTCTGGTTACAGGTGTTCTACACTCTAATTGGAAACATATCTGTTGACCTTTTTTAATTCTCAGGAGTGGGAGGTTATTCATACTTATACGAGCCACTGTGGTGGGTTGGAATGATTACAAGTAAGAACAGCCTATTTGAATATATTATTGTGAGGAAATTTTCCACAATAAGCAACTATAAGAAGCAGTATCTGTTCTAACTGGGAATTCGTGTATTTGATCAAACTAAAGTCTGCTCTGTTTTATTGAATATATTATACTTTATATTTGAGATGCACATCATGCTACATTGTAATTCTATTTATTTACTTTTGCTAGTAGTGTGATTCTCACTTAGATTCTGGATTGTTTCTTTCTGTTTGAACAGTGATTGTTGGAGAAGCTGCAAATTTTGCAGC
Organism: Oenanthe sinensis; assembly: GCA_028671895.1. Classification (NCBI taxonomy): domain Eukaryota; kingdom Viridiplantae; phylum Streptophyta; class Magnoliopsida; order Apiales; family Apiaceae; genus Oenanthe; species Oenanthe sinensis. The sequence continues at coordinate 6,629,126 of CM053808.1, forward strand.
TTATGCATTTGCACCAGCTATTCTGGTCACCCCTCTCGGTGCACTCAGCATTATCATTAGGCATGGAAGAAATTCACAAACCTTTATCAATTGATCATTTGTTTTTTAATTGCTAATCACCTTGTCGAACTGCAGTGCTGTACTTGCACATATAATTTTGCAGGAGAAGCTACATATATTTGGAATTCTTGGTTGTGCTTTGTGCGTTGTGGGCTCGACCACCATTGTTCTACATGCTCCACAAGAGCGTGAAATTAGTTCAGTGAAAGAGGTCTGGGATCTTGCTACCGAGCCAGGTATATGCTTTTCTCTTGTACAAGAGCAAATGCCTCATAAACCGCTCTGTTTTCTGTTAAAAATTATAGAACCCATTATATTTTGGAAATTGTACTTTTCTTGTTAACGTTTGGATTTCCAGTCTAAGAATTATACTTCATTCCTGCAGGTTTTCTCTTATATGCAGCACTAGTGATGACACTAGTTTTCATACTTGTATTTCATTACATCCCACAATATGGGCAGACACATATAATGTGCTATATTGGAGTTTGTTCTCTAGTTGGTTCTTTATCGGTAACGTACTTGAATTTGATTTTTGTCTGTTCTGTTTTCCCTCTTTAATATCTTGTTTTTCCTTTACTGTTTTCCCTCATGGTTTGTACTCTTACAGGTCATGAGTGTAAAAGCAATTGGAATTTCATTGAAGCTAACATTATCGGGGACAAATCAGCTTGTATATCCCCAGACATGGGCCTTCACAGTGGTGGTGGTTTTTTCCGTGATTACACAATTGAATTATTTGAACAAGGTAAGCTTTTCCTCTCTCCCTTTCCCTATCTTTATTGATGACATGTTACTATTGCTTCTAATTTATAAAATCTAGTGACAGTTGCCTCTTTGTTCTTTAAAAAAATTTGGCCTATGCTTTACATGTAAGAAAATTAAAAAAAATAAAATTAGACGTATTGACTGGAAAAGATCTGTCTAGACTATCTTCGTCCTTAAATGGTTGTTCCGCATATTTAAGTGAACTTTGGCTTAAATAATGGTATATGATGTGTCTATACCTCTCACTGTATGAAGATGCTTACTGTGAACACTTCTTAAAGTTGCATGATTGTTAATTGTGTAGCCAAAAATGAAATTTGATGGACTATGTGTCAGGCAATGCTGTCTTTGCTTTTTACCTTATCTAGATATCCAAAAGCAGTTTCTTTTAGCTAATATAAAATGTTTAGCTTTAACTGCGATTGCTGTGAGAATGACCCTGGCATCTTATCATTGTGTTTCTATCAGTATATGTGTGCTTATGGAATCTACTGTACCAGTTAAAATTTTCCTCAACTTCTTTTCTGTTTACAATTTAGGTGCGGACCTTCTTTACTTTTCTGAGATTATACTTCTACTGAACTGGTGAATATTTTATATGCAGGCCCTTGATACCTTCAACACGGCCGTTGTCTCCCCTATATATTATGTCATGTTTACGTCATTGACTATATTGGCAAGTGTGATAATGTTCAAGGTAATCCATTCACTGGTCGAAAACATTGTAAACTTGCTTGGTTGATCACTTTCTTTTAAAGAATTATCTACTGGATCCTCTTTCTCTCCCCTCCCCCTCTTTATACCAAGTAGAGTAACAATAAACAAAGATGTTTTGGTGAGTCACAATACTCCTACCATTCCTAAATACTAGCCTCTTTGACTTTTGACACAAATACTGAGGTGTAAAAAATAAGCACTTATATGTAATATTAAATTATAATTTTATATCGGATAGGAAATTAAAATCTTAATTTTCATTTTATACGAATATTAAATTAAATGTCAAAAATTTTACATAAATATACGTGCCAAATGTCAAAACAACTATTATTTAGCAATGCCAAAGAAGTTGCTTTTTGTCTCCTAATGGAGGGGATAAGTAACAAGTTAGTCTAGTTTGTATAAATTTATTACGTGATTGAAGAGAGAACTTAAATATTTTGAGAATCTTGTTAATTTGGAATTTTGAGAAAAGAGCATGTTGGCATTGGTTGACAACCACACCATTACTGCTGGAGAGTGTGTGTGTGTGTTTTTTGGAGGGGGGGTTGTACATAAGAAAGTGGGGTTCTGCTATGATGCAATATGCAGTTGTCCCAAAGCAGCTTGATCACTAGGTTCTGGTATGGTCGGACTTGACTGCTGAATAAAAGTATATAATTTTGAGGCAAGGTGAGCAATTGTGAAGAAGAGAAGTTGTTTGATGCCACCGGAATAAACTCAGATTAGGTTTTCTACCTGTGATGACATCATTGGAATTGAGAATCAATGACAATTTCAAAGACTTGTCATGCTACAGAGTGGTGTGTTTTCATTAATGACTTGGTTCAATATGGTTGAAGAGATCATTACATGAATCATGATTTTAACCCTCTTGAAATCAGTGCTGTACACCTAAGTGTATCTCATGTACATGACCTAAATACTGATACCATATCTAATTTATTGTGGTTTTTATTTACTTCGTTATTCATAAAGAAATCTATTAAATAAAATTTGTCAGTACTATTAAATATACATTCTTCTTTGTATATATATATATAAATTTAATTTACAAAGCATTGCTAAGATTCTTCTTTTTCGGAACAGGACTGGGATAGGCAGAGTCCAACTCAGATTGTCACTGAAATGTGTGGCTTTGTGACCATCCTTTCTGGAACCTTTCTTCTTCACAGAACGAAAGACATGGTTGACGGTATGGTTCTGTAAAATTTCATGTCGAGTGGCCTAGAAACAGCTAGTCCTCACAAGGGTAGGGTAATTCTTGGCTTTTAGTAATAATTTTTCTCAAAATGAAACGCAGGTCCTGCAATTCTGCCAGTGCGTCTTTCGAAGCAAATAGACGAGGAGGACAGTTTTTGTCAAGAAGGAATACCTTTGAGGCGGCAACAAACATAAAGTTAACTCTGATCATATTGGTGAAAAGAACTAAAAAGAACGCCTGGATATGGCAGTTCTATACTTGTGGTGCATCAAGCATTAAATAAACCCACCAAATCTTTTTTGTATTTTCTGGGTTTTTGTTACCCTTATTAATTTATTATGTCGCATGAAATGGTGAGTTTTTCATGTAATGAAATTCTCTGCTCAGTACAGGGAAATATTACCAATGTAGATCCAGAATACAAGACTATACATAATCAATTAATCAGGGCCGGCTCAAACAAGCAAGTCCCACACATGTTATAGGTTCCAATAATTTTGGCATATATTAATATTTTAGTTTAATATTTCCATGTTTGATAAATATATGTATAATAAATAAAAAATCATTATTGAAAATATTTAATGGCTTGTTTGGAAATTTAAATTTTATTTTAAATTTTGAATTTGATCCTGTATGGATAATTATAAAAAATTAAAATTGTATTTCACTTAAATTTCAAAATATTTAAATATATGTATAAATTTGATAATTTTAAATACCTCTATTCCTAAACATGATCTAAATGAATTTGAATGAATCATTAAAAAGATAATTTTACTTGTAAAAGAAAAATATTTAAATAAACTGATAAATAAATTTGACATATTTATTTAAACTATTTTAATATATATAATGGTTAAAATCTCATCAATTATATATTATTATATTTTATTTCTCCTAACAATATTATATTTTTAATCTAATAAATATGAATTTATAAATATTTTATGATTTTCACGGAATAAAAGTATGACGAATAAAAGTATAAATTAATTTTGATGAATCAATAATATTAATAATAAATGATATTAAACTGCAAAAAACAATAAATTTACAAATAATTAATAATAACATCATATAATAAACATTTTTAACATTGAAAAAATGTATTTCAAAAATTAATAAAATAATCATTATAAAAAATAAACCAAGTAAAAAGAAGAGAAAAGACCTAATATAACACTATTTTTAACTCAAATGCCCCAAAAAATAGTATCCGAGGAGAAAAGACCCAAAATGACACTCTGAAAAACTACATAGAGTAGCGTTTTGTTATTGTTGTCATACCCGTTAGTGTTTTTTTATCCCACACGCTACACCGTGTAACGTTTAAGATTTTTTAGCCATACACCCTAGTAGCATTTAGGATTTTTTTAGTCATGCTATATTGTGTATCGTTTACAATTCAATTTTTTTTGTTTTACTCATAATAAAATAATAATAATAATAACATAATCCGAAAACCAAACACACCTAATTTAATTAGTTTTAATAGTTTAGGCTCCATCAATTACCTAATTGAGTTTTAGAATGTTAGGAATTTAGAGACCCAGAAGTTACAGGGGGGGGGTGAATGTATACTTCAAAAATTTTCTTGCTTTTAGAAATGAATTTTGTTAGAAGCTTGAAGAACTGATGGAATTACGAAAGTGTTTATCAAGACATGTAACAGGAAATAATATAAACACAGATGTAACTTTCAATCTAATTTGTATTAGAATGATCTTTGCTACAATCTGAAATTCAGTTTGAATTTCAGCTTCTTGTTCTGGGATTCTTACTATTGTAAAAATACTCAAGACACTATCAAATGTGGCTGTGCATACAGTATATAGACAACATGTCCTGTGCACATGCTCACATGAGATAGTTTAGCTAAAACTAGAAATAGACAGAAACTGCTTTACATTTGACTAATGACTATTTCTAGCTAACACTGCAGTGACAGTCTGCTCCATTCTGCCTTATCTCATCTATCACTTTTCTTGACTTATCTTCCCAGCTACATTGTAGACTTGTCTCTATCTGTGCAGGTTTGACTTATCCTGCATAAACAGAGCTGCAACACCATCTGTCTTGTTCTGCAATTCTTCCTTGAAACTAGCTTCTTTTGCAGTCGAGTACTCTTCTTGAAATTGGTTCGATAAGTCAAGAAGATTGACTTCTCGAACAGCTGTGACTTTTCGATTAGTCCTGAGTACTTGATTTCTCGAATGACTAGACTTCTCGATCGCATACTTAGCTTGATGACTTCTCGATCAGATTAGACTTCTCGAATACATGCTTGATATTGACTTCTCGAATGACTCAGCCTTATTACTTCTCGAATGCTCCATTTGCTAGCTTCTCGAATTGTTTATTTTCACTTCTCGAATGACTCATAATTAACACTTCTCGACTGGATTCAATACTTGACTTGTCGAATGACTGACTTCTCGATCGAGTACTGAGCAGATAAAAGTTTTGAGACTTCTTGAAATGTTTCCACAGTTCTGACTTCTCGAATAGCTGACTTCTCGATCAAGTAATTTGCCTTGGTAGAATTCTCAGATAACTTCTCTTTTTATTTTCTTCACAGTCTTCTTTGTCTGGTTGCATGATTCAACTTGAATCTTCTAACTGACTTTATTTCTGACTTAATTTACAATTAGAAGGTAAACAGAGAAAATTTCTAGTTACAAATTACACATGAATTACTAAGTCACTAGTCTATTACAGAAGCACAAACTGAGTTACAGCAAAACAGATAGTTAAATAGGCTAGGCTTGATTTAAGTCCAACAATCTCCCCCAATTTGGAAAATGGTGAATTTTACAAATTAATACAAGATATCAAGCCTACCTATATTGTTGTTGTTGATGAGCTGTCTGATCATATTTTTCTTTTCTTTCCTTTTCTTCCCTGGCCTTATTTTCTTCAATTGCCTGCAGTATCATTTGTCTGGCCATGATTTCCTCAATCAGAATTGCATCTTTCAGTAAGTCTGCAGCAATCTGTAGAGTGAGCATTGGATAGTCCTGAACAAGCTTGAGTCTAATTTTGACAGTGACTCCACTTCTCAGTTTGAATTCAACTCTGTCAGGATCTTTGAACACTCTACTTTTACCCTGTCTTCTCAATTCTTCAGACAACTGCTCTATTCTCTCCTCCTCCTTCCTTTTCTTCTCAAACATCTCCTCCATGTATCTTACCTTGTCAATCTTTTTCTGATACTTCCTTTCCAAGTACTGAGCCATTTCCATCATTCTCAGCTTGTTAATCATGCATTTCTTGTCAAACAGGCTAATCACTCTCCTAATGTCATGAGTGGTAGCATCACTGTTGTCATGATGAAATCCTCTTTCTTCTCCATCAACATTAGTAACAAACATCCTCTTGTCTCTGACTTCTACCTTGACAATTCTGTTAGCCTTCCACAGTTTGATCCTCACCTTGTCAGTTTCAGCAATTTCTTGAATAGGTCTAATAGGTAGACCTTTATCAGGAACAATGAGTTGTTTTCTCCACTTAGGACATCTTACTAGCAAAGAGCTAGTAGAGTTTTTGAATTTGGTTGATGTGGCAGTGTTGACTTTGAGATGTTGGCTTGGCTTCAGTTTCTTTGACTGTTCCTTTTTAATTTCCCTCCTTATCACTCCATGTGCAGTAACTTTCATGAACATCCTTCTTGGAGATTTAGTTTTGATGGCAGTTGTAGTTTCAGAAACTGTTGACATCACACTAGTACCCTGAGATTTGGTAGGTGAACTAGAATGAGTGTCAGCAGCTTGCTGCTTAGAGGAATTTCTTCTTTGATACTGTTTATTGTCCTCAGAGTTGTCTCTTTTCTTCTTGTCTTCATCCTTCCTCTTCTTGTCTTCTTTCTTTCCTTCCTTATCACTCCTTGATTCAGACTTTTTATCCTTCTTGTCCTGATCCTCATTGTCATCATCTTTCTTTTTGTTCTTCAACTCTTCTTTTGCAAATTCAGAGATTTGTCCAGATATAAACTTTTTCATTTTCACTACAATTTCATTGTCCTCTATCTGCTTCACCTTCTTCTTTTCAATCAACTCAATTAGGTTAATAATTTGACTTCTGTTGCCTGAATTGAGATGTTGAGGGATCCTGAAATGAGCAAGTTTCTCTTCTCTAGCCATATACATCACACCATCTGGACTACAGTAAGATTCAGGTAGAGCAAGAGGTAGGAGAGGCCCCAATATTTTCTTCTTCAGTTCTTCATCTTCCTGGGTTACCAATTCCACTCCCTTGTACAAACATTCCAGTTCAGTATATGAAAGCCTTTGAAATAGAGTAACTGAGACTTTAAAGTAGCCAGACTCCATTTGAATGAGTGGCTCTTTGAATATTTGTCCATTCTGTTCAAACTTAACTCCCCTCACTGCAACAATAGCATTTTCAAGCATCTTCTTATACTTCCAATGATTTCCCTGGACTTGCTTTTTGATATGATGCAACAATTCAAGAAATTGCTTGTCAGAGTTGGGCTTTAAAATTTCACTCCTGAGCTTTCTCATAACTGCCTTTTGCCTTTCAGCCTCTATTTCTTCTCTCCTTTCCTTCTCCCTCTTAGGGTTGATATCTTGTCTTTGGAGAAAGGAAGAATGACTTGGCTTAATTTGAGTCCAGCTCTGAGTTGGCAAAGGTGCTGGAGGAGCCTGACTAGGAGTGCCTAGGTTAGAGATGAGTGATTGTAGAGATGTGAGTTGGGCTGAAATGCTGACAAGTGAAGTCCCTAGATTTGCAGAAGATGAGACAAATTCATTTTTCAGACTATGAACATCTGAGACAACTTGAGAAACTGTGGATGTGAGAGAATCCACTATAGCATTTAAAGTATCAATGGTGGAGGCCTTTGCAGCTTCATCTTTGGCCTTAGACTGATAGAACAGATCCACTTGAAATGGAGACAAGGTGTGAATTGGCACATCCTCAGGCAGCCTATCTGCATGCCTATTCTTGTACAAAACTTCAACCATACTGTTGATCCTTCTTTGATTATCTAGGATGGTTGTTTGTCCTTGAACCATTTCCCTAAACACCTTTTCCATGGAGTCTATCTTGGTGTGAAGAATGGAGGACTTTCCTGAATCTGCCCTTGAGGTGTGAGCAAAAAGACCTCCAGGCTTCAATTTATCTTCCATTGTTCTCAAGGTGCCCTCTACTTTAGCCCTGTGATCCTCTATCTCGGATTGCACACCTTTGGCAAGATAATGATTTGACTGCAGTTGGACTTTAGCAGCTTCATGAATTGCATCATACATGGCACTTGGAGTGAAGATCTTCTCACAAGAGCCAAGGGAAGTGAGATACTTCTGTCTAGTCCATTCCAAAACATCTTTCATGCTAACTGCAGATTTACCATCCAGCCAGGCATCCACATTTTCTCCTTCATCATCATCCAAATTTGCATTTTTCTCTTTCAACTCCTCCTGATCCTTTGCATATTCAAGCATGATTGCAGCATAGTCTTTGTTTGGCAAATGAGAAGTTACAAGCTGCTGAGCAATGTGATAGAATCCCTCCAACTGATCTCCATATAGCTCCTTTAGTTTCTCATCAGAAAGTGACCCACCAAGAGATGATGGTCCTGAATTCCTGTCATGTTGCACAGGTTCCAGCCATTGTGACAGAGAGTGAGAGCTAGGGCCACTTGTGACAGTAGTCCCCTCAGCATCTATTTCTTCATCCAATTTCTCAGATGATTCATTAGACACTGGATGGATAGGTGAATTCTCCTGAGGAGACAATCTTTGAATGACTGGGGAGTGTCTAGGGGATGCCATTTGCATGGTGTGGAGATCCCCCAGATTACCCAATGTCTGTGAAGACACTTGGCTGTGACATGCCTGAGTCCCCACAGAGTCTGAAGTAAAAACTTCTGGAACCTCTGTGGTTTTGATGGTGTCATCAGGATATGCCTCAGCATGCATTCCCTCACCATCTAAATGAGTGTCCTGAGTGGTGAACAAGGTGTCATGCACCAAGTCACTTGAGTTTGGCTCACCAGGGAAATAGAAATCCTGATGATCAACAACCTCATGTGTCTGACTAGACACATTTGGTTGAGAAGAGATTTGAGAGGTGGAAGAAAAGGTGTGAGTAGAATTGAGTATTGGCAACTCCCCCTGAGAAAATGGGGAAGTTTCAAGAGAAGATCCTACTGGTGCACAGTGTGTCTCTTTTTCAACTAAAACTTCTTCATTGACAGGAGTGAATTCCTGCAATGGTGCAGACTCTGTACAGGATGGAGTGGGTTGGCTCCCAATTTCAATAGATGCACCTTGATGAGAAAGTGCACCTAGAAGTAGGTTTAATCCCTTGTTAACTTCTACATCCTGTTGAGAGGATGTAGAGTGGTCTGTTGTGGCCTTTTTATTTTTCTTTCTCCTGGTCAAAGGCTCCACAGGTGACTCATCTGTTTCATTTTCTACAACTGTTTCTAACATTCTTTTCTTAACAGCTTTCTCCTTCTTCTTCTTTGCAACTACACCCTGTTGAGAGGATGTAGATGTTGGTTTGCTAACATCTAAGGATTTCAAAGAAGGGCTAGCAGTTGGGTTGGAGGTCCTTGGGTTAGGTGCATTTAGTTCTTCTGCAACCTTAGGACTCTCTACTGCATCAAGATGACCATATTTAGGCTGCACTAGTGGATATCCCTCAAATACACTCCTCATGTGAGGTGTGATTATGAGAGGGACATTCACAGTGGTTCTCCTATCCAATGTAGCAAAAATGATTTTTGACATGGATTTGGAGTAGCCAATTCTCTGTTTGTTCATCCCAGGCAATTCAATTAAACTAGCATTTTTATCATTGAGAATTAATTGAATAAAGCGAGGAAAGAAAATTTCATTACCTCTCTTGGGAATTCTGGTTATGAGTTCCCCAAGAACTAGCTTTCCAACATTGAGCTTTTGGTTGTATGCCAATGAGTAGGCCAGCTTCAAGGCAATTAGGCTTATTTGGTCAAACCCTGTTTTTCTGCAGGTGAAGACTCTTAGGATGGTATCAAACAGGAATGACCATTCCTTCCTCATGTATTTCTTGTTTAATTTACCCAGCTTGAACTTCTCATCAACTCCTCTTTTTAAAGTATCAGCATACCTAATGAAGTCCAGGAAATCTAGAAGATCATCTTCAGTAGGTTCATCATTAAACTCTGCAGTTTGAATCTTTAAGCTCCTATTAACATCTGCTTCATCAAAGCTAATGTCCACTCCTTGAATCTTGCAGGTTACCACGATCTTTGAGTTTCCATCCGCAAGAGCTATGCTTTCCCAGTTCGCAGTTGCCCAAAACTGCTCAAGAATATCCATGTATAGAGTGGGGTTTGCCAATAGAGCTTCTTGTAGGTAGGAATCTATGAGAAACCTAGTGAAACATTTGTACTGGGGTTTGGCATCTGCGTCTCTGGATATTGCTAAGAAGTTGGTTTCTGGAATGACAAAAACTTCGGTTGAAACTGAGCTTGAGGACGCCATTGAATCAGTGTATAGAAATAGAGAAAGGAAGAAGCGAAGGTTTTAGAGAGAAAGAGTGAAAGTAAGAGTTAAAGATGAACAGTTGTAATGCAGGGATTCCTTTGAGTTTGTAGTTAAGCGTAGAAATGAAATGTTAAATCTACTTTGCTATTTAAATGATACAGACAACTCGACTAGAATAGTAATCGATTTTAGTGATCGAGAACTCTAAAGCTGTTTTAGTAGAGAACTGTCAGAATTCAGTCGAGAATTAAGACAATCGAGAACTCTAAAAAAAAACTTGTTCGAGAACTCACAAGATTGAATGATTCGAGAACTCACAACATCAACAATTCGAGAACTCACAGAATGAACGATTCGAGAACTCACAGAATGAACGATTCGAGAACTCACAGAATTGAACTGTTTAGTCGAGAAGTCAGTAAGGATGGCAAACTTGACTACAAACTCCAGTTTTTAAAAGATTATTCCATTCTCACTTAGAAAACAGAATAATAATTTACAGACTTCATTTCTTAGATAAATAAAATCCATTTATTCATCTTAAAAAGAGAAATGTGTCTGATAGATATTCCTTAATTTTTAATTATCACACTTGTTATTTAATAAAGCACAAGTATAATAAAAAAAAATTATTTATTAATAATATGTACAACAATATGACTGACATATTTATAAACATATACCAGTTTTGTTTCACTTAGATAAATCATTTGAATTCATGTCTGTGAAACAATTGTTGTAACAGTTGAAAAGATATATTTATTTGGTCACTTAACTTGAAGAGTTTAGCATTCCAATTTCACTAACCAACCTGTTGAAGGTGGCTTCATCAAGTGGTTTAGTAAATATATCAGCCAACTGTTTTTGTGTAGGAACATAGAATACTTTAATTACTCCATTTTCTGCATGTTCCCTTATGAAATGGTACCTTACATCAATATGCTTTGTCTTGGAATGATTGACTGGATTGGCTACAATTAAGATGGCACTAGTGTTGTCACACATAATAGGAATTCCCTCTAACACTAGTCCATAGTCCCTTAGCTGATTCCTGATCCAAAGCACTTGAGCACAGCAGCTTCCAGCAGCAATATATTCAGCCTCAGCTGTAGAGGTAGAGACTGATTGTTGCTTTTTGCTAAACCAAGATACCAACCTCTGTCCAAGAAATTGACAGTTTCTTGAGGTGCTTTTTCTATCCACTCTGCACCCAGCAAAATCAGCATCTGAGTATCCAACAAGGTTAAATCCTGTTTCTTTAGGATACCAAAGTCCCATGAGAGTTGTTCCTTTGAGGTATCTCAGAATTCTTTTGACAGCAATGAGATGAGATTCCTTGGGATTTGCCTGAAATCTTGCACATAGACAGGTTGAAAACATAATGTCAGGTCTGCTAGCTGTGAGATAGAGAAGAGAACCAATCATTCCTCTGTAGGTCTTCATGTCCACACTCTTCCCTTTCTTGTCTTCATCAAGTTTTGTAGCTGTAGACATTGGGGTCTTGGCAGTTGAGCAATCTTGCATATCAAACCTCTTGAGTAAGTCATTGACATACTTAGTTTGACTTATGAAAATGCCATCTGGCCTTTGACTTATTTGAAGGCCTAGAAAGTAATTTAGCTCTCCCATCATGCTCATTTCATATTCACTTTGCATCAGCTTAGAGAACCTTTGACATAGCTTTTCATTTGAAGATCCAAATATGATGTCATCCACATAGATTTGAACTAGTATGATATCATCCCCATGCTTTTTGTAGAAAAGAGTTTTGTCAATTGTTCCTCTAGTGAATTGATTTTCCAGAAGAAATTTTGACAAGGTGTCATACCATGCTCTAGGGGCTTGTTTGAGTCCATACAATGCTTTAATGAGTCTGTAAACAAAGTCTGGAAAATTTGGATCTTCAAAGCCAGGAGGTTGTTGCACATAAACTTCCTCTTCTAATTCACCATTGAGAAATGCACTTTTCACATCCATTTGATATACCTTAAAGTTTGAGTGTGCTGCAAAGGCTAGAAAAATTCTAATTGCTTCCAATCTTGCAACAGGAGCAAAAGTCTCATCATAGTCAATGCCTTCTTCCTGGGAATAGCCTTTTGCAACCAGCCTTGCTTTGTTTCTTATTACTATTCCATGTTCATCCATTTTGTTCCTATAGACCCATTTATTGCCAATTACTGACCTGTCCTTTGGAGGTGGCACTAATTCCCAAACATTGTTTCTCACAAATTGATTCAATTCCTCTTGCATGGCAATTATCCAGTCTGGATCCAACATGGCTTCTTCAATCCTTTTTGGTTCATTTTGGGACAGAAAGCAAGCAAATAGGCATTCATTCATAGTTGCTCTTCTTGTCCTTATACCTTCATCAGGGTTTCCAATGATTTGATCAGCTGAGTGGGCTCTGCTCCATTTAATTTGATGAGCTCCATCTCTATCATTTGAACTTGCTTCTTCCTGATTGAAGTGATTGCCAATTGTTGCAGATCCTTGAGAACCTCCCCCTGAGTGAATGCTAGGGTTGTGTGGAGAATTCTCAAGTTGAATATGACTGAAGTCTTCATTTTTTCTTTCCACATTTGTTCCATGTGAGATGTCTACATGTGACTCTTCATGAATATTGATAACATTTTCAGTTGCAGATGTTCCAGTTTCTATTTCATTTTCAAACCTCAAGGTGTCACAGTTTTCACCTTCCAGATTCATAGTAGGGAACTTGAAATCATCAAATGTCACATTTGAGCTTTCCATAATCTTCTGTTGATCAATCACATATACTCTATAGACAGTTTTGTCCAAAGAGTATCCCACAAAAATTCCTTCATAAGCCTTGGCTTCAAACTTCCCAAGGTTGTTGACATCATCTTTGAGAACAAAGCACTTGGTTCCAAACACATGCATGTATTTTACAGATGGTCTTCTATTTGTCATGATGTGATAAGGAGTCTTTCCAACTGGTTTTGTGATGAGTGTTCTGTTTTGAGTGTAGCATGCAGTTCTAACAGCTTCAGCCCAAAAGCTAGTTGGTAAACTGGCTTCTGCTAACATGGTTCTTGCAGCTTCAATGAGAGTCCTGTTCTTTCTCTCAACTACTCCATTTTGTTGTGGAGTTCTTGGGGCTGAAAATTGGTGAGTGATTCCTTTTTCCTTGCAGAATTCATTGAGTATAGCATTTTTGAATTCTGTACCATTATCACTCCTTATGGCAACTACTGGTGTAGGGCCTTTATCCAATCTTTTTAAATTTTCAATGATGATCTCAGGAGCTTCATCTTTTGAGTGCAAGAATTCCACCCAAGTGTATTTTGAAAAGTCATCCACCATGACTAGAGCAAATCTTTTCTTAGACATGGACATGACATTTACTGGTCCAAACAGATCCATATGAATTAACTGTAGGGGTTTTGTGATTGAAGTGAATTCCTTACTCTTGTGACTAGATCTCTTCATTTTCCCTTTTTGACATGCCTCACATAATCCTTCTATGCAGAATTCAAGTGTGGGCAGGTCTTTCACTAATTCTCTTTTGACTAAAGAATTAATGTTCTTGAGATTTAGGTGAGATAATCTCTTATGCCAAATCATACTTTCCTTTTCTGAGGCCTTTGTGTAGAAACAGCAAATCTTCTCCTTGTTTGCAGAGTCCAAATTTGCTACAAACAGGCTTCCTTTTCTTACTCCTTGCAGAGCAATTTCCTTTGTCTTCCTGTGTGATATGAGACACAGTTCCTTATCAAACTCCACCTTCAAATCTTTGTTGCAAAATTGAGTGATGCTGAGAAGATTATGCTTCAAACCACTGACAAGGGCTACATCTTCAATGACAACATTCCCATGAATCAATTTGCCATATCCCATGGTGAAACCAGTGCTGTTGTCTCCAAAGGTTACCATTGGGCCAGCCTCATCCTTGAACTGTGACAGCAGGGCCTTGTCACCAGTCATATGCCTTGAACAGCCACTGTCCAAAATCCACATGACCTTCTTCTTACTTGTGCCCTGCAATCAAATACAAATCAAGTTTTCTTTGGTACCCAAACAAGGTTGGGTCCTTTATGCTTAGTCACATGAATGTCATTCCTGTTCTTAACAGTCTCAGTCACTTGCACATGCACATTTTCATTTTTCTTGTGTTGATTTTTTGCTTGATTAGTGCTTCCAGAACTAGATGCATGCTTAGGTGACATGGAGTATTTTCTATATTTCACTGGACTAGCAGATTTAGACCTAGGACTGTTGATATACAAATTCTGACTTATGCATCCATCAACAAACTGTTTCCTGAGCCTAAAGCAGGTATTCATGACATTCATGTTACATGGCATGCAGTCAAATTTGTCACAAAATTTATGATTATCATGCATTAAAGGCTTGACATAACCACAGGCAAACTTATCATTTCCCACAACAGGTTTCTTGCATAAGTGAGTAAGATGATTTGTTGAACCACAGTTTTTACAAATCTTTCTTGGTGCATTAAGAACAGGTGCATAGTTGTTGTGTTTGTTAATGCCTATTTTTCCATTTCTATTAGCCTTTTTCTTTTTAGCATGCATAGCATCAATTTTCTGAGCATCCTGTTTAGTTTTAGTTTGAACAGGAGTGGACTTGGTTCTGATTGTGGGTTCTTCTTTCTCAACAGAGGCCAAATTTCTTTCAATTGCTTCCTTATCCTCATCATCTAACTGTTGTTTGATAACCATACTGGCTTCATCTAGTTCAACAGTAGCTTTCTTAAAAATTGGTTCTTTGACATTTTTCAAAATATGAGGATTACCTTGGATTTCAATCTTTTTGCCTTTTGTTAAAACAGATTTTTTCTTTTTAAGATTCTCATAATCAAAACCAACTCCAATCCTAGTACTTTCCTTGTTCTTCTCATGAAACTCTTTAACAATGGTTGCTGAGTTTTGATAAGATTTAATTTTCAACTCATTTTCAGAAATTTGTTCTTTAAGAAACTTCTCAATTTGTTCAGAACAAACAATTTTGTTCTTGAGATACTCATTTTCCTGTTTCAAGTTTTCCATGTTTATAACAGACAATTCTAGAGTCTCATTTCTTGCAACTAGTTCCTCATTAGCTTTTACTAACCTAGCAATCTCCTCATAAGCAGCAGTCATACTGGTGTGAATATTAAACATTTCAATACTTAAATCTTCCACAGTTTTCTTGTATTGAGAATTTGACATATCAAGAGAGATTAAAGAAGGTACCTGAGAGTTTGAGGATGAAGTTCCATCATGTGAGTTTGCCATGAGTGCCAGATTCCCATATT
The DNA here is from genome assembly GCA_028671895.1 of Oenanthe sinensis. Classification (NCBI taxonomy): domain Eukaryota; kingdom Viridiplantae; phylum Streptophyta; class Magnoliopsida; order Apiales; family Apiaceae; genus Oenanthe; species Oenanthe sinensis. The sequence goes on from CM053808.1 coordinate 6,644,649, forward strand.
CTTCCTCCTCATCTTCATCTGTATCATCCCAGCATTTTCCTTCAGCAATATAGGCTTTTCCTGTCTGCTTTTTGAGAAGAGCTTCATACTTGGCTTCCAACTCCAAGTAGTCTTTATCTTTCTTGATTGACTTAGGTTTTTTGCATTCTGTTGCAAAGTGTCCAAGATCATTACAGTTATAGCATCTTATCTTGGATCTATCAACTGTTCCACTCTTGTATCCTCCATTATTGGAGCTTCTCTGTGGATTCCTTCCTTTGCTTGAAGACTTGAAGGTTGGTTTTGGTTTGAAACTTTTGTTTCTTTTGAATCTCAAATTTCCAAACTTCTTTGCCATGAAGGCCATTGTTTTGTTGTCCATGCCTTCAAGTTCTTCAATGGTGTAGAAGTCATCTTCTTCTGACTCACTCTTGATGAAGTCCTTGTCTTCCTGTTCCTGATCTTCAATCACCTCAGATTTCAACTTCCTGCTTGTACCAGTCTTTTCAATTGTTGATGGTTCCTTAGCAACCAGGGCATTTGAGACATTTGCCATTTTTCCTCTATTTGCTAAAATGGCCTTCTTTTGATAAAATTCCAGCTCATATGTTTTCAGTATTCCATAGAGTGTCTCAAGTGGAAGTTTTGTCAAATCTCTTCCTTCTCTTATTGCAGAGATTTTATGCTCCAGGTGCTCTGGAAGAGTTAACAAAAACTTCATGTTTTTCTCCTTTGTTTCATAATATTTCCCATGAAGTTGAAGATCATTGATCAGTTTATTGAACCTTTCAAATACTTCAGTTATGCCCTCATTAGATTTTGACATGAATGCTTCATATTGGGAAACAAGGAGCTGCCTTTGGTTCTCTCTTACTTCCTCAGTTCCCTCACACAGAATTTCTATTGTCTCCCATATGTGTTTGGCAGATGTACAATTAACAATATTGTTGTACATCACAAGATCCAGTGATTCAATTAATATTAGCATTAAGCTATTGTCAAGAGAAACCTTTTCCTTCTCTGAGTCTGTGTACTGAGATGGATCTTTAGGTATCCATGTTGCAGGAATAACTTCAGACCCATTAGTAGTTTCAGGAACAAGAGTTACTGGCATGAAAGGACCATTCTTTAATATTTCTGGATACATGGGGTTTGCAGCCCTTATGAACATCAGCATCTTCCTCTTCCATAGGTTATAATTTTCTCTGTCAAATGTAGGAATCTTTATGCTGCTTAACCTCTGAGAACTCATCTTGATCTTTAGTCTGTATGTTTGTTTACAGCCTGGCTCTGATACCCCTTGTTAGGAATTTAGAGACCCAGAAGTTACAAAGGGGAGGGGGTGAATGTATACTTCAAAAATTTTCTTGCTTTTAGAAATGAACTTTGTTAGAAGCTTGAAGAACTGATGGAATTACGAAAGTGTTTATCAAGACATGTAACAGGAAATAATATAAACACAGATGTAAATTTCAATCTAATTTGTATTAGAATGATCTTTGCTACAATCTGAAATTCAGTTTGAATTTCAGCTTCTTGTTCTGGGATTCTTACTATTGTAAAAATACTCAAGACACTATCAAATGTGGCTGTGCATACAGTATATAGACAACATGTCCTGTGCACATGCTCACATGAGATAGTTTAGCTAAAACTAGAAATAGATAGAAACTGCTTTACATTTGACTAATGACTATTTCTAGCTAACACTGCAGTGACAGTCTGCTCCATTCTGCCTTATCTCATCTATCACTTTTCTTGACTTATCTTCCCAGCTACATTGTAGACTTGTCTCTATCTGTGCAGGTTTGACTTATCCTGCATAAACAGAGCTGCAACACCATCTGTCTTGTTCTGCAATTCTTCCTTGAAACTAGCTTCTTTTGCAGTCGAGTACTCTTCTTGAAATTGGTTCGATAAGTCAAGAAGATTGACTTCTCGAACAGCTGTGACTTTTCGATTAGTCCTGAGTACTTGATTTCTCGAATGACTAGACTTCTCGATCGCATACTTAGCTTGATGACTTCTCGATCAGATTAGACTTCTCGAATACATGCTTGATATTGACTTCTCGAATGACTCAGCCTTATTACTTCTCGAATGCTCCATTTGCTAGCTTCTCGAATTGTTTATTTTCACTTCTCGAATGACTCATAATTAACACTTCTCGACTGGATTCAATACTTGACTTGTCGAATGACTGACTTCTCGATCGAGTACTGAGCAGATAAAAGTTTTGAGACTTCTTGAAATGTTTCCACAGTTCTGACTTCTCGAATAGCTGACTTCTCGATCAAGTAATTTGCCTTGGTAGAATTCTCAGATAACTTCTCTTTTTATTTTCTTCACAGTCTTCTTTGTCTGGTTGCATGATTCAACTTGAATCTTCTAACTGACTTTATTTCTGACTTAATTTACAATTAGAAGGTAAACAGAGAAAATTTCTAGTTACAAATTACACATGAATTACTAAGTCACTAGTCTATTACAGAAGCACAAACTGAGTTACAGCAAGACAGATAGTTAAATAGGCTAGGCTTGATTTAAGTCCAACAATCTCCCCCAATTTGGAAAATGGTGAATTTTACGAATTAATACAAGATATCAAGGCTACCTATATTGTTGTTGTTGATGAGCTGTCTGATCATATTTTTCTTTTCTTTCCTTTTCTTCCCTGGCCTTGTTTTCTTCAATTGCCTGCAGTATCATTTGTCTGGCCATAATTTCCTCGATCAGAATTGCATCTTTCAGTAAGTCTGCAGCAATCTGTAGAGTGAGCATTGGATAGTCCTGAACAAGCTTGAGTCTAATTTTGACAGTGACTCCACTTCTCAGTTTGAATTCAACTCTAAATTTTGGTTCTAATGGAGAAGATGAAGCCAATAATGAAAGATTTACAAAGAAAAGTAAAGCAAGCAACTTTACTTTGGTTAGAGGGTTTTAAAGAAGCTTGTTGTCTTCATAGAGTTATTATTTACTGTCTCAGGTTTGTTTTCAGCAAAACCCACAACCCCTTTTCTTGTTTTTAGATATTTGTATGTATATTGTATGTATTTTAATTTTTTAGTGTTTTGATGGGTCGTAATTTTTTACAGGTCTAGAGAGCTTATGATTCGAACTGGACAGTGTTTTTTGTTGAATGGGTTTATCTTTTTGGGAAGGTCAACTCTTACTCTATCTTTAAAAGATGATAATGTGTGTGTGTGCATAATTATATATGTGTGTATGGATGATTGTATGTAGGTGTTAGTTCATGTACAAGCTAATTTTATCTGCAAATTAGGGTGATTTGTGTTACTGTGACCCGTGATTCGTAGTAATGTGGCTGATGATTTGTGGCTGGTTTGCGGAGCTATTTTCATGTGTTTTTTGTGTATAAGTGAAAATTTTCTTGTTGGGCTGGAGAAAAAGTATGAATCTTGAGAACATTGGACTTGTTGAAGTAGTGCCTTAATTCAGTATTTTACAACATAACGACTAATTTAGTTTTAGTAGAAGTTAATCAGGGAAAGCAATTGTATATTTTGGTGTGCATTTGATGCCTTTGCTATAATTTACTATATGATTCAAAGAAGTTTTGTTAAAGATGCAATTCTATATTTTGAATCAGTTTTTTTATACCATTTCGCAGTATCTTTGTTTTAAAATCAATTATCATTCCAACTCTAGAATGGATATTACCGGATCAGTGCCCACTTGTTGATTTTCAAGAACCCTGCTCATGGGGAAACATTTTAAGACTTCATCATATCTTGCGTCTTGGACTTATACAAATTGTCTATGTAAGTACATCCTGGTATCATATAATATTTTTTTCCGCCAACTAAATTGTAAATTTCTAGTACTATCTCGTGCAGCTTTATCATAACATATTACTAAGTGAAACATATTTCTAGTGACATTAGTCATTTGTAGATTCTATTCAAGATGCTCATGTGCAGTACTATACAAGTCTCTTATTTTCTAGTTGAGAACTTATACTGCTACATTGTTCCTAAAGACGCTCGAACCCTCATCCTCCGGCAGGAAGTGGAGAGTGGTACCTTCACCATTCTTTCTCTTCACTCTTTAGAAATCTCATAGTAAAAACATAGAGGAGAAATATAAACTATAAATAAATATATTTGGTGATAATAATTGAAATGCAAAATAAATGAATACTCTATAAGCTACTATATAGGGGTTGGAACTTGGAAACAAAGCAAATTATATTTGAATCATACAACATTGCATAAGACTTGACACCTTACTTGGCCTTCAACACGTGGGATGTATACCCTGCATTCTGGAAATAAGAACCAACAAACTCATGTCGCAGTAAAGCAATTGTCTACTGAAAGAGACGCTGAAAGCCTCCTTCAGACACCTGCACAGACATTTGTTTATATTCCATTCAAGTCTAAATCCAATGATGTTCAACTGCTGTCAAATAACATAATTTGGATCCTGATCAGGTTGTTGCGTTGCAGCACATAACTTCAATCAAAGAAACTTTTTTTGGATTTAAAATTATCTTCGCTCTAGAAATTAAGCAACATGTCTAAAACAAACCCTACCACTGTTGAGTTAAGTAGTCGCTTGTAAAAAGTTAATGAGCAATGACATTTAGTGGTATGAGAGGTATGTAATTCACTGATATAAAGAGTGTATATGTCTTTCGAGGTTGAAGTTCACTTTCACTTGATATTATCTGCTTACTCTCCCATATGTTTCATTTCACCTCTTAGGATTTTATGTCTTTTGTTTTTTGTTTTAAATATGTTACTATTGAAGTAATTCTTGGAGTACATGTAGTACATTTCAGATTTAAATTTTTGCTTACACATTTGTTTGCCCTAATATTATAGCAACCAGACATTCATTACAAAACTGTATATAGTGTAAAAAAAATATTATGAAGACTGTTTTTTCATGGATTGGATTGTGTACTATTTTCTCTTGGCACTTAAAAATAAGCATCACTGACTATGTTTTATATTGCTATTGGACAGATTTTATGGTTTTACCCATTGTACGTATTCAGCTTTATCATAAGCAATATATGGTATTGTCTTTTCCTCTTAGTTTTTTTGTAGTACTCTTTTCCTCATAGTTTTTTGACATAATTACTGTATGCTTGTTACCTCTTTACTGTCTTACTGAATCTTTCTTTTACATAAACTTAAGATACACATAGGGGTTTCTCTCTCTCTCTCTCTCTCACTCTCTCACTCTCACTGAAAGCTTAGTGACACGTGCGAATTATTGGAACATTATAAATTTGGTCGACCCAGGTCATCCAACCAAGAAGTTTTGTGTTTGTGTAATGACCCTGAACTGTAGCTATGTAGCACCCTGCCAAATCACTGTTACCAATCTCATAAATCTGCAGCACTGTTATTCACTTTCTAGTTTAAATTCAATAAATATATGTTTCTTCTTTCCTTTACATGCTCAAAAATTAGATTTGGTAAATATCATTCAGAGTTTTCATTTTAGGAATAATGCTTAAACTGTTCAGTTCTGTGTTGAATCATTGAGCGGAAGTTATTACTGGTGTCTATACTCTCTAACTGACTAACCATCCAAGAAACTGAGCTTTTTAAGTGATTGATAATGTCTTTAAAGTGAAGTGACATCATCAAAGTTTTATTGGTCTCTACATAATATCATGCTTATACTAACATTGTCAAATTATTTTTTTGCGGGGTTTTGGTATCAAACATAAATTTATTTGGGCCTAAAAATATTAGAAGAAAATGCAGTGCTTTGTGCATTTACTTTCAAACTTAATATATTGACCAGGTATTTCTATAAGGTGCTTACAGAACTGGTTGTCAAGTCACTAACTAGTTGATGATTAATCGTTGACTAGTTGGCGAGTTTGAAAATTGCAATCGACTTGGATTTTGGAGGCAAGTAGGTCGGCTGGTCAACTGATATAATGAAATTCTGCAGAACCATAATAAAAAATGAAAAAAAATGTGCAGAACCATTATTTTAATTACAAAACCATAATAAAAACATTTATTTAAATATTAATTTATTTATAGAATCTCAAATATTTTTAATATTGTGAATAGTTTGTAGGTTCTCACGATAAAAAGTTTTCACCAGTATGTTACCCTTTTCCAACATGTCGAACCTTAGTAATATTGAATTTATGTGTCGTAAATAATTGAAAACCATCACCGTTGAATTAAAAAAAGCATAAAATTGAAAATTTTGTACAACTAGAGTTTAACACATATAACTAGGTTTCAACATTATGATGATGGTTGTAACCCTAGTTATAATTATAACTATTGTTCAAATGATGATGTTGAACTGTAGTTATACATGTGTCGAACATAATTATACGGAAATTTTAAATTTTTATAAATAATGTCACGGTTATGTTTTTTAATAGTGGGATGATTATTTTTCAACTATTTGCGAAAAATCACCATAAGGATTCTCTTTGGTTTCTATTTAACATGTTAACATTCGGGACCAATATTTTTTGTAATCTCACAATCAATTGTTTCTAATTATATTTTGTAGTTTGGACATATAAATAAATATATACTCCCTCAGTCCCACCCAATTGTTAGCGTTTCGGAGAGAAGGCCCGGCATACATTTTAAGGTGCATATAAAGTATAGTTCTATAACTTATTTTTAATTATTTTTTTCTGAATAAAAATTTAATGTTTAAATTTTTATTTAGAAAAAAAAAATTTAAAAATAAGTTATGGAACTATATTTTATATGCACCTTAAAATGCGTGTCGGACCTTCTCTCCGAAACGATAACAATTGGGTGGGACGAAGGTAGTATCAATTATCATTTTAGACTTTTTGACTAGTGGAAAACTAGTTGCTCCATCGGACCCAGTTGACTGGCTTCGGTTTACCGAGGTAACAACCTTGGCGTCATCTGCTGCATTAATCTTAGTGCATTGGACTCCTACGAAGGAGAAGTGTAGGATACTTACTTGATTATTGACATCGACTCATTTACCTATCCGTTTTTGCGCTTAGTAGTTACATTGATTATATTGTACTATTGGTTATGTTTTAAAAGAAACTATGGACCCCTTGCATGGACCACTTGCCTCCCTTATATCTGTTACTATCTTTCCAGGTACAATGACATTGCAAATTATGGTTTCTTTGCAATTGAGATACATGGGCCCAATGTTGAAGTATCACCTAGCAAAAACGAGTCATCCACCTCTAACAGTAAAAATCTTACAGATAAACCAACTGATCTTGAAGGGTATACTCCAACCTGTAGTTTCCGGATTATAGCTTCCACTACTCCTTTGCTATCACCCTTCTGAATAGGAATAGTCTGAACTTCTGTGCCAATTATATTTGTTTGCATATTTTGCAGGGTCATGATTAATATTGCAGAACAGGCCTACTCAGTCCTCCTCTTGACTGTCTTTTTTGTCGAGGTGAAATATATTTAATTTTCCTCAACTCAAAAAAGCCATGGATTGAAGTGGAGAGTAACACTAACCACTCTTTAAATGTGAGCAGGTTTATGTCACAGGATATATACCGTATATCGGGAAGTTCCTGAATTTCCTGCTACTTTCATGGATGTATGCCTATTATTGTTTTGAGTAAGTGTTTGCTGTAATTTTACTGTGTCCGTCCAATTTCTAGTTAACAGGTGTCTTGAATTATTTTTTAACTTTTAAGGTACAAATGGAATCTCTCTGGGAGGAGTTTGATCCGAAGGTTAGACTTCTTCGAGACTAACTGGGCCTTTTTTGCGGGTTTTGGTAATTTTTTACACAATTTCAATTCTTTTATGTTTCAGGATATAATTGGTTATAATTTTTGTAAGGTAGGGATTGACTGTGAAGTGAGATCTGTCTTACAGGTTGGAGCTAAGAGTATATTAATTTTTGTTGGATAACATTAGACAATACATGTGCTCCATTCTGCATCTGCGGATGCTTGAAAGAGGATATGTCTCAGGCTTACAGCAAGTGTTCTCAATGCTTAATAGATAAACATTATGTTACTGGTCACACTGTCAGAAGGGACATGCTATGCAAGTGTAGCAGCATGTTATAAAATTGAAAACATTTAATAAAATTTATATACTTGTATAAAAGAAAATCATTGCGGAACATACAACTTTTGCATGATTAGAAAATTTGTTGTTTTGAGAGTTAAAATAAAATTCTATAAACCTATTATGACTACCTCTACTTTAGATCTATTGTACGTTCTCCAAAATAATTGCAGACCCTATAAACCATGCAAAATTGACTGCCAATCTGGGTTGATAGTCCTTTGAAATTCATATAGATATTAATATGATCTTTCTGGTGCTTTTATGGTCCTTGGGCAGTTGGGCTTCACATTTTCAGGTGTTTTTTCTTACTATAGTTGCATGATTTAACATTCCAGGAAATCCATGTGTATTGGCTATATTCCTTTTCTCTCCTCTGGTCAGTTTTGGGGTTATGGCTATATTATATCCACTGGTAATCTCTCTCTCTCTCGGTTTCGCATTCTAAGTAATATCTTTTTCATTGTTAACTTTTACAAGTTTTCTATTTAAGGTTGAGTTTATAACTCTACAGAACGTGCATATATGTTTTTATTCATTGTTGATAATGTCTGTGCCTTTTAGTTTGTTCTCACGGCAACAGGCTCAAATGCTGACAAGGAAATTGATTCTCGAACAGAATGGAAAGGTTTGGGATTAGGAAGGTTGCCTGTATTTAGTCTTGCAGATTATTTGTCGTAAGTTAATGCCTTCACTTATCTCTGTTCTTGTGATATATCACTTTTGGTTTTTGTTGAAACGGAACGAGATTTTTCCCAAAGCTTCATGACCAGGAACTAGTATTGCCTCATTTCAAATTCATTTACATTGAAAGAAGACAATTTTCTGAAAAGGCTCTTATCGTCCAGTTCCCTTTTTTGTCAACTCACAATTAAGTGCACATCTGCATGTACACTAAACATCAAAATTAGCTGGTTCACTATATTCAACACTTAAAAAACAGTATGCTGGATTGTTTTGTGTATTCTTCCATACTCTATTATGTGATTTTCCTAGCACTCCAATGATGTGTCTTTTAATGTTTTTGCTCTCCTAGTGGTGACAAAATATGTAACATCCGATAGAATTAGTGTGTTTGAGGTCTTTGCAAGAACAAGTCAATAACTAATGCATTCCAAAGTTGCTAACTCTTTTGGACTGATTTGTGGTGGGTTGTTGAGTCTGGTATGCATCACTCTACTCAGCCGGAAGTGTCTCTCATTGCCAAGGTTTCTAAGGTGGGGGTGTTTGTAACATCCCACGTTGATTAGGATTAGTGTGTTTGAGTCTTTAATAAGGACAAGTCAATAACTAATGTATACCAAAGTTGCTAGCTCTTTGGATTGACCTGTGGTGGGTTGTTAGAGTCTAGTATGCATCAAGTTGTGGGTTTAGGGTGCTATAAAATAAATTCATTCTCTTTTGTTATTCCTTAAAAAGTTGTTTTGCATTATCCCCTCTTATTTTGTTGTCATCAACCTCATAGAAAGAGATTACACATCTATTATTAAATGTATGGTAGTTACCACCTGATATATAGTTCAGTCACCAATTATCTTCTTAGTCTAGTAGTTTCTGGGCTTACACTGCTGCAGGTATAATTTGTAATATATTTATAAATGGTCATATTGTATTCCAATTATGCAATTCATAGTAATAATTTTGCATGTTGGGAATTTCTCCTTTCTAAAGGATGCGAGTCCTGTCTTTTTTCTGGGAGCAACCTCAAGAGCAAAAGCCAGACAATAAGACACTCTGAATGAAAGATGCCATAACGTGGTTAGCCATCATATATGGTCTGTGGGTCTGACTACCAACTTTAAATCCAATCTGTTTTTTAAATTACATGCATTATATATATGTACTTCTAAAATTATATATTTGATATGTCTTTATTGTATTGCAGAAGTTGATCTGCGTTGCACTTGCTGCAATAGTGTTGAAGGAACTGACTTGCAGCAGCTAGGAAGACCCTGTTATGCATCTTCTGCATGTATAAAATGTATTATCATTAACCTTCAATTTACTCGAAAGTAAATATTGAATGCAGTATTCAGACCACTGTTAGAATTAGTTAGATGTTAATGGCTTCTCATTGGTAGTTTATTTATATTTTCTCATTTAAGATCCACCTTTTTCTAAAAGTAGCAATGTGGCATCTAGCTCGTGGGAGTTGATACCCAGCAATTGTCTGCCAGGCTGATTGCGAGGACCGTTTAAATAACAAATGGTTCCTGACTCGTTGGATCAACTCAGGAACGATTATGGTTCTTGACGCGTTGAATCAACTCAGGAACGATTAGGATTAAACTTCGCCCTCAATAAAATTACACTGCACAAATAACCCAAAACACTTTCCTACATATATCATACAAACAGCCCTTGAAAAAAATTTAAAATGAACAAAATCCAGTTCTTTAATAATATTATTATATTAAAGTACTAATATATTAATATTGTTTGATAAAAAAGAGTAAATAGCATTTTACACCATATATTTTTACTGTGTTTAGCATTTTTCAAGTAAAAAAGATTTAGTTAATATTATTAAAGTAAATATTGGTTAATATTTTTAGCATGCATAATTACAAATGAATATTTGTTCTAATAAATTTTTAAATTTTGGGGTGAGATATAGTTGAACTCAGGATCTATACACCTTCCTCTATAGGACTCAAGATCTGAATAGAGAGGACTCACGGAACCTCCTTCTATATAGAGATGTTGTAATTTGTGTATATTTCTTTTTTTCTTTTTTAAATAAGAAAAATGATTCATTTCACAAAACTAGTCTTTATAAACCTATTGCTGATCGACCAACAATTCAGGATCAATACAAGACGGGATTCTATGATTCCACAAATCAGAAATACAACTTTTTAGACTATAAGTAGCAAGCATATGAGCTACACCATTAGAAGATCTAGGTGAACGAAAGAATTTTGAACAAAACTTAAACTAATCATTGCTAACTGTTTCAGAGGTGATTAAGTGGCAATCCATGTTAAGAAAAGCTCTCCTCCTTACGTTATTGATGACTTCCAAACAATCAGAAACAAGTCAATAATTTTCAACTCCAATTTATTTACAATTAACATACCAATTCTTAAAGCCATCGCCTCCGAACAAGGAACTGAAAACAAGCTTTCATGAAATTCAGTCAAGGATGTCATCACCTTACCCTCACTATTTCTGATGACAACACCCAACCCACATTTATTAACATCCAACGCAACATCACAATTGATTAAAAATACACCTCCAGGAGGAAGAACCCAATAGCTTGAACTCTCTTTGCAACAAATCATATTCTGATTCTCATTTCTTTTGATTACATTGCAAAGATTAATACCCCTACAAATCCATTCATTAATATGGTTTTGAGTGGTGTTTTATATACAAATACATTGGACGCATATGTATGTACGGAGAGTCTCATATTATTATAAGAAAATTACCAATTAAGCACGTGACAACTCAACATCTGAGAAAATTTTTGGGACATTTCTTGGGTACCTAGCATTTTTCTTAGTTAAATCCAATCCAAATCCGATTACTCGAAACAGGTGTCACACATAATGAAGTAAGAGTCCGATAAATTCAGTTAAAAAATTTCCAAAAAATTACCGTTACAGAAAATAGAAGTATCGATTATCGATTATCACTGTCACCTGATTATCATTGTTGGTGACGCAACATTACTAAGATATGAACATGTGAGTTATATTGCAGGTAAACTCTACTGATTACATGATAAAGCATCCTGCTCTAATTACCTTCATGCTGCATCGAAATAAATGCCTTACAAAAAGGTCGATAGGGAGTAAGTTATATTTTTATTCAAAAAAAAGTATCAACATAACTAAAAACTAAAATAAAAGAAAGAGATTAGGTCTGGCATAAATACACTGAACTTTTGTAACCCAAATTAAGGAATTGAACTCGCCAGTAGCATTTAGTTGTTTTTTCATTGTCATTGCTAAGACTGAGCGCAGCAACTTGACTTGCTATAGACTGGCTCTGATAAGAGCTTTAGTTGAGCGCAGCAACTAAGACTTGCTTTAGTTGCTACATTGGATTGCAAATTCATTCATCAAGGATTGTGAAGCACATAATGAAAAAAAATAAAGCGTTTTGATGACATCTTCCATAACATGATCGGACAATGGTGCCCAGAGAGACTAGAACAATTTGTTATGAAGCAATCATGTCAACTCTGTTGCAGCAGTTTGCGAAATAGGTAGAAGAGACATGCAAGTCCAAAATTATTCATCCTCAATATTTGAGCATCCAAACTAGCTCTTTTACATGTGAGCTATGATCTGATCCGTTGTTCAATCAAACCTACTTGCCAAGTTGCCGCTACTAAATATAATGCAAACTGTATGGGCTACATTAACATGCCTTGATATCATTAATAAGAATATAAGATGGATACAAGCCAACAGTTTAATCATAAGGGAAAATCTATACAGTAGAAAAACTCAAAAAAGCACCAAAACATATTGATTATCGATTTATCGATCATCGTTTCTGGTGACGTAACATTACTAAGACATCAACATATTGTTGAGTAGAGAAACTAGATGTTTGCTGGCAAAATTCATGGATTACATTATAAAGCATCCTGTTCTGATTCCCTTCATGCTGCATCTGAATAAATGCCTTACAAAAAGGAAGACACTAATTAAAAAGAAAAAGAGGCGGAGCAAATTTAAGGAATCAATTTAAGGAATTGAACTTACAAGTAAATTTTAGTTGTTTTTTCAGTGTCATTGCTAAGACTGAGCGCAGCGATTTGACTTGCTATAGGCTGGCTCTGATCAGAGCTACATGTGTTAGGTTTAGTTACTGCATTGGATTGCATTGGCCATGTCATTGGCAGAACTGTATCCCTGCATGAAAACAGTAAGCACTTACTCGTTCTGTTTATGTAAATTTGCAGACAACTAGCATAAGAGATTTCTGAATGCAGGACTTGCACTTACCGTTCAGTCAATCTGTAGTTGCAGCGATTTATTATTCCAATGGTATAATTCTCAAACAATATTTCAAGATTCCGTTTCAGTTCTGGAATTTTAGATTCTGGCAGAACATCCAAAACCTTTACAACCTGGACCCATTTCCCGTCTTCCTTTATAATGTCAACCATCCAAATCAGATGTAGGCTTTTACGAACATCAACTTTTTTCGACAGTGGAGAAAGAGTTACGTCCACATGCATGACACTGATAATTTTATCCTCTTGAGGCATAGGCCAGCCATTGGCAAGTCTCATCAATAGAGAAAGAACTTCAGAACGAACATTTTCATTTTTAATTTTCGACATTGATTTTAGGAAAACATCACCCAAGCAACCCTGTTATAACATGGGAGACAATTGCCGCTTGTTTAAGTTTAAAACAACTAAATAGAATAACCGCTATAAAGGGAAATATTAAATATTATAGCCTGTTGTCAAAGGTAATGTGTGGGGATTGGTGTGAGATAATAAAGATTCTTTACTGTAACAAACTCAATAAAACATAAAGACATGATTAGAATATATACCTTCCACTTCCCATTGGGGAACAAAAGAGATCTTGTGACCGACGTATCAAGTTGTCCACGCTCAACTAAGGCACCAGCAAGAGCTAGAGCTAGCTTCTTGTCTTCTTGAACATTGTAAAAACATCCCCGAGACTTTGCATCTGTAACGAGTTTCTTCCAAACAGATCCACTATTTATTAGAGTTGATCCATTACCCAATATCCATAGGCAATACCTGAATACATAGAAGTACATATTAGCTACTACTTCCTTCTGAACCAATTGAACCTTTAACTTGTTTGTATTTAAACCTGGCACGTGTAAGTGCAACATTTGCTCGTTGGGAATTTGCCAGAAAACCAACAGATCCATTCGCATTACTTCTCACAGTTGAGATTAATATCACATCTGCTTCACTGCCTTGAAAACCATCAACAGAGCTAACATTAACAGAGAAAGAATCACTTGGTCCTGCTTGGTATATGGTTCCCAGTTTCTCTTTGATAGCGTATACTTGAGCCTTGTATGGTGATATACAACCCACACTTACTCTCTGGTTTCTAATCCTTGACTCTGAAATTTAAATGATGTTATGATAATCATTTTGAAAAAGAAAAAAGCTAGACTTTCAGACAAAACTTTTGGTACTACCTTTGGATAGTTTCGCTACAATCTCAGCGATGACACATACTTCAGCCATATTTCTCTGACTATGGCTGTTATCAAACTCCTCTTTCCCATAACTGACATTTACAAAAGAGTACGTGCCAAACATTTTTCCTTCCAGAAAATGTCTTTCATGACTTTTTTCTTTGACATTTAAGCCATCCAGTATGTTGCTATCATAGAACTCCTTATTTGGAAATAAGCTTATTGATGGATGCATCCTGTATTGGGTTTTGAGCAAGTGCTTCTTGTGCCCCAGATGCACCAACCTCTCGAACAAACTCCGTCCAAAGTCAGCCTTCTCACTGATCTGCCAAATTCCAAAAAGTTGGTAAAGAGATTTTTCATGATTGATAAACGAAGGAAGCATAGTAAGGTTCAGTAATGTAACATAACAGTATATCATTCCAAACCTTGCTTTGCACCATTGCAGGAAGTTGCTTCTCATCCCCAACAAGTACAGCATGGCGCAGACCACTGAGTTGCAGAGGGATGGTGGATTCACATTCCTTTAGCTGTGCAGCTTCATCAATAACCAACATCTCCACTGGTGCCTTTCCATTAGAGGGCAATTTAATAGAACTTGAGGCAGTGCAAAAAATCAAAGTTGCATTTTGCAGACAAAAGCTGCTTATTTGATTTTTATGTTTTAATTCTGGAACAGAAACTATAACACGAAGTTCTTTAAGCAATTGAAAACAATCAGTTAGTGGCCCATATATCGTCGTATGGTTTTTTGCCATCTCTCCATCTTGGATTCCATTAAATCCTTCATCAAGACCTCCAAATGGCAGAGATCCAATTTTTGAACTCTCTATTGTTCTAAGCAGCTCAATGAGTCTGATCATTTTCTTTGCTACTTCCACTGAGATGAAAGAAGTAGGCAAGTGCGTGTACATGTTTCTTATACAAGACATTAAGCTCTTTCCAATTGAACTGAATCTCATATTCATGAATTCTTCATACGTCAAGATATCTTCACCCAGTATTTCCTGCATAATTGTAGCTTTATTATCATCACTTTCTTCCACCCCGCTATCTGATACATGTTTATGCGGAGGCAGATACATATCTTTTCTATCATGTCTGTTTTGGTATAATCTATACTGCTTCTTCGGATCTTCAATAAGACATATCATTCTTTCCACTCCACTTTTCCACCCAGTAAATGGACACAGAAAGTTCAAATAACATGAAACTCGATTAGTAAGAAATATGTCGAGAAGATCTTCATGATCATCAATCTTCATTTTAATCTCATTACCATATAGAACAATATCTCCTAATCCATAGGTATCATATACTGAAACCTCCCTCATTGAGCTCGTAAGCCGGTTTGCAACTCCTACAACTGCTATGTTGGTTGGGGCACATGTCAATGTTCGACACTTCATTCTTAACAGCATAAAGAGCAAAGAAGCAACTGTCTTGGTCTTCCCCGTTCCTGGAGGACCCCATAGCAGATTGACAGAATTATGATGAAAGCATTTACTAGTAGCAATACAATTTACAACAGCAGCTTCTTGAAAATCATCCAGCTTGAAGAAGCCAATTGTTTCTCCATATTTCGTTAATATAGAACTATTAATTTCCTCGATATTACACACGGAACATCTTGCTCCATCCTGAATATAATCCAAAAAAATACCATCAGTGTCGCTGAATGCTAAAACATGTATTGATCAAATAGTTAACACTGAAAATTAATACTTACAGAAGAGTTACTTTGCAGAAGGTTTTGAATTATATTTATGTTCCCTCCCGAATTCAATGCATTCCAAATTCGAATATTTGTTTTCAAATTCGTAAGATAAACGGAAAACAGCTTCATTCTTTTTCCACCCTTTTCACCTCTGATATTCTCAATCATGATCGGGTTTGAAGACAAGATTGTAAAATATTTATTATTGTCTTGATCAATTTTCTCCCCTTCGACTGATGCAATGGTATACAGCAAATTAGGCCTGTTTAAATCAGCAACACACCTCGGTCTTATATCTGTCAAGGCAATGAGATCACATGTATGAAGTTCCTCATTTTCTTCATTCTTATAACTCCTCCTTGATCCTATTCTCCTCACCAAAATTTGGTAGTAAAGATTTTTGGGAGGCTTAAAATGTTCAGACAATTTAATATCCAATATTTCAAACACAGGGGAGTGGGCAACTTTGGTTATATTTGAGATTAAGTCTGCATGTGTCTCCTCAATGAGAGGATTGATATATGACTTTTTGTACTCGTTTACTGAGAAGAATGTTGTTGGAATCTTATCCACCTGTAACAAATTTAAAGGAAAAGTAAGGCCTCCTTCTTCATCTTCATAGACAAGTGAAAAACTAACAGTTTATAATATCATCTCCGACCGCACTCCAAATTTACACTTTTACACTATTTTCATACAAAAAATTTCTCAAACTAAACTCTAAAAGTTACATCATTCTTGTACAACACTAAATTTGGTACAACACTAATATTTGGTACAACTTTTAGAATTTTTTTAAAATCTGAGCATTACCCTTCCACTCCGGTAACTAAAACAAATTTTATTTTAGCTATGAATTGAAATAATTCTTATAAAATAAGAAAGATTTCTTTCGGTGTAAAGTTCAGTATAAATGAGTTGGAGAGAATTTTAAAAATAGCATAAACCGTACACTATTTTAGTGTAAAAGTTAGACAAAACAAGTACTCTAACTCTCTAAGCAGTAATTTAGATAGCAGATATTATCAAACCTTGCCCTTGTAAAGATCTTTGTTAAGAGCGTCATGCAAAGACCAAGAAAAGACCACATCCACCAGGCTTGTATATTTAGATTTTGCCTTGTTCACCATATCCGCGCTACTTGCCGTCATCTTACTGATTTCCTGTACATCAAAACCAATTACAGTTCTAAGATTATATATAACACAAACTCAATATCAAACACAAATTTTGAGCATTTTATATATTTATTATTCACAGTTCTCACCATCATCGTTAAATTTATCAGAGCTCACAGTACATATGTGACGCGCAATGAAGATATTATGTATAGAGATACTAGAGAATACGCAAAGACGTAGGCGTGTGTATATATAGGAGTAAGACTTTTAATTTACGGACGTGGAACGTCATGCATGGATGTGCACTATACCATCCCTTAATTTCTACAATGTACTTTGAATTTTGTAATATGATTTTTTTGAGTTCTGGTTAAAAATATGAAATTTAAATATTTATGCTGAATTTTTCAGAAGTTACATTTTTTTTTACAAATTCAAATTCGGACCTGAATCACAATTATTTAAGGACCTATAGAATCTAATCCAATTTTACAATTTATTAAAAAAGTTAATTTATAAGTAAGAACTAATAAACATATTAAAAACAAATAATGCAATATGTATAAAATAATTAATTAATTATTATTAAAAATATTTTATTTAATACAGGTTTATTTTTTGTGAACACTATTTTATAAAGTTATTTTTTTAAGATATTGAAATAATAGAGAGAAAAAGAAATAAAGAATATAGAAGACAGAAAAATATTCTTAGTAATTAAAAAATATTTGACTTCTACTTATGAATTATGAGTTAGAGAATTATATGTGGTAGAGATTTTTTTATTTAAATTTGTTTACAAGCTAAGGACATCCACAAGAGATGAATGACAGTTTACGGTGCCTTAAAACAAAATTCGAAAGTAATATAAATTTGCAAATTTTTAAATCTAAGAGTTTGGCGTTTAGGTATAATCATTTTAGCATTCGTAAAGTTGATTTTTTTACAAAAGTTTGGTGGGGAAGTCGGAGGGTTAGAGTCAGGCACGAGGCTTCACAGGGGTCGGAGGTGTTCATGACCCCATCATCATCGTAGTATTATATATGTATGTTATAATTAAAAAAATTATATTTTAATTTATATATTTAAATAATATAATACTTAGTCTCTGCAGAAAAATTTTGATCCTATAAAAAAATTGGTTCTTATAAAGTAGAAATTTTAGTTTATTAAATTTCACTCATTAATTTATTAGATCAAATTTAAATTAAGATTAGAAAAAAAATATATAGGCAGACGTATTTTTTTAGAAAAATACATTGGGGAATGTGACTAATATCAATGTACCTGCTTGTTTTAAAAGAGAGTCTCTTAGAGCAAACTCCAAGAGATGCTTCCTGTTGAATCCTTGACTAAATTTTGGAAAAAATGAGATGTTAACATCCTCCAACAACCTCCTATTTTTTCTCTAAACGGCTCCTAATAATGAAGAACAATTTATGACTTTTTGGCTAAAGTTGAAATGTACTGACTCTGCATTATATATAGCAGTTATAGTTTCATAAATGTGTGTTTATTAGAAAAGTATAAAATATATTTTAAGATTGAATATTAGGGAGGGTTGTTGGAGCTGTTTAGTTTTTTTGTATCTTGAATGATTAAGAGTCCATATAATAATAATTTTTAAAGAGGGACTTGAGTATTTTTTGGAGTTGCTTTTAGTCTTGTAACAATTAAGTTGGTGCTGGTATTACCGAATGGCCATTTTCTTTGATAAACATCATCAAAACAAAGTTTTGGAATAAGATGGATGATGAGTTCTCGATCATTGTATGTTTATTTATATCGAAAGACAAATAGCGAAAAGTTTTAGTACGTACTCAATTATAGATGAGATTCGTGATTTAAAAGAATGTAGAGTTTTATTATAAATTTTGTACTAATATTTTGTGTATTTGTTATATTAAATATTTAAAAGTGTTGATAAAAAAAAATTGACCCCTTCCATGAACAGGTTTCGTCCATGGTTAGAGTCTAGAGGGGTGCTCGTTGAAGAAGATCGAAAAATTATTAGGAAAGTTCGGGGAAGAGAAAGAAGGAACGAGAGTGGGAAAGGAGCATGGAGAGTGTAAAAATAGGGTGGGAAAGTTAGAGGATTAGGAGGGAGGGGTATAAAATGGATGGTCACGATTGTTTTAAATAATAATTAAAAAAATGGTTAAATTTAATTTCTAACTTATTTTAGTTTCTAATTTAATATTGAGTTAAATATTAAAATTGTCACTTAAGTGAAAATCATATATTACTCTAGTCACCGATATAAACGGAGTATCATTTGAATCATTAAAATCATAATAAATATCAAATATATACCTCTAAATATGTGTTCGAAAAGTAAAAGTAATATTTTACTGAATTTTACATATTTTTCTTAAATACTATCGAAACCAAATGAATAATTGTGAATTCTGGTATTTCAGATAATATAATTAGATTTTTAAAATTTTATCTGCTATTTATTTTATATTTTATAGTTATTTTATTTGATTAAAATAAAAATAATTAGTAAATAAATTTCTTAAAATCTTAATATATTATCTAAAATACTAGAATTCATTTGCCAATATTTAATTTCTAGCTTATTTTAGTTTCTAATTGAACATTTTGCCTATATATATGATAAGTCTTGTGTGGTCCAATTCTTGTCCTACGAGTTTAGAACTCGGTTTTTTTGGGGTTGATGGGCTGACTCCGGGTTGATGAGTCTGAGTACTGAAACATGAAATGTTCACCTGAGCGTGTTATTTCGTAGACACCTCTGGCTTTGAGAGTAAATTTTCAGCCTAACTCTTAAATATAGAAAGTAGAGATAAGGTTATCTAATAAGGGGCCTGATCCTTGACAACCATTTGCCATTTAAGGATCATGCAACAAATGGTGTCCCAGCCGTTGGATCACGGCTGGGACGACCAGGATTTAAAAAAAAAAACGGACGGGTCGCAGTTATTAACAGCGGCTCGTATACGGGCCGCGGTTATTAACAGCGATACGCCGCGGTTTTTAACAGCGGCTCGGTCATGTTCGAACAGATTTATAATAATGTATTTAACTGCGGCTGCTAGTCGGAAACAACACTGCTCCACAAATAAATAGTAGGTAGGCCTGTGTATGTACAACAGTCGCCGCCATGTTATCCTTTTCCGGTTTCCTACAACCGTACCTCTCAAATAACCAACTCAGCTTGATCTTGTTGCTCCAACAGGCCTCATTTACCTCATCCTCAGTCAAAGGCTCAAACCAGTTCTCAGCAAAAAATCTCTTCTTCTTATCTATAACCCCATATGTAAGAGGCTCCCCAAATACAGGCAACCCAAGAATATACCCCACATCTTCCAAAGTAACTGTCATCTCCCCGGACCTCATAAAAAAAGTATTGGTCTCAGGCCTCCACCTCTCATCCAATGCAGATATACGCCTCTGATCAGTCTGCAACACAACATGAGGATTGACAAATATGCCAAATCCAACCATATGCAACAGCTCCCTCTGTGCTCTGCGAAACTTCCACTCCCTTATGTTACGATTCCCATAATAAGTCTTCAACTCCTCTCGCTCAACACCCTCCCAAACATCCTCAGTAACATGGTACATATTATCCCAAATAACAGCCCTGCTAGCCAGTCAATGTATTATATCATCCATATTATCCATCCCTGAAAATAATCCAATATAATTCGTCAACACAATATCAATTTTAATCCCCTAAATTCACATAACCAATATCCAATAATCATCCAAATTATTTTTCTAAATTAAGCATCACAACTATCAAAATAATTTGAAATAAAACAACTCCATAACACATAACCAAATTATTCAACAATTATTTCTAAATTAATTCGAATATTATTTAAAATATTACCAAATTATTCTCAATTATTTATCCAAATTATCCAAATTGATCAACAATATTTTTTAAATATATTTGATTTATTTTAAACCCTAATTACAATTTCAAACCCAAGATTGATACAAACTATCACAATCAATCATTATAAAATCATATCAATCACGTATAAGCATGAATCAATCATAGTAAACATGTATATATACGCAAATCACAAAAACTCAATTGAATGTTCAAAGGTTTCAATCGAAATTGCATAAAGGGGATGAAAAAAATGAACCTGTAAAATGCTTTGTAAACTAAGCTTCAATCGAGAGATGAATTCACTTTAACCTTCGATTTTGGGGGTTAGGGTTTTAGAGTTTACCATGAATTAGGGTTCTTGATCGTGTTTGGAAGATGTGTGTGTACTGTGTATCTGCACGGTGTATAAATCTGTTCGAACATGACCGAGCCGCTGTTAAAAACCGTGGCGTGCCGCTGTTAATAACTGCCGCCCGTATACGAGCCGCTGCTAATAACCGTGGCCCGTATACGAGCCGCTGTTAATAACCGCGGCCCGTATACGAACTGCTGTTAATAACCGCGGCCCGTCCGTTTTTTTTTTAAAATACTGGTCGTCTCAGCCGTGATCCAACGGCTGAGACACCATTTGTTGCCTGATCCTTAAATGACAAATGGTTGCCAATCATCAGGCCGATCTGATAAATATACAGTGAGTGTGTAAAAAGTAGAACCTAAATTTTGGATATGCAATGTGGATCGTTTGTCCGTAAGTGCTGCTGACTTGTCACTCTACAAGGTGGGATCACTCTTCTGGGATGAGTGTTGTTGGATCCGCCCTATTGGACTTATTCTATCAAAATATATAGAACATATATATTTACGAGTAAATTTTATTTTGGTGATTAAAATTTGTACCAATTTTAAAATAAAGGTCTTAGTTTAAATTTTTTAAATTAGTGGCTAAAATTTTAGTTAAATTTCAAAATATTAGCTCTATTTTAAGATTTATAAATTGGTGATTGTTATTTTTATTGAATTTCAAAAAGGTGACTGTATTTTAATAGTTTGACAAATACGAAATATAATATGCGTTCAAATGAAAAATACTCCATCCGTCCCACTTCTAGCGTCTCATTTGACTTTTTATCGGTCAAATTTAATTAATTTTGACCGAAAATTTAAAATATATGTATATATAATTTTCAAAATATGAGAAGTACATTTTAAAGAAAATTATATAAATTTTTCAATGATATATATTTTATAATTTTTTTAATTATATAATATATGTAATATTTGGTTAAATTTTAAAAATTTTGATAATTTAAAAGTCAAATCAGCCACTTGAATTGAGACATAAGGAGTAATTTTTATGTTAAAATTTCTTAATATGCGTAATTTTTTTAAAAGTAACAAATAATTTGGACGGATAAGTATGTGAAAAATAATAATTTAAAATTTTATAAATATTTTTGATGTTCAATAAATAATTTTGAAATTCTAAAATTTACAGAGCCCGGAATTGAATAAATTTGTAGGCTATAATTTAATTTTAGCTTAAATATTTTTTAACCAAAAATGTGTTCAAACTCAAGGTCGAAAAAGTGTTTTAGTAAAATTCGAGTGAACTTATCGAATTAAGTTTGTATTGATCGATATTAATTAGTTATAATTTAATTATTAAGACAACATTAAATATCATCAAAAGTATTTTTTAATTATTAAAAATAGTTTAATTTTTTTATACTTGTTATTTAATTTATTAAAGCGCCACCATTATTTTGAAATTTGATAAAAATAAAGGTCATCGATTTGTAAAGCATAAATAACAGCTAATATATTGAAATTCAATTAAAATTTTAGCCACCAATTTAAAAATTTTAAAGTACGACCATTATTTTGAAATTCGGTGTAAACTTTAGCCATCAATATAAAATTTACTATATATTTATATTAATCAAAATTTTATTTTGGATCTAAATAGTATATATATTTACTATAATACGAATCTAATTATATACATATTTAAATTAGATAAAATACTACTTGTTATATTTAATTTTTATAAGCCCGAATAGTATAAATATTTATGTTAAATAAAAATTTATTAGCTTCAAAAAATGATATTTTTAATCATCATCCAAAATATAATATAAAAAAATAAATTTAATTAAATATTAATCAGGGAGAACCACGGATTAATAGTTTGTACTCCTTGTAATTACTCCTACTAACTTAAAATCTATTGGTAAGAGCAGTAGTACCAAACTAACAATGAATCTTGAAAAATTAAAAGTGGGAATGGTATTTCCAAAACAACAAGACCAATAGGAGCGGAGCCAAACGCGTGACAACACTCCAATGACGTTTTCCTTTTTTTGCTGCTCCCCGAAGACACATTCTTAGCACCTAACCATAATTATTACACCAATAATATCCTTAATTTCCCTTTAAATTCTTTTAATTACCCCATTTAATTTACTTTCATCATCCTATAACTTGCAAATAATAACAAATTTATATACAATCCATAAGTTTTCTCTTTTGTATTGCACCCACAGGATTGACCACCTCATTTTCTCTTTTGCTTGAATTTTTTTTAGCATAAGTGTGTATTAGCTGTCAGTTGATGAGCAGCTAAGGAGAGTTAAGATTGAGATTACATAACAAAATTAGATTAAACCCATTTTATATCTTTAATATCTCATTAATGGGTTTAATCTCGATTTTACTTTCCATCACCCTCTTCAGTTTTATTTCACCAAACTGTAAGTCTCTGTAAAACTCAGTTTACTCTGTTATTCTTGTTGATTTTTTCATTTGATCATGTATGTGTAAATTTACTGAAATTTGTTTATTTTTTATTTTCGACAACTTGTTTGGACGGCCATGAAGATGGATTTGATGGGTTGGATCCAAACGGGAATGTTACGATTAAATGGGATAAGAAATCAGACAATGGTGACACGCAGTATGTAAGTGTTCTTGCACCATTCTCTATATTTACAAAGAAAACACACACATGTGTGTGATAAATATAGACACAGATCACATGTTATACATATATCCGGAGTGATGCATGTAATATTCTTGTCATAATCTCAAGAACTCAATTCAAGTAGTGTTGAATTGAATAGAGAATCAACTAATATGGTGCCAACAGTTTTAGTCTTTTAGACCGTCCCTGCCAAAGAAGTTGGGTGTAATTTTTATTTAACGGGAAAGTAAAATGTTATTCCCTATCTGTTTTTTTTATATAGGTCGTTTGATTTTTTTACACATTCGATGGAATGATTATAATTATTATTTTTAAAATTTTCATTTCAAAAATAAAAAAATATTATTAAAATTTTAATTTACCAAAAATATTAATTAAAAAATAATATTTTTAACTATGCAACCAAAATACTTAAAATTATGTGTAGAAAAGTCTACCTATATAAGAAAACGGAGGGAATACGGATGAATATTTGTGAATTTCTATGTGAAAAGCTGTAAAAATCAAATTGTTACTCCCTCCGTCCCTATTTAGAAGTCCATTTTAGAAAAATTACATATATTAAGAAAAAGTTAGTTGGATAAAAATTTTCTATGCATTCCCCTAATTATTGTCTTAATTATTGTCTTGGAAAATGATAATCTAATTAAGTTTTAAATAGTCAAATTTTGAAAATAATAAATGTAGGGATAATTTTGGAAAATTATCACTATATTTGTTTTGAAAATAGAAATGAACATGTATTTAGAGACAAAATTTATTTTGAAAATGAACATTTAAAAATGGACGGAAGGAGTACTTGTGGGAAAATATGAAAATATATACAGATATAGATATTTGCCGATTTTTGCATGGTATTTGGCCGGGACACAGCTTACAGCACATTGTTTATATGTTTATATAGGGGTTAAATGGCTAATACATAATCAGACTCACACTAAACTTGCAAGGGAGTCACTGAACTCAAAAAACTTGCATTGACATAATTCAAGTAATTAAAACTTGCATTTGGGTAACTGTCGTTAACATCACTAACAAAATAAAAATCAAACTTGCAACTTACAAAACTGAATTCAACCCCAACTTGCATTTACATTCCTAGATTAATAAAAACTTGCAATTGAGTTACTGAAAAAAAATAAACTTGCAACTGGGGTACTGAACAAAAATAAACTTACAACATACAAAACTGTATGGCTGTTAAAAAAATTCGAAATATCTGATATCCGTTCGAAATATCTGTATTCGTATTCGAAATAAATCGAATATTATCCATATTTGAAATAAAGCGAATATTATTCGTATCTAAATAGTCGGATTCGGATACGAATATGGATATGGGCATATTCGTATCCGATAATATCTGAATCCTAATTTATATATATTATGTAGAAATATATATATAATATATATTTTTTCTTATGTTCAATTTATAATATATACATATATATATATATATTTATTTATTAACTAATATATTTTTAATAAGATATATATAATTATTATATATATATTTTTTCTGGATATCTCAGATTCGGATACAGATTCAAATTTTTGGATTCAGATTCCGAAATTACTGTTCTCCCTGCAACACTCTATAAATGAAAATATGTGATATTTTATAACTTTTTGACTTCGATTACCCAGTTGCAAAGTTGAGGATCAGTTCAGTTAGTTGATTGCAAGTTTATATTAATTCAGTTAGTCGATTGCAAGTTTATATTAGTTCAATTATTCAACTGCAAGTTTTTTGAGTTCAGTGACCCACTTGCAAGATGAGTGTGAGTCTGATCATGTATTAGTCATTTAACCCGTTTATATAGTGACTGCTGCATATTAAAATGCCATACAGGTAAAAACTAAAGATAGAATTAGTTGGGATGTCCCAGAAGCTTGAGGATTTTAATTTACACATTGTCATTTGGGCCGGTTATTATTATCATAATTTAACTATCTTACTAGTATGGTTATGCTAGATTTTGAATTCACAAGCAAATTTCAAACAGATGCCCGGATTGTAGAGCGTAAAAGCCAAAAAGTATTAAAAGTCACTTGTATATAATATCTAAGAGAAAAAGGAATACGAGCTTGACGTTGGAAATTTGCTAATGTAATAGGGTGTTTTGTTCTGAAATTACAATAGCACCCTCATGTTTTAATATGAGATTTGAGTATTATCTCAGGAAATGAAATTATGTGAGGTGAATTAGGATCCTCAATCTCAGTATCTAATTACTATACTAACATATTACCCGTACTTAATTATTTAACCATTCATTATTGTGTATACTATTGCAATATGTTATATACTAGATTCTTCGCTACAAGGTCACTTTTTGCAGCACGCAACTCAAATTGTTCTTAATCATCACTAACACGTATTCATCTTAATCAAAAAGCCAACCTAGATAATTGAGTCCGGTAGCTCGAGAAATTTGATATTTAGTTTCTCAGATTCCTAGTTGAACCTTAGCGTGTGAGTTGGGTTTACGGGTAACTATTTAATGTGAAGAACTTATAGCGGATCCACGACAACCCTTTGCTGTTTTTTTTTCTAATTTGAAGAACTTAGCAAATGGTTGCCCTCGATCTGCTCCATACAATTATATAGTTATGTAATAGTATTAACTATAAGAGTATGTTCTAATATTGTTTAAGGCGCACATTCTTAAAAAAATGCATGATCAATTTTGAATTAAATCACAATTCATGAAATGTCATTAATGACGCATTTATATACCAAAAATTATTATTCAAAAAATTAACAAGAAATAAAATGTTTGGTATAATCTTAGCTGTAAAACATAATAGATCATATCTAACATGATTGAAATCTTATTTGATTCGACTTTAAAAATCGCAGGTGACAGTATCAATATACAATTATCAGCTTTTTCGACACATAGATCAGCCTGGATGGAAACTCAGCTGGACATGGCGGAACAAGGAGGTGATCTGGAAGATGTTTGGAGCAGAGGCTACTGAACAAGGAAATTGTACAGCATTTACCGGAAGTGATAAACCACACTGTTGTGAAAAGAAACCAGTAATCGTAGACCTTATGCCTGGAGCTCCTTATAATACTCAATCTGCAAATTGTTGCAAGGGAGGAGTTTTATCATCCATAACTCAAGACCCTACCAAGTATATTTCTTCTTTTGATATGAGTGTTGGAGGTTCCTTCTATAATCCTTCATTGACAGGAATTCCTGACAATTTTACACTTGGCCTTCCTGGTTATACATGCGGACCACCCATTGAGGTTGAACCTACTAAATTTTATGAGGATAACGGACGTAGAAAGACCCAAGCCATTGGTAAGAATCAAGATAGTGTCATATATTGCCATATAAACTGTTATCAAACAGATTCTCCAAGAGAAAAAGTAGATATTTTTATCTAAAAGAAGTACGATACAGATATTAATATTATGGCATGTATTTTAACCACTAGTTCAGGATTCTAGTTGCTCTGCTCAGAACTGCTATTTTAGTTAAATGTTAGATATTCAATTACTGTCATAACTTATAAGTTTGTCTTCTTACTATATATTGTGTTATATGGCCTTGTGCAGCTACATGGAATGTGAGTTGTTCCTATTCTCAGTTCCTTGCATCACCTACCCCGAAATTCTGTGTTTCCTTATCTGCATTCTACAACAGTACCATTGTTCCATGCCCTACATGCAGTTGTGGCTGCAGCGGACAACCTGGAATAAACTGTGTAAAGTAATTCTTTACCAATTTCTCTCTTAATCAATTTTAGTTCACGTATTAATCTTCTAAGTTCTACTGTCATATCACCCCACTGAAGTTGAAATTATATACATTTGTTTATCATATTTGATACAATAAAAATACAGTATTTATATAAAGATTAAACTTTGAACGAACTTAGATTAAAATTCAGACACTAGTTTATTCACTAAAATTCAGACACTAGCTTATTCTGCTGGCTACCCCTGTCAGCCTACTTACATAAAGTCCATCAAAAGAACTTGTTTTTTGAATTCTGGGAAGTCGCTTAATAGTCAAGAATAGAGCAAAGGTGTGTTGTTATCTTTCTCATACATTAATTTTGTATCATCTTTGTTTCCAGTTAAACTTCATCCAATTTAACAATGAATTTAGAACCATAATTTTCCTATTAACCTTTTAACATTTCTTTCCCTTCAAATCGTCATTTGCATTTATTTATAAGATCCTTGAAATGATAGGCCTGGTGGATTGCCACCAGTATTACAACTTCCGATTGATGAAGAACCCCAGCCAGTAGTCAAGTGTACGAGACACATGTGTCCTGTAACAATCCACTGGCATGTAAAAGAAAGTTACAAGGAGTATTGGCGAGTAAAGATGACGATTACAAACCAAAACTTTGCTCGAAATTATAGTCAGTGGAATTTGGTGGTGTTACATCCCAACCTGAAGAGTGTGACACAAGTCTTCAGCTTCAACTATATGCCCCTAAATCAATATGGAAACATCAGCAAGTTTATCATAAATATTCTCCCGCACTTAGCCAATGCTAATTTAATTTGTACCTCCTTGTAAAAGTATGTTTCTTACATCTATCTTCTGCAGATGATAGTGGGGTATTTTATGGCATCAAGTACTACAACGAAATGTTACTTCAATCAGGTGAACAAGGAAATGTACAGAGTGAAATGTTATTACACAAAGATCCGGACATGTTCACATTCCGACAGGGGTGGACTTTTCCAAGAAAAATTTCCTTCAATGGTGATGAATGTGTTATGCCTCAGCCAGATGAGTATCCAAGTCTTCCCAATAGTGCACAACCTAGTTCCCATGCTACATTATTCATTATAACGCTGCTATCATCGTTTGTTAGTGCGATTGCACTTTGACTAAAAAGCTTTACAACTTTTTAGCCTTGTTCCAGAAGGTCTGTTGTGATTTTTGTCGTAATTTATATTAACTTAATTGTAGTTCGGACTTTTTGTAAAATTAATATAAACAGTATGGAGTGATGATTATGTAGCTGTATATACTTGATTATTTCAAGCTTTTCATCAAGAGATCGAAGTAACAAGCTCCCAAAACATATCATTATGTATTACAAAGGGGAATATAATATAATTTGGTACTGAATGGAAATGATAACTGACCATTTGTAACCTATCTAAAAGATTTTGTTGTACTGATTTAAACGAGTTCGAATATCAACCTCTGCAATAAAACAAGCCATCCCAACTCTTATCAAAACTTGACCTAAAATTCTAAAACTATCGTTGCAGTGCAGCAGGTGCAAATGTTTTACTGGACAGAAGACAAGTTACTAGTACATACAATGACTACGGTTAAAGAAAATTGAAGTCAATGTTGCAACACAAGAAGAGAGTAATAACTAGATTATATAAATAAGTAAAGAACACGAACAAGGAATTTGACAGAAAATGTGTCATGAACTGAGGAATAAAAAAAACGTTCGCAAGACAAAAAAAAATCAAAAAATAATATGGTCCATAACATAATCCTCATAAGTTTCAAATATATTGAAGTTCAAATTTGCGGGGAATAGAATCATTGGATACTCGCTAATATACAAGAGAGCATTACAAGTAGTGCATGTAATTTTTTTAGCACCCTAAAAGTTCCTTGAGATCTCAACAATGAAGAAAAAATTCTCAAGTTTTAACTGAGCATACAAGTGACATGAAGCTTTCATGTATTCACCTCCAGTGAACTATCTGCTGGAATCACAATTTCCAACAGGACCACCAGGTGCATATGAGCTACTAAATCAACAAATTTGGCCACGTATAATATATATAAAAAGATAAGGGCCGGTCAGAAAGGGGTAAAAACCAGTGAATACAGCTGGGAAAATCTTTTCTCGAGCCAACTCAATGGAAATGACTTGGACTTTCACTGATTGGTATGAAAACATCATAGAGAAGTTCTTAGGCAAGTAAATCGCCCACCAGCAATGTATTTGTTTAGATGTGCAACGGACCAGAAACAGAATCAGGGCCAGAACCTGAGTCCTTGTGTTTCAAGGAAAGGCTTGCCAACTGAGAATCAAGGTCCCGACTTTTGGCACGCTGATGGCTCGGAGGAGGCTGTTGATGTGGTTGCTGCTGTTGCTGTTGCTGTTGGTACAAGGTCCGCAGCCTTTCAATCTCCCTCTCCAGTACTTCATGTTCCACTGAAAACAGCATAGAACATGTTAGTGTCAAAATGAATTAAGAGATACTAGAATCCTGTGATCAATTCCTATATACTATGTATATACAGAAAACTGGCCCCAGAGAAATTAAAATGTTTGCCCACAGCACTAGATTAACAAAACGTGTTGACCAACAACTCTCGACTTGGAAGTGCCCAACACTATAGCCACATATGGAAGTGCCACACAAGCAAAGGCATGTAAAGAACTCAAATTCTCCAACTCCTCTACAAATATCATTGTCAGTCTAAGCTACTCATCAAATGAATGTCTACTAGATGGTCAAACTGAGCCCAAAGACCAACTATGTTGATGAGTAACATATCATGATTTTGGTTACAAGTTGTGTTCAGGTTGGCCAACTTACCTCATTCAACCAAAAGATAATGTTACCAGGTATGTTTATATTTATCTTACTCAACTCACTCTATTAGAATTCTCTTCGTCCTACTTTTCCTGTGCATGACAGTCTTTCTTCTGTCTTATTATTTACTATAGATTTTCCCCAATTTATATTTCTTTTGTTCTACGTCTAATTGTGTCCATTTTAATAAGTATCTCAAACCAATTCATTCCTTTTTGAAGTTCTATTTAATTATAATCTCCTTTCTAGTTTCTGAAAAGGGCCAGGAGGCTCATGATTCATGAAACACCTCACTGGTATAGGTTATGTACCTTGAATTTTAATTTTTACTATGTAGCAAAATTCTAAACCATTTCTTGCAAGATGGATACAGAAATACATGAGTTGATAATTAAAAAAAAGAGATGTGATTATATTAAAATGAGATTTCAAAGTGATTATCAAACACATATATGCTCCAGAATAATCTTGATTTGAATGTACTGGGATATATTTGTCACAAGATTTTGTCAAGATTCGCGATCACAGCACGGCTTTCAAATAAGAACAAATTGTTATCATAATTTTATGAAACCTAATCTTAAGTGTCCATAGTTGATTACTACCATCATATAGACAGTAAAAACCAAGCATTACAAGACTTGGACCTACATCATTAATGTAATAAGATTCTGCGACTATATCACTATATTAAAAGTTTAAAACCTTTTTCTCCAGCACAAACATATATAGTCTGATAAATGAATAGTTGATTATAAATGGATACATGATACACACACACACACACATTTCTATCAAGCTTTGACTTCTTATTCTTTGCCACTCATAATTAAAGTCCACAGTCCACAACCATATCAAGACAATATTTTCATTTTTCAGTGTCCGAAATTTTGCAACATTTCAACAGCATAATGTTAAACTGTGAGCCAGTTATACAATATGTCAAAGATAGTACAAATGATACATTTGCATAATATTACATGTGATAGCGTGAACCAGCTACACAATACATGTGCATGACTATAAAGTTCTACAAGTTGTGTGAAACTCGATAGGATGCTTCCAGTTTTTTGAGATTTTTAATCAATAGTTATGATGCTTCGTTTGAAGATTATACTGAAATAGATCTATCATATATTAATTTCCGGAGACACAAGTCCAACTCTTCTTTAGTAGTGACATGAGTTTTTCTTCGGATCAAAGATTTGGCAATAGTACCAAGGAACTAGATATCGAGTTGTTAAAATTAAAATAGATAGGTATAGATACTCACAGTACTTAATAACCTGCTCCTGGCTTAGATTCTCCAGTCGTTGCTTCAGAGCTTTGTTTTCCATACTGAGAATGAGATTTTGCTGATTAAGAAACTCAAGTTCAGCAGAAACTTCAGAGCCTTCTGCCTGTGTACATTAGCCTAAGGTCATAAGACTCATAAGAAATTTTTAATTAAAATAAATGATTTATATCAAAGTCTTTCCCACACGTGCCTGCAATGTTTGTACAATCCTTTCCAGTTCTGCTATGTATTGTAGCTTTCGTACACGGGAGCGTTGAGCAAATTGCCTGCAAGCATTTAATAACATATCATATTTTCTTCAAGCAAGGACTTGGGACATATGCATACTACAAGAACTTAGTCGTAGATGTTCCAGTTTTACCATCTTATGTGTAGCTGATTAATGTTGAGAGCAACAATTATCAGTTGTCCATGTATGTCCTGGACAAGGGATCCAATTCTACATGAGTAAAGTGGCCCTCGTTTTCCAAACTAAAGTCAGTTTATTATATTAGAAGTTACTGAATAATTAAACTTAAAAACTATCTAGAGAGACATGGAAAAGCCATTCTTTCTTGCAACAATATAAGTATATACTTCTATTGAGTAATCTTCTTCCTGTACTAATAGTCAGTGTCCATTCATCAAACCAATAACTAAAATAAAGGACAGATTAGACAAGTGTCACTCTCTCATTAAGACTGTACACATGTCACTCTTTCCTTTAAAATTGTACACATGTCACATGTGTATCTCTCCTTTCATATATCTCCACTAATAAAGTGCTTATGTGGCACACTTTCATTAGCTACTTTTCTCTCTCCTCCTTATTTCTCACTTTCATGTCCTTCTTCAAAACTATTTGTAAAATTATTTATATTTAATCAATTTATTTTTTATGTTTCATATATATTATTCTTTTTTAAGACTTGTTATACTATTTTATTTTACAAATTATATCTGTATGCTAATTAAGAACCAATTTTAATCTATTTAGAATTAGAATAAAATATAAAATATATAGAAAAAAATTATGTTTAATTAAAATAATGGTTTGTTTAATCTGTGACACTATTGCACGAGATAAGAAGAATCTTTTAATCCTTTTTTCAGGTTTTTAGAAATAAAACTAGGATATTCAATTTATTCACAATCAGATTGTAGAAATTCACATAAACAAGTAATATACATCTTCTATTTTTGTGACTAAGTGCCTGAAAAATAGGAGTATAAATTAATTGATGACTAAAAAATTATGCATCACCTATTTTTGTGACTAAGTGCCTGAAACATAGGAGTACTAGATTTTTCTTAGCCTGTGCCTCAGTGGCCCAGGTTAAACAAACTGTTCAAATAATGGTAATTTAATATAATAAATAACTGTAACTAAATACATAAAAAAGATATTCTAATAATATATATAACAAATCATATTTATTACATTTAATGATATAATCATTACTATTTTTTTCAAATTATTTTATTTTTCAATAAATAAATATAATATAACCACTTATCTGTCCGGGAGCTAATCTAGTTTGAAATATATCAGTACTCACAGATCATGACCCAGGCATCTTGTAAACAAAAATGAAACCTAAATTATTGGCCATCCTGGACGAACCCCAGATGCATGATTCAAACTCGAAATTAAGATATTTAGATGCAGATATGGTCTTCCTTTTGAAAATCCACATGCTATATGCCCTTATTATGTAGAGAGTACTACTTAATGTTATTTATATACCAAGAAAGAAGATTTTAATTTCAAAATTTAAACCTTCAAATCTTCCATGTACCTATATAATTATACCTACCATAAAATAATATTGTCATATTTAACAATATGAAAACAGCCACTATATATCACCGACTAATATAATCACTCCTTTATATGTATGTAATTACACACTATGGAAGCATATTTGGTAAGTACCAAAAACATTCAAAAAGAGGATTCATTAATAACATAGTAGAAAGGCTTCTTCCCACCTCTCCCATGACCAAGGTAACAATAACCAACACATTGAAAAACTATCTAACATACCAGATTAAAAAATATAAAAAAAAGGTCAAACAAAACTTCATAATACTAGATTAAATGGGAACCAAAACAAAGTGATGAGAGTAAGACAAGATGAAGAACAAGAACGTGGAGTAAACATACTGTTTTGCACGCTTTGTGTCAGTTTCGGAAGTAGGAGTTTTAGCATAAGATAAATCCTTTCTCTCTGAAGAGGCTTTAGCATCATGTGAACCAGATTCAGCTGTGTTTAGCTTTTCAGTGGCATTAGATGGAAACTGATCAGCTTCGTGGGAAGCACATGCTGATATTGAGTTATGAGGAACAAAATTGTCCTTGGAACAAAGGTTCCCACTTGGATGTGCATTCACATATGAAGGAGAATTCCAAGACCTATTCTTGCATTTGTTGAAAGAGTTTGCCTCTGCAAAGAATGAAGCATTGCGTGCATCTTTGTAATAATCAAGGTCCTGCGATTTCCATGAATGAATAGACGTCATGTTTCTAGGTCTATACTCATCTTGAGCGCCATATTTCATGTTAGCAGCACTGTCTGCATCAGTATATGCAAAGGAGTCGCTGGATGAACGTCGATGACCTCTTCCAACTGGTGTTTCTGGCTCACTAAGAAGCTCATCCAACCAAGAAGGTTGGTCCTCTATTAGAACACTCTCAGATGAAGTGCGCTGATGGTAAGGATTTCCATCTCTAGGCTTTGGCATACCTTTTGCTCCAATAGCAGGACTAGGAACATAATCAACATATGAAGGGGTAATACTGGGGAATGGACTTTTAGGAGGCAGTAGAGAATGCTTTCCATTGTGCATCATACTTCTGAAGCTCGATGGCCCCTTTGAATTCGCCATTTTTCCTAGCCACAGACAGTTCCTAGTAAATTATACAGAATATGATTAAAGTGTTATTACATGAAAGAAATTGTATGAACTGATAACACAAAACAAAATTTGGAATACAGGAAATCAAAATTCTGAAAGGAAGGAACAGAAAAAAGGAAAATAAAGGGTTCAAAAAGAAGATCCAATAAATCAAGAATGTGACATTGGTTACAATACCATAACACTGCTAGTATTATCTTAACTGACAACATAAAAAACTTAGAAATCGAAGATTACGTATGTGACATATTACGTTCTTCTGTTTTCCAACCAATACCCAGCAGAGATGTATTACTGCATCACATATATTCACTAACCTCTGGGGATTATATCCCGCATATACTTATCGTCATAAAAATTCTGACCATTCCACATACATATTCTATTAAAGAACTCGATCAGTACTCATATTTCTTAGAAGCATATAATCACCATCTAGTACAATACATATGACAGAAATACAAAAATACGACTGAAAGACAAAACCTTTACAATCCGCAAAAAAACACTCCAAACAGCTGAGATGAGTCACTAAATCCAATATACGCGTCCCAAAGCATACTTACCATCATAAAAATGCCAAATTTTCCACCTACATACTAACTTAAAATATTTATAATATCAATTACCGCAACTGCAAGAAATATAAACAACTTCTCCAGATTCGAACAATAACAGCAACCTGGAAAACTAAATAAAGCACCAACAGTAAAAAAATAGATACAACACAATCACCAAAAAAAGCATAATGATCATCAGTTCATGACATAAATACAAAATTACCCCAGTAAAAATTAATCTTTCGAAGTATAATAATCACTCCACTCTTAGTAACAAATCACTCAAGTACTATCCAAATTACAATACAACAAAAAAAACAAATTAAATAAAAACAAAGATACATGTATATGCACATATAAAGATTGAATTTTGAGCTGACCTTATATATAAAATGTTTGTAAAGGTGAGATCTTTGAATACAATGTGAGCTCAGTTACTCAATTCTAGGGTTTCTTCACCTCAGATACATACATATATATATATATGTATAGATATATTGGTTTCTCTCTCTAGAACTGTGTTGTAACTTGTAAGCTCTGTCTCTCTCTCTAGAATAGTATTGTTTGTAGACGACTTGGGATGTCTCTCTCTCTATTCTTTTTGTGCCTCTTTTCTATTTTTTTTACAACATGTTTCTTTGCCCGTTTGACTAGACTCTTATAAGCGGGAAATAAACGCTTATTTCCAGAAAAAATTAGTATGTATATACTTTTTTTGAAAATAATTAACTTATTTTCAATTTTGAAAATCACATTTGGTTTTAAAATTCTAAAATAAATATTTATCTAATTTTTTTTTTGAAAATATGTAAAAAAATTAAAATAAATTACTTATTTTAAATTTAAGTCCAGCCAAACGGGTCCTTTATTCTTCCTCATATTATTACCTAGCTTTATACTCTCTTTTTTCTTATATATATATTTTTTGCATCATTGTTTTTTAATGAATTAATTTATTTGTTTTATCTTGGATGTTACTGATTTTCACAGATAATTATTTCATTATTGGTTCGGCAAACAAAAATCAATCAATTTTTAGGAAATACGAAAAATAGTAACAAGTTTCGATTAAAAAAGAAAGGAGTTAATTTGATTGTGCTTATTATTCGGCACCTTTGTTTTTTGTTGTATTTCCTTTTTATTTTTAGAATATAAAAACAAATTTTATGTATGTTCCATTTTTTATTTACTTGGAGAGACTATCCATATGGTAAATTGCCAACTATTCGTTCATTTTGTATCTAGTCCTTCGATTGTACTATACACTAACTGATAAATTGATTGCATGCTATAACAAAGGATGGATTACATGAAAATTTGAATAAATAAATAAAATATCTAAGCTTGACTTTTACGAGTAAATGGAATTCCAAACAAATGCACTTTTTTCATGAAAAGCAAAGCAATGATTATTAGTCTTAACCCTCAAGCTTCTTCTTTTATTATTAGAAGCAAAGTTCATCTATAGGTGGACAAGAATTCATGGACTTTCTGTTCAAATTTTAATCATTTTAGAATAAACCATTGTATTATTGAAGTGTTAGCAAAATTTCAACAATTTTTTAATATTAACCATATTGATTTACAAGGTCAAGACAAAAGTCCTCATCTACCTGCATTAGGTTGTAAAACAGGTATGAATTCCTGTTCAAAATGGAAGAAGAGAGACAAGAATGCCTGTATGTACAATAAACTGGAAACATGATACAGATGGCTTACAGATCACCGATTGTCCGGATAAAATCATACATTAAACAAAAGGTTAAGGAGCGAAAAAACCCTTATGATTTAGGCGTATGAGCGGATAAGCCTGTGGTTTAATAAGGCTCAAATAAGCCATTTAAATTAAAGCTAATGGTTAAATATAACCCCTATAGTTAGTTTTTCTTAACTATAATTAGAAAATTACTATATTCATGTATACTGTGACATTAATATTTTAAAAATATATCAAAATATTCTAATTTTAATATTATGACGTTAATATTTATGTATATCATAACAATATTATTACACGAAAAAGTATATCAAAAAAATTTATATTCTAATTAAAACTTATCTTTAAATAAAATATATAAATTTTATCTCTTTTAAACACGAACACATATAAAATATGTGAAAAATTATATAAAAGTATTTCTACACAAGATTATAAATAAATTAAAATCATAGATATAAAAATAAAAATAAATTCTAATCATATAAATACAATATTAAAGTAAAAATAATAAATATTAAAAACAAATTCGTCCAATATACGAAATGTAAGGAATTATGCATATTTGTCTATATATTGTTTGCCCAGAATGATAATCTATTACACAAACGGGGTTGAATGTAATAGTACCTAATAATCGATCAAGAACCCAAATATGTAAAAGAAACACTGTTTTGTATTAAAGATAATGAATAAAATACAAAACTCTCTCAAGAAATTCTTTGTTCTCAAGAGATGCTAGGTTATGAAAAATAAGACTTGTAAAATATACATAATGTTAACCTATGTCTGTGTTTATATAGACACAGTTACAATTCAATTACAAAATAGATTATGGAAAAAACAGCTTTAACAAGGAAATATACTTGTATTTGGATTCCTTCTTTACTATCATAATCATACTCTGATTTGATTGCTTCTTGACAAACTCTGATAATAAACTCCGTCGGTTGATTATTCTCTGATTTGAGCATTATCTGTTAGAGTAAACTTTGATTGAGTATTCTCTGATAGAGTAAACTCTGACCGACAGCTTCTTCATTCTCTGATGATGTCAACATAAAGTCTATTTGATATTCTCTGACATTCATCAGTATTTTCATTTCTAATAATCTCCCCCAATTTATGCTTTATGAATGAAAACATAAATTCCACTTATGATATCAGAAATATAAAGACAAATGTATCAGATTTTATTTTTCTTTTAAGTCTCTAATTCTTTTGTATGAGAAGTCTTCTTTCAGAAATTGATTCAGTAGCTTTTCTTTAGCATTCTTCAACAAATCAACAAGCTTCTCTTTCAATTCTTTCATCTGTTCAGAAGAATCATCAATTTAAAATATAACAGCCCTTAGAGCATAAATTGATGATCTGTTCATTCTTTCATCTAAGGCAATGCAACAGGCCTTCATACCATCAGGATTTAAAATTAGTGTAGGAATCCCCAACACCATCTTGACCTTTGCATTTTCTTTTCTCATTGCTCTCTCTGTTCCATCTTCAAGTATATATCCAGGTTCATATTCTTCAGAGTTTACCATAAGCAGCCTCTCATTCTTTTTCTTTTCAGCTATCACTTATTCAAGAGTTTTCACCCACCTAGAAGTTGCTTCATTTTCATCATCGAGAAGGTAAATAATGTGTTCAAGTTCTTTAGATGCTTTTTGAATCGGATCTTCTTCATCAATCTTCAAAACTCTCCCATCTTCTAAGAAATATAGAAGCTTCTCCTTGACTTGAGCTCCATCAAAAATGTCTTTCACTTTGTTGACAGATATCAATTTGTCCAGATGTTTTTGTGACAACTCTTCCTCAGGCTTATCTTTGAATGAAAAATGATCTCTGAAGATATTTGTTTCACCCCTGTAGACTTTGGCATGTGAATCACCAATACCACCTTTGTCTTTTCCAAGTCTGGCATTGAGAGTCAGAGTTTGAGTCTTGGTCCACAGAAGATTAGATCTTTTCTTTCTAATCAGATATTGTTGTTGCTTTTCTTCCTCATCATCAAAACTAGATCCACCTGGAAAAAAAGTTGTTCCAGACATAGTGAGAGGGGGTTTTGATTTTGCTGGGGCTTTACTCTGAATTGTAATTGATCTTGTTTGAATGATTTGTTTTGCTTGAGTTGACCTTGTTTAGATGGTAGGAGTTGGTTTTGCTTGAATGATTGGCTTTTGAATTTCAACAGGCTTTGTTTGAACTTCAACAGATTTTGCTTAAGAAGTTTTCTTCTTTTGAACTGAAGTCTTTCTTGTTCTTGCACTTCTTTTCTTCTGGACTTGAGCATTGTCAGTACCAGATTTCTTT
The DNA here is from genome assembly GCA_028671895.1 of Oenanthe sinensis. Classification (NCBI taxonomy): domain Eukaryota; kingdom Viridiplantae; phylum Streptophyta; class Magnoliopsida; order Apiales; family Apiaceae; genus Oenanthe; species Oenanthe sinensis. The sequence goes on from CM053808.1 coordinate 6,683,865, forward strand.
AGTTCTTCTTCTACAGCAACTGGATCCATTCCTGGATTTTCTTCTTCAAAAAGTTTTCTTGCCAGTTCTGCATCCTTTAAATTTTGTTCTTCAATCTTTTCAGGCTTTTCTTCTTCTTCAAACCTCTTTGCTAGTTCCATGTCAGCTTCCATCAGAGTTTGCTTTTTCTCAGAGTTTATCTTCTTGTCAGAGTTTGTTGTCATCAGAGTTTGAGAAGTTGATAGAGTTTGATCAATCAGAGTTTGCTGCTTCAGAGTTTGTTTCCCATCCTTATGACTCCCTTGATCTTTATCATCAAGTTTGTTAGATTTTTGTGCAACATCCTCCTTGCATTTGTCTGAACCCTTCTCCCCCTTTCCGACATCAGAAGTGGAAAGATTATTAACCTTAGCTTCCGATGCATCCTGTTTTGCTGAAACAGTTTTGAGTATTAGCTCCAAAGAGTGTTGAGATGCTGTAACAGCAGTTTGAACAGATGTAGATGATTTGTTGACTGAATCCTTTAGTTCACTAATTTTATTGTGAAGTCTCTTGGACAACACAGTAGTAGCTTTCAAGATTGACTTCATCTCTTCAGAGTGTATTTCCTTATCAGCTTTATCAATCAATTCATGAACATATGGCCAAGAGATTTCTTCATTAGTATATTTCCAAGACATGTCCCAGACTTTTTGTCTGTGAGAGGAGAGAAGATCTTCATTAGAAGGCCCTGCTTTGGAAATGAAATCCCTCTTTATACCTTCAGCATCTAGGGCAGCTTCAATCTCACCCTTGAGGGTTTCAACAACCATATAATCAGGATAAGCCATTCTTAATCTTTCATGAGCATCAGGTGAATTTACAGGCCATCTTTTGGAATTGAATCTTTATGTGTAGGGGATTGAGAGGTCTGTGACTTCTTCATCAGCAAAAACCGGCTCATCAGAGTCTGTGTCCTCCCCATCAGAGTTTACAATTTGGTCAAATTTAAAAAAAAAGCCTCAGAGTTTGCAGTAGCAGATAAACTTTGAGTACCTGCAAAAGTAACAAAACACCCTAAATCACTCTAATTTTTTAAAGTAATCTCATTACTTCTCACTTCACACATATCATAATTTTTAAGAGTTAGATTTTGCTCACTAGAAGTAACTAACTTCTTTCTCAATTCTACCTCTCCTTTTACCAGATACAGTGTCTGCCTCTCATTAATTCTGTTTTTCACACATTTTACCTCATTCTCACATGAAAGGCTCAACACACAATGTCATCTGTAGTTAAATGAGTAGGGGTACCCTTTTCAGGACTATTCATGATCATTCTAGCAGTTAAAACATGAAAGGTAAAATATGAACTTATACTATCAGAGAATGCAAATTCTGAAGAAAAGTCAGAGTTTATACCTTGAGTATTTGTGGATGTAGATGTTGTCTCCATTGGTTGTGCAGAGATTGGTTGCACCATTATTGCATCAGAGATTGCCATTGAAGTTGTCTCAGAGTTTGTCTCACTTGCATCAGCAACAGCAGAATCTTCATTCTCTGATGACGTCAGCATAAACTCTGCTTGATATTCTCTGACAATCATCAGTGTTTGCATTTCTAACATATATATCAATATATGTATGTAAGTAAGTGTGTGTTTGTATGTATTATAATTTAATATTAAAATGTCACTCATATTTAGTTAATTATTAAAAAAATATAAATATTCGTCGAGTAAGTAGAATTTAAAAGTAAAATACAAACTAACGTGTAAATGTTTAAACATTAAAAATTAATAGTTAAGTAATAAAAAAAAGTATATACATACATTAATATTGGTTAACAATTTATTTATTATTTTATAAAATTATTTAATAAAAATTAATTATATAAAAAACATATTAATTTATAAATAATAATGTTATTAATAAAAAAATTAATAATATAAGATATATATGTATATGTATATATATTTATATTTATATTAATATAATTAGATATTTAATAATATTTCTAACCATAGTTAAGAAAAAGTAACTAGAGAGGTTATATTGAACCATTAGTTTTAATTTGAAGGGCTTATTTGAGCTTTATTAAACCACATGGGTTTATCCGCTCCTACGCCTAAATTACAAGGATTTTTTCGCTCCTTAACCCTTAAACAAATGATAAAAGAATAATAGTTGTACCCCCCCCCCCTCCGCCCCCGCCCCCGCCCCCGCCCCCCGCCCCCGACCCCGACCCCGACCCCGACCCCGACCCCGACCCCGATATATATATATATATAACTAGTATTGTTGTCCGCTACGCTTGGCGTATGTATATATTTATAAATTTTATTTAATTATTAATTTTATAATTGACTACAAATCTATATACATATATTAAATGATTAATTAATTTTTGAAAATAAGGTTTTTATATTAAGTTTGAATCAATAAGATGAAAATTTAATAGAAAGGCTGGATATAACCTGCCACAAGTGTAGAAAAGTAGAGCACTGTGCTAACAAATATGGGACTAAGAAAGCCTTAACTGAATTAGAAGATGAACAATTACGTTCTCAGTTAAAGAAAATTATGATTATAAGTTCAGAATCAAAATCATCTAATGAAGAAGATGATTTAGAATTGGTTAATGATACCACATTGGAATCATCATCCCCTGACAATAAGGATTTTCAGTGTAATGAACTTAATTATTGGAAATCCATATTAGAAATGAATGGATTAAATGTCATCACTTCAGATGAACAAAAGGCTATAGAAGCTATAGATTCTATTAAGGATCTTGAATTAAAACAAAAAATGATTGAAGTTTTAATTAAAAAGAATACGATAAATTCTAATAAAGAATTTCCCCTAATAACTACAACACCTTATCAATTAAGTGATGTTTTACAAAGATTCCAAAAATTCAATATAAAAGAAACTCCAGTTTCTATACTAGATTTAAAAAGAGAAATAACTCTACTAAAATCTGAAATAAGTCAGATTAAACAAAGTAATGAAAGAATATCCAACAGAATAACCTTATTAGAAGTAGGAAATTCCCTCAAAGAAGAAAATGAAAATTTTCATATAACCGATAACACAGAAGGTTCTGATTACCTTCATCTTCTAGAATAAGTAACATCACAAAAATGGTTTGTGAAAATTACTTTAGTCATAGATAAAGATTTTATCTTAGAAAATGAGATAGCACTAGTAGATAGCGGTGCTGATTTAAATTGTATACAAGAATGAATTATTCCTACAAAATATTTTAAGAAAATCACTCAATCCCTTTCTCATGCAGGAGGAGATAAGTTAAGAGTAAAGTATAAATTATCTCACACTTATATTTGTAATCATGAGATTTGTTTACCAACATCTTTTATTTTGGTAAAAAACATTAATCACATGGTTATCTTAGGAACCCCTTTTCTTCATAAGATTATGCCTATTAAAATGGTAGATCAAAATGGCATATTAGCCACAATATGAGGAAAAGAAACCCTATTCAAATTCATTACAGACCCTCATACTCGTATGTTAAATGGGGTAAGAGATATTCTCTTAAATAAAGAAAAACAATTATGTTTTCTTAAAGAAGAATTAAATATATTAAACATAAATGAACAACTTAATAAAAGTAATGTTCAAATTCAAATAAAATTTATTGAACAAAAATTTCATACAGAGGTTTGTAACAACCTTCCTAATGCTTTTTGGGATAGGAAGAAACATTTTATTTCCTTACCCTATATTGAAGGATTTGATGAAAAGCAAATCCCTACAAAAGCCAGACCTGCTCAAATGAACAAAGAATATCTAGAATTATGTAAAAGTGAAATAGATTTTCTAACAGAAAAACAATTAATTAGAAAATCTAAATCTCCCTGGAGCTGCACAGCTTTTTATGTTAATAATGCAGCAGAAAAGGAAAGAGGAGTTCCTAGATTAGTTATTAATTACAAACTCCTTAATAAGGTGTTAAAATGAATTAGGTACCCAATTCCTAATAAAAAGGATTTACTAGATAGATTAAACGATGCTTTAATATTTTCAAAATTTGATATGAAATCAGGATATTGGCAGATTCAAATTACTGAAGCTAATAGGTATAAAACTGCTTTTACGGTCTCATTCGGATATTTTGAATGGAATGTAGTCCCCTTTGGATTAAAAAATGCTCCTTCTGAATTTCAGAATATTATGAATGATATTTTTAATTCATACACAGAATTTATAATTGTTTATATTGATGATGTTTTAGTATATTCTAAAATAATAGAACAGCATATAAAACATTTAAAAATATTTAAAAATTTAATTAAACATAATGGGTTAGTTATATCTGTCCCAAAAATGAAATTATTTCAGACTCAGGTTAGATTCCTAGGTAATATTATTAATCAGGGAAAAATTATTCCTATAGATAGGAGTATCGAATTTGCTTCTAAATTTCCTGATATAATAACTGATACAAAACAACTATAAAGATTTTTAGGTAGTCTAAATTACATAGCAGATTACTATGAAAATTTAGCTAAGATATAAAAATTCCGTATTCAAGACTTAAAAAGAATGCTAGTCCCTGGACTGAAAAACACTATCAGGCCATTAGGACTATTAAAACCAAGGTAAAATGTTTACCTTGTTTATCATTGATAAACGCAAAATATTTCAAAATAGTTGAAACCGATGCCTCCAATTTAGGATATGGTGGTATCCTAAAATAGGAAAATCCTGAAACTAAAAAGGAAATCTTAGTAAGATTCACCTCGGGAAGATGGAATCCTACCCAGTCAAAATACTCGATTATTAAGAAAGAAATGCTTTCTATTATCATATGTATATCTAAATTTCAAGATGATTTATTAAATCAAAATTTTTTATTGCGAATTGATTGTAGTTCAACAAAATCAATTATAGAAAAAGATGTTAAAAATCTTGTAGCAAAACATATTTGTGCATGATGGCAAGCTTAGCTCTCTACCTTTGAATTTGACATTCAATATATAAAAGGAGAAAATAATTCTCTTGCTGATTATTTAACCCGAGAATTTTTACAGGGACAATGACAGCCCCTAATAGGGGAAGAGGTCGCGGCGGATACGGCTCTGGTCGAGGATATGGGAGTAATAATATGTTACCTCATCAACAACCTATGTTCCCATAATTGGGGATTGGACAACCTATCATAATAGGGCTAGAAGGGTGCAACAATTACCTGCCCCTCCTTCTCAGAAAAAGGAAGATATACATTCCTCGTCATCATCCAATAAGATAATGTCTTACAAAGATGCGGCTGAAAATGAAGAACCAGGATTATTCGAAAACCCTAATAGGGAGATCATTCTGCATATTGAGAATGAAGACATTAAGATTGCTCATAATGATGAGTGGTTTATTAAAACAAGATATCTTGAATCAAGAGGATATCCAGGTTTGCAAAACCAAGCCAGACAAAATCTAAAAATATTATTGACAGTTACTGAATCAGTAACCATAACTCATCATTTTCATAATAATAATCCTGAAAACTTTATAAATTTCAGCAAGTGTCATATTAATAAGGTATTATCTCCAAAAGAATGAGGATTAAATTCAAATGGAGAAAATGCTATTAAAATAGCAGAAGATAAATATATTTACTACAATTATTGGGATTATAACCAAGCTTTCTCTAAAACTTTTTATTATCAAAATCCAAAGAATAAACATTCTTGGTTTTTCTTGGTGAATCCAGAAATTCTGGACAAACAAGTTCCAAATTGGTTTATTGAATTGTGGTCAAAATTTGGCCCTTCTACAGAAATCCTTCCCAAAGAAATTAAGGATTTATACCATTCTTGGTGTGACAATAATTCGTTAGTTCTGAATAATAATTCGGAAAAATTAATATTTGGACAATGTCCTTTTTTCTTTATCACTAAATTTCAAATTTCATGGATTTGGAGATGGACAGTTTCTATTGCCACGGACAAACTATGCATCCCAGTCTTATATAATTTTTTTTTCTACAAATGGTGGAAAGGGATGATTGTTGAAGATGTTCAAAAGATAGTAATAAAGATTACAACTACTATTACTCAGGATAAAATCCGAGAAGATAAGAAGCATGACTCACAAAAAGATTTTATTAGTAGTCTAAAAGATTATTTTCAGAAAAAGTATCTGTGTGAGTCTGAAGAAGAGATCATGGTCAGAATTCTTAACCATACGAAAAATCAATTTTTCAAAAATTTTCCTAATCAAGCATCTAAGGAGGATGATGAATCTATGAAGACTGTATCTTCTCCAGGATCAATAAATTCAAATAACACTTTTAATTGTTTAGCAGACAAATCTCAAGCTGTTGAACCTACTCCTAAAGATTCCTGGGATTCTCTCATTGCTTCTATCCAGTCTAAGGATAAGGGTAAAGGTATAAGTAAATGACTTGTTTCAAGGGGGCCTTTAAAAGGCTAAATAAAGGATAAAAGAAAAATCCTTGAGTTAGACCAGAGAATTGACGCTCATTTCAAGAAATATCGAAAAGCTACTATGGAAGAAATGACTAATAGGTCAGCTGACGAAATTGAATTAGATTTCGATTATTTACAATTTTTATTAGTAAAGCTTCAAAGGAAGAGGAAGAGAATTTTGGTATTTGAAAAGATTCTCCTCCAACAGAATAATCTTATAGGATAATGATGTCCAAGAAAGGATAAGAATAAGAAGATATCATTGTCGACCACCTTATAGGTTTGGGTCGCAATAATTCTGTTTTAATAAAAGTTTTTTATTTTCTTGTAAAAAATATCATTATTCGATATGTCGATGGGGCCCAAAGTAGTACCTGGTATCAATAATACTCTTGTTTTTAACTGTTTGCTTTTTACTTTTTGCTTTTTCTTTTTTCTTCTTTTTCTTTTAGTAAAGTTGTTTGTCCAAGCATGTTTTGGCAAGCATCTTTTCTCTCTATATAGAGAGAGTTTGTTTTCAGTTGTAAGCACGCATAAATTGAATAAACTCTTTAGTTAATAAAATACTCTCTTGCTCATTCTCATGTGCTGAACATACTTCCTATACTATATATAATTTCAATTTTTCCTACTAGCGCGCGCACACACACATTTATTTATTTATTTATTTATTATTCGGGTTTCGGATTTGGATCGAATATGGATCGAATTCCGCATATCGGATGGGATTTCGGATCGGTATACCTCAAATTCAAATCCAAAAATTTTCAAGTCTAAAAATTAAATCCAAATCCAAAAAATCGGATTCGGTAAATCCAAAATTTCAAGTTTTGTATCAGGTATCCGTCATATCGGATTTTTTTGTCATCCCTGATGCTAATTGATAATTGCTAATGTGTCCAATATCTTATGCTGCAATAAAGACTACATAATAAACCATCAGCTCTTCCATGTCTATATTAAACATTCTAAGAATTTATGTGTGCATTTATTAAGTTAATCCATCTAATTTTTGATTTAGTTATTTTTGTATTTTTATAAATAGCACTTACCTTCACAATGTTTTGGATCATATGGCTTCAACTTGAGGAGTACTGGGGGGTTTTGGGCTGCAATAAAAAATCATATTCAACATAAACTACACGTAGTTAAAAGTACAATCAAGCACTCTTTAGCACTTACAGCATTCTTGATATTTAACTTCACCGAAACTGCATCTACCATAACTACATCACCACCATGTTTGTCAAAAGATTCACAAAAATATTAATCCTAAAGCAAAAATTATTACCATTTTACACAAAGAACAAGAACATTTCACTGATTCGATGTAACGTTATTTGGGGAATGCTATGTACCTTTTGCTTTGGTGTCTTCGGAGCTTTTTTATCTTCTTCCTCAGATTCTGAAGATTCCTCTTCAGAACTCTCATCATCAGAGCTATCATCTTTATTAGCTACAGAAACTTTAGGCTTCTACAACAAATCATACCCAAAGAATTTACTCAAATAACCAAGTAGATTCACAATTATGAGATGTTCCCGAGATTTTCAAGCCCTTCTCAGGGATAAGTGTGTTGACATCAAATTAGTGATGCTTTTATAAATGTATGTAATAAACCTAAATATCCTTATTTATGTTAATTTTTAGTTTAGATAACACAATGCTTTGAATTATTTATGGAAGTGAAATGGTTCAAACCTGATCAGAGTCACTGTCATCTGACTCATCATTAGAGTCATTGTCTGAGGTATCATTTTTTCCATTGCAGCATACAATAATCATTTTTGTTGGAGCAGCCTTAGAAGCTACCTTTGCAGGAGTTTCCTGTTCAGATAGGATGAAAATGTTTCAGTCATGATCATAATTAAATGAAAATTACACTATTTCTTTGCACCCTCTCAACACAGAAAAAAAGACACACTGAACTACCAAGAGTAATGTTCGCATACATCCTCCTCATCAGATTCTGAATCAGATTCATCACTACTAACAACTTTCTTTTTGGCTGCAACAGATGCTATAGGAACCTTTTTCACTGGAGCTTTGCTCTTAGGTTTCTAAATTACTAACTATTAGAATGACATATATAATAGTTATACCACACATGATTCCGCTAAGGAAGCAAAGAACAAATATTAATATATACGGGTATACAATATCCTTGCAAATTTAAAGAGGCAGTTTATACTGCTTTGGCATCCTTAATTCCTTTAATCAATGTATAATAACATAAACTGTCAACTGAACATACATTCCAGTTGCAATCAACAGCACGTGATTTAAATTCAAGCAACATAACACACATGGTATTTGTCCAAGTGCATGCCGACTTTTTGTCGAATCAAATATATTACAAATTAAAATATTTATTATTTAAAAACCAAATAAATCATGTCACCCTTGAATGAGAATGTTTTAGCATAAGCATTATAATCCGATTTCAAGCTACCTTCACAATGCAACCATTAGTTCCCAAATTAAAGTACTACCAGTCCCAGTATGGACTGTGATTAATTTAATAAGAAACTCTCTGCATACTTAATAATTGGAATCTCCTGGCTACCGTAATAATAAAATTTTCACAAAGAGAAATAATAAAGATGACATTTGAATCAACTTGTATGCTAATACAAGTGTATGTGACAGACGATGTGACCATGAGTTCACACAAATTATCATTCAAAAAGTACAAAAAAGCTATATAACAAAAGGAAGAAGGCAATGAATAAAGTACCTGTGTACACGTAGAAACAAACAAGTATGATTGTTTTCAAACTCCTCACATTCTCAAGATTTGTGGTGCTTATGATCCTAGCCACTTTATCCAACAAAAGATAAGCATCTCTCTTGTGATCAGCCACCCTCTAGATTCCAATGATGGCAGCAGACTAACTCCAATGCAGTTTCTATTATAAAAAAAAACTACAGTGCAATTTCCAAAGTCTAAACTCATGTGGAAAATCAACCTGAAAACCTCAACAGCTTCGAAACAAGTAACCATTGTTCAGGTTCTGTCAAATCTTTAACATCATGTATAGCCAGCTGACCTGCGCATCCTTCCTATGAAGGCTTGATAAAGTCCAAGCCTCTGTCAATTATGGGACCACCTCTTCCGGCTCTTCGCAAAGAGGATCAAGCTACAGAACTTACTCAGCAGTAACTATAGCCATTATAATTTATAAACTTTAAACTGACAACCATCACTTTCTCAGCGGGCAATGGGAAGGGAGTCCAATTTAGAAGTGAGTACGCAAACACAAATACTATGTTGTTTACTATAAGAACCTAAGTGCAAATACACTAAGATAAGAGAGAACTATACGACAAGGTAACATAAATGCACATAGACAGACAACTGGTTTTAATTTTCTTATAGTAGAGTACATTGAGCAAACCATAACTATAGAAGTAACTGGTCAAATGCAGCACAACTTTGTGATACCTAATTGTTAATCAGGTATGGTAACACTTAGCAGGTAACATAAGATGTTACTACACTAAATTATAATGAATTTAGCATTAGAATTAATCAACTAGTATTTCAACACCTGCCCAACTACATCCATCCCAAATTATGAATCCGTCTTCGGATGCATTGAAGAAAGATTTGGACCTGAACAAATTTCATTCAGTACATATTTTGAAAGTGGATTATAGATAGAAGATGAAGTTATCCTAACATATAAATTCAACTATATACTTCCAATTCATACAGATCAAGAAAAAGAATTGCTACAGCTGCATTTGGAACTCAGAAACAATCACCTTTACATTTTCGGTACGAAATTTGCAAATTATACTTTATTCAAGACCTCAAATTATCACAGACCTTTTTTTCCCTCTAATTTCTAATCTGACACTAAACTAGACAAACATTATAAACATACTCTGTTAACAAGCATACTAGCATATCTTATATATTTAACATGACGATCATTTCACAAAAACCTTGACTAACATCTACATTGTGGCACAGAAAACTCATAAACATATTTGTTATGGCATAAGGCAAACCAAAACTAGCAAAATACCTGCACGCGGCGCTCGCCTATCATCCATTAGGCGACATAGGCGTTCAGCTATATATAGGCATATAGGTTACATACTATATAGACATATTGTGATTAGTTTTTATAATAATTTTATTAATGTAAGATTGGTTTTAAGTGCGCTTTTGATAACTATGCAAACTAGAGATATCGCGCTTTAAGCACGCTTTTGATAACTATGCAAACAGTGCAACTAGATAACTGTAAATGGCAATAATTTGACATCCCAGCTAAGCCTTATTAGGAGGTCTGGCCTCTGGGGGTGGTACTATCCCTTCCAGTTGAAAAAAACAAACGCCTCTGTAGTTTCACCAACCAAGGTAAAAATATTGAAGTCAACTAGGGATATAAGAGTTTATGCTATATTAAAGATGTCAAAAATATAAAATCATGATTGGGCTGGAAGACCAGGTAATAATTTGACAGGGATTGGAATAACAACTACAAATGTAAAGTTAGAAACTCCATATTCACCTTATTCTCAGAAAGTTAATAATGAAGTACAACTAAAATCTGCAAGTGTCCTAAACTAATTTATAATTTAACTCGAGTTCTAACATGATCAATCATAATTTGGTTAGAATTATTAAGATAACTGATAATATTACCAATTGAAATCAGTGGGCATCTAATATCCTTGGTGCTCATTCAAGTACATAATTCAAATCATTTATAATTCTAGTACACAATATTACAGACAACATTCCAGTATTGGATCGGGAGATTAATATGCAAATCGTGAGACTAAAAATCCTTGGTTCTTAACAATCTATCATTGTACCTTGATTGACCATGGGAGTGGGGTTAAACGGATAACTGTGGACACTATAATTAACCTTGAGAGAAGAATTTACAATCATAAAAAGGGTTGTTCTAAGCAAAGCAAGAAACATAGATTTCATAATAAATTAAAAAAAAATCATGATAGCCAATTAAAGAGCCCTAATTCTTGGATTGTGTTCCCTCATATAGTAATGCAATTTTTAACTTTATTTGGTTATTAGATTAATTTAGTTGATAATTATATAGATCTATGAGAAGCTTTCAGATAGAAATAAAATACTATTTTTTAAACAATCATATTATTCTACAGGAAATCATATACTTTGATTTGATATCGATCTCAGCCCTGTGGATACGATACTCTTACTTATTTGATATTTTGTACTATCAAGTTTTGGGAACTTGCGTAGTTTTTGCTTTCTGACCTAAATGGCTAAATATGTGAATTATAATGCAAGTCCCATGTCTTTATATATCGTTGAATGGGATGCTAGACTCCCTCAGTCCCTCATAGAGACATAATTTCTTTATTACAAATAGAAACACATTTAATGTGATCTATTACAGAAATGAATGCGGTTTACCTACTGCTATATATGGAAGTTAATGCACCATAAAACTAGGCTACTTAGATGAAGCATAATCTTATTTAATATTAATTTTGTATACTTTTGGTTCTCTATACATCATATTGCATGTGTGTGTAATAAATATGACTATTGCTTCTACTCTGAAACAATGGTAAAAGTAAAGATACAAGATCTCACACTACATTTTTGTTGGGTTCTTGAAATTATAGATATTTAATGTTTATAGTATGGAGAGGACTACAAGGCACTAACAAAATATTTGTCACATTCATATTGGTGATGTTAAATCTTCACGCACATAGGTAAACAAAAGGTCGCAGTTATGCAAGTAAGCTATCTGTAGATACCAGTTTTAAACACTGACAATAACAAGTTGTGCATGGAAAATTCCTACCTATACAGTCTGAATACAGCTATGCTGCGGAACTGAAAAGCATAAGCATTCATGGTCCCAGCGTACTCTAATCTCCCTCCCAACATGAAGCATCTTCCCCCTGATGATCTGTCCCCATTTTCCAATAAGATTGTAATAACTCCCACGGAATTTCAACTTCATTTGATACAAAACGCCAGTATCGTCATCCCGAACATTGATATCGACTTGACGTGAGTTTCTCAACTGTTCCCGTGCTTGCATCGTCCAGTAAAAGAGAATATGATCATCAACAGCTTTTCCGGGCAAAGTGAGAAATGGATGATTTGTGTCCACATCAGACAAAGTTAGTGTTTTCTTAATAGGCCACTGATCCTGTCCTTGTAGTAACACAACATTACGCTCATTTGGAACAGAAAAGTTTAAGCATCCGTTGCCCCAACGCATCTTTATCTCTTTTCCAACACCCAGTCCCTTCTGCTGTATGATCTTTTCCCATTTCCCAAATAGATTATAATAATTTCCACGCCACCTCAATATCATAACATACATATCCCCTGTATCAACATCCCGGGCATTCACATTAACTTGCTCCTCACTTCTTAAAAGTTCTCGTTGTTGATGACTCCAATAAACAAGAATATGATCTTCAACTGATCTCCGTGCCAAAGGAAGAAATGGATGATTGGTATCAACCCCAGACAATGTCAGAATCTTTTTAATAGGCCAGTGGTCATGAAGTAGTGGTGGTGCAACATCCTGCAATGGTGTCACTGCCTGAACCTGCTGTTCTGGAACTGAGAAGTGTAAGCATCCATTAACCCAACATATTTTTATCTCTCTCCCAACCTCAAGATTCTTTGCTCGAATGATACTACCCCATTTTCCAATAAGATTATAATAACTCCCACGCCATTTTAGCTTCATCAAATGAACTTCACCAGTATCCTCATCTTTAGCATTAATGTTTACTTGCTCTTTATTCATCAACATGTCTTGTTCTAGCTGCGTCAAATGCAAGAGTACATGATTTTCAACAGGTTGTCGAGGCAGAGTAAGGAATGGATGAGTGACATCAACATCTGATAAAGTGAGGGCCTTTGTAATAGTCCACTCATCGTGACCTTGATTAGAAACATTATGGTTTCTTGACCTCCTCATAACCAATTCTAGCAAGACTCTCGTAATACCTTACCAAAGAAGCCAAGCCCCTAACAACAGAACACAATATCAATCACGCAGAACGAAGAAAAAACAAAAACACAACCTCAAAAGCTCAACTTATCTACATTTCATACTAACCTATAAACCAACCAAACAATAAAAAACGCAACCTCAACAGCTCAACTCAACTACATTCCACACTAAACTATAAACCAACCAAACAATAAACAAACCCCTCATTCCCGCAAACTACAATAAAAGCTAATTTAAGACATTTCAGCTCTACAACGTCAAAGACTTATTAAAGCAGTAACAAAGCTATGAAAATGGCAAGAAATCGACAAGTTTTAATCACAGCTTCGGTTAACTCCAAAAAAATAACACAGGGTATTTTCGACTAGTATAAACATTATACAATTTCACTAACAATTCAACCAACTGAAGATACATAAGCAAAATATTAATCACCCAAGAACCCTAAATGTGTGTGTGTGTGTGTGTGAATTTAACTCAACAATTGCAAAAGCAACTAAACCCATCAAATAAAGATCTCAGATTTTTTAAACACAAGTAAATATAATCAATATTTGCACCATATGAGCAACAAATAACAAAACATAATAATAATAACAACAATTAAATATTTAATTACACAGAGATGAAATGGAAATTACTTGAGTTGAAGAAGAAACGTTGAAATGAATATCTGGATTGATGGGGTTTATATTATATATCGAAAAGAAGAGATACATATATGTGTGTGTACATACATTGAGAATGCAAAGAAGGTGTATGTGGAAATGTCAAAGATAGATGAGAGAAGGTCAGGAAGAAAGTGTGTTTGGCTTTCTACATTTATTTATAGAGAAGGGAAAGCGAAAAAAATTAAAAGCTTTATTTTAAAAAAATTCTTATATAATATGTTTTAAAAAAAAATAAACCACCTTTAGAATAATTTGAAGAGAAAAAAAATAAAATATTTTATATCTTTTTTCCCGAACCCATTCTTTCCAAAACTTAATAAGTTTTAGATTAAGGTCACGTTTGTTATTTTTATTGCAGATAGTTATAAAAAAAATTTGCTAAAAAACTCTCAAGAAGAAGGTGTTTGGTAAATTTCAAAAGTTGCGATAAGAAAAAATGTTTTTAGTTTAAAAATTGTTATTAAAGAAAACATGTTCCCATTCTTTTGGCAAAAAGTTGATTTTCAGCTTTTACCGTAAATAATACTCCCTCCATCTCATCCATTTGTTTATTCAGAGAAAAAAAATTAAAAAAAAATTATGAAATTATACTTTATATGCATCTTAAAATACGTGTCAGACACCCTCTCTCAAATGTAAACAAATGTGTGGCACTGAGGGAGTAACAAATTTCACCATTAATCTCTAAAAACATTATTTTTATATATTATAACTCAAAATATGTATGAATCAATATGTACGAATCAACAAAATACCAAACAATCATCTTATTTTTTATAACTACACTTTCTCACCGTTACATTTTCTCACATTACAACCGTTTGTTTTCAACACCACTTTCAAACATATAGTTAATATAAATATGAAAGTAACATATATTAAATATCATATTTCTCCATTCTATAAATATCAACATGATTTGATTTTTAAAAATTAAATTGACCTAACTTTAATCACTAAATATAAAAAAGATATAAATTAAAAAAGATATTTAATTTACTACTAGATATATGTTTTAAAATATAAAAATATATTGAATAATAAAATATATTAAAGTGCTTATGGTACTTTAATCATAATTTTATATTTAAAAATTGAATATACATACATGTCATACTACTATACTATGACGGCCTCGGCTCATTTTATCGCAATTCCATTCATGGATAGGATATCCAAATAACACGATTTCGCTCACTTTAGGGACCATGTTGCAAATTTATTTGTTAATAAGAGTTTCACCAATCACCAATAACAACATAATCTAGGAGACGGTACAAGTTTGTGCACCAACATAACTTCCATAAATACAAAAACCAAAAGATCAGCAGAACAAATTATACATACACGGTAGGAACCAACTCTCTTTTTTCACCTACGAAAGATATGATTCTGCAGGCATGTCATATTTCTTCACATATTCAACTTCTTCTACACATGTCATTTCCACTTCTTTCTTTCACAACACCTCCCCTGCAGGAATTTATGTTAGAAAAAGAATAAATTAAAAGAGCTTATTACATAATATGATAATGTAATAAGCTCTTTTAATAATTATCACTGCACCTAAAACGGTAATATGTTCATCGTTTCAGAGCAACATGAACTTAGACATGGAACATACTTCCTGAGGCCAAATAAAATGACAGCAATTCAGAACCAGTAATGCCAGATAATACTTATTTCAACCATATAGTATAAATTCTAACTTATTTCTAATCTTCAAAAACCCTACAAAGTATTAAGTGCTTGTTTGGTTACCCTCCAAATACCTGGGAAGTAGATTTTATAAAATTGTTTGGTTAACATTATTAAAATTGTTTGGTTAACATTATTAAAGGAAGTGAAAGTTAACGTTACCGATATATTATAAGAAGTTGCTTACCTAACCTCTTGGTAACTCACACTTTTTATGGGAAGTAAATTCCCTCAACCAAATACATTTTGCTACTTCCTATTAATTTCAACTTCCATAGTAAATATAACTTTCTTAGGAAATGACTTCTTATTATCAACCAAACAAGCACCAACAATCTACTTAGCTTCGTGTACCTTACTAAACATTAAGGTTTAAAATTTATCCTTTATAGGCATAGATGAATAACAGACTCAGCAATAAGACTACAAATTTTCCCAACTGATATCTCTTATGTTCGACAATAGTTTGTTCCCACCACAGAGAAAGCAAACGGTAAATATAACCATGTAATGGAAGACTCAAGAAACTTGGATCGGGAAATATAAACTATTATTTAACCTCGAGAATCTAAAATTATAAACACCAAAAGAGTATCGAAACCAGCATCACTTTCTTCCACATATTCATTGCAACCGAGTTATGCACCAGTCACCACAGATCTTATAGATGATCGGGTTACCAGATTAGGTTGACCATTACACTTTGCTGATATAAAAAAATATGAAGATAATCTTCTAGAAGATGGGAAGTACTAGCAAAAATTTAATATGTTCAAGAGGAGTAAACAGACTAGCACTAAAATAAGAAGTCTAGGGTTTTTGAAATAAGTAGGCAGTCGAGGTTTATGCCTGAAGACGTAATAACATGCCAACATCAGCTCATACAAGACACATAGAGTTATTTAAAATAATGGGAACCTAGTTTCATGTTCAGTACCTGATTCCTCTTGGATCAAAACATCTATTTCTGCACCTGCCTCAAGTCATTCATCAGCTGTCCTTGTAAAAACCTTTGATATCTCCCTGTACTGAATTAGGGAACTTTTCCTGGCCAGGGACATCTCCACTTGGACCTTGCCCAAAGCTACCAGTGGCTCCCTGCCCAAAATAGCCACCCGCAACTTGCCCATAATTTCCTGCATCTTGCCCATAGCCGCTGGCGCCTTGCCCATAATTACCAGCAGCACCTTGCCCATAACTTCCAGGAGCACCTTTACTGTAACTTCCAGGAGCACCTTGACTGTAACTTCCAGGAGCACCTTGACCGTAACTGCCAGTAGCGCCTTGTCGATAGCCTCCATTCGCTCCTTGGTCATAATAGCCTCCAGCACCTTGCCTAAAGTTCCCATCTTGGGCTGGGGATGGGGGCGGGGGCGGGGGTGGGGAATGCATTGTTATTGAGGTTTCCCGGTGTCACAGTGGGTCCTTGAGGGTATAAATTTCCTCTCTGACCTTGGTTGTAATTTCCCTGATTAAGACATGTTTGATCTCTTCCATACCTGATAATTTTCTTGTCCTCCAGAAGAATTATTCATTGGGGCAACTCTTGGAGGACCATGACTCTGCCGTGGTGGAGGAGATCCTGGTATCCTGAAGTTCCCTGTACTCTCCTGTGTGTTACCTCGGTTGTCATATGCCGCTGGATTTCCTTGGTTAAATTCACCTTGTGGATGCATTGGCCGGTTGAAATCTCTATTTCGGTCACCAAACTGTCCTCCTGCCCTTCCATTTTGCATAGGAGGTGATCTCGGTGTTATTATTCCATTATCGTATTTATCTCCTGTCATTTCAAAGTTCATGCAAGTGATGTATGAGTATATATAACATGCAACAATGTCATATTCAATTACGATATAAAAAAAGCTTAAAAAAGAATAGAATAGATAAAAGCTGAATAAAATGAATCAATTAAAGTAATATTATATAAACTCAAATATACCTCCATATTGTTTGTTTATCGGATCAATATAGGAATCTGGCAATACAAATAAAACTCCAGGTCCTGATTGCAGAAATATTTGAAAATGTCTTCAGTAACTAATATCAACCTTTATACATAAAATAAAATACACACGTATTCACCTTCAAACTTTTTAGACCATTCCTCAGAGCACTCAACTTGAAATCCATCATAAGTCGTCGTGCTACATGCATAATTTTTTTTCTTTGCCTCTTCAACACTAACACCATAAGAGAAGCAAAGCAACATGGCAATTAACAGTAGTCGGAAGCATTTACTTTAAACTATAAAGCATAACTACATAGTTTCATACCAAATATGGTACCTAATGACATTTCAAACTTTCAAAGAATATAAATTAGTAAGAACTTCATATATATTGCATAACACAATGCTGGAAATATATACATGAATTTGGGTGCTTTTACCAGTCAGAAATTGAGCTCATTAAACCTAGAAATTAGCACCCTGATTCCACCACCAAGGCACTAATATTACGTGCTGCTAGAAAAAAGGTGAGACCCTTGTTTCAACAATATAAGTCTCAACATCATTGTTTTAGCTACAGTGCATACTTTCCATATCCAGCTTTTATCAAGATTTAGAATATAATAGTTTATACTTTATACATTGCTACAAGTGTTTTTATTCTACTTTCTTACATTCAAATGTTACAGGAGTTGTATTTGTCATAATTTAAGTAATATCATTTAGAGGGAAAATCAGTTTACACAATAACTGATTTGCGACAGTTACATGGCAGTTTATTACATGGCAGTTTATATATCTTTTAAGAATAAAGATTATATAAGTAGTAGATATATCTATTTGTATGGGGAATATGTGAAAAGATATAAATGTCTTCTTTGCAACTCTCATCTCTTTCTATCTACTATCTCATCTCCTTTCTTATTTAAACACTTTATATTTGTTCATCTCTTAAGGGTGTATAATACCCTTAACATTGGTATCAAAGCCATCATCTTGGTATCTTTTCTGATTTTTCATTAAATCTGGCGGCGCGTACAAGAAGAGCATCAGTTATGGAAGAACAGTTGCGGTTGATGATTGAGAGTAATTCGAAGAAACAAGATGAACCCATACTCCACTAGGTAAGTAGCCACTTGGTTGACACTATTAGGGATCGAGTATACTGTATAATTTGATTCCCTTTCCTTGTTACACTCCGCATTGCAGATGTCAATCTGAGTAACCACCTCCCTTAGTCCAAACCAATCCAAGTCTTGTCTATGCAGCATTTGAAAAGCATGTTAGTTGTCAGTTTCAATTTTCATTTTCTTCATGTCACATTGAAACAGCTTTTACATCGCTATATGGATATAGCCCACAGCTGAGCCTGCCACTAGTCCATGCCTGGCATTGGCCCCACAAGTCCCCACACGAACACTCCATTTGGATCCCCCTGACTACTATACCAATGCTATTTGTGTTGCCATTCGGCAGAGGTTCCTCAGTTGATGTACCATGAGTATTGATTTTGAGAAAACCCATACGCCTATAGAAGGTTGGAGGAGCCAAACATCATTCTTATATATCTTCTCACATGTTTCTTTTAGGATAATATTAAAATGATGATTTTGAATTGTTTTAATTTAACAATGGCCCTTTAGTATTTTCTATTTAAAATTTAGTTGCAGATGAATCCAAGATGAAAACGATAATATAAAGTACCTTTGACTTGAAGTTATAGATTATAATGTCCATTTTTTTAAAACTAATGATTGCATAATTTTTTAATTAAAAATATATATATAATGAATTTATACTATATTATTATAAATAAAATTGAGAAATTTGATTTATTGGTATGGTTGGTAATTGGTCTAACAGGAAAAACAAAAATAATGTACTGTTTTACTGTTGCAATCGTGTAGATGACTAACAATTGTCAGCTGCAGTTAAAATTTTAAATTTTCAGCAAAAAAGAACCAGTTACAGAATTGTAGCACATGAACTGTTATTATTTAATGCCACTTAAAAATCAACAACTTGATTGCTTCATGTGCAGAGTTAGACTTGGGCAAGAATATGGATCCAGGCAGTTTCACTGCATCCGGAGCTGGGTCATGTTACAACACATTTTACACACACATTACATAGTGTATATCAAGAATCTTGCAGTGTCTAGATATATATATATTTCTGAAAGAAGTAAGAAATGGAGGGGTTGATAAGGGAAGGGAGGTCATTAGCAGAAACACCAACATGGTCAGTTGCAACAGTGACTACTATTATGGTTTTTATGTGCCTTTTGGTCCAAAGATCACTTTACAAATTTGGCAGGGTCAGTACTTGCCATTCTTTTTTATTCTCATGAGTTGGATATTGGTGACATTAGTGACATTGGTGTGTGTTTGTAACTTATATATTAATGTTGAATTTTTTTACTTTTGTTTCAGTGGTTGAAGAAGACCAAGAGGAAAGCTTTATTTGCTTCTGTGGAAAAGATTAAGGAAGGTTAGTGATTGTTAACTTGTCTAATAGTATATTCTGATTAGTTTGTTGAATGATCATCATATTTTTTTATGGTATAGTCATTATCTTATATAAGTTTTTTGTTACTGTAATTCGAAAATACAGATATATATATGTGTGTTATCAGGCATTAATCAAGTGTTCTAACTGTTTGAAACTTCATAGATACAGACACGGATATATTGGTGCCTCTTAGTATTTTCTAACTGTTTGGAAAAAAATTAGTTTTTATTTATTCTTTTAGTTCTCTCATTACTAAAGTTGTATACGTTGGTTTCCTCTCCGTCAGTACTCATTTTGATTATACTATGTAAAATTTGTTTCAATGTTTCATGATTATTGAGTAAGTTGGTATGTTGTAATCAGAGATGATGCTGCTTGGACTTATATCTCTGTTGCTGGGTCAATGGGCAGGGGCAATTTCCCAGATTTGTGTAGACTCATCCTTATTTAATAGTAAATTTTTCCTTTGTTCCGAAGAAGATTATGGCATCAAAGACCATATTACGCTCAGAAATTCATTGTCTTTGAATGAGACTTTCATTCCTTCTAAAGAAGTTAACTATCGTTTATCTCAACATTGTGGTGAGGTAAATCGATGCATCTGGTTACCTTTTGTTTAGTGATGTGTAAATGAATCAATTTGTGAATTCTCATTATTGTGTTGCAGGGGCATGAACCCTTTGTCTCTCATGAAGGCCTTGAACAGCTCCACCGTTTCTTGTTTGTTCTTGGTATCACTCATGTTCTGTATAGTTGTATTGCAGTTGGTTTGGCCATGACCAAGGTACAGTTTCCACCTCTATTTCTACTTTTACACCAAGTTGCTTATTATGAAATGATAGTGATATAAATAGTTAAGTATTAGGTATATATACGAATGTACCTATATTGATCTAAGAGTTTAGTACAATTTCAGCTTACAACTGTAAATTAGGTATTTACAGATTTATAGCTGGAGGAAATGGGAAGTCCTGGCAAGCCTATCACCTGATTGCAGTATGCAAGGTAGGGGATCAATGAATAAAAATATCTATTAATTATCCTCGATAGAAGTCTTTCAATGTCTGCAACTGAACTACCACCTTTAAGTCAACACATGTAATGATTTATATCAGCACAGTTTTTTTTCTGTCCTGATATAAGCATTATTGTGAATTTTGGTACCATGATATGATATCAATTAAGCTACAGTGAACTGTTTAATGCTTTCCATAACTTTTTAGAACAAGGACAACATTACTACTACACCTTGTGCCAAGAAACTTCTGAATCTTTGCACATTAATTGCCTTCTTCCTGTGATGACGAATTTTAGGTGTAGATAACATCTTAAAGTTACTTTCCTTTCTCGTGCAGATCTCCATAAAAAACTGATTTCCCATAAATAGATGCTAATGATTCACATAACATTCATAATATATGATGTCGAAGATGTTTTGTTATATTGTATAAGTTGCTTCTATTTACTCTGATTCAGCACATTTTTTTAATTATTTATATAGCAAAGAAGAGCAAGGTGATGAGGCGTCAAGCAACCTTCATCTTAAATCATGCAACTCATCCTTGGAGTAGGAGTCGAATTCTGATTTGGATGGTGATATGTCTTTCTCCACAATGCCTACGATTTCTTTTCTGATAAATCAATTTGCATGAACCAATAGTAAACAATATATCTCAAAGCATAATTTATCAGTGGACTACGCACCTCAAGTTATGTATGATATTCTGTAGAAAGATGCTGCATATTCTTATATCTTATTTATCTACACGTGGTCTTACATAGAATGCTTATATGACTTGCTTGTGATTACAGCTTTGTTTCTTCAAACAGTTCAAAAGTTCGATGCAGAAGTCGGATTACTTTGCACTGCGACTAGGTTTCATCACCGTGCGTATTTCATTTTGTCTTGTTCTTTGTTTTTTCATTTTTGTGCTACAAAGGAATGATTGATTTCCTTTGCCCCCCCCCCCCTTCCCTTTTCTTCCAAACCCCTGACATTCTAGACAACACATGCTTACAGGATCAGAATAAATTTGATTAATAGTTTAGTCATCGCGGATAATCTAGGATAGTCAAATCTTTGTTGAGTATGATCTCTCTTTATTTGTTAGGTAACACAGTCAATTTGATGTTTAGGTGAAACATCTGACATGTACTGCAATTTTTTTGTGCTAAATCGCTTTCATTATCTTTGTTTGCTCATTTCCAGACTCACAAGCTGCCACTATCTTACAATTTCCATAATTATATCGTCCGGAGCATGGAAGATGAATTTTATGGAATTGTTGGGATCAGGTACGCTCTGATTGATGACTGAGTTTTTGGTTCACAGTTGGTTATTGTACTTCTTCTAGTGGTTGAAATTCACAAAGCCAATCTGTGGATGGTGGATCTAATTATCTAAAGTACTTAGATTTGACGAGGAAATTGGGTGTGATGATTTTTTTTAAAATCTCCAATGTACAATCATTTAACTTGTCCAGGTTAATGCCAGGAATTTCCACTTCTCTATAAAATGCCTTGCATCTGCAGTTTTTAACTCAACCACCTTTCAGTACCTATAATATAGACTGGAACATGCGAAACTTTCAAGTTTTAACATTTCAGTTCCGCCTGGCCTCTCCATAAAGTATCTTGGTAACCATTATGTTCGCTGAATTCGGATCAGATCTAAAATTATTAAAAAAGGCAAAAAAAACATAGAAATGTGACTGGAATGAAGCCATAACAATTAGAGAGTGTATCAGTAGGTCAATCTGCTAGTGCGTAATTAGAAGAGTACAGTAGTAAACTGAGGACTTTACAGTTGGCTACTTTTTTTTCTTTTCTGTGGTAATTTATCTTACCAAGAAAATCATATTAAAAATTGTACAGAATTAGGATGATATATTCCATATTAGACATGATCGCTTTTTCCTATTGGATATACGGAACACAATTTCATTTATGATATGTAAATCACTACTGAATTATGCCTGTGCTCTTTGCAGTTGGCCGCTCTGGGGTTATGCCATAATTTGTATCTTTGTAAATATACATGGTAATTTTTTTGATGCTGTTAACCAAGTTCGAAATCCATACAATTTGAGCTAAGCTTAAGTAATTCATGTGAAACAGGTCTTAATATTTACTTTTGGCTATCATTTATTCCTGTCATTGTAAGTGTTTCAATTTAATGCTGCCCTTCTACTAGAATATACTCATCGTCTGGTGGTTTGTGTCTGAGTTATCTTTCTCTGCTTATTCTACATGTTACAGCTTGTCATGTTGGTGGGAACAAAGCTCCAGCATGTTGTCTCCTTGTTAGCACTTGAAATTGTTGAGCCAAGGGGGCTACCTGGTGAAAATCAAATTAAGCCGCGTGATGGGCTCTTTTGGTTTGGAAAACCAGAAGTACTGTTACGCTTGATACAATTTATATCATTTCAGGTGATCATTTTTCAAGCTTACATATCATTGTAAACCTTTAATGGTTTACCATGTCATTGTAAACCATTGTAATGACATGGTTTTTTTTTGCTTTTTAATATAATTTTAATCCTTGTTATATTTGATTTTGTGCAGAATGCTTTTGAGATGGCAACATTTATTTGGTCCTTAGTAAGAGAAATCCCCTCAGTTTTTTTCTTCAATTCACTCAATTAAAAAACCCAGGTGTACTGTGATAGATATTTAACTATATCACAACCTTCCCCAGTAATTTATTGTAGTCTAACATGTACACACCCATGCTTTTGATCAATGGGAATACAGGCATGCATTTATACATGTTTAGGAGGTTAAAAATCCAAAAAGAACTAAAATACGGGCAGTACGATACATCAAAATTGCTGCAGTGTACCAAATAGGGAAAGGTCGATATTATATCACAAAGTCTGTAAATTTCATTGCATGTATCTTTCTTGAATGATGGAACTGAAACTTTTTACTTGTTGAAGCATCAGTATATATGAACTTTTTTAGTTACAGGGATATGACTTAGAAGTCAACATGTTCTTATATCCTATACCTCTATATGGTAACTTCTGAATGCCAAGTCAAGTAAAGGTCTGTATGCCTAATTTAAGATTTCTGTCCAGCATAATTCAGGTTTTCACGATTATACTAGCTTGAATTTCGTGGTCTCTGTTAACTCATTTACCTGCTCTAAATCTTTAAAACTCCGAAGGGATGAAAGGGCTTATATTTTGACAGGCATTCAACTCATCTCACCTAAGAAAAACTCATTGGGCAGGAATATCTTTTTCTCAAACATCGAAGAGCTGGAGATGAATTTACACAAATTCCCCATTGGCACACTTTCTACAATATATGTATATACAAAAAAAAAGTCTTACTATTCTCTCACTATTGAACTTTTTCACCATTTTATGTGTAGTGGGGAATGGAACATCGAGCATGTTTTATGAAGAACCATGCAATGGTTGTTGTGCGGTTAACCTCCGGGTATGTTTCTTTTTATTCCTCTCCTTTCATTTATATCATCTTTTCTACACAGGCACACAGATTCAATCCTACTTTTGTAAAGTTTAAGTTCTTTTCATACTGTTACGGAGAATCACGATGATATTCTTCTGACCACATACTCTTTTTCCCTGCAACATAATTACTCTTACGTAATTCATCACAGTGCCTGTGTGCACACTTGACTATAAAATTAACCAATTAGGATGATTTTTTTATTACTCTGCCTATAAAAAATTTCTTTCACCTTGTAAAGGCAACATATATGTTCCAGACATTGTAACGGTATCAGTGATTGAGTCATTGAGACAATTTACGGGTAAAAAGAGTTCGATCCGGCATGAACTTGGAAAACTATATATCTGCATCTACAAGGATCGAGGAAGAAACTTGGTCACTTGTAGTAGGATTCTACAAGGAGTATTAGGTACAAAACTATTGTGGCCTACAACCGTAAATGAATTCTTTGCTTCACAGGAATGAGCAAAATGCATTTTGGATGGAACAAGTTTGCGACCGTAGAAAGAAATCATAATCTAAACCACTGAACACTAGATTTTCCTCAGGCAGTGCATACTAGCACAAACACACAGAAGTTTTTCAAATTAGCTGGACGATATTTAGATGCACAAAGCACCTGAAATTTGATGGTCTGGCTGTTATATAATAACACTTCGGCCAAAATTAGCTTCATTTTTTGCATCAAGAGTACTGAGTCGATCCTTATAAAAAAAAATAAAAACGAAAAGCAAAACAAATTAAATACTCTAAATTATTGAATCTTAAGCTAAACTTTTAGTTACTCATGGAACATTGTGAAATATAATTTGTTATCCTGAATTCTTATTCGTTTTTGCAGGGTGGTAGTTCAGTTCTGGTGTAGCTATAGCACTGTGCCTTTAAACATTATAATCACACAGGTACAATTGTATATGTATCTATCCCTTTCAATTCATAATAAGAAAGTCGTGATATTCTGTGTCATGTCATTGACTCATGGGTTGCGGTTATTTCCATGGATTGTTCTATACGTTTGATTTCTTAGAAAGGCTATGTGCTATGAAAATCGTAATCCTAGTTACTCTGATCCTTGACAAATCCAGATGGGCTCTCGCTGCAAGAAAGCATTGATTGCTGAGAATGTCAGAGACTCGCTCCACAGTTGGTGCAAAAGAGTGAAGGAGAGGTCCAAGCACAATGCAGTAAACTCGATTACCACAATGTCTACCTGTTCTCTTGGATCAACAATAAATGAAGGTGATGAAATAATAACTGTGGCATCGGGTACTATATCACCATGTTCTTCTACAGGTTCATTAAATAAATTGGTTGATGATACAATGATAAATGATCTTCCGGATGCACCAAATATTGGCAATTCATATCGTTCTAGACATGAACTCTCATTTCAAGTATCAGAGTATGAATCATATGGATTTAACTTTGAGAATGAGGTACAAGACAATGTGGATGATGAAGAGGGGAAAGTTGAGACTCTATTTGACTTACTTAGAAAGACATGAGTAAGCATTTGTGTTTGTTATGTATGCTTTTAGATTCTGAACTTTCAAAATCTGAGAGATTCAACTGTGATTATAACATGAAAGTACTTGAAGTTCCAACTGTCATGTATAATTTGAATCACATACATCTAAATCAAACACTTTCAGTTTATCATGTTCATAGAGCATAGTCTGGCAGAAAATAAGATAGTAATGTACGCACACCATTCATAAACCTAAGAATAGAGAGGCAGTCTGCGCTATAAAAGTAAAACAGTGACAGTACATACATACGACAAGCAAATAAATTAGCAGAATGCAAACAATGATGATTAATTAATTTCAAAATGAAGTCAACAAATGTAGCCTTAAGGAAATTAAATAGGATGGAATAATATATATCTAAAAAAGATCCTCCTCCCTGTGGGTCTGAATTGTTACATCAGAGGAAGGATAGGCCACACAAGTGAGAACATAACCGTCTCCCATTTGATCATCATCGAGAAAGCTCTGGTCTGATTGATCCACCGAGCCTGAAACAACTTTTCCAGTACAACTGGAGCATGACCCTGCTCGACAAGAGAAGGGAAGATCTATTCCCGTCTCTTCAGCATGGTCAAGAATGTAAACATCATCTGGACACTCAAATTCAAGCTCACCTGTGGGTGTTATCAACTTCACTTTGTAAGAAGCCATGCAAGTCACCCGGCCACGGCCAGATGACTTCAGCCCAAAAAGAGATCTCCCCGTGTTGGCTTGGAGACTGGTTGCAACAGGTTGATGGTGGTTAAGGAAGTTGGTGCTAAGCATTGTGGTGGAGAGAGT
The DNA here is from genome assembly GCA_028671895.1 of Oenanthe sinensis. Lineage (NCBI taxonomy): Eukaryota > Viridiplantae > Streptophyta > Magnoliopsida > Apiales > Apiaceae > Oenanthe > Oenanthe sinensis. The sequence continues at coordinate 6,710,890 of CM053808.1, forward strand.
TGTTAATGCAGCCATGTTAAAAGGTAGTTTTGGGAGAATGAATGGAAGTTGATTAGGAGGATATATTTGAATGGAGAGAGAGTGTGGAAATAGTGTTGCTGAGAGAGAATCTTATCCTATCTTTCTTATGTGCATGTAATTAGCTGGTCTGAAAACTTGAAGCTTGCATTATTATTTTTATATTATATTGGATGTAAATGTTCTTATTATTGATTTTATCTAATTAAAAATAGTAGTTATTCATTGTTGGGACCTTAGTTTATTATCTACTAACCAATACCCTACAGTAACCTTTTAGGGTTCACATGTTATTCTTTCTAAAACCAAGCAAGCTAAGCAGGATTTTGACATGAGCCCTACTCTCATACTCACTCACACTCACTCACTCAGTCACAGGTTTCTCCACCGCTGAAACTTTTAACCTCTTGTTCAGCGATACTAAATCCTCAATAATATTCTATGAAAAATGAAAATAAAATGAAAGCTTTTCTCTCCATTTTTCGAGTCCTTGGATGGAATTGAAAAACAAATTTGAAACACGATAATGCGAACAAGTAAATATGTGTAACAGAACTGGTTTTAAGGAAAGGATTTACTTGGCATCAATCCCGTAATAATTTTGGTTCTACAGAGCTAGTCTCAGTAGAGAAACCCTTATCTGGGCATTACTTCCTGAAAAACTCAAACGAAATAAATTTAACTAGAAAATCTCACAGGACCAAATCTGCAGTGAATACATTCATAAATCTTGTGTAGATACATAACAAAAGTTCAGTTCTGCAGAAACGAAAACTCGCGCTCATCTATATTTTAGTCGAGCCTACTAAAGATTGGTTATATTTTGGTGTAAAGCAGGGGTTATATCATTTCAGGGAGCTAAAAGTCTTGAATATAACCACAACCACCAAATACAATCAATTTAGAGCCTGCTTGGCTGTTTGGCTACACTTATCCTAAGCAAATAATTGTCTGAAACACTTATTTCTCCAGAATAAGCTCCAGAACGGGTTAAATATGAAGAGAGTTGAACAAAATCTATATTAAAAAAATCGACAAGAAGGGATTATTACTCAAAATTGAACCAAACATAAACAATTGAATAGGAAGATTATATGTTATTCATTTCATATATATAATCTCAGTACCAGAATTAAACATAACAATTTAACTCTCCATCATTAAAAATGAAATACATGACTCAAACCAAACAAAACATACATGATAGAGTATTCGATTATAGTTTGAAACTAAATTAAACAATCTCCTCCTCCTTGTGAGTCTCAATTGTTACATCAGAAGTAGGGTACGCATGACAAGTAAGAACATATCCAGCATCCATTTGTTCATCATCAAGGAAACTCTGATCACTTTGATCAACTGAGCCTGACACCACTTTTCCTGCACAAGAAGAGCAAGAACCAGCCCTGCATGAGTATGGAATATCAATTCCTTCTTCTTCAGCCTGGTCTAGAACGTATACATCATCGTCGCAGTTAAACTCTACTTCACCTTCTGGTGTTATCAGCTTCACTTTGTATGTTGCCATGCAAGTAACACGCCCTCCTCTAATGTTGTTGGATTTGAGTCCGAAAAGCGCTTGGCCTACGTTAGTCCGGAGACTTGTGGCCACTGGCTGTTGGCGACGGAGGAAGGAGGTGCTCACCATGGTGCCTGAAAGTGTGGCTGCCATTATGATGATTATGGTTGTTTGGAGAGAGGAGTATTGGGAGTTTAGTAGTTTGAGCTTTGAGTTATGATTATTATAGATGATGAGAGGCTTGTGGAAATGGTGTGGTGAGAGCAAACCCTATCCTCCACATGGCAATTTGGTATGGTTCTTTTATCATGTATTCTTATCAACAAAAGGAGAGGTTCACAGGATTCCACTTCTTTTTTGTTTTACTCTTTGGTTTTAAATTCAGCCTTACAATTAACTCCCATTCCTGACCTTTCTTTTTGGTCATGAATAAGGCTGATGAGATCGTATAATAATGTACAGGGTGCGTTAGGAAAGCCCAACGTACAAAAACTGTTTTGAAAAATGCCGCCAAATTTTAATTTGAAAGTATCACACATTTTTGCGATACATAAATTTTGCCACTTAAAGAACAATGTGTTAATAGTTTCTACGCTTGCAAACGAGCAGGACTGCAGGAGCAGCTCATGTTGCACGACGTGTAAAACGTCCCAACTAAGAATTTTATGTCACACACACAAACAAGTCTACATGTGCAACTAAGAATTTTCTGATTTGTGGCATTCTGAGTCAGATCTTCACAACTTAATATCATTCGAACTTCATAATCATTTATATAACATTTGCTTCTGTTTGTTTTTTCTCAATATTAATGGTATTCGCATTTAAAACTGTTGGTTACACATTGAAAATCGAGTTGCCCGAGCAGTAGCAAAGGTGTTGCAAACAAGTTCGATTCTCACCTCCCCACCTTACACTATACTCCAAAAAAATTTATCAACTATCCAAAGACAAATGTGGTATAAGAATATATCATTTGATTAAATAACAGAAACATCACATGTAGGTTTTATGTAGGCTTTCCATTCACCTTTTCGAACAAAACTTATTGTCACAACCTCAGACTGTAGAACGGAGGGCCAAAATAGTTGTTCATATTGTAAGGTAATAATTACTTGAGCCCACGAGATAAATGCCAAATGTTAAACATTGCAACACACATAACCCTCAACTACAAACCTAATAGATATGCTGAAATGAAAAGAGTCAACATTGAAGTCAATATACTGGAAAACATATTTAAAAAATAACTGTCTCCTCAAAATTCAATTCTCAAACAGTATTACAGCACAAATGAGCAACTAATGTCTAATAGTAGAACTGGAAACGGAACCCGAATAAGAAATGATGCCAGGAGCAGTGCCAATGAAGGGTTATCTTTTGAGGGAAGTAAATAACTACAATTATGAGTCTACATCATATTAACTTTTCAGATTATAAAACAATTTTTGAAATCTAATTTAAGTAAGAAGGCTTACTTCTACTGCCCGGAAAAAGGTACAAAAGGATTTTCAGATTCTGAAGATTAATCTTCCTGGGTCGATGTGGTCTTTACTTCTGTGTATGACTGCTGGTTCCCAATACAAAGACAAAATGCTTCTATTTGTTCCGGGACTCCTAATGAGCATGAGGAATCACACTTGTTTTTCATGGATACAACTAATCACACTTTATATTTCGGTAAATCCTCCTCACAAAAAGATTAGAACCAAAATAACCAACAGCACCTGGACGTAAAGTGAGACATAATACCAGAGTTAATCAGAGGCACAAATATAGAACAAGCAAAGTAGGAAAATCTTGATTACTTTGGTAGACCTACTGCTGCACAAAATCAGTAAGGTGTGTTGAAAAATTAAACAGCAAACACTGATTTAAGGAGAAACAGGGTGATTGATCAAAACCCCATACAAAAATATGGTTGTAAGCTGTTCTATGCATTATTATAATTTAGTAACCAAGAATACATTAATATAAGTCAATGTAAGTTCTAACTTAAGTTTATATCATAGCAGTTTTAATATTATGTCTTCCTGCACAATATCACACTGTAAATATCTAGATTCCTTCCTGCATAATATCACACAGTCTTAAGTATCTAAATTTCAGGCAGATCATGTGAATCCTACACTTCTTGTCCTAGTAGCCTTTATGTCCCTAAAGGTAATACAGTACTACACCCTAGATGGTCGGCACATCATATTATTCTAGTGTTAACTTGTGAGAAGATTACTTAAATACAAATGAATCTTAAACAAGCAAGAACCTAGTACCTAAGATTTGAGTTTGAAAGTCTTTAGAGTTTAGAATAAAAATCATACACTCCAATAAAATAACCAATTGGCATATCCATTACCAGTAATTTTAAATATTAATATACAGGGAAACATCAAGAAAGTAATACGCACCGCAAAGGATTCCTAAGCCAAGGCCGAACATCAGTGTATACCCAAAATAGAAGCTGGTTTGGAAGAAACCTGACATCTTGGTTTTTACATAGAAATAATATACTGCATAGAAGTACACATAAACAGCTGTTGACGCAGCCGAAAAGAACGAGGTCCACTGCCAGTGATAATTCTCGGCATTTAACAAGAAATAGGTGCCCACTATTGTTACACATACAGTAACAATAATGAGGATCAGAAAAACCAGCAGCATAAAACCATATACATAATACACCTGCCGATAACAAAAAAAAAAAGCAAATATTATTAAACATACATTCAAAGTCTTTCCTTGATCAAAAACAGTTGTGCGCCCTGTATGTGGAATTTACATTTTACCAGCACTAAGCATTTACATAAACTTCCCGAAAAGGAAAGTAACTACTGGATTACAATGTGATTCCTAGTACTTGGATTTTCTAATGATCGCATTAAGTGGCTGGTAAAGTAAATGAAGAGGCTTCGACTATTTTAAAACAAGTAGCATTATAGGTTTTACGTACATTACATACATTAATAAATGAAATAGAGTATGCAAGTGCACGAATGGATACTAGGGGACATGTTTCAGAATGAACTAAAGAGTCAGATGATAATATACTGGTTATTTCATTCTGGTACACTCCATCTTTTTCCTAAGCTTTGAATCCCATTTAATCTTATCCTTCTTGTTATAAGTGATTATTATTTATATTTTTGAATTATAAATAGACCTTCATAATTGTGGGTAGATGGGTGTTTTATAGAATGTAATACAGCAATTACTGCACTACTAGATAATCCATTTGACTGCTATGTTCTATAATATGTTTGGATAAAAGCAATGCAAATGTAAAATTTCTGAAATCTACCCTTTCCTATATGACCTAAGCAACCATACAACTTCCAGATTATACATTTTATGCTGTCAGGCAGATCCAGAGCAACCTCAACCCAGAAAAGCTTAAATTAACTTCCAATGATATGTTGACAAGACCAGGACAGATGATGTATCTTTAGCATGAATTACTTTTGTCAAGTAATAACGTAAGAAGTTGATACACAAAGAAAACATGGATTGTAAGTTAAACACTTTTTCTTTAGCGTCCAACAAAAACTTGAAATTTCATACTAAAAACATTATGGCAATTCTTATAAAGCTTCCAATCAGAATTAGAAGGTGGTCAATATAATACAAAATTAAGTTTTTTTTTTGAATAACAAAACATTTAAATAAGCATACCTTGTAGTTCCAAAAAGATGTGAAGACGAAGTACATCTCAATGAAAATGCTACCAAAGGGTAGTAAACCTCCCATTATTGAAACAACTGAAGGTGTGAGGTACCACTTCTTCTCAGGAATCGGACGAGGAATGGTCTTCACACGACATGGATTGTTTGGAGTACCACTCCATTTTCTTCCAAAAACTGTACCAAGAAGAGCCAGTGGGAAGGAGATAAAACTCCAAATGACAAAAACAACCACCATTGTGCCGAATGGAATAGCTGCTAGAGACCCGTAAAATATAGCAACGGTGTTCAGGACAAAGCCAATTCCAAAGCACAGAAATGGAAATAGTGAAGCTGTCAGGATCATCGACTTTATCCATTTTTTCCCTATCCAAGATTGAGGAGTCAGAATATTTTTTATGATGGAAGAAAATATAAGAAAAAGACTACATCATTGCATACCGCCCATGCGTGAATACATCCCGCCACTGACATAGCCCGATATAATTGATGTGAAGGCATAGCATATTATAAAGGTTGTGACAATTGCTCCTCTCCTGGTTAAAATGAAATCTATACTAGTCAGTTATGATCCAATGCAAAGAAAGTTGGCAAGAAGTTCGGGATACATGACATGTCAGTTCAACAAATATTTGAATCCTTCTAGATTAAATATATGAGTTGAAACAAAAGAAATTTAAAGCTAGAAAAAGCTATGCCTTCACTAGAAATATTTGATCTTTCACTAGAAATTTTAAAGCTAGAAATATTTGTTTTAACTGACATATATTAAATATATATAATCTAGAAGGTCAAATTTTATACACACGTTCATCTGGGAAAAAAAGCTTTTTAAACAAAACTTAACACGAGAGAACATAACAAACAATATAAAGTGTGAACTTGTGTATAAAAAAGAGAATAAGAGAAGTTGGGAACAAACACATTTAAAACTAGAAAAGTGCATATTCAAAATCCACACATACAACTAACTTTCCATCATGAATGAATTAGCTAAACAATGCTTTCGCTACACATGATAATTATTTTGACCCAATAAATGACCATTATATACTAAATATCAAGTAATATTACTAGAATATTAGTCTAGCATACCCAATATACAAAGTCCCAACCATTGCAACCACGATTACAAGAAGAATTAACAATGCCAACTGAGCTCCTGTACCAACAACCGCTGAAAGTATTACCAAATGACGAGGAGGCCTAAAAACATCTCCATGAACAAGCTTCCATCCAGATTCTTCATTAACATCTCTTTCCTAGAGATGTATTTCTTAAAATTGAGTACGAAAAAAAATGAAAAAAAGTTTGTCACTTCTCAAATGTGTGCTTACCAGGGATTCCAGATCATCATCTTCCCGAGCATATTTAGCATAATCATTTCTGAGTGTGCGCATTAATATCATTGAAACCAGACCAGTGAGGAAGATAACCATCATAAAGGAATTGAAAATAGAGAACCAATGAATCTGCATGACACAAAATGCATGTACAACAAATGCAGTTAGAGAGGAACTAGCAAAGACATAAAGTGTCCTTCATAAAACAACACCTTTTTTTTTACTGAAATGATGCCACAAATCTTGTAAAGTTGCAGTCCTAAAAAATTGGCATCTTTGCAAAATGTTATAGTTCAACTAGCGGTACACAACGTGGATAATTATTTAAAAGCACAACGCAAAATAAGGTCAGTGCTCTAGAAGTCCAGATATATTTACTAGGTCAGAAATAACCTGATGCTCAAAAAAAGGGTAGTCCAGGTAAACATCAAAACGGTGAGCAAAAGTGATATTAGTGGGGTCCCATTTAACAGAATATGTCATGTCCAATATTCTCCCAGATTCCAGTGGTTTTGGGTTCTCTTGAGTAAGGTTAACATGAATAATCTGCAAGAAATGGTAACAATGACTTAAAAAGGAAACAGATACCAGAGGCTGCAAAACTTTACGAGTTCAATGCTACATACCTGATCTTTATTGTACTGCACAATGATATTCTTATGTGTGTAAACCACATGCTTGTTATCACTGTTCCTATCAGAATGCAGCTCCCCCACAAAACCTATTTGATTGGAGAAACTAAACATTAGTGGGTAATATTACAGACCAAGTTCAAAAAACAGATACGGGACAAAGCGTTTCAAAGACGCATACCCCATAGTGGCAGATCATCTGAGCTTGTATTCATCGCATCACAGGGACAGAAGATGACAAAAGAGATTAAAATAGTAAGTAAATGGATAACTGAACAAGTTAGAGATGCAAGTAAAAAATATCTAGTCTTGTAATAAACCAGAAAAGTACATTGATCATTAAAAAAATTAATAATTTCTGATCATACATGCTGCTAAGATACTATGTAGTTCATAAAGAACACGGAAATATAGTCACTATAGATAAGTAGTACAGTGATGGTCAAAAAAACATTTAAATACCACACAAGCATACATCAATATTCTTCTTAACTCTGTCATAGAATAGATGAGTTGGATTACAATTCATACAACATGAAGCTGCTGAAAGCATTTTCATATTAAATTACAGTGAGCTATGGTATTTCAACTGTCCTAGTTCAAATTGTAATATACAGTATATACATTCAACAAATATCTGGATACACCAATACAAGGAAAAGTATATTCATCTACAAAAGATTTCTATATTAACATTAGATTGTGTGCGAGGTTAAAACTATTATAGCACTCCTATTAACTTTTAATTTGATTGTCAAGTATAACCTGACATCACTTACAGGAAATAAATCTCACAGATGATGTTGAAACGGTTGTGGTACTCGGAACAAAAATTCTGTGTTAATTTATATTTGATAAAGGATCTGTCTTACCGATCTCAAAAAAGCTATTATTTAAGCTTGGAACAATACAATACAACATGATAGAAATCTCATTGACTACAATATTTTCTTACACACACAGACTGAGAATGAGAGCAAGAAGATAAGTTATAACATCGGTTCTAGTCGAATATAATAACTTTAGAAAAGTATTGGGAAGGGAAACATTGGAGCCTTAAAATAGCCAGAGACAAAAAAAAAAAAGTTACTTTAACAGTGTTATTAAAAATTTAGCCTCACTTTTAAGTAACAGTTTGACCTTACTCTCAGATATAAATTTCATGCTGCATTGCAAATTGCTAGTTAAAAACATGTGCTGTATCTACTATCTACTATTTCCAATTTTCCACATACAAGTACATAACTGTGTCTTGACCTTTGAGCAATTCACAAATTACAAAATAGATATTTTCAAGTAGCTTCTCATTTGATATGCTAAATGCCTAAATCTACTTTTTGCTTCATAAGAAAATCCTGAAAACTTGAGAACAATCCATGCAAGTTCATAGTAAGTGTAACACTAGCAATTGCACTAAAGGCAAACATAACATACCCATGAAAAATTCAAACCAATAGCTATTTTCTATAGCTTCCTTAAAATGTTTAACCTTATCTTCATCAAGTTCAAGTTCACAAATAGTTCCCTTGTTCACATTTTCTGCAAAACAAAATAAAATAAATAAACATACCTTTACATGACCTCACCATAATAGATTCTTAGAAGTATAACTAAGTATACTTACTCTGGTACTTTATGTCTATTTGGCTATTAATCAATTCATTTCCACCCAAAACCTCACCCAGGCCACCCCACTTGTGACCAGCTTCACCAGGTGGATGGCAAAATGGAAGAGTGTAATAGTTGTATGTCTCCTGTGGATTATTATAAGGCCCGACTTTGTTTACCCATAATGTCACGGGGTCATCTGCTTGATACTGCAAAGGGAAAAAAACAGGAAAACAATTAAAAGTTACCCATTAAAAGAAATAAAAAAAGGACATATAAGTTAAGCAACAGCCTTGAAAAGGATACAGGCAAGGGCGAAAAAAATACATATCTAAAAACAATAGTTTTGCTAGAGACTATCATGAAAACAATAGTTTCATAATTATATGAATTTTCATCTAAAATCATTGAAAAGAATTTTCATCTACTAAATCAGATTAGTCCAAGCAGCACTTCAGCAAACAACGAGATTGTGTGGGCACATTTGAGAACTGTTGCCTTTTACAAAACAATAATTCTAAACATATACTTTTGAAAACCCTAACACTGTTATAACAAGAACAATCAACTCTGAAAAATAATAGACCATTTACAATAGTTAATATAAATTCGCTATTCTTAATTATCTAACTTAGAAGGTATGTAATTATGTATTGCATAAAAGAATAGAGAATTCTCTTCATTGTTCGATTCAGTAAAAACATTTAACGAAAAGAATCATAAAAATTACTGTAACTTAATACAAAGAGAGAGGCAACTGATATTGCCCTTCAGAAATATGTTTACATTTAGCCACATTTAAGACATTAAGGAAAAGATATGCACAATAAAATAACTAATCAATATAATTAAGTAAATCTAGACTACATATATTAATGTAACGTTTGATGTATTTACATTGATAATAAGATTGACTTATCAAGTAATTTGAAAGAGACGTCTAAACTAATCCAAATGTAATGAACTTAGTAGCAATATATGAACTTACAGATTTTAAGAAGACAAATCAAACTAGACCATTACCGAATCTGCTATGATTTAGTTTAATTTTTACGAAAATAATCGACTACACGAGCATGTGGCACATTTCTTAGATTTGATTTTTCTAATAAGTAATCAAATCACATTTTTTGTTCAGTTTTTAGTTTCAATTTATAAAATTAATTAGGTTCCATGTATCAGAAATTTGAGTAGACTATGGACCAAACACGGAGTAGTTGGGTTCACTTTTCAACCGTAGATGAAAAATGCAAGGTGAAGCTAGTAAAGAAAGTTTATCTTTCTTGACTACCTGAGTTCTTTCAGACTAATAGACAAAAGTAGACACTTGTCTAAATCACCACCAAAAAACAAATAGACTTCTAAAACTAAACAAACATTTTTGAAATTTGATAAACATAGCTAGTATTTGTTCAAAGGTTATACCTCCAATTTCTCAATTTCTCAACATCCATAACTCAGATATCTACATACAACCTGAATATTTATCATCCATGTAATTGAAACTTGTAGCATTCGTCCACATATTCTCCCCTCCAATTCCTAGAACATTCCAACTTCATACTTCTAAATACAACCCACAAACACATCTGTAACTATCCCCTTACCTCTTACATTTTATTACTAAATCATTACAAATCTACACTACCATCACAATTCAACACCTTATATGCATGCACCCTAAATATTTGATTCAGCATAACGTAAAACATACTGAAAACTAAACCCACCAAAAAAGGGTTTTGGCCCTTAATATCACAATTTGATCATTAAATGCCCAAAATATCACAGCTCGGTAAAATGGCCCTTCCTATCACGTAATAACGCAACTTTGAGTTGCATTTTCGAAAAACGTAAATTAAAAAGATGTTGCCTGCTTTCCTAATAATTTCCTGTATTTTTTATTTTTTTAAAAAAAGTCAAAAAAACGTATCATAATTATGCGTTTCTTACAAACGTAGCTTAAAGTTCCGTTAATCTGACAATATGTTAATCATGGCATATTGACATATACATATTAGTCCACACAAACAGAGACATGCACGTCACCACGTGCATACTACTATGTAAAAGGGGGAACCCACGTACTGTGGGTTAGTATTCTCAATCATTCACCATTACAGAAACCTTCTATTCATGTAAAAGCCACAAACGCATATTCAATTCCCGTTTATGTGTGATAGAGGGCCAACTTTTTCAAATGTGACTTTTTGGGCCTTCTTGGTTAAAATTGTGATAAATAGGACCTTTTTTCCCAAAATCATTACACTTAACACCACAATTATTAAAACTCTCCACAATCTTCAAACAAGATCAGTAAAACTCTCAGATAATAACCACATTTCGCCAGTCAATGCCTAATTCCAACACTTACTAAAAGAGTAAAAGATACATATATCATCTTTAGCATGTAAACGTATATGCACATTTACACACACACACAGAGAACATGGCTAGCATTAGGAGTTAAGTAGAGACCTATACATATCTTTCTATATAGATATTTCTGGAAGTTTTATTCTTCAAACAATGATTAGTAAAGACTCTCAGAAAATAACCACATTACGCCAATTTGTAGAAAATCCTAGCACTTTACAATCCAACATTCACACTTAGTGCAGGCACACACACACAGAGGGAACGAGAGAGAGGGGGGGGGGGACCGGGAGGGGGGTTCGGAGTGAAGTGGGCCTATAAAAATCTCTATATACATATGTGCGAGCTTTACTGATCTTCAAACACGATCAGTAAACATCAGTACAAACTCTTGGAAATTAACCACATTACGACAATTTATACATAATTCCAACTCTAAACAAACCAAACCACGGATACATGAATCCATTTATAACACACACACAAAAGAGTTAAGTTTAGGAGTAAAGCGCACATACACACACACACACACATACATATACTAATTAAATTGCATGAAGATGAGCAAAACTCTAAAAAATCAACCACATTACACCAATCTATACATAATTCCAACATTTCACCATTAAATTCAAACAAATACATCCAATTGCATCAATCTATATACATGCGCATATACACAGATACCTATATATACATATATATCGAATAGGAGAAAAAGTTAGGAGTGAAGTAAAGACCTTGTGATCAGACTCGGAAGCGAACGCCGGCGAGAGGAGAAAGTACAAGAGGAGGAGAAGGAGAGATCGACGCATCGAGATCGCCGGCGATTAAACGGAGTGGATCTACGATTCGCAGCGCCGGTGTACGGAATGATAGATAGATAGATACAGAGAGAGAAGCTTGTTTTATATTTCACCTATATTTTTAATTTTATGTACTATTATTATAATAATTAGTAATGCTATTTTATTTATTGGGTTCATGCATTATTATGAAAATCGGTGGTTCACGATTATCATTCCGATTAATACTCGATTAATCCGATTAATCTGTATTTTAATCGATTAAATTCAATTTTCATTTTTTACAACATTGATTTTATATGAAATTTTTGAAAATTAAATTATATTTTATATTTTTTAAATAATAATGAAGTAAGATTTGTAATTTAAAAAATATATTTAACGGATATACTAATTTTTTTAAAAATTCATCCTTTTAGTTTGTGCGTGAACTCCTTGAAATAATTATATATTTCAGATTCATCATTAAAGAATTATACATAATTTTGTTAATTATATTTTTTGAGATTCTTTTGAAAATGAGAAAGGATAGACTGGTAAAAACATGTATATATATCTTAATACCATTAGACAGTGGTGAAAGCGAGATTTCAAAATAACAGGATTTCAAAATTTTAGTAACATACAAAATAATCCTTGTTCAAAAAATTCAAAAATTTGAAAACTAATTGTGATCACGAAAATAAAGTCTATATCATAAAATAATCAATTCACAACTAAATTTTTATTCTAAGTGTTTGTAAAACTTAACACTTACATCGTCTACTTGTTATTTCATGAAAGAGTAAATTAATTCTAAAATCCATTTTTTATCTAAGTTTCTGAACTAAAAATGTATACTGACAGGTAATTAAATTTTTAATTTTTTCTCATCAAAGTCCTTCCATCAAATTTCATTAAACGTCCGTTAACTTTTATTAACGTGACATCTTAAATAAGGGAAAATTAAATAATATGTCCCTGAATCATTCATGTTTTATTGTCTAGGTCCCTGAACAAAAAGATTATGTATTTCAGTTCCCTCAACTATTTTATTTTTCGGTTCAAATCCATCCGTTAAAAAGATTCTAACGGACGTTAGAATCTTGACGACGTTTTACTGATGTAACATAAAAAATTTTGATTTAGATCCCTGAACTTTTCTATTTCCTGATTTAGATCTTTAAACATAATTTTTTTTAAAAATAATTAAATATTTTTAAATTTAAACGATAATCATGTTTATTTTTAAAATGTTATATTTAAAATAAATGATAAACATAAAAAATTATGTTAAGATTTTTATGTTTAAAATTTAAAAATATTCAATTATTTTTAATTTTTTATTGTATAAAGTTTTTCGGCTTAGCATGACTAGGGCTGTAAATTGATTCGGACTATCCGTGAACCTGGTTCGTATCTGGCTCGAACATATGATACACATATCAAATTTGTTTTATTCTTAGATTAAATGGTTATTTATATAGTTCAAATAAAAAATAATACTTAATGTTAGTGGATTATATTTGACTCGTATTCGATAGTATATTTTGACATGCTAATTGTAATAGACATTAAAAGTGGTTTGAGAATTGTAAATTTAGATGTTTAGAGTTGTGTACGGTTTTAAAATTTTATTTTTAAAATAAACGATAAACATAAAAAAAATTATATTCAGATTTTTATGTTTAAAATTTATAAATATTCAATTATTTTTAAAAATTTTATGTTTAAGTACCTAAACCAGGAAATGTAAAAGTTGAGGGACCTAAACCAGAAATTTTTATGTCACATCATCAAGATTCTAACGTTCATTAGAATCTTTGTAACGGAAGTATTTGAACCAGAAAATAAAATAATTGAAGAACCTGAAATACAAAATCTTTTGTTCAGGGACATAGACAATAAAACACGAATAATTTAGGGACCTAATATTTAATTTCCCCCTTAAATAAAGATGAATTAATCTTAACGTACATAAACTATTAGTCATTTTTTATGCAAGTCTCTAAACTATTAGTAATTTTTTATATAAGTTTTTGAAGTGAAAATTTAAATTTAAATCTCAATTTTATATCAAAAATCACATTTATTGCTCATTTATTTTTTATTTACTTTTATTCTTTTTAGTTTAGAACTTTATTTATTTTCTTTTTTAATTTTGCATATATTTGTATTCTAAACAGGGGATTTGCATATATTATATTTTTTTATATAATAGGGGTTTTAAAAATGATTTAAAAAAATGATTATTAAATGTATATAAGTTAAGATATAATAATAATGTATCGAATATAAATAATTTTTGAAAACATGATGTTGTGTTATTATATAATAGAATAGATGGATTGAAAAATAAAGATATATTAATTAGAAACTAATTAGTATATATTAATAAATATAGTATTATAATGATTAATGAGAATGTTAAAATTAATATGTATTTATTATAAAGAGGTTAGAGATAATAATTTCATTTTGATTAAATTTATAATTATATATATCTTATGAAGGGGTTAAATTTTTTGAAAGGCCAATATATAGATAATAAAATTCAGATACAAGACGGGGATACACTTGGGATCAAACAAAACTCTTACCCTCTAGGACCCTTCTAACTAGATTCCACCATTGAACTATAATATTTGCTCTTGCATATTCTTCAAATTCTGCCATAGCCACGAGGCTTCTTCCACATCAAAATCCGGTGTTGCTATGATTTTCATCAATCTGCTTTTTGCAACTTCCATTCCTTCCACATTGCTACCTATATTTATCTTGATTGCTTTGTTTGCTCGCCCCTCAACATTTATACTTGCCATCGGCTTGTTGAGAGTACCTGTCAGGCATGCTTCCAGGATATCTTTTACTTTGACTCCTTCTCGTACTGTTTCTTCTAGGCCTATCTCCACTTTGTTGAAACTTTTATGGATCTGTCAAGTTGTTTGTTATCTATGAGCTGAATTTAGTGTTGCTTGTTATCTATGAACTGAATTTAGTATCTTATGAGGGTATTTTAGTAATTTAACAGATGAATAAAATCATTTACTCAAAATTTGATGTTAAATTTGATGTTGTGGTATTATATAATATGTAGATTCCTGAGAGTGAGATTAAAATAAATTTCATTATAAATACACCAGAGCATATTTGTAATTATAGAAAGTAAAATTTAAAATAATAAAATTGTCATTAGTATTTATATATATATATTCCACGTATCCTCATCCTCAAGAACATTTTTCACTTTATTTATTAATATCATTTTGCTTTATAAATCGTACGAGTTTATGAATGAGATAGTGAATGAATCAACCAATACATTAAATATTTAGAAAAAAGAACCCATATGGCACATGTCGGGGACAAAATACCCAGAATGACACAAGTGAGAATTATGACCCCAAATAGCACTACATAACACAACATTAAGTGGTGTTTTAACTATTACCAAAAACGCTACATGAATTCGCGTTTATGTGTCAAAACGCCACTTCGTGTAACATTTTTGACAATTTTACTGACCCTTAGCAGCTTCATGTCTATTATTTGACCTGTGTCTGTTGGTGTCCTAAACACAAATTTCAGATTCAATTGATTTCGGAATGTCGGATTTGGGTTCTTCCGTGGTGGTGTGGATCTACATGGATGGTAATCTTCAACAAACTCAATTAGACGGGTGTATTTACGATAGGCCTATTTCTAAGCATGGTAAACTTGAATGTAGTATGATTTTAGTATATTGTGTGATGTGACGGGTGTATTTACGATAGGCCTATTTCTAAGCATGGTAAACTTGAATGTAGTATGATTTTAGTATATTGTGTGATGTGATGTTCTTAAGATTGAAAATTGAAAGGAGTAAATATGAGTTGAAGTGATAGTATAAACGTAAAAACTCGGATGATATGAAGTTTGGTATTGTGCCAATTGAGGATGATGATGATGTTGAGTTAATGTTTGGAGTTGTTCTTGCAAAAGGACCCCTTTCTTTGTTGAAATTTATTTGAAAAAATTATCAAAATTGTAATTGGTTGAAAGTAGCTCGAGAGTTGCCAAAAGGAATAGTAGTATATGTTTTGAAGGGCAAACAAGTAGTAATAGATATTTTGGTAGATAATCGAGTAGTAGTAGACGTGTTGAGGGTAATGATGTTGTTGATAGTGGATTGATGATTAAAAATTCAAGATTTAATATTATTTCTTTTGATTAGTCGATTTTAAAGATGAAAGATGATGTGTCAAATTCTATGAATTTGAGGGAGGGGATGTTATTTAGTTCTAAAGAGGAATTGATGCATACCGTGAAGAAAGTTCATGTTCGTAGTGATCAAGAGATTGTTGTTACTAGGTCAAATATTTTGAATTGGCATGTGGCTTCTAAGTGGAAAGATAATGGTTGTGTGTGGAAGCTAAAGGCTAGGTTGCGGAGGGCATATGACAATTTCCAAATCATGGAAACATCGGGGCCACACACATGTATGAACACTACCATTACCCAAGACCACCGTAACTTGACTTATTCAGATATTATTGAGGCAATTAAAGAACAAATTGTAGCTGATCCCACAATTAAAGAAAAAGTGTTAATGGCGATGACAAAAAATATTTGTTGTTACCAACCGGGTAGGAAGAAAATTAGAAATGCCAAGAAACTTGCAATGAATGAAGTACATGGGTCTTATGAAGGATCATACGAATGCATCCTTCATTTGATGGAAACATTGCAATCATTTAATGTTGGAACCAAGGTTGATTGGTTTTTTTTTTAAGAAAATGAGTTGGGAGAGCATGTGAGTTTAAAAGTATTTTTCTATTTTTACACTAGTAGTGCATTCATGTGTGTATTTTTTAATTTTGAATATGTTAGGGTTCAATAGTTCACATTTTAGGGTTTACAGATGTTCTATAATAATGAATGCTATATATATATTTGAAACAGGAAATAACATTCAAGAGACTGTTTTGGGATTTTAAGCCATTCATTGATGGATTTGAGCACTGCATACCAGTCATTCAGATAGATGACACTTACCTTTATGGGCCTTATCCTAGTATTCTTTTGAGTGCAACAACAGATGATGGATTCAGTCACATTCTTCCATTAGCCTTTGCAATAGTTGATGCTGAGAACCTCTCTAGTTGGGGTTGGTTTATAGAGTGGTTGAGGAGGTTTGTGGCAGGTGGGAGGTATGGTATTTGTGTTATTTCTGACAGACATGCGGAGATCATGGCAGTTATGCAACAGACTGGATGATGTGAGTCACATGACCATCATCAGTTCTGTGTTAGACACCTCATTGCAAACTTTACTTCTGCACATAGTAGAAAAGGTTTGAGGGATAGGGTTGTTCATTAGGCTTCTCAGGTGCAGCCGAAGAAATTTGATTTATTATGGGAGCAGTTGTTGATTGTGGAGCCTAGGGCGGTTGAGTGGTTTGAGAACAAACCATTGATGAAATAGTCATTAGCACATGATGAAGGAAAACGTTTTGGGATCATGACAACAAACCATGCTGAAAGTTGGAACAACATTATCCTTAATGCTAGAAAGCTCCCTATTACATCATTGGTTAGAGAGCTATTTTTGAAGATTGTTAAATATTTTGATCAAAGGCGGGTAAAATTTGTATCACAATCCCTTAGAGGTCAAATCTTCACTAAGTATGCCAACAAGATGTTGAGTAGAGCGATCACACGTGCTAGTAGACATAATGTGAAAGTGTTTGATCGAGACACTTAGTTGTTTCAAGTAATTACTAGGAAGGTTGGAATCAATGGGGTAATAGTCATACCGTTCGGATCCACGAGTCTATGTGTTCATGTGAGAAATGGCAAAATTATTGAATCTCATGTTCTCATTTGATTGCTTGTTGTGCCCATGTGAAAATGAACCATGAAATGTTTGTTGGTGATTGTTATAAGTTGGAGAACGTATCAAAGGTATATAGTAGTATATTTGAACCAATACCGTATAAAGGGGAAACACGTTGGCCAATGCATATTGATTTTTCAAAGGTAACTCGTGACAAAAGTATTGAAAAGAACAAAGTCGAAGAGATTTAAGAATGCTATGGATTTTCAAGCGCCGAATAAGAAGAAATTAGCTATTTAATTTATCTTGTAATTTATTTTAGAGATACTTTGTTAGAATGTGGAGACATGTTATTATAATTTATTTTAGAGATACTTTGTTAGCCTTTTTTTTTTAGCTTTGTAATATTTTTTATTGTTTATGGTTTCCAAATTGCCATGTTTTTTGTGTGTTGTTGTGTAGGCTGTGGTTTTAGTGATACATTGTTGTGTTGTAGTGTTTTTGTTTATGTGGTTTCTGCAGGGGCTGGGGAAATTGCAAAAACGCTAGATAAAGTGACGTTTTCTCTTCTAAAACGGCACTTCGTCTACCGTTTAAGACTTGAAACAACACTTCATGTAGCGTTTTGACTGTAAAACACTACACGAAATAACATTTTGACTTTATATTTTTATGTCGAACTAAAAGGATAAAACACGAGTCGAAGTAGCGTTTTTCCTTTTGAATGCTACACGAAATAGGTTTTTAAGCTGAACACTGCATTAATTAGCGTTTTAATGTGCCATTTAGGGTCTTCTTTCTCATGTGTGCCATTTTGGGCATTATAGCACATGGATGTGTTATATGGGTCCAACACCAAAATATTTAGTCCTTTAATTATTATTTTGATTTAATTTGCCCATAAATTTTTCAGTTAAATAATATTATTATTAAATTCGACTCATTTATAGTAAGGACGTAGAATGAATATATAATAAGTTGAATTTAAATGAAAGATGGAAGTTGAGATTTGTATATTTATTATTTTTCTTCATTCTAGTTTATTGTTTTTATATTTTTAAAAAATATAATATTTTTTAAATTTATGCAAACTAATTAATTAGTTGAATTGCAAACTTCAATCCGGTCACAGTAACAAACGGAATTCTAATTAATGAAGAAGTATAATTCTATTCTATAGCATAAAATAATTATAATAGTACATTAAAATCTCAACTAATCGATAAATTAATAATTTATAATAAATTAATATTTTCAATACAATTTTTTGATCTTTCACATAATGATAACAGTATATTTTTTATTTTAATTAAATAATAATTTTAATAAATTAATAAAATTTTCCGACATTATTAATTTATAAAATTTTTACGGTACGGCCGACCTTTATAATCTATCCTCCTCCTACTACCAAACGTATATACATACATATATACATACGTGTAATTTATAGCTTCTGTTATTGTCTGGGAATATCTTTTGATTCTCTTTTCTCTCTCCAAACACTCCCTTTCTCTGTCCTATATAATCATTATTACAGTATTATTTACTGCCCTAATCAGTAATCACCCATCTTTTCCAATTATTTACATAAAGATTGTACGTTTACTCTTTGAAATTACCCATACTTTTGTAAAATAAGTTCTAAAATCCCCAATTTGAATTCTTGAAATTTCAAGATTTGTTATCTGGGTCAGTTTTCTTGTGTAATTGGAGCTGGCCCAGTTGGTTAATTGGATCAATTTTGTTGAATTAGAGCTCAATTGGTGGAGAGTTAAGTGATAAAGTTAGGATTTTTATATCAAGATGGACAAGTATGAGCTAGTGAAAGATATTGGGGCGGGGAATTTTGGTGTTGCAAGGCTTATGAGGAATAAAGAAACTAAAGAGCTTGTTGCCATGAAATACATTGAAAGAGGCCACAAGGTGTGTGTGTGTGTGTGTGTGTGTGTGTTTTAGGTTTTGGAGTGGATTTCTATTTTATGTTGTAGTGAATAACTGTAAACTGTGTGTATGTATATGTTTATATATTTGTTGAGAAGCTGGTAACTATTTACCTTTCGAATTTGTCAACTTACTTGATAAAATCTCACAATTTGTTACTTGGGTTTTATTCATTGCGCGCTTGTGTGTATGTATAGATACTGTCTAGATAAATATATAATTGAAAGTGTCACAAGTTTGGAAAATATTACAATTAATTTTCCCTGATTATGTATTAAAGGGGTCAGTTGTCATATTTATCGGTTGTATGAAAAATCATGTGTATAATGTGCTATGGATGATGATCAGCTTTTTTAAATTGCCACTTATTAGTACTGCATTGCTTTAAGTCTTATTTGTCGTTAATATTGACAATGTTTTCATGTTCCAAAATTTCAGATTGATGAGAATGTTGCTCGGGAGATCATAAATCATAGATCACTTAGGCACCCGAACATTATAAGATTTAAAGAGGCAAGCATCTTTCAGTTTTATACGTATTGCTAACTTTGTATTTCAATGTGTGAGGGTAAAGGCGAATGAGGCTCAATTTGATTTTCTTGTTGTAATGGCGGGCTTTCAATTTACAGCTGGTACTTACGCCCACCCACCTTGCTATTGTCATGGAGTATGCAGCCGGCGGAGAGCTTTTTGAGCGGATATGCAATGCAGGGAGATTCAGCGAGGATGAGGTTTCTTAAATTTTATCAAAAATTGTAGAGAATTTATTCTAACCTTGAGGCGGCCAATATTTGGTTTAAACTATTAGTCCTGTTGTTTGACTATTGTATCTCAAAAAATCTCAGGCTAGATACTTCTTCCAGCAATTAATATCGGGAGTTGACTACTGTCATTCCATGGTAAGGATTTTTGTTTTACTTGAAAACTGTATGTATTTTGGTGCGTGTTACAAATTTTTTGGGTTAATTTGTAAAATAATAAAATCCAAGCTAGATATTGTTGTATTTCGATTATGAGAAATGTGCTAGTTTTGTATGTCACTGGGTTTGCTTTATTGATTAGCTATTATTCTGGCTAGCAAATATGTCATAGGGACCTGAAGCTGGAGAACACTCTCTTGGATGGGAGCCCTGCACCACGTCTGAAAATATGTGATTTTGGGTACTCAAAGGTAAGTGAATTTAAAATTGTTGCATCAAGTTCCATAAGTTGGTAGTCTCTGCTTAATCACTTCTATATTTTATCTGCAGTCATCTCTGCTCCATTCAAGACCCAAATCAACTGTCGGCACTCCAGCATACATTGCTCCTGAGGTTCTCTCCCGCAAAGAATATGATGGAAAGGTAATCATATGACAGATTCGGCTCACAACTAAGTTAACTCTCGCATTACTTGTGTTAATATACTGTTTTCTGAGATTTATCTACTTGTTAATTTGAATATACAGTTGCAGTATATTTTTTGCCCAATATTATAACCTGGGAGGCTGCTATTCTTTATGTGTATTAAATTTATATTTTGTATTCAAATGGTTCTACATATCATTAATATTTTGAGTGTTAATGTTTGTGCTTCTTGTGTGGCTGTTCGATTGAAAACACAATTTTCAAATTTGGCAAATCTTGTGTGGCTGTACTTTGTATGTTTTCTCATGTTCTTTTTCGCTTGATGCATCCTTTTTATTTGAGCTGGTTGCGCCTTGCTGGTAGTAGGGTTATACCACTGTTCACCATGTACTGGAGCACAAGTGAAATATTGTCTTTATTATAATCCCTTGCACGATTGTCTTGTGATTCTTCTACAGTATACTACGTGCTATATATTGTATTCCCAACTGGCTATGTTGTCCGAAAATGTTAAGTTTGGCTCCTGAAACAGTAGCACCGAACTAAAGATTTTGGTTTAACATCGTCATCCACATGAATGAATTCCTTTGTTGAATGGTCATCATTTAATTTTGTGTTATTTTATTTTAGATGGCGGACGTATGGTCGTGTGGAGTGACACTGTATGTTATGCTGGTGGGAGCATACCCTTTTGAGGATAAGGCAGATCCAAGAAATTTTAGGAAGACTATTCAGGTCAATTATAGCTTTCTAACTTTTCTTACTATGAAATTACTACTGTCACTTGTTGTTTATATCCCTTAACCATATCATCTTTCTCCAGCGGATAATGGCTGTTCAGTACAAGATCCCTGACTATGTGCACATATCTCAAGATTGTAGGCTTCTTCTTTCTCGTATTTTTGTTGCCAGTTCAAACAGGGTACGTCTATTTGAAGCTGAGATTTGTGTTAACTGTTTAGATATTTCCTTGTGATCTATTAACGTAATGGGAACTGTTTTTTTTCTTGTACATATGCATCTCTTCTATTGATATATTATTTTTCTGCAATTCCATTATTTTTATTAGCTCTAAACCTGAGATGTTTCTGTCCCATTATGTGCAAATCTGTTGGGTCAGTAATTGCTTGCCTTGGAGATGCAGACATAGTTTGTCAAAGAACGGTTTAGCTTGAGAGTCACAATATGTTTTATCTGCTGTAATCTTCGTTTGTATTGAATTACCGAGAGTGGAGAAAGGAAAAGAGTGAGTATTCTTGTTTTAATTGTGTCCTTTATGCAGAGAATCACCATTAAAGAAATAAAGAATCATCCATGGTTCTTAAAGAACTTGCCCAGGGAATTAAAAGAAGTAGCTCAAGTCCAGTACTACAGGAAGGAAAACCCGGCATTTTCTCTCCAAAGTGTGGGTGACATAATGAGGATTGTGGAAGAGGCCAAGAATCCTCCTCCAGTTTCACGTTCTATTGGAGGGTTTGGGTGGGGAGAGGAAGACAATGACAAAGAAGAAGATGTAGAAGCTGACGTAGAGGATGAGGACGAGGATGAGTATGATAAGCAAGTGAAGGAAGCCCATCAAAGTGGGGAAGTCCCTCTTACGTAAGAGAGTTTCAAATTCATGAACTCGAGGTTTTTCAGACTATGACATGTGTTTATATTTTCAGTTGTGGAGATTAATTAATGTTATGTAAATTTTGTGTGCACTATGTGGTTAATAGGTTTGTGAATTGAATGTGGGAATACTTCTTAGGAGTACGATCATCAAATGATAGTGTTTTGGTTTGTGCTTATTTTCAAAAAACATGTGTGCTTGGATTCTGAAGGGAATTATTTTGTATAATTATTTTTGCCCTTTAGAGTATAGATGTGGTTTATATTCATATGTTTAAAGAATTTTGACCCGACATAGCTCACGAATCAAAACGTGTCATATATCATGCCGCATCATTTGATAAAATTTTTGGGAATATTTTTAGGTATCTAATACTAATTATTTATCTATACTCAATCACCGATTAATCCATGTTCGGTAGCTCATTGAATTGATTAAGTTTCCGATTATTCAATTAATCATTCCGATTAATGTCCGATTCATCCGATTAATTCATGTTTCATGCTTTCACTGTCTAATTCCGATTTTCATTTTTTACGACACTAATTTAATGTAATAATGTTTACTTGTCATCTTCACTATCAACCTTAACATTCTTCGACTTATCAAATCTCGAAAGTAATCCGACAAATCACATAATTATCGTAGGCACTTGAACAATATTCATGCATCTTCCAATATCTAAGCTTA
The DNA here is from genome assembly GCA_028671895.1 of Oenanthe sinensis. NCBI lineage: Eukaryota > Viridiplantae > Streptophyta > Magnoliopsida > Apiales > Apiaceae > Oenanthe > Oenanthe sinensis. The sequence continues at coordinate 6,734,254 of CM053808.1, forward strand.
ATTATGGAAATCAACCATGTCCCTTGTACCATTAGTATCATTAATCTGAAAGACGAACATCCTCTTGTATCCAATAATATTTTTACCCTTATTGTCCATTATTTTCTTAGGACCGGTTATGCCAAGTTCCCCACCTAGCTTTCTTAATTCTTAACATACCGTTCTTTCCTCGTACTCGATGATGATTTCTGATCAATACTAGTATATGATACTACTTTTTTTGTTAACTTAACAAATACATATACAATCTTTTTCTTACCAGAGAATCAGAGATGATCCATGGCATCGATAAATCATCGAAAACCTCCCATGGATTCTCATTGGGATCACAAATCTTCTTCCCCCTCAATGTTGTAATCTGGAAGCTTTTTACCATGGACTTTGGGCTTCAAGAAATATGTTAATAACTCTTCATCCGTTGGAGAAAATATATAATCCGGTAGAAACTCTAAACCCATAACTAATAACACAAAAGCCTTCGATAAAAATAAAGAAACTACAAATATATAATATAACTAGAGTGATATAGAAAAGAGAAAAGTGGTCATGAGAATGACTTCAGCGAGTTAGATTGAATTCTAACAAAAGGATGCCAAAATTGTAAATATTATCTCCTCCTCCTGTATTACTTTTCTCTCGATTAATATTTTTTCAGTCACCCTCAATAGCAACAAGCCCCGTAGAAAACAATGAACATTCTTATAACAAGTGACAAATGATGGAATGAAGATTACACTTCGCGGAATGTCACAAGTTGACAAAAGTAACTCTGCGAGAGACAAATGACATATTAACCTTAAGTGCAAGCTTAATCTCTTTTGTGTCTACTTAAGCAGATTACACCTTGACTGCTTTAAATGCCGGATGAAGCAACCCAAGCTCGTCCTTCTCCTCAATAGGATTGCTGGTTTCATTTCTTGTTCTCTGAACTTTCCGACTAGCTAGTGTTTTATGTTTAAAACCATACATCTGCAGAATCTGATTATCCGCAAAATTAAATGCCCGATCCATCTGCTTTAAGCACCTCTCAACTGGATAATCACCAAACTTTCCACACGGCTTGCACCCTACAAAATGTGTAACAAGTGGCCACCGATGATCACCATAACCAGGCTTGTAATTTTCCATCATCTCCTCGTACCGATCAACCAAAATCCCCCAATATCCATGTAAATAATAATGATTCTCAAGATACACCTTTTCAGCCCACTTCTGCTTCTCTGATGCTAACAGATAAACCATCGCAGACTGATCATCTGCTTCGAAAACAGGCCTATCTTTAAGCTCCCTTGTCAAAACCACCCCTGCTTCATCTCTAACCTTCCCTTTCGGTCCCATTGGGGCCCAAGCATCCAAAATATCCAAAGACCATTGACAATTCCTCAACAAAAAACTCCCCGTGTTCAATCCAATCCAATTCTTATCATCATACACCATCTCATTCCACCCATGCAACACCAAATTCTGATCCTCATAACGCTTCCACGGGATCTCAAATGCCATATCCGTAAACATGGCATCACTATCCATCCACCACAAAAACTCAACTTCAGGATGTGACAACAAAAGCTTCCTAATCAACGGAAGCTTAGCCCAAAAACCAGCCATTTCAGCATCCAATAATGCCATATTATAAAAAACCTCAATCCCGTGTAACCTACAATAATCAACCTTATTCTTTATCGCCTTCAACAAATAATGATCCCCAACCGGATTCTCACAAGGTTTGGGGGCTGACCCTGTAACCAACAAAACCCGGGGTTTTCCCGGCTGCACAAAATTCGGAAACCCCGGGTTATTCCTCAACCATTCCCCTCTTACCTCATCCCAATTACTAATTTTAGGTCCAAGACTATAAGGCACATTCACATGATCAATTTCATCACTTTCATCATCAACAAACAATTTAGTAATATCAAGATCACCATAACTATTAACCTTATTCGGATTACCCAACGACGTCGTCTCAACAACAGTTGTGACCTGCTCAAGAACCCTACGAGGCTCCGACCTCTTCCGGTAAAGAGTAAATGTATCCCTTATCTCTTTCAAGTCTTGCTCCGGCGTCCCAAATTTCCCGGCACCTAAATTCCCGCGCAAAACAACAATTGTAAGAACCAAACAAAACAAAGTGAGCTTGCTGTTTCGTATAATCCGATGAATTTGCCGGCTCCGCCGTTGTCCGAACCAACGCTCCAACATTTTCCGGCCAAAATCAAACCCCCCCCCCAAAAAAAAGCCAATAAATATTACAAAAAAAACACCAATTCAGCAGCAAGATTACAATTTGTGAAATGGGGTTCTCTCAAAATCAAATCTTTCGAACAAAAATGTGTAAAAACACACGAATTGCAGCTAAAAATCGAAACTTTTTGCTCAAAATCAAAAAAAGATTCCGATTATTATGGTAAAAACAAATGGGGTTTTGATTCTACGAGTATAAAGTTGAGACAGAACAAAAGATTTGATTCTAATCCAACGATAATAGTACTACATTATTATAATGAAAATGTGAGTAATAACGCGTATATATACATATAAATTTTGAAAATATGAAGGTGAAAAGGTTGTTTTTTTCTTGAAATGGGACCCGCTTGTGTTCAAATATAGGCTATTTACAGGTGTTTGTTTGGGACATTTGTATATATATTACCATCATCTTAGCTGGCTTTTATTAGGCTTTTTATTTTAACACGTATTCTCTACTTTATTTTTAGTAATTATATGTTGGTTTTTTTCTTTTTATTATTTTATTTAATATGCTATTTATCTAAAAGCTTTTTTCCAATATATTGATATTACAAAATTATTTCTTTCCCCTGATATTTATATTATTTTAAACTATTTTAATTTTATTATTTATCTTCTTAATTACTTTTAATAGTTTATCTGAATCAAAAGTTTATTGTGTTTAAATTTTTTAATTATGTTCTAAAATTGTTAATAAAAATAATTAAAATATATTTCATCAGATTTAGCAGAGATTTTTGAGAAGCTATCAGGAACCAGCATGCACGTATATATCATGTGGAGCACAAGTGCACAACAGCTATATGTACTATGAAGTCACGTCTACTAATGCCATATATACTTTGTTTTTTCTCTTGGTCAACAAAGATTTGTGGGCCCACTTAAGTTTTCTTAAACTTTCAGTTATTTTATTATTTATAAATAAAATATAAATTTTGACTTGTAAATTTTACTATTTGGATAAAATTATATATATTTTATTATGTATAAAAATTAATAAAATACTAAAAGTACCATTTTAAAGGAATGAAATATATATATATATATAGAAAGTCTACTATTATAAAAAGAAAGTCAAATTATAAAAATCAAAATAAATAACTTAAATAATTACATATTTTCTAATTTTAAAATTCATTTACAAGTTATTTATAATTTTCTTTTTTATTACTATACAAAAGGTTGCAAATAAATATTGATAGCCGATTAGCCGGCGAGAGTCATCGTTCAAAAAGGAGGCAGTAATCAAAAAGTAAAAACAATGTTTTTAGAGTAAATTTTAGCAAGCAATAGAAATGTTTTTGAGCTACGGGTACACATATTGTCTCAGAGCATGTTTCAGAGGAATTCTAATTATTAAGCTATCCACGGATAAGTTTTATGCAGACTGTAGGTGGCAATTGGCATCATTTAGTAAAAAATCACTAGCTTTAATTTCTGCGAGAAGTATATTTGCTACATCCAGTAAACTTTTATTTTTTGATAAATGAGGGCAGCACCTACACAAGATATATTAAATAAAAATTATGTACAAAAGAGTTTTGAGAGGACTCCTCTCAAGAAGCAAGACAAAGACCCGTGAAACATTCTCCACACGAAAAAACCAAAACGAAACCCAAAAAAGCTATCACCACCGATAATAAGAAATTCTAGCAATCTACGACAAGATAAAAAAACCAAACAAAAAACTCTGCATGCAATAGCTTCCAGAGTCCAGCAGCCATCTAAACATCACCACTACAGCACCATGAAAAAGCCAGTAAAACAGACACCAACCCTGAAAAATTAGCATAACAATGCATATGCCCCCTTCCGATGCCAAAACCACCGTACCAGCAAACCAGCACAACCACACACCACCACATGTTTGCATCAGACCTCATCAATTCTGCAATACACTCCTGGCACCTATTCTCCAACCTGCAGCAAATTTCACTAATCATCCCAAATGAAATCCCCGCACCACCTGCCCCCAGACCAACATCAGTGCTTGATCTTCTGTGATGACCATACCAGCCTACAAAACCATTTGAAATATCCTCCCAAGCAGCCATGACACCCCAGTAAAAGATTGCACAATTGTTACCAGGGTCCTGCAGCATTGATGTACTCCAGAAAATAACTATATTGCAGCATAAATCACAAGAAAACCCATTCTGCCTTTCTGGGAATTGCATTGAGAATTGAAACTTGTCACAAGCCTCTTGCACATAACTTCTCCAGACTTTTGCTTCACACCAGGTATTATGCATGTCTAGAGCCCAATTGCAACATGTTATAGATTCTATAATAGCGTTTGTGCAATTTCTGCAGGTCTGATATCCCAGCATGAGACTCAAGCTACAAAGAACAATATCTGCAGCCACACAACTCGTTAAATTATCGTCATACCAGATAGACCACTGCTGCAAACCTGTATACCTGCTCCTGTGTATACACCTAGCAGACACTATACCATAGAATTGCGAGGCCTGGATTAATTTGCACAAAAATATATGCTTCCAAGTCACCTGGATCCCACCCACCGTATTGCAGCACCACCTGCAATCAACATCCACCATACCAAAACAAGATCCTGTACATCCTGAGAAAACCGTTAGAACACCATCTATACATCTGGTATGCTGAGAATACCATTTGAAGATCGGGGAATCCAGACACTAGCAACACAAGCTTCGACACATCTCGAATACAGCATCCAACATCCATTACACCAGCTGCAATCAGATTTTAAAAAACAAGCCATCCCAGAAAAATAACTTCTGCAAAATGCTAGCAGACCTGCAAAATGTAACAAATAATTAGATAAATAAAGCTTGATTTTCAGATCTTGCTTCATCTCCATACAGTACCAACAGCCTTTTATTTTCAGCTGCAATTTAACCCCCAAACCAGATCTCCTGGCACCCCAAGTCCCCAACTATGTAACAAATTCTCCAATTTTGAGCCATCTGATAAATATAGCCGAGAAGTTTCAGACAGCTGCACTCTCTCATCATCAAATTTACACGATGCAACTTCAGCAAAATTAATGCAACTTTCAAATATTGCAGATCTTGGCCGCACACCTAAATTGCAGGTCTGGGAGCACCAAAAAGCAACCTGCAATTGCACTACCTCTGCAATTCTGGCCCCAATGATAAATTCTGCAGGTCAGCATATGATAAAAAAAAATAAACACCCACTTAAAGAAATTCAACTCTTGCAAATCTGCTACAGAACTTATAACATATGCCATGTTAGCTCCATTCTGCAGCACTACACATCTAGAACTGCATCTTGTACCAGAGTAGCTCCAATCTGTCCCCACCTTAACTCAAAATCTGTTACACCCGACTCCAGACTTGCATATGTATATCCACAGACCCATTCGAGCTACTACACTCCTACTTCTCCACCACATCACAAACCAGCTTAACCCCTCACACCAGTTATCATTCAACAAATCTCTGCATCACAATCCAGACCACAGATCCCTGGGAACAATTCCTACTACAAACCTGAGACCCAACTACAAGTCTGGGAGAACAATGATGTGAAACTGTACCATACCATTGAAACACCCATGCACCTGCATAATCTGTAACATAATCAGATCTGCATAAACTTGCAAATTGAGACCCCCACAACACCATAAGCCATAAAAATGCAGAACTGATACAGCATAAAAACCACCTCAGGCTAGAGACAAATCCCGACATGAAACTCCCATCTATACCTTCAATTTTCTGAAAAAATAAATCAGATTTCCAGAGAATTATGCCCCCAGTTTTCTGCAAATTCCCCAATGGCATCAAAAAAACATCACAGCAATACTCTAGATCCTTTTTCATGTACTGAATATACCAGACCTGCAGACCTACAACAAGCCATATAGAAAACTTTAAATGGCATCCGAAAATATCACCCGGGTCCCATTCGAATATACCATCAAACAATAAACCCACAAACACGACCCTCCAGAATCTTAACCAAATCAAATTCAGCCACTCAATTAAATAAATCTTAGCACACCTCCTAAACATCACATTACTAACATACTTTCTTCGAACAAATCTGCATCTCCTAGACCAATCTCCATAATGCACCAAAATCCAGCACCTTGCATAGCTATCTAATAAAGACCTCCACCTATGCACCCACTCAACTAACACACCCCAAACACTTACAACTACAGTCTCCATTTGGGTTAGTAAGAGAACAAAGAGCTTCTCTCCTTCCCTAAAATTCCAGACCTCACTAACCATTAAATTATTTGGATTGAAGGTTGCTCCTCTTTACATTCCAAGCAACTAAATTTTCTCGGACTAGCTGTGTCCATCAACCTCATCCCCATGAGTTTATTCCTGATATCATCCTCAATATTAGAGATAACTTGCTGCACTGATCCTTAGAATTTTGAAATATTCTTAGATTTCGTTCTTGCCAAATATTCTTAGATTTCGTTCACAAGCGAGCCAATCGAGCCTCCTTTCCATTCGGTACTGCAGTTCCCACCAGATCCTCCCAATTTCCAAAATTAAAGTTACAAAATCCTCGGCGTTGAAAGTGTCTCAGAATTAACCTACAGTACCCACACTCTAAGAAAAGATGATCCACCGAATCTCTCTGCCCATCACAGAACCCACATCTTCTCCTACTTTGAACTTGCCAATATCGAAGTCTGTCTTGAGTTAAAAGTCTTCTCCTAACAGCTAACCACAGGATAAAAGAGTGCTTGGGAATACATTTCGAGTACCAAACCAGGTTACACCACTGCACATTGTCAAAACAATTTTCGACTTATCAGGCTTTCTGTCGTTGCACAATCCGTCAACAAGGATACAGGATACTACACATGTAATTGGGATATTAGGGACAGGTGAACCAGAAAATAGTAACAGCTAGTTTGAGTAAATCACATCAAAAGAATTTCAAGTTTTTATATATCGCCTATCAAGAAATAGGTATAATATCGAAGCAGAACGTAATAGAATAAACAAAGGTCTTCAAGTGCAAAAATTGTGAGAAACATTGCTAACAGAAGGCAAATTGGGGTAATAGGCTAATAGCCATCAATGCAAAGTAGGAGATTTAAAAGTTACGGTTAGTATTTCATCTCATTGTCTTGAGTCTCGAGGATAGACGACATTTAAACAATATTATATAATCCATGCTGCATTACATCTACACGTGACTAGTTACTGCTGCATCACATGAGAAAAGGAATCAAAATTGGTACAGGCATCACCTACCTAATTGCAAGATTTCTGACACATGGAATGAAGGATTGGATCATGAACTTCTGATGAGAGTAGATGCTCTAAAACGAAGGTGGTAGATGCATCTGCTGAGAAACCGCAGTCAGCCATTTTGTCTATAAACAAACTTGCCTCACTATACTTCTTGTTATAAAAACATCCACGAATGATAATATTATAAGTCCTACTATCAGGAATCAAACCATTACAGTCCATCACATGAAACAAACAGAGTGCCTTATCAACACATTGGTTCTTGCAAAGACCATTTAACAAGATTTGGTATGTACCGAGACTCGGCTTATAGCCTTGATTTTGCATCTTATAAAAAAAGACAAGTGCTTCTACAGATTTACCAATCAGACATAACCCATGTAACAAACTGCCATAAGTTTCAACTATGGGTTTCACACCTTCACAAGCCATTTATCTAAAGATTTCCATGGCTATGTCTAGTTTCAACTTCTTGCAGTATGCATCCATTATAATGTTATATGTACAAGTATTGGGATATATCTGTTTACTTGTCATCGTTTTTAGCACATCCAATGCTTCATCCATTTCCCCTAGTGAACAATATGCTTGCATGAGACTACAGTAGGTTACTATATTAGGATATTCACCCCTCTCATTCATTATCTCAATTATCCGCTTTGCGCCGTCTACTTTCCCAATCTTACAATATGCATTGACCAATATACTAAAAGTATATACATTTGGGGAAATGTTCATATCAATCATCTCTTTCATCATCAACTCAGCATCATCCCACCTATTTGAGTTGCATTGCCCCTGAATCATTGAACTATAAGTTACAACATCGGGCTTAATATCCTTCTTCGTCATTTTAGAAAAAAGATTCATTGCATTATCAACAAAACCATGTTTACACAATCCATCAATTATCATACTATAAATCACAGTATCAGGTTCACAACTGGAATTCTCCATAAACTTAAGCCACTAAGAACTATGGCTCCGTTTGGCGCAGCTTATAAGCTGAAAAAATTGATATATATGTACTTTTTCTGAAAATAAGTAACTTATTTTCAAATTTGAAAATAAGATTTGGTCTTAAATTTCTAAAATAAATATTAATTTTCAAAAAAAAAATGAAAATACTTTTAAAAAAAAGAGTAACTTATTACTTATAAGTCAAGCCAAACAGCCCTCTAGTAGTCTTCCCTTGTTTACAAAGTCCATTAATAACCGCCCCATGCGTATACACATCAGGTTCAATTTCTTTTAATCTAATCAACTTACAAAACAACTCTGCATCCACAAAATTCATATCCCTCAAATAACATTCTATCAAACAAGTGAACGTAACAACATCCGCCACAGACCCACGTTTAATAATCCCACCTAACATCGGAAACCCATACTCAATTCGTAATACTACTAATCGTATACAAATCAACCGGAACATCCAAAACACACATTTTTCTAAACAACGAAACTGCAACAGAGTACTCTTTCATTCTAACAGTTAGAGCAGCCAACAACTGATTAAAATCGAAAAGGATCTATCTGAAGCATTTGATCAAACAGCTGGAGTGCATCTTGTAATTTATCGAAACCGGACCTAGATTTCTTAATTAACAGTTCTTTAGATGCATAGGATCAATTTGTGAAATGGGCAGGTGGGGCTTAGGATTAGGATTGGGATTAGTGGTGGGGTTTAAGAATAAAGAGGGAAATGTATGAATGTAAATAGAAGCAGATTTTAAAAGGGGTCGAGTTCTTTTTAAAGATGTTAAAACCATAGAATCTGTGTATTCTTTTACTGTTTAGACGTGTCTTGTATTATACATACATTGATTTAATATGTTTCGCAAGATTGTTGTATGATTCTTTTCTTGAATAGCGAGTAAGAAATTCCATGGGTGTATGATTCTGGTATTTTTATACAACATTTTATATAAATACATGTAAGTAAACATTTTTTTTAAGCAATTAACCATTGATAGTGTTGAAAACATCAAATATGTATTTATATAGTATAGGTTAGTGAACATCTTAATTAATACTTACGAAAAAACTAGGTTATTAATTGTCATTAGTCAAACATAAAAATAGAAATCAGCTAATATTTTGGGACAACTATAAAATGTAATTCAGCCAAGAAATATGGGACGGAGGCAGTAATATTTAAGTTGTTAAAACAAAAAATTATTATAGTAAAATAATTAATAATAAATAAATTTTATTATTGAAATTTTAAAATACATTTATACGAGATAAAAGTGTAAAACAATTTTATAAATAGATGATAATTGTAAAAGATAATTTTTAAAAATAATTTTAAAAGAAAAATTAGTAATATTAATATCGTTATTTATATCAATTTTCATCTCTATTGTAAAAGTCGGTGATTAATCGGGATTAATCGTAATCGCTATTCATTGACTTTCTGAACTAATTTTATACTAATCGGGTTAAAAAACGTTTTTTTATAAAAAATTGTCAAATATTAAAAAAAATAGTCAAAAATCGGCCTAATCGGTCAAAAATCGAAATTAATCAGTCAAAATTTTGAAAAAATATATATTTAAATTATTTTATAATAAATTCAATTATTTAGTTTATACATTTGTTATCTCTTATTTTAAAATTTTATTATATAATTATTTAAATCTATATTATGTATAAAAATAATTATATATAAAAATATAATATTAAATTGATCTCAATTAATGATCCAATTAATCATTCCGATTAATATTTGATTATCCGATTAGGTACTTCCACCGACTAATTTCGATTCCTACTATTTAAACACTGATTTTCATCTACATATATTTGTCAATGCATGATATTATAATATTTAAAAAGAAATCTACAATTTTAGGGGTTGTTTACTTCACTTGTTTTCTAGAAAAGTTTTCTAAGAAAAATGAAAAATTAGAAAACATGTTCAAATTTGATATTTTCTAAAACAGAAAATGAAAAACCAGAAAACAAGCTTTTCTAAATTATAACTATACTTCAGAAAATTATAGAAAACATCTTTTATGTGTTCTCCAAATCTAGAAAAGTGAAATACACGGCTAAAAATATGGTATCCACTATCCAATCTCAACAAAACTACCATTTTCTAACATACATGTATCTGATTTAGTTTGATATATTAATTTTATAAACAGTATATATATAATTCATTATAATTATATTTTTCCAAAAAGAATATTCATTATAATTATAGAAAATTACTAATAAATTTTGTCGGATAGTAATATATTACTAGGTAGTACTATTTACTGATTAATATAACCTAATGCATTTGAGTTTTTTAAAATTTTCAAATTTAAAATGCAAATGAAATATGTGTTATTATATTTTATGCAAGATTTTAATGTGCAAAGATACAAGACGTGATTAATAAATAGAAATTTATTTTAAAGTACCTAAAAATGTGTTAATAAATTTATGGTGATATAAATTTGAAACCCACACAAAAGAACTAAATTTATTTTTACTATAAAATACTATCTAGAACTATAAAGAAAGTATGAAAAATTATTTTATTTTTACTATAAAATACTATCTAGAACTAAATTTGAAACCCACACAAAAAAACTAAATTTATTTTTACTATAAAGAAAGTATGAAAAATTATTTTATTTTTACTATAAAATACTATCTAGAACTAAATTTTAATATTGTTTTTATTTTAAATTAATAAAATAAATTAAACCTCAACAATTAATAAGAAACAAGATTATTTAAAGAATTCTTGTAATTACTAATAGTATGTTAAAATAATAATTAAGTATTTATGATGAATTAAAAAAAAAAGCTAACTAAAAATATGATTTGGAACATGTTTTTTCAATTTTTAATAATTTTCTAAGAAACAGAAAAGCTGGAAAATTTTAGAGAAACCAAAAACGGAAAAATGGAAATTTTTTGTTGACGTAAACAACCCCTTAAATTCTAAATAAAAAAATTAGATTATTAGAATATTATTAATAATTTTAATTTAAAAATTATTATTTTGTTATATCTTTCTTTATATTTTAACTTCCTATTGCAATCATTTTGAACTCTGAATCGATAAAAAAATATAAGTCATTTTTCTTTTACTTTTATAATATTAATTTTTGTTCAATCATTCTCTTTTATTGAAAACTAGTGGAAAAAACTGTGCTTCACGGCGGTCTCAAAATAAATTTTAAATTTATAAAAATTATTTTTGATATTGAAAATATTTAAAAGTAATTTAAATATGATTTTAAAAAATAGTAATCAAAACATAAGAAGTCAAGCGAAAAGTGTAAAAAAATTACCTTTAGATCTTCACACCAATTTACTTCTTCTAATTCTTTAATTGTCATCATGTTAATAAATATTTTCTCCTCCGGTGTCATTCTCGGAAGGAAGTTTTGAGATTTAGCAAATCTCTCTCTTAATGATGTTACATCGGGTGTTTCCAAATTTACATAAATTTTGCTATTATTTGTCGTGGAAAAGTCAACTACACCTACATTGGTTAATTGGTAAATTTAAATAAATTGGAACATAAATAAAATAATTAATAAAACTATTACGAACATTAAGCAACAATAATAATAAATATTAAAAATAACATTATGTATTTGTAATTTTCCAAATTGTAAATTATAAGAACATGTTAATAAAATTATTACCTTTGAACTTTTTAAATTATGCAGATATAACGATCAATATATAAGGTTCACCATATTCCTTGTATAGATTTTGATCAAATGACTTAGTAAATTTTTCTCACAAAGTTATATTACTGGTGACTAATCTGCATATGATAAAATTTGATATAACAAAATTATATTAAACCAAAATAGCAGTATTAAATTTATAAATATTATAAAATCAAATAATAATTTTAAAATATATATGTGTGTTATAATTCACAACATACTAATTTGTTATGATTCTAATATCTCTTTTTTTCCATCCGCCGCTAACAATGTCAATGTCACCAATATAGGTCAAACAACCAACAATATCTAGATAAGTATTAGCAACATTATGTAAATATTAAATAATGTAATTTAAAATTATATATGTGTGTGTGACATATAATATCTTTGTTGGTTCCTAATATTGTAGAAGATGAGTTGAATGCAATATCTAAAATTGTGGCGGAATTTTGGATTTAAAAGTATTATTTTAATTAATCATAAAATATTAATTTTAATGAAATATTGTTCAAGTAGAAGATATAATTTTTTTAACTTGAAAAGTATTACAAAATCAATCTAATGAAAAGTATATATAATTGATAAAGTGATTTAGAACGATTTTGACATGAAGTGTTCGGATTTAACAATTATATTCCAAACTTACACAGAAATCTGTGAATATTACAATGCATACAAATTTCTGAATTTGAATGTTTTTCAATCTCAAATAATGAAGACATTCTCCTCATATTTATAGAGGAAAAAACTGGCAAGATTTTTGAATAAAACTTATTTAAAAAATTAAAAGACTTTATAAATAAGTTTGCAAGACTTTTTAAATAAGCTGGACAAGACTTTTTCTCACTCGGTAAGACTTTTATTTTCGGTAAGACTTTTGAAAAGTCTTATAGATTCTCGTCGGTAAGACTTTTTTAAAAGGTCTTACCATTTTAATTCGTTAAGACTTTCTTAAAAAGTCTTACCGATATGATTCGGTAAGACTACCGATTTAATTCGGTAGAACTTTCTAAAATACTGCAGCAAGACTTTATTTAAATGATAAATTAAAATGTTCTTTTAACTTAATTAATTCCACCAATTCTTATTTAAATAATTTATAAATTAAATTAATTCAAGGTGTATTAATTTAAGTAGATAAATTAAATAATTGATTAACTTTTGATAGTAAAATTGATTTAGTTTCTTCACTGCATTACCACTGTAGATTTGACTTGAATCTTTCTGTCTTCTGTCTGAAAATCACTTGAGCTAGGTGATAAATATTTATTAAATTAGTTGACACACAAATGTACTGTCTAGTTCATTTGTGCCATACTAAATAAATATTCTTCACCTTTTAACTTTAATAGCCGTGATCTGCTGTCTTGTTCTTGCTTCTCGCTTTATCTTCAATATTTTCTTTTCTTGGAATCTTTCTAAAGTAGCCACTTGGAATATTCTGAATCTTTTGAACTCTTCTGAAATACTACTTCTTTATTTGTCGCCGACGCTTGAACATATTAATGAACTTCTACCGATTTCATTAGAACACTTCTGATTTATAGGATTCTTTGTGTCTAGTTGACTTTGTTCGTCTTGATTCTTATTATCATATTTATTATTTACTTTTGTTTCTTATTTGAGTTGAGTTGTCATCTAATTATTACAAATAGGTCTTGTCATATGCCTTTCAATCTCCCCATATTTGTTGTTAAACACTTAACATACAAATTTCTAGAGGATAACTCAACTAACAACTAAGAAAGTAATACGACATGTAAAAACTGTAAATAATAAACAAAGTTCTGGTATTATATTTAACAATTTTTCAGATTCATGTTTTTGAAAGATAAATACAAGATAGATGTTCCTTTAGTCTGAACAAATATTACATTGTTTCTATCTTGACTTATCTAACTCTTCAGTCTTCAGAAGTATCAACTTCACCTTCTTCTAGGTTTGAACCTTTATGCACTGGTGTCCTTGGTACCTCTTCAGATTCGGATTGTTCTGTTGTAATTGATTCTCCATACAACCTTCTCTGTTTAGCCTTTGCTAACTGAAACATCACTTCCTGCTCAACATGATCTACTGCTTCTTCTTCTACATCAAATGGCTGAGTTGAATCTATCTTCTTCATTTACCTGATGTAAGATGGAATCTTTTTAGATAGATAGTAGCTTTTGATCTTCTGTGCAGCATCTAACTTGGCTTGGGATCTGAACCCTTTTGACCTCAGCATCTTCTCAACTTCAATCATATACTTGACTGTATAGCCCTTCAATAACTCCTCATCTAGTTTCATGATCTGATAAAACATGTTAGAGTAAAATCTTACTTCATTAGGATCATATATGATTTGAGGACTAATAGCTCTTGCGAAGTCTTTGAGTCTGTGTCTGAGAAGCTCATTTTCTTCTGAACTCCTTTTGATTTTGTTCAACAGGGTCCATACCACTGACAATGATCTTTGATGGAAGAACTCTAAAGAGATTCATAATGTGTCATTCCCGTTTGTGTAGACTAATATATGCCAATCGTCTATAATGTGATCAACTATCCCTGTGATATAGTCAATTTCTTCTTTTAAAGCCTTCATGAAATTGTCTAGGCTGTCATTTGAATTTTCCAAGCATTCAATCAATGACCGTAGCTTATAGTCTTCAAATGGTCCTTTCTGAAGTTTGTCCATGATTTCTCTAACAGTGTCCCATTTCTTCCCCATCTTCAACTACACATCTCTTTTCTTCTCTTTGACTGCAATAGCCCATAAATTCTACTTCTTTAAGCTTGCTTCTCTTTCAGCATGTATTCTTTCCTTGACTAGAGCTTTCAATTTCTTAGTTTTAGCATTGCTTACCTTGATGTCTTCTTTTAACTTCTTCATGGCCTCTTCATAGGTAGGATCAGACTCTTTTTCTTTAGGAAATAGAAATTCCTCATCAAAGGCAGCTTCTTCCTCAGCTCTGCAGTAGTCAGGATTAAATGTTTCATTATGAGCATTGTCATCAATGAATTGTTTTTCAGGATAGTACTGTTCTTCTGGAACATAAGATTCAAACTGTTCTTCGGAATACAGCTTGGCTTTACCTTTATCTCTGGAAGCCCCTTCTTCTTCAGCTCCAGTTTCACTCACTTTCTCCATCTTTTTCTCCCTCTTAGTTGAGGGATCCTCTACAGCTTTTGAAGCTTCAATAGATTTTACAAGTTTTTCCATGGTCTCATAGACCTGCTTCATTCCTTCATTCATCAAGTTTATTGAATTTCTTGGTTGAGATCTCTTCATTTTCAATGATTCTCTGATTCAGGCTCCTCTCAACAACATCAATTCATTCGTTGATATTGGAAATCTCTTTCATATCTTCAGCAATTAAACTTTGCACATTTTGGATATCTTGGGTTTTGAGGAGAATGGTTGACTTGACATTTTCAATATTTTTCTGTACAATTGTCAGTTGTTCTATTACAGAGGCAGCTTGGATTCTACTTGTACTTTTTCCTTTTCTAACTCAACCTGAACAATCTGCATTTCTTTCTAGAGAGATTTCATTTTTGACAATAATTCACTCTATTTTTGACAATCCTGTTTATTTGACTATCATTATGTGCATGTGTTTCACTCTTTGTTTGCCTCACATCACTAGTATTTAGCTCATTTCCAGATTCCGATGTTGTACCTGCATATACTACTATAGCTTTTGAAGACTCATAATGTTTCTTCTGATGCCGGTGAAGACGCGTCCTCAACAAGATTAACTTGAAGTGGCTCTGCTACTGACATAGCTACTCCGTGAATGGAGCCCCAACTCCCTCTAAAGAGTGGTTGCCTCTCAAATCCACTTGTGGATAAGAGAAATTCTTTTGAAGGAACTGGATGTAAAAAATCCAGGGGGGTCACCACCTTAGACAATGTAGTGAGTGGCTCGTTAGAGTCTGTGGTGCCCCTCAATACCTGTAAAGGTGACTGATGGTGCACTACATCAAAAATATCTTGGTCCACTATAAATGTGGCATCTGACAGCTTTTCATCAAAAACATTTTCTTCATTAATTGTGCCCTCATTTGACTATGTTTCTTCAAGTAGAGGTCCTGCTAGTGTGAGTGCTAGCAGTGTGCGTGACTCTTCATAGGATGCCTCAGCTGGACAATGAATTTCAATAGAATCACCCGGTTGATCGAGTAAGTCCAGAGACTGTTGTATTGCCATTTCAAAGTCCATATCCCAATGAGAGGATAATGATGAGTCTGCAATTGCCTCAGGTTGAATTTTGGATCTTTTTGTAGGTGGAGACAGAGCTGCGGGTTCACTCATTGTAATTCCTCTACCTCTAACTTTCCTAACAGGTTTCTTCCTTTTTCTTATTTGACTCAAGGAGGTTGATGAAGGAAAAACTGTTTGGGGCTCTATCTCAACTTGGAATTGAACCTGTGTGTTGTCAGGTTCATAGCTGAAGTCTTGAAGTGTAAGACCACAATCATAGTCCGCCACTGATATATTTAAAGGTGTAGTAGATATATTTATAGGTAGGAAATTAGAAGCCAGGGTATAAGATATTACATGATGTTCTTGTGCCTCTTGTTCTGTCTGATGAGCAGCTTCTAGTAGGAGCTGCGCAGAATTTTCCGCTTGCACTTGTTCTGGCTCTTGCTGATGCGGTTGAGCCTGTGCAGGATTGACTATTTGATTGAGAATGTCAGCCATATATTCTATTGTTTCTATGGCTACCCCTTCAAATTTGTTCTTGTTGCTCAGCCTGGTGAACAAATTCTTTTGAGTTATTGGGGATTCTTCCACTGGGCTGTTTGTAAATCTAGCTTTGTCCTCCTCTGATAAAACATGATTCATCAAGAGCATTAGAAACCTTGGACAAAAACAAGCTACTTTCTGATCTACATGTTGGACCAAATCAAGCCTAGCCTATGTAATTATTTGTCTTGCTATAATATAGTTAGTACTTCTATAATAGGGTAGTGACTTAGATATTTCTCTGTATTATTGCAGATAGAAGTTTGATCAAATTGTATTTCAAGTTGTAATTAAAGTAAAGAATAAAGTCTGTTAGAAGATTCAAGTTGAATCATGCAACAAGAAAAAGAAGACTTTTTGGAGAAATAAGGAATACAACTTGAGAATTCTACTAAGACAATTACTCAGTCGAGAAGTCACCCGTTCGAGAAGTCAGAATTATGTAACTGGTCGAGAAGTCTCAAACACACTCATTAGCTCAGTATTCGATCGAGAAGTCAAAGTATTGAAGCCATTCGAGTAGTGTGAATTGTGAATCATTCGAGAAGTCTAGAAAAACAATTCGAGAAGTTAACAAAAGGAGCATTCAAGAAGTGATAAAGCTGAGTCATTCGAGAAGTCACAGTTTCAAGTTTACATTCGAGAAGTTTAGTATAATCGAGAAGTCATCAAACAGAGTATGCGATCGAGAAGTCTATTCATTCGAGAAGTCAATCATTTAAGGACTAATCGAGAAGTCACAACTAGTACTCAATCGAGAAGTCAATCACAATGACTTCTCGAATCAATTTCAACAGAGTACTTGACTGCACCAAAGAGCTATTTTTAAGGAGAATTGCAGAAAAACAAGACAGATAGTTTGCAGCTCTGTCTTTGCAGGATAAGTCAAGCCTGTAAAGATAGAGACAAGTCTACAATGAAGCTGAGAAGATAGTCAAGACAAATGACAGAAGATATAATGCTGAATGTAACAGACTGTCACAACAGTGTTAGGTAAAAATATGTATTAGTCAAATGTAAAGTATGTCTTGTCTATTTCTAGTTTTAGCTAAACTGTCTTATGTGAGCATGTGCACATGACATGTTGTCTATATATTTTATGCACAGCCACATTTGACAGTAGTCTTTGATTTTTACATTGTAATCTTCCTAGAACAAGAAGCTGAAGTTCAATTTGAATTTCAGATTGTAGCAAAGATTCTTTCTAATACAATTAGATTGAAATTTACATCCTGTTTTTATTTACTATTCTATGATTTGATAAACACTTAACTTGTTCAAGATTCAATCTGTAAAACATTTCATCAAGTTTCATTGAATTTTAAAAAGAAAAGAAAAAGGTTGAAGTATACATTCACCCCCCTGTAAACTTCTGAACTCATAATTCCTAACACTACATCCAGTCTTCTGCTCTCAGCAGTTCCCATCTTCCTTATTATTTCTGTCAATATCAGTTTTCCAAAATTGATTATTCGGCTGTGGGCCACAGAATACCCAATTACATGTAGAAGAGTTGAAATGTTGTGGAAATTGCTTTTCATGGTAGGTGCAAAGACTTTACCTAAAGTGTCGAGGAAGTAATCCCATTCGCCTACCAACTGAGATTTTGACAAATTTACTAAATCAATTGTGCCCTGATAGTGAATTGACTGTAAAAAGTTTGTTATGTCTTCAACTGTGGGCAGGGTCTCGAAATTATCTGTCGGGAACCCTAACACTCTATTTACATCATCTTTATCTATAATGTACTCCGTCTCTCCAATTCTGAAAGAAAATTGAACTAGCCTGTCATTAGAAATATTTCTTGCAGTGGAGTATAAGGCTCTTAGAGGTTCAATTTGTAGAGGAGTGTTCCAGGTAATAACATTTCTCACCAAAGAATGCTCGTTCATAAATTTGATCCAGGGCCTAAACCTAGCCTCTTTGTAATTAACCGGATCAAAATACCCCACAAAATTGGTCTTAACAATTACGAACATGGCTGCCATTTTAATTAATTTAACTTAATAATTATTACTAAATTCAAAAGTCTTGATGAAGAACTGTTCGAATGTATGTATACGGTTGTGTGTATATAAAAAGCTGAGTAAGACTTTTAAAAAAACAAACAAAACTTATAATTAAAAAAACATTTAAAGAAAACATTATCGGTCGGTAAGACTTTTGGTAAAGACTCGGTAAGATTTTTGAAAAGTCTTGCCGAATTTTATAAAAAAAGTCTTGCTGAGTTTTATAAAAATAAAACAAAAACAATTAAAACAAAATAACCATTTTGTTCCGTAAGACTTTTCAGATTTGCTCGGTAAGACTTTTTGAAAAAGTCTTGCCTGGTTTTAAAACTAAAAAGTCTTTCCGAAAACAAATAATACTTTTAATAAAAAGTAAAAATCAATATAACTGGTAAGACTTTTAATATTTGAATCTCAGTAAGACTTTTGAAAAGTCTTGCCGAGTTCTATTATTAAAAGTCTTTCTGATTTAAAAATTTTATTTACTTTATTTATTTAAAAATATTTTTTTTACAATTATATCCCATAATTATTATTTTTAAGGCTTTTAAAATAAATTATGGGTTTTTTTTACCCTAAATCAACTTTGGGGCTTTAATTTTTATAAAAAATATAAATAGCTTAATTAATTATTAAAAATCATAAAAAATTACTAAAGATAGTAAAATTTCTGGGAATTGGAAAAGAAAGTGTTCTTCGTGTTCTTGAAGATTAAAGCAACTTTTGAAAGTGATTCTAAACTTAGTTTTCTTTATATGAGTAACCAAATTGAATCTCATGGATTGAAGTACATGACTAAGTGCTCCATCTTTGTTAGAAATTGCTTGATTTTTAATTTATGATTTTCGGGTTAAATTTTTATTTCGGGTTTATTAATTCGTTGATTGTTTGTATAAACCGATTACATGGCTGCGTAGATCGTCGAACAAGCATGCTGGTGATAATGTTTGTTTATTTGTTTGAATCCGATTTGGGCTTGGTCGGAAAATTGAACCCCGACCTTGTACTTCAATTTTTCCGATTGTATGTTAATTTTTTTTATATAAGGCTTACATGGTTAGCTTCTTGGGATTTGGTATATGATATGTTGAGCTTTATGTCCGATTTGAGTCACTAGAATTTTGCCGCTGTTGGGTTGTCCGATTTGATCAAAAAATTCAAGTCAAGTGAGTTTGTGTGATGTTATGGGCGCCTATGGATTGCTATTTGAATTCTATGCATGTCAGACCCAAAAACCAGTTGAAACGGAGTTTTTTGGGCTATGAGAGAGTGTTAAATAATTTATTGTGCAACAGAGTTACTTGTTATTGGTACTCCTGATATTGGAAGTTGATTATAATAAATATATCATATCTTGTGTTATCGTAGTAAATAATGAAGATATGGTCTGTATTTAAAATTAAGCATACATTTGAGTTCAGATGCTCTATTGGATTGAAATTTATCGCGTAGGAGACCCGATGTATAGGGTCCAACAATTGCGTATGAGACCCGATGTAGAGGGTCCAACATTTTTAGGAGGATATGACAATCATTCCATCTTGCTATGGGCTAACATTACTTGCTTATTTGGTACCTATATTGAGAAATCCTTCTTATATCTATGGGTATAGAAATGTACCGATGAGCTATAAAAGGGTCCGATTGCTTTTGAACCAGGGGCAATAATGGTGTGTGTTGATTATCCAATTCATATTGCTTGCGTGACTATTATATATTGTGATTCTGCAGATGATTCATTTATATGACATACTGCACTATTATATACTGTGAATTATTTACTAATCGGTTTTCATTATAAACTGATTTACATTTTCATTCTTTATTCTGATTCTTATATCCTGGTTTTATTTCAAATGCTTTATATTTATTTGCTGAGTAATTTTTTGGCTCAATCTTGCTTTTTATTAAATTTTGCCAGATATCCAGTATGAGTCACAGCGGTAGCTCTAACGAACATAGAGAGCCTCAGGTGTTAGGGTGGCTCACTCCTCGGGCTTCCCAGGTATTTAGTTGTTTACAATTTTGCTGTAGATAGAATGTGTAATAAAATGAATTTAAACTTAAAATTTATCTAAACTTATGGATTTGAGTTTTGGATTTAGTTTCTGGTTTGTAATAAAGTGATTTGGTTTACTTTTAGTATCAGCTGCTTGATTTCATACTATAACCTGTTAGCGATCCTTGATTTTTGGCGGGGTCAGTGCGCACCTGATTTATATTATCTTATTGTTGATTGATTGGTGACCCCCAAATCTAGACCCCGAATTTGGAGGGCGTCACATTGATAGCCTCTCTGTCACTCTTATCATTCAATCGTCTCTATTGTTATTCAAAGTAGTAAGGAGAGTGTAATCCATGAATTATTAGACGTTGAATGTAAATAGCTTTGTGATAAATTTGTTTTGATTTATTTTTTGGTACTTGATCTTTAATTTATATAAGTGGTAGTATATTATTTTTTAGATGAAGACACATTCAGTTTAGGTAAAAGAATAAAATTAATTTTTTTTTATTATAGATACTATCTTTTTGAAAAATCAAAATAGTTTCGATTTCTAATAATTTAATGCTTATTCTAAAATTTGTAATCACCTTATATATAATAATGTCTTTTCTAAAATTTTGAAACTTATCTTAAAGATAATAATAATTTACTTGACTTAAGGAGAAAGTTTAGGAGAATATAAGGTAACTTAGAATTTTTTATTTATAATTTGGAGAATTTTTAGGAGAATATAAAGTAACTTAGATTTTTTTTATAATTTTTAATATTTACTAATTCAAAAATTTGAGAAAATTAAAAAAATATATTGGGACGAATTGGGAGCGCCACAACTCCGTCTTCACATTTATATATATATAATGGTAAATATTATATATATATATATATATGTATATATATATTTTGATGTAATCATAAAAATGTAAATATTATACATTTACTATATAGGACTAATAAAATGTAAAAGTTAGAATTTTTATAATATTAATTATAAATTATATAGCACATTTATGTTTGTACATTTTTTATAAATTTATAAATAAAATTTATTTATAATATAAAAGACTAATGTAATATAATAATAGATATTTTTTGGGCAAATATACGAATTAATTTTTCTATGCTCGGTAGATATATTTATAAATAATAAATTTTTATTTTTTATATTTTGCATAAAAATTAAAATGTTAAAAAGTATCATTTACATATCAAGTGCATTTTAACTTAAAGGGTCATATTTTTAAGATAAAAGAGTAATAATTACTTTCAATAAAATAATTAATCAAAATTATGATAAATGTTTAAAAATAGAAATAAGACAGACACGTATCTCATTAATTATTAAAAAAAGTATTCACCTTCTTAAATTTTTTATACCTATTTTATATTATATAAAAAAGGTTATTTCTAAAAAAATTCCTTAAATAAATATCTAATATTAAATTTTTATTCACATAAAATTTTCATAATAATAATTTACAAAAGATAAAAGTAATAACAAATTAGCATTATCTTAGATTTGCCACTCTCCTTTATCAAAATCAATAAAAATTGGCGCTCTAGCTTTTTAATTTATCCCAGACTCCTTACAGTGACACCCTCTCTGGTCTCTACAGCTGAATTGACTATAAAAGTATATACATACAAATATACATACGACTTTCGCACTATACCAACTACCGATCAATGAAAAACCCTAAAACCCCAAATTCCGACGAATCGAACCCTACAACCCGACCAGTCGAGTCAAAATGATCCGAAAATCCACTAATTCTTCGTTCATTAGACACAGAAAGCTTACTACAAACCCTAGTGGCTTCAGTTTAGACAGAGAGCCTGTAAATGAAACCCTAACTGTAGACATTGAAAGCTCTGGTTCAAATTCGAGTGATAATGATGTTGAAATCGTGGTTGTGAAGGAGAGAGTTCTAGAGGATATCGATAGTCCTCCTAGTGATGATGTTTGTCCTATTTGCTTTGGGGAGTTTACGGTTCCGGTCAAGACTAATTGCGGTCACTGGTTTTGCGGTACTCTTTCGATATCCTTTTGTTTGTTTTTTGGATTAGTTTTGTTGTTTCTCGAGTCGTTTCGTGTTTGTTGAATTTAGTTTATTTGGAAATGTTTTTCGATGATGAGTAAGAGATGCAGAGATATGAATCGTGATGTTGTAAAGGTTATGAAATTATTAGTGCTGCTGCTAAACAAATTACTAGGACTAATAATTGTAGTTTTGATGAGTAAGTGAATTACAAGTGTGAATAATATCGTATAGGTTATAAAAAATTACTACTGGAAGAGCTTGTTCGCCTTTGTTTTGAAGCTTTTACTTAGCATGAGCTTGTTTAGAACAAACCTGAAAATATAAGAGCTACCATTATAAGTGAACTATATTTTTGGAGGGAAGCAAGAGGGTTTCATGATTTTTAAGCTAGCAAGATGAAATCTGTGGGAATCTCGACTGAAGCCAATATATTAGGAATCTTAATATCTTGTTACTATTTAAGGGCCATAGTTATGATTTTCTCCATTTACCTGATTGTTACGTTTATGGAGTGTTGATAAATTAAAATGTTAAGCCTATCAAAAGAACAAGGCCTACTTAATGTAAATTCATTGAATGAATATCGTTGAGGCCTATTCATTTGTACCGTGTCGAATTTTGACATTTGATAATGTTACAGATGGCAGAGATGGTGTACATTGAAGTAGTTTAGATATAGCAATTTAAGTCCAAATTAGTTAAATTACATACATCGACATAGGACTCTTACCATTGCCTGACTGGGTAAACATCATCTTTATAATCTTCATCACAATTCAAAACAATTTATAACACCTCACAATTCACTTCCAAGATAAGAAAAGCCAGTAAAATGATAGGCAAGGATTAGACCCAAAAAATGAGGGTATATCTTTGAAATGGCGCCAATTACATCTCTATTGCATCCTATACTCATTTAAATTCAAAACATAGAGGGATATCATGTTAAAATGGTCAGACATTTACGATCTGTACATAATTACATATAAACAGTAATCACAAGATTTGACCACATAGACCCTAATTTGAACTTTGGAAATTTTAAATATGATATATTATAAATCATTAATAAATAATAATAATAATAATGAAATATTGAAGCATGTGTAAGATGTAAATGAAGATATAGGGATTAATGAAATAAATTTCACCTTTGTTAGTTTGTTGAGTTTCCTGCTTCGATGCACACATAGATGAGTCCTCTTCTATCTTTTTGTAGACTTTCTGTTGCTGAAAGCTACTTTACTCCATAATTTGACTTCATCGCGAAAGTAAAGCACAAATATGAATATTAATATAGCATGTTAGGCACATTCTGCAATATTGAGCATTTAAGGCATATATGTGCGGAAGTAGTTCAGATGTGAAATGGTCTTTGGAATCTCACCAGATCATTGCAAAATACAAAAGGAGTCCAGTTTGAGACATTTGTAGAAGAAGCTTAGCCTTTTTCAATTAATAAAGTGGATTTTTATTTTTTATCATTATATTGCTTTGTTTGATTTAATATCTAAATGATAATTATGTAATTTTATTTATATTATGAAATTTGTTTTTATATATGTAGTATTTTATATATTAATTTATCTTTCTTGAAAGGTATCTAATGCATAGTATAATGATGCACACAAAGAATTGGAAAAAAAACCTAACTCCGTAGAGAATCAAATTTACGAATAGATCTTCAGACTTATCTAATCATATCAATTCATTATATTAATTATTACTTAAATTATAAGATTACAATTGTTTAAATAGATATCCTGAAATTTAGAAAATAAATAAAATACTAAATAAAAGGAAACAAATTTATTAGTTATTTTACTGATATAAAAATGTTTGGTTAGACTTAATCTCCTCTTAGTTCTCCTGTTACAAGATGAAAATAAATGGAGGCAAACACCCCCTAATCAATTACAATAAATTTATCCCTAAATAATAATATATAATATATGCTAATTGATCTATTATTTCCTTTATCCACGTCATTTTCCATGTAAAAATATGTGTGATAGCACAACCTACCTTGAACAATAGATAGTATCTAATATGTATTCGCGGAAACCAATGATATTTATCATTCATTAATTTGAATCATTAACTTTACTTCATTAAACCTTTTGGGAATAACATAGTCGATACGCTC
Source organism: Oenanthe sinensis (assembly GCA_028671895.1). Lineage (NCBI taxonomy): Eukaryota > Viridiplantae > Streptophyta > Magnoliopsida > Apiales > Apiaceae > Oenanthe > Oenanthe sinensis. The sequence continues at coordinate 6,759,357 of CM053808.1, forward strand.
TGTTGGTGAAGTCTCTTTGACATCAAGGAATAGAGACTTGTAATCATTGGCATCTTTTTGTAGGATCTCAAAATCATCAATTTATGCTTCGTAATATTTTGAAAGAGTTTGTAACATCAATTACATGGGAAACAATCTTGTTATCATCAACTTGCACATTTAATTGGCTTCATGGTGCACAAATCATTCCTTGGCCTTTTAATTTTCACCGGATACATGTGGATAAGAATGTTTACGAATACCTTTAAGATATCAAGTTGAATAATTTGAATCTTGAGTATTAGAGGATCTGTATGACGAGATATGTTTCGTAGATATGAGATTGAACAACCGCGACACCCGCAAGACCTGTTGCAGACCTTGCTTTTGTCTTTGTATGTATAGTAGTCATAGTATTGTCAATTCTTTAACAAACTTCAACAAATTGGTAAGGCTAAAAAATTTGGTATGATTAAAATAGGTGAATTGGTAAGTACCTTAATTACAATAAATATATCCCTATATAATATGATCTAATATATAAAAATTAATTTATAATTTCTTGTATGGGCATCATATAGTGTAATTACAAATTATTATCTTTAGTTATGTAAATAGTTTATAACCAAGTAAAAACTATATTAACTAGTAGTGAAGATACACATATAACCTAGTAGTGGAGATACACATATAAGTTTCAGTTATTTTTAAAACAATGTTTTCAACTTCCAAATTTGGTCAAATGTAGACATTAGGGATTGAGTTTATTGTTTGCTACTAACAACAAGTGTAATACAAGTGTACTGACAAGTCACATTGAGTAATCTCACAAAGATGTCAATTTTTAGTGATGCAGATGTACAAATTTAAATTTAGATATTATTATGGTCAAACACTTAGATTCATGCATATGAACACTAATCACAAGATTTCATGACATAAACCATGACATGAACCATGAAAATTACAAATCTCAACTCAATATATATAAAGCTAACGTGATATATGATAAACCACTGATAATATTAAAAGATTCAAGTATGCTAAGCAGTTAGTTTAGTACGTAATCTAACATAAACCTAATTTAAACTAGTGTTGCATTGTACGCAGTACAAGTACGGGTACATTAGTTCTAATGAATTGGGTATAAGACCCACGAATCACGTATGGGGTCGATATGAGGAGCCGTATAATAATTATCATTTCTTTAAATATTATATACAGATAAAATAATATATATATTAATAAATTTTACTTAGAATGCTATGCATTATATATATATGTATATATATATGCATCATTGCTCCATAGAGAACACTCTTATGGTCTTATATATACAAAAGACAGAACACTATAGAATCTGACATAAATTTTGTTCATTTGGGAAGTTCTCTTTAGTACCATTGAAGAATTGGTTTTTCCCTTTGGTGCCATCACATTTAGCCTTCGTTACTCTTGTTGGCATAGTCAATCTACAGTGCCCCCTTTTAGTGGTAGTAAGTTGGTAGCCATTATACTAACTTGATTCTTGACATGTGCAGCTGAAAGCTAATGCTGTGTACATATATACAAATAAGGCATTAAAATTAAAACTTAATTAAAAAAGAGAAACATGCAATAATCTGGCAGTTGTTAACCAAACTTCCTTAGTTCAAAGTTTGAAAATCAAAGTTTTGGGCCTGAGAAAAGAGACAAGCTAACAGTAGTGGTACCGTTTTATACTTAATTGTGAATTTACTACTTTAGCCCAAGAACATAACTGGAAATTGTAACATTCGATAAGTAATTGATTAGATTAATTTAAAACAGGTGTTTAAAGTAGCAAAGAAAAATAGGTGCTAACTTAAAGAATAAAGTAATATTTACTTACTTTTTGTTTTAATAAAAATATTAAGAAATTTACGCGTCAATGATGTAGGGAAAATCCGGACCCCCTCTCCCCCCCCCCAAAAAAAATGAAGAAGTTCCGGATCTGTCACTGGCTCACTGCTTCTTGTCCTTGTAGTATTTCAGTTTAACCCTCAGATTTTGTCTAGCACAAATAAAGCATTATAAGCTTCCTAGAATTTCTTGTCAGCATGACCTGTCTCCTATAAGATATTATTATTACGCTAGAATATGAGTAATTCCCCTTGTCCCATTTGTATTGCATTACACAACTATACACACACACACAAGAGTAATTACAGGAGATATCCTTGCTGTAATTACTCAATATCTCTAGCTGTATAAAAGATTACCTACCTGCCTTAATTATACAGATATTACATAAAATCAGAAAGATCACATAGCATCAATTAAGCAATTATATTGCATAATTATATTTACTATCACCCCCCCTCAGTCAAAGCAGGGGAGGGACGAACGGTGAGACTGGATCGAAATTCAGTGAACAAGGAGGAAGGTAGGCCTTTGGTGAAGATGTCTGCGTATTGAGACGAAGAAGGAACATGAAGAACGCGGACTTGACCAACAACGACTTTTTCACGTACAAAATGAATGTCCATCTCAATGTGTTTAGTATGTTAGTGTTGCATGACAAATAAACCGCACTAATGTTATCGCAATAGACCAAAGTTGCTTTTTGGATTGGACGGTGAAGCTCGAGGAGTAAGTTCCTAATCCAAGACGTCTCCGCAACGGCATTGGCAACACCGCGGTATTCTGCCTCGATAAAGGAGCGAGACAATGTGTGTTGTCGTTTAGAAGACCAAGAGATTAAATTGTTGCCTAAGAACACACAGTACCCTGAGGTTGAACGACGAGTGTCGGGGCACCCACCCCAAATCAGCATCGGAGTATGCGATCAATTCAGGGGATGATGAACCTGATATATGGAGACCGTATTCAAGAGTGCCCTTAATGTATCTGAGAATGCGTTTCATGGCTGTAAGGTGAGGCTCTCTTGGAGCATGCAAGCAAATTTGTTGAACAACATAACTGATGTCAGGTCGAGTGAAGGTCAAGTATTGTAGGGCACCAGCAAGGCTGTGATTCGAAGATGGATTAGAAACCAGGTCCCCAGAATCAGCACTAAGCTTGTTTTTGGTGTCGACAGGGGTCTGAATTGGCTTACAATTATCCATCTTAGCCCTGCGAAGAATATCTTCAGCATACTTCCGCTGAGAAAGAAACATATGATCACCTTTTCTATGGACTGAAATACCCAAAAAGTAACTCAGTGGCCTCAAATCAGACATAGAAAATTCAGAACTCATAGTGGAGATGATATGTTGAATGAAAGCGGGAGAAGAGGCAGTAAGAACATCATCTACATAAGAACAACATCATCTACATAAACAAGGAGATATGTAGTATCACCCCGTGCTTATATATAAACAAAGAATTGTCACATTTACTGTTCACAAAACCCGTCTTTGTTATAAATGTGGCAAACCGTTCATACCAACACCGTGGAGCCTGTTTTGGACCATATAAAGACTTCCGAAGGCGACACACATATGATGGAAATGAAGAGTCAACAAATCCTGGGGGCTGATGCATGTACACAACTTCTTTCAAATTCCCATGTAGAAAGGCATTCTTGACGTCAAGTTGATGAATTTGCCAAGATTGAGAGAGTGCAAGAGTGAGCACAGTTCGTATAGTAGCCGATTTCACAACCGGACTAAAAGTCTCGTCACAGTCAACCCCAACCTTTTGAGACTGACCATTAACCACTAAACGAGCCTTATGGCGTTGTAAGTTGCCATTAGAATCAAACTTATGCTTAAACAACCACATACACCGAATAATATTAGCATTAGCAGGTCGGGGAACTAAATCCCAAGTACCATTTTTTATCAATGCATTATATTCCTCTTGCATGGTGGCATTCCAGTTGGAGTCCTTAAAGGCACTAAGATAGGATCGAGGCAAGGGAGAGATAGAAGTGGTGTGTAAATTATACCGATTTGATGTTTGGGATCGGGTAACCATTGGGTGTTGGTGAGGATGAGGTGGTTGAGGTTGGCGGTTTGTGGGTTGTCTAGGAGTGTGGCTATAAACTAACAGAGGACGAGCTGCTGGTGGAGGGTCTGAATTTGTTTGTTGGGCAGGCTGGTGAGATGGTGGATGTGGGGGCACAGAACTTGGGACGGTCTTGAGATGCTCTAATATATATGGAGATGGTATATCATCGTTCAAAAATTTATACGATGAACATGGAACATTGTTTAGCTTTGAAAAAGGAAAAACATTCTCGTCAAAAGTGACATGACGAGAGATATAAAGTTTATAAGTGGACAAGTCTAAACAATAGTAACCACGATGATAAAGAGGGCAACCAAGAAAAACACAAGGTTTAGACCGAGGGGACAGTTTGTGAGAGGTTGTCGCTGTCAAGTTGGGAAAGCAAAGACATCCAAAGGTTTTAAGACGAGAGTAAGAAGGTGCCCGAAGATATAGAGCATGCGTTGGAGTGTAATAATTTAAAGTTTTAGTGGGTAAAATGTTATGAAGATAAACTGCCACATGAAGGGAGGCATCCCAAAAGTTAGGGGGAAGGGAAGCATGTGTGAGGAGAGTTCGAATGATGTCATTTAGAGTCCGAATTATCCGCTCTGCTTTCCCATTTTGTGGAGAAGTTTGAGGACATGAGAAACGAAAGATCATTCCGTATTTTTGACAAAATGATTTAAAAGAAGAGTTATCAAATTCGCGTCCCATATCACATTGAAAACATTTTATGTCACGCTCAAATTGAGTCTTTACGAATGCACGAAAATGAAGAAATTTATTATAAACTTTATATTTTTGTTCAAGAGGGTAAACCCAAACAAAATTAGTGAAATCATCAAGCTGAACAAGGTAATAATGATAACCATTTCTACTTAACACCAAGGATGTTAAGTCGTCCATGTGGTGTCCATTTGACGTCCATTTGTTGTTATGGCGTGCAAAAGGCTTAAAACGTCGATATCGACATGCGAACATGCATCAATCCAGCGCCACAAGACGCTACATGACGACTTAGGATGCCACAGGACGACTTAGGACGCCACGGACGCCACAAAATTTGACTTTATTAAAAAAAGTTTGGCTTGTTGGGTTTTACCCGATCCACTACTTACATATAAAAGGGTGAGAAAACCCTAATAATCTATAAAAGAAGCCGCCAAACTCCATCTCTTCTTCTCTTCTCCAGTTCTCCATCTCCAGATTCCAGACATCAGGTAATATATACATGCATATAACATATACATACATATCTTCTTGTCTTCTTATCTTCTTATATCTTTTCTTTTTTCTTATCTCCTCTTTCTTCTTATCATCTTATCTCTTCTGACTTCTCGTTTTTCGTCTCTCTTATCTTCTTTTCTCTTTCTTCTTATCTTTCTTTTCTATTTCTACATAATATGTAATAGTATATGTATATATATTTTCAAAATAAGTTGGGCTTTTGTTTACAAATCTGTTTATATATTTTTTTTGGCTTCCTAATTCTTTTAATCAAGATTAAAATTACTTTTAACTTAAAAAAAATATTCCTTCTCTAGAAAACAAATATGGAAACTTATTGCTTAAAAGTTTAACCTCTAGAAAACAAATATGTCTTGCAGATAATATGGAGAATTCCCATAGTGTTAACAATGAAATTCAGCCTAAAGATGATCCAAAGAGAAAACCAAGAAATTTAAGTGATCCAGGATGGAAATATGCTTTTTTGCCAAATATAGAAAAAAGAGACCTGGTCGAATGTATCTTATGTGGAAGACAAATGACGGGTGGAATTAATCGAATAAAACAACATCTTGCTGGAGGTTTCGGGGACATTACAATTTGTCCAAGAACAACAACAGAATTAAGAAAAGAGATGCTTGATGACTTCCTCTAAATGTCATACTGCCTACTACCATGTTGCCATTGCCTTGCACCCCTACCTAATTAAAACTTGATAATCTTATGTTTTAACCTTTGTGTATTAATCAATTTGTTTGTACTTGACATGGTATGGTATTATATTTTATAAGTAATGGTTTTTTATTTAATAGTATTATTGTTATTGTTAGTAATTAGTAACTTAGTATGTAGAGCAATAAATTTTTAATTTTGCACATATTATGATTTTTTTGGCGTCATACGGACGCCACAACAAACGCCACGACGCCGTATTGTTGTGAAGGTCCTCGGGTGCCGCAACTCGCCGCGGCGTCGTAACAACCTTGCTTAACACAGTAGAAGTCCAAAGATCACTATGAAGGGCAAAAGTAGGAGTCAAAGATGGAGAGAATGGTAAACGCTTATGTTTGGCAATTTGACATGAAGAACACAAACTATTGGAGCATTCTTTATTACATGAAATTAAGTTTTGACTTTTAAGAAAATTAAAAACATGATCGCCTGGATGTCCTAGACGACAATGCCAATCTTGGAAAGACAAAGTTGCAAGAGAGACTTGAGGAGTGGTGGATGCCTTAGTATTTTGACAAACTGGATAAAGACTTCCCGAGCTATTACATCTCATGACCGTAGCCCCCGTCCGAAAATCCTTCACAGAAAAACCAAATGGGTCAAATTCAATAGAGACATTATTTTCTTTGGTAAGTTGACGAACTGACACTAGATTTTTAATAATGTGAGGGGTATGCAAGACATTTTTCATGGTTAGGTTCGGGGATAGATTAGCAGTGCCAGAACCACCAACAGGAATGCGATTGCCATTACCAACATACACAGAGGGAACAGTGCTTGATTTTGAAATAGTATCAAATATACCCGGGTTAGCAGCCACGTGAGAAGAAGCACCTGTATCCATATACCATGATTCATCAGGGGGTTGCAAGGATTCGGCAGAAAAAGCATGCGGTAAATCTGTGAACTGTTTACTTGTACCATCTGAAGTGCTGGTGGTGAGAGCTTGTGGTCGGGGTGCTGGACCAAGAATACAAGAAGAGGGGGACCGTTGATATGCAGGGCCGCTGGTGGGGTAAGGGCAAGGAGGCATTGGCCATGGCGCACCCCAGTATGAGGGTGAAGGCCACTGTCCAGGTGCTGGCCATTGAGCAAACACTGGCTGCGGTGGTAACGAATTGCGAGGCTGTTGAGATGCCATGCTGCGAGGCTGCTGCTGAGTACGATTGTTGTTATGGGAACCCTTATCTTTCCGTGGTTCCGATTGATATTGTGACTATCCCTCGTTGATTATTAGAGAAGATAATGGGAGGGTTTGAATTGGGTTGTGGTGTGGGAGCAACTAAGGTCTGATTGTCGGAGTGTCGACCACGGCGTGCCTCATCTCGGAGAAGCATACTACGTGAGGGGAGATGACTAGTGTTGCTGATGATTGTGTCATCTGTATAATAATCACGAGATAAACCATTAATTAATTGAATCACTAGTCGTTGGTCACTTACTGATTGATCCGCATCTGAGAGTTGATCAGATAACATCTTAAGATGCTGACAATAAGATGCGACAGATGAGAAATTCTACAGCAGAGCATGATTGAACTGGTTCTCCAAATCTGCAGCACGGGCACTTTTGTTGTCATGAAAGAGATTCTTGAGACGAAGCCATGTGTCACGAGCTGTTGAATCTGGTTTGAGGATCGTGAGAAGAAGATCCTGTGTGATAGTTCCATAAATCCATGAGAGAACAATCGCATCAATTTGATCCCACTTGGCTTTACTGAGCGTAGGATCGGCAGTTGTACCATCAATATGATCCATGACACAGTGAGCACGAGCAGCAACCTGAAAAAGCTCTGCCCAGGAGTGGTATTGAACCTGTTGTGGGTCGAGAGTGAGGGGAATCAAGTTTCGAATGTTGCTGACTGTTTGGGCAGGGTGAAGAGAAGAAGACGGCAGGGGAAGAGTATGGGATGTTGTACCAGAAGATGGAACAGACTCATTGTTGGTGTTAGTCATCGCAAGAGTGTTTAGGAAAAAAAAGTAAAGAGAGCAGCGAAAAAAATAAAAATAAATTAGAACTAGGGTAGGATGTATGGCTGTGATACCATGTTCCCCTTGTCCCATTTGTATTGCATTACAACTATATATACACACACAGGAGTAATTACAGGAGATATCCTTGCTGTAATTACTCAATATCTCTAGCTGTATAAAAGATTACCTACCTGCCTTAATTATTCAGATATTACATAAAATCAGAAAGATCACATAGCATCAATTAAGCAATTATATTGCATAATTATATTTACTATCACTTTCTAACCTGTGGTTTATTATCACTGCATAGGTAGTTGTTTTTTGCAATTATGGAATCATAAACCATCTTTGCAGAAATGCAAATGTCCCATGTGCTCTCAGCTCATTAGCAAGTTGACACCAGAAGCATGTTTATTGAGCCGGCGTGAGAAAGAAGTTCGTGATGTCTTAAAAAATGTCGACAAGTATAATTGCCTTTTTCAAGGTGGCTTTCGCGGTCTTTTACAGGTAGAATTGAATATCTTAGTAAACTGTTGAGGGATTGCTGAATTGCTGATTCTGGAACCTTGCATTTTTGTCTCTGCCTTGCTACTTTTCAGTTTATTTGATTGGCTGCCTTCTTATTTTAAATTGTTTCTTTTGAAATTTCTTTATGCTTATTAGTAAGAATAACTTGTCAGTTTTTTCGTGCATGATTTTAAAATAGGTTATTTTTGTTATACAATATCTTACTAGGAAGTACCTTAATATATGTCTTTTGATATTCAATAGTTTTTGTGTGCATTATTAGCTCTTTGAAAGAAGTACCTTAATATCCATCTTTTGATTTTCAAGATCTCATTATGATATAGTAGTCTAGTTTCTCTGAATTAGGTTACAAAATAATATTATGATTTATTCAAAGAAAGTATTTGTTACCATGACATATCCAACTTCAAATACATTTTACCAACTCAAATAAGGGGGACAAATGATTACATTGTATTGCCTAGTATATCAACAAAAATTTTCCAAGCACGTTGCATATGCAATACTGTCAAGCCTAAACTTTTGTAAAAGTATTAATTTATAGATTCTTGTTGTTGTGAACTTATAAATTTGTGGACAAGGTTCTCTTAAATGAGGAACACAAACTTTGTACGATGTGATATCTGAAATTTAATCATGGTCAAGTCACAGGTGGATAGAAGTAAAAGCTCTGTTTCTGCTGAATAATAATCGAACAAGGACAAATATTTGGGACCTGCTAAAATATGGTTAATAGCATCATTTGGTCTGTGGAGGAGGGTTTTAAACCCGACATTTGCTTTTGTTGCTGTGTAGTTTTAGTTTTTTTTAATGTTTTATGATGTTCATCCGACAGTCGCCTGAAAAGTATGAACTTTGTAATGCAAGGTTAAAAGTTCTCCTTTTAAAGAATTGAAATCGTCTCATATGAAATATAAGTACTATACTATTATTTCCTTGAATGTAATATTCGTTTTCTTCTTTCCCTTTGCAGAGTGTTATTTCATTGCCACTTCTCACTAAAAGACTTCTCCAAGGGCTAATGGATCCTGATAGATTCACAATTAACTATGAGATTGCGCGCTGCTTTGGTGTAAGATTATTCTAAACAAATAGAGTGCTGAGCTGATCTTTTTTGCTCTGTTCTAGTTCAATTGTTTTGTTATTTACTAGGTTGGACTGTTTCTTTTTCTATCATGTAGTGGGAATATAGGTCTACTCTTTTTCCTAATCATTTCTCATTATTAACTAATGTATCCTGCATTACTTGTAGTAAGTAATCAGTTCATCTTAGAATTTGCTCGAAGGGTAAACTTCTCCTACCAAAGCAGGGAATTTGGGAACATTATATGCAACTTAAGTAAATGCAGTTGTTTCCTCAGAAGTCCTGATTAGTAGCAAGGTTGAGGAGTGAATTTAGTAGCAGGGTTGAGGAGTGAAAGTACACTTTCAACATGAAATTCCGAAACCATCTGGATTTTTTTTGTAATTATGGATGATAGATTCTGGTTTTCCATATGGAGATTCGGCAGTTTGATTACAACTGTGAAATTTGGAGGTCTCCGAATAAATCTCACAATTTTTACGATTAATAGATTCAGAAAATATGAAGACGATTAGTGTAATTTTACTCAATTTTATACCTATTTCCTAGGTAATTTTAGCATTTACTGTTTTATTTATTAGCTTAGTAATGTAAATATGTTTATGGTATATGGATTCATATATTAATTAATCAAGAATTAAAGCAAAGTATTAAGCCACAGAACAATCCTGAAGGATCATACTGAACTAAGAAGAAGATATCCTAGAATGTTGTTGTGTTCATCATGCTCTTGCTCTGGGTGTTATATATATATATATGACTAAATTGATCTTAAGTGACACTCAGACTTTCTTGAGTATGTTTATCAATGCAATCGTGTAACATTAAACTGATAAATTAAGTAGAGGTATGAGAGATATCATGTGATCTTTTGGATTATATATACCCTGTTTGCATGATCTTTATGCAGCAGGGAGACTTTTATGGGGTGAGGTTATGCCTATGCCTATCTGTCTAGTCTAGCAGTCAAGTTGGAGACTATTATTAAGGTTTAGAATCAAGTTTCCTTAATCAAATTCAACTTTGAGAAGCGTCTTCATGATAAGTTGCCGATTTTGACTTTCTAACCGAAGTGGTCACAGTTTCATTTGTCTTCAGCGAATATGGTAGTTTAAGGCAACGAAAGTTCCAGACAGAAAGGAAACTACTTTGGAAGTGCGTTTAACACATACTATCAGTCATTAGAGGCAGGAAAATCTTAAGCTTGTTTAGCTGGTTCCATTACCAGTACACATTATTTGATGTGAATTCTATAATGTTCTACAAATATAATTAGTCAATTTCACAGAATTTTTCTTCACATGCTATTCTCTTCTTTTATGTAACAGTTAATGGTGGGCTTAATGTATCAGATCAGCCCCTTGGACTTTATCCCAACAGGTGCTTTTTTTCCTCTTCTATTCCAAATCATAAACTCCTTTCTGTTACTAATCAAAATTGACTAGAAGTTGAATTTTCTATAGCTTAAAATTGCTGCATTCCACCTAATTTTATGTTATAAATATAAACACCCCAATCAGTAGCAAGTTTTTTTTTTTTTTTTTAAGAATTTACACTATCCTCCCGTCGTTGCATGTCCTTGCATGTCCTGGGTTTGATTATCGCACAACCAAGAATTATTAGAATGAATACTAGTATACTACTATATAAGCTTACAAGCTTACCCAAAATAACAAAAATTTGGAGTAAGATAATTATCCTAAAATAGGCCAAGAAAGTTGGAATAAAATCGTAACAATTCAAGGATGGCAAAAAGATAAAAAAACCACCCCACTGCTGTGAAGCTAGGAAAGTATGTTCTTGATAATTATTCTTTATGATTGTGAAATACGATTACTTATTTTAATTTGTGCTGTATAAATCTTTTGCTCGCTTTCTCATAGTAATTCTCACTTTGATGCTCACGGTGCGCTTTCCATTTTGATTATTTAGTCATTTATAATTTTTCTAATCATAAATCTGCAGAACGTCATGTGGCTCGTCATTTCTTCGAGCTTTGTGCAACAAGTCTGGTGTTCCTCTTCTGTTTGGTTGGAATCTGTCGCAGAGCACTTCTTGTGCATCGCACAAGGCGCATGGCTGCTGGTTTTAATTAATCTTTCCTGCAGATTCGGTTAGATTCCTCTTTCCCATGTCTAAATTTCTAAAATAACATTAGGTCTTGCAACGTTTTCTGTGATACCATATAAGGATGCTTCTGTCGTTAACTTCTCCATGCTCATGATGCTGGAGAACAGGTTATATCAGCTTATTTTGCTGCAGACTGCTAAACAGCTAGCTATTGTGAAACATATCTGTGCCACTATATGAATGTACAATGTATGCAGTTTAGTTCATATTGATGATCAACTAATTTGGTGTGGTATTGTATGTATTGTATATATTGTAGGAGTAATACTTCTGATTCCTCTATTGCAACTTACATAAAGACTGTTATAACATTTGATAGTTGTTTTAGCTAAATATATTTGATGATTTTAAATTTAATATCTCACTTTAAACACATTTGCAAATTTGTATTCAAGAGCATCTATTACTAGGTACCTGTGTAAAGTATATTCCAGTTGTCTTCCCAACTTTTAAAACTGGTCTAAGAAATGAACACAATATTTGAAATACTACAGTATCGAGAAATAGAGAACAGAAAGGAGAAATACATTTCAGCAAACTTGTTCAAGTTCGTTACATTTTCTGTTTGGAATATGCAATAAGAAAAGGAACAAAAAGAGATCCGTGGATTCAAACCATGCTGACAGATAAGGATCCGATGTGCATCTATTTCGATAGTTTTTACCAATTCTTCATCGTGAATTGTGAAGCATATTATGCAAAAAGAAGCATTTTAATGACATTTCCCATAATGCGTTCAGACAATGGTCTGTTCCAGCAGTTTGCAAATGGTAAAAGAATCGTGCGTGTCCGAAAATCATGTCAACTCTTTTGCAGACTTGCAGCATTTTACAAATGGGTAGAAGAGATATGCCGGTCCAAATTCTTCGCCCTAAATATATGAGCATCAAACTAGCTCTTTAAAATGTGAGCTACATTCTGATCTAGTGGTCGATCAGAACTTCTTGCCGGGTTGTGGCTACTACATATAACGCAAACTGTATAGAGTATAATATAATTAATAAAAAAGATGCAATCCGATGGTGTAATCTTAAGGGAAGATTCTATACAGGGAAACAATAAAAAAAATCATTAGAAAAAACTCATGCACTTTTGTGGAATCATTTTATTCAGGTTAAATTTACGATTATATTCTTTATATTAAGTCTCTAATTTGCTATTTTAACCCTCAAGCATAACATTTTCTTATATGTGTATAATATCATACTAGCTTATATACGGATCGAATTCTTTTAATATTGTAATATTTTTATTTTAATATAATTTAAATTTAGTTTTATTTTTATAATAATAATTTAAATTTTATTTAATGTTATATCTATATATTTTTATATAATTTTTTATATGCTTTATTTGTATCTGTATTTTAATAAAATAATATTTTGGATATTTTGTTTAGAAATGTGTTTTAACTAGGAGATTAAAGTGATAGAGTATTTGTTTTAATTAAAATATTAATGTTTAAAAATTAGGTCCAATAATAACTATCCGGACCATATATCTACCGACTACCAAAATTTTAACATTTTGTCTTTAATAATATAGTATAGTATAGATTTTTAGCCTAATTTAATGATATTCATATATCTACTAGTCTACCATTTCTCGTTTTCTAATTGATTCTCTATTTTAAAAAATTAGCTAAATCAAATGATAAAATTAATAAAATCTTATATAATTCCTTTATGACGAACTTGAGACAAATATTTTAACTCAGGAGTACACACGCACAAACAAAAAGATTTGGAGAGTCCACACACACCTAAAGGATGAAACTTTCCTAAGGGTACAGATTGTTTGAAAATTAGCGCGACAACTGAATATATATTTTTGAATCATAAAATATACTCCGTGAATCCTAAACAATGATATATTTAAATAAAATATAAAATATGACTCGATTTTTAAAGATTTTCAGTACCTTACACGGGATAAGTGTTAGTTTGATGAAAACGTTGGAATAGTCATATATACTTAAACCTTTCAAAGCTAACCAGGAAAATAACAGAGGAACCCTCTAAATTTCATCCAAGTATTGTTGTTAAATTCCTAGCTTAAAGGCGCCTGAGATTCATGGAGTTTCTATCTCATCCTTATCACCAGTTACATTATTCATTTGACGAATATACATCCCAACATTTAAAACAGAAAAATAGTAACTATGACCGGTACCTCTTATGCAAACCAAGAAAATCATGATCCTGTTCTTTAGATTCACTCAAGTCCAATAACAGGGAGGTAGTAGAAGCATCTGCTGAGTAGCCGCGAGCACGCATCTCATCTATGAGCACACCTGCTTCATTGTACTTTTTATTGTGAAAATAACCGCAGATAATTGTGTTGTAGGTTACAATAACCTATATAAAGAGTACTATTAATCTTAAACCGAGCTCGACGATTTTCAGACAACTATATAAAGAGTACTATTAATCTTAACCAATGGTTACAATAACCACAGATAATTTTTGTTATTGTGATTGTATTTTCATGTTGTTCATAGTCCTCTGTTTTATTTTCTGATGCTCTTTAAATGCAAACTATTTTTCATATTGAATACGCAAACCCTTTCAAATAGTAGTACCATACTACCATGCATTCACACTCATAGATCCACAAAAATAATTGTAGTTGGATACGCAACAGCTGTGTCTGTAGCTAGGCTTTTCATAATATTTTTGTTATTATTTTTGTTTAGGTAAGAGCTTTGAGAAAGTCTGTGAGTTATGCCACATCACCCTTAATAAAATTGCCATATTTGATGATAAAGGCACGATTACAGCCGGAGGAATAAGAATTGGTATGTAAGTTCTCGTTCCTATGTCAAATGGCCTACCATTAACTCTCTTGTTTTGTTGCATTTCCTTGTATTACTATGCGTTTCCTGTTCATGTTTGTTATTTAGGTACTCCTGCTATGATGTCTAGAGGTTGTTTAGAGTCGGATTTCGAGATTATCACAGATTTCCTATTTAGGGCTGCTCAGATTGCAAATTTGGTTCAAAGGCAGAAAGCTTCCTTAGTGGGGCTTCAGAGTAACAAAGACATTGTTGAACTTCGGACCAGGGTAGAAAGTTTTGCAACTCAATTTGCATTACCTGGGCTTGATGTATGATACTTTTCCTGAATGCAACTGGCATCTGCCAACATTAAGCAAACGCAAAAGCATTTATGGTCGTATGTGGATTGCCATTATTGGCCTTTGATACAGTACATATTTGTTACCAAAGTAGCGAAGTGCTGCTGGTGTGGTCTATATAACAAGTACTAGCATATTTGTAAAAACCCGGCATTGTGGATTAATTAACTGCTGCTGCATGACAAATGTCTGTGTTGTGTTGGTAAGTAGTTTATTAGAATAGTTGTGAATACAGTTCTAAAAGTTCGTTACACGTCTAAATATTTTTTTGGAGACCTTGCTTAGTATAATTTAACAGAGAGAAATGGAATAATTGGGCCCTTATTATTATTTCTTGATCTAGCAAGCCAAACACTGGATCAGTAATTGTGTTTGCATGTTTAAATAAGTTGATTATTGCAGACTCCAATTTGAGTATTGTATGGATTGTGGGTTGAAGTGGTGATGAGATCAAGATTTAATTATACAAGATCTAAAAGACTTGCTTAATCATTGGGGACAGAGGAGATGTCAGGTATTGTGCCTAATAGTTTTCTGATACATGAGTATATTCATAGACTTTGGATACATAGCCAGCTCTTTCATTATTATAAAGAACAATAAAAACACAAGCAACACCATTGCTTTTAAACACAACCCAAGCATGAAACTAGAATCAGAACAGGCTTCTTGAATGGAAAATTGCTGCATGTTCCCTCTTTTTTTTTTTGAAGTTACTACATGTGCTTCTAGTTTGAGTTCTTGTTGAAAAAGCAAGCAGGAATCTCAACTTTCTATGTTTTTCTTGTATATCTGTATGCATCAGCTGCCCTTTGCTTACTTTGCCTTGCAGTTTTTGCAATTGGAATGATTAGTTTTTTCCCCATTACAACTATATCTGAAGAAGGGCCAGGACTTATTATTAAAATAATAATAATAATAATAATAATAAGAAGAAGAAGAAGAAGAAGAAGAAGAAGAAGAAGAAGAAGAAGAAGAAGAAGAAGAAGAAGAACAATAACAATAACAGCTCCTATTGTTACAGTGTTACCACCAGAAAAGTAAACCTTGTTGCCTGTTGTTTATTGCTGTTATATTTGATGTGACTCAACTTTTTTGTTTAGGTAGTCCTATATGTCCATGTCACAGTAGAGAAGTAATACAATTATATATTTATATTCGGATGGAATATGGATTTATTGTGTTTGTGTCTTTCCATGCATGGGTTAACAAAGTTTAAAATTAGACCCCTGACAAGTGTCTATCCCTCAACATCACTCACTGATCACTCTCCGTTTTTCTGAAAAAAACAAGTTAGCATTACACCTCCACATTTCCAACTCTTTAAATGGTAAATTATTTGTAAAAGGGGTCCCCGAACAAAAACCAATCTTAATATGCCGTTTATGTCTCACTTGGAAGTGTGATCGGGACCTTACCCCTACTCCTAGTATGGTTCGGTAAAAAATTTCGACTTCTGAAAAACTTTGAAGGTTTTACAGAACATTCTTAAAATTTGTAAGGATTTCTTTTAGCTCTTGATTTTGAGGAACAAATCAAAGAATCGATGCCTCTTTACACCACACCAGTAGAAAGAACTGGAGACTTGCTTCTTCTCCTACTATTCATTGAATCCGACTTTTTAAATTGTTTGCCTTGATAAAATATGTGTCCACACTCCACAGCAAACCTGTCTATTACTTCATGCATGAAAAATATCTGTAACTTCTGATATTCTTGTTGAAACTTACCACAACATATCATTTTCTTTTCATCTTTTTGATCATGGGAAGAATCTGTCCTTTTAGGGTTGAAAATATTTGCTTTTCCATCAAGTTATCTCTCTGTGTATCATATTCTCCTTTTTCCTTGCTGGAAATAAAATTATTACTTTCCTTGAAAGTAAAGAATCACATTCCTCTTTAATTTATAATTCCTTGATACTAAAAAGAATAATTTGAAACTCTCAATCCTTCATAAGTATCTTAGCTAGCAAACAGAATAAAAAACAATTTCAAACCACAAAAAAAAAAACCTTGGAATATTGAACAGTAAGAGTTAAGACTATATTTTTGTAGGGGGAGTTAAGACTAGTTAAATTACTGATTTTCTTGGATTTTCTCACGTTTATATTCTACATGTGGCTGCACAGTATTAACTAAATCTTTACCTCTGAATGCACAGATCAAGTAGCTTCTTTCTACCTTCAACTATCTCATCAAAGAAATCATCAAGCTGCACTATAATGTTCTCAACCCCAGATTGCAGAATCTCAAATGAATTTTTCAACTGCTGAACGTTGTCATATATATCGACTCCTAATTCAAACTCCTTGCTTGATTCCAACTCAATTTTTACATCTTCCATAACAGCTTTTGTCTTTAAGAATTCGTATAGAAGAACCCCTTGTTGATGTTCTTGTTGCTGGTTAATCAATGTAGTCTTTACTCTTTGGTGCAATCTTGCTGCTGAGACCAAGAAAGCTGATCCGCAAACCAGATGCCCTTCATAGTCTACTTGAGAGGAAAAGCTAGTTTTGGGGTGATAATACACAAGGGCACCTAGTAAAATCATTAGAAGCAATGAACTAATGTTCTTTAATGCATATAGAACTCCTTGAAAACCGTTAAAATTGTTGAATTTTGATTCTGTCCCTACATTTTTGTCGAATTTAAGTGATAGTGGTTGAATTCTTGTCTCTATTAGGCTTCTGTTCTCCTCTTCCAACCCCACAATCTCCCTTTGACATCCTGAAATTGCTCGAAGAACCTGTATTACAAAAGTGTAATGTCCAGTAAGATAATTATTTGATATAGAAATGGGCCTTTGTTTTGGTGGATGGGTATCGTGATAAATTTACCTGGCGGTAATGTTGTGTTTCTAAGATGCGGTCATTGAGAGAAAATGCAATATTGGAACCAGATGTGTAATAGTTTTCCAATCCTGAGACTGCAGATTTTAGGACATGACAGACTTCCCAGAGCCTTGAAGTTTCATCCATGTATTGATCTAGCCATTTTTCTCCAACTGGTAAGTGAAGTTTTTGAACCAATATACATAACTGGGAATGAAATGATTGGAGTGTGGAGAGAACATGTTGGAGGAATTGAATCGACATGAAGTTATGCGATACAAGTGAGAGATCAAGATCGTCTAAGGCTTGGGTCAAGAAACTATAGAAACCATTGACAGAAGTCGTGGATGAGGAAGAATCACAATTCATCATTGAGAGAAAATTTGAAGCTGAAGAATAGAAAAGAGGTGATCAAATTGGATGGTTAAAAAAAACCACCAAAGGTGTTTGATGGATTTTAAATTGTGGTTGGTGTAAGAAGTATTAGAATTTGTGTGAAGAGGTCAGTGTTGTATATGGTGAAAAGAATTGATTGTTGGGAGCAATTATGGGATGTTTCTAATGGAGTGGAGGAGATGAGTAGATGACTGGGAATCTTCTATAATTATTGTTTATCAGGAAGCATTGTACAGAAAGGCAAAAAAGAGGTTCTGGTTTTGTTATTTTTGTACATTTGTGTTAGTGCAAGGTTTTTGTGTTTGTGGGAGCTCAGTTTATAGGGACTCATGCCATATTATATTCATAATTTTTTATAAACTACACTCTTCTGGTTTAGTTTTTCCTTTTTAAAATTCTTGGCATTTAACAAATCCAATGGATTAAAGTTTTTGTTTGGCTATCTAAAGCAAGGGGAATGATGAGGTTCCTTGTGCTAAAATATTGTGTGTTTAGAGAATGGAGAGTCTTCACCTTTTCTAGTTCTCCGATCCTGTCTTCCTATGTTAGGCCAATATAATTTAAAGAGTAACATCTTCTGCAAGTTCCTTGTAAAATGCTTGTTAAATAGAGGAAAATACAGTACATTGGTTGAGTCTTTTTTTTGCTCTTCTTTCCCCTTCCTTTTCTCTATTATTTTTGTTTAGTTATGTTTTGGTTTATACCCATGTATAATCAAGAATTCGGTGCTAGTTTAGTGAAAAATACTCTTTTCCTTTCTCCTGGTTGAAGATCATGGATTCGAATCATTACCCCACGCTTCGATATAATTATCAGGAGTGAGAGCACTATATCTTATTATCAATAACGTAACGTACTATCACATTAAAATAGAGTACCATGCTAAAAAAAACTATAGTTAGGTTCTTCTTCGAGTTTCAAAAGAGATTGTAGTAATCTTGATTAAGCATTGAATATAATAGTTAATCATCATCCAGAAGGTGTTCAAAAGATGCTTACTGAAGGTATTATTACTGCAACGTTCATGAGCATGTGTAATTAGTAGATGCATTTTGACATGATGTCCCTCCTGCTAATACTTTGGACATAAATTTAATGAGAACTAAAATTTTATTCTATTTTTAAACCACACAAGGTGGATAGCGTTAAATATTATGCCTAAAAACACAAGACCGAAAATAATTGCTCATATAACGGTTAAAATGTCTGGCTACCCATTTGGTTCAACCGGAACATAAAACATTGCTGGTAATTCTTCATTCCTCCATTTGCTTTCCTATCCTTTTCTGCTCTGTCTCTTCCTTTCGCGTTCTTTTCCCCCTCTTATGGACGACGAAGATCTGCACTACAAGACCCTCGGTATTCCCAAAGATGCATCCCTTAACGACATTTGCAGAGCCTATAAATCGCTTGTTATGAAATGGCACCCTGACAAGCATTCCTTTGACAAGCTTGAAGCTCATGACAATTTCTTTAAGATCACGGAAGCCTACAGGGTATGTACGTACCATTATCAGTCTCATCTCATTTGTTAATAACACATCAATTATAAGCATGACATATTAGAAAATTATCCTAATATCTTGTGATTGTGAACATATATCGTGCTTATATGCGAATAGGTTAATTCACATTTAACATTGTAAATATTAGCCGGATCGAACATATGAGACAGTGAATAGAAACTAATATGAATTTTCGCATACATAAGTGTGCCATGCATGCAAAGATTGGACGGTATACAATCTCATTTCTATCACTTGATTTCAACAAAATTGCAGGTTCTTAGTAACAAAAAGAGAGAAGAAAGTGCCATACCTATAATAAACTTTAACGAGCTAAAAACACCAGAAGGTTCAAAGACAGGAAAAGCACGGAAAGGTACACCGAGAAATGATCGCGAGGACTTCATCAGCAGCCCATTACCAAGTTCAAGAAAAGACAGGAGAAACTCTGCAGCATCGATGGAAGACATCTATAGCTCTTTATCTAAAAGCACCAGTGGTATCAACATTTGCACACCATCAAGTGTAACTAATCCTAGCACTCCTGGTAGTACTACTGGTGCAGGAGGTGGAGATCATCCTACTTTATCAAGGACAAGCACAAGAAGTAATAGCACCCCTATCATATACTCACACTCTGTGGTTAGGAGGAAGCCTCAGCCTATCGAGAGGAAACTTAAGTGCACACTCGAAGAATTGTGGCGTGGATGTGAAAAGAAAATCAAGATTACAAGAGATGTCATCTCCGGATCAGGGTATATATCATATACACTTACTTATACATTGCATATATACAACACCAGAGGCTTAGGATGCAAAACAAATGTTCAGAAGTCGGGAAAGAAAATATTTATATACCAGAATTTAAACTTGATCATTCCTATGCACAAGTAATTCTTAGAAAAAGAATATAATTTCGTTAAAAAATTGAACCTAGCTTGATCAACCCCATGTGATCAAATTTTTCATATTGATTGAGCTAAAGCATAATATACGAAAAGGTTGAAGATTATACTATTATTGCTATAGTTTCAATTTTTTGAGGGGGCTGCAGCCCTCGCTCATCATGCAGTTTTATTTGAAATTTAATCATATAAATTGTGCTGACTACAGGCTAATTATGCAACAAGAGGAGATACTTAAGATTAAAGTAAAGCCGGGATGGAAAAAAGGAACAAAGATCACATTCGAAGGGAAGGGAGACGAGAGACCAGGCACTCTTCCAGCTGATATCATTTTCATCATAGATGAAAAAAATCATCCTGTATTTATACGCGAAGGTGATGACTTAGAGCTCGGAGTTGAGGTACCCTTAGTCGAAGCTCTTACAGGCTGCAGCATTACCATCCCAATCTTAGGAGGCGAAAACATGAGCTTGTCTTTCGATGAAATCTTGTACCCTGGTTATGAGAAAATCATTACAGGACAAGGCATGCCTAAATCGAAGGAAGAAGGTATGAGAGGTGATCTTCGTCTCAAATTTCTTGTTGAGTTTCCTACAGATTTAAACGATCAACAACGGTCTCAAGTTCTAAGTGTTCTCAATGAATGTAATTATAGCTAGTCATCAACAAAGTTATGAAATCTTTTCTTCATCAATCAGAATTACTTAAAAACAAAGCTTTGGCAGAAATACAAGGAAAAAAAAATGTTTTTAGTGAGGTTCGATTGCGGAATTCTTAAATATACAAGTACCATGCCGTTTAATTAATCGAAATTTAAAATTCAATATTTTATTACTCCGATATAATTTTTTTTTGACTAATTAGGCTTATAGTCTTACAAAGTGAGCATCTGTTCTCATAAATTCTCGGGGTAAACCATAATCGAACTCAGGGGGCTGAGACGACAGAGGATAGACCTTGTTCGGATATAATTTTAAAGTACTTATGCTCCGTTTAGAAGTGCTGTTGAAAACTGATGTGCTGTGGGGATGATGAAACTGATAGTTGTAAAAGCAGAAAGGAGCTTTTTTCAAAAGTATGAGAACATGTTTTTGCTAACAACAATTTTTAAATTAAAAGCACTTTTCTACACAGCAGTTTTTATAATTTACCAAACATATTTCTGACAAATTTTCACTAAAAAGCTGTTATAAACAATACCAAATGAGACCTTAATTGAACACACTTAATTTTAAAGGACCTGATAGTTCGGAACACCATCATCTTTGTCATTCTCTATTTGTCTGCAATGATTCAATGTCCATATTTAATAGGCTTATTTTACAATGAAGATGCCACAAGTCGGCCATAGTTTGTTCAGTCCAAATAGTTTGGTTACAAATATATTTCTTTATTTTACTTGTAGACTTCTGTTAGTTGGCAATATATTTTTGTCTGTTTAAAGTTTTTCTAAATTATATAAAGTTAAGAGAAAAATACTGTGATCAACACTGTGAGATGTATAAAGTGCACAGCTTTTCTTTTCCTTTTTCCTTTCTTTATTAAACACTATCATTAGGAATCATATATTTCACTATTTAAATTTTTAAGGATTTGTTGGATAGTATGAGTTTGCTGTAAAAAATTCGGAGCAGAGTGGTATGAAATTTCGTTACAGGAGTCCAATACAGGAATGAAATAGTTTGATTTAAATTATTAGTTAAATAAATATATTGTATTATATAAAAATGGAAATATTTTTTTATTAGTTCTGGTTGTATATAATACTAATTTATGGTTATTAGTTATGTTCGTTATCAAAAAAATAAATATTAAAATTGAAATTTATATCAATACCTTCCACTCATAAGTCATACCCAATTCTCCTATTCTCGCCTTATGCCTTAAATATTAAAAATACATATTTTATGAATTTGAGTTATGGAGTTTTAAATTGATATTTAAAAAAATCTTATATGAAATTGTATATGAGTTTTATTTATTCTAAATTTATACCTCACTTCTAATACTAGCAAACTAAATAACCCGTAAAAAAATTATGAAAGCTTAATTTTGACTTGGGAAAAAATGTAAATAAATACTTTTTAAAAAATTATATTAATTTAACAACTGATATATTTAATTTACATGTAAAATTTTGTATATTTTTATTAGAAAATAATTATAAAGAAAAGTTAAACAAACATTTTAATTTAGGTGAAAATATTATCTCACTTTCAATAAAATTTTATATAACTAAACTAAAATCAATCAAATAATTTTATTAATTATTATTTATAAAAAAATAAATTACAATTTGTGATAGTCAAACAAACAGTAAATTAATTTTAGGTAAATGTTATTTCCTAAATAATTTTTTTATTTTTAGAATTATTGATTACATTTTGTATTAGGATATATTATAAATAATGAATATAAATGAAAAATATGAAACAAATAATTAAAAAAAAATGTTCTGAAAATTATATTTCTTTAGTTTTAAGTAATTATATCCTATATATAATTGAAAGAAGGGAGATAATATGGTATGATCGTCAGAGTTAAGGAGGTAAATTCTTAAATATTAAATTAATTCATTCAGGTTCGATTTTCCGTGAGTACAAAATTTTATTTAATAAGGTTTGATTATCAACCAATATCAATAACTAAATTAATATTATTTTAGAAGAAGAGATATTAAAATAGAATAAATATAAATTTTCAAAAATTTAAAATTTTAATTATAAAATTATTATTAAAAAGAAAACCACGAATCACATGTGATATAAGCTGGTATTTATAATTACAATAATTAATTATCGCCATTAGACTCGGATAAAATTGATAAAACCGGTACAGAGAAACATTCATTCTATCCAAACCATCCAAGAGATCGCAAATAAAAACTACTAATTTCCTTAAAAAAATGAGAAACGATGATAACAAGTTAACGACCCATTCTCCCCCTCATTTATTTAATATAAATGTAAATATAATTCTGTATTTATTTATATTTTAATTTCGAGGTGTAATTTGAAAGCATTATAACTATAATAAATTAAAATGACCAAAAAACAGACGCAAATACATGGATTAGGCTGGCTGTTATTGAGTTTGTGGGGTTGTCTTGCCTCCATCCACACCAAGTACACTTTCTCTTATCAACACGTAATATATATACATCGTATGTGGACACGTATATTTTGTGTTCAACTTCGCAAATTAAATATTTACGCAAATATATTTTTATCGAAAAATAAATCAGGAAATATTTATTCAAATATTTATATTAAAATATATACATTAATTTTGAAAATAAAATCATTTGTAAAAAATACACGCATAATATAAATGTAATTAATTTATTATTATTATTATTATTATTATTATTATTATGTAGACAAGTCTTTTTCTTTCTTTCTCGTTCTTTAAAATAATAATGACATGATGCTTGTTTGTTTAGTTGATGATCAAACCAGTCAGCAAAGCCAGCCATCGATCATTGACCATTAAAATCAAAATCAATCCAACGGCTGATAATGCCTCTCAATATTTAATTGGCAGGACGGCTTTCTAGCCTTTTTTAACACTAGTACAAATACAATTCTATTCCACATCAGATTTCTCTGCACCTACACACACACATTGTTACCTTCTCTCTGAACCATCTTCCACCTAAAAAACAACAAAAAAAAAAGGTACATGATAATTTTCTTTTGTGGGTTCACTCTTTTTTTTTATTCTACCAAAAAAAATAAAATACACACATAAATATAGTATGTGTTGTTATGTGTGTATGCATAAATATTGTATATGTTGTTGTATGTGTAAGTTATAAAAAGGGATGGTAGTCTTGTTTTTAATGGCTTAAATTGCGGAGAGAACAGATGGTTTCTTTGTTGGAAAGTTCCTTAAGCTTAAAATCAAGAAAGATACAAACTTTTTCTTTTTTTTATCTCTTTAGAGGTAATTTATAAACTTGGTTTCTTTCTTTTTTTTGTTAATTAGAGGTAATTTATTTGTGATTAGTTCTTTGAATTCTTGGATTGATGATGATGTTTTGATAGGTAATTTGATATTCAGATGCATGTATGTCTTTTTGTGTATATATGTGTGTGTGTGTGGATGTATGTTTGTAAATTTGCAGTATTGTTTGTTAGTTTTTGAGTTCATATATTTATGTAAAGTTGTAGAATTGTAAAGTTTCAAACTTTATTAGTATGGGAGATATTAAGATATGTTTTTACTTTTCATGGTTTGTGTTTGATTTGTTGTTATTTTGGGTGATGTTAAAATTTTCTAATATGAAATTTTGAATTGTTCTAACTGTTATTGAGCATAGCTATTTTATCAGCTTTGGTATTTGTGAGGTGTTTTATGTGATTGGTCTATTTTTACTAAGCAGTTGAATTCCGAAGTTAATCCATTATTATCATTAAGGTTGCTGAAGATGGTCATTTATTTGTTTTTCTTTAATCAAGAAAATAACCTAATATATTTGCAGTATTGGGAATGTTTTGTTGTAAAATAACACGAGCTGTTTGTATATTACCTAATGACATCTCTTCTTCCAACCCCCCCCCCCCCCCCCCCCCCCCCCTGTTATCAGAGTTTGTGGTTTTACTGTCCTCCCCGGCAAGTGTTTATGATTTAGTTTGTTATCAAGTTTGAGTTTCCTTTTGCAGTTTAAGGTTGCAGGACTTAGCTAGTGCTGTACTTTTTTACTTTAATAGTTCTGCAGATATTCCAAGTCCTTTTTTCACCCATACCTTGCGGTCAACTCCAATATTAACACGAGTCATATACACATTTAACTTCGTAATGCATTTGAGAAAGTTCAGTATGTGGGCATGTGAAATTGTGTGATTATTTGCATTTTAAAATTTTAATATGTAAATGGTGGTGTTTATTTTTCAGGAAGTTGGTTTCAATTATATTAACCAAATTATAAATATTTAAGGCCTTTCTTGACAGGGTGTATGTTATTTTCGTAACAGAAATAAAGAGGATACAAAATATATGGATAAATTTTATGGAAAAAGAACTGCTGGTGGACTCTGTGTCCCTAAAAAGACTTCCAGTCTTGTTTTGAGAGATACCGATGACAGGAATGGAGATGCTCAATTCTGCAATAGACTCGGATGTAGTGGCAGGCTTAAATATGCCAAGGCCACCCAAATTGGAAGCCCCAAGAACTCAAAATCTCTGAGGCCTTCTACTCATTCGCCAAGTGCTAAGGAAACTGGTAGAAGTATTTCTAGTACTTCCTCTGTTGTGAACAATGCAAAAATCAAGTTCCCAAATTCTCACCGAAAATTGTGTTCATACCTAGAAACAGAAACATCAGAAAGTAGCAGTGCTCACAATGAAATAGAAATTCAGGAACTTAGCGTTTCACAAAGAACAAATTCCAGAGGATTCCAATCAGAACTTAGAGAAGCTGAGTCTGGGACTGTTGCATCTGCTAAATTAAGGAGCTCTAATGTAGTATCAAAAGCTAGAAACCAGAATTCTTTCTATAAAAGATCTGGGCTGACCAATCAAGATGCTTTACCCAGCTCTTCTAGTTCTTCATCTGGAAGCAATGACCAAGGGCCGAGGGGCTCCACTAATCCTAGTCGGCATGGACTGAGAAGCCTGCGCACGTCTATATCAACCGCACTCCTCCCGGGTGGTTCGTTGTCAGAATCAAATATTAGTAAGAGGAGGGATATTGTACAGAAGAAAATTCCTGAACGAGAAGCGAGCTCCTCTAGTGGAGGGAAGAACAAAACTAGTGAACAGCCTTCTAACAGTGGACATACCTCTAATCCTACCAATGGCTTGGTTTTTCCAGATCATAGAAGAAACAGAAGTTTGCCTACTAGAAGGGAGAATAGCTTGGCATCAGTTCAGTCTCGGAGATTAACCAACAGTAATACTAGGACAGGGCACCCCAGACAAATGAATGAAGCCACTTTGTCATCTGCTGAATCCTCTGTTTTTAGGCGACAAATGCCACGGTCTGAAAGAAACCTCTATCCTAATGCTAATATATTACGTGAAGAAGCTTTCTCAGGTGGCTCGAGTTCTTATGGTCATACTAACAACGACAATTATGATGACCATGCAACGACCATGCCATCTGCAGATCTTGGCATTTCCCATTTAATGAACCGTGATGGCTCACAACAATATAACATGGATAATATTGCCGAGGTAATTTCCTCAGATTATACCAAAATCACATTTTAAATGAGAAATAATAGGATGCAATATTAGCTCTTGTAATTATTTGTTTTGTGATATATTCATAATAAATCTTTAATTATTTGCTCTGTGCTTTGCTATACCGTTGTAAATATTATTTTCCTGCAGGTATTATTAGCTCTAGAAAGGATTGAACAACAAGATGAAGAACTTACATATGAGGTATACAATCTTTAGTTCATCTCAAGCTATATAATACCTAATGTAGCTCATCTTGGCCTTCTTTCAATTTCTGCAGCAATTACTTGCTCTGGGAACAAATTTATTCTTTGGTGGCCTTGGCGTTTATGATCAGCACAGAGACATGAGGCTGGAAATTGATAATATGTCATATGAGGTTTGTTATTTTACAATGAGCACTACTAGCAATGATCTGTGTGAAAAACTCATGTATTTCTCTATTTCTCATCATATAATTTCATTGATACTCACTTAAATGTTGCATAGTCAAAATAACTATAGTCATGGTGAAATATGACTCAATTAGCTTATTTGCTTTTTGAAACAGGAATTGTTAGCTCTAGAGGAGAAGATGGGTAATGTAAGCACTGCACTTTCGGAAGATGCATTACTGAAAAGTGTGACAGCGAGTATGTATCAGCCTGTATCTACAAATGAAGAGGAAGCAGCAAGCAGCATCCAGGGAGAAGATGCAAAGTGCAGTATTTGTCAGGTCAACTACCTACAAAACCAATATTAATGTCGAATCAGTTTTTCCCGTATAAATTTCATCAAGTATTGGTCAGATTTGGAAACTTCTTTCCCTTGTAACTTACTTGTAATGTCGGTCTATGATCTTCATTATACTCTATCAATGAACTTATGCAAGGTTGGTTCATTTGTCTAATCGGTCTCATTGACCTCATGGCAAAATAATTTCTAACTATAAGACGAAATTTCTTATCATCCTCTCCAGTGCTCTGTTGAACTTGAAGTTGTTTCAACAGCTATCTAGGGAAGCAAATCATCCAGATTGATCTTTTCTTTCAACCAAAAGTCATACTCCTGGGGTCTAAATATTGTACAACTCTAAATCTGGGGAGCCCTGGTTGGTACTAATCCCTTTCGTCTAGTCCAATCCACGGCATGTTCCTGTGTCAAATATCAGTATACTTGGTGCAGTAAGGCTCATGATGAGGATTTACTTCAGTTGAACTTGCAGATTTTTGTTGCGGAGGAGTTAATAGTATTCATATTCTGATATCTCAGTTTCACCGGAATTCATATTGTATCATATTATAAATGATTTGGAATGAATTTATATACTTGTGTAGACTTTTGTCTGGTGAAGGGGAGAGGATCTTCATGATTGTGGAATTGATTTTAAGTTTCTGACAAGCATAGCATCCGCAACTTCTGAGCCTTGATTGATCCCACATTTGTTTTTTCAGGAGGAGTACATGACTGGAGATGTAGTCGGGAAAATTGGTTGTGAACATGGATATCATATGGACTGCATAAAACAGTGGTTGCAATTGAAGAACTGGTGTCCCATATGCAAGGCTTCAGTAGAGCCGTGAGAAACTTTGTAGCTCTCCTTGATAATGGAGATTGAAACCAAATGTGGTGCTGATGATTAAGTATACTTACTTCTGTTTTCTGTACATATCATATTTGTTAGGTCACTTTTTATTTCATTTTATTTTAATACTCTCATAGTACATGAACAATAACCCAGTCTTTAAGCTTTGTGGTTATGAAAAAATTATAATGTTCATGTATATAATACTCTCATAGTACATAAACAATAACCCAGTCTTTAAGCTTTGTGGTTATAAAATAATTATAATGTGCTTCATTATATGGATTTTGGATGTTTTGGCCATTTTCTCTGTAATTGATTTTGCAGTTTTGACAAATTCAATCTAGTAGCATTCTATTAGAGAAATGCAACTATACTGCAGCTTTAGCCAAGTCAAGAATTCTTAATAAAAATAGGCTACTTTATACTGCATTTGTGCATAAGAACCTGCGGGTAGATGCTATATTTCATTACTCCAGCACAGGGCTATTACATTTACTTGTTAAACATTCAAGTTTGCTACATGCAATCTTCAACATTCCGTGAGTTCTGTCAACCGAATGAACTCTTCGTTGAGTGTCTTCATTATCATGTTGAGTTGCAAACATGAAAAAATGAGTTATTTCTAAATTTTATATGAAAACATTTTTCAAAATTAACAAAATGGAAATTAAAATCAAGTAAAGAAATTAACAAAATTAAAGTTTATAAATAGTATTTCATATATTTAAAATTCACATAAATAATTTTATATATTTTTATATCTGGCTTAACGTTCATTTTATTAATTTTAACGAATTAAATTAAAGAAATGATGCAAATTGAAGTAAAACTTTCAATTAAAATTTTAATGCAAATTCAAACTGCATTTTCTTTTCATTGGCACAGAACTAGAGCCGGCCAATCGGGCGGGTCGGCTCGGACCGCCCGAGACCGGCCCGGTTTTTAGCTCGCTCGGTCCGATTTTTTTAAGTGCCGGTTCAAACCCGGCCCGAACCGCTACAGTGAACGAGCCGAATACGAATTTTAAAACTGAAAAACCGGACCGGCCCGGCCCGAACCACCTAAAAATAGTACCGAACCGACCCCACAGCCCGGACCGGCTCGTGAACCGGACCGTGACTCGTGAACCCGTGAACCCGCCCGTGACCCGTGACCCGTGGCCCGTGAATCGAATCGCCCGCGAACTCGCTCGTGAACCGCCCACGAATTTATAAATTTGCTTATACATTTATACTAGAAACTCTAGTCTCTAGCTTTCATTTATGAATCTAGATTAATGTAATATCTATTATATATAGATAAGGTGATTGCCTGAGCTGACAGTTGGGAGCGAGTTAAAAGCAATAATATATTATAATATCTACTAATATAAGATTTGCAGCCTACTGTGCTTGCTTACTCATCATGAGTCATCATGACTTGTAACAAAATTGAAAAATAATGATAAGATAGGCTAGTAGGCTAGTACGCAGTGGAGGACCCAGGAACAAATTTTAGTGGGGGCACAACATATAAATAATAACATAGAACTAATGAAAGATGGAATATTACAAGGAAAAAGAAATAACTTACAATTTAAATTTGTTCCCTTCGAGTTTTCATCTTTTGAAATCGATCTATTACATCTTCATTTGTTACTTCAGCAAGGGCTTCCTTTTCTATAGCTGAAATAAGACAATCACTCAAAAAATCATCACCAATTCGGTTGCGCAAATCTGACTTCACAAACTTCATTGTAGAAAAACATCTCTCTACTGTCGCGGTTGCAACTGGCAAAACTAATGAGAGTTTCACTAGTCGATACACCAAAGAAAAACAATGATGTTTTTTCGTTTCAGCCAACACTCTAGCAAGATCACTAATGCCATTCAAGTTGGCAAATCTTTCATCTGCTTTCACGTTATCAATATAAATGATCAATTCTTGCTCAAGAACAATCGTATCAGGAAGACTAAAATCATTTGGATAAAATTCAGTTAACTTCATCAACTTCAATGGATCAAAATCAGCAAATGAATCACGCAGATTTAAAGAAGCCATACAAATGAGCAATTCAGAGTTTACCTCATTAAAACGATCATTAAACTCTGCAATTTGCATATCCACAACAACATTAAAACAATCAAAAGAATAATAATGCTCATTGGTGATTCCAGTATTTTTCCGCCGATTCTTTGGATTAACATAAGCCTCCGCCATATCCAATTTCTCAATGTCATACTTGTCACAAAAAGAAAATACTTTTTTTAAAAGAGAATCCCACCCATCAACTCTAAACTTTTGTAGTTGTCGCTTTGTTGACTCCACTAATGAGATAGCATTCAAGATATCTTGATCTTTTCTTTGCAATGCCTGTGACAACACATCTGTGAGGCCTAAAATGTACAACATCAAGTGCAAATAAAATACAAACTCAAATGATGTGAAATATATTTGAAGACCACTTGCTTGACGTTGTTGAACATCCTTTTCTCCCTCTTTTTCAACATATTTAAGCACATCAATTACACTTGGATACAAATCAACCAATCGTAGAAGTGTTTTATAATGTGAACTCCAACGTGTATCTCCGGCTCTTATAAGAGAAAGTTCTTGATTCAATCCACTTCCAGTTTCAAGTTCACCACGACCCATCTCCCTTGACAATCGCTCTTTTTGACTATCTCTAAGCATATCAGTTCTTTTGCAAGAACCACCAACCACATTCATCAAGACAACTATCATATCAAAGAAGTCACCAACAGCAAAGTGTTTTTTTGCAACCGCCACAACAACCAACTGAAGTTGGTGAGCAAAGCAATGTACATAATATGCCGAGCTATTTTCTCTCAAGATCAATGTTTTCAACCCATTGAACCGACCACGCATGTTGCTTGCACCATCATAACCTTGCCCTCTCACCTGTTTTAAGCTCAAACCAAACTCAGCAAATAAACTATCAATAGCAGATTTAAGAGTTAATGAATATGTCTCTTTGACATGAACAAGACCCACAAATCTCTCATTCACCACTCCAAATGTGTCATCAACATATCGCAAAACAACAACCATTTGTTCCTTTTTAGAAACATCACTAGACTCGTCAACTAACAAAGCAAACACATCATCACCAATTTCTTTCATAATAGATTTCAGAATTTCTTGTGCAAAACAATGACAAATATCTTTTTGAATCTTCGGAGATACCATTTGACTGTTCCCGGGAGCATTTTTTAATGTAACCTTATGAACCATCTCATTTTGGTTTTGAGTATATTTTATCATTTCTAAGAAATTTCCTCTATGTAGTGACTTTTCTGACTCATCATGACCACGAAAAGGTAATGCACTATTTAGCAAAAATCTAGAAACATCAATGGAAGCATTCAAGCGAATTCGATACTCATTCTTGACAATATCACTTTGTTTATGAAAAGCAACGGCAATGGATTGTTTTTGTCTTAATAGATCATCAGATTTTTTAAGTGCCCTGTTATGAAAACTATTGACTTCTCCAACATGACTTCCAAGTCTTTCCGTTTTATTCCAACCACAAAAACCATCCACTACAAATACATCATTCCCGCCCTGTCTTCCAAAGTGATCTCTAAATAAGTAACAACACAAACAATAGGCTTTATCGGCTTTTACACTATACTCCAACCAATTCTTATATTTTTCATACCACTCGGGATTAAAACGTCTATCTTTATTTCCAATCTTTGTTTTTGGAAATTCATGTCCAAGTGGTTGACAAGGTCCTCTAATCAAATATGCTCTCCTTATTTCGTCTCTTTGATCCAGATGATATTCTATAATTCTTTTTCTATCGCAGGGATCCCACGGAAGGTCTTTCAAGTCAAATTTTTTAGGGATTAGAGGACTATAACTTGGTTGAACAATATTAACATTTTCTCTTGAGGATTCTCCACCCACATTACTAGTATCATCTAAAGTTGTAGACAACTTTCTTTTAAAAAATCTTTCCATTTATATCTGTCATTTGTCAAATAAACATGCTCAGATTTTGACACATAATAACTTCATTCAAACATAAAAAAAATTCAAACTCAAACATATTAAAATTTCAGATATCACATTTTCAGATTTTATCACAAAATTACAAATGTTACACATAAATTATAAATATACACTAAAAAATAACAAACAACAACTAACTCAAATTTCACAATTTATTAACACAATATATAGATATACATACGTTATATACATAAAAGGAGAAAATAAAAGAACTTATACTTACAGAGAAGATTAGAAGATGGAGGGCCTGGAGGCTTTAGATTCTTAGAATGAACAATCAACTAATTTAATCTATAGCTTCTTGCTCCAAATTTGTAGCAGTCTTTTTCAATTAAAATGCTAGGTTTTTGTTTTATTTATTCCCCTTTTCTTCTATACAAACCGTGTGTATGCTGTATGCAGTGTGTTTTATGAATTGGGTGTAAAAGAAATAAAGAATACTACTACATACATGTACAATTTATTGAATTGGGCTAATTGGATTGAGCTTTGGGCTGTGAATTATGGTGGGTTGGGGGCACATTAATTTAACTAGTGGGGGCACCCTATATTGGACCAAAAAAAATTTGGCTGCTGGACTAAACTTCGTTGGGGGCCCATCCCCCCAATACTATATATATGGGTCCGCCCCTGCTAGTACTTATATAATAAGGCAGTAGACTAGTAGGCTAGTTGTTAATGTCAGCCAATCAAGCAGGTCGGCCCGTGAACTCGTGAACCGCTCGTGACTCGTTGTTTTTTGACCATTTTTTTTTCCCGTTGCTTTTTGACCGTTGCACCTGCTGACCGTTGCAAATATAGCCTATAAATTAACTTGAATGCTGTATTTTTTACACACCATTCTCTCAGACTCTCATTCTCAAATCTCAATCTCTCCATTTATTTAGCTATTATTTGTTCTTGTTAAAATTTATATTATATTTTTTTTACTATAAAAAAATAAATATGGAAGAAGGAAGATGTACAATATCATCTCAAGAATCAACCCCAAGTTCAATGTTACCCCCTCGATCTACTGAACAAAGTAAGTTTTATTTTATTTCGTTTTAAAGTAAGTTTAAATATTCAATTTTTAAATGTTTTGTTTTTAAAATTTTTATTTTTTAATATTTCATTTTAGAATATTTAATAAAAAATCGAATATTTATTAAAAAATCGATTTTTTCAATTTCGAATATTTATTAAAAATTTCATTTTTTAATGTTTCGTGTTTAAAATTTTTATTTTTTAATATTTCATTTTCAAAATATTTAATAAAAATTTGAATATTTAATAAAAAATCAAATATTTATTAAAAATTCGATTTTTTTCATTTTTGAATATTTCATTTTTAATGTTTCATTTTTAAAATTTTCATTTTTTGAAACTTTATTTAGTTTAAATAACGTGACTCAATTTTATTTCATTTTTGTAGGTGGTAGCAGTTCCAGACAAATATCGCATGTTTGGACATATTTTTCGAAAGAAAACACGGATAATCCAAATCGGTTTAAAGTTCATTGTTTGATTTGTATGGAAAGTGGTAGACAACAAATACCATTTAATTATGCTAAAGGAACGGGAACGGGTACACTTAATCGGCATTTGGAAAATCATCATGGAATATCGAAGTCGTCCCACGAAAGTGGAGAGGCACGTGGAGGTTCACAACAAACACAAATTGGTGGTTTCATGACTTCATCTCCAGGTGGAGGTATGCCTTTCTCCTATAATAGAGATAGGATGATTCAAGATTTTGCTACTTATGTTACGTTGGACGAGTTACCTTTCTCCCACGGTGAGAGTGAAAATTTAGAATATATGGTTAAAAATTCATTAAATCCCGCATTTAGAAGAATTCCTAGGAACACACTTAAACGTCACACACAAAAACAATATTATAGTCCCAGAGCAAATTTAATTGAATTTTTCCGTACTTTCGATGGAATGGTTTCTTTAACTAGTGATTGTTGGAGTTCGAGTCAAGGTGAGCCTTATATTTGTATTACCGTTCATTGGATTAGTATCGACTACATATTAGAAAAATGAATTATTGCTTTTGATGTTATGGACGAGTCACACTCCGGTTATAACATAAAACAAAGATTATTAGACACAATAAAGGAATTTAACTTGTTTCATAAGGTGTTTACAATATCTTTAGATAATGCCTCTGCAAATAAAAGATGTATAGACTATATTAGGTCCGAGATTCCTTTAGTTTTAGAGGGTCAATTCTTACATGTTAGATGTAATGCTCACATAATTAATTTGTCGGCCCAAAAGGGAATTGCACAATTAACTCATTTATTAGAACCCATTCAAAAAGTAATTAAGTATTTACGTCAACCAACCACATACCGGTCTAGGTATAAGAAATTGTGTAAGGATAATGGATTAAGGGCAAAGAAGTGGGGTATCGACACTCCTACTAGATGGGGTTCAACTTTTAAATTATTAAAAGATGCAATTACATATAAGGTGATTATTACCGAATTATATAATTCTGATCCAAATAACCAATACGATGATGAGATTTGGTTGATTAACGATTTACAGTTGGAGTTGGCATCTATTGTACGTGATGTACTTGATGTATTTGAACATGGCACTAAGGTTTTTTCTTATGTTTATGAACCAAATGTACATCATGTTATCATTGAGTGTGTTAGTATTATTACTACTTTACATGAATATGAAGAAAATGAATATTTTAGTTCAGTTATTATGGATATGAAAGTTAAGTGGATAGAATACTTTACAGATTTTCCCTATATTTATGGTATTGCATGTCTTGTTGATCCTGGTGTTAGAAAGGAAGGTTTAGAAAATATGTTAGAGCATTATTATGAAGTGTTAGGAGTTTCATATGATCATACTTTATATGTGACTAACTGTTTAGGCTTGTTATATCGTCTTATAGATATTAATGCTCATAGAACTCAAAATGTTATACCACCTAAGACTAATACTGTAAGTAGGTTTAACAGTACTATTTCATCTATATTAACCAAAAAACAAAATGTAGAATTGACACTTCATCTTCTGTACCTACTGCTGCACGTTCTGCTTTTAATATGGTTAATGAATTTTTTTTCTTATAGTTATGAGTTAAATGATGATTTTGAAATACTAACGTGGTGGAAGAATCATGAGTTACAATTTCCGGTTTTAGCTAAAATTGCAAGGGACATATTACTAGTTCCTGCCTCTACAATTGCGTCCGAGTCTGCTTTTAGTGCAGGTAGAAGAGTCTTAAATGAGAAGAGATCAAGTCTTTCGCCAGACGTGGTAAAGATTTGTGTTTGTAAAAAAGATTGGGATCAAGCCGCAAAAAGACAGCAAGGAAAGAAAGAAGAAGACTCAGATGGTGAAGATGATCCCTGGATGACAATGGATACTTCATCAGAATCAAGGGTCGAAAAACAATTATGAATTAATTAGTTGTAGAATTTGTTTGTTTTTTATTTAAGATTTATTTGTTTTTTAGTTTATTTTATTTTTCTAGGGAGGAGTCATCTCGCATGATTTGTAACTTTTTTTAATTAATAAAATTTATACGAGGTATCGTCCTCTTTTGATTCGATTAAGTACTAAATTATAAAAATGCATAGAATTATGGGAAAATAAATTCATTCGTCCCTAAACTATTGGTGTTTTATTGTTTTAGTCCTTGAACTAAATATTCCAATATGCGGGTCCTTCAACTTTTGATTTTTCTGATTGAAGTCCTTCCGTCCAAATTTGACTTAACGGACGTTAGTCAATGCTGACGTGGCAGTTACGTGAAAATAAAAAATTCACCGATTGAATTTAAATTTTGATATGTTAATCTACGAGTGATTACAAGAACACAGGTGATAAAAGTTTTCGATTTCGAGTTCACTAACGTATAGAAATCTATATGAAAAAAACTTATTATTTCGTGTTCTTGAAATTAAAGTGCAAACTTCTATACGTTAGTGAACTCGAAATCGAAAACTTTTACCACCTGTGTTCTTGTTATCACTCGTAGATTAACATATCAAAATTTGAATTCAATCGGTGAATTTTTGATTTTCACGTAACTGCCACGTCACGCCCGTTAGTTTTTTTGGACGGAAGGACTTCAATCAGAAAAATTCAAAAGTTGAAGGACCCGCATATTGGAATATTTAGTTCAAGGACTAAAACAATAAAACACCAATAGTTTATGGACGAATGAATTTATTTTCCATAGAATTATTGATTACATATTTTTGGATTTTTATAAAAAAATTAAAAAAAAATTCCGCCCAACCCGCCCACCAACTCGCGTGCCGATTCAGTGTCCATTTTTCCCGGTTCAAACCCGGCCCGGCCCGACCCGATTTTCCCTCCGAGCCGAATCAGTGCCTCGCATTAAGTGCCCGGCCCGGTCGAGGCACGGCCCGGACCGCCCAAGTGGCCAGCACTACACAGAACTACATCAGTCTCATTAGGCTATTTGATTGCATGTCCCCTCTTTTACCCTGTTACACATCTTAAATTGTTTTTCACGTATATAATACCCAATGTTTTGTGTTACATATTAATATCCCCAACCATACCTCCATTCTAAAATTTAAAAGTTAATAAAATTATATCAAATAAACCCCAACTATAGTGAAAGTATGCACATCTGGAGAGATGTTCTGAATATCCATCTCTTTGAGCAATAGAATGACATCCCGCCATCGATTGAAGTCCCAACAACCTTGGATTAATGAGGTATATGTTACTTCCTCAATCTCATTTTCTATGACCCTTACTCATTTTTGGGACTCAGTCTCATTTTCTATGAACCTTATTTCTCTTTAGGATGTCCCAA
Source organism: Oenanthe sinensis (assembly GCA_028671895.1). Lineage (NCBI taxonomy): Eukaryota > Viridiplantae > Streptophyta > Magnoliopsida > Apiales > Apiaceae > Oenanthe > Oenanthe sinensis. The sequence continues at coordinate 6,796,321 of CM053808.1, forward strand.
AAAAAAATTAACCTATTGTATTTATTATTTTTGAACACTGCTTTTCACTATTACGCTCACTATTTCTCCGCTTTATACTCCTTTTTTATTAAATAAATATTATTACACCTACTACTTTCCTCCACTATCTTCAAATCTATTATTAAATATTGATATGTCGCACTACTTTACCCACTTTTCAACTAATTTTACTTATTTTTTATTATTTTTTCTTAATCTCCGTGAAAGTCAAACAAGCTCACATAAAATGGGCCCACATAAAATGGGCCGGAGGGAGTATAACATTTGGGGGTATGCCTTTTTTAGTCATATGATGGAGAAGACCCGGTGCTTGATCGACTAATATATGTTTGCACAGAGAATCAATAATTGTGCTATAAGTTACTGCATTGGGTTTGCAACCTTTCTTCTGCATATACTTAAACAACATAACGGCCATACAAGCGTTTCCTGTCTTGCATAGGACGTTAATTATGGTAGTGTAGGTAACTACGTTAGACTGAATCTCTTTAAATCTGATGAGGTTTTGGAACAAACGCTGAGCCTCAACAGAGTTATCTTGGGAAATAAGGCCCCTAATGAGAGTGTTATAGGTAAAGAGATTGCAGCCAGTAAAGAAAAGGCATAATCGAGATGATTCAAGTGACAAAAACAATTAATGGCAGTAGTAAAGGTAAAAATATCAAGGGGGATATTTTTGACACCCGTGCCCCTAAAGAGGGAGACTGCAGTGGAGTAATGTTTCATTTTAACAAGGGCGGTTAATAGTTGTACCTAAGGCGAAAACTTATTACGCAAAGCAAGAAGAGCACTAAACTTTATCAAATAAACCCTAACTATTTGTAATTCTAGTACGTAGATAACAATATACTACTCAAGTACTCAGTATGAGAAGCACTAAACTGCAAACTTTACAACAGTGACATTTATCAGGATAGTAGCATAGCCTGTCTACACTACATGCCACTGTCACAATTGTTACTTCCTGCAAATTTGGTTGCAAACCCTTGAAAAATGTTGGCAAATCGGAAAAATTTACTTGGCAACCTCTCGCTTTGTTATACATATGGCAAGGACTTCTTACGCGAAGCAAGAAGAGCAGGATCCTGTTCTTGCAATTCATGCAACTCCCGTAACAAAGATCTGGTAGTTGCATCTGCTGAAAAGCCGTGTGCACACATCTGATCTGGAAGTCATCCTTGACTATCTTTGAAACAATATATATAACAAACCTAGTCTATTTTGCAGTGAGGCGCACCTTTGCAACTTCAGATGTATCAGTAGCCTTCTTCGTACTACTCAGGCACATGTTAATAATTTTCCTTTGCATGTATATATAACAGCTCCCAGAGGTCTCATGCAATTAGTTATTTAAATTAATCTGCTTTTTGACAGCATAATAGCAAGCATGTTGCAGTTACGGATTTTTTTTTGCTAATTTGATTATATATATTAAATAAAAGGGCCTGATGGGATGGGGCTGATTTTGGATAATTAGGGTTTATGGGGAGAATTCTCTCGCAAGAGATATTCAAAACAACTCAATATAATTCTTCAATAATAATAAAATCTCCTCAATTACAATGATTAAACTCCTATATATAATAATCTAGTTTCCTAATTAAACTAAAACTCTAATATATAAATACTGTTAATAATATATTAAACATATTCTAATAAATGGGCCTCCAAAGCCTATTATATTGCTCCCAAATACTTTCTTTGGGATTTGTAACCCGTTGTCCTGCATCAATTCTCCTCCGTTGAAAAGAACTCGACTCCATCGAGTTAATAAAATCAGGAATACGATAGAGCACCAAAGAATGTCGCATAACTGGCAAATGAGGACGATTACAAAAAATAGTATATTGACGACCCTCCTTGACAATTGTATATGTGTTAGCACGTGCGACATGATAAGCATCTCTATCAGCAAGTCATGGGCGTCCCAAAATAACATCACAAAGTGTCAATGGAAGAACATCACACATAACCTCGACATTAAACTTGTCAATCAAAAACTTAACCAAGCACCTTTTAGAGAACCGAAACTTCGCATCATTGATCCAAGATATATCATAAGGATTTGGATGAAGCTCCGTCCGTAAACCTAATCTTTTAACAGCATTGACGGCTATAACATTTATGCAACTACCAGTATCAATGAAGAGAGAACACAACTTACGAGCACATGTAACTCTAGTGTGAAAGACTTGTTGACGTTGTACACATGGATTGTTCGCATCCACTTGTAGAACTCTAAGATTTGCTGCTTTTTCTAAATGATCTTCCGCCTCTAAATTTTCTTTAGTCATCTCAACATATAAATCGTCAGAATTTTCTTTTTCCACCACATTGACTCTTTTCTGAGGATTGTTTTGTCTAGGAGAAGGACACTCAAACGTCTTGTGCCCAATTCCCTGACAATTAAAGCATCTACTAGTATTACTAGCCTAAGATGAAACTAGCACACGATTATATTTGTTAGTAACGGTTTGTTGGCCTTGAATAGTTTCTGAGAAAACACGGTCATTACTCGAAGGACTAGAGAATGAGTTCCTCCTAATGCTCCTCCTTTTTAGATCATCCTCAACATCCTCAACAGAATGTGCAATCTGAATGGCATCCTTCAAAAGGAAACATTGAATACTAGCTACTTGACCTGAAATATAATGATTTAAAGCTCGACGGTACATAGAAATAAGAACATCTTCATCCCAAGAAAACCCAGATTGCTGCCAAACTATAAAATTGTCGAGTGTAATCTGTAGCAGATTTGCTTCCTTGCACCAGCTCAGTAAACTGAAGTGAAGCACATTGTTTATAATCTGCAGGCTTAAACTGACGAACTAAAGTAGCTCGCATGTCTTCCCATCTTGCCTCATGATTATACCCAGATCTTTGGTATTGCTCCCACCAAATACGAGCAATTCCTCTTAACTTTGCAGCAATAAAAACAACTTTCTTATCCTCAACAAGATTATACCACTGAAAGAAGTTGTCAACACTATGTAGCCAATCTAGGAATATATCTGGCTCATGATCTCCACGAAACTCAGCAACTTCAAGTTTCACTGTAATTATTTTTTATTCCGTAATAGTAGGTTGATGTTGCGGTTGAGGTTGAGCTTGCGGTTGAGGTTGTGGATCACAGCTTAGTTGTCGAATGATTTCGTTGAGTGTTGTCCGCAAATCATTAACTTTATCCTCGAGATTTTGTAGCCTCCCATTATTTTCTTCAATATATTTATCAAGGATATATTTATCAAGGCGACTGTTTACTTCTCCGGTATTAACCATTGTATAAAATAAAGGGCTGAATTACAGTTTTGTAAGGGTTCGGGGGATGTTCTGCAAGTTTCAGAAAGTCTGGGGATTGTTCTGTGAGTTTTAGCAAGTTCACGGGATGCTCTGCAAGTTTCAGAAAGTTCAGGGATTGTTCTGTGAGTTTCAGAAAATTTAGGGGACTGTTTTGTAATATTCTAGAAGGGTTGGGACTGTTTTATTAGTTTTGAAAAGGTGGAGGCAGAGAACTGATTTTTTTAAAGTAAAATTAACACAAGTTGCAGTAAACATAGATACAATACACGTTATTATATTGTACCTCCTGCGTGTATATGTGTGTCTATATAATCTCTGTTCCAGCCTTCTTTACGTTTTCTTATCTGGTCTTCTTCTTGTTCTTTTTCTTCTACTCTAGTTTTGTTTCTTTGGATTGTAAGCAAGGTGTTTGATAAAAGTTTTGAAAGATATGTGTATATGTATAGGCTGTGATGTAACTATTTTCTGGTGCGGCTAGGGTTTGCAAATGGATGAGGGCAGGTTTAAGGTTTTATAGGTGTAATTTAGGTGATGGCAGAACCTGACTCGGAATACCATTTTGACGGGGGATGGGGCTGATTTTGGGTAATTAGGATTTATGGGGAGAATTCTCTGGCACTCAATATAATTCTTCAATAATAATAAACTCTCCTCAATTACAATAATTAAACTCTTATATATAATAATCTAGTTTTCTAATTAAACTAAAACTCTAATATATAAATACTATTAATAATAATACTAAACATATTCTAATAAATGAGCCTCCAAATCCTATTATATTACTCCCAAATACTTTTTTTGGGATTTTTAACCCGTTGTTCTGCATCAGGGCCTAGCTTAAGCTCTGTGTAAAAGCAGAGGCGATCATAGTAAAAAAAAATAGTAAGAGTATTACCGAGTTCGACTCAAAGAGTCAATAGATGAACCAACAATATAAGTTAATAGTTTACAACGCCAAACTAATACAAAACAAACCATCATAAACTAAGAAACAGAGTTTAAATCAAGACTAGAAAGAAGCCCAGCACGACCATAACATGATCAGGCAAGAACAGAGTCCGTGTTACAGAAAGGAATTTCTGTATATGTAACTTTAAGATCTTCAAAAAAGAATTCAAAAATTCTAATTTGGCAGGACTTTTTTAACACTAAGAAAAGTCCATGGTAAATAACTATAGGAACATTATAGCGGACTAGCATGTAAGAATTCCCTAGTTAACGGACCTCCCATACTCTTGGCATTACCTATCCTTGCCAATTTAATCAGAACAGAGTCAGTTGCATTGTTTTTGGGTCACCAATCAAGTCGAGTCCACGGGAGAACTGACTGGACTGATTTAATGCATATGTGTGGGTGCACACACACACGTATTAATCAACTGAATAATGAGTTGCATATTTAGTAAATAAGAAACCAACTCCATCAAAAGCAGAGTACAGATTTATTGACATATGAATTGAAGGAAGCAATTTGCGTCAAAAGAGGTGAGAAAAATTTTCAGACTCTCTCTAATCCCTATACATATCTTCTCGACTTCTCCTTGTACAGTTTTTTGTTTTTCCCTTTTCAGATCTGTTTCTTTCGAACTAAATATAACACCCTAATCTTGCATCGAGTAAATTGACATAATTTGTTCAGTATATAAAAATATTATTACTAAGTGCACCAATAAATCATGATCTTTTAGAGACCCGTGGTGAGTTCGTGGATTACCCAAATTGTTGCATTTTGGTCGGTTTACCTTCACTTATTTTCGGAGTCGGAAGTCGGGACTTGACCTGGTTTTCGAAAAAGACTTGAAATTTGACCCGGGTTGTCACATATGGTAATATATATAACATTTAAGCCACTAAACTGTTAATATATATCATTTCTCTAACTTTTTTAGAAAAATAATTAACGATTAACATCAAAACACATGCATTACAAAACAGAATTGATGAGACTATGTCTTAACAGTTTTAATGTTAAGATATATCACTTCGAATCCCATGTATTTTAATATTAATCGTTAATTTTTTTTAAAGTTAGCGAAGTGATATATATTAATAGTTTAGTGGCTTAAATGAGTCGTCGTGGAGACAGGGTAGCTATTTGATATTTTTTTGTGAGATGAGTGTGTAGTTTGATATAAAACCCATAATAATTTCTCTATATTAAATTATTATGTACGAGAACCGAGAAAATTGAGAAATTTATCAAATAAGAAAAAAATATACAATTTTTATTAATAGAAAAATAAAATATTAATTAATTTAAATTATATAACTATATATAATTGGAGTAAAGAGGTTAATGTAGATATGCAATATATATAAGAACAACTACATAAATAATTAATAAATGTAGTTAAGAATAAAATAATATTTTTATATTTAATATTATAAAATGTAAATATATTAAAAGAATTATAATATATAAAATAAAATATATTAACTATAATAAATATATTTTAAATATTTTAAAAATGTTCCGTGCATCCCATGGGGTTTAAACTAGTTTGCATAATATTGGCATCATGCTTACTATCACGGAGTCAATTTTTCCAACTTTGATTTTGAACCTGCGCGACCTGATTTCACCACAAAACCAGTCAGTCTTACCCACACAATGACTATATATTCTAAGTACACAATCTGCTACAGGTATGAATGAAAGTGCACACACAATATACGGTCAAAGCCAACTTTTATATTATCACGACAATAATTATAAAGGAACACAAGAGTTATGGCAGGAGTTTACAATGCACTTAATCCCCCAAGTTTCATCTCTTATGCTATCTACCCACAATATACTTAGATCTCCCCCAACCCAAGTATTTTCCCATAAGTGTTATAATCCCACTGATTACAGACTGATAAATATCCATCTATCTATGTTTACAACTTAATGTCTAACATAAATATTTATATGCCACGAATTTGCACATAAAGGCAGTTTTATAACTGCCTAGCAGTTATTAAAACTGCTTACAAACTGTTGTCAAAGACTCAGCCTGTGCATGCCACCTGTGCCCCATGTTCTTGCCAGTTTCCCTTGTCTTTAACTCCCTGGAACTGTCAATAACCGTCACTTGATCCAACTGCCACAGTCCTGGATTTAGCTGCAAAACAGTCATGCTCAAGTTGTTGCCCATGTCTGCGTCAATACTTGTGTCTGAGACTGCACCATGGCCCGCGTCCGCACCCAGACTTGCGCCCACACCCGCGCCAAGGTTAACTGCCACCAACCGACACTAAACTGAGTTCTACGAGTGATGAACTTACATCATGCCCACATTGTCTTAGCCAAATTTCATGTCATAGCGAAGATGTCTTACAAACCCTCTCACACCACTTGAGTCAATATCCTCATTGACTTGAATTTGTTAACCTCCTACGCCTTCCCTCAATCTGCCTTCACCATGCCAACAACCCAATCAAGTGCCCCAATTTGGTAGCTCCTCTAGAGGTTATGATGTTGATGCCCAATACATGAAGTCAATACCCACAATGCTCAAATGCCACAAATAGACAAAATATGTGCTTTCGCTTGCCCCACTGGCCAGATTTTGTTACCCAACATAAGAGTTAATTTTCACACTTGTCGCTTATCCCACAAATAATTAGGCCAACCTAGGCGTTGGTTTCCCATTGTGCAGACTCTTTGGCTTACCTGTCATCCCTCTCATGCACTTCATCAAAATTCTGAAGGTGCCCCCCATTTAGAGCATTTCCCACAACCCTCATTGCATTAATCAAACGCATTGTGCCTGCCCTTACCACAGTTGGTTCCTCCTCAATTTCCTCTACAACTATGGCATTAAGCCTTTCCCTCTTAGGACATTCCCTCATGAAGTGTGGTCCGCCATAAATGTAGCACCCCTTGGCCCCTTGCTTTGGTTGTTGCCTTTCTTTGTTTGCATCCTCATCACCCCATCTCTTTTTCCCCTTTTTCTTCTTGTCCTTCATTGCACCTTTGTCACCCTCAACAGTACTCACAAGAGACCCATCCGAAGAATCTGTCAACCTATAATTTACAAGCTCATCCGATGCTGCAATAGTCGACGCCATGTCCTTGACATTCTGCCTACGCAACTCATTCTGGGCCCAAGGCTTCAATCCAGACATGAAGTTAAACAACTTGTCCTCCTCAGACATGTTTTTAATATCCAGCAACAAACTACTGAATTTCCTCACATAATCCCGAATAGACCCGCTCTATTTTAGTGCCTTCAGATTTTCCCTTGCAAGCCATGCCACATTAAGAGGAAGAAATTGATCCTTCAATTCTTTCTTAAGTGCAGCCCATGTTGCAATTGTTGTCCTTCCAGCGCTTACATCCTCCATTCGAGTGCGCCACCAAAGCTTAACATCCTCCACTAGATACATGCTTGTGATGGTGACTTGTTCCTCAACACCAATGTATGCAGCCTTGAAGTACTGCTCCATAGCCCACAGAAAATTCTCTAGTTCCTTAGCACTTCGACTTCCTCCAAAAGGCTTAGGTTCTGGGATTTTTGATTTAGAATGGCCACCCAAAGAAGTGCCTGCCACAGCCCTCCTTAAAATTGCAAGTTCCTCACCCATCTTGTTTACTTGGTCATCAATCCTTTCAACAAATGACTTGAAATCAGATGTCAACCCATTGACGCTAGCCAATAATTGATCATATATGTCATCTTCCTCACGAAGGTGATTCTCTAGCACTGTCATCACATGTGTCAAATCCTGCCCCAAACTATGACACTAATCCACCAAAGAAACCTGGTCAGTTTTCAAGTTTGCACCCACATAATTCTCCAAACGACTTACTCGTTCTTGAAGTTGTGCACTCGGATTCACCATTTTTCTTTAACCACGCTCTGATACCAGTTGTTACGGAGTCAATTTTTCCAACTTTGATTTTGATCCCGCACGGCCTGATTTCACCACAAAACCAGTCAGCCTTACCCACACAATGACTATATATTCTAAGTACACAATCTGCCACATGTATGAATGAAAGTGCATACACAATATACGGCCAAAGCCAACCTTTATATTATCACCAGAATAATTACAAAGGAACACAAAAGTTCTGGCAGGAGTTTACAATGCACTTACTCCCCCAAGTTTCATCTCTTATGCTATCTACCCACAATACACTTAGATCTCCCACAAGCCAAGTATTTTCCCACAAGTGTTATAATTCCACTGATTACAAATTGATAAATATACATCTATCTATGTTTACAACTTAATGTCTAACATAAATATTTATATGCCACAAATTTGCACATAAAGACAGTTTTATAACTGCCTAGCAGTTATTAAAACTGCTCACAAACTGCTTCCAAAGACCCAGCCTGTGCATGCCACATGTGCCCCATGTTCTTGCCAGTTTCCTTTGTTTTTAACTCCCTGGAACTGTCAATAACCATCACTTGATCCAACTGCCACAGTCCTGGACTTAGCTGCAAAACGGTCCTGCTCAAGCTGTTGCCCATGTCTGCGCCAATGCTTGTGCGTGAGACTGCGCCATGGCCCGCGCCCAGACTTGCGCTCACATCCGCGCCAAGGTTAACTGCCGCCAACCGACATTAAATTGAGTTCCCCAAACTCAGCTGAAGTCATAAACATAGCTCATGCTCACATTGCCTTAGCCAAATTTCATTTCATAGCGAAGATGTCTTACACTTACCACTTATTAGTTGCCACATATAAAAAAGAAGGGAAAATAAATTCATTTGTCCCTAAACTATTGGTGTTTTATTGTTTTAGTCCTTGAACTAAATATTCCAATATGCGGGTCCTTCAACTTTTGATTTTTCTGATTGAAGTCCTTCCGTTCAAATTTGACTTAACGGACGTTAGTCAATGCTGACGTGGCAGTTACGTGAAAATCAAAAATTCACCGATTGAATTAAAATTTTGATATGTTAATCTACGAGTGATTACAAGAACACAGGTGGTAAAAGTTTTCGATTTCGAGTTCACTAACGTATAGAAATCTATATGAAAAAAACTTATTATTTCGTGTTCTTGAAATTAAAGTGCAAACTTCTATACGTTAGTGAACTCGAAATTGAAAACTTTTACCACCTGTATTCTTGTTATCACTCGTAGATTAACATATCAAAATTTGAATTCAATCGGTGAATTTTTGATTTTCACGTAACTGCCACGTCAGCATACTGTTAACGTCCGTTAGTTTTTTTGGACGGAAGGACTTCAATCAGAAAAATTTAAAAGTTGAAGGACCCGCATATTGGAATATTTAGTTCAAGGACTAAAACAATAAAACACCAATAATTTAGGGACTAATGAATTTATTTTCCCAAAAAAGAATTGACAAGTAGACGTCCCTGATAATAGAACTGGAGGAGATAAATGGTATTATGGTAATAATGGCGGGTTTTGCAAACTATCCTCGTTCAGATTCAACAACTCTGGTGCTGGTAGAGTGGGTCCCACTCCTCTCCATCTCATCTCCACCTCCGCCGCTCTCCGTCTCGCCGATGTTTTCCGGCGCCGATTCACCAGTCGTCTAGCCCTTGTCATCAACTCATCTACCAAGGTAACTTTCTGTTACCCATATTCTATTTTTTCTTGTTTTCAAATAAAAACTATCATATTATATTTAATTGTAAGAGACTTGTGTTTTTCATTGGATAAAAGGATGTTTTGCATAGAAGAATTCACCAATGCTCATATGATGCTTGGTCATCTACGTTGATATTTTTCGGGGGAGATGGGAGTAGAAACAACTGTGGACCTTCCGTAAATTCAAGAGGATTAACCACTGTGCTCATTGCTGTCAATGTTGTGTGAGTACCTCAGCCATTCCCGAGTTATCTTCTTGATAACTTCTTTTTTGTTGCCATTTTCTCACTATATGTTGGTTCTTTATTATTGATCATCGATGAAAGTTGTTACTCGACAGTAAGTAACTAGTTTATGCGTGCAGGGTTTATCTTGTACAGATAGCTACACAAGGAAAGCTAATGCTCTGGGGTGCCAAGGTTTTGCTTGCATTGACGATATAATATTAAAATTAAACATACGTAGTCTTCTAATTGCTTGTTTGGGAACTTGAGATTCTGGATTTTATACAAATAACATGTTTGGATAAATAAAATTTTTGGATTTCATTAAATTCCAAGGCGTTCAAATATAAGCATAAATTTGATAATTTGAAATGAGTAAAAGACAACTTTGATTCTATCATTTGAAATGGATAATATGTTCGCAAACACAATCTAACTGTATTTAAATTTCATATACTTGCAGATTAATAGTCTAATAGACAGAGGACAACTGTGGAGACTTGTGTCATCTTCATTTTTGCATGCAAATATCGGACACCTCCTGGTCTGGCTAAATATTTGTGCGCATAGATGATAATATTGCAACTATTTTGTAGTGTGGATATTAAGAGGATTTTTAAATTTTTTTCAGATAAATTGTTATTTGTTGAACTCTATTGGTCCTACAGTTGAGAAACTTAGTGGTCCTGGAAGATATATGGCTATTTATGCCATCTCTGCAGTTGCAGGTAACTACCTATACTTATGTAATGCATCGTTTCACCTACATTCATAGTACATTTTACTATTATCTGATGAAGTTACTGTGAATTAGGTTCAACAATGAGTTATTGGTTCTGTAAAGCACCAGCAGTTGGTGCATCTGGAACAATTTTTGGATTAGTAAGTTGTCTTCATCCCTACAATCCAGCTTTCTATAATTTATCCCAAAATAATATTTTATAGTACTTAAAAATATTAACAGGGAATGGAATGTTTGGGGCTTTGTATTTGACATAGTGGCAGACCTATAAACTATGTTCAGAAAAAAGGGAGACATTAAAATATTTAGCACTTCAACCCCCCTCCCCCCCACTCCCCTGATACTAATTGAAGGCATTACCTCACTTTTTTAATTGTATGTGTTCTACTTGTGATCCTTATAATTAGGCAGGGTCTTATGCCATGTTTATATTCCGGCATAGGTACTTAAATGATGAAAGTGGCGAAGGTTTGCAGCATGTTGCAAGGATCATTATGTTAAATGCGGTATGTCCAATAATACTCTCATCAAGTTTCCGGGAAATGAATATTTCATCTGTTATCGTATTTTAACATTGAATTTGGACTGATATATGCATATGAACATCTGTTGTGCAGGTTATTGGGCTCATGTCAAAGGGAATCGATAACTGGGGACACGTAAGTATCGCAACAGAATACATTTTCCTTTCATAATTGGTTTAATTCATTCTTATTTATCAGACCTAACCTCATTTGTTTCCTTATAAATAGACCACGCCATGTATTCTAATGGATTTGCTGCTAAAACCTTTAAAGCATTGAGTCCTTATTTGAATAACTCAAGTTGGTAAATTGAGTCCTTAATTGAATAACTCAAGTTGAAAATATGCATTTTCTATCTATATCAATTGACCTCTAACTAAATGTCATTAAATTTTAGTGGAAATTTTAATTACATGTCATAACTTGTGATTTCTCAAGATCATTCAAATCTTGGGAACTTAAAATTTACCAAATTCCAGTCACATCCATTGAAATCGATCAAATCAATGTATTACATGACACTAGGATATCAAGCTGTCGGGTCATGATTGGTGCTATATACTTATATATTAGGGTTGTGTGTTATTTACTTACATCATAAGGTTATGCTTTGGATGTTCAATGTCTAAGCTTTTTAGTATATATGCAACATGTACACCGGTATTTGTAATGAACTCATATCTTAGAATTATTTGAATCTGAATTTATGGAAATTTTTGTGCTTCAGTGATTTGAGTAAAAGAACTTCTAATTCAGTCATGGAACTGGTTTGTATGTAGTTTAGTGAGCAAAAGTACCCTCTAGACCTTTGCCCCATTTTTGAATGCTTATATTAAGTTATTGCCTGATAGATCAAAAAGGAGTCTAAGGGTGCTGTTTTATGAGCTCAAAAGTCTCAAATTTTAGTATTAATTCTAGATGGTCGTAATCTCTCTCAGATTATAGTATATTATTCTTTTAGGTTAAATGGCTACATGATTTGTGTCTTATTTTTGTAATTAAAATGATTAATTTAAACTTGATGATTCTAGTTTGGAGGCTTCATAGGTGGAGTTGGCGCATCATGGCTTCTTGGTCCAGCGTGGGAGTACAAAAAGCCTGTCAATGATCAAAGAAGAGCTTTTGTCGATAAGGCACCAGTTTTTTCCCTTATCAAGCCTAAGAGAAGGCCTTCATAGATAGATGTGTGTGTAGGTTACACAAACTCACCAAATAAATATTTATTTATTTATTTATTTATATATAAATTGTACAAAGCAACTGATCACCAGTAATTTTCTTTTCATGGCTCCATGTTAAATTTCGCCAAATCCAAAAGGAATCACTTGTAAGTTGTAACTAGGTTATTGGTTGTAGATTTTCATCAAGGAACACCCAAGAACATGCTTGCATATATTTTTTATATGATTTTCTTCTCTCTCTTTGTAGTGAAATCATCTGAATATGCTAAATTCTAAATGTTCGCGGGAGTCCTAATTTATTTTCATAATTATCTATGATATTTATGTGCATCTTCTATTATTATAGCACCAATTTAAGAAAATCTATGTTTATCAGGAATATCATATATAGAACAGGACACATAACCTGAAGTGACCTGCAAAACATAGCCTAGTCCAGTGACTATCCCTTCGTATAGAGAAATCAAAAATGTGCTTGTGAGTATTCAATTTTTTTGTTATTAACCTTGTCCAGTAATTAAAATTAATATTAACCTGAAATGTAATCCTGGTAGTAAAACACAACCAGGGTGCAATTCAGATAACAGCTGGTTTCAAGCGAGGATACAAACTCGTAACAAATTACCTTCAGCTCCCTCCGCAATAAACATATTTTTAGAACTATATTATTTTTTACAACTAGTCTTTTCGTCTAAAATATACTGGTGGATTTTAACCTTCATCGACGTTTTCTTTTAGAGTTGGTAGGATTATGATATGATGTGGTTGCAACACATCTCACGCTGAGTGTGATTCGATGCCTTCTTTCAGCTTTATAACGAAAGAAATTGAGTAATTGGGGGTCATCACAGAGTCTAAGAAATCAGTGAGTACAGTTGATATATTGCAGAAAGATACAGATTGTGCGCGCGCACAGACTGAAAACGAATAAGCAGGACAGATATTATAGCAGACTTTTGTATCAATGATTTGTAAATTACAGAATTTTCTCATTGTCGCAGCCGGTAAAAAGCATGCCACAATTACCAAAATTTTCCGACTGCATATTAAGAAAGGAAGTTTCTTAGTTCTGGTTTTAGGTTTTACTGCCCTTTGTAAATAAAAGTGATTCTAAAATATAAGCATGCTAATCTGTACCTAGATTAGCTTCTTCTTCTGGAAAAAACGCTTCAAGTGCATTATCTGCAAAACTGAAACACCGCCGCAGACAGCCAGAGATAACATACTGTACAACGCAACTCTAGAATTTGTAGATTCATTCACTATCCTCATTTCAGCTTCCCTACATGACATTACAAAGACAGTTTTCGTATGTAAAAAAGGAATGATCAAATGTAAGAGTTCATATTTCGGCCAGAATAACATTTACCTGTTTTTGAGAGAGAGTACATTTTCATGAATAGCCTCCACTGCTCCTTCAAGTTTTCTCAACTCAAGCTCGACACCCTACGACATGAACAATTAATGGTAGAAAATTATGATACATTAGACTTTTCTGAAAAGCACTTTAGCTCAACCTATTCACACTACGTAGCTATATTATAGTCTATAATGATACTAAAACCTCCATTAGTTCACACCTCAATTTTCTCTTTTCTGGCGACTGACTCCCAATCCTTTGCTGCAATTCCAGTTTTCCAGTCTAAGTTCAGACTTACAGATCCACTTCCATGGTGATCGACCCAAAAACATGCAAGGTACAGACCAGCTTCATTTGTAGTAAATGCAAACTGACCGTGTGTGGCATTCTCATTGTTGTGAAGAGTATTCCCATAAGGTGATGTCACCTATAAAGAAGTAATTAAGCTGATTAATTTTACTTGAAATAAAGCATGAGGAATAAAAACCGAAGTCACTTTGTTACAAGAGGTGCAGCTGGGAAATAATATTTTGGTGGTGTGTTTACACGATAATGAATTTGGGAATCGCAAAAACCTTTTTCTACTCTAATTCACAAAAAAGGAATTATTTCACCTTTTCATGATGTGAATTCCTCAAGTTTTAGGTCTGGAAATTCTCAGAACTCAAATTGTGAAAATGATTCTCGTTGCATTTTAGTAATAGTTCTTTAGTATATGACAACACTAACTCTTACATTAACCAAAATCAAATCAACTCACACAATTTGGATTCCAGATCTCCTCTAAAAAAAGTTACTCCGACGGGATACCTTTTGTCTGACATTGAACATATGTGGTCTGGCCAAGGCAGAGTTGTTTCTAAAAGAATTTTTTTCATAAATTCACAAGATCATCTATCATCTTTTTCATCACAAGATAGTGGAACTGGTCTATCTTGTGTATCATGCGAGGTGTACAAAAAAGTTAGAATTGAACACATGTAAGGGTAATATTACAACAAAATTTTAATATCCTTCAAAACTTATCCCTGGATAAACATGTAATATATTTGCTAGAGTTCAAGAAATTAATGCAACATCCTATGATATGTTAGTACTTAACTCATACATTATTGCTATAGGATACGAAAACAAGGAACTACACTATTAGATTACATCAGTGATGTAGTTCTTACATCACTGTCTTATATGCAAGCCTGCGATCATAGCAGTACAACTGAGAATATACCACTTCCACATTATAGCATATAACGGAAAATTTTAGCAAATATTAATGATATCTGTCTACTTCATCCCATCATACTTCTGTCTCCAATCAATACATTACGTATATCTATTCAAACCTCTCAAGCACTGAGCTCTTGATAAGAAGATGCAAATTCCTCAATGATACCCGGGACACCAAGTATAAATTAATTTTTTTTTTTTAAAGTTATATATTATAAAACTGTCTTCGTGTATTAATTTTAATACAGTATGTATGTTAGGTAAGTTCATACAATAATACTTTCACTACAAGTATTTAGGTTAGTGCTGATGTATACTTTATACTCTTTCATATTTCTCATCTTAGTCCAGTAGCCATTGTCATTACAAGTATTTAGGTTGTTTAACAGTTTATCTACGGTTGAGAAAAAGGAAAGTAAAGTTTAACAGATGAAGAAAATAGACAACATATAGGAAAGTGGATCATCTGCAGAGAGTAAATAATGAAAACGCTAATCTACTTAAAAATGCTGCTATAACAATGATTCACTAGAAAAGTTACATAATATATAAGCAAAATGAAGTACATTAACTTGGCAATTTTTTTTACTTGGCAAAAAGAAGTACATTGGCAGGATTAAATAGTGGTGTGGTGGTGGAAAGAGTCAATGGAGAAGGCATCGTGAGAAATAAAGTGATGAAGATATATATGTTTAGAGAAGAAATAATGCGATCAGGCATCATATATTATATGTTGAAAGATTCCCTCTACCAAGTTTAAATATAATTTTAGGAAGTGAGGAAGAGATAATGCAACTTTAATCTACTAGATTTCAACAAATGCACATGGCCACATTATCAAACATGTCAGCACCAGAATGTTCAATTGGAATAAATAATGTCAGTACTATTTGATATATTAGTAAAATGTGATTTACTCCTCGGGGTATGAATACGTGGAGGTTTTGCTTACATACCCAAAACTTCCATAAATTTTGAAGTAATGAATACCAACATAAATCAAAAGGCACGGATCTAACGGCCAAGAGGAAGACATTATTGTTAGTCAAGTAGACCGGACAAACATCTTCTTGATATTTATTGGTAATAAACGCTCTTTTTGAGTCATTCTACATCAGACCTCCTATTAAAATCACATTTTTCACTTTCTTTGAATCTGTATCGCAATGTCTCTGCAGCTGGCCACAAAGTAGTCTGTCCTTAAATATACAGCGACACATTCAACGATCGCTATCTCAAAAGAGTTTCTAACACTACCATAGGCTACAGAATTTCTCAAAAAATTCCAAAAAATCATTCATAGCAATGCTATGACTCTCGTGTCGTGTCTATGGAATAGTTCATATAACGAGTAGTTTTGCAATGCCATCAAAAAATTCTAGCAAAGCAAATCGCCAACCTCCCACATCAGTGTAATCATCCAACATACAAATAAAATAGTTATTAGAAAAACAAAAATAACCTTTACTTGCAATACGATATCATAAAACAGGTTTAATTTGATCAAGAAAATACCACAAGCACAACAAAAAAAGTGCACCAAATAATAGTTAAATTCACATTTCTTGAAACAACTATTACCAACCTCTAAGATATATTATCACAATAAATAAATAAAACCCTTATCGATCAACATAATAACTAAAAAAAAATACAATAAAAATCATCCAAATTAAATAAAAAATGACAACAAGGGGTTGTTGTAAAAATACCTTAGCAGAGATTGTAGGTGTAGGGTGAACATTATCATCAGAAATGACAACATAATCACCCAAAACGACAACGTTATTATGAATTTCCTCTGTAACGCATTTGGTACTCGACGCAGAAGGTAAACTCATCCATATTGCACCACCCTTTTGTATTATAACAACAAGTATCATCACTATCATACAAACCCCATTTCTATCTCCCATGATCATCATGCTTTTTGTATCTATATATATGATCTCTGTGTATATAATGGTGCCCCTGAGATTGGTTATATTTGTTGTTTATTTTTGGTTAAAATTTATGTAATTATAAATTATATAAGGTAAATTATCAATTTTAAAATATACGATATATTTATTTTTAATGAATTTAATATTAATAAGATACATTTATTTATCCATTAATTTTGCAATATGAAGGCAGGTTGTGTAACAAATTTATATCAAATATTTGTAAAATTTAAATTTATGTAAATATATTTAATGTTTTTTTATAATTTTATGTAAATTTTATAAAGAAGTGAATCATATTAAATCAATTAAAAGAGTTATTTTAATAATAGTAATTAAAAATTAAATATGTATATAAAATTTATATAATTATAACAAGTACTTAATACAAATATGTATATAGTTTAGATTTAAAATATAATTATATTTAGAATAAATATTTATATATTTTGGATTCATATTATAATAAGTAAATTTTTATATTAATATGTATATTAGTTAAATAAATTTTAATATATAAAAATATACATGAGTGTGAGTGAGAATTGGTTTTGGATAGAGTGCTAAAATGAGAATATGATATTTATATACTATGTGCAGTTTTTTAATTAGAAATTATTCGCTCGATATCGTTGTTATCTGGTTAATTCAATTAATTATCCGTAAATGCGAAGGCGAATGTCAATTATTATTTCTATTTTCAATTTATGATATTTTGGTTAAATTATATTTAAATAAAAAATATTATATATGTTTTTTAATTTATAAATTAAATAAATCACGTATATAGTTATCGACTTTTTCTTTGTTTATTAATATATTTTAATAATTTCGGATAAAGAAGAATATGTAACCACAATACCATTAATCTATTACATTAACTAACTTATTAGGCAGTATATCATACTAACTCCGTCTCAATTCAAGTGTTTTGTTTAATTTTTTGAGATTAAATTGACTAAGTTTTAGCCGAAAATTACTTATATTATATAATTAGAAAAATTATGTCATTAGAAAATATATTTAATCTACTTTAGATTATAATTTTTAATTTTTAAAAATTATAAAAAAATAATTTCTAATATTTAGATCGTAAAAAACCAAATAAACCACTTAAAAGAGAGTACAAAGGAGAAAAGAGACGTTGGCCCATACTTGCAGGCGATTCTCTCAACTAAGCATGTGCCCCTGTGATAATAAATAATTACATATATAAACATCATTTCCATTTTTTTGTGCGCAAGCGCATCTAGATACATATATTCATTTACAGTTGTTAACTAATCGAATTTTTTATTAAGAAATTTTAATTTAAATATAATAATTTTGACTCAATTCGGTTAGATAAAAATTCGAGTTCAAATTTGAATAAAAAAATTTATTTGATAAATTTATCAAATTGAAATCAAGTTGTATGAATGCTGGACTATATTGATCCATACCCATTAAAACTGATATTCAATTAGATAAATTAAAATGCATATAAAAATTTGTATGATAAAAAAAATTAAATAATATGTTTCAATTTTAATATATTTTTTTTAAAATAAAAAAGTGTACTGTTTTCAATTTTAAATAATATGTTTCAATTTTACAAGAGTGTAATGTCGTAATTCCCGATTTATTTGATTAATTCATGTTTCATACATTTACCAACAAAAATCCGATTCTAAGAACATAAAAAAAATAGAAATAGAATGTGAATAAGAATCCAAACACTAGCACTGTATTCTCCACTACAAATCTACCAACCTATTGCTCTTCTTATCTTCTCCCAAAATTCTCCACACACCATTAAAATCAAGGCATGGAGAGGTTGATATCCGAGTTCAACTACCTCTCAGACCAGTCTCTCAACAACAAGAACTTGGATCATTCGACGATCGAGCACCTCATGCATCTGTTCGAGCTGGAATCCTACAAAGCCTGGGCCTCACTGGATCAGCACTTCACCTCAGAGTTTCAAGAATCAGAGACTTCACTAGTCGAAGCCGAAGAGTATTTAGAGTCTGCTATGGAGCGTGCTATGAAAGAGTTTGAAATGTTTGAACAAGAGATGGAGCGGGAGTGTCAGAGTGAGTTGAATGGATTGGTTCAAGTTGCTGAGAGAGCTAGGAGAGTTGGTAGGAGCATGGACAAGGCTGCGAGTTTCGCGTCCAAAAAGTACGTTGAAGCTGCGTTGAATGCTGCTGGGAGTTCTATGAGGTCGGCTGTTAAGGCTGTTACTAACGCCAACAAAGTTCATCCTTTGTAAACCAAACCAAACCAAACATACTCGGTATATTCGACCAGGGTCGATTTAATAGTCCATATATTATGTATTTCATGTTGTAAGTTCTTACTCCCTGACTTTGTTTGAGGAGGCAAATAAACTGTCAACTTTCTCTTGTCTTGCTTTGGGTATGTCAAATTTTATAAGACAGAAATAAGTATAATATACTTTTAATTATTGTTTCGAAGATAATTTTGTGTATTTATATCCTAATTTTGCTAAAATTAAAATAAATTGTTTGACATATAATTAGGTTCATACTAGCCTGTACAATTGGGAATTTTCTTTTTGCAAAAGAAAAAGAGGAAAGGTGTATAATGAGAGGAAAGGCGACAAAGATGAGAGAGAAAAAAAAAATAACATGTCTTGTCTGCATATACAACAAGACAAAGTAAAATAATAATCCTAGAAAAACAAATTGAAAATAATAATTTTATTATGTGATCAAAATATATAAAAACGTGTATCAAAAGTAAAACCGACTTATAAAAAAATGGAGGGAGTATTCTTTAATATATCCTATTTTTTAGTTATTAATTGGAAATACTATGGTTTTTATTTTAATAAGAATAAAAATTATATTCTTTTAATACTTTCTATTTTTTTAGCTATCAGTTTAAAACTCTCAATTCATTTTGTATCGGTTTGGTTTTGGTTTAAAACTGACTGAGATAAAAATGAGAAATTTTTTCAAATTAAATAAACAAAACTTAATTAGATAATCATACCATTCAAATTTATAATAATACAAATGGTTATAATTCAAAACATACATCGTTCCAAAACATTAAAACAAGTTCTAATGTTACTACTTTGACTAATGTTAGTATTAATTGATCGGCCGAAAGTTGAAGTGATCGAAAATTATAATCCGTGTAAAATGCAATTACAATTATATTTTATATATTAATATGGTATGGTAATATGGTCGTGAGGCGAAAAGATGTAAATTCTTAAATATTATTAATTATTAAATTAATTGATCCATGTTCGATTTCTCGTGAGTATAAAGATTAATTTAATAATATTTTTAAATTTATTTGTTAATAAAATGATTAAGATTCGATTATCAACCAATATCAATAATTAACTTAATATTATTTTAGAAGAAAATATATTAAAATTGAATAAATATAAATTTTCAAAAATTTTAAAATGGGATTTTTTTCATGAATATATTAAAAAAAGTAAAAAAAAATGCATTTTTACGTTTTTGTTTTAAAACAATTTGCAAAAGTACGTTAAACATAAAAAAAGTTGCAAATATAGTTATATTCAATTTAAGTTGCATCTATCCTGTCAGTTACAACTTCAACGTAACTACCATTACACGAACTGCGATTGAAGCGATATCAATTGAGAATTGATTTGTTTTTCATCATCAAAACCAAACTCCAACTAATTCTGTAAATTTTTTTAAATCGATGATAAGGTAACTTCTAAGCACTGAATTGATATAAAAGTTGTAGATCGACTTATTTTTTATTATAAAAGTTTGATTACAATATTTATGATTGATAAATTTGAGAAGTAATTGTTGCTTTTAGTTGTATAAGAGGTTACAAAGATTCAATATCTTGTAAGCAGATTAGATTCTTAAATTACAATTGAGATCAATCTGAGGTTGCTAGTGTGCAGATTATTAGCTAGTGTCAAAGGATTTCGTGTATTGAGATCCCAGATTGCATAATTTTTAAAAATTATGAGAAAATGGTGAATTATTGATGGCTGCGAGAGACTCGATTAGGTCTACTTTCATTTTACGAGTTTGAGGTTGCAATAGACATGTCGAAGCATGTAATGTATTGACTTGCTAGGTGCCAACATTTTTAAAAACCATGTCAAAATGGTGCATTAGTTCATGGTTGAGAAGGCATAGCTAGGTCTGCTTTCATTTCACTAGTTTACAGTTGCAATAGACGTGTCGAACTATGTAATCTATTGAGTTGCTACGTTACACAAATCTTAAAAGATTATGTCCAAATCATGGATTTGTTTATGCTTGCAAAAGGCACACCTAGACGAGTTTTCTGATGCAATTGACTTGTGGAGGCATGTTATGTATTGAGTTGCTAGGTTGCATAATTATTAAAAAAATTATCAAAATCTTGCATTAGTTTATGGTTGCAAAAGCCTCGGCTAGGTTTACTTTCATTTTACCAGTTTCCAGTTGCAATAGACTTGTCAAACCATGTAATGTATTCAGTTTCTAGGTTCCAATTGATATCTCCAACTATGTCATGTCATGTATTGAAATGCTAGTTTATAAAATTTTGCTAATTTTCTAAGTGATGTTACATAAGATGTTTTTCGATTACATGAATTTCATTGTAAGAATGGATAGTATTCCGGTTATTGTTTAACATGGTGGCCATTAAGATGAAAATACAACTTACAGATGTTTTAAAGTTTTTTGTTTGCTTCTTCCAGGAAATTGTGACTATGCTAACTTGCCTGGTATGATATGCAATCAACTGAAGTTGCAACCACAATCAACTTCACTATTAACTCAATATCAAGTAAAAGATGAATATCCTCCTTTCACAATTGTTGACGATCAGCAGTTGTTATTTTATATAGAGCTCAAGAAAAGACAGCCTGACTTCAGCGATACCCTTTGTGTCTCATAATTGAAAACTCAACTAGCTCTAAACATGTGCGAGGCATGGGTATGCTCTAGTTACAATAACCATAATAAGTTTCAATCTTAAATCAGAAAAGCAACACAATCAAATATCTTTTGAAAAACTTGCATTGCATGTTTATACCCTCCAAGATTCCTCTTCGGTTTTTATATACACAAGGACTCCACTCATAACCAACTTTTAATGCAACTATTCTTATGTATCCAAGCTATTCTTATGTATCCAGCAAGATAAGTGCATGTAAACATAGTTTGTCGTATTAGCAAGATGGGTGCATGTACACATAAATTATCATATTAGTTTTGTTAGAAATAGATGTGTAGGCAGGTGGAAGTTTGCTCAGTAACTTCCAAAAGCAAATATAAAAAATTACATCACAATTTTGTTCATAAGACTTTACAATTAGAACATTTATTTAAATGATTATAAATCATTAAAGAAAAGCTAAAACCCATGATATTTAATCCATTGCTTCCCTCTTGGTATAATGTAGAGTATAATGTAGATTGGAAGGGTGCTCACATGCATGTGTAACCAAACTAATCAATTAGATTATATAATATCCTTTACTAATTTACATTATATAAAAATGACACAACCCTAATAATGGGAGAAATTGCTCCCAGAATTCTCTTTTTTAATTTGTGTGTGTAAATCGCAAAGTTAAATAAGCAAAATTTCAACGTCATCCACACTCCACAAGACCAATGTAAAATAAACAAATGAAATTCTGACAAGGCAATTTTTACATTGATGTCTTACCAATAAATCCTCTGCAATCCAAGTCCTACAACAAGAGACAGTCCTAGACCGAGTACAAATGCCATCTGATGTTTAAAAGTTTCAAGACAATGAAGACCAGATTGACCAAACATCTGTCACATTCGCAAATTGCAGGTTCTGGGAGGTAAAATGTATATTGAAAAGTATGTAGTTTTTTATGTTAGGGAGTATACTGAACTATTCGTTTGAAGTATATGACATTGTCCTTTTTTATTGAGAATCTTGAATGCGTATTTTAACACTGTTTGTATATTATATATTGTGGATAATCTAGTATCAAATGGGATAACAGAAGATTAGATTGTCAGTGTCTATATATAATATAATAAATGTTCACAGTTTAAGTGGAGTTAAACAAACCACTGGAATGACTGAAGTATTATTTGGAAATAATCTATCTTGATTATTGAATAATACTTGTATGCTTTGTGTATATTGAACGGGATTAAAATATTAGAATTGTTCTTCTATTCTGATAATAAAGAAGAACTAAGATTCTATAATATTATTATTGCTTAGGTTCTTAATCCGGATACAGTGATTGACACTTGTATGCAATGCACATGTTTTGATTCATATGTGATGTGATTTTTTGTTAATCACAATATTATGTTTTGGACAATGACATTGCATACAGAGTGGGATATTGACTATAAAAGGAAACCGTGTCCGAAAATATTCGGGTGATGATGTCCTCTTGAAAGCTCATAAAGATAATTATGCTTTAGTCCTGCAGGCAGATTTGTTCTTGCATAATTATAAGGTTGAGTGGATGATCAAGGATAAAAGATATTGATTAAATTAATTATCAGAAATTAATTTAATTAATGGACATTCGATATCTTAAACATGGGGAATTTAATAAGCAAATAATATTGGAGCCGAATTAAATAATTAAATTACGGCATTAGGAGAGGTAGTGCAAATATTAATTCTTTAGTGGATTGAATTAATATTTAATGACATTGGGCTTGACCCAGAATGTCATTGGAAGACCCGACCTAATTATCCAGGATCCCTACTGTAGCCTATATATTCATCTTATTCTCATCTAGCTAAGGGTTGGAAAATACTAGGGTTTTTGTGAGCAGCCGTTCAAGGAGGCAACCAAGAACTAGGGTTCCAAGATCTCAAAGCTAGAAGGGAGGCAACCTTGGGAGGATCGAAGGCCACACTTCACTCAAGGTGAATACGGGAATACAGTAGAAGACGTGGATTTGAATCGCTTGCGCCGTAGCGATTAAGGTTAATTTTCTATTCAAACTCGTTCATTTTCATATCATAAAACGCAACATCATGATTCGATTGTCCCAACAATTGGTATCAGAGCCAGGTTCTAGGGTTCTGCGTTATATGATATGATGTTCATGTCGTAATTATGTATGTATATAGTGGTGGGTTTGTATTGTTTTTTGATGCAGGTTGTTATCCACTATTATGGCCATGGTTGTAATTATGTTTTTGGATCCCACGTGGTTTATCGTAGTTGTAAATTAAATCATGAGGGTTGATCATGATTAGTTTTAATTTTTTATTTCTATTTTGATTGTAATCTTGTAATTCGAATTGTATTCAATTTAGATTATGATCTGATGTAATAGAATAGATTTTTCTGTTGTATTTGTCGTTTGTAATTGTTTGATCAACGAAGATGCGAGAAACAGAGTTCTTCCGCTGCTATATGCTGTTTTCGTGGCTGCTTCGTTGTTCTGGCTACAGATTTTGCATACGATATCCGATTGGGGCGAATAATACCTTTTCGGAAACGGCAGAACGAGACCTACAGGCTGAGATGAAAACCATCTCCAGATTTTTCAAGCCATTCTGAGCTCGTTTAGGCAGTCAAACAGGCGGCTGAAGATTTTCGAAAATTTATCGATGGATGATTTTGAAGATTATTCTTCAGGGCCATAATAGTGGATGTATTTTATTATGTTTTACATAATGTTTGCTTATCTTGATTATTGCTACTATGTGTTCCATGTTTGTTTGTTATGCCATGTGATACTAACCCTTCGCATGCTAGAACGACATGGACATAGGGCTGTTTTATTATGCTTTAATCATGATGAGTATGCTGCTATGTTATGTGTTATATGTATTGTTATTATGATACATGTGGACTGCGAAAAAATAACATAGGACGATGCATCTAGATAAAATCCTCATAGTAAAATACTAAGTGGGAGAGGGAATTAATTTGGTATTAAATCCCATGGTCTCCATTATTGTTTGTATGTAATTTAACACTAAGTCGAATATAAATTATGTATACGTCACCCATCGTGGCATGTAATTTATGGTGTATAGAGTGTTATGGAAATTACTAGAACAAACTTCTAAAATTAATTATGAATATTAGAAGGTACATATGTCACCCAACGTGGCGTACTAAGTTTCATAGAATTCAAATAATAAAAGGATACCCTATTTTTTGATAGCTTTCACGCTCAACTAGGAAGAGAATCTAAAATAACACATCTTTGAGTATTCTTGCGTTGGTGTCTAGGAAAGCGTGCAGCTTACCTGGCCATTTAGATTGGTGTCTAGAAAAGTGGTTAGCCTCTTGGCAATGCTTCCACCGGCCTGGCCAGTCAGTCTGAATACTCTTTAGATTTGTAATTTTAGTAGTATCTTATTGTTAGGAGCAAGAATTTATCATAGTCAAAAGGCGCATCTGGTATTATTATTAGTAATTTAAGATTTAATAATGGTATACACTTAGCTATGAAAAATAATATAGATCACCCTAACGTGACTAATTATTTAGTAGTAGGACCGAAGTAACATTTAAATAAATTTAGGTGGTATATAAGTCACCCAACGTGGCATACCGGAAACCTATGGTGTTTAAGTGTTGGTGTTTTAATTTTAAATAATTGTTAGAGGAACCAATTTTTTTAAACACCCTCTAATTATGTGTTATATGTATGATTCTCAGGATATAATGGGCTTTAATCCACTTTTTACCATACTTAAGGATAACAAACTTACTGGACCTAACTATATTGAATGGAAACGTAATTTGGACATTGTGTTGACTGCTGATGAGTACAAATTTTGCATTAATGAACCCAAGCCAGAGGAGCCTGCTGAGAATGCTTCTGAAGTTGAGAAGGAGTATTATAAGAAGTGGATTAAGGCTGATGAGATGTCGCGATATTACATTCTGGCAGCAATGTCAGGTGTTTTGCAGCATCAGCATCAGGCTATGGCCACTGCTTCAGATATGCTCTTTAATCTCAAAGAACTTTTTGGAGATCAGAATAGGGCTGCAAGGCAAGTAGCAATGAAAGCTTTAATGAACACTCAGATGGCTGAAGGGACACCTGTAAGGGATCATGTTCTCAGGATGATGTCACATCTGAATGAGATGGAGATCCTTGGTGCTGAGGTTGATGGGGAAACCCAGATCGATATCATCCTTATGAGTTTACCCAAAAGTTTTGAGCAGTTCCGCTTGAATTACACCATGAACAAAAGGATGTATAGTCTTGCGGAACTTCTGACAGAACTTCAGGCAGCTGAAGGACTTTTTCAGCAGAGTGTTCAAGTCAATGTGGCTGAGAAACCTTCTTCTTCTAAGCCGAAAGCCAAGAAGAAGAAAAAGGCTCAGACACAGAAAGTTGTGAAAGCTGTGGGAGTTCAAGGTGGTGCTATGAAAAAGCCCAAGGGCAAGTGCTTCAGGTGCAAGCAGTCGGGTCACTGGAAACAGGATTGTCCTCTTCCTAAGAAGAAAAACAATACTGGTATGTCTCTTTCTCTAGTTACAGAAACATATATAGCGGCTATATCTACGAGCACTTGGTGTGTAGATACAGGAGCCACTGATCATGTTTGTAATTCTATGCAGGGGTTCCAGCAATCCAGAATGCTTAGAGATGGCGAGATATATGTGTTCATGGGAGATGCTACGAAAGTAGCAGTAGTTGCAGTGGGAGATGTTAATTTATCTTTTGGTGATGATAGGAATTTGGTTTTGAACAATTGTCTTTATGTACCTTCGTTTAGAAGGAATTTAATTTCGGTTTCTAAACTTGCTTTGGATGGTTATAATGTTTGTTTGGATCATAATGTTTCAATTATGAGGAATAAACTAGTTATATGTTCTGGTACATTGCAAGACAATTTATACATAATCACTCCTAATCAACCTGCACTGCAACTACAACATAGGGTATTAAATAACACATCTTCTATCACTACTAAAAGAAAGGAACCTTCTTCTTTGAACCAAACATATCTTTGGCACTTAAGATTAGGTCATATTAACTTGAGGAGGATTCAAAGACTGGTAGTAGATGGGCCTTTAGGCTCATTGGCAGTGGAGCCATTTCCAGTCTGTGAATCCTGTTTGGAAGGTAAAATGACCACTAGGCCTTTTAAGGCAAAGGGGAATAGAGCCAAAGAAGTGTTAGAATTGGTTCATACTGATTTATGTGGACCCATCAATATTCAAGCAAGAGGTGGTTATGAATATTTTGTCACTTTTATTGATGATTAATCTAGATATGGATACATTTATTTGTTGCGCCGTAAATCAGAGTGCTTTGACAAGTTCAAGGAGTACAAAACTGTAACGGAGAAGCGACATGGAAAATGTATCAAGTCACTACGATCAGATCGTGGTGGCGAATACTTGCTTGGAGAATTTAGGGATTACTTATCAAAGAATGGGATCATGTCTCAGTTGACTGCACCTGGAACACCCCAATAGAATGGTGTAGCGGAGAGAAGGAATCGTACTCTTTTGGAGAGTGTTAGATCGATGATGAGTTATTCAGAATTACCCAAGTCATTTTGGGGACATGCTTTAGAAACAGCAGCTTATCTTTTGAATTTAGTTCTTTCTAAGTCAGTTCCTAAGATTCCAAAAGAATTGTGGACTGGTTCAAAACCTAGTCTAAGACATATTCGGATATGGGGTTATCCAGCACATGTGTTGAACAAGAACGTGACTAAGTTAGAATCTCGTACAGAAGTAAGGCTTTTTGTAGGCTATCCCATGGGAACGAAAGGATATTTATTTTATAGTCCTAAGGATCGGGATGTCATTGTTAGTACCAATGCTAGATTCCTAGAGGAGGACTATATGATGAACCATAAACCCATGAGCAGTGTCGTTTTAGAGGAACTAGTGGGAGAGACAAATAATGAACAAGTGCCAATAGTACAAGTAGAACAGCCACAAGAGAACACACAACCTATCACTAATACCACACCGGTGTCTCGTCGTAGTGGGAGGGTTATTCGTAAACCCAGCAGATTCATGTTATTGGGAGAGTCTTCGGACTTGGTCTCTGAGGAACATGATGAGGATCCCATGACATACGAGGAAGCACTGCAAGACAAAGATGCAGATCTATGGCAAAAAGTAATAAAATCTGAGATGGAATCTATGTATTCAAATCAAGTCTGGGAGCTCGTGGAACCACCCAAAGGTGTAAAACCCATTGGATGTAAGTGGATCTACAAGAGAAAAAGAGGATCTGACAAAAAGGTAAAAGCTTGGAAAGCAAGACTTGTTGCGAAAGGGTATACTCAGAAAGAAGGGATCGATTATGAGGAAACCTTTTCGCCAGTAGTCATGCTAAAGTCGATCCGGATTCTTTTATCTATAGCAGCTCATCTCGATTATGAGATTTGGCAAATGGATGTCAAGACAGCTTTCCTAAATGGGAGTCTTGATGATGAGATCATCTATATGCAACAACCAGAAGGATTCATTAAGGAAGGCCAAGAGCATCTGGTATGTAAGCTTAAGAAGTCCATTTATGGACTTAAACAAGCTTCTAGGTATTGGAATATTCGCTTTGATCAGGTAATCCAGACATACGGATTTGATCAATGTCCAAGCGAGTCGTGTGTGTACAAGAAATGTGAGGGTAGTTCAGTGACTTTTCTAGTGCTATACGTAGATGATATTTTACTCATTGGAAACAATGTAGGGATGTTATCAGCGATAAAGGCATGGTTGTTCAAACAGTTCGAAATGAAGGACTTAGGTGAAGCGGCATACATCCTTGGGATCAAAGTTATAAGGAATCGCAAGAAAAGGATGTTGGCTTTATCCCAAGAGCCCTATATTGATGAGGTATTGGCTCGTTTTAACATGCAGGACTCCAAGAAGGGTAACCTACCTTATAAACATGGAGTTGCTCTATCAAAGAAACAGTGTCCTAAGACACCAGAGGCGATAGAGAGCATGAAAGCGGTTCCCTATGCTTCGGCATGCGGAAGCTTAATGTATGCAATGTTATGTACGAGACCTGATATTTGTTTTACCGTGGGCATGGTTAGCAGATATCAGTCAAACCCAGGACAGGAACATTGGAGTGCAGTAAAGGCTATACTCAAGTACCTGAGAAGGACTAAGGAGTATATGCTAATTTACAAGGCCTCAGATTTGTTACCTCTAGGATATACCGATTCAGATTTCCAAGCAGATAGAGATAAGAGGAAATCAACCTCGGGATATGTGTTTACCTTAAGAGGTGGAGCTGTAATATGGAGGAGTGTAAAGCAGAAATGCGTTGCTGACTCTACCATGGAAGCCGAATATGTGGCAGCTTCGGAGGCAGCCAAAGAGGCAATATGGTTCAGAAACTTTCTTTTGGACATAGATGGGGTACCTAATTTGCCTAGGAGCTTGACAGTGTATTGTGATAACACTGGTGCTGTGGCAAATGCAAAGGAACCGCGAGACCATAAGGCAGCAAAACACATCGAGCGTAAGTATCACCTTATACGACAATTCGTTAAGCGAGGAGATATTATTGTGACTGATATAGCATCAAAGGACAACCGGGCAGATCCTTTCACAAAGAGCTTACCAGCTAAGGCTTTTGAGCAGCATGTGGAGGCGATAGGAGTCAGATGTATGGTCATATAATAGTTATTTAATTGGTAGTGGATTGCTTGTAATATAACACTGATATACTCAAAGAATAGCTTGAGTATAAGTGGGAGATTGTTAGGGAGTATACTGAACTATTCGTTTGAAGTATATGACATTGTCCTTTTTTATTGAGAATCTTGAATGCGTATTTTAACACTGTTTGTATATTATATATTGTGGATAATCTAGTATCAAATGGGATAACAGAAGATTAGATTGTCAGTGTCTATATATAATATAATAAATGTTCACAGTTTAAGTGGAGTTAAACAAACCACTGGAATGACTGAAGTATTATTTGGAAATAATCTATCTTGATTATTGAATAATACTTGTATGCTTTGTGTATATTGAACGGGATTAAAATATTAGAATTGTTCTTCTATTCTGATAATAAAGAAGAACTAAGATTCTATAATATTATTATTGCTTAGGTTCTTAATCCGGATACAGTGATTGACACTTGTATGCAATGCACATGTTTTGATTCATATGTGATGTGATTTTTTGTTAATCACAATATTATGTTTTGGACAATGACATTGCATACAGAGTGGGATATTGACTATAAAAGGAAACCGTGTCCGAAAATATTCGGGTGATGATGTCCTCTTGAAAGCTCATAAAGATAATTATGCTTTAGTCCTGCAGGCAGATTTGTTCTTGCATAATTATAAGGTTGAGTGGATGATCAAGGATAAAAGATATTGATTAAATTAATTATCAGAAATTAATTTAATTAATGGACATTCGATATCTTAAACATGGGGAATTTAATAAGCAAATAATATTGGAGCCGAATTAAATAATTAAATTACGGCATTAGGAGAGGTAGTGCAAATATTAATTCTTTAGTGGATTGAATTAATATTTAATGACATTGGGCTTGACCCAGAATGTCATTGGAAGGCCCGACCTAATTATCCAGGATCCCTACTGTAGCCTATATATTCATCTTATTCTCTTCTAACTAAGGGTTGGAAAATACTAGGGTTTTTGTGAGCAGCCGTTCAAGGAGGCAACCAAGAACTAGGGTTCCAAGATCTCAAAGCTAGAAGGGAGGCAACCTTGGGAGGATCGAAGGCCACACTTCGCTCAAGGTGAATACGGGAATACAGTAGAAGACGTGGATTTGAATCGCTTGCGCCGTAGCGATTAAGAATAATTTTCTATTCAAACTCGTTCGTTTTCATATCATAAAACGCAGCATCATGATTCGATTGTCCCAACATTTTAGACAATGAAACTTTTCATCAATCAATTAAAAAATATAATATGCATCCTTTATTTTTTATAGAACTTACTAAGACAGCACATGATGCACCTCCAACTCCCATATGGAAAACAAATATAAGATTGGGGTCCAAAACAACATTTGTTAAATCTCCGGTAACTGTTTCAAACATAAAAAGTGTGTACTCAGTATGCACTGTGCAATAAATACTATCCTTAGAGAGTAAGCAGTGTTAAAATACTGGTGACATACAGGGGAGTTGTAGTATCTTTAAATTCCTCGAAAAGCTCCTTGCATGGCTAAAGAGAGATGAATTGCAGGAGCGCCTAACGATCTTAGTCACAAATACCTTTTTGTTGGCTCTAGCATAAGAGAATCCTATATAAAAGAAATATCAATGCAATGAAGACTCTAGTCAAATCTGTAGACAAATAGAAGAAAAAATCAACTTAAATTGAATTTAAGTTGTTGATATTACATTACTATGAATTGTGCAGGTTATGTACTAAAATAATTTGGCATGAAGCTATGAAATACATATAAAATCATGCTAGCTAACAAAAATGACTATTATATTTCAAAATGGACCTCACGTATCTATAGAAAACCATAATAGGAATCTTCCTTTTGGCTGTTGAAGAATGCATGACACCATCTTCGGCCATAATAGTATTGATCCAGCTGGTTCAAATGCTTGTCTATCCAGGTCTGATAATTGATGCAACTGTAATTAGAGGACTGCTACTACAAAAGTACCCTAATTCAATATACGACTCCATTTAGGGACAGATTTTAATAAATTCACCCCGAATAAATATGTTTAACAGGTCACGCTTCACTACATAAAAAAGAGATGCAAATATCTTTTAAAATAGCAATAAACATACTTTTGTGACTCAATAATTATTAAATGTGCCGCAATGAGGTCACAATATATCTCAATATGCTCATAAGTTGCCACCAGCTTCTCTTCCCTGATTAATTGTACAACCAGAATATAAGTGATAGGAAAAAAAAGAAATGTTCCAAGAAGCAATAAAGATACAATACATATACAAAAAAGACTAAAACAAAATTTAAATGCAAGTGTCAGAAATCAAGACATGCACATCAGATTGCCCGGTCTTTGGATTAGTAAAAAAAACTTGTATCCTGTAATAGCCTTCCGCAAACTTTGATATTTCAAATAAAGTAGAATAAATAGGAAATATGTCTGGGTTTGATACTATATATTTTTATTATTAATGCTTGTTTGATAGCTTGATATCACTGCATACGATTGTGCATCCCCAATTCTCTCTCTCTTCCAGTGTCTTATAGTTGTACAAGTAACCCTCAAGCTAGTTTGCTAGAGGTTGAAGGTTGGCTCTCAGTGGAGGGACAAATGGACAATGTGCATGGGTATTCAAATTCACATAAATGACCATTATCTAAAAAAAGTCCACCACCATTAGGCATATTTCTTTCTTAGTAGACAGTATAAAAAGTAGAAAAAGAATGGAGTCTGTCACAAAATTCCCTGAAATCCAAAGAAAAATCATTGCCACAAAGATTCAATTCATCCAAACAATACATGGACTTACAAGGACTTACTGGACTAAGGTAGTAAGTTGGTGTAATATTCTGTTGGCTCCTGGAGGCTCTTCTTGGTATGCATTCCAAATGCAAAGTATCTAAGAAATTTGGATGTCAAAAAATCAAAGATACATACGAAGACGGTCAAAATCAATTTAATTTAATTATTTTAATTTATTTAGATAATAATTTAATTAATTTAAATAATTGGTTAATTTATTATAATCAATTATTTTAATTAATTAAATATTATTTAAATATAGTTGAAAATAATTGGATTTAATTATTTGAAAAATAAAAATAATTTATATATTTTTATTTATTTAATAATTCCTTTATCCATTTGAAATGAAATAAAATTGTTTGAGACCCTAAAGATAATCCGGAAGTGATAAAAGTAGTTTAAAGTTCCCAAATTTATTTATAAACCCGGATTAATATTTTATAAAATATTTTAAGGATCCAATAATTATCTAGATGGGATAATAGTGATCCATTTTGACCCCAAAAATATTTTAAAAATGATTTAATTGATCATTTCTTATTGAGTCTTATCTGCTATTTGACTTATATACTTACTTGCTTGCTACTTGTCGTTACTTATTTATTATTTATTGTTTGATAATGATACAACGTATGAGTAGACACTAGCACATGAGATAGACATATATTTAGAGTTGTATATCTGTCTTGCTTTCTAAAATATAATATTCTACTTGTAAAGATGAGCCGGGCAGCAATTAGAGACTATCTTACCTTACTAGTTATTTTACCAGTGACATTACTAGGCAAATATTTTCTCCTTAATTATCGATCTTAAACACTTTTATTTTCTGTTTCACTTATTCATATCATGACAAATAGTTATTGTTCAGAGCTATTTGTAAATCTTAAATATTTTTATTGTGCAGCAGAGTTACTTGTTATTGATACTCTTGATATTGAAAGTTGATTATAATAAACATATCATATTTGGTGCTATCGTATATATGGTTTGTATTTGAAACTAAGCATACATATTATTCTAGTTGCTCTATTATAGATTGGTTTATAGCGTAGGAGGCCCAATGTATGAGGTCCAACAATCACGTAGGAGGCCCGATGTATAGGGTCCAACAAACGCGTCAAAGGCCCGATGTAGGGGTCCAGCATTTTTAGAAGGATATGGTAATCATTCCATCTTCCTATAGACTAACATTACTTGTCTATTTGGTACCTATATTGAGAATCCTTGTTATAACTATGGGTATATAAATGTACTGATAGGATATAAAGAGGTCATATTGCTTTTGAACTGATCAGGGGGCAATAATATTTTATGTGGTGTTCAATCCATATCGCCAGCTTGGTTATTATATATTGTGATTGAGTGGATGATTCATTTCTACGACATACTGCACTTTTTCAGTTTTGATATAAACTGTGATTTATTTATTGTTCGAATTTCATTATAAACTTATCTATATTTTTGTTCTATATTTTGGTTTTTATACTCTAGTTTTATTTCAATTGTTATATATATATATATATATATATATATATATATATATATATATATATATATATATATATATATACCTGCTGAGCATTTTTTTTTGACTCACTCTTGTTTTCTATTAAATCTTGCCAGATTATCAAAATGAGCCATACCAACGGTTCTATCAGGCGCAGAGAGAGACGAGTGTCGGGTTTGATCGCTCCTCGGGCTTCCCATGTATTAAGTGGTTTTAGAATATCTGTAGGTAGTGATTGTAATAAAACTGAATTTAGACTTATGAATTTGAGTTGTGGATTAGTAGTTGGCTTGCAATAAAATGGTTTGGTTTATTTTTAGTTTTTGGCGGCTTGATTTCATACTATAACCTGTTAGCGATCCTTGGTTGTTTGACGGGGTCATTGCACATCTGATTTATATTATTTTATTATTGATTGGTTGGTGACCCCCCAAATTTAGATCTCGGATTTAGATGATGTCACAAATAAAAACCTGTGTTTATGGTATATCCCCTAAGTTTTTGAATTATTTATATATAAATTAAAAAGATATATTAAATATATATAAATTAATTCTTTATAGTGTGTATCCATGTACACATTATAACAACTAACTTTTTATGAGTTGGCTCATTACGAGAATTTTTTTGCACACAGAAGTCCATTATTATTAAAAAAATATGAAACCAATCAAAACACACATTATAAAAATTGAAAAACTAATTTTAGCTAAGCACCATGCATCAAAGAGGTGGCCCGGTTAGAACCTCCAACCCTTTCTGGTTGTACTTTAAAATAACTCTTCTAAGAGTAATTTCAACTATTTACCTGTATCATATATTAAGTTGAAATATAAATAATATAAAAAAATCTCACTTAAGAGTATCTTAATAATTACGTAAATGATTTAATACATGCATTTATTATCTATTTTTGGATAACACTAATTGTTTTCTTTATATTTTTAAGAATAATATATATATATTTTATTTTTTCTCTTCCATTCTTTTTAAAAGTACCTAAATTCAAATTAATAATAATAATAAATAATTAATATAGAGATTATTATTAAAATGGACATATAAAATAAATTATTTAAATCATTAAAACTCATTATTTTATAATATCTGTAAATAATCAATTAAAAACATTTTAGATTTGCTCCGAGTCCGGATAAAATAAATTAATTATAAATAAATAAAATATATTTAACAGTACAATTAAACTAACAATTAATCTTTCGCAAAAAAAAACAATTAATCTCTTTAAAAAAACAAAACTAATTATTAATCTGATTTACTTTTTAAAAAAATATAAAATTGCCGACCTCCACAAATTTGACGAAGGGCTAGACACGAAATCATCCAGGCCCAATCACCACCATTGATCTTATAAAACTCGATCAGATTCCGAAGATTGACCTGGCCCACTTTAACTCCTCCCTCGGTCTTTGTACCCCTCTCCCTTGCACAACTCTAACTCTATCATCTCTCTCTCTCGCTGTATCTCTCTCATCTCTCCGGCCGCTATTCTCTCTCACACTTCTCAACTATGCCTCAGGTAAGCCTCTCTCTCTCTCTCCACTATCTCTCTCTCCCTCTCTCCCTCTCTCCATCTCTCTCCCTATCTGATCCTCTGTAACTTTATTCTAATTATGATATTATTATATTATGTATGTGTAATTGTAATTATTGTTTTTACATAGTGTGTTATGACCTCGATCTGTTTTTATAGGGTTTAATACTTGAGTGATTATAAATTTGACTTTGTGAATTGTTTGGTGTTATTAGGGTAATGATAAAGATGCTTCGGCGAGTAAAGGTATGATTTTTATTTCTTTTACAAGCTTATTGATTTGTATAAGGCTCATTCGAAGTATTTCGTATTGTTTGATTTACTGTGAACTTTAATTAGTATTGCTTGCAACCTTAATGATTGTATAAGCTGATTTGCTGTTATTTTATTGGTTCGTTTGTTTGAATTCGTGTTGGTAATTATGCCTGATGTTTGGGTTAAGGTACATTTAAAGATAGAGATTATGTTGATTGATGTGTAGTATTATTGTATACTATTTATGGATGATGTGGTGTTGGTTTATGTTATTAGCTGATCTTGTACGAAGTTACAGTAGTATTGTTTGGTTTGTAAAGCTTTGATCTTTATTTTCATGGATCTCAGATGGAAAGAGTGGCCAAACTGAGAAGGCATCTGGATCAAGCTCAGTAGATACACAATCTGGGCAAAGGAGAGCAGCGCCTCCTCCAGGAACTGGGATGCCGACAAATCCGTTTGATTTCTCAGCTGTGGCTGGCTTACTCAATGTAACTGATATTGAATTTTTTATTTATTTATTGAAGTTCATCTAAAGTTGTTTATGCTGATATACTTTATGCTGGAGTTGGTTGTGCAATAGGTTATAATATTATATGCAAGCTCATGTGAGCACATAATGCCTAAAATGGTATCTCGTAAGTTGGGGGATCATAATATGCAAAATGAATTTTAGAATGTTAAAGATATGTAAGACTTTCCAGAAACTTCGTTTGTAGACTTGAAAGATTCTGAGTTTTTTGATAACTAAATGTTGTATAAGTAAGAAGATATTCAGACTTCTTTCAATCCATGTATTAAGGTTTTTATATATTATGGTACAGGATCCAAGTATCAAAGAATTGGCTGAACAAATAGCCCAAGATCCGTCATTTAACCAGATGGCCGAGCAGCTTAAAAAGACATTTGAGGGTCCTGGAGTTGGTGATGGAATCCCACAGGTTGATCCCCAGCAGTACTTTTCTAGCGTGCAACAAGTTATGCAAAACCCTCAGTTTATGTCAATGGCTGAACGACTAGGGAGTGCTTTGATGCAGGTATCTTCAGCTATCATGTTATGTTAGTGCTTCTAACAATTAAATTTTGAAAGACTTGGAATGACAGGTGAACTTTCTTTTGACTATACCAGGATCCTTCTGTGTCGCAAGTGCTCGAGAGCCTAGGCAATCCAGAACAGAAGAACCAGCTGGAAGAGCGACTTTCACGTGTCAAAGATGATCCCACCTTGAAACCTATTTTTGAGGAAATAGAAAGTGGAGGTCCAGCTGCAATGATGAGGTCATGAATGTTTCTTTCTGTATCTTTTACGAAAAATATGTCAATGGTGCTTATAATTGAGCTGAAGAGGGTGCTTGATTATTGAGCTGAAAAAAGTTGTTAATCTATACAAGGAAATACAATATTTATTGCATCGCTGCACCAGAAAATATGGTCAAGATCTCTAATCACTTTCTAATGTGGTAATTTTTCACAGTATGCGTTTAGCCAAGTATTAGATTGACAAGTTTCTTGAAGCTGTTAATATTGTATACGTGTAGGACCTTTACCCACTGTCAATATGTTTTAACAATTAAGGATAACTTACCCATTCACCCATAAGACCTGCTTTGCTGACTAATGTTGAAAAGTTGCTTCATCAACAGTACATGGTAGTTTGAAATTATTGTTATAATAGTTATGCTGTTATTAAACAGTTGCTTTTATTTTATTGTTTAACCTTTTTTTCATGGATTTTTATGTGATGTGGTGCATATATCTAGGAATCATATTTTCAGGATTGTTTTCTTTATCTATAGCTATCTGTATTATCAGGTACTGGAATGACCCGAGTGTTCTTCAGAAGTTAGGTGAAGCAATGGGTCTTCCTGTTTCAGGAGATGCTGTAGCTTCTGCTGAAACTTCTGGACAAGATGAGTCAGATGAAGTAGAAAATGAGGGTGAATCCATTGTTCACAACACTGCTAGTGTTGGTGATGTTGAGGTATTTAGGTTCTGCATTACTCTTTTAGTATGTTGCATATCATTTTTGATAGTAAATGAACTTAATCATGGACCTAAATTGATAGTTAATAGCCTTATAGGAAATATTTACTGGAAAATTTTAATGATATATGTAGCAAATACACCAAGATGATGGTGGAAAAAGGGTGTAATATTAATAAACACTTCATTTGCACACCTTTTTTTACTTGATATTCTAAAAAAAGTAACAAGTTTCTGAATTAACAAGTCTCTCTATTTGAAGAATATTTTTTAAAACTTATAGCAAGGAGATGAAAGTTTTCTTTTTAACGTTACCTATGCACTAGAATTTGTGTGCTGATGCCTGTGTTCATCACATTCTCCTTGTTTAGTTCAGAATTAATAATTTTTGCCCAAGATCCTTGTCATGTCCCTGGGAGTTTTGTTTTGTTTGAACCGGACCAACTATAAATCACCAAAATTTTTACGTGCATGTTTGTCATTTCCTATATTTGGTGAATGTAGTGCTGAACGATAACGAATAACCTTAAAATACTACTCCCTCTGTCCCAAATTAAACGTCCTAATTTTTTTCAAGTTCTTTTTACGCATTTCCACGCAAATAAAAAACATACTTTTAAATATTATTTTCTCATTTTTTTCATTTTGCATTAAAATAGGATGTTCAAATTTTAATACAAGAAAAAAAATGAAAAAATAATATCTACAAGTATATTTTTTATTTGCGTGGAAATGCGTAAAAAAATTTGAAAAAAATTAGAATGTTTAATATGGGACGGAGGGAGTATAAGATATGCACTGAGGTACTGTTATTAACTATACAAGTTAATTGACATTTAAATACTCTACATATTTTAGGGTTTGAAGAAGGCACTAGCCTCTGGTGGTGATAAGGATGAGGAAGATTCAGAAGGAAGGACAGCTTTGCATTTTGCATGTGGATATGGCG
This sequence comes from Oenanthe sinensis, assembly GCA_028671895.1. Lineage (NCBI taxonomy): Eukaryota > Viridiplantae > Streptophyta > Magnoliopsida > Apiales > Apiaceae > Oenanthe > Oenanthe sinensis. The sequence goes on from CM053808.1 coordinate 6,835,076, forward strand.
AGGTATGAATGGCAGTACCTCAAATAAGAAGATTTTGTCCCTGAATTTTATTTTATTATTTGTTTGTAGTTGGTAATATCAGCACCTACTTATTTGAGCTTGTACATATTTTAAGCATGCTACTTCCCCTCTATCTTACATTCTTACTTTGCTCATTCCACTCTGCTCACAGCCCTTATAAGTTATATCTGTAAGCTCTGCAGTTTTTTATGCACTTGATATGTTAGTTTCCATGTCCTTTAGGTTAGTTGAGTCAAGCTCGTAAGTATTCAATATTCAACTCATCTTATCATCTCTTATTTTCTTCTCTCCTTTTTTTTTGCCAACTATCAACTCCTATCTATTAATTTTTCTTTTCCCTATCAAGATACTGCCTAACTTGTTATATCTCTAATTTCAGCAACCGGGTAGTTATAAAATATACTTGTCCCAGGTTTGGGTGAAATATAATGCTGGTTCATATTTTATGGGCTGCTTGGCTATGCATTGTTTTTAGTTGGCTTAGCTAATATCATTGTTTGCAAAAGAACTTCTATAACCTCATTGCCTAGTGCAACATGCAGCCAGCTTTCCCTTTTTTTTTGGGAGGGGTGGCAGTGGGTATCAATCTGTTTTCATTAACACTGTTGGTCTGGTCATTCTGATCAACAGGAATTCCTTGGTTATAATGATTTTTGTTCGGCTTTAAACTATGTAATTATGTTCACCGTCCTTCTAGGTACAGAATCTGGTTTCGGCCGTTGTACCCGTGTCGAACTCTTGGCAAACTGAGTAATAACCAGCCTTCAATTACTTTTTTTAGTGGCAGTGGTTAATCTTTTTTCCTTTAAATTATGACTGGAGTTGTTAACACTGTTGGACTGGTCCCATTCTGATCAACATGATTTCCTTGGTTATAATGATTTTTGTTCCGTTTTAAACTACGTAATTATGTTCACCATCCTTTTACGTACAGACTGTGTTTTTGGCCGCCGTACCCGTGTCAAACTCTTGGCAACCTGAGTAATAGCTACCCTTCGATTCGATTAATTTTTTTAGTGGCAGTTTTTCACCAAGAATGAGCCATAATTATTGTTGATAATTAACATATTACATTTATATTGTTTTTACGGTAACAATTTTAAGCCACATAGTCGTTCTTAAGGATTATGTATCTTTGTTTGTCTTGTGTATTCTTTTGCATATCAGTCAGCATATTCTGTCTGGATCATTTTGGTGCTAAGCAGACGTGCTTTGGTACATTCTAGGTGAAATGTGCTCAGGTCCTTCTGGATGCTGGAGCAAAGGTGGATGCTCTTGATAAGAACAAGAACACTGCCCTTCATTATGCAGCTGGTTACGGCAGGAAGGACTGTGTATCACTTTTGCTGGATAATGGGGCTGCCGTGTAAGCTATAGTATCCAGTGAACACATTGTTTCCCGCTATTTCCTTTTTATATTATCTGATCAAATTTACATATTATTTATTCCAGTACTCTCCAGAACTTGGACGGTAAATCGCCAATTGATGTAGCCAAATTAAACAACCAGCAGGAAGTGCTCAAGCTACTTGAGAAGGATGCGTTTCTATGATTGAGAGGGTGAGCTCCATGACAGATTTCCCTCTGCAGCCCGCTGCAGTCTTCTGGCATGTATTTAGTCGACCTTGCTTAAATTAAGTTCTTTAATTGGCTTGAAGGATGCCGTCTTATTGGCTGACTTTTTTTAAATTAAGTTTTTCCTTTAAAGGCTCGAATGATGTTAGATTGGGCAGTTGATTTATCGTGGTTGCTATGGCTTGTTTATTATAACAAATTTTATAGGCAATTACAAAACCAGTACAATGTATGGGTTTCATAAAAAATATTTATCTCGTGTCATTGAATTTTTGATTCGAATGACATTTTGACACCAATAAGCTAATGGACATTGGAATGCATTATTTTTATTTACTGAATTACATTCAAAAATGAAAATGAGATGTATACTTTGCTTGAGCTGCTTAATGATTATGTTTTTTCTTCGAACTTGTTAATTGTTTGGTCACGCGATGGTTTGTAGTTGGGAATTGGACTAGATAGGTGAAACTAATAATATCATATCTTTATTTGTAGGTGGAGTTCTAAAATATAAATCTATATTATATAGAGAGTATTAAAATTGATAGATTAATGGTATTTGAGTTGGATAATTATTATTGAGTCAAATTTTTAAACATTAATTTCCTAGCGAAAACATATTTCACGTTAATCTTTTAAATAAAACATATTTTTTAAAAAAAATACATAAATATAAATAATGTATATGAAAAATTATATAAAATATAGACAAAAGTTATATAGATTAGATTAAATGGAGTACTATGAGAGACTATATATATATTACATGTATTCTGTTTATAATAATATATTGCACACCATAATGCAGGAAATATAAGTTTTCCGTTTTTACTTCATTTTCAATATTTCACGGAACAAAACTCATAATATATATATATATATATATATATATATTATAAAAAATATTAAAATAATTCGATCCGTGCATTATATACAAACTAGTATATAATCAAATTTAAAGATAAAAATTTCAGCTGGTGATAATGACCCGTTGAAACACATCTCTTCATTTGAACTCTAATTTTTTTGGTCAGAATTGAACTTTAATTTTTTAAATACTGTATTACTCGTACAAACTTTTTAGTTACTAATTTTCTAAAAAAAAAATCCACTAACCAATTCCAACTTCCAAGTAACTGCGAAACACCTCGAATAATAAAAATGAACTGTGAAAATATAAAATTTACCACTCGACTAGAATGATTATGTATATAAATATATATTGCATAAAATATATCAATTAACTCTTATAGATACTATATGAATGCAATAATCGTGTTATTACTTACTAGTTTAATTCTATATGAATGTAACAATCGTGTTATTACTAATTAGTTTAAAATATAGTAATAAAAGATACCCGTTTAAACAACTATAAAAAATAAAATGATAGTAATATAAAAACATTAATATTAAATTAATAATTATATATAAAGTTTTATAAGTAAAAAGAAAATCAGAATATCCAAACACCAATAATGTCGAAAAATTAATAATGTTCTGAACTACAACATAATATAAATAATACATTAAATAAAAAATTATTACTTGATAAATTTTTAAAAAATATTTATTAATACTTTTTAATTTTTGATATTATATTCACTAAATTTCTCCCCTCTCTATTTCTCAAAGTAAAGAAAGAGAGAAGACGGACCCAATTGCATAACACAAGCCTCCGTTCCTCATCCTTCCATCGATACATACATATATACATACACAAATATATCTATATCTATATATATATATAATCATACAGGAGTGGAATCTGTTGATGGGTAGAGACAGAGACTTGTCAAGGTCACCGTCGTATAGACGGAGATATTCACGGTCGCCGTCGCCGGTGGGTCGTCGCCGGAGCAACCGGAGAGATAGGAGCAGATCTCGTTATTCGTATAGCAGGTCATACCCTTTACTTTATTCTCTCTTATTTTGTTTCTACTCTCTCGTTTTGTATATGCAATTGTGAGTTGTATGTATATGTTGTGTAATCATTGTGTTGTTGCTTTGTACAAAGATTTTAAGGTTTGTGTAATGAAATGGAACCAGTTTGGTGCTTTTGTTTTGATCACGTTTGCATAGAGTCATGTTGGTTTAATTTATTTATGGAGGGTGTGTTGTGATTTTATTTGCGATTAAATTGATGAAGAATTTCAAATTTTTCGTACTGTAGTAATGACTTTGTATGTAACTTCGTAAGAAATTTTGATAAAAACTTCGACTTTCCCCAAAGAACTTGTGTGGGTTGATTCATGTTCAAGTATTGCTAAAGTTATCTTTTTGTCTGTTTTTCTATATTTTCAGAAGTATTGTAACGAATTCATGGTATAACTTTTTATGTTATTCCTTGTATCTGTATTAAGGCGGCCTGAATTCTGAACTTCATTTAGCTGGACAGACATTTACAAGTAAATTATCTGATCGTATCTGTATCTTCTATGGATACGTTGTCTTGGTAATATTGCTTGTTAAAGTACACTTTTTGTTATTGATGGATTCTATAATGTGGTCAACAATCAAACACAATGTCTTTCAGATTATATGCAGTAATGTAATATATGCTCATCATATTGACTTCTTTGTTCAAGATGTTCTAGCAGATGGGTTCGATAGTCAAAGTTGTGTACCTTGCTTATTGCTCATGATATGTTGCTGGCCTGAGGGTTTCACTAGCATCTTGATAATCTTCATGCTTACAGTTGATGAACTTCATGCTTTATTCAAGTGTTTTTTCAATGTGTTCCCAACGTAACTTTATGCTGCTCAAGTTTAAGTAACAGTGTCGATTTTAACTTCTGAATGAATATTTTGGAAGATTCCAACTAACCTTTTAAGAACATTTCAAATGTAAATTGGTTAAGCTAGGATATGTAAACACTATCTATTAGGAAATTAAGAAATCAGTTGCTTCCCTTTCTATGGGAAGTGAGCAGGTGATGGGTGCCGATGGGTGTCTTTTCGTTGATTGTCAAATTAGCGGTTTCTTGTGATAAAAGATGGAGCACACAGTTTATTCTTAGCAATATAAGAGGTAACTGTACATGCTTTTATAATTATTGGGCTAGATGCTGGGATGGTATGCTACTCTATGGTCTCTTCCTTCAAGCTGTATGTGGAAGTTGTTGTAACTCTATATTATTATTATTATTATACAGGCAAAAAAGCCGCTCAATATCTCCACGGCGCCGCATAAGTCGTTCCCCAACTCCTAGGCGTCGCAGGAGTCGTTCTGCAACTCCAAGGCGTTATAAGAGACAACGAAGTATATCTACATCGTTGTCTCCTATAAAAAGGTCACCCAGTACTGGGTCATTAGAGCTCAAAAATGTTACTGAAAAGTCAAAAAAAGACGAGGAAGAGAAAAGAAGGTATACAATGCATTCTCATTGTCACACTTTATTATAATCTTTTCATTCATAATATCCTTTCATAAACTTTTCATTCAGAAGTCATAATTTTTCATCTTTTTTTTGGCGTGCGTGCGTGTGTACACGTGTATAACTTAATTTGACTTCTCTTTATCGGGCTTCTTACAATTATTTAAGATCTGGTCATGTAATTAAATTAAGCAGTTTAATTTGTTCTTCATCACTAGTTAGTAAATAGTTCATTTGTTTCTACTAGAACTTGCTTTCTTACATTATGCATTGTAGAACCTAGGTGTTCTATTAATGATTGATGTGGTAATTGGTATGATGATGAGCAGTTAGGCATGAGGCATTACTGGCTTTTGTATGTTATGCTCTAATTTACTTGATCTTGTATGCTGGCCTGCAATTTTGTGGTCTGTGATATTCTGTAAAAATGTTAAGATGTCTCTCATTTTACTGTCGCATATAATGATTTTGACTTGATGATTCAGATGAAGTTAATATTTTTTATCGCGTTAAATGGATGGTCAGGATATGAATATATGAATAATGATGTAGTGCCCAAATGAAAGATTCTAGTAATAGCTAATAGAACTTGTGCTTCTGTTGGAAGGTCTCTGATTTCTCCTGATCAATCAATAATTATTAAAATTTCTTTGTCCTCTTTTCTTCACTATCATGATCTCCCTGTTGCTGGTTTTCTATCTCTGTGTAAAGTATACAAGAGGTTATAATACCCTGGAGTTTCATCTGTAATGATTGTGAGCATTTCTTAATCTATATGCGCATTGCTGGTCCCAAAGGTTGTTTTTCTTGGCACCATTTATTGAACATATGAAATTCCCTCCCCAAAATAATGGACAGCGATAAACATCAAAAAGGGCATTAGTTTGTGTTTGATATCTCTAATGTAAGTTAAACCATTTGAAATATATGTGGCTTGAGACCCATATAACTATATTAGTGTAGTTGACATATGTTTGGAGTTGAAAAATTATATCAGTTTCTTTTCCTGCCACTTTTTTTGTGGTCAACTTTAGCAAGTAAAAGAAAGAAAATAATTTAAAAATATCTTGGCTGTAATATATGTTAGCTAATAGCTAATAGTACCTCGTTGGAGATGAATTGTGATATTAGCCTAGACAAGCATGGTATGAATCCATCTACTTCTGTGTTGAGCATATATATATATATATATATATATATATATATATATATATTGTACTAATATAAATTAGGCAATTAGTTCTCTTCCTATTTAGTAGATAGGTTATCTATTTCTAGTGAAACTTGCCTACTTTATGCTTTGTAGAAATAAGTGTTCTCTCAATGATTGATGTGCTATAATGCTAGGCATGATGTATCGATAGCTTTATCTTGCCTCCGAGTTATCCTTTATTTACTTGATCTTGTTTGTTGCCCAGTAAGTTTGTTGTCCGATATCATGTCAAGAATTTAAAAAGATTTTTTTTCTTCCTCCAGTCATGTGTGTTGATTTTGAATTTGTGATCTGAATGATTCTGAAGCAGCACATTTTGGTTTCTTATTAGTGGAGGATATCATTTACTATCCAAATGACATAAATTTTGATTAGCAATTAATAAAATTTGTGCTTGCTTTGAAGTTGGAAGGTTTCTGATTTATCCTGAGCAATGATTTTAGTAAAATTTATTGTTCTTTTACATGTAAAGTATATAGGATGTTATATTTCCCTGTACTTCCAGTCTCTCACCTGTAATGTTTGGGAGCAATTCTTACTTCTTAGTCGACATTCAACAGACATGGCAGTGGTCAAAGATTGCTGTTTTTTGTTGCGCCTACATGATACACTAACCCCCCCAAATATAAAAAGCAGAGAGAGAGAGAGAGAGAGGGGTGTTGCTTTGCGTTTAGGATATCTGAATATGCAAGTGGAACAATTCGATATCTGTGGCTTGAGGGATATTTTTAGATTGGTCAAAAAACATATTACTTCTTCCTGCCACTTTTTTTGGTCGACTTTAGCAAGTAGAAGAAAGAAAGAGAATAACATAATCTAGTGGTTGTAACTTGTGTGAGTTAATAGTACTTCGGTCGAAAGAGAATTGTGATCTTGGGTTAGACAGGCATGGTATAAAGGCATTTACTCTTTCGTTGAGTTTGAATATATTATTGTGAGGGTCAACGAATTTCAGGCTCTTAAATAATATTAAATCTGGGATTAACTGACCTGAGCTGCAATGCTAGTGATTCACGAAAAGATGTGTACGTGGTATAATAAAAGTGCACCGTAATTGCTTCTTTGCACGAGGAACAGTTTTTGCTTGTCTTAAGATTGTTGTAATTTAAAGACAAAAGTATCTGGTGATCAATGTTAAAAAATGCCACAGTTTGCTTGACATTCTTCTCCACAGGCTTTTGAAGGAAGATACTACTATAGTTCAACTTGTTATACTTGATGAACAAATTGGGTGCATTTTTTCTACTGTTGATCAGTTTTCAAACTCAATTCTTTGGCTCAGGAATGTCTTAGAGGTATGCCTGAAAGGCATAAGCATATGTATAATGCTTTTGTCGACTTGAAGGTTAGTTTGCCGTTAAGTTAGAATTATATAAAGGGAGAAGTAAATAAGGTGGTAATAAACTGTCTTCCAGCAAGCAGCCATACATGGCTGCGAAGAAGCTCTGGTTCCAACACGTGATTTGTGGCCACTTTCTGGTTAATTTTGTTTTTCTTCTATCAGGCGTCAGCAGGAGGCAGAATTAAAACTGCTGGAAGAAGAAACTACAAAGAGAGTGGAGGAAGCAATTCGGAAGAAAGTTGAAGAAAGCTTGAATTCTGAGGATATCCAGATGGAAATAAAAACAAGACTGGTTGAGGGTCGGAAGAAACTAATAGATGAGGTTGCAGCTCAACTTGAGAAAGAGAAGGAAGCAGCTGTTATTGAGGCTAGACGAAAAGAGGCAAGTGTTTGGCTACTTTGGCAGGCTTTCTTAACTGTCAAATTGCAACTAAGTAGTTTTAATTGAAAGCAGATTAATTATTTTTGCTTTGATGCTGTGACAAATTTAGATGTCAGTAAATTGGAATTGTGAGGTAATGGCTTTATAAGTGTGCTTAAATGACTGTAGTCCTATTTCTATGTAGGAAAAAGCGCGAAAAGAGAAAGAAGAGCTTGAAAGGATGATTGAGGAGAACCGCAGGAGGGTGGAAGAAGCTCAAAGAAGAGAAGCGTTAGAGCAACAACGGAGGGAGGAAGAACGTTACAGAGAGTTGGAAGAGCTTCAAAGACAAAAAGAAGAGGCTCTGCGAAGGAAGAAACAACAAGAAGAGGAGGAGAAGTCGAACCAAATGAAATTGTTGGGCAAGAACAAGTCGCGACCAAAGTTGTCCTTCGCACTAGGTTTGAAATGATCAAGATTTATGAACTTGTTTATCAATATATCATTGACTATACTGTGGCCAAATATGGCTACCTTTCATGTAAGGAGACATGTTTATTGTGGAAACACTGTTTTCGGTGTTTCGGATTTGCTTATTTTTGTTGCTGGTGTAATATCAAGTGGGCTGACATGTTTTTTGTTGGTGTATTTGATCAAGAGGGGAAGACATGTTTTTTGTTGATATTTTCATATTTTTTTTATTAGGTTGATTCTTTGTTGCATATCAAGTGGTATAGGATATAGGGTTTATCATCTGTCGTGTCCCAGGTCTTGGATTTGACCCTGGCTCATCCCGAGAATTTATTTAGAACACATACTCACTTTGTAAGTATAAGCCTAATTATTATTTTTTTAAAAGAGTAGAATGTATGGGTATGAATTCATATAAAGCTGTTTCAATGTGTGGGCACTGAGTAGCTTGAGGTCCAGTTCCATCTGAAAGTGAGATCTTGCACTCAGCCCATTTAGCTTTTATGTTTCTTTTATATGTTCATACCGAGTTTTCTTGAAGTGGAGGCCCATTTTTGTGGTACTGAAACTAAAACAAAACATGTATTATATGTATTGCACTCCAATTCCCATTTAGATTTCAAGATTTTTCACGTTTTATTCACAAGAAGTGTCTTTATCGAACAAAACTTCAACCGAATATTTAATTTGAAATTTGCTATGTAAAGAGACAAATAATTTGGCCTATTAATGTCCGTTTACATTTGTTTCTAGGTTAATTTTAGCCAGAGAAAAGTGTCCTTGCATTAACTAATATGTTTACTACTCGGTACAAATGGCGGATGCATACAATAAAATTTTATAGATTTTTTTCCCCCGAATATATTTGGTTTGAATTTGTACTCGTTCTTTTGTGGATAAATTTTTTCGAAAAAGCTGAGAATAATAGCTGGCTAGCCGCTTGTTTGTCTGTCTCTTGTTGTCCTGTTTGTGAAATCAAAAGTTGAATTTCTCTGAGAAATCATTAACTGATATGATAAATGCTCCAAACAACCTTCTTGCCCTATACATATACATTTATGTATGTATAGAACAACCCTTGGCTCACTCATCATTAAGACATGATTACAAAAGTGTGAAGGGTGGTCCCAAAATAAGGTCAAAACCCACAACCACCTCAGACCTTCCACGTCACTCTTCACGCATTTCGAGGTTGTCTTGTCTACTCCGACTGGGACCCACCTGCCCATCTACTTGGCCTTTTCATTTAAGTCAATCACCTGGCTACATACTGAACCCTCCGGCGTATGTTAGCCACTTTGCTTGACCACTCTCACACCTCCTACTACTATTATTATTATTATACAATAAAGGCCAACATATTTACAGATAATAATAAATATGACAAAATAAATAAATAGAGCACAATCAAATAATTTAAATAACAAATCAGTTATCGTGAAACTCATTTATAATCGGAAAAAATAAAAAGAAAATAACGAATAAAATATACTATTACAACAATATCTATCAAGAATTCGAACCCTTTTTTTTATATAAAATTTTAAGCTGATTAAATATAAAAATAAATTTTTTTAATTACTTTTGGTAAATACAATGCATGTGAAATTTACGAGAGCATGATAATAATTTCAAAAAATAATACTGTACTGTTCCCTCCTTTGTAATACTCCCTCCGTCCCGGCCAAATGTTTACATTTGGTCCGGGCACGGAGACCAAGGATAGTGGGTGTAATAGTGATTTTATTGTTAAAATAAATGAAGTAGTGGGTGTAATAGTGTAAAGTGTTGAAAAAGTGGAGTGAAGTAGTGGATGTAATAATATATTTATTGTTAAAAATTACTATTTTTAGTAATGTAAAGAATTGGGTGGGACGTCCCAAAAAGGAAAGTGTAAAGAATTGGTTGGGACGGAGGGAGTATCATATATCATTCAAAGTGTGCATAATTTACGCACGGTATTTGATGTATCCATATTTTCCGGGTTATCTGAATCCACCGAATCCGCTGACGAGAAAACCCGACATTTAGCGGTTACTATCCAACCCCGATTCAGACTTGCACCAGAACAGAATTTCTTCTTCTACTAACCAAACACTATCTATACATTATTGTTACCCCTATTAGCATTTCTTTCATTTTTTATTTTTACATACAATGTATACGTACATTTTCTTATTTATTTTTTATATCTAGTCTAGATTACATTTTTCGTCAAGTCGCTTTTAGTCATTTAATTTAGGTAGAATAAAAGGACAAAATGTCACCAAAATGATAGTAAAATTATTATGTTCATAGACTTAGATTTCTACTATGCCTACATTTTAACATTTCAAAGACGACTCAATGCGTACACAATTTATCACAGTTTATTTAAAGATATTTTTAATTTGAATTACATTTCTCATCGAGTTTGCAAATAAATTTATAGAACTCGGGCGATGCTTATACTATACATTTCCCCTTTGATTTTAATTGATACACAATCCTTTTTATTAAAAACATAGATATTACAAAGGATCGACTTTTTAAATTAACTGTATAGCTATGGACAAGATAGCCATGTGTATCACATTAATCTCTGCTACCAATATTTAATTTACTACCAAACCCACGAACTGAGGACATTATTGTATGAGACACAAACTCTTTTATCACAACGAACCAAATTGAATAATTGAGGTAAGATAATGTGACGCGCATAAGATATATTTCAAGAAAATATGTCAAAAGCGATCAAAATGTTTTTATCGGTCTTTAAATAGACCAACTTGAAAAAATATTTAACGATTTGTTACTAAAATATTAATTTTAAAGGTCTTTATCTAATTCACTTTGATAAATTTTATGTGTTAATTAGACATGGAATGTAAAACTTTCAACACAAAATTTAGTTTGGACATTATATCATCTAATAATATAGTAGTCATCATATTAAAAATCTTTAGCTATCACTTAACATCTATCAATGCATTGGTTAATTTTCGTAAATGAAAATTTTGAAGATTTAAAAATCATGTATTCATATATATATATATATATATATATAGCAAGGATATGATGTAATTGAATCAAATTTTTCGTGAGCTACTACAGTTCAGTTCATAAAATATTTAAACTCTGCTCAATAATAATCGAGCTGATTTCGAGTTTTAAAATACTCAATTCAACTCGTGAATCTAATTGAATTTATATTTATTTTATTATTTATGTATTATTTATGTATTTTTGTATAAGTATTCAAAATATATATATATATATATATATATATTACATATATATTTATAATTGGGTCGAGATTATGAAATTTGAGTTTCTATGTGTATTTAGTAATATTGATTCGAATTTTCGAGTTGAGTTTGAACATATCAAACTATTATATACTCCGTATCAAGTTAAATTTTGAATTCGAAAATTATGATTTGATCGAATTCAAATTATTTAATTGAGTTGGAATATGAGACTGTTTGAATATGATAGTAGTAGTTTATACAATAGTAGATGACACCTAGATAGTAGCACAAATAATTATTGCATTGTAATTAGGAAAAACATCAAGCGAGGTAGAGGCAATAAATAACCCTAGCCAGGCTATAAATTTGTAAGTATGTGTGTGTATATATATACGCATAGTCTATAGAGCTATCTCATCTCATCCATCTTCTTCTTCACCGCCTCTCACTAAAAACCTATCTCTATGCCTAGTTAGGGTTTCCATCTTCTCCTTTCTTTTTCCCTTGTAAATATCTTGCACTACTATGCCCTTATATATATATATATATATAATTACCCTCAGAACACATGAATGTATATGTTGACAACACAAGGGGAACGAGTGTTTGTGGGGGATGTTGGCTGGCTCGATGCATTCACTTGTGATGAATGTATGATCACAACATGTATCAATGTGATGGCATCGGACCAGGCTTCATTCCTCTCAAACCATTTGTTTTCATGTTCTTTACCCTCCCAGCCCTTTCAAAATCTCTCTCTCTCTCTCTCCCTCCCTCTCCCTCCCTCTCCCTCTCTGTCCCTGTCTCCCTCTCTCCCCCTCCCTCCCTCTCTCTCTCCCTCTCTCCCTCTCTCTCTCTCGCACACACACTGGTGGTGCTGAATTGTTTCTTGTTTATTTACATAATAATATCCATGTTAGTTACAATTTATACTAATGTGCAGACAATTTAGCAATAGCCATGTACTCAACTTTTTCTTGTTTCAAAACAGATTATATTAATTATGTTCAATTCCATTCCAAGAGTATATGCATAGTGTTGTCATTTTTTATCTTTATATAAAGATCTTACAGAATTACTGAATCAGTCAGAGCCATGTAAATGATTTTTACTGCGGACAAAAACCAAAAAAAAACAAGAGATTGATACTAGTAGTAGTATAATCGAGACTTGAGAGTTAGCTTTTGTCTAGATTTCAGGACTACTGGGGGGTAATTCTACATAATTACTTTACCTTGAAATTTGTGTTTCTAGCTTTCTTCTCCCAAATCTTCCATATATACACCAAGTATTTTTGTTCCATTGGGGTAATTTTGTTCATCCCTCCTCTCCCCTCCCTCTACCTCTGTATATAGTCTAGTCATTTCAATATCATTTCACTCATTTTGTATCTATACACAATGCTTTTATTTCTCTCTCCTCATCAGAAACAAGAAATATATATAAATCAAATCAAATCAAATATACTGGTATTCTTATTCGATATTATGTTTGGAGAGTAATACAATATTCGATATTATTAATCAAAATAATGTTGATAAATAATTTGTTCTACTACAAGAAGAAAAATTTTAATTAGAATTTTTCAAAATTTCTTTAAACAACTCATTAATAAGAACCAAATTAGATACTATATAGTGTATGAATTAGGGGGACTTGTGTGTGTGTGTGAGATAGAGGTTTTCATGCCAAAAATCATTCGTAAATGATTGTACATATATTTTAAAACCCTAGCAATATCTCCAGCTATAGTTACAGAGACACTAGAATACTAGTACTAAATTTATGGGGTAGTGTAGGCAGAGAGTATTAATGATATTGAATAAGGTCAGCAGGAGAGAAAACAGTAGTGTCATTCAAAGGGTATCGATCTGTGTAACGTACAAGTTAGTCACTGCTCAACTCATGACCATCTCTCTAGTATATATATACAAACACATGTTTATAGGCCATAGCAGCAACACCAAGTATAATTACAGCTGATTATGGAAAGTACTTCATACTTTGTTTTGCAGCTTCTCTTTAGTCTTGACTCATTTTATACCAAAATGGATTTTTTTTTGAATATGTTGGTTTTGGTTTACCTTACAAATAAGTATATGTTTTAATAAATTTCAGGATGACTAAGAGTCGAAACCATAATTTGAGACGACAGAGAATAAACACTTATATCAATTAAGCTATCCAATTATCATTTTAGCTATCCAATCGCACTCCAAAATGAATTCTCTCAGTGACCTCACAACCCATAGTCTTTTACCATGGTAGATACAATTTTCTTGATCAAGGGTTGGAGTCTACTAGGTAGGGTGTACGTATGGAGAAGAATGAGTGTTTGATTTCATATTTATCACATCAAGTTTATGATTTGTAAAATAACAAATATTCTTTTTCTTTCTCGAAATTATGTAATAATATGAGGTCAGAGAGTTTGAATTGTAATTTGTACGTGATCGCATTTTAATTTACGGAAATCGATTTTTTATTAAAATGTGTGTGAAAGAGATGTTCAGTTTGAACCTTCAAGGCCTCAACTAAAGTACTGAAGTTGGTAAGACTGCATAGGATCAATGGACTGTTTATTGAGTTCATTCGTAGTATGCACCCACAAGTCACAAAAGAGGGCTAAACGACGAGCGATCAATATAATTACTTTTAATTTTCTAGTTTTAGTAGCAAAATAAATTATTCCGTTTGGTTAAATATTTTTTCTTTTTATTTTAGCCAATTAACAATCTCATCTACAGTAATAAATCATTATTTATACACCCATATCTTGAAAAAGTTTATTCTTTTTTGAAAATTTTAATTATTGCAGAATTTTATCACGTCCAATTCATTGCTATACCAAATGTAAATAAATTTTTTAATATATTTGCCAGTACACAAAACTCCCGCATTTACATAATAAAAAAGGAAAAAAATCCGGCTCCCCTCTTATTTTTTACTAGTAGGCCACATGTATATGCCAGTGCCACAGTCTCACGGATACACTTAATAAAGACAAATAAATATGAATATATATACATATACACACAGGTGAGTTGCCTATTTTCACTGAACAAATAAAACCAATATATAATTTGCTGAATATCATGTTGTTGGTACATGGAATAGAGCTTAAAATTACAAAATGTCACTAGACAAAGTGCTGCAACACTCAGGTGCCTGCATGTATTTATCATGAATTATTGATATACATAAAACCCCAGAATGTGAACAGCTTATAACTTGGACCTACAGACTGCAAAGACTAAGAAAATACAAGAGATGATTTTAAAGCAGAATATGATATGGATGGAGAGGAAGAGTACTGCTCTTAAGGTTCAAGTGGGAATACTCTCTCCAGAAAATTTATGAAACGTTTCGAATATAACTTGGGTTCAATAACAGAAATTGACATAGGGTCGTATTGCAATGATTTATATGTATGTTCAAGTTTCTTTTTCAGGTTGTATTCCTGCAGTATATCAATTATGCCAAGATAGAGAACCACGTCATAAACCTCAAAAAGTTCGGCTTCGGATGAGTCCTCGCCATCCTGCTGAAGCTTGTGGTTAGCTTGAGCTGGCATGTTCACTCCTAATTGGACTCGTAATCTGGAGATTTTTGAAGCAAGAGTAATTTAGTATGACATCGTTTCAACATGAACTTCACTAAGATATTGTTATTTTTCTTCCAAATTATGCTTTTGAAATTAATGCTGAAACAACATGGGTTAAATGAAAATGGCTACATAATAAAAGATAAAACTTGAGGATTAAGGGATAGCCTAGTGGCAAAGACATATGCCCTTCCCCTGCCCCATAAGAAGGTCATGGGTTTCAATACTCACTCTCTCCCGCCCTTGTATTTAAAAAACTATGTAACCTATCCAAAAATAAGTCATGAAATTAACTATACAGATTTGATATTAATCCCCAAAACATATATAATACCTTGCAGTACCAGGTAGAAGGAGGTCCACCTCCTGCTCACCTACAGAAAATGCTCTCAATGTATTTCCTCTAATGTGAGGACCTGGTTGAGTGCTAACAAAGTTGGGTTCATGGGTCACAAGTAAAAGTCCCTTTGGAGGAATCAATAATTCATCTTGGGAGATTGCACCTGGAAGATCAACAATAAATAATCATCGAATGGATAAAAAAAGAGTACTAATATCAATCACCAGAAACATAAATTGTGCTAACTTCTAAGTGACTGGTGGTTTAATTATTAACAAGGATTCCCCGAATAAGAAGTTTATTTATTATGTTTCGAATGAGGTCAGGCATGCATGTTTCTGTGAAGCCACAAGTGCCTACCAAGCCAAAGTTTAAATAAACAAAATACATATAAAACATGAATGTTGTTATAAATTGGAAGCGGAAAAAGAACTGCTTCAAAACTGCAGCACGCACTCTGCATTGAAAGATTCAGAATGCAGTTGGTCTTAGAAAGCACATAACGCTCCTTGCCCATGTACCATAGAATAACTCCAAAGTAGCATGCACAAGCTAGTCAGTTGCAAAAACTGCGCCCATTGCCCACATATCATGACATTTTTTTAATCTAGATATCACGAGCTATTTATTTAACATGAACTTTGTCTATATATAAGGACCTGGCATGTTTTTGAGTATGTCTGTCCGTAACCATATCTGAGGGCATTCATAATACATATTGTAATCAAGGTAACAAGATGCCTGCTTCTCTTGAACGATTTGATATAAAAAGAAGATATATGGGGTCAAAAAGAAATTAAAAGGTATTAAATTTAAGTGTCAGTGTGTCCGACTTCATATGCTAGTGTTATTAAAGATATGACTAGCAGGAAAGCAGACGTAATAAATGTCTCAATACGAGATTTACCATGCCTAGAAAATGTATGCTCTGGCTCGTGCAAGGACCCAGGAGTTTCCAAGAGGGCTTTGAGATGCTCAGGAGCTCGGAAATGTAAACCCAGTAGAAGGCTATAATCAATTATTTGCTGAGACTCCAGGAACATACAGTCCAGAGAGATTTGTCTGCAAAATGCAAGAGTAAACAATTCTGCTGGTGTTTAGAACGTGAATGGTAAATGATACCTTACATGATGTTATAGATATAAAATTTATTTCATCTAGATATCCTAAGAAAAAGTTGGTACAAAGTGTATAATAATTTGTAATGCATGGAAGGAGTAATCACAAAACAAAATCTTGCTATAGTATGTACAAACAAAATAAATCATCTCGTTTCCATTTTATCACTAATCTAGATAATATCTTAAGAAGATCTGCATTGCCAACAAGATTGCAAATAAGAAACTTACTTAAGAAGTGACTCACGCAACAACTTGTCCATGTGGAATTCATAAGGCAGATCGAGATCTTTGAATGTGGTATTCTCTGTAATCTCATCTTTATTGGTAACTCTTCCTTGATGTGAACCCTTCAGGTCATAACGACGATGTATACGCAATTCAGTGCAGAACATATTCCCCATGACAACAAAGCGTATCTAAAGAGAAATGAATAAGTAACTATCATCTACAAGTAAAATCCACACGCACCAAGAATACAAGGACAAAATAAACTATACTAGATACCTTTCGTCCAGCCTTCCATGCTATTTGGTGAACTCCAAAAAACTTCGTTATAAGGGTGTTTTCATGCTCCCTGACATTATCATAGTAGCTAGGTAGCATCTTAAGTAGAACCTAAACATAATATTTAAATAACAAAAAACAACTAAATAAGAGCAGTCTTGGGAGATAAACGTTTGTTTCAGATTACATAATCTGCAAAACCTAATATACATGCTGGGTGCAATAGAATAATCATTTAGCAGCCCAAAAGCTCTTACCAGAGAAGGTTTGAAGTTCAAACTTTTAAACTAAAATATAGTTTCTTTGTCATAGATTCATAGTGCAGCTGCACCATTACAGAATAATTTTATTGACCTTGATGTGCAATTGTGCAAGTGAATAGATTTCTGAAGCATCAAATATAGGTTCAGGTTCATAGTCCTAGTCTCACTTCACCTAATTAAGGAACCATTAAGTATATTATTGAAAGCGAATATAAGAACTCTGCCAGCTTATAATCCAACTGCAGTATGCATAGAATGCTGGGAACATAGCGACTGTTATCAGAATGGTTTGTTAGATACAGCAAATAATGAGAGGCGAGAAGTCAGCAACTACAACATGCAATTATCTCAAGGCCCGTCTGTCCAGTTATACTTCAATTCTTATCAATCCTTGAATTAATAATGAAAGAGAAGATATCCCCCTCAGAAACATATTACTAGAAGTTCTGCAAATTTGTCAATTCCACAAGATACACTTCAAACTGTTTAATGAAGCCATTAGAAGTCTTTCCACCCTAGACAGGTCTTGCGACCAACTTTTCCATGTAAACACAAATAGATGCTTATCATATCAAAGTAATAATCAAACATTGCATTGAAAACAATATATGATTGTGCCAACATAAATACGTACATAATAGTGACATTATGTATTTGGGAGCGGGAAGTTGTCCAAACAGCTTATGTCCGCCACACGCTAGAATATTATAAGCTACTATATGCAGAAGAAGTTTCACATGACTTCTATATTAGTTGATACAACTATTTTCGATAAAGGCTAGCGCTGAAAGGTTATTGCTATCTTTTCCTTAATTTGCTCATTTATTAATAATATTATTTGAGAAGAAGTATTACACATACCCTTACAATGAACTTAAACTCTCGCAATCCAAGTGTTCAGATGTCCAATCATTATTGATCAATATATTCACCTAACATGCACCCTCACTTTGACAGCTGGACGCCTAGATCTCAACCAACCATTCCTATAAGTCTGGCAGTATATGGCGGGAAATGATTTCCACGTACAGCTTTTGTAAACCCAAATTAACAATATGATCATTCTAAACACGTCTTTTAACATATATTTACGTTTCTGCTGAAGCTAAGAGAACTTGAATGTGATAAAAAAAAAAAGAGCAGAATACAAGTAATTGACACAAGCTATTACATATTTACATGGATCTACTACAGGATCTTGAAAACAATTATGCGTCAAATGTGTATCCAAATAATATAAAAATAATAAATTGATATTTTATTAATGTTCAAACCTTCAGCTCAGATCTTTTCAAGGTTTTAATCACAAATCTATCATCGTGGGAAAGATAGAAAATGCTGCCACTTTTTCCGGGTGAAGAAAGCTCTCTTAAGCCATCATCACCACAGATTGACATCATGTATTCAGCAGCATCCAGCTTGAACATCTCCCTCAAATTGCTGAGTATTCATGTCCACAAAAAAAAATCATTTCCCAGAAGACAATAGTAAAATAAAGGGAGAAAGTTGTAGTGGTGTCAAAGAGGTATATACATACCGGAAAACCATAGGACAATAATCTGTCCAGTAAAAATCTAAAGAATAATGTGGTGGAGTTGTTTGGGATCCTCTTCTAGGAAAATACATTCTTATTCTAGCATGTTCACCGAAATCAGAGGATCGCACTTCACGCATAGGCACTGGTGTAATCTTTCCAACAGTGTACCTGTAAATGCCATACGAGTCAATCAAACGTGATTTTCAGGCAATGTGAAGACTGAACTTGATGCAAATATATACTGTTAGATGACCAATTCATGTCAACAAGAGAAGAGGCAAATGACAGTAATCTTTCCAGCTTCACGAAGTATGCTTTCGAGCTGAGTAGCTAATGTACTACTTGAGCTAATAATCTGAAACATGAATACCTGATGTATGTATGGCATTAAACGAAATGAAAGGAAGTCCACGTCTATATACTCTTTAATGAGTGGTACATCTTACGCCACGACGCTTGAGCCTTAGGATGAGATATATTTAGCCTCATGAATCTAAGTTTCTGAATATATTCTCACCATGCAAAACAACCTTTAGTTCAATGTTCAGTTCTTTCTTGATACTTTATATTTTTTACTTGCTGACTAGCTGTTAGGATTTATCGATCAAATTATACAGCGAGTTAATATTTACTGCTGAATCCATTAAGATCCTGCATGTTAATATTGGCTGCTGACTTCATAAAGATCATGCATGATTCATGGCAGAGAAAATGAGATACAACAGCTGTAGTAAGAAACCCATTTGTATTGAAGTACTTTACCTAATGCCAAGTTGCAGATTCAGCATCAAAAAATAGCTTCTATGGCCTTCATATGTGTTCACACACGACTTTTTTTTTGCTTCCTTTGTCTTGCACCGTTCTTTACTACTGTTAGACAGATCTTCATTATTTATAATTCTTTGTTTGATCAGAACCCCTTGCATGTATTCTCTTTCATAAACTACAGAACCACTATCCTGCACCTCATCTTGAAATTCATCAGACTTACTAGCTAACAGGCAGGAAGTGTGGCAATGTGCAACTTCTCTCATAGAATGACTGAGGTTCCAATTTTCCTCCAATGATATACTCTTATGTGGTATCCGACCCGAACCCCTAAAAAATCCATCAAATGAAAACTTCTCAGAAAGACTGCGATTAACACTAGGTTCCATAACCCTGCACTCTGAGTTCATAGATGAACTATGAGAGACGGGTCCCTTCATATCATCATCGAGTAAACCAAAGCTACACCATTTCGCTAGTGATGGGCGTTTACTTCCTGCCGGATAGAACTTACCTCTTCCATCCTTTACGCCTTTGGTCCATGTCCCAAAATAATAACCTCCATCTTCAAACCTATAGAATCCAGATCCATGCCTTAACCCATTCAACCAAAAGCCATCAAAGAGATCACCATTGGACCATTTCATAACCCCTCTACCGCACATTTTCCCTGATTTCCAAGTACCAATATACATGTTACCGTTACTCCAAGCATACCTACCGTTGCCTTCATGAATTCCCTCTTTCCATAAACCTTCGTAAACATCCAGGTTTTGGTACTGTTTTTCTCCAATTCCATGCTGAATGTTCAACTTCCAGGAGCCTTTGTAAACAGAACCATTCGAACTAATTAAAGTTCCAAAACCATGAAGATAACCCCTGGAGAATTCACCCTCATAAGATGCGCCTGATGGCCAAAGAACCTTCCCCTTACCAGTCATGTTTCCTTTGTCCCAATCACCCTCATAAACTGTTCCATCTGACCACGTGTATTTACCATTTCCTTGAGGGAGCATCCCTTTTAAATCACCTAAATAGACATCTCCATTTGAAAATATGTTCTCTGTACTCCTAAAAGAGTAGGAAAAGAAAGATATAAAACACTACCAATTTCATGAAATCACTTATGTCATTAGTCTAGCAATATTGTCGAACAAAAGAAAAAGTTAAATCTAAAGAGCAGGACTACCTTTCGCTGCTCTCCATGATAGTGGATGACAAAGCAACCTACCAGCTCATAATGACATTAGCTGACCACATTCAGAAACTTATGCAAGGCTAGCTGCCAAAACCTCAAACTAAAATTGTCTTGACAACCACTGTCTCGATCTGAACACAAGAAATAATAAAAATGAACTCAAACTGTCTTAATCAGACATTTTTCTTGTTTGTATAAAATAAAACATATTTTACTTTTAGTACACAATGACAATATATAGACTCTAAATTCTTGCTCTTTTTCTTTTTTGATAAATAAATTTATGCTCTCTATTCAAGCTAGAACAGAAAATCATCCCTTCATCTGGAAATTTAATACAATACAATCCATTTACAGTTCATACACATCCCTTGTAATATATCTTTAACCGAATAACCAAACTTATCTCATACCCTACTTCAGAGTGGGACAATCCAGCATAATCAAAATTATCCCATACTCCCGATAAAAGGGCACGTTTTAAATTCTGTATAATCAAAATTTCGAGAAGCACAGATTAGTCAATATATAATCTTCATAAATTAGACTTCTTAATAACTACACATCAATCATCTGCTATTCTAGTACCTCCTAAACTCCAATTTAGCCTTTCTTCTATGCCTTTTTAATAACCCTTTTAAAGAAAAACCTTGGAACTCAACAAAGCTATGTTACTGGGAAAACAAAACTCTTTTTAATATCCCAAATCAAATCCACAACTATATAATAAAAAGTTGAAAACTTGGATATAAAAATGCAAATCAAAGCATTTAAAAGTGTATTAGCAATTTAGCATGGTATAGCAAGGCAATTTTAACTACCATTTAGCAAGAAAAGTTAGTAAAATCAACAAAACCATTAAAATCTGAGAGCATACTTGTAAAAACAAATGGGAATCTTACGGTTTCATGTGGCTTTACGTCAGCTCCAGGAAAACTTTAATATAAAATATATGTATGTATGTATGTATGTTTGTGTGTATGTACAGTGACTCAGATAGATGGATTTGTAAGATTAGGTGATGGATAAGTTGTGTGTAATAAAAATATAATGGGTGTATCAGTGTATGTATTGTTAACCTGAAGAATAAGGAAGGAAGAGGAGAAGAGGTACCGCATTAACTAGTTCTACTACAACGTTGAATAATAAAACAGACAGACATTTGTACCTGTTGTTTTGTAAGATGGGTCCTGCTACATGCGATTGTTTCCCCTTTTTTAATCCCGAAAAATATTAACATGTCAAATTTACGTGAATTCGACAATCATATATCATGATCCCGCGTTCTTTTTCTTTTAGAGAATCGTGTTTCTTTTTACATTTCGTGTCGGAAAAATCCTATCCCGAATTCGTATTTTCAAATTAAATTTATATCATCTTTCGAGTCGAGTTTGATATTGTTATTTTTTTGTCTGACAATAATTAATATTTTATATCTCGTCTGTTTGCATTTTAAAATGAAAAAAATTAATATTAAAATTGGTATTATTATTTCAAGACGAAGAGAGAATTTATTAAAATTAATATAAATATTTAAAAAATATACTTGGAGAGTGTCAAATTATGAGCATGTTAAAAAATACAGTCGTGATCTAATTTCACACACGTAGTGCTGCTCAATAAACATAATATTATTTTGGGGAGGAAGGGATACACAGTGGGTTAAGCTCATATTAACTGACTCGATTTTTATTTATTGTTTAATTTATTTATATAAATTAATAACTACTTTTTATTTAAATTTTATTTTTTATATTATTATTAAATTAATAAATAAATATGTATAAAATAAAGTGAGAAGAATTTGTATTGCAATTTTGAAAAACAAAGTTGGATATAGTGTGAAAATTCCATATTTAGCACAAGAAAAGTGTAAAATTTCCACTAAGAAGGAACACATTTATTGTTTGTATTTAAAATTTTCACTTTAAAATTAATTTTGGTTCAAAAAATTTTAATATTGTTTAAGTACATTTTTTGTAACTTATTCTTTTCCATATCAAATTATGATATAAACTCATATATTTGAGATATTCTTTTATTTATTTATACTTTATATTTAAATTATATAAAAAATTAGTTAAAATTTATTTTTTTTAATTACTTTATGTAAAATTAGCCATGCAAATACATATAATTTAAAATAAAAATATCAATTTTAATTTATAATAAATAAATTATACTTTATATTACAAATAATTTTTTTTAAATTAATCCAAACGGACTCTTATCTCTTCCTTGAAAAATTAATTTTTTTATACTTAAACACGTTCATTTTATAACTATGATTTGGAAGAATACATATTATATTAAAAAACTATTTATTTGAATTATGACATGAAAATATATATTTTTATTTTTTGTAGTTTCCCTTCCTTTCCTTTGTATTTGAATTTAAATAAGTTATCTTATTAATAATAATAATAATAATTTAAAATCGTGTTATGGAAGTACAAATTATCAAATTTTGTGGCGCAAAAAATATAAATCTGTTTGAACAGACACTAAAATCAATTTTTTATTAAAAAATGAAAAAAAAATTGTTTGGTACAATCTAAAAATAAATTCAAAAAATTGATTTTAGTATAAGTATTTCCCGACAAGTTTTTGGAAAAAAAAACAACTTTTCTGCTTCTCTTTTTATTTTTTACAAAAAATAAATAGATAATACTCTCCCCCTAAAAAATTATATTTTTTATTTTATTTGAAAATATATTTTCTTTTGATCGTATTTTTTTATTATTTTTATCTTATTGAAAAATTCAGATATCAAATTTATAAAATTTTCTGATATTTAAGGAAATTGGTCTTTTCGAAATGTAAAGACTAGAAATGTTACGGGAAGATTGGTTAGAACAAAGACGAAGATGGATTTATAAAATTCATTTTTAAATTTTATTCTTTTCAAAATATTTTAAGTGGATTCAGATTTGTTTTATTCTTATTCAAGTTGAATGATGAAAAACTATCATGTTCAAAATCGGGCAACCGCCTACGAAAAGATCGTTCAAAAAAATAATTCATCGAAATAATGAGTACCTTATTGAATTGTCTATTAAATGAGAATTCTCAATATTATGTTCTGAAAAAAAAACTTATATTTTCACATTTTTTAAGCACAAGATTTAAAATTTCACATATTTACCATTTAGGCATCAAACATTTTTAAATTGAATTTATTGAAATCCATGTTGTAATTAGTATTTGGGTCGTAAATAATGATTCGATTGATAAAAGAAAATTTTAGGCGATTTTCTAAAAATAAAAATGCTACAAACAATAATATGAATTTTTAATAATACTTTTTTTAATAAATTTTTTATTATACTCTAAAATTTTAAATAAAAATGCAAATAGAGGCACAGTCAATTTGACAATGAGAATATTTGACAGGGTGGCCCAATCTAAAGCAACAAGGGTCGGACTCTTCTGTCCCCTGTTAAATTATTCCAATTTATGAAACTTGCCATTACATACACATTGTTTTCATGAATGTTTAGGCAGCAAATTGTTAGGATATGGACCCGTGGCGCTTGCGGGTTGACGATAATTTTATACTACACTATATTTATACTATATTATTATAATCAAACTAGATTTTTTTTTTTAAACACCGAGATGAATCATAAACTAGATGTTAACCGTCCAATTTTAGGTGAACCATAGAAACGATTCTAGCCATTCAATTCTAATAAAATCTAATTTTAGAAAGGAAATATATCATACATACAACTATATCCCCGATAGTCCTCCTTTTATACAACTCCTCACAGATAATATTATATTATATTTAAATTATATTTTCTATTTTAAGAATCCTATTTATCCTATAATTTTTATTTAATTTAGCTTACTCAATTTCATCACAATTCAAACTCTTTTATTCATTTAAATTATGACTTATCATTAAATTTTATAAATATATATCTATACTATATTATTATTGAAGGATTTCGGGCATGAAAACGCAGCGGATATAACGTAAAAACAATAAAAAAAACCGAAATCCTATCTCATGATCCATGTATAATGTTGGATGATTATGGTGAAGAATTCTATACCTTAACAAATTTTTCCGTGTGTTGTTTAATGGAGGTCCAGAAAAGATGAATCACAACAGCCCTTTGTTGCAAAGATTCGCTCTCCAAAGAAGTCCACACGAACACCCGATCGTCCAACGATCACCGAAGTCGGTACTAACCGAATAACTTGTCTCTTTCTTCCTCTTTTTCTAGCCTCTCAAACTGTTGAGCAGCTAGGGTTTATATCAAAAACGAATTCTAAATTCTGTAACCCTAATACTATACATCATTATGTATATATAGGGGGAGAGAGATTTTGAATCTAACCCTAATCCATGTGGTTTCCAAAACCCATTATCATTTTGGGTTATTATTATTATTAAATCCGAATTCTAATATAATTAATCAAGTCTCACTTAATTAATTCAATAATTAAATTCGAATTAATAATAATATATTTAAATTCGTAATTTAAATAAATCTCTGTTTTGACGTTCTATTACGTTGGCAATAATTTTATTATCTAATAATAAAATTATAAACAATGAGTGGCATCTAGTAATACATCATTGTTACTCAAGTAACAATAATAATTGGTGATTCAATTAAACCTTTCGTGAATAATGTTCAATGTAATATAATCCCTTTAACCTTATATTATAGATCAAACTCGAGGCATGTATAGTGTCATTCTCTTCAACGTTTAATCTTGGTTTCCTTGATCAATGAGTAGACTATTTAAACAAATCAATATTTGAGCATGGTCATGCGTTTCATAGTCGCACTCAATAAAGAGGCCAATAATATCACTCCTAGAATTGGAGGGTTAAATCTTATATCTATCACTCATATTCCTCATACGATTCATAGCATACTCAATGTCCACCTTTATCATTACCCGGTTAAAGGTAACTTTGAGTGTAATCAAAGTATATTAATTCTCGTATAGAAATATAATGATTTCAAGTCAGAGGATCATTACATCATTATCGCAATGAGATTTCTTATGACACTTATTAACATGTAGAATCTCATGGCGGATCTTTCCAGTGTCATGTATTGATACATATACTTATGTTCTTGATTTTAGTATCACCATACCTATGACCAATGAGATGTGGTCATCTGTCAACAAGCATACTAGTCTTATTGTATTATTATTGTCCTTAAATAATAATAATACTTGACTAGAGAATTTTAGGAATAAAATACTATTCATATAATATCATTTTTAAGTCACATACTTAAAGGTATATAATGCGTATTAACATTTCAAGAACATTTATTATGCTTTCAATTTATAACCCAGTAAATAAAGACATAATAAATATTAATTAAATGATCACATAAAACATAATCCTTAATTATTTTCAATAAAAAATTAAAGTATTGTCTCTAGGACACCAATACTAATAATTATAACCGAAAGATTAAAAATTTTGGTTATCGGTATGGTATTGGGTGAACCATAGAAAAGAGCTTGACCGTCCAATTTTATGTGAACCATACAAACAATCTTAACAATTGATTTTAATAAAATATAATTTTAAAAGAATATAATCATATATACAACTCTAACCCTAAAATATAATTTAAAAAAAATATAATTATACATATAACTCTAACCTCAGTAATCCTCCTTTTATACACGATAAGATAATATTATATTTATATTTAAATTATATTCTATAAACTTTTATTACAAATCCTACTTATCCTATAATTTTTATTTAATATATTATTAAAGTTTATGACAACAATATGTATTTTTTTAAATTTTCATCTATTTCTCTATTTTAATCGCATAACACAAAATATTTATCAAAATACAAGTTGTACTTAAATTAGAAGAACATTACTCAAACTAGAACAATCGATTCCTATCACTACCCGTATGTTAAAATTAGAAGACCGGCATCAATACCCTATATACAACTCTAACCTCCGATAGTCCTCCTTTTATACAACTCATCACTGATAGAATAATATTATATTATATTTAAATTATGTTCTATGAATATTAAATTTTATGAATATTAAAATAATAATATTATTTCATTAACATTAATTAAATTTTATTAATATATTATATCTATATTATCTATACTTTTATAATATATTATTTTAAATAAACTTCTTTTTTAATTAGAATATATAGTTGTACTCACGATCTACTAACATGTTTCAATTTTCCTCATCGCTCAAACACTTTAATTTATTTAAAATTACAATTTTATAATTAAATTTCTTGAATATTAAAATTATATTTTACCTACATTAAAATATACTCTTTTATTTAAATTTTAGTTAAAATTTTTTAAATATATTTGTAACTCTTTTTATTAATACAAATTTCCTAATTAATTTTAAAGAAAAATAAAAAGTTTGGTCAGTTGGTCGTACGTCCGGTAAGTCCTCTTTTTATACAACTCTTTTTATCATCTGTAAGTTTTCTTTTTATGCGAACTTTTTATGCGATTATGATATTATTATAATTTAATTTTAAAACATATATATTTTATATATAATTCTATCCTCGGTGAATCGTTTTTTGTACAACAATCTAATAACAAATCTCACTTCACTTCACTTCTACTTGAAATTAGAACTTATTAATTAAATCTTATGAATATTAAACCTTATTAATTAAATCTCATGAATATTAAAATAATATTATTAATTTATCTATAATTAATTTTTATTATATATTATATTATTATAGCTGATATAATAAAAAATTTAAATTATATATTTAAATCATATAAAATAATTAATATATAATTTATTAATCATGTTCATGCTTTGCACGTGTTATAAGCTAGTACTATATTATTATAACTGAAAGATTAAAAAATTTGGACCAGGGTAAACCATAGAAAAGATCATAATCGTCCAATTTTAGATGAATTATTAAAAATGATCTAAATCATTCAATTTTAATAAAATATAATTTTAAAAAGAATATATATCATACATGCAACTCTAATTCCCGGTAGTCCTCTTTTTATATAACTCCTCACGGATAATATTTAAATTATATTCTATATTTTCTATTTTAAGAATCATACTTATCCTATAATTTTTATTTAATATATTTTACTCACATTCAATGATTCAACTCATTTTCATCACTATTCAAACTATTTTATTTATTTAAATTATGACTTATCATTAAATTTTATTAATATTAATATATAAACATCATTGTATAGAAAAATAAATAAAAAAATAAATAAAAAAATAAATTCTTATATTAAATAAAATATTTAATATAAAATTTATTAATAGTATTCGTGCTTTGCACAGATTATAAGTTAGTAGAAATATAAATATAAAGTAGGGTTAGACCGAAAAGAAATCTAATTTCTTGGAAAATTATATATTCTGTATTTATATAATAACTTGTATTTTGCAAATATTTTTTATTAATTTTTTAGATGTATAATTTATTTTCATAATTATGTTTTTATTTACTGAATACAAATATTTTTTATGAAAAATGTGATATTTTATACAAAATAAGAAATGCAGAAATAGTATATTACGTTCATAATATCTATGTATTCGGTAAATATTTCCCCCCCATTTTATTTTTAAATACAAAAATTTCTCTGTTTGTCTATTCATCTAAAAAATACATATATTTTCTTATAAATTGAAAAACATATTTACTTAAATATTAATTAATCTGTATATTGCATGGATCATAATTTTATTATTAATAAATTGGAAAATATAATATATTTTTTAAATTATAAATTACTTAAAAAATAAACTAAACGATGCGATGTAAGATAAAAAAGCAGAAGCGAAAAAATGAATATTTTTACTTGTGGTGCAGAATAAAATTAGAAAGTTGATAGTATGGGGAATAAGTTTTAACTTATACGTGAAAGTTGAGGATTTGATAGATAAGAACCAGATGCCATTCAATAGGCCTTTCTTAAGAATTTACTGCATATATAAAATTCTTCAATGTAATGCGTTCATATCGTGACATGGCTGTTGTGATTCTTTGTATTAATTTCAAAGATATTGAATATTGATAACTGCTGCAGCCCGGATAGTTGAAAAAAATGCGGCATAAATAATAAATATGTCGATTTATATTAAGCAATTTATACGAAATCTTTTTAGGAATAGTTAAATTGTTCTTATGTTTTCATATACACATTTACATATATTTCTCACAAAGAGAATGTTACTATTATGCTTTCTTGATTAAAATAAACAAAACAAATATATAAATGAGGGAAATCATTGTTAACCCACAAGAATTGGTAAAGGATGTACTCCAGAGCCCAGATCGGAAAAAAATGGAAGAGTGAAAACTTAATTGTATAGGTGCTTGATGTCCGCCGATTATCCTAAAATCGTGTTATGATCATGTATTTCATTTTAATAAATGGATTTCGAATGATATGAATTTAGTTGTCATTTCAAATTTATACCACGATAAGTCGCAGTTTGCAGCTTCACTCCACAAATTACTGTGACCAAAGCTAGGTTTCACTCTTGTGCCTAGCTTGGTCCATGTCTCGAATAATAACTTGAATCTTAATACCTATGAAATATTGATCCATGCATTAAGCCATTCAACAAAAAACCATCAAAAGATCGCCATTCGACATTTCGACCATCTATAGACCCCTCTACCACACTGGCTGAACAATGAATTCACTGCAATTCTTCATCTGGTGAAATCTTAGACGGTAGTCGGTAATTGTCTTCCATTTTCTTAAACGTGTTCGAAATCCTGCACCTCAAAATGTCTGTTACAAATGACCATTTACCTCGAAAATAAGAACTTTTATGACCTTCACATTTGTCCATAGGCAACTTCGTTTTGGCTTCCTTAATCTTACACCGATGTTTACTGCTTTTACGAGGACCTCCACTATTCATAATCCTTTCTCTGATCAAAACCCCTTGCATATATTCTTTTTCATAAACGAGACGACCACTATCCTGCACTTCAATTTGGAACTCATCACAAGTACTAGATGACAGGCATGACATATTGCAGCTTGAGACATAATGATTGAGGCTCCAGTTCTCCTCCAACGATATACTCTTATGTGATATACGACCTGGAACATCCACCTTGTCATTGTGGGATTCATGGCTACCCCACTTGGCTAGAGATGGGCGATTACTCCATGCCAGATATACCTTATAATCTCTATCCAGTGCGTGTTTGGTCCATGTCCCAAAATAATAGTTTCCTCTGTGATTCCTGAGAAATCCTGACCCATGCATAAAACTATTCAACCAAAAACCATCAAAGACAAGTCACGGCCAAGCAAGTTGTTTGCCAAAGAAAAAAACACTTAACTATAAGTAACTATGACAAGAACGGCATACACATACAGGCTCTTTGTCTCACTAGGTTGATAGTTCCAGACTACATATAAACTATATCAAGTCTTTCAGTTATCTCACATAATAAAGACATTAAGACAAATCAGCATTCTATAAACAAAAAGTGGATGCAAATACAGCACAGGCCCTCCCCATTTTAAAATTTAAAATTCAACAAAATTATATCAAACCAATCCCCAGCCATTTGTAATCACAGTACACAATAATAATATACTAATTCAGAGAACTGCAAATTTTACAACAAAGACATAGGAAAGGATTACTGCCTGCAAACTATTGCAAACCCTTGAAAAATGTTGGCAGATTGGAAAGATTGTGTACCTTAGCATAAATTCTATCACATCCTCTGCATTTTTTATCTTTACTTTGTCATATGCATCAACCAATATACTGAAAGTATACAACATTAGGCTGAATCTCTCTGAATCTGACGAGGTTCTGGAACAAAAGCTGAGCCTCCACGGGGTTATCTTGGGAAATAAGGCCCCTAATCAGAGTCTTATAGGTAAAGACATCAGGGAAAAAACCGCACCAAGCAGCGAAAAGGCATAGTGAATAATGTCGACACGATTCAAGCGACAACAACAATTAATGGCAGTAATAAAGGTAAAAATATCAAGGGGGATGTTTTTGACACACGTATCCCTAAAGAGGGGGACTGCTATGGAGCACTGTTTCATTCTAACAAGAGTGGATAACAGTTGAGTAAATTGGATAACGGAATGGTGTATCATGGGTGATTTCAATGTGTTTCTGCACCCTTACGAAACTAATGGAAATTTTCCGCGTAGCACTATTGGCAGGGATGGTTGACCTCATTTGATTTATCTATTGCTTCTTTTCTTCCGCGAGGATTATCTGACCACAATCCAGCTACTGTTAATATCAGCTTGCTTCGTGAGAAAATTTACAAGCCATTTCAAATATTCAATCATTTGATAGAAGATGACAGGTTTTATGAAGTTGTTCAAGCGGGATGGGGAACCAGTACTGGTGGGACCCTCCTCTAACACCTTAGGTTTTAGATGAGCTGGTTACCCAACATTCTTCACATCTATACTCAAGAGGGTCAAGCAAGATTTTTAAAATCGTAACTGTAACAAAGGCAAGCTGCATTATGTGGTTGAGACAGGCAGGGACGAACTGTTAAGTTTCCAGGTTAATATGGGTACTTCTCCAAACTCTGATGAAAATTTTCTAAAACAAAAGTCCTATATAACATGGTTCAGAAGATGACACTATTTTAGTGTAAAACCAACTCCAATGAGACACTATAATAGTGACACTAAATAATTGGAGTGACATCAAATTTGGTATCAAACATACATTTAGTGTAATTTGACACCAAATTTGTCGTTTTTCAAAATTTCAACTATACCCTCATATTTGTTAATAAAAACAAATTCTATCCGTTTTAAGTCCCAAAAGTCAATTCTTTATTATTTTAATAAGCAAAAAATGTATGATATAGTGTGAAAGATTGTTTATAGTGTAAAATATAGTATAACTATCATTGGAGTCGGTTTTATAAATTATGTAATTTTGACACTAAAATAGTGTCAAAATAACAATATTTTAGTGTCATCCATTGGAGGTTGCCTAATCAATCCATTAAATGTTTGTAATATATTACATATACATGTATAAACTGTGTGCTTCACTTGAAGAAAGTAGGTTTGCCAACCTAGCTCTCTTTCATTAAATTGGCTGTTTTGAATTTTAAATTGGCTGCACATTATCAAGAGTTAGAGGAAACATTCTGGTCGATATTAGAACCCATAGACAGCTAATTTTGGCAAATCGGAAAAATTAGGTACCTTAGCAACGACATGAGGGACAAAAACAATTAATGGCAACAATCAAGGGGATGTTTTTGACACACATGTTCCTAAACAGGGAGACAGCTACGGAGTAATGTTTCATTTTAACAAGAAGCAGAGGTTTCATAAGGAGCATTTGATCAAACACAACAAGAGCATCGTCGAGTTCATCATCATCGTCATCCACTCCTATGTTTTTCTACAGACTCTGCTCTTGTTATCTATTTTTTTATGTCAGTCTCATACAGAAAGCGATGCTTATCTATTATTATACTTTTACTTTTGTTTAATTTTTTTTTAATATAACTTTATAAAATGTAAATGCTTTTCTTTTTTAATATATTTCTATGTATTTATCGTAAATTATATGAGTATACAAGATATATACGTAATAAATTGTGACGCCCCAAGTATTTATTGAATATACATAATAAATTCAATTTTATGATATATATGTTCCGCCGAATTTGTATTGATCAAGTTCTTGTTCATTACTTTTTGAATAATTCTAAAAATTCAATAGTAAATATATAAAAAATAAACGACATAAATTTGTATGAGAAGAATTTTTTTTTGAAAAAAGGTATTTGTATTCATTAATATTTCTCCAAGATAATATTACATACAATAACATCAGGAGGTGCGGTATATCTCCACTCCTGAGATTCTGATATAAAATAAGTAACCCTTTATTAATATATGATCCACATTATTCGCAGAAGGATAGAGGAAAATCACTAACAATTTGTCAAAGTGTTTAACCAAATTCACATAATCACTAACAATGATATCAAAATAAGTACGGAACTAGGGGGGAACTAGGGGAAAGAGAGAGAAAGGAAGGAAGACAAAAAGAAAAATGTGGAATAAAAAGAGGAGGCAAAGTACCAGTGAACACCTTCATCATCATCTTCCTCTACTCCGTATTTTTGCAAACATTGCCATCGATCACATGAATATCTAAGGCCCCGTTTGGGGTAAAATAAGTTACTTAGTTTTAGAAAAAATAATATTACCTTCGTCCCACCCATTTGTTTACGTTTTGGAGAGAAAGTTTGACACGCATTTTAAGGTGCATATAAAGTATAGTTCCATAACTTATTTTTTTTTTAAAAAAAATTCTGAATAAAAATTTAAACATTAAATTTTTATTCAGAAAAAAAAATTAAAAAAATAAGTTATGGAACTATACTTTATATGCACCTTAAAATGCGTGCCGGACATTTTCTCCGAAACGTAAACAAATGGGTGAGACGGAGGGAGTATATTTTTATACTTTTTTTAAAATATTAATATTTAGTTTAGAAATTTAAGACTAAATTTTATTTTCAAAATAAAAAATAAGTTACTTATTTTCAAAAAAATTACATATATACTTACTCTTTTTTGGAAATAAACTACTTATTTTCAGAAATAACGAGAGTCAAACACCCCTAATTATTAAATGACATACGTATCTTATATCTGGATATATGCCGACTACTGGTCAACTAAGAACATCTCCAAAGGTGAATTGTAAAATTCTTAACTAAAATGGTTATAAAATTTTAGTTAATGAGAATGACATTCACTCCAATAGTATTATCTATAATAATCATCATATTAAATTATATATAAGAGATTTATTGGTTCGACACATGTAGAAGATCATGTATTATCTATATTTTGTTGTTAAGGGAAAGAAGATTGTAGTGTTTCGATTTTTAGATATCAAGAGTGACACATAGATGCAACATATGCACCGCGTAGATAATTTAACTATAAGTTTTCACCCTTTAAGATATTCTAAAAACATCTCAAAGGGTAATATCTAAAATTATTAATTAAAGTGGTTACCTATAATAATTGTGTATAATTTTAGCTAAGAAGAAGTATATACACTCCAATGGACTTTGCCTTTATAATTCGTATTTCCGTTCGATTTCATCAATTTGAGTTTATTTATAAAATTGAATGTTCAAAAAGCTTATAAAATTAAGGCTTATTTACAATTTAAACCCTATGTTATTAACAATATACAATTTAAACCCTCTTTTAATATAGGGTTAAACTTATTAATTATTTTAGAAAAGGTTTCAATTGTAAATAGTTAAAAAACGTAGGGTTAAATTTACTAAATATATTAAAAGAGGGTTTGAATTGTATATTATTAATAGCACAGGGTTTAAATTACATTTAAACCTAAAATTAAATAAATAAAACTTAATTAAAAATATAATTTTACCACCTAGACACAACAAGTCATTATTAACCAAGCTGTTAGTAAAATTGAGTCACAAAAAATATTCAAACATTTATTTGTTTCTACGGAAAAAATTGTTAGTAAAAAGATCGTAAAATAGACCGTAAAATATAAAAGATATTTTTTCTTACATCTTGGTTTTATAAACAGTCGATGAATGTGTGGTATATTTAATTACTAGTATTTCCCTTATTTATTACTATGTGTCACAAGATTTTGAATAAAAACATTGTATGTATTTAGAGGACGAGGAATTTAAGAAAATAAATGGGCTATTTTATTCGCTTACGTTTTAATAAAACTTATCGACACATCACTTCTATTACAAAGATTGCACGACAACTGCTCTAGTTAAACATCGGTGTCTCGTACTAAAAAAAAAAATTCCTCTCTGTTTAATCAGAGTCTGTCTTGCCAATATGGCAAGTGTATAAGTTTTTTTGGGGTATTCTGTTCTGTTTCAACCAAATATCTTTATCAATCATTCCTCATGTCATTATTTTCTGGAGACAATCTTTTATAAACATTGTCTAGTCATTTTCAAGGTAGCATTCACCATGAGTCAACATAACAAAACGAGTCTAGAGACATTATATGCAAATCTATCGATGGAGGATGATGACGAAGGAGGGGTTGTGTTGGGTAATGAGGAGGTGCAGGAGAAGAAGTCCACATTTGTGCTTGTTGGTAGGTTCCTTACGGACAAGAACATTAATTTCCAAGCAATACAAAATGTCATGGCATCATTATGGAGGCCAAAAGAGGGTATGGAGATTCATGATATAGGGGGATTCAAATACTCATTTATTTTTTATCATATTATGGATCTAAGGAAAGTAGTTTAAGGTGGACCTTGGACCTTGGACCTTTGAGCAAAATATGCTGGTATATAAACAAGTTAATGAAGAGGAGGATCCACATTCGATGGAGCTAAATGAGGTGGAGATGTGGGTGCAAGTACATGATGTTCCCAAAGGCTTTATCTCAGAAAATATAATGAAGAGTGTGGGCACGTACATTGGAAAGTATGTGAAGTCAGACCCTGCAAACTTGGACGGTACGTGGAAGAACTATGTCAGGATCAGGGTTATAATGGACATTCAAAAGCCCTTAAGAAGACGTATGAAGATTAAAAGAGAAGGTGGGGCATGGAGCTGGCTTAATTTTAAGTATGAAAGATTGGGTATCTTCTGCTTTGTATGTGGCATTATAGATCATACTGAAAAAGACTGCAGTATAGTTTATGATAACCCAGATAAGGAGATAGACAGAGCTTATGGAGTATGGTTAAGAGCCCAAAATCGTAGTAATAAGGTTGGGTTAGGTTTTAGATGGTTGAGGAATATTGATGGGAGTGGAAGATGGTCGGAATTTGGTGGGGCTGCCGGAAGTAATTCAAACTCACATGGGGGAACGAACATGAGAGATTTGCGGAGAGTGATGGGATAGTACGCGAGATAAGTGGCGATCATGGAGCTCTGGTGGTTGCACCACGAAATCAGGAATTAACTGATGGATCTCAAAATGATTTGATTTCAAAGGAAAATAAAAATCATTATTGGATACAAAAAGAAAACGGGTAGAGATAAGTCAAGAGGGAGATAATCATGGGCCAGTATATATGATTACAGATGTCTCAAAAAACTTGAATGTGGTGGGCTCTGGATACCAGGCCCACCAAGAATTATGAGTATTATTAGTTGGAACTGTCGTGGGTTGGGCCTCCCCTCGAATGTTCAGTTCCTTAAAGAAATAGTGAGGCAGGAAATACCATCTTATATTTTTCTTTGCGAAACAATCGATAATAAAGGTAAGGTGGATTGGATTTCAAAATCTCTTGGGTTTGATGTTTTGATTATAGTAGATGCTCAAGGTAGAAGCGGGGATTTAGCTTTTCTATGGAAGGAAAAGGATAACGTAGAGCTTCGTAGTTTTTCTCGTAATCACATTGATGTGGAGGTAGCAGTAGAAGGGAAAGACAAGTGGACACTTACGGGTGGACACTTACGGGCGTTTATGGTGAGCCAGATAGAAGCCAAAGAAGAAAGACGTGGGATTTGCTTCGTAATTTAGTAACAAGAGATTCTAATCTCCCGTGGTGTGTCATAGGGGACATGAATAATTTAGTTTCACAGGAAGATAAACGAGGCGGTGCACTTTATCCAAATTGGTTACTCGAAGATTTTAATGAGGTTTTGGTCGATACAAGCCTAATAGATATGGAGTTAGTTGGTTATCAGTTCACGTGGGAGAGAGGGAAAGGTTCTGAGGATTGGATCGAGGAGAGACTTGATAGAGCTTTAACAACTGCTTCTTAGTTGGCTTTATTTCCAATGGCTAAGTTATATAACTTGGAAAGTACGTCGTCTGATCACAGTCCTATCATGTTGATTCCTGAAGAAAGGATAAAGGATGCTGAAAAACGCGCATTTCATTTCAAAAATGCCTGGCTAACAGAGCCAATGTGCCGTCAATTAGTTTTGAAAAGCTGGGAGATGAATAATATGGAGAACATTCAACAAAAGATAAAATTCTGTGGAGAGAAGCTAGAACAGTGGGGGAAAGAAGTGACGGGAAGGTTTGGAGACCAAATAAAGCAATGTAAAATGAAGATGAATAAGTTGCGTCGGTTGAGGGATGATAATTCGGTGAGTATGTACAAGAAAGTGAAGGAGGAGCTATTTTTAATCCTTGATCAGAGAGAAATATTTTAGCGCCAAAGTTCGAAACAACTTTGGCTCCATTCAGGAGACAAAAACAGCAAATATTTCCACATCTCAACAAGCGAAAGAAAAAGAAATAATCAGATCCACCGATTGAGGAATAATGATGGTGAGTGGACAGATTGGGATGAAGGTTTAACAGACGTGATAATAAAGAATTTTGAACAACTATTCACTAAAACTCAGTCTAATTAGCATGAAGTGGTGGAGTGTGTTGAGAGGTCGGTTTTTTATTCTCAAAATGTGGAGTTGCTTCAACAGGTGTCTGTAGAAGAGGTGAAGGAGGCTCTGTTCCAAATGAATCCAGACAAGGCGCCTAGTCTAGATGGAATGACTCCTGCCTTCTATCAAAAACACTGGGCCATTGTTGGGAATGATATAGTTAATATGGTCAGGAATTTTTTTTAGGATGGTGTTATGCCAGTTGACGTAAATATGACTAATGTTGTGCTTATTCCGAAGAAAAAGTGTCTGATTAGGGTGGGAGATTTGAGGCCTATATTGTTATGCAACGTTTTGGTTAAAATTCTTACGAAAGTTTTAGCCAATAGAATGAAGAAAGTGATGGATAATGTGGTGTCGTATAATCAAAAGTGCTTTTATACCAGGTAGACTCATCACAGATAATATCATGGTTTCATTCGAAATGATGCATTTTTTGAAGCGGAAGAGAAGGGGTAAAGATGGTTACATGGCTCTAAAGATTGATATGAGCAAAACGTATGATAGGATTGAGTGGACTACTTGAGGGAGATTTTAAGCAAGATGGGTTTCCACGACTGGTGGGTGCACTTAGTTTTACAATGTGTTAATTCGGTTTCTTATAAGATCATTCATGGAGTGCGAGAGATGGGTCTAATATGGCCGAGCAGAGGACTTAGACAAGAGGTCCCGATATCCCCTTATTTATTTATTTTATGTGCTGAAGGAATGTCTGCTCTGTTCCGCAAGTTTGAGACTCAAAAGTTGATTCATGGTATCAAAATTTGCAGAAATGCTCCGAGTATCAATCACATGCTGTTTGCAAATGACTCGTATTTTTTTGTAAGGCTAATGTGGAGGAAGCTAATCGAATACTTGAGCTGTTGCAGATTTTCGAGGAAGCATCGGGTCAGAAGGTTAATTTGTTAAAGTCTTCTATTTTCTTTAGCACTAATGTGTCTCAAGTGTGCAGAAATGGTGTTAGTCAATCTCTTCAAATCAGTGAAGCAGATGGAAATTACAAGTACTCGGGGCTGCCTAACATGACGGGGCATAATAAATCCAGAATGCTTGGCTTTCTAAAAGACAAGGTAAACCAGATGTTGCATTCCTAGAGAGATAAGTGGATGTCACAAGCGGGAAGAGAGATTTTA
This sequence comes from Oenanthe sinensis, assembly GCA_028671895.1. NCBI lineage: Eukaryota > Viridiplantae > Streptophyta > Magnoliopsida > Apiales > Apiaceae > Oenanthe > Oenanthe sinensis. The sequence goes on from CM053808.1 coordinate 6,873,551, forward strand.
ATCAAATCAGTAGCTCAAACTTTGCCAAGCTATGCGATGAGTGTATTTTTGTTTCTTCTGGAAATAACAAAAGATATTGAGAGAAGTCTGGCCAAGTTTTGGTGGGGATCAAAATCAAATAATAAATCTGGTATTCACTGGATGAATTGGGAGAGGATGAGTAAACATAAATCAGTAGGTGGGCTGGGTTTCAGGAATTTTAGAGACTTTAACTTGGCCCTATTAGGGAAGCAATGGTGGAGACTAGCAACAAAGCCAGAGGGGTTAGCTAGCAGGCTATACAAAGCAAGGTATTTCCCTTTGAAATTTTTTTTTGAAGCAAAGCTGGGCAACAATCCCAGCTTTGTTTGGAGAAGCATATGGAAAGCGAAGTCCGTAGTAATGGCTGGGGCAAGATGGGATATTGGAACAGGCAGTTCAGTCAATATTTTAGGCCAACCATGGTTACAAGATGAAGAGAATCCGTATATAACTTCTGAACTATAAGGATTGAATTATGCGAAGGTTTCAGATATTATGAGGGTGGATGGGAGACGCTGGGATGAAGATATTCTAGCAGACCTTTTTAACAGTCGAGATTAGCATTGTATCAGAAGGATCAATCTTACTGATGAAGCCAGTGAAGATAGTTTATACTGGTGCAAGGAAAATTCAGGAAAATATTATGTTAAAAGCGCTTATGGGATGATTCAACTTCAAAAAGGTCGTTGGCAAAGTTTTGATAATGACAGCTTATGGCGTATGGTGTGGCAAATCAAAACTCCTCCCAAGGTCTTAAACATGATTTGGCGTGCCCTTGCTCAGTGCTTACCTACGCTCACTGCCCTTCAGGAAAAGCACATGCCTAATGATAGAAGGTGCCCAGTCTGTAATGGTGAAGAGGAGACAACTATTCATGCTCTTGTTGAGTGTCCATTTGCAGCACAGTGTTGGGGAGATAGGGGGCTGCTTTGGGTAAGTATGAGATTTGAAGGATTTACAGATTGGCTGGAAAAAGTTCCGAGAATGACAAGAAAAGATGATTATGCAGAAGTTGTTACTTTGTGTTGGAGTATATGGAAAGCAAGGAATAATGTGGTATGGAATAAGATTAGGCCTTCAGTTTATGGTGTAGTTAATTCGACGAAGAAATATCTTGCAGAATGGATAAAAGCTCAGAAAAATTCGACTAAGGCTCTGTTTCAGTTCGTAGAGGAAGGAGATGGAGCTTATAACTAGGTGAAGCCACAGAGAGATATAGTCAAGATATCTGTCGATGCAGCAACCTTTTCTGATTCCTCATCTTGTGGCGTTGGAATGTTAGCTCGAAATTGGGAGGGTAAAGTGCTCCTAGGGCGTTCAAAGCACTATGAGGGATATGCAAATCCGGAGCTTGCTGAAGCTATTGCAGTTAAGGAAGCTTTGAGTTGGACAAAAGCAAACAGGTGGGATAAGGTGGTTATGGAATCGGATTGCCTGACAGTCGTTCAAGCAATTAGGAGTAAGGTTCCAATGTACTCTCCTTTTAGTAAGGTTATTATGGAATGTCGTAAGATGCTTAGTGATTCAAATATCGTATTATTTTTTATTAGATGATCTGCTAACATGGCTGCCCACTTCTTAGCTAGGGAGTCGTGTTCATTTCCAGGTCGAGTCTTTGATAGGGGGTCTGTTCCTGTCAATCTTTATTCCTTTTTGTTGGAAGATTTAATGGAGTAATACAATCTTCTTTTGTCAAAAAAAAAAAAAAAGATTGCACGACAACTGCTCAACATGTTAACTTTCTTTTCTTTTTTCTGACAGAACATGTTATCAACTTTAAGTTGATTATATCACTGGTTGATTAATTTAAGCCATAATTCAGGCCAAAATTTTATGAGCCCATGTATTTTTGCTTCAAAAACGAAGACCTTACCTTCAAATTTATAATCGGAATCCAACCATTTAAAATGATCCAGTTTTTATTTTTTTATTTTATTTAAATTTAATTTAACACAATTTAATTTTTACCGATTTCAATTTAATTTTAATTTTTTCACTCAAAAGGATTAGTTCTCAACTTATCAAGAGCCGTATCCTCCGATAAAGTATTTCTTACAAAATAACGTGAGGACAAAGAAAATAAAATTACAATAAATTACATAAGTTTATTATTAACACAAGTGATTCAAGCACATAGGAAAATAAAATTACAATACATTATATAAATTTATTATTAACACTAGTGACTCTAGCGCGATTAAATAACTAAGCAATTAAATAACTAAATAATAAGGGTTTATCAATTAAACAACTAAATAATAAGGGTTTATCCTCTGTTATCCTGGATTCTTGGATTTTGCTTTAACTCCCACTCACCCCGACACTATTAGATCCTATGTGGTTGTGGTTCTACTTCCGACTCTCGCTCACCGCGAAATTGCATGAAAATTATTACATAACAGATACTCATTTGTAAGGCTATTCTTCAATAGAAAAAACAGGATTGACTCATTCTGTGCCGGTTTTATTTGATAATAAATTTATAAATAACCAACATTACAACAGCAAAAGTTTTTATAACAACTATTTCAAAGGTACAAGTAAGAAAAAATTGCAAATGAGTCACAACTCACACCTGTATGAAGTAAATAAAACCAACAGGTACCATTTAACAAGGTTTATGAAGATCTTTGTGACCCGGGCCGTTGCTTAACTAATTTTGAGACTCCAAGTGGAGGGAAATCATCTTTTGCCATGCTAAAGGGCGTACTGCTCGCCGTTCTTGGAACATATTGAGGAGTTATCGTTTCAGTCTCAAGCTTGTCCTGAACTGGTGAATTGTTTAAGGGTTTAGAGGAAAAAGGCCTTATTCCCTGCAACTCTGGATCCGGTGTAAACTTGTTCGGTAGCTTGCTGTCATCCATTTTCCTAAAAGTGATTGAAATCCTGCAGTGGAAATGCCGGATACAAATGACCATTTTGAATGAATCAGAATGCAAAAGTGGAGTGGCGTTGCTGTCAACTAATGCTCATGAGAAAATCATTGTACCTTTTTGCGGGGACGCCAGGGACACAATGTTTCGCAATGTCTGCTCCATTTCCATTTAGAATGAGCACCGACCTATAATAATATTGAATTTTTATATATAAGAACCAAAATCTAGAATTAAGAAATGAATAAGCAATAAACAGAACTAATATATGATTATGAAATGATTTATGTCATATCCAATCAGTTACATACGCATATATATTTAAACAAGCTTTTAGTATATTTTTCTCATAGCTATAAAATATGAGCTACATACTACTTCGTAGGATTAATATAGAGAACATAATTTGATTCTAACCAACACTCAAAACCATGAATAATATTAATACAATACTCATCGGAGATTATGCATCAATATGTGCCCAGTTTTATTATGGTATGTAATTTTTTATCTTTAGGAAGGGGCGTGACAAATCATTATAACATATGATCGACACAAACACACATAACATATTTATAATGAATTAAAAGTTTAAAACGAAAGTAAAGGCAATGAGAATATGTTGCATACCCCAATGGTAGAGGTATAGATACAGGACCTTCAAACTCTCCGGGACCACTAATCTTCAGATTTGAACCAAAGAGTATATTACTCTCGGTCAAAAAAGAGACAGTACAAAAAGGTCGCAAGAAGTCATGATGATCAATATGAGGTGGGATGCAATCCCCAGCCTCGTATATATTGACAATGCAACTGTTTGGAACACAAGACGGAGGTAGAATATGCCATCTAACCATTCTCTTAATCATTTGTTTGAACAAAGGAGGTAAAGGATCAACTTCTTCCTCTCTAATTATACCTGGGGGATTGCCATTTCTATCCTGCAACACAAAAAGGGTTTGAGTTGGTAAAACTAGTAAAATAGAGACTTAAACACGGTAAATTGACTGAGAAAGAAATATTACCGCAGCATAATTGTAACAGCAACCAAATTGAATTGTGATACGCCCTTTTCCTCGCATCCACTTGGTTGGTTCTGAATATGTTCGTTCTAATAATTTCCAAGAAGACAATAGACAATTATTACCATATAGGATTATTAGAGTTTGAAACGTGAAATCATCCATATGGGATCCCTTAAAAAATATTGGATAAAGTTTATTTAAATAATAGTCCGAGGATTGGTAGAGATAGTAATTCAATCCCGGAAACGGCAGAAAGTACAATATATTTTGCCATACATCAGATCCAACTTCATATTATAAATAATCATATAGCAAAACAGTAAATAAAAAGTCGTTAAGATAAATACCTTTAAGCTGCCCCTTCTGCCCCCTGCGCTGAAAATCATAGACACACTCAATAATCTTTTTCTGCTCATCAGCACTAAAGACTTTAGTATGTAGCTCAAGCCCTTGAAGCACATTTATTGCCTTTCCATTAATCTTTTCATTATGCACAAAATTTTTCTTCCTCCCTACTTGTGCAAAACCTATACGTTCTTTCTGCTCCTCAGAAATCTCTTTATCAACAGATTGGGGAACTTGAGGGAGTGAGGGACTCAAAGATGAATCAGAGCCTATATTAGTTGATGACTGTTTACTGTTCACTGATGCTGTTGGTGAAGTAACATGACCTGCTTTCCATTTTCCTGCGTAAACAGATACTGGTATTTGCAGAGATCCCCATGAAGGGCTCTTTATAGTTGATAATAAGGTCTTCTGTGATGAGTCTAAATTTGATGAATCAACAGACTTAAACTTAGGGGAAGATTCAGAAGAATTTTCTGATATGGACATATTTCCGTACTTTCCTGCAGATGAGAATGGAACCTAATAAGATAAGTGCATATAGGTTCCTCTCTTCATAATTTAACACAAGCTAAGAATAAAATATGCAAAAACTATAGATATACATGTCAATATTACTCTTACAATTTTCTTATTTTCTTACTTATAATTCTCTCTGCAGAGAACGTGAAAGCAGAAAGACATACATGATTCATCGATTCATATGAAAGTAGTTATAGATTTCATTTGTTGTTATGTAATAATGTAATAACTTTTTCAGGATTTCCATAATATATATAACTCATCTTAAAACCCTGAGTGGCTGAAGAAAGCTCGGAGATAACCTCAGAAAGTTTTCAATTCCTGAAACTGACTCGGAAAAACAGAGGCCAAAAAACGTTTCTTTTACACAATACCATCAGAATTCAGAAAGGAAGTTCTATGAAAAATAGATTGTCAAAAATCATTTCAGACAGCCAAATAACTTAAAAACTGAGAAAAAATTTACTGTACATTCACTGGAAATAATTGTGGCACATAAATAAATTTAACAGTAAGAGACGAGGAGCACGGGATACATAATTTCACAATGCTGATTAGACTCAACAAGAATTGCCTTCCCTTTCCTTTCTTTGTACTCCCCTAATACTAACATGTTAAGTATATTACATTATCCCCATCACCCATCACTTCTTAGTTATTTTCCCGCAAGAAACAGCTCTTTACTGCTAAAATACTTCAGTTAATTAAAGTCTACAAGTAAATTTCTTGCTAAAGCTGAAGCCTCTGTTTATAGTATATCTTCTTACCGTCGGGCTTCCAAATATCTTAATAAAAACAATTAGTTCACATCACATTCTAAACCAAACCAAACATAACCCATGAATCATGATAACTCACTCACAAGTCACAAGTACTAAAGGTAAAATATACCATATTCGCATATTAGCCAATATCACATTACAATCTAATCAAATTACAAAAAAAACTAAATAAATCAAACAACACCGTAACATTAATGCCCGGTAATTATACGAAAACAAAGACAAATAGAACAATAAATCCAAACCATCAAAAGATCGATAAAAAACAGTGGAAAAGGATTTTCAGTTTACTTCCTTTTCAATAATTCAATTTCATATAATCGAAAACAAACACTGTCACAAAATCCAAATATAAACAAAGAGTGTATCTCAAGCTTCTCAATTACCACTAAAACCATAAAAGGTTCAATCTTTACACCTAAAACAAACTAAAAACAAGAAAAGAATCAAACTTTTTCATTCAATCAATCAATCTAATCATAAACAGGAACAAATATATATAATTAAATACAATTCCAATGAAAAATTATTCAATACTTACGATTTAATAAATCAAGAACTCGAGCATGCATATTAGATTGACAGTGATCACAAAACCCATGAGATAAAATCTCCACCATCTCTTCACGCTCAAGCCCACTTATCAAAGTCAACCACCCATCGCCGGCGCCGGAATCTGGTGACTCTCCGGTAGTTTTTCCGACCATATTTAACTTTTGGCAGCCCAAAATTAATCAGTTAAAAAACCCAGATGAACAATTGGTGTATGTATAATGTATGTATAGATATATAAACAGGGAGGGGGGCTGTACGAAGAATCGAGCTGCAGAGAATTTTGCAATTATTTGTATATAATTCTATTTTTTAAACATATTTATATATAATTCTAAATTATTACTATATTTTAATATTTACAAATTGGATACTGATACTGATTTATTACTATTATTATTTCTGGTTGGATTCTGTTTCTGATTTTTCTTTTCATTTTTTGTATAATAAAATATAGTTTCATTATTTTACAACATACAAAACTTATTAATATATAACTTACTTTTAATTTGTGTAAAATCTAATTTACATTTATTGAAATTAATAATATGATTATTAAATTTTTATTTATTTTTAATATAATTTCCATCTTAAAATTTTATTATTATTTTTATTTAAAGTTAACAAAATATAAATAATAAATCTTAATATATTATTAATGACATATTCACTTAAAATTATGTTAGGGGTCATTTGACAAATCTGAATATGAATTGTTAAGATTTCTTAATGATTTAATTTCTGAATCATTAATATAAATATTAGTTTTCAAAAAAAATTAATATAAATATTAAGTTATTTGGAAAATGATTGAATCATTTTATTTAAATGCATTATATATATGTGTGTGTGTGTGATTTTAAAAATAATATTAACAAAACTCTTAAATAAAATATTATAACATTAGTTATAACATTGAAAAATTATTTAATTCAATGAAAGTAAAATGTGTGAATAATTATCTAAATTTCTTATAACTAATATTATGAAAAGAAATTTAGATATTTATATTTCAAATGGAAAAAAAATCGTACAATAAACAAAAAAAATGAAAAACAAGTTAAAAACTATAAAGTTGTTAAGCGTAATAGCACAAAATCAAAATAATAATAATAATTATTATTATATCTAACATAATATATATATATATATAATATTATTTTTAAATATGTAATTTTATGTAATCAATAATATAAAATGACATATTTAAAAATAAACATTTATTAATATAAACCGAAGTACATGAATCCACTACCTCGATAACAATTAACAACAAATATACAACCGCAGTTAATGTACAACTGTATAAGAATGGTGCAGGTGGATTTTTCTATCTTAATCGGTAAGAGGAAAAGCGGCTTGTTAATAGTATTCTAATAAGATCACATTTATATTTGAATATAATTCTTTTATATTTAATTACATTATTATATTTTTATTAACAAAAAATGATAAATTATCGGCATAATTCACAATTTATTATAAAATAATCATTCATGTGCAGCAAATACAGTTCATTACAAATCATGTATAATTCAAAGTTTGTTTTAATAATACAAAAGTGGTGTTTAATTTATACTCTTTTATTACATGTTTGATAAGGTTAACTATTTGAATAACAAATTTCAAATATTCTCTCAGGCATGTAGGAATTTAGTCCTTTATGGTTACTGCAAATTCTTCTCCTCTTAGCACAGCTAAAGCCTGCAACAATTACAGACATTGCATTACATAACCACATATAAAAAGTGAAGAAGCATTATATCTAACACTATAACACAAAAAAATTTAATCAGAACAAATATGTTGAAAATTGGTTCTTCGCTTTCTTATAGTATGAAATCAAAAAATCGAAAATGGTCCCTGTTATTGTCTGGCGGACTCTCCTTGGTAATAAGAAGTTTGATGTTTTTCCGAGTAGTTATTCACTAGAAAGCAATCAAGCATATGGCAAAAAAAACATCCTTGGCTGACCAAGGGAATCACCTTTTTCATTGTTGCTAGCACTATATAAACTGTCCCCATCAGTGAATCCAAAGAGGTTGTCCAAGTCCTGATCACTAGTAGGAATTATATGAACTGAAATATATATTTTTATTCTGTTGGCGAGAATTTGATCCATAGCGGGTTAACATAATTGCATATTTTGCAACAGTAGTACTAATTACTTATGGTGAATTTAATAATGAAATTCATCAGATTACATGTTTGTGCTAGTTTAGTAGAGGGACTGTTGTATACTACATTACTACCTCTGTTTTAGAGTACAAATAATGTAAGAAGCAAACACAAGAATTAGATTTTTCTGATATTGGAGCGATCAGTGATGTGTCATTACAACGCATCACTAGTAATAACATGGTTGGAAAATTTTGATGAACGGTAGAGGCGTAGAGCAATACAAAGCAGGACTTTATGATGAACATATCATACCTCACTAAGTATAGGCTTGTGATCTGAATCTTTATTTAGACAGAGTAGTGCAGCACGAACCATCTTATCAACCTTTGCAGAATCAGTAGAACCTACCAATCTTGGATCCATCACTTTGCTAAGTAAACCTTTTTCAAGAAGTGGCAATGCCTGTGATCAATATGGTTTTTGTAGATTAAATTAACACAGTTTCTACACTAGAAATGAAATATTTCCTCGTAAATTTGAAACTATTGAGAATGTTTTGAAATTAATATATATGTATATAACTATTTTATCCTAATTGTTTTTTGACTTGTTAGTACGGTGTTTAGGTGAATAATTACCCATTCAACTAGAGAATGATACCCCTCACCCCCCTCTTCAGAGTGCTGCACACTCTTCCCAGAGATCAGCTCCATGAGGAGTATTCCGTAAGCACTTACATCAGCTGAAAGTAGTTTTTCTTTTTCTATATCCTGGTATCTTCAATATGCAACAAAATATAAATAAATGATAATGCAGGAAAGTTTTGGAATTCATAATAAACACGTGTTTGAGGAAGAAACAGTAGTTATTGTAAGAATGATATCTTACTTGTCTTGTGAAAGTTCGTCAAAGAAACTATCGTGTTTGAGCCACTTTGCTTTGTGGCTTATGTTAAGCTGGGATTTTCATCACATACAAACTGTCAGTTATGCACTAAGCTATTCAAAAAGAATAGCAGGAACTTCGGGAAGCCACAACTTTATTGAGGCATGGAGTACAGATTGGAAATATGTATAATCGCGAGAAGAAAATTTAGAATATTCAGTTAAATGGTTAGCATACTCCACCCAAATTTCTTGACACCAGTAGCATAACAATGTAATGTACTTACTAAGGAAGAAGAACCATGACAAATTACTACGTTCCAAGAATCCATAAAGACATCAACAATAGGTCCATCACTACATTCCTCGTGAAGATAGCGGATGGCTGCACCTATATCAAGAGCGATATACCACCTATCTTCCCAAGATAGATTCTTTGCCGACTCATCGCCTGCAGCACAAAATAAGAACATATATAGGCTCACTTGAATATAATCTATACATTTCTTACTTTTTATTTATATGATTTAGTGATAAGTATTGGTCTAATCATCTAGATCCTATTTAATCAGCCAGTATCACATAAACGACATGTAAAGGGTTCTTCTCATAATATATACTCCCACATTTGAAACTCAAAAAAAAGTCTGAAAGAATATAGGACTTTGGATTGACGCGGGTGAACTGAACAATCAAGTAGACGTTCTACATGTGGCGGATTGAATGATTAAACATTAAATATAAGGAAAGGCTAAATTTCTTTTTGAAGTACGACACTTTCTTTAAGAAACTTCAAATACTAGTGACATTTGCAAGTTTATTTCCAGTACAGCTGCATGGAAAGTTAGAAACTAGAGCTAAAAAACATGTTGAAATGATATCTAGGGTGTGTTAAAAGTTGACTAAGCTTAGGAGGATGACATATATAATGGAAACATTAAACATTTTCTGTAGAACTTTATATACCAGAAAAGTAGTCTTACCTTGCAAGTACATTTTAAGTGTGCCGCTGCAGGAATAGTCAAATACCAGTGCTCGAGAATCATGAGTATAACAATATCCAACCAAGTTAAAAATATTGCGATGTCGAACTCGAGAAAGGATCTTAAGCAATGACATTGCTTGTTCATCTTCGGCAGAGAACTTCTTGATTAGAACGGGAGTTTCTTGGAATGTGCCATCATACACTATCTTATCCTCATCTGCTACGATTACATTTTCTTTAGAAAAGCCGTTTGTCATCACTTCAAGGTCACTAAAAGAGAAAACTTTAGGGAAACCAGTTCTGCATGGAAGTGGATACCAGCAAGGACTTTGGGATGCAGTTAGTGTGGGTAAGATCCACATTGAATCTTGAGCAAGATCATGAATTTCGTCTTTCTCTATATCAGGTTCATTTTGGGAATTACTATCTTTCTTGTCAATGGAAAATCGCTCACCATCAAGCCCTCTTGATGGCATTAAGGTTGCTACACCCTTTTCCTTCAAAACTGCAACATTGCAGGTCACATGGCCATATATAAACACTTTATCTCTTTTCAAGTGACTGCCAAAAGACAAGCAAGTTATCTATAAAACCAAAACCAACAAGAACCTTCTCAGTTATTTAAATAAATTATGAGTATTATGAGGTACCTGTCTAAAACTATCCACCTAGGGTTGAATTTGTGTGCCTTTTCAACTGTGATTGTTTTTGGATCATATCCTACAGCGAGTTTAGCCTCCAGTTTCACCTGCATGGTAAAATTTCAAGTAGCACATGCATGATATCCTAACATGACAAAACACAAAAGTTGGCTGCTAACCCCGTTCTTCTTGCATTGCCGGTAGAATGGCTGAAGAGCAGACTGGTATTCTTCCCTCTTTCTCTCAAGCTCTTCTTCAAATTCTTTGGGGCTCAGTTCTCCTTGCCCCGAGAACTCTAATCTCACCCCTGCTAATACATCATCAGCAAGACTATAGCAACGAGGCGTGGGCAATACTCTCTAGTATCTACATACTCTCAATGCACAATATTGAAAATTCATTAAAGCACCTCAATTTAATACAATCCAGATTTCCAATTCAGCAAACACATACTTTCTGTAAGATGACTACAGAAGAGAACATTCCAACTTCCCAATCAAGACAAAGCCATCTCATTTTCACTAGTTTATGCAGTCAAACCATAAATAAAGATTAAAACTAGTTGTCATCAAATCAAGAACTCCTTTGCAAATTAACTAAAAAGGGGAATCAAAAACCAAGAAAAGAATAATCTGAAAACTGCAACTTTAGGAGTTTCTCCAACAATCCATGCTTAAACAAAAAAACTATTAATATTTAAATAACCAGCTCTCCACATAGCTTTCATAATACCGCAGATCCCAATGGAGGCACATGTGCATGATTATAGAAATTACAATTACTAAAAAAAACAAATGTCTCGAGTTTGAACCTCATTACCCTAATATTCTTGGAAACTAAAATGTGTAATTAACCCTCCCTGCTAACACATTTTAAAGCTTAAATTTCTTGAAGATAGAACCAATCTTTCTTGCCTAAGAAAATTACGCGAAATAACAATTACTTTTTCCCAAAATATTAATGGGCCCTGTTCTCCAATTATCGGAAAGCCATCCAAGTTCCCTCTAGTTTATGCATTCAAAACATATATAAAGACTAAAATACATCTCTATTTTAAGGTCGAAAAAGAAGAAGCTTACATGCACCAGAAAAGAGTGGGATACATGAGTTCTTTTTCCAGACCTCAGATAAAAGACCAAGAACAACAACAGTATCCTTAGGCTGCACTATGTTTCTAATAGCCCATGCAAGTGCATCTACCATTACTTTGTTCCGGTTTGCATCGATTACAACAATTACACTGTCTCCGGGTGATGCCAATGTTGATTTTGGTTCCAACCCTGCCATATTTTGTCCTTGATTCTTGAATATTTTGAAGATGGTTTAATACAAAGATCATAAGTTCATAACAAAATTACATGGTTCTTTGAAGTGTTTTGGTCATTTAAAAGGGTAAGGAATCTTTTGTACATTGTTTCAGCCGCCAAAAACAAGGTATTTTTCTTGTTTATTTTCATTGTTAGAATGTTTTTTAAGTTTGTGCTTCTGAGTCGTTTTCAGTACTTGTTTTTTTTTTGAATTACTCTTGTCATCGACCAAGGGGAGGTAAAAAGCTAAACATCCCTGCTAAGAACATGTTAAAATATAAAAAAATTAAAAAGAAAAAAGAAAAACGAGGATACTAAAGTTAAAATGATAGTTTAAAATATCACAAATATGTGCAGGTTTAAGGGGTTTACAGATTTTTTTTATTTTAGAATCTGGAAATATAATTTTGATTTAAAAATATCTATTAAAATTTAGAGTATTAAATATGGATTTTAAATAATACTTTAAAATACAGGTGTATTCAATATAGATTGTTAATAATCAATTAATTTTTTTGGATATTTAAAAATTTATTAACACTAATAAATTTTAAAAATTTAAAAATTTTATTAGATTTTATTATATATTTATTATATTTTAAAATCTCACATAAATATAAATTATTAATAATATTTTTAAATTTGGATTGAATACACTCCTGATATAGGAACAGTTTATTTGAATATTTAAGATATCAAGTAATATTAACTTATAACTCGTGCAAAGCACCGGGTTGTTTATTTGCTTCGAGTTTATTTTTTATCTGCTTTAAATTATTTTTAATTTAAATAATATTATAACCAATCAAAATCTATCACGTGTCATTCGATAAATATTACAATATACTGTGTCATGAGTCATGTAATTTTTTTATAATGTAACTTGAATTAAAAATCTTAATATGAATATTACGAATAAATTGTAAAAGTATAAAAAATATATATATAATATATAATAAACATTATAATGTCAACTAAAATTATATTTTATATTTTATGATCAAGGTTGTGGTATATTACATAAATTAGTAAATGTGTAATAAAATTTTAAAATTATTTCTATATTAGCTTACAACGAGGTTGTTTTGTTATTTGATTTCCGGATTGTGGTGAATTAAATAGGGAAATTCTTCGGTGGCATGCGGTTCTTCAAGAGGACAGGTTGGGACCTAGAGTTTGAAATGAAGTGAAATAATTATTGTTAATTATTATATTTTTAATAAATATAATAACCATCATATTATAATTGTTAATTTCTTTTTACATTTTTCTATACAATGATATTTATATATTAATATTCATAAAATTTAATGATATATTAAATAAAAATTATAGGATAAGTATGATTCTTAAAATATAAAATATTGAATATATTTTAAATATAATATAATATTATCCGCGTTTATATATTTAATAAATTAATAAATGTTTTGCATATATTAAATTATATATTAATTTATTTTAAAGTATTTAATAAATGTTTTGCATATATTTAATTATACTATGGAATAGTATTTAATAAATGTATTTAATTTAATTATAATTAAATTGCATATATCCCGTTTGTTAAATGGAAGCTAATGATTGCTTGCAAGCTAATGATTACATACAACACTCTTATCCGCGGTTGTTTTCACAATAACAAGTACAAAGAAGCATGTATATTCATAGATGAGATGCGTGCTCGCGACTTGTCAACAGATGCATCTACCACCTCCATGTTACTGGATTTGCTTGAATCAAATGAACAGGAACCTGCTCTTCTTGCTTTGCGTAATAAGTTCTTGCCTTAGGTAACTTACGTGCTAAGGTACATAACTTTTCTGATTGGCCAACATTTTTCAAGGGTTTGCAAACAATTGTGATAGTGGCATCAGGCATGTACTGTAGACAGGTTATATTACTATCTTGAAAAATGTCATTGTTGTAAATTCTGGAGTTCAGTTCTTCTCGTACTGAGTAGTATATTAGTGTTTGTAGGAAAAATAAAAACCTCGAAGCACATAGAACAGTGAGAAGTAGTACTGCTTAGTCTTCTACGAGTTCAGAGTAGCTGGGTTTTGAGTGCATGTTGAAGCGAAATAATTTGATTTATATACGAGTGAACTTTTGGAGTCAGTTTCACTTTGAAGTGTTAAAGTATTTTAAACAATATCTTTTCTCTCTTTGTACCATGTTCTCCTCATTAAAAAAGAATGTTTCTGTTGTTTTTATTTTGTTACTCCATATGATATTGTCCTGAAAATTTTCAGGAAAAGCGGCATCTCAATTGTGAGGTCTAAATAATCCTACTTCATTTAGCAAGTCAATCATAGAAATCTAAATTTTGAATCATTCATGTAATCATTCTCAAATTATGTTCTTATATAATACTGGAACATCAAATCAGATTTTGGGGAAACATTTTATTCAGTGTACTTGTACTTTTATACCCTTGTACACAATTACAACTCGCTAGGCAGGTGCATCACTCACATGTACACTTCTCATTACCCCCCTTCCCTAATCATATATGCATGATGCGTACATACATCTCCACCCCTTCCTATTCTCCAATTAATCCTCCACCTTCTGTAACTCTCCCACACATCTCTGTTCTACATAATCTGCAATTGGGGACGCATTTAATTCATCGTGCCCTTACTGTTTGTAATTACCTTACATGTATGCACAAATCTCTACACATTTAAGGCCGCTATAAAGAATATATGGATGACAAGATTTTTTTTATTAGAAGGCAGGAAATCGGTTAATGCCAGTCACGCAACATAGTTAAAAATTAGTCTATGAATGATGCACTACATCTTCTCTGCAACATATTGGGCGCGGTTGCTTTCTGGTCAATTTTTTCCAGGAAAGCGTTGGCAGACCACGTTGTGGAAGATGTCATACAAATGCTTCTTATTGCATTATATAATTCACAGATCTGGTTTCTGGATGAATGAAATTGTTATAAACTATATGCATATTGGGCTGTTATGTGTCAACATGCTGGGAGTGGCATGTCTAGCGTGTGATTGCTTATTACTTTTTTATAAATTTAAAAAACACAAACTTGGAATTAAGTAAAAAAACACCCTACCTGAACATCTGCAATATGCTACTAGGCCTAGACATCGCCAAATAGTTCATTCAAACTATTTGTGAAAATGGAAGCTAATGGTTGCTTGCCAAGTTATATTACCTATCACACACTTATCCGTGGCTTTCTTGAAAATAAGAAGTATAATGAAGCAGGAGTGATCATAGATGAGATGCATGCTCGTGGCTTCTCAGCAGATTCATCTACTGCCTCCATATTACTGGACTTGCTTGAATCTCAAAATCAGTCTCCTGCACTTTTTGCTTTGCGTAAGAAGTTCTTGCCATAAGTATAACAAAGTTAGAGATTGCTAAGGTACACAGTCTTTTCAATCTGCCAACATTTTTCAAGGATTTGCAACCTAGTTCGCAGGCAGTAATCCTTTCATATGTCTTTGTTGTAAAATTTGCAGTTCTCTGAATTAGTATATTATTCCTGTGTACTGATTACAAATGGTTGGGGATTGGATTGGTCTAATTTTGTTGAATTTTTAAATTTAGAATGGGGAGGGCCTGTGCTGTATTTGCATCCACCTTCTGTTTATAGAATGCTGATTTGTCTTAATGTCTTTATTATGTGAGATAACTGAAAGACTTGATATAGTTTATACGTAGTCTGGAACTATCAACCTAATGAGACAAAGAGCCTGTATGTGTATGCCATTCTTGTCATAGTTACTTATAATTTTTTTTCCTTCGGCAAACAAATTGCTTGGCCGTGACTTGTCAACAAATGTGTTAGCACCTTGATGATACCGGATGTCTTGAATTCATTCCTGCTCATTCTTTGTATAGGGAGTTCTTGCTATAGATGAATAAAGTATAGTGGGTTAGTTTTATATGTGTTCCATGTATAGATCAATTTTGCAGTCCTCCTATTTAAGATGTTTATATATGTTTTTCAATTGCAATGACTGTTGTATGCGTCCTATTTGATAAAATGCTTCTAATCAAACCTCTGCCTCCTGTTTTCTATGTTGTTACCTATGCCACCATCATTAACGGCATCTGCAAGAGGTCATATTAATATGATCGCTACGTTGTTCAGGTATATGGAGAAGAAAGGTTGCAAACCCAATACACTAAATTTATAACACGATCATTGACTATATGTAAACGTAGATTACTGGATCGCATTGGGTCTTCTCCACGAAATGAATAAGAAAGAAATACCACTAGACGTAATAACCTATAGCTCATTAATCCAAGGTTTTTGCGACTTCAATCGTTGACAGGATATCGATTGCAAAGAGAGATGTTTATTCGAGATATTTCTCCAGATGTGTGTGCTTTCAATATATTGGTTGATGAATATGGCAAACAAGGTAATATTAAAGATGCACAAGATGTGATAGAATTTATCATTCGAAGAGCCTGTTGGGAATAATTCAAAACTACACAAAACAATGAGACAGTTATATAAACAGTTTAACAAGAATAGGCATGTTAAACCAATTAACAAAACAAAGCACGAAAGTAAAAATAAGATATATAAATTAGTAACTGTAAGGACAAGAGAAAAGATAGAATATTTAGCTCTAACAGAAGCTTTAAGCATACACTGATAGAACAAAAACAACTGCTGAGTCGCCAAGCCTTGCAAGAAGTCTTGACTGTTCTTGAAGAGATTATTGCTCCACTACGCTGTATTGGGTTGCAGCAATATCACTTCCAGGATAAAACAGCACAGAGTACTTCATCCACATATACGTAGCACTTAACAGCAACCTGCACATCAGTTCGCCCAGAAAACCTTATGCAAAATCGGTATGAATGTGGAAGACACAGAGTATGGCTTCTAGGGTTTTCTCAAAATTGTGTCAAAAATTCGTGTCTTTTATCTCCAACGTTTTTATGTATATATAATACAATAAAACATAAAAGCAGATAAAACATTAATTAAAATAATTATTCTGACATAAAAAGCATTTAATAGAATATTTATCAGAATCAGTAACAGTTACCAGAGTTTATTGTCAAACACTAACAGTAACTTTCATCAGAGTTTACTGTCAAATACTGATAATAACTTACATCAGAGTTTACACTGATAGTAACTTTCATCAGAGTTTACTGTCAAACACTGACAGTAACTTTGCATAGTTCCTGACAGCAACTTTGTATAACATGATCCTAACAGCAACTTTGCATACAATTATCCTGACAATAATTTTGTACACACTTATGCTGACAGCAACTTTGTACACACTTATGCCGACAGTAAGTATTCTTTGACAGTAACTTTGATTCAATATTTATATTAAAATAATATTTAAAGTCATAATTAAATTAATTAATCATGTAATAAAACTCCTCGCCCAAGTCGCCTCGCGTACGCGAGACGCTGAGACATTCGCCCAAATCGCCCTTCGACCCGACCCGAGTCGTGGCGTGGCGAGGCAGCGACGCACATGTGTACGCGCGCGCAAGGGCACACTAGTACACCATGCACACTCACATGCCTTAGTAGTTGACACTACTCTTGCACATACATGCATATAAAGCACCCACACCCATATTACATATTCTATATGGGACAACACTTTTAACCCATTTCAAACTAGCAACTTCTACTCAATTTATTTATGGATTACACTAAGAAAATGTCTTAGATCCAAACATAAAAGTTTAAGTCCTCATAGCAAGGAACAACTTCCAATAGTTAGTTTCCGGAAATTACATCAAGAACATATATAAAATATGTCTTAAACTTTTCATTTTCTAACAGAGGCCACTATCCTTGCGTAGTTAGTCACTTCTAGTGCACTCTTGGATGGATACTGCTTGCAGGGAGACCTCAATGAAACTTTGGCGGTGCTTAAAACCTTGACGAGTAAGGGGATATTGCCCGACACTCATAGCTATACTATCTTGATTAATGGTTATTATAAGAAGTTGAAACTAGATAAAGTAGTAGATCTCTTTCAACAAATGTCTGTGAAGGTTTGATACCAATTGTTTGAGACTTCAGTACCATATTTCAAGAATTTTTTCATACAGGTAGACATGTTGAAGCACAGAAATTTTTTAAGGATAAGATATTTGTTGAAGCTCTTTCCTTATTTCACAGGACGGAATGTTGTGGGTTAATCCCTGATATATATATTTTTACAACATTCTCATTGACGGATTGAGCAAAAATGGACATCTTGAACAGGCAAAAAGTCTTTTTTGTCAGCCTTCCTTCAAAAGGTTTGTTGTCAGATGTTAAGACACACACTATGGTGATCGGAGCATTTTGTGATGAGGGGCTACTAGATGAAGCAAATACACATTTTGTGGAATTGAAAGCTAAAAATTGCTTGCCAAATGATTGTGCCCACAACACACTTATTTGTAGTCGGTTCCGGAACAAGTTGTTGGAAAAACTTAGTATTTTAGACTAAGTTGTGAACCATTTTGAGACTCAATTTGAGTGATAAACTCTTTATGTTACTGTTGTGTATTTGTTGAATCGTATTCTACTCTGTTAGTGAATTCCAACACATATTTACATGCTCAAAATGGATAAAGGGTCAATGAGAACTGATGTTCTAAAGTTTAACCCTTTAAAGTGGTATTTGAGAAGTGTACTACAAACCTATTCTTTGATTTTTCTTATAAATACCTTGTACCACATTGAAAAGAATAACAAGTCCATTCAACTCTCTTCTTATAAATAGAGTCTTAGGGTTTCAGTTTTATCAAGTTGAGAAAATTATAACCCTCTCTATAATTTTAATCTCTTCAGTTTTAAAGTTCAAAATATTTCGGTAATAGTTTCTAACTCAGTTCAAGTTCGCTGAGAGTATCGTCAATTTATCGATCCTGGGAGGCAGGTCGTTATGCATACACGGTGAGGGGTGAAACTGCTTTAAGGAGACAGATTTTCTGGACTCGAGATTAAATTCAATCTCTGTTTGTTTTCTCAAACCATTCTCCTTATATTATAGTTAATTCTCTAATTGTATGATTGTATTGTTATGCTTTATTATATGGATGAACTATTATATACATGAATTGTGATATTTCATATTTGTTTCTTATATGATTACGGTAATTATATATGATTATGTCTATATTGTACAAGATTAACAACAATCTTAAAGCAGTTTTTATATCAAACTTGTACTCCATCATGATTATTATCTGATTTATAATTCTAAGAACATGCAAAAATCTTCTTTTTGTGGGTTATCTTCATATCGATGTATGGTTAAATCTAGATAATGTTTATGGTTTATATGCACATTTATGTCATAAAATATGGAGTACTTGATTATTAATTTTATTTTATGACATTGATAAATCCTTGAGATACAAAGATGGTGCACTTTTGGCTATTATAAATGTCTTTACATGTTGTATGTATGTCATGTTGATTTGTTTTGGAAAACTGAGAAATATGAAAATCAATTATGTTTATATATTTTCGTGTAACCATTCTTTAATTGTGGGAAGTTGGTTCACTCATTTTCAATGGCTTACTTACATGCACATCTCTTGATTTATAAATTGATTATTGATTTATGTTGTATATTCAACTGATGTCATATAGTATGTCATTCATTCATTGTCCCATGACGAAGGCTTTGATAATTTATTATATATTAATTGGGGATTATGACATGTCATTTGTGCATATATATGTTTTATTATTTATAAATTTTGAGATTGGAAATTGACATAGTTTTAATGATGGGGTGCTAATAGTTTATTTCCTAATTTTATTAATGTCTATGAATATTGGATGGACAATATAAGTTACGAGACTTGAAAATTTTGTGGATATGGATATGTCTTATTAAAAGTCATGAATGTAATTAATTTTTCATAAATATGCATATGGTGTTCTATGTGTATGTCATGTAAGTATAAAGTCTATATGTGATTTTTGTATGATCTACCTTGACTTCTTTAGTTAGTTAACCATGAGTTTTCATATTGATTGTTTAATTCAGATGCATATTGACCTGGACACCTTGATTATGTGATTGTTATAATCGTCTAATTAAGTAAATTGTTTAGTTGGTTATTTTGGATATTTCTTAATGGAATATATGAGAATGAGTTCACTTGAACTAAATCTTTTGTAGAGATTGATAACGTTAAAAACTCAACGGACCATGTACATTATGAGTACTGGTTATGGGGTCGGCATGCGACTTATAATTTTCGGGTTGGATTTGCTCCTCTAGTAAAACTATTATTTCTCATGTTGGTATCTATATTACTGCGACAGTGACACACAAGCCTATTATGGTAGTCCATGTGATACCCTTATACGACAATAATGTTATCAGCTCTGTATGTTAGAAATTTGGAGAAATCTAAAATGTTGTTAATCCTAACGCATCAGTTGATTGAGAATCACTTAATGTGGATTATTGAAGGCTTATGTTCCTTCCTGCATACCAGTTTGTCTGGTGTATTGAAATTTTGGTTCTTGTGAACCATGCTGAAATTTCTGAGAAATTCAATGGTTGGATTTTAATGATAAAAACAATTAAATATTATTCAACGTGATTATGTTAAAACCTTGTGAGGTTATTAATGAATGATGATGAAACCTACTCTAACGAGAGGTAGTAACAAATTATGATTACTTTTTAGAATGATAGTAATACATTTATTACATGTACTCATTAAATAGTAAGAATGACGCTATATAAAGAAATTTAAACTCTATAGACTCGAGGTTGAAAACCAACTTAATTTGATAATTGAGATGGTAATGAATGACTCTTGTAATAAATAATTACTAAGTGAAATTTATTCACAAAGTAGATGTATTCATAAAGGATACTATAAATTACCCGCATTAGTAAAATAGAGTATTTATAGATTTGAATCACAATCTAGGAAAAATGTGAAAAAAAAATTGATTAATTCAGACTACATTGAATATGACAATTTTAGTCACCTAATGACTAATTATTCTAAACTAAGATACCATGCAAGGAAATAATAGAATTTCCTATGATTCTAGAATGTATTGAAACATTTTAGAAATACCAAAAGTGTGGGGGTATCTTGAAGAGAAAATTATTGAATTTTCTATGAATACTAGAATGTAGTGGAATGTAATGTGGGGGTATCTTGAAGATATCTTGATACCAATACCTGTAAAAGTAAATGAAGATCCAAAATCAAATAAGGGAATTTGAATAGATACATGGACGATGGTTGTGTCCAATGTTATCTTGTGTAAGAATCTAAATTATGAGATTCATAACTATGCAATTATAGAATCTATTAATGCTTATATATCCGTAAATAATCCAAATGAATTTATTAGTATTTGGATATATGTGAGGATGATGAATCCAACAAGAGTGATTACTTAGGACATGTAAATTTTATCCAGATTCTTTGATGATTTGCTCAAAGATAAATCTAAAAGTTTGGAAGAAGCTATATGCTTATATGATAATTATTTGATAAAGAATATATCAAGAGGGAAATTGACTAAGGTTGAGAAGTCAATGATTCAAATTTTATGGCATGTGTGCTAGAAAATGGACTACAATATTATATGAATAATTTGAACTCTCTATATAATCCTTTGTGGGGGGGGGAGGGAATGGATGTAAAAGGTATAGAGATAGTGATTCTATTATGTAGAATCATGCTTTAAAGTTACGGATCTTTCTTCGAAAGAGATGCCATTAAGACCTAAACAAATTTTAATACGGGTTAAAGAAAGAGTACCTGGTCAGACTGGTAAATAAATATTACAGTCAATGAGAAGACCTAGATTACTCTGAGATATATTCTCTTGTATGATAATAAGGTTCATCGGGATGATACTTAAAATTTTTGTAGTTCGAAATTGAAAAGTACATCAAATGAACATTGAGATAGTCTTTCTGAATAGAGATTTGAATGAAATCCACATGAGATAACCTAAGGGTTCCTTTACTAATACGAAAGTGGAAAGATTGTGATTTGGTGAAAAAATTTATGAATCAAAATGAACACCAAAAAAATGGTATATAAAATTGACAATATTGTCAAAACTGATGGTTTCATATAATATGATAAGGTTGCTAGTTTGAGGACCCTCAAATTGGATACCTACATGCATGAATATTACCAGTTTAGGGACGCTTAAACTTGGTAATGAGATAAATTGAAATTGCTAATTTTTAGGACGTTAAAAATTGGCAATGACAATTTGAGGCATTGATAGATGGTTGATGAAAATGATTATCAAAATGTGAAATATGCCAAAGTTAAATTATGAACTGATAAAAAGCAATCAATGGATTGAAAAGTGTGTTTGAGTTATTTACACATGAAAGACAAAGTTATTGTGGTTGCACGTGAGTGATCTGATCATTACGAGAAGTAGTGACTAAATGATCATCTCAATCATGATCGATGAGACTTCAAATTTTAATAATTTTATAGAGTCTCATAGTATGCAAGTGATATGACGATGACTCAAATCTTGAGAAGATCAATTAAATGGTTTCTAATGTAAATGAAATCATGTGAAATGGATTTTGCCTGAATCCAAGTATAAAGGTAAAATGGTCTCTCAAGAGTGTTTCAATGTTTGTTGTACTTTTTAAAAATTATACAAAATCAAACGTAGACTATACAGTTGGTAAACTGAGTAGATACACGTGTACAATGAAAATTGGTCACTTGAAAGTGATTGCAATGAAATCAAGATTATGTTATGTACTCGTGAGTTTGGGCTGCACTAGAAGAGATATCTAACCGAATTATGTGGAGATAGTACGTAAATTAGATGTTTGACTCTAAGAACTTAAAAGTCATTAGTGAATACAATTATACTAGTAAAGCATCATGTCATTAAAATCCTAAAGGTTTAGTATAGCTCGATTTATGATGAAATACGAGTCTATTGCATACGATATATGCAGGAAAGAGGCTAAATTGGTTGCCACTTTATCGAAGATATTCCTAAATGACAAGGAAATGTATCTTCAACGTGTAATAATATTGTGTAATTAATGTGTAATTGAAAGATTACATTATGACTTATGCAATAGTAAGTCTCGTCTTTATGACGAAGACACAATAACATTAAGCAACTACTCTCAACGAGAATTATCAGGGTTGACTACGTGAAGTCAAATGATAATATTATGGATCCACTAACTAGATGGTTAAAACGAGAGATAGTTGTAAAATCATTGAGAGGGACGGGCCTTAGCCTATTGCTTAACGGCGTCATGGTGGACACCCAACCTTGCTGATTGGAGGTCCCAAGAACTAGGTTCAATGGGCCAACTAAATCATGATGACCAAATCACTATGGGGTAACCCCAGGCCTATTCTTATGATGAGGAAACAGTGAGACCCGTATGATACGAGGATAAGCCTTATGCTTTTAATGATCTTTCCGCAAATACATGGAGTTCAAGTTTGAACGCATGAAATTCAGTTGAATAAATGTGGGTTACTCTATAAGATAAAGATCACCTGTGTGGGAGAGAAGTGGGGCCGCTTCAAAGGAGAATTGAGAGGCACAATTCTTTAGAAATTTCTGCAGAACCAGGACGATGTTCCATGGCCAAAATGGAACATTCCTTATCTGTCTATATATACATTTTGCAAGTGTGGATGTGTAATATCTAGGAAGCTATTTCCATCCGTCTCCACAAAATTTGATGATCCTATATGCTTCGGCTGGAGGTTGTGTTAGAGTTCAGGAATATCATTTTTTTAGTATGCATACTGTTCTATATGCCAAAATTTTGTAGAAATTGCAGAATCCTTGGTGACAAGGGCACAAGAAGCGTAAAAGTCACTGTCTTTCAGAAAATCTAGATTTCCAGATATCTTACAGAATTACTGGTATGCTTAATGATGTCCCTGATTGTCAAAAAAATATTATTTTCATTCTTCACACTTATTTTTATATGTGCAAGTAGACTATTAGTTTTTTCAAGAGTTGGACAACAATTTCGTGTGTTTCATATTCTCATCTTACTTATTCACTAAGTTGTTCAGCTGATGTGCATGTCAATTGATAAGGGTTTTGTAATTTACTTCTAAGGATCAAGATACAAATGTAATATAACAGGCTAGGTAATGTGTTAAATAACTGCTACTGCAAAATGGTTATTGTTGTAGCAATCACTAGTAATAAGAATTGATAGTGGATGTAGTTCTCGCGCGATTCTCAACTTCTTTGTGAATACCTGAAAATATTAAGAGCTTTACCATCATTAACAGTTCAAGACGCACACATGCACACATATAAGTGCAGACAATACATATATGATATATGTGTGAACAGTGAAACACAGACCGGGGACAATATGCAATTGGTGAACAATGAACAGTAAGCTTTTATATAAACGTATTTTAAACTCTCTATTAAATATGATATATATTTATATAGAGAATTAGAAATAGAAGATGCACAACACTTTCCATCATTCAAGTTCATAATAATTAAAATGCGGTCCTTATAGTTCAAAACTAACATATTAAACCTCTTGATTCAGCAACTTCTTGCAATGGCTTTAGTACTGCTGACTCGTGGATGAAGTGTTGAGTTTTTAGATCTCGTCACAAGACATTGACAACATTAAGCAAAGAATATTTTATGTTCGTAACTCGTAACTTTAACTTCAAGTGTTGCAGTGCATGACATTGAAAAGTTTGAGGACAAGAAGCACCATTAACTTTATATGGAAGTATGAGGGCCCAGCTTTGGAATCAAATGAAAATAACATGTAGAAAGTGTATACCTGGGATCCCGAGGAAGGAGGGAATGGGAAGTTGGGGATGGAAGGAACCTGGAATGGTACATTTAAAAGAAGCCGGCCAGCCATGGCCTCAACAATGCCGAAAAATGACAAAGCCATGAAAACTGATAATAATATGGCCAACTTGAAATGAATGGTCATCTTGTCTCAATGAGTGACAAAAAGACAAAGGTAGATTACTTAGATTTGTTATTGCTTAGAATGTTTCCATATATATTGTCATAGTGAAGGTCCTTGAGCACCACTGCACCGTAACAGCCTTGGCAGGAAGTCAACTTTTCTATCAGCTTGAGTAATGTAGCTGTCAGAATGAAAAACTTAAATTTGTATAATTTGTTGAAGTTTAAATATCTGTTAAGCTATTAAAACCTTTTGGTTCATCAAAGCCTTATACCAGATACTGTGACATACTGACATTCATCATCTTGCAAAATGGCCTTTGCAGGAACCTATTCGTTGATGAAACAGTGTCCTTTTAATTGATTGTTGTCAATGGTTTCATCCTTGATGTTTTCATGTATAATATCCTGCTTGATGGGTTGTGCAGGGAACTGAGAGGTTGAAGAGGCCAAATATCTTTATAACCTTCCTTCAAGGCATTGCGACCTAATTTCAGTACAGTATGGGATACACAATGGTAATCTAGTGATTTTGTTGAGAAGATTCAATGAAGCAGTGACTTGCTGGCAGATTTGGAAGCTAAAAAATTGCTTGCCAGATGATGTCACCCATGATGTACTTGAATGTGGATGAATTTAAACGAAGAATTACAATGAAGCATGTCTACTCATCGGGACACAATTATTTTTTATGGTTTCTCAACGGATGCATCTACTGCCTCTATGTTAGAGGGCCTAATCAACAAAGAGTAGCTTATACCTGGGATCCCGGGGAATGGCAAGTTGGGGATAGAAGGAAGCTGGAATGGTGCATTTAAAAGAAGCCGGCCAGCCATGGCCTCATCAATGCCGAAAAACAAAGCCATGAAAATCGATAATAATAATAATAATAATTATAATAATATCAACAACTTGAAACCATTAGTCATCTTGTCTCAAGGAGTGATAAAAACAGATAGGCAGATTGTTTTGATTTGTTATTGCTGAGAATGTTTGTTTCTGTATATATACAAGTACTTTGTTTCGAAAGTCTTCAAATATGTGCTTACTGATCAACCATTTTTCGAAAGTCGGGTTCATATCGGTTTGCTGTATCTGGTCAGGTTTTTGGATTAGTTCTAACCCAATCCGACTCTAAAGTTGGACCATTTTAATTTGAAGAATAAATAACATAAAAATATATTTATTATTTTCCAATTTTGTTTTATTTATACGTTTTCAGTAGAATAATGGTTTTCGAAATTCGAATCAAGACTTGAGTGTGTAAAGCCTCTAAGATGCTGTATGCATGTATCAAGCCAAATATATGTCAAGTTTCGTGTAACATGTTAAATTGTTAAAATATACTGTACTGTAGTTTATTATTAGTTTTTATTTTTTAATGTGGCCTAAAATTTATGGTCAAAAAGTGAAGCACTCTTTTCCTGATTATTGACATTCTCTCTACAAATTGATCCTACTAAATTTATTTCATCTTTTTCATTTATTAAGTGTCCAAAGACAAAAGCTCTAAAATAGAGTATCAAAATGTGGATTTTAGAAAAGGGAGACAATAAAATATGTAATTAATGGCTCAATATACAATCAACAGGAATGCAAAACTGTGGATGAGTGGTGTTATGTTCTTGTTTTCTTCGGATCAAAAAATAGAGTAAATTGCATTTTGTATCCCTTTATTTTTGGACTAATTGCACTTCATGACCCATATTTTCAATAATTACATTAAACATCCCTTTACTTATTTGGACGTGGCAATATGCATCATTTCCGTTTATTTTTATTATGTCGAGGGTAATTCAGGAAATTAATATGATAAAATTATATTTTAACCCCTTAAAATATGACATTTTGTATAATTTAACTCCTAAACATAAAAAAAGCATACATTTCTATTATCCAGCTATAAAATTTGTACAATTTAACTTTCTATTAAAATTTCTTCCTATATTATTTTGTATAAAACAAATGAGACTAGTTCATTTATCACAAGATGAAACAGAGGTAAGATGGGGGTCGGGTTCCTCTTGTATTTCTTTAAAAATTCATAATAAATCAGTTTTTGATCAAATCTTACATGCAATTGCATTTTTGAAACCCGCATGAGATTATCTCTCTAATGGTATTTATATCTTTGTGGTTTTAAAATTTTAAAATTGTAGCTTTTCTTTAAGTGAGAGTGTTGAATATAATATTTATAAAAATGGGTTTAAACGAGTGTGTAATTTGTGGGTATTGGGTTATAGAAATCAAGATATTTGGTGTTTTGAAATCAGGGTTCATAGTATTTTGATTTGGGGAGAAGAGGGAGGGAGATCTGTGAGTGTATGTATGTGGATGATTGGGGGTGTGATGGTAGTAGTAGCAGCACAGAGGAGGTCGGAGAAAAAGACGGCGAGAGAAAGGGACGGTGATGGGAGAGATTGATGGAGGAGAAAGGAGAGATATGAATAGAGGGAGTTGAGGGAGAAAGAGAGATGCTGCTGGATAGAGGTGGCCGGAGAAAAAGAATCCGGTGAGAGAGAGAGAGAAACCATGGGAGAGAGAGAAGCTGATTAGTTGGAAAAATTAATCAAATATTAAGAATTATAATTTTAGTTCAAAATTTTAATGTTAGAAATTAAAATAAAAGCTATATGGACATCATTTCATGGCCAACAAAATTCATGCACACTTTGTTCCCACAGCTTTTATTTTTAGAGCATCGTTTAAAAAATTGATTGAAATAATTCTTAGTACTATTATTAATATATCTTTGTACTAAACTAATTAGAAATTTAAATACTGTGTTTAACAAATACTTCCTCCTATCCAAATTCTTTAGAATAAATTTTGAATAATTATTGAATTTATTACATTAAGCATCGTGGCAAAATAATTTTTTATATCATATAACAATATATATTATAATATGATAGTATAATAAATTTTATAATTATATAGCAAAAATATATGATTTTTTTTACAAAATGTCATACTTTAAAGGTCAAAATATAATTGTCATGTTAATTTCCCAAAATACCCTTAACATATTTAATGACGATAAAAATAGACGGAAGGGGTACATACTGGAAGGGATACATACTGTCACGCTCAAACAAATAAAAGGATTCATAATGCAATTATCGAAAGTATAGGTCATAAAGTGCAGTTGGCCTAAATCAAAGGGATGCAAAATGCAATTTACTTTAAAAAATATTATAAATATAAACCAAGCAGATGATACATAAAATTATAATAAAATTTGCAAAAGAAAAATTAGTTATCTCCTATCTATTACAAACAGAGATCAATCAGATGATAAAATCGAAAAAATAATATATAACTGTGCAGTATTTCACTTGACAGATTAAATGGAATTAATCTAACAATGGCCTTATAATTTAACATACTAATTAAGTTGCCGCAGTGATATTTATTAACATTCCAGCAAGACAATGGCCCATGGTGCCACAAATGAAGTAATTTGTTCCGGGTCCGAGAACAATCGAATCATGACCCGAAGTATAAACAGCAGCAACCTCCTCAGGGATTGAACAATTCAAGTAATTTGCCTCGTCTACTGGAACCACATTATGCAGATCTTGGTCATAGTTAAATACTGCAAAAATAAGATTGTTATATTGAGAGTGCTGAGAAAAAATGAATTTAAGAGAAGAACATATTTCAAAACAGGGCAAGGTCTCAATTTAATATATGAACCAAATTATTTCCCTCTGTAATCCAAATTGTTGATACTAGATATAAACCCAATTCCATAATGGGTACTGGCTCATATTAAAGAAAGACAGCATCAATTGTGATGGAACAAGGAATACGAAATGAGAGTACACGAGTCACCGGAGAAACAAGTAATGACGCAAGAACAAAAGCGCAGGAGGTCCACAAGAGATAATGCAAAATCTAGTTGGTCAGAGTTTAATGTGGTCAACTGTAGAGGAGTGCAATACGACATCATCACCAAGCTACCTAGAGCTTAAGACATATATTCGAGATCAAGAATTCAATTTAAAAAGAAGATTGCAAGGTTCGCTAGAGAAGAGTTTGTATCAAAGTCACTATATGACAAAGTTTAAGCTCTGGCTGGCTCAAAGATCAAACAGTTCACGATCAAGAGCAAACAACTGAGGCAAATTACATTAAAATCAACTTCTTCAGCGAGACATATGTAGTATTAGTTGAGTCAACAAGCAAAAGTCATAGATACGAGGCCAAAATAATCACAAACGCCTAAGAAAACATACGGCAGCGCCTGAATCTCAATTTACAGTGAAGAATTGGAATCAGTCAGTAGCTCGCAGAATTGAAATTTATCTGGAAGAAGCTAAGGAAACAATGCTGACAGAACCTGCCGTTAAGATTACAAGTGAGTTCGAGGCAGTCTGCAGCAATTTTAATAAAGTAGCTTGGCAAATTTAAACTCCTGGAGTTGCACAAGCTCGACATTTACAGATAAGTTACCATTCTTTAGCACTTCTATATTATGTCATCCATGGAAAATATGATTTTATATTTTTCAGAAAATATTTTACTCAAAAATTTATGCTGGCATATTTTGAAAGATAGAATAAAAGTATGTCACACATAAATTTGCATATTTATTAATGTGCATATATCGTAAAATATATATGTCAAAACTTGCAAGCTATGATTGTAGCCAAAGTAAGATCGGCAATGCCACCACTTGGGAAGACAATGCTACAATTTCGAAAGCCTAACTTGCAAAAGTTAGAAATACTAAAATAGTACGAACTCATTTTTACTCAGAGAGCTGGCTACATTGAAAAATAAACAAGACATTTTACATCACTAGGGGGCTCGATTCGTTTTCATCTATAACAATGATCTATCGTCCTCATTGACATAAAAGTGGGGGAAAGAATTAATGAAATCCTGGACCTGTGATCTGTTAATGATCACATGGGGGCACAAAATTATATGTCCTGAACTAGTGATGTACTACTTCAATATTAAAGTAATAAATCACTTGGGGGCAAAGGATATATAATCCAATCAAATATACTAATTAGTGCGCAATCCAGATCAAAGATATTCATGTAAATTTTGAGGATTGAAAGCATAAATTGAACCAAAAATTATATTTTATTGACATGGTCATATACCGGGGATTTAATACCGGTA
This sequence comes from Oenanthe sinensis, assembly GCA_028671895.1. NCBI lineage: Eukaryota > Viridiplantae > Streptophyta > Magnoliopsida > Apiales > Apiaceae > Oenanthe > Oenanthe sinensis. The sequence goes on from CM053808.1 coordinate 6,903,679, forward strand.
GATGAGAAAGTTGGTAAGTAGAGTTCTCAAACAATTTTAAGACTAACAAACAACCACTCATCATGCGCAAGTAGAGTCGAGTATGATTTATGATGAATCAAAATACAAGAAGTTTAGAAGCATACAATGCACAAGCAGACTCAAGCGGGACCCAATCGAATTGCTTGAGGCTTGGAAGTAATGGCTTAACCATAAAATCTCTCACGGGAGTTAACTTGTGGAAGGGCTAACAAGAGAAATATCGAATATAATAGATATATCCTAACATCTGGGTGCTTGAAATGAGCATGTGCTAGTAACTAACTGGGGACTATTTCCTAGAGGAACTAAGAGAATTATTCGTGAGTACGTAATATAAATTACAAATTATAAGGTCAAAGGCTCTTATACATATACAGGTCGACCTTATCAAGGTAGAGGGGAAAAGAACCCTCGAATTAAAAATTATGACATCTTATAGACATGGGGAAACAAAACAAAAATAAGTATTCACATAAGGAAACCTTGAATAAATACTGAGGACTTGTTGATACTAGATATAAATCCAATTTCATAATGGGTACCGACACATATTAAAAGATTAGAATAGGCCCATGGGGGTCATTAATCTTTAATACCAAGAAATTTAATATAATTGGGAACATTATAAACAAAGAAACTTACCATCTAACCTGCTTCTAAAGAATAGAACTACGTGAGCTTGATTCCTATATAAGAATACGTAGGCACCTTGAGAAGGGGATCCAAAATTCTATTACATCTTAGAATTAATTCTCTCAAACTCAGTCCCAAATCACATAAAACCTAATTTTCTCCTTAAAATTGCTATGTATATTTAATCCCTAATTTTATATCTCTACATGAATACTCGAATACAAATATTAATTTTGATGTCTTGTCCGTGATGAAAATTAGCATAAAAAACACAAATATATAGCTATACAATGAAAAATGAAGCCCTTACCAAGTATGTCACCCGCTCGAAAGGTGATATTATTGCTATGAGGCCAACCCTTTACGTTGAAGTTCCAACTCACATTGTACACCCCTGCATCGGCAATTCATTTTTAGACCATCAGGATTTATTATGATCTTTTTTTTTTTGAAAGTGCTAAGTAGTCAATTTGGATTTTAACAATTGCAACTCTCTCTCTCTCCCCCGCTCTCTAAGATACATGCACATACCTGGAACAATCCAAGGGATGGAGGGGAAGGGCACTGTGTCTGTACTAGGCTTAAAGTGCACTGTTTCGTGACTTCTCGGATGATGATGATGACCGTGATGATGGTGGTGGTGGTGACGACTTGCCATCACCATTTCGATTGCTGAAGATGACAATGCCATGAAGATTGACGGTAATAAAATGAACAATCTGGAAATAATTGTCATATTTACTATAAATTTGTAATTATATGAAAAAGAAATTATAGCTAGCTAAGTATTTAAATTTAATCTGTAGCCTAGTAGCCCCTGTAGTGTTTCTGTATATATACTTGTACAACAGGAAAGTCCCTATACTTGGGCGGACTTGCTGACTTTCTTAGTTGTAATCGCATTATATGTATCTTTTTATTTATTTTTTCTCATTATATCTCTACTTAATTAATTATTAGAAATTGAGAGTTGAAGCAGACATATAAAAGTGTGTTAAAAGGTTAAGTTTAGCTACAAATATAATCACTTAAGGATCGTTTGGCAAATCTGAATAAAAAATTTCTGAATAATTAAGATTTCTGAATAGATTAAATTCTGAATCATTAATATAAAATTTAAGTAACTCATTTGGTAAATATGAATTATATTAGAAATATGAATCATATTATCTGAATATTTTATTAATTATTATAATCTTATCTATATATATAATAATAAGTAATATATAATAATTTAAATACAAATAAAGAAATGATTCGTATAGTATATCAAAAAATTACAATAATATATTTAAATATATTAAAAAATAATACTCAAGTATTTTCTTAAAGTAATATAATATAATTATACAATTGAGAATATAAAATTAAATAATTGAAATAACTAATAGTAATTCGTAAGAAACACAACATTATGCTATATATATTAGCTTCTGTGTTTTGAATGGTTCAGGCAGGTTTTTAATTCTTAATCGGTCAGATAAATAAGCATTCATTCAGGAGCCATAAAAACAAAACAAATGATCTTAATGAATTTTATCATTCCATTCAGTCCAGTTAAGACCTATTAAGAAGTTATCAATTGGCCCCTTAATCTACAAGTACATGTAGCATGATAGAATAATATTTTAATTTATTTTTAAACAAAAATCTCTCGCTAATATATATATAGAGAGAGAGAGATATTAAAATAAATGTACTTAGTGTTATAATATAAAACTAAAAAATATATTTTAATTTTAAAATAGAATTCATGCTATAATGCATGATTTTAAAATATAACCAAATAAATGTAAAATGAAACTTTTAAGATATATATCATACTCCGATACATGATTTTAAAATAAAATCAATAATAAAATTTATTTTTACATTCATTTACCTCCAATTTTCCAATTATATGCCGACATGACAATTATAATTAATCTATATTTGGTTCTAAATATAGAATTAAGTATAATATTTTTCTATTTTAACATCTTTTTAATATTGCATTGGAGTCCTATTTTTTTATAATTATTACTATATTATAGAAATAACACATCTTTTAACATTGTATTGAGCTTGCTCTAAGTAGAAATATAAAAAAAATATTATAAAATTGATATTATTAATAAAGAAATCCCATAATGCTAGACTTGCAAGTGTGATTCATTTTCATAATAGTAGGGGTGAGCACGGTTCGGTTCGGTCCGGTTTTTGACCGGAACCGGAACCGCATATCTTCGGTTTTAAAAATTGAAAACCGCAACCGCAACCGAACCATCGGTTTCGGTTTCGGTTTTAAAAAGACCGGTTCGGTTTTTATCGGTTCGGTTTCGGTTAAAAAACCGGATAAATAAAAATGAAAAAAATATATAATTTAAATCATTATATTTTTACATTCAAATTTTATACAATCAAATATTTGATCACATTATGCATAATAACACTACAAAAGAAAGGTAAGAAACTTTAACAATCAAATTTTAAGGTTGAATCAACAAAATGTGAATGTCATTTATCGTAGTATGCAATCTAAAAAGCACATAACCATGTCTAATGATGTTTACTCCTGATTATATGTTTTTTAATTGGAAAATAGAGGAATAAAATGTTGTAAATGGGTTGTCATATTCCCACATTCAATATTAGTATAGTTGATGTTGTAATATGAAATATAATTGAAAAAACTATGTTCTAGGGAAATTTAATACTTAAATTATATATATATATATATTATATAATAAATTTATTTATTTTAATGATCGGTTCGGTTCGGTTTTTTTCGGTTCGGTTTTGACCTATAACCGGAACCGGAACCGAAAGTCTTGGTTTTTAAAAATCAAAAACCGCAACCGCCGGTTCGGTTTCGGTTTCGATTTTTTCGGTTCGGTTTTCACCGATTTCGGTTCGGTTTCGGTTTCAATTCGGTTTTTTGCTCACCCCTACATAATAGTATATTGTCACACGGGGACCTGTTACTTGTCAAATGTCGTTTCCTTTGTGTTACACCTTCTTCACGTTAGGGTTTTGTTTCACCTTTAAAATGACAAATTGATTTAGTGCCATTTAACCATGAAACTACAGTGAATTTAACGTTGTTATATTATTATAGTTATTATAATTATAATTATATATGTAAATTAAAAAAAGTTTAATATTTTTACGTTGTTTTTTTTCTAAATTTTAATTTTGTAAATATACAACCCTGTTTGAACAAGAATATAATCGAATAGAAACGTTGATTATGATAGCTAAACATGATCCTCCGGCCTGTTCACTTAATTTATTCACCAGCCGTGTGTAATTGAGTTATTACAAATCGATTGTCAAATGAGAATCGTGATTAATTATAAGCATCTAATTTTTAAGTTGAATCAAAATTTGAAACGATTGAAAATATATTTTTACCATTAAATTGTTACATCACGGTCAATAATTTTGTTTGTTTGCGAGTTTTTGAAAGATGCTAAGAATTAAATGTTTACTAAAATAGATAAGTATTTATATAATTAAATAATTAATAACAACCACTAGGAAAATAGTGTACGTCTATGTGTAATTCAGTAAATAAAAGTGTTGAATTAAATACACATTTGTTTGGTCTTGTAACTTTCATGTCTGGGCTTTATTGATCTTGATTCTTGTGGGCTTTCTATAACTTAGTGTAGAAATGGCTACACTATATTGATCTCATATCTAGTGGAGGCGGTGTTCAATTTCTTGTCCCAAATGCATTTCTTTTTCACCCACCCCAGCCTCCTGGTCCTCACAAGTCACAATCAAAATAAATATTTAATTTGAACAAAGGGATTGGCCCTCACAAGCAATTATAATAACCATCACTTTATATATTTTTCACGGATAAATAAAAATCCTAAAAAGTTTTTTAAAACCGCGGATAAGATGATTTAGTCCATAATTACTTTTACTGTCACCGATAAAAGGTTACAATCGCTTGACAAGGTTCCGAGCATTAAGAAAATAATTACTACTTATTTCTAACAAAACGTAATAGGTGCATGTGCATGCAGAATAAAACATTGCAGTCCATACAATTTGAGAAGAGTGTAACAGAAATAGCAAGTTAAGAAGTTTGGTTACCTCATAATGAACATCATCATCTTATTATATTACACAGAGCACTCAAAATAAAGACAAGAACAGGAAATATAGCCGTTACATGACAGCCTAAAACTACATATAGAATAGTTTTAAGGCCATTGTAAACATGGATTATATTGCAGAGACAGCTATCTTCATTCCAGCTTGACAATGTGATGGGAAGCTGCAGATAAAGAAGTTCTGTCCTTTAACAAGCTTGATCCTGTCATTCCCACTGGTGTACACTTTAGACCCCCCCGGCGTGCCGCAACTGTTGTAACCTCCTCCGTTCACCGCTACCACATTGTGAATTGATGGGTTGTATTTGAACACTGCAATTAAACAATTTCTACGTTTTAGCTAAGTTTCTTGCTGGCACAAAAGAATGTGACATGAACTTAATTTTACTCGGGATATGTTAACTTTCAACTCTCAATGGATCACTCGAATAATCCTATGAAAGGTTTTAAGTGATTTGCAATCGAATAATCTTATGTGAGATACTAAGTGATTTAGTTGCTTCCTACGATGTACATAGTCCTTACTTTTGAATATAAATAGAGGATTTTTCCGTAAATTTTTTTAAAGAGTGTTGAAAAATGTTGAAAGGAGAATATAATTGTGCTTATTACGTACTTATAAGTTATTTATTAGATAAACCAGACGGACAGTTAGATTGTAGCACATACCGAGCACATCACCAGCCCTAAAGCGCTTGCCTTTGGGCCATGAGCCAGCGCTAAATGTCCAACCGCCAGGGCCTCCGACGGTGTAGATAGCAGCTTGAGCTACTTGATATTGAAGAGCAACCAAGAAAAGCACCAAAACCACTGTAACTGCACTGCCTCTTCCCATAGACATCTTTAAAACTTTAGTATATTTTGTAATGACAGTGAAATAACTATAGTGTAGTGTGCTTTAAAGATGGAGTAGAAATGGATTGTTTTTGGGTCATTTATAACTTGATAATGAGGCAAGTTGGTGTAGTTGGGGACTGACCAAAATTTTGAACTACCACACTGAAATGAAAGTAATGGGGTGTTAAGATGTCGGTCACAGACTCACAATTTTATTGTATTATTCTTTGGCAAAAAATTTGACTATTAAGTGTGAGCATGAGAAAATAGATTGGCAAATACAAGTCATGCCGTTTGAAAATGTTCGATGAATAATGCTAGTTATCCATCACCCATTCCGCCTGGTTGGACTTTTAAATCTCTTTCATTTTTGCTCTCTCGAAGTTATTAAATTCGTAAAATTCTGAATCAATAATTATTTATTTATAAGTTAAAATTTGATTAATTTAATTATAAAAAATTACGAAATGGAAAGAGTATTTACGTAGATTTTGATTTACAAGTCACAATCCTTTTTCCACAAAAGACAGATGTCTTACTAGTATTGTAAAGAGACATGATCCTCCTGTCCCATTTTATTTCATCCTTATTTCTTTTTGAAACGTTCCAAACACTATACTTACTATTTTTAAATACTATTACACCATCTATTTCTTCACATTATACACTTTTTTTTATTAAATAAATATTATTACACCGACTACTTTTCTCCACTATTTTCAAATCTATTATTAAATATTGATATATATCACTATTTTACTTACTTTTGAACTAACTTTATTTTTTTACTATCTTTCTTTAAGATCCATGAAAATCAAATAAACTCACATAAATTGGACAGGCAGTACAAGTTTTCAAATCAAATTTGGCTTATCAAATGATGATAAAGGTCATGATTAATAAGCTAGCACCGTAGTAAATAGTGAAAGCACTATTGAAGCCACCAAGAGGGTTAGTAGGGTTACATACTCTTAAATAGCATTAATATTGATGCCACTGCAGCTAGAGACCAAAGAAATAAATGCACTTTCTATGCTTTTTTATTTAACAAGTCACTAATCCAACTATCCAAGAGCGAGCAGCCGCCAGGTACATTTATTATTATGTATGTGACCCTATGTTTTTAAATTTTTTATGGACGATCTAACGGTAAGAATGTTAAGATTTATTGATTTTAGCGACGTGAAAAAAATATATTTAAATTTCTTCATTGCATATTTTAATAGTAAGACTAGTCAAATACTACTTATTTAAACTAGTCTTGTCTCGAATTATCATTTTTTTTAGCGATCAAAACTAAGGATATTAAGATATTAATTTTAGTAATCTGAAAAAAACATAAATAATATTTAGATTTATTTATTGTGTATTTTTAATAGTCAAAATAGTCAAAGTAATGCTTATTTGAACTAGTCTTGTCTCGAGTTAACATATTATTTTTCTAATAGATTTTTTGGACGATCTAACCATAAAAATGTTGAGATTTAATGATTTTAGTGATTTGAAAAAATAATAATAAATATTTAGATTTATTTATTGTGTTTCTTTAATAGTCAAACTAATCAACCTATTAATTATTAAAATTAGTCTTGTCTGAAAGTAATATTTAATTTTTTAAATATATTTTTAGACGATTTAATCGTAAATGTGTTAAGATCTATTGATTTTTGTGATTACAAATAATAATAAAATATTTAAATTTCTTTATTGTTTTCTTTTAATAGTTAAAGTAGTCAAAGTAATACTTTTAAATTGGTCTTGTCTCGAACTCAATTTTTATTTTTTTAATATATTTTTCAGTGATAATGTTTATGTTTATTGAGCTTAGTGAGGTAAAAAATATTAAATTTATTTATTGTATTTTTTATTAACTAAAATAGTAAAAAAAGAGATATATATTACTAAATTAATTTTGAATCGAATAAATATGAATAATTAATTTATTATTAAAAAATAAAATTTTGAGAAATTGGTTTTGAATTTTCATTATCCCGCTCTATTCTCTCAAGGTTAGTCTCTCGTTCTCTCTTTCTCTGTGTAGCTCAAATGCTTGTTTATATAGTTTAATGTATACTAGCTTGTATCCCGTGCGATGCACGGATGAATTTTTTTAATTTTTTAATTTTTTAATTTTAATATTTTTTAATGATTTGAATTTATTTGTATTTGTATAATAATAATTTAAATTTTATTTAATATTATATGCATATGTTTTTATATAATTTATTTGTATTTATATTTTAATAGGATAATTTTTGTTTGTTTTGTATAGAGATATATTTTACTTAGGAGATTAATGTGAGATATTTTAGTTAGAAGATTAATATGAGATTGTATTTTAGTTAGAAGATTAATATTTTAAAATTAGACCCAATAATTAATCAATTATCCGGCCCAAATATCGACCGACTACCAAACTTTCAATGTTCTCATAAATTTTAATGATATATTAAATTAAAATTATAAGATAGACTTCAATGATATATTAAATAAAAATTATAGGATAAGTTAGATTCGTAAAATAAAAAATAAAAAATATAATTTAAATATAATATAATATTATCATATCAACAGAATTATATTCTTATATAAAAGTAATGTTTATATTCTTTATAATTATAATGTTTATGAATTGTTTGCATAAAAGGAGGACTACTGGTGTTAGAATTGTATGTATGACTATATTTTTTTAAAATTTAACGGTTAAGATTGTTTCTATGGTTCACTTAAAATTGGACGGTCAAGATCTTTTCTATGGTTCACCCAGTACCAAACCAACTGACGACCAAAACTTTTAATTTTTCATCTTTAATAATATAGTATAGATTAGGATGGCATACTCAACATTGGAGTTACCATAAGTACATATGTGAAGGTATTGATATAATTAAACTCAAAAACATTTTACCGTATTTTTTTAGAGTTGAGAGGTCAGATTACCCTTACCACCTAAATGCTTAAATCAGGTTAAAAATTACTATTCATTCATATTACGCCAATTGCCCGCACATGTTCAACCACATCATGGTCATGTCTTTGATCTCTCAAAAATTTATAATTAAAATTTTAAATATCCAAAAAAATAAATGTTAATTTTTTTATAATTAAAGGTTTTGAATTATTAATTTTATTGTAACAAACATTGTTTTTAAAACCAAGTGCTATTGACTATAAAAAAATACTATTATTTTGAGACAGTTTATTTTAGGAAAAATAACCTCTCAAACTTGTTGTTCTAAATTGAAATCACAGAATAATTTTATTACCAAATATACTTTATTGTTAGAAAATAGTGAAAATCTAAATTAATTCACAAATTCAGTGTAAATTTATAAAGAGATAGATATGAATAAAATGAGATAAAATCGGAATCAGTTAGTCAATTATCACACTAACGTGTCCTTCAGCTTATATGTTTCTTAAAGAGGTGTCGTTTAACCTGATTTAAGACAATAGCTTAAATTAGGTTAATTTGATTTACATTTTTTTCTTTTTTTATATATAAAGACACTTATTAGATTCTTGTATACAACAACAGGCTGAAAAGAATCCTACAGATAACCTCCATATGTATAATTTTTAACATTTGTCTTTTTATTTCTCAACATGTAAGCTTTTCTACCAAGAACACTAAAGAAATACGAACAAAAGAAACAATTGCTTAGCAGTGATGTGTTAATTGTACCCAGAAATGAAGGATATGGGCAAAGAAGATTCACCTTATCGGCTTATCCACGTACTGCCTGGTCATCATTGATTCATTTCGAATTATCAAGATTTATAAATTATAAATTACTTGTAAAATGAATTATGGATCGCTTTAACGTTTAAGTGCTAGAAGGTCATTTCCCGCTTACGTTTGATTTACGTTTTTATGATGGCTCATAATCAACTCGGAAGATAAACAATATAATCTTACCTAATTTCATCCGTGACATAAAAAAAATTGAAATTACTAATCCAACACTAAAATCAAAGGAAAAGACAAGCTATAGATTTAATTATGCCTGTAAGACCTTACTTGCTTCCGACACTCCATCCTCAAAACAGAAAAATTCACATGTAGTCTAAGCTTGATTTTGTCTTTACAAATTTCCGGACAAGCAGGGAGGAAAAATACAAGACAACCGTTGAAAACTGAGGTGATAACAAAGTTTACAAGACAAAACTACAAAATGCATCAACTGAAAAAAAATGAAAAGTCAGTACAATAGCTTTGAAAGAACATGTCACCACTCTACTTCAACTTCCTACCATCCTACATACCTTTTCTTCTTTCTTTCCAAATAAAAAAAATTCATAGCTTCAAATTTAGTATAGATGATGTGAAAATTATGATTATATATGTTTTAAATTTTAGTTCATGAAATATTAAAATATATAATACAAAAGTAAATGATCAAATTTTGGAATACTTATAAATTTTTATTTTTAATACACATTATGATATAAAAGTAGATAAAATACATTTATTTATAATTTAAAGGTTGCCAATATTAAAGATAAAAATATATTAATGGGAATATCTAGAACACACATTTTGGATTTCATGAAATTTTTAAAAAATTTCATGATCACCAAGTCATTTCAGCAGGAGCCAACTCCTCTTTCATTACCTTAATTCCTAAAAAGAAAATTCCTACTGTGACGAAAGATTTCAGACCTATTAGGCTCATCAACTCTTATTTCAAACATCTCCTAAAAGTCTTGGCCAACAGAATCAAGCCTAATCTAAATCATCTAATTAGTGAAGAACAATCAGCCTATCTTAAGGGAAGAAACATCAATGATGGCATTTTGCTGGTAAATGAAATAGACCACTCCTTAAGCAAAATTCAAAAGGATGGACTGATTCTGAAGTTAGATTTTGAGAAAGCCTATAACTCTGTAAACTGGGAATGCCTGGATCACATCTTTAAATATATGAATTTTGGTGAAATATGGTGCTCATGGATCAAAGCCATAGTAGAATCCACTAGAATGTCTGTTCTGGTAAATGGCTCTCTCACCTCTGAATTTTCTCCGGGAAAAAGGTTCAAGACAAGGAGATCCTCTAACTCCCTACTTATTCTTGTTAATAGAAGAAATTCTTAGCAAAATGCTACTTTAAGCGCAAGAGAAGGGTTTCATCCAAGGTTTGAAAATTTCAAAAAATTCCTCGACAATTACTCATCTGCAATATGCAGACGACACCACCTTATTCATCAAAAATGAAGATAACGGTACAAGGGATTAAAAAAATTCTCCTCATATTCCAGTTCATAACAAGTCTCAAAAGTAAATTTTTCAAAAAGTCATCTATTTCAAGTTAATGATCATAATTATGATCTTCTTCATTGGGATTCTGTTATGAGATGTCAAATAGGAAAACTCTCATTTACTGATCTTGGAGCATGCGTAGGTGCTTCCCAAAATTAAATGTTTTCTCGAAACCTTTAGTGGAAAGAGTTCGTGCAAAACATCCCGGTTGAAAAAGTAGGATCCTCAGCTTATCAAGCATCAAGCAGAATAGTTTTGCTCAAATCTTGTCTAGACTCCATGCATGCCAAATTATTGGCTAAGCAATCACAAGTTACCCAAGAGCACGAGCAAAACTCTAGAACGCATCAGGAGATTTCTATGGGGAGAAGACTCACCTTCTGACAAAAGCCAAAAAAAATACATATCTTCAGTTGGAACAAGATTTGCAGAAGAAAGAAAGATGGAGGATTAGGAATCAGTAGCCTTGAGGAAAAGAATCTAGCTTTCATAGTCAAATGGTGATGGAGAATTATGAATGAAAGACAACAAAAGTGAAATATGTTATCAAATGAAAAATACAAAGTGAGACCAAGCATGAAGAGTGTATCAACGTTGAATATTTCTCCTATCTTCAAAGACTTCCTAAGTCTTAAAAATGAAGATAATGTTAGAAAATGAAAAGTTTGAGACATATTTTATATATGTTCTTGATGTAATTTCCAGAAACTAACGTTTGGAAGTTGTTCCTTGCTATGAGGACTTAAACTTTCATGTTTGGATCTAAGACATTTTCTTAGTGTAATCCATAAATAAATTGAGTAGAAGTTGCTAGTTTGAAATGGGTTTAAAGAGTTTGTCCCGCATAGAATATGTAATATGGGTGTGAGTGCTTTATATGCATGGATGTGCAAGAGTAGTGTCAACTATTAAGGCATGAAGTGTGCATGGTGTACTAGTGTGCCCTCGTCTCGCCTCGGGTCGGGTCGGAGGGCGATTTGGGCGAATGTCCCGGCGTCTCGCGTACGCGAGGCGACCTGGGCGAGTAATTTTATTACATTGTTAATTAAATTAATTATGGCTTTAAATATTAATTTAATATGAATATTGAGTCAGTATGCACAGAGTATGTATATTTTCTGTGACTGGTCAGAGATCAGAGTTTACAAAGAGGAGCTGGGTCAGAGTTTATTCATAAACTCTGATGGACTAGCTCGATCAGAGTTTACCGGATAAACTCTGATGGAACTGATATGGTCAGAATTTATAAACTCTGATGGGTCAAGTCAGAGTTTAGCAAATAAACTCTGGTGCATCTGCTGGTCAGAGTTTAGCAGATAAACTCTGATGGGCCTGGGCTTAATCAGACTTTAGCTACAACTCTGGTAACTGATTCTGATAAATATTTTATTAAATGCTTTTTAAGTCAGAATAATTATTTTAATTAATATTTTATCTGCTGTTACGTTTTATTGTATTATAAATACATAAAAACATTGTAGATAGAAGGACTGAGGTTTTTAACCCAATTTTGAGAAAACCCTAGCAGCCATATTCTGGGTCTACCACATACTTACAGATTTGCATAAGGTTTTCTGGGCGAACTGAGGTGCAGGTCGCTGTTGAGTACTACGTTTCTGTGAACGAAGTGATCTGTGCTGTTTTATCCTGGAAGTGATATTGCTGCAACCCAACACATCGTAGTGGGACAATAATCTCTTCAAGAACAGTCAAGACTTCTTGCAAGGCTTGGCGACTCAGCAGTTGTTTTGGTTCTATCAGTGTATGCTTAAAGCTTCTGTTAGAGCTAAGTATTCTATCTTTTCTCTTATCATTACAGTTACAAATTTATATATCTTGATTTACCTTCGTGATTTGTTTTGTTAATTGGTTAAATCTGCATGTTCTTGTTAAACTATTTATATAATTGCCCAATTGTTGTGTGTAGTTTTTAATTACGATCCAACAGATAACACCTTCAATATTCTCAATGAGTCAAATTGGAAGTGGTGTTTAGGAAATGGAAAATCAATTCTTTTTTGGAGTGATAGGTGGCATGGTACTGCACCAATGATCACATCTTTTCGAATACTCTATCATCTATTTAAGGTCAAAGATGCAACTATAGCAGACATGGTAAAGCTTGTCAATTCATCTCAGGTGCAAGCAGTGCCGGCCCTGACAAATTCAAAACCCCAAGCGAATCAAAAATTTGTGCCAAAGTCACTAAAAAAAAATTTACTCACAAACAAGCCATCTTCGCAACTTTCGAATAAATAAGCCATCTTCTATCTTATTTCTCCCCATTACCTAATTTTCGAGTGTAATATGAGTGTGTAAAATGTCTTTTATTAGCATCACGTAAAAAAGAATCATCATCAATTACCTGAACTCTTACTGGATCTTTCTCAATATTGAAGTCTATAAATTTGTTATCGATTTTATCCCAATTTCCAGGATCATAGATATCTATGTAATCATTTTCCTGAGTTTTGTTCTCATGGAGACCATTATCCTTTTTTTCGTTGTCAGGCAATAATTTCTCTTCATCAACAATTGGGTTCTCAGTATTAACCATATTTTCATCTTATTTGGCTTCTCCAATGTTAATATTTTGACTCTCACCACTAATATTAATCTCTTCATTATCGGTGGAAGTTGTTGATTTCATAAACCTAAGAAGTCCCCCACCTTCTGTATAATCTTTTAAAAAATCAATCTTTTTTTGATTGATTTTTCTTCCTTCGATTCCATATCGATGTTTTTTCATCCTAACTAAATGTCACTGTAATTAGGGATTTGGAAGCCAATGATAATAAGAAGAGGAAGTGTTAGTTTTTACAAAATATGGAGATTGATATTTCATATTTACATATCTTTAATTTTATTTTGCTTCTTTACATAAACAAAAACAAAAAAGAAATTATTTTGGCCCTAATTATTATTATTGTTATTTGGTTTTTATATCTAAAAAAATTTGGTGTTCTTTTATAAAAATATTGTGTCCCTAATTTTTTTTTTGTGCATCTACATATATTTTTTAATTTTTTTTCACTCTTTTATAAAAAAAAATGTGCCCCTAATTTTTTTATTTTTTTGGTGTTCCCATTCAAGAGCATAAGCCGTTTGACCTCAGGGTCGGCTCTGGGCGCAAGCTTTGCAGAAATGGAGAAGACAACTTAAAGGCTGAGAAATAGAAGCTGAACTCAACTTAATCAAATTAATTAAGTTAGTGAGGATTCAAGAAACAGATGATCAGCTGATTTGGGTCCCTAGAGGAGGACAATACTCAGTTAGGTTTAGGCTATGAAATGCTCCATCATAGTATCATCACTCAAGGTCCGTGGAATATTATCTGGTCAATAAAGATCCCTCTCAAAATAAGAATTTTCCTATGCAAAATAGCTCACAACATTCTTCCAACAAAAAAGTTTCTAGTCAAGAGAATCTCCAATAAAAGTCTTCTATAATAAAAAGTTTCTGTTGTTACACGTTTGTTTGGTTATACCTATCAATCAAATGATGTGAAAATAAAGGAAGAGAAAAAATAATATTCATACATACACAAGTCAACTTTTCATTGAAGGGGAAAAAAAACTTATATTACATAAAAAATGATGCTTTTAAGGAAGAATTACTTAACTAAACAAAATGTCCTATCGAAGCAATTTAATTGTAAAAAAATTTGCAATAACAAATAGGGGTCCGAGATAATCCGAACCACTTAAATCGCATCCTAGAAAAACCGTTATTAATAGTTCGGTTATCCGGACCGTATAGACTTAAATGATTTGTAAAAATTATTTAGTGGTTAATCTGGACTGGACCGTTTCAATATTATATATAATAAATAAATAATATATATTAATATAATTAACTAAAAAATAAATATTTTACATCTAAGAATAACTTTTTTTATAATAAAAATTTAAAATTCTGCTTTATCAAAATTTTGTAAATGGTTCGGTGATATTTAGGCTACTCCTCATCGATATGAAATTAAATATATTAATATTTCAGGTAAGTTTTTTATTAAAACATATGAAAGTGAAAAGTTAAAATTATTGAGTTTCTTTCGATCTAGCATAAAACGTTCAATATTATGAAAAAATTAAAGAATTTTTGAAATTATGATTTCACATGACTTAAAAGTATTACACATAATTTTTAAATACGATAATTAATTTATAAAATATTAAATAAAAGTCAAATCGTGATTCAAAACCAGACCAAACTGTTCTTAAGTGGTTTGGTTCGGGTTGGTTTTAAATTTTATTGGTTCTGTTTCCGTTATTATTGATTTGGTTCAAAAAATTGATGAATACAGACCAAACCGAACCATGAATACCCCTAATCATAAACCAATGCCACAAATTGTGATGGTTATACAGGGAATTGCATTGGTTGTGCATCTGTTGATCGAATGAAGAATCTGCAACTGTAAGCATTTCTGGGTCCATTGTGTCCCCCTTCTGAAATATCGAATTGAGAGCACTTCCACGATGTCCATTTAGAACCATCCTTACACTTTAGTAATAACAGTAAGTTCTTACAGTTCGATCTTTCCCCGCCCCTTGTAGCATGATTATTTGCAATATGTCTAGTCTAGTGGCAGCAATGATGAGCTCAAATGTAACCCTATATAAACTTGAACAAGATACTGCCGATGCTAATAAAAAGCTTAGCTCAGAACACTCGTAAAGTTCTTTCATCTTGAACTCTGAAATTAATCGAAAATAAACCACAGTACTCGAAGCCTTCGGCAGACGGCAGTAGGTAATTAGGAAGATAACAATGTATGAAGTGTTAGTTTTTATTTGTTAAATCTGAATTATAATTTCTCAATGAATAATATTCTGAATAAATAAGAATATGAATATAGAATGAATAAGATTATTTGGTAACTAATTTTTATGAACTATCTGAATGAGATTATTTATCAATTTTATTTTATAAAATAAAAAAATGAAATTATGAAATTAGTTTATAAAAATATTAAATTATATGTTTTCAAATTTTCAACTATTATTCATATATAAAAACTAATTCATATGCTAATGAAAGAGAGTTATACTATTTTCAAAATTATTCACATGTTATAAAAGATTTCAAACACATAATATAACAATAATAATAAACAATGTTTAAATTAGTAATTAAAAAAAATTATAAATAGAAAATTAAAAAAATTATATGAGTATAATTTATTATTTTTTTTAACAAAAAAATACAATTTAAACTTACATGGTACAAGTTATACGTGAATATTATAATAATAAAAATATGTGTATTGAAATGAGACATGGAGTGCGGGTTTACAATACTATGTTTACACATTACAATGTCATCACAGCGCTTCAACTAATTTTCATTTAAATCATTAAGAAAAAAAATTAATCATTAAGAAGAGTAATCATTTAAATAAGCCTATTAAGAAGGATTCAGAAGCAAACAAATGATCCCTTAGCTCCACAACAATAAGCTGGACTACATTGCCAACTAGCCACATGTCAGCAGCATTCTGCACAATCCAGGATTCACCAAATAATACTCATAAATACTACAAAAAGCTCCACAACAATAAGCTTGCAGAGAAAAGCAGCTATAGAACTACTTAACAATAAGCACTGGGCAACTAAGAGACGTTTTGTTTTACAGCATGTCAAAGCAAAAGAGAAAAATTGAAAGAGTAAAATATCTCTATAACAGAAAAATGGATTTAATAGTATAGAAGGGTCCTCTTTATGTAATTATAACTAACAAGACATGGCAACTTCTATGCTTTCACTCATTTAGTCTTAAGATAAAGCACAACCCTCTTGTTCTATCAGAAGAATGACCAATTGAGCATTGTGCAAATGATAGGCCGGATCTTAAGGGACACAGTGGAGGTTGACCAACCCTTAAAAAATGCTAGCAGGTATCATGTAACTTAGCAATCTCTCACTTTGTTGTACCTATGGCAAGAACTTATTATGCAAAGCAACAAGAGCAGGTTCCTCTTCTTTTGATTCAAGCAAGTCCAGTAACATAGAGGTGGTAGATGCATCTGTTGAGAAGTCGCGAGCACGCATCTCATCTATGAATATGCATGCTTCATTGTACTTGTTATTTTGAAAACAACCGCGGATAAGAGTGTTGTATGTAACATCGTTAGGCAAGTAATCATTAGCTTCCATATTCACAAACAGTTCATTCGCATCATCAAATAACCCTTCATGACAATATGCTTGGATCATCATTGTGCATGTCTTGACATTAGGTCGCAGACCTTTCGCAGTGAGGCTATCAAAAAGACTTCTCGCTTTTTCAAGATGTCCATTCTTGCTTAATCCGTCAATTAGAGTACTGCAAGTGCATATATCAGGAGTTAAACCAGCGCATAACATTGTCCGAAAGAAGGACAGTGCTTCAACAGCATAATGGTTGTCACAAAGACCATGCAACAAGATATTGCATGTCACAGTATCTAGTTTAAGACCTTTGTTATGCATCATCTTCTCCTTAAAAAACTTGCGTGCTTCGACATGTCTGCCAGTATGAAAAAAACCTTGCAATATAGAATTGTAAGTCACAATAGTTGGTGTCAAGCCTTCATGTGGCATTTGTTGCAAGAGATCGATTGCTCTGTCCACTTTCAGCTTCTTACAATATCCATTAGTTAAAATATTGTAGGTGAAAGTGCTGTGCAATATCCCCTTACACCTCATGGTTTCGAGCACTGCTAATGCTTTATTAACTTCTCCTCTCAAGCAGTATCCATCCATAAGTGAATTGAATGTGATCACATTAGGAGATAGGCCTCTTTGAATCATAATATTTATCACATCCTCGGCATATATGGTTTGAAAATTAAATTTGTTTAACCAAACACCATATATAAGTTTGGATTATGCGGGCTTAGAAATCCTGAACCAGATGACCCGTAAGTTATGTTAGCTTTAGGTAATTTGATTTAAGGATTCCGTGATGTTTGAGCTATCTATTTTCATATAAAATTTTCGTTATGTTAACTTTTATATAAAATTTATATTATAATGATTAATTTTAACTGCACAATCGGTCTGAAAAAAATTAAAATTTTAAATTAGTCAACATCATTGTTTAATTAATATATTTGAATATAAAAGTATTAAATTTGAGAATTTAAATTTGTCAATAATCAATTTAAAATTTGTATAGATATGTAATAATACACTTGATAATTAACCTTTTTTTAAAGAAATAAGTATATTTTTTTTAAAATCTATCAGAAAATTATATTACGGCCTTTTTTATACATTGAGACTGTAACTCTTAATTTCAATTTCCCAGAAATATATAACCATCATGTGAGATTTTATATAAAAATTTGAACAATTAAAATTATATACTGCCGATTGATATTTGATATATTTATATTTTAAATTTAGTTAATCAAAGATGATTCAAAATTAAATTTTTTAAATTATATTTAAAAATTTAAATTAAAATATTTGTCACGTTTATAACTATATTTATTCGAAAATAGACAAACTCGAGAATCATTTAATTTAGTTCAATTTCCACTTCAAAAAATCTGATATTGGAATTTTTCACTTATATTGTCTCCGAAACTCGGTCAAATGCCATTCAAATTTTGATTTTTTTATATACTTAGTTTTGTGGAGATTCGATTATTTAATTAAAATTTGAATCACTTCATACTTTTCGTTAAGTTCATTCATAATATGATTCGTATTTTGAACCCTTTCATTTATTCATTGCTATCTTTTTTATAGCATTTTGATTAATCAATAATTTTTTTTATATAATATTGATGAATTCAATTCTAAAGATATTTTCATTTTTTGATATGTACCGGTTATAAGATCAATAAATACATTTAATCATGTGTTAATTAAGTGTTTACTTTCATTACATCTCTACTTAATTATACCATCTCACAGTTTGATAACATTATCATTAAGTTCGATAATATTAAAAATAGAAGTTTATGAGTAGGAAGAATTTTCATTATTAACATAATTTTGTTGGATATCGAATTATGGATGTATATTTTGAAAATTTTGTATGAAAGGAAACTGAGAACTCCATGATACGGGAAATACGGATTTAGATATGATAAGTGAGAATTTGGAATTTGAGAATTATAATTTGAATTTAATGGGTTGAAAATTGAGAATTGTCAATATTCGAATTTTGGACATATATAAAATAATGATTTGAAAATTAATATGAATATTGGAGAAGTGAGAATTTTATGGATTTGAATTTTGTGAGTTTAAAGGTGAATAATTATTTGGATTCATTTTTTATAAGAAAAAATAACTTATTCGAATGCCCATATTATTCAATTGGATATACACATATTATGTCTAATGTAACTAATTTTATTCTTCAATAAAAAGACAAGTAAAAATTTTAAATTTATATTTGATCGAATTATTTGTTAAACATAAGTTATAGGTTATTAAAATTATAAATTATACTTGTGAGAATAATTTTCAATGAAATAAAATCATAAAAATTGAAAAAATAGCTTATATCAATTTTTGATTGTAAATTACTAATTTAATTTATTATAAAATAACACACACACACACACAGATATATATATATATATATATATATATATATATATATATATATATATATATATTAATTTAAAGTTAAATGTCATTTTAAATTTACAACATCAAATCCAAACACATGCATATCATAGAGTATTGATTTGCATTAATAGGCGGGAAAACAAAATAAAACAAAACATAAATCACACTCCTCCGCTCTCCCACTAATAAACACCCAAAACACTTCCGGCCATGAGACCCGCCGGGATCCGACGGAATAAAGACTCATTCGCCGCCGACCACCGCAAACCACCACCAGACCCATTTCAATACAACTACTCTAATCATCGGGATTCTGATGTGAGTTTATGCAGTAGTCGTCCCTCAATCGCATCTACCACTCGCAATCCTTCGGTACCTATTTCCGATAAGTCTTTTCAGCTCTCAGCTATACGTACAATTAATTCGTATCTATCTTTTCATTCTGCTAACTTTTCTTTGAAACCCCCTTTACCTTCTGCTAAAGATATTCTTGAAACCCTAAAATTGATTTTAAAGAATCTTGATTTCCCGGTGGGTGGGGGTAATAAGTTTGAGGATGACTTGTTTGGTGTTTTGAAGTTTTTGGGTTGTCCGATTAAGTTGAATAGGTCTGCGTTGAAGGCTCCTGGTACCCCACATTCTTGGCCTAGTTTGTTAGGGGTTATGCATTGGTTGGTTCAAATTGGGAATTACGATGAGGCCACCAAAGGGCCGGGGTTGGAGTTTGAGGAGAATGGTGTGTTTGAGTATGCGTTGAGGAGTTATTTTTATTATATTAGTGGGGATGATGAGCGTATGGAGAGTGAGGATGGTTTGTTTGTGGACAAGTTGACGAATGAGAGGATTGTGGTGGAGGAGAGTGCGAATGCGTTGGCGGAGAGTGTGAGGGAGTTGGAGAAGAAGTTGGAGGGGTTGAAGAATTCGCCTTCGGAGAAAGAGGTGTTGGAGGAACAAAGGAAGTTGTTGGAGGAAGATGTGAAGAAGTTTTATACGATGATTGAGCAGTTAGACGGGCATATTGTGAATGTGCAGAAGAGTTTGGAGGAGAAAGAGAAGGAATTGGAGGCGAAAGTTGTGGAGAGGAAGAGGATCTGTGAGGAGAATGAGGAGTTGAAGGGTAGAGTGGAAGAGCAGGGGTTTAATGCACGAGATGCTGAGAGGATGAAGAGGGAGTTGCAGGCTGTTGAGAGGAATACTGGGGATGCTGAGGCTGCAAGGAGCGCGTGGGAAGAGAAGTCTTGGGAACTTGAGAGTGAGACTGGGAAGAAGTTTAAAGAACTCCAGACCTTGATGATTGAATGCAACCAAGCTATCAGGAAGTTCGTTTTTTGTTTTGCTCACCATATCATGGTTTTTTTAATGCATATTTTAATCGCTTTAGATTAAGTAGCTCTAGTTTTGGTTATGGTATATATGATAATTGTGTATTGGTGAATATAGAACAAGTTTCTGCATATATATATATATATATATATATATATATATATAAACTCCTCTCGCATATGAGAACTATGGTGTAGTCCATACAAATTTCTATGCTTTGGGGTGTTATATATGGGAATTAGTATTAATTGTAGCTAAATCGTATATTAAGGTCTCTTATCCGAGCTGCTGGCCCTCCTTTAATGGAAGATAAATCCAGTACAATCCTATATATTAAGGTATCCACATGTTACTTTTCTTCCCTTTAAGTATCGCACTACGTAAAATATACAAGATAAGTAAGCGAAAACATACATGTTCTGTTAGACTTTCTCTAGCTCCCGGATTTTACATTTTATCAGAATCCTCTCATCACTTTTAAAGGAAGAAATCCATATTCGATGCCCAAGTGAATTTACTTAATCTGTTTTCTTTGGTGATTGTGCTCCTTTATTACATTTCTTGCCTGATTGAAGTTGCAAGAAATCATTTTGTGGTTTGCAATGCGTACTATCACTAAATATGTTCCAGTTAAATACTTTAAAGTGTATTTAAAACATCTCTGAGTTTTTTATACGGGCTCAGAGAAAAATATGTGAACTAACAAAGATTACCAATTAAAGTTTCTGTCTCTGAACACTTGATAAATTTAAATGATCATTGTGACTAACTTCTGCTGCTTGATCAGAAGAAGAATCCTTAATGTTATTTTCTTTATTGTCTTTTAGAGCATTCTTAGGAAGATCACCTGGGTTATCTTGGAAAGTAGAAGTGCCTCGATTTGGATAATTATCCGTCGATGAAAATAAACATAAAGCTACAAACACTGTTTTCTAGGAAAAATGGACTGGTATAAAGTCAGTTAGCTAATAGAGGATTAGGTTAGTTACAACGGAGGTTTTCTAGCTTTTGGTTGTGTGGAAACAGTGAGACAGTCTAAAACTTGGAATTTGTCTTAACTTAAGATCCTGATGAATCGCACTGTGTATGTAAATAGATTATTAGGAAATATTATCAATTACTCGACCAATCCTCTTTAAGATTACCTTTGTTTAGTGCTTTGAAATATGGTTCATATCCATATGTTGCATCAGTATATCTGTTAGTAAGCTTACCAAGTAAAAGACAACAAAAACAGACGTATAACTGAAATACCACATTCTTGTGTGAGTGATGAGGTTTAAAGAATTCCAGAGTTTGATGATTGAATGCAACCAAGCTATCACAAAGTTCATTTTTTGTTTTGATCACTATACTGTGCTTTTTGATTTTATTGCATTTCTTACTAGTCACTTAAATTAAGTAATTCTTATTTTAATTATGGTTTGTATGATAATTGGGTTGGTGAATTTAGAACAATTTCTGCTTATATATGAAACTATTTTTGAAAACAGGGACTAGGAGGTGTTGTCCATAAGAATTCCTACGCTTTAGAGTTTAGAGTGCTATATTTGTATCTACATGTTCTTAGAGTAAGGAGTTTCCGGATGTATTAGTTTGTGATATGCATATGTAATCAAGACAATCTTTTTCATCCTGCATCATCCTTTCTCATTGATATATTTAATGTTTTATGTGTAATAAAGATATGTGATATAATCAATTTGATACAATTTGTATTTGTTCTTTCGTATATGCAGATTAAAGCTTGGAAATGGATTTCAGTATGAACTGAATGCCAAAGGTTCCACACCTGCAGAGGTGCTAGGGATAGACTACAAATCAAAGCTTAAGCCGATACTTGCTTCATTGGCTGACGAAACAAAGAAAAGTTCAATGGTGAAGTTGGAAGAGCAGATATCTCTTCAGAAACTATCCGTTGAAGCTGCAAATAATATTGAAGCTAAAAGGAATCATATCGCTGCCCTTCAATCTCATATTGATGAAGTAAGTGCCAATTGAATAGAATTTTCTTCAAAAAAAATACTTTAAGACTTTTTTGTGTAATATAATAAGTGCTAAGTGTTTGAATTAATTTTATTATTATTATTGTTATTATTATTATTATCATTATCATTATTATTATTATTATTATTATTATTATTATTATTATTTCACTGACATAGATATAAACATATTTCATATGTAATTTAGAATACAAATGAAGGTATAGGAATATTTAAGAAGAAATTACAAAAATATAAGTCAACTAAAAGACGAGCAAGTTTCACATGTATATCACTAATACTTTAGGTTGATGTACTAAATCGTAATAAATTATTAATAAGATAATTATACGGAGTATTTGCTTGTAAAAACTCCCACTTTTTAATATTTTGGAAAGTTGCACCTATCACTTTTATTTGATCCTTGATGAATTAGACTAATTGTTCCATCCGATCAACCAACTATTAAGCTGTGCATATATATGACTAGTATATTCTGGCGTGTGAAACTTATGGAATCCACAATGATCAAGTAAAATAACTTGAGCTTAAAGAAGAAGAAACCAAAAACAAGAAGACGTGATTTAATTTTCACGAGTATTTGTTGGGAAGGGACCGCAAATAAAGCAACATATCTCTACTTTAGGAATGTGTTTAGGTGTGTACACGATGTATTTTCTTCCGTTACACATTATTGAAATGCAACCCACTATATGAATTTATTTACCCATTTTTTGAGCAATATATTCCAAGATTTTGTATCCTTCAAGAGTTGAGTCAATTTCGCATGCAAGAAAGTCAGTGTTGAATGTACTCATGCACCGCCTTAATAAGAATAATGATAACGTAAACAAGAATGTAGTTGTTAGAGTTGGGGATGACTTTCAGTACTCAGTGTTTAGATTACTTGTTTTAATGTATTTCGGAGATAAGTTGGAGGAGAAAGAAATTAAGGAGATTGAGGAGGTGCAAAGAGAGCTTTTGTTGAATTTAGGGAGCTTTAGTGTACATAATTACAGGCCAAAGTTAGGGAGGGTTTTGTTTAATAGGAGATGGTCGGAGTTGTTTCAGCTTTGACGAAATGAAGAGAGTGCGTTGGTTTCATTGATCAAGTCTCGATTGGAAAAGTCCCAATCAGGAGGTGATCAAGAAGAGGTTGTTACAGCATATGTTGATACGTTGTTGAAGTTAAAGCTTCTAGAGGAGGGGGGCTAGAAAGTTGAGTTTTGGGGAGATTGTTAGTTTGTTTAGTGAGTTTTTGGATGCAGGGACGGATACAACTACGACAGCTTTGCAATGGATTATGGCTAATTTAGTTAAGCATCTTTCAGGGGAAAGTTTATGATGAGATTGTGGCTGATAAAAGGGATTATCCGGGATTTGGGGAGAAGGGAAAATGGTGGTGGAGGAGGAGGATTTGCAGCGAATGCCGTATTTGAAGGGAGTTGTGTTGGAGAGTTTACGAGTTCATCCGCCTGCTCATTTTGTGTTGACACATTTTGTTACTGAAGAAGTTGAATTGGACGGTTATGTGATGCCGCAGGAATGGGGAGGACCCGAAGGTGTTGGATGATCTGATGGAATTTGAACTGGGGAGGTTCTTGAATAAAAATGGAGATCTAGATATTTTTTATGTAAGGTGGACAATTCCTCAATATCTTGTTCATTCACAACAAAAAAAATTCTTTGTGCGTCGGTTAAAAAAACATGGAGCAGAGGGATCAAGATGATGCCTTTTGAACTGGGAGAAGAATATGCCCTCACTTGAACTTGGGATTGCTTCATCTGGAGTTTTTTGTGGCGAATTTGCTGTGGTATTTTGAGTGATGGCTCCTGATGGTGTTCCTGTTGATCTATCAGAGAAGCTAGAGTTCACTGTTTTCATGAAAAATCCCCTACTTTCTCACATATCTCCTAGGTCAAAAATGTATAGGCTGCCTGCTCTGCTGCTATATTTCGGAACATTATGAGTTTATATGTTTGTACTATGTTTAGTTATTAATCTTTTAGTGTAATTTTATATGCGGTGTTTATCTTTTTCTTCTTTCTTCGCTTTAACATGGATTTCAGTATCTATGATGTCTTAGTTTTTACAGAAAAGAAACTTATAGTTATAATATCACCATATGAATATAATATTATCACTGGGAAGGTCCTGGTGCACAGAACTTCACAGACAACAAATATTTGACTGTATTGAGATAATTACAAATAAATATTTAGTTCTCAACAGTACATAAGAGCACTGACTACTTCAAGAAATCAGCTTTGTTGGATCTTTTAATCTTGCTATAGAGTACTGAGGAACATCTAAATTTAATTAAGGTTGAATGAGAGATGGTAATACATTAGACTAGGACCAATTTAGTCACATTTTCACGTGGTAATTTCCTTTGGCATGTTGAAGTGCCTGTTTATCTTGAACAGCTCTTTACGAGTTGCATATGTCACTGTGTAAAGAAGACAGCAAGCTTGAGTTAGTGAAATTTTGCTAGAATTCCATATTTTAGTCCTATAATCTGTATTGTGATAGCAATTGTGTAATATTTTCATATTTGAATGGCATTTAGCTTGAACTTTGGGGCTGCACTATTGAATTGTTCGCATATCTACTTTTCTTAGTTATATATGGACTGTTTTTCCCGGTGACACCTAAAAATGAAATTTCAGATGTACCAGTGGACTAATTTGAGTTTCATCCCATCTGATACCTATTTGTCAGGTGGAAAATCAGTTGAACTTGCTCAAGGATGCAACTCAGGAGCACATTTATAGATGCATGACGGAAGCCAGAAAGTTGGTGGAGGATGTTGAAGCTGAGGAACAAAACATGGGTGTTGTAGAAAAAGAAGCAACTGAGCTTCTGAGGGTAGGCTCTTGATTTTTAAACTAGCTTTGTGGATTATATTGCAGACAATAAGCTAGTACATTTGTAACTATACTATTGAAGTGGATTATACCAGGCAACATCAGATTGACATATATAACTTCCTTTTTTGTAGGCCTCCCAAATGAAGTTTCAAGAAGCAATGGCTCAAAGCGAGGAAGAAGTTCAAATGTGTGCACGTGAATTATTAGCATTGATCGATTCTGTTTCAAAGTTCAAAGAGTTCATGACATCAACAATTTCAGATATGAAGGAGGATTATCTTAAAACTGTTGGTGCAATATCCGAAATTCATAAGAGCTCGTAAGAATAGTTTGGCAATGTATTTAATTTTAGTCACTAAATTGCATTCTAAATATCCTGTACTAAGAAAGTGTGGAGACTGTGTTCATGTTGTTTTATAAGTTTAGTAATCTGACAACTCAACTTCTAGTATTTTGTTATTAATTTGAATTTTTTTTGTTATGTGGTATTTTTCTATTTTGGATTATTTGGTGCTTCCAAGGCAATTAGCCAGATAATATCCATGAGTTAGTTTTTTTCCTCCAGTTAAAAGTTAAAGGTAATCACTTTAGTTTTTGTTAGTTAAAACTTGAATAAAAGAGTTACATTAATGAGAATCAAGGATGTAAGTTGTGGTTAAAGTGTATCTATACTTGTGGAGGTTTTGGGTTCAATAAGTATTCTCCGTCTTTTTTGATTGTTAACATTTTTGTGAGAGTATCTGATTTTAAGGTCCATATAAAGTATAGTTACATAACTTATTTTTAAATTATTTTTTTCTGAATACAAATTTAAATATTCAATTTTTATTCAAAACAAGAAAATTATAAAAATAAGTTATGTAATTATATTTTGCGTGTCAGACACTATCTGAAAAATGTTAATAATCAAAAGGACGGAGGGAGTATATAGCAATAAAGAAGAAAAAGTAAAAGTATTACATTTATAATTATAGATAAAAATATAGAATGCTTTATTTTTATTTTTTAATATAAAAATAGATAATTTTAAGCCTCTGCAAAACAACTTTAACAACCAAGAAAATACTGCATTTGGTTACATGCCAAAACTAATTTGTATTGTTCAACAATTAACATAAATATTATATTTAAATGAATTTTTATTTATTATTTAAGTTTGATATAATAGTTTTGTAATAAATAAAAAAAATAAAAAGAACCATGAATTTTCGTTAATAATAAAATCCTATCTAATAACGTAGAAAAATATATATTATTTTCTTAAAAAATTATCATTTTTTATATGCTTTCAATAAAAATTAATATAAATATATAAATAAAACATAGAAAAAATAGGGTTAATGAAAAACACCATCTTTTTTCTATAGTAGTGAGCCATTCAACTTGTTATATACAATACAACATACACATATAGTCATATACACAAGAAAACTTCCTCTACCATATGTAATCTTTGCGTATCAATTGTATCACAGATATAATTCTATTGTTGCTGTGCCACAATCAAATTTGGATATACTCTGTTTCTCTCTCATACAAACTCCTCTACAAACCAACTACATACACACTTTGTATCTATCTAATTCACAACTCCCCTCAACTCTTGCCTTAAACACATAAAAATCGAAACTTTTTGGGTCAGGCTTGTCTGCATTGAGACCCCAACAAGGGATTGAGAATTAGGGTTTGTTCTTGGCCTTAATTTACTCTGTTTTGGGGTTTTCAGGTTTTATAATTCTGTCTCTATATGTTTTAATTTTTGGTATATTTGCATGTGGGCATGAGTAATTTGTGATGTTTTGTTGATTTTTGATTCTGGGGTTTGTAATCTTGCTTGTTTCTTGTAATGGGTCTGAATTGTTAGGTTGTTTTGTTTTGATTTTGTGGGTATGTATTGAATTGAAGTTTTTAGTGATATGAGGGTCTTATTAGAAAGTTCTAGCGTTTAGGACTCAAAGAGGGTGTTAAAGGTTGTGGCTTTCTGTTGTTTGGAGTTGTCCATAATTGACTTTGAAGTATACATTCATACATATATATGTGTGGTATAAAGATGGAATAGGTTCGAGTTACTGTGTACAGGACAGTTGGTTTTCTATGTTATGATACTGGATTATAAGTAAGTTTTGGGAATCTTTGCTGTGGACATTAATTACGTTTTGAGTTTTGTGCCCTTTGGTAATAAGGGAAAGAAAGAAGAAGCCACATTTGGATTATAACTGTCAAGGCAAATAGTTTTGTCGAGTTATGGTGATATTCGTATTAATGAACTGGATACAACTTGGAGTTTTCCTTTTCTTTTAGTATGATCTTGTTTTGTACTAATTATGGAAAAAAGTGAGCCTTCGTTTGTCCCCGAGTGGTTAAGGAGTAGTGGAAGTGTAACTGCTGCTGTTAATACAAATCATTACCAGAATGATCATCTTACATTAAAGCCGACAAGAAATAAATCATCGGCAGATATTAGTGCCAATGATTCAGCACATTCACCTGTCTCTGATAGAACAACATCCTCTTACTTCCGTCGAAGTTCTTCTAGTAGTTTTGGTAGGACCAACCGCGATAGGGGCTGGGATAGAGATACAAATGAATATCGTGATAGGGATAGGTTAAGGTTAGGTGATCATAGGCATCGCAACTATTCTGGTTCATTAGGGAACGATTTCTCGAGTAGGTTTGAGAAGAATGGCTTTAGACGAACACAGTCTTCAGTAGCTGGGAAACATAGTGAGCCATTGTCCAGAAAAGTATCAGCTGACTTGAACAGTTCCAGCAACTCCTACAATGGCGGTTCCCGCCTTACTGGGAGTAGTTCCATCAGCAATGTACGGAAAACTGCATTTGACAGGGATTTTCCATCTCTTGGAGCTGATGAAAGGCAAACAGATTGTGGGATAAGAAGAATACCATCTCCTGGATTGAGTGCGAACGTGCAGAGCTTACCAATTGGGTATTCTACAGTGGCTGGTGAAGTTGGGTGGACGTCAGCCCTAGCACAGGTACCTGTGATGGTTGGAGGCAACAGCATCAATACATCATCTTTTGTCCAAGCTGCTCTTCCAAGTTCAATTTCTATGGCATCAAGCATGACAGCTGGCCTCAATATGGCAGAAACTTTGGCACAAGGCCCTCCTCGTGTTGAAGCTTCTCCTCAGGTAATATAATTGTTTTTTATTGCACGGGCCTTTATTGTTATATCTACTTACTTATTAAGCTTGTTTTATGATAGGTATCTGTCGAAACTCAGAGGCTTGAAGAAATGGCTATTAAGCAGTCTAGACAACTCATTCCGATGACACCATCCATGCCTAAATCTTTGGTGAGACTGTTGTCCTCTTATTTGTTGGTTATGTTGGTTCCTATATTATGTCACATTAAAACTTGGTGTTCTGTAGTATTTTGTTCCAGTATAAATATCCCGTTCCTGTAATTCTCGTACTACCCTCTGGCTTTCCCTTTTAAAAATAGTATTGTTGATATGGCTGTTCAATAGACTATAGTTGTGGGTTTTAAATAGACTTGCATTTTGGTTGAGCCCTTCATTATTAGCTAGCTGCTATTGGTGAGAAATATGTTGGATAAACCTCTTGTAAGTTGTAATCTTGTGTATATATATGTTAGTTTCTAAGAGTAAGACATGTAAAGGTCCAGTACTATGGTCTGTCAGTATCACAACTTAATATGGCTTTGTTTAGGCATACACAGTATTGCAATCAGTTAAACACTTTAGGTAATTTTGTTACCTCAATATATGTTTTTTAAATGTATGGTGTGTACAAGGGGAAGCCAGCCTTCTCATTGTTCTTGGTGAAGCCTTGATTGGCACTGTGTATTAGTAGGTATTACCAGATGGAAAAAATATAGGATTAATTATGTTCTCATCTCTTGAATTACAAGTTAGTTGAGCAAAAATAAAATCCTCTCACTAATTGATGCAATATTATATTTAGTTTTTGTTTTGGAGCCAATCTTCATGAAAGCAACTACACTGTTATATTTTGTATAAGTGAATAATGAAAAAGAGATGTTTGTTTTTGTCCCATTACTACATATTAATTTATAGCGTAAACCATAGTTTTTTTGTGAGGTAGAGATATTTTAAATGTATACAATATTTAATTAGTGATGCAGGACAATATATTAAAAAGCCCAAAGAGACTATTTGGGAGCAATATAAAAGGCTTTGGAAGCCCATTAGCTAGATTATTCTACAGTTAGTTAATTATATTAGGAATAGTTATCTTTTAGAGTTCTATTTTAATTAGGAAATATTGTCTAGTTCCCTATAAATTGGGATTGATTATTGTAATCAAATCAGACTATGATATTATTATTGTAAATATATTATTTGTGTTCTGTTTCTGCGTGAGATTACCTTGGCCAAAACCCTACCCCCCATCAAAGTGGTATCAGAGCCATCTTCCAGCCACCTACCAACCACCATTCAGCCGCCAGCAGCCACCCTTAGCTGCCAACACCTTCCGGATAGCCGCCAACAGCCACCCATAGCCACCACCAGCCATCTATAGCCGCCACAAGCCGTTAATAGCCACCTGCCAGTCGTTAAGAGCCATTATTTCTCACTTACATACTGCTGATTCAACCTATATCGCTTGCTAAACCTTTGTCCAATTATTTTTCTCTGAACTTTTGTCAAACACTTGGCATACGTATACAATACAGTCTGTTCTGCCCAGCAGAAAATAAGAACAATGGTGAACGCTAATGAAGTGAATAGTGCACTTGAAAAGCATATTAAAGAGCAAGACGAAAAGAATGCGGAGTTTAAACTTTCAATTGAAGACTTGAAGGAGCAGATGAACACTATGATTAGACAACAAACAATCAGGCAAAATAGTATCAATCAATTACTTCGTGAACGTGAACAGGAAAGAGGGCAGCCTCAACTCCAAAGAAATCGCGTAAAAGAGTCTCATGAACAAGTTAGAGGAGTAAAGCTAGAAGTTCCTGAATTTAATGGAGATACCCGTGGTGATGTATTTCTTGATTGGATACATAGTTTGGAGAGTTTCTTCGTATGGCATAACATGAATGATGCAAGAAAAATCTATTTTGCTGAGGCTGAACTACGAGGTACAGCTCGCATGTGGTAGGATAAAGAAAAGGAGAGCAATCGTCGTGTCGGGAGGGGCGAAATTTTGTTATGGGATGAGATGAAAGCTCTGATGCAGCGACACTTTCTACCAGCTAACTATAAGCAACAAAATCATATCAGATTCATCCAATTGAGGCAGTATGATCTATCTGTGGCTGATTACACTAGTAAGTTTTATCATTTGTCCACTCGTTCAGATTTTAATCTTGATAAAAGTAGCCTGGTTAACATGTATCGAACTGGTTTAAAGCCTGCTATTGTTAAGAGAATGTCTGGTAATCTTTATTACTCACTTACGGATATTATGCAAGCTGCTCAACAAATTGAGGAAGAATTGTTTGGTAATTTTGGGGAAAATCTTGTATCATCGTCATCTAGTGTTAATCAGGGGCGAGTTTCGCCTTCACGACAAAATCCGTACAACAAAATTAACAAAGTTCCGTCTGATAAGGACCAAAAGTGCTTTAATTGTCATGGGACAGGTCATAAATATTTTGAGTGTCCTTCTCCGAAAACAACAAACCCGGGTAGGAGGGTTACATTTGTAGAAAAGGAAGAAGAATGCCCACCTGATGGTTATAAAGAGACGACCGATGAGGAACAAAAAGTCTGTGGTGAGTTGGAAAATTGTTTCGGAGCTGTGAGGTCATCGAACTTGGGCACTAGAGTTGTTTGAGCACATCATCGTCAACAAATTTTTCAAACTAGAGCTACATGTCTTGGTAAACCATGCTCTGTGATTATTGATACCGGTAGTTGTACAAATGTGATATCTAATGATGCAATCCGACGGTTGGGTTTAAAAGTAGAACCTCATCCTGAACCTTATAATATAGCATAGCATGGATTGATGATACTAAGTTACGAGTTCGGGAGCGATGTTTGGTGACATTTTCAATTGGAAAGTTTAGAGATAAAGTTATGTGTGATGTCTTGCCTGTTAAAGTTTAAGTTTGCCGCCTCATTCTAGGACGTCCTTGGCTTTCAGATCGTGATGCACATCATGCTGCTCTATTGTCAGGCACCACTTATACTCTTACTTCTGCTCGCTCTAATGCGCCACTCAGCGCCAATCTTTGGTACTATATCGTGTTCCTTCTTGTTTTATTAACTCAATGGAGTCGAGTTCTTTTCACAGAGGAGATTTGATGCAGGACAATATATTAAAAAGCCCAAAGAGACTATTTGGGAGCAATATAAAAGGCTTTGGAAGCCCATTAGCTAGATTATTCTACAGTTAGTTAATTATGTTAGGAATAGTTATCTTTTAGAGTTCTATTTTAATTAGGAAATATTGTCTAGGTTGCTATAAATAGGGATTGATTATTGTAATCAAATCAGACTATGATATTATTGGAAATATATTATTTGTGTTTTGTCTCTGCGTGAGATTACCTTGTCCAAAACCCTAGCCCCCATCAATTAGTTTGGGGAAGAGAGGTGAGAATGAACCCTAGACAACTTTTAGCACTTAAAGAAGCTTTGCCACTGCTGGAACACTCCTGATTCTCATAAACCATTTTGATCTTTGTAACAAGCTTTTAGCTGATGGACATTTTGATCTATAGTTGCAGCATTAATTTTACTTCCCAAATATTACTTACCTTTTTATCTAATAAGATGTTCTTTCTCTTTGTAAAATACATAAATAAATGCCAAGTGCCGAGTGTGTATGTGTGTGTGTAAATGCCCAGTAGTATATTGAGCTATTCCTGCTTTTTTCTTCTGTCCGCATATAAGCTAATCTCATATGTTTTTTAACACTATTATTTGCCACCTCATTGGGATGTTTTATGATAATGTAATATATATAGCATTATTAAGTTTTGACCATCCTTGAGTCATCATAAGTTCATAACGACGGTTCTGCAGAGGCTGCAAGGAAAAGAAAAATCTTCCCTACATTGTAGACTGTTGATATGAAGTAGAATTTCGAAATCATTTTCTGAACAACATTCTCTTTTTTGCATTGCTAATTGGTTTTGTTGATGTCTATACCCTGCCTCTACCTGATATCACCTAATTAATGCTGATTAATGACTGGCTTAGCTGGACTTCTAGGATCACTAAGTATATTCTTTAGTATCATAAATTGATGAACTCTCTCTAAGTAACAATACATTGGGTACATTTAACTGGGCAAGATAATATGTTCAGTGGATAGCTTTCCGGTATCTTCTTTTGGTGTTACATTGGGTACATTCGAATGAGCGAGATACTGATCTTTTTCTGAAGTGGTAAATTTTATTTAAGAGACAGAATTATAATCTTAAGTGCATTCGGGATTTTTTAAAAACATTGGTGTGACAAGAAGCCAACTAAAGCACAATTATGTGGTGGCAATCCCATCTTTTCTCTGTATCCTCCTGGAAGACCTGCTATATATCATATCACAGTAATAGATTGTCATTGTTTTATGTTTATCCTCCTGGAAGTCGACCTGTTATCATATTACAGTAATATATTAGATCTGCAAAACATGTGTTCAAGTGTGTTTGCATACATTAATTATCATTCAATTACTATGTTATGATGTGTGAGCGGTTTTCATTATGGCTACAAAAAATAAAAGAAGGGTTTATTATTGGAGAACACATGGAAGAAAGATTATGGTTCTGTATTTATTTGTATATGATGGTTCGTTTCAGCTTTAAACAGAATATTATGACAACTCTCTTTTTAGTGGGAGAAATATGACGGATGGGTGAATTCTGTTGGTGGAACTAGGGTTTAATAAATGTCATTACAAGACATAAGCTAAACTGATATGGCCATGAAGGGATAATGTTCTATATTCCTAGGCCTGGTTCAAAGTTGAGCACATTGTAGTATTTTGTAATGGTGCCTTTCTATATTAATCCATGATGTAAGGAAAGCACTCTGGAGTTCATCTGAATTGTCTTGGTATTTGTATGAGACATGTTTCTTAATATGTTATCTGTTTATAAATGTCTCAGGTGATGAATTCTTCAGAGAAAACAAAAGTTAAGGTGGCCCAGCAGCAACATCAGGCCTCTTCTGTTCACCCGCTGCGTGGGACACTCGAAAAGTCTGATGTGCCAAAGACACTGAGCTTGGGAAGACTTCAAGTCCTCAAGCCCGCACGAGAAAGGAACGGTATTTCTCATCCAGCAAATGATAGTATAGTAGCAAATAACCCACTGACTACTTCACCAGCTGTTGTACCCCCTCCTTCAAGGATTCCAGTCAAGAACCCAAACCTTTTTAATGTTAACCGTAAGCCTGCAGCAATATTGGTCCCCACAGCATTGGAGAAGAAACCTTTAGCTCAGCTTCAGAGTCGAAATGATTTCTTCAATCTTGTGAGAAAGAAATCTTTGACAAATTCCTCTTCTGTTGCTGATTCTGTCCCTACTGTGTCACAATCTGTTCTGGAGCAGCCTAGTGAAACTCAAGCTGTTGCTCCCCTTCCTCGAGGGGAAGATTCTCTATTTGCATACCAATCTAATACGGACCAGTTTAAAGAGAACATGAATGCTTTGATCAGAAATAGAGACGATCGCAGTGGGCCTCAAAAATCTTGTGGCAACGGAGAGACTCATTCAAGATCTGATGTGATTCTTTGTTCAGAAGAGGAAGAGGCTGCATTTTTGCGATCACTTGGTTGGGATGAAAATGCCGGAGGGGATGAAGGCCTTACAGAGGAAGAGATAAATGAATTCTACAGGGATGCAAGTAAGGTAAGAGCTTTCTTAGATGCTGCTGGGTTATTTAAACAAGGGTCAGGAATCATATTTCTTTTGACCGTGTTAGATATTGCTAATCAGACTAGTGTCTTGGTGTATAGTAATTATTTATATTGTGTAATGAGGAACCCAATCATGTATTTGCTGTTTTATTTTGCAGTATATCAAGCCTGGCTCGTCCTCAAAGACTTCCCTATGATCTAATTCAAAGCCTGATAGCCTGCCAATCTGCAAATGGACATTTTTAATCTATCTTAAGTCTTTCACTGGGTTCCATCTTGTCAAACTCGAAGATGGTAAAGTTTCTTTCGGCTTTGTATGTTATTTTATCTCTGATGGTAAAAAATCTGAAGGGATCCAATGAGGCACATTAGAAAGTATTGCGATATCATGCGCCTTCTCGACTACTTGAACGTTCTGAGATTTAGAAAGACAAACATACAAAAATAGGATTTAGGTGTCTATGAAACTGGCAGGAACATTGTTCAGTTGCGCAAATTCTGAATATTTGATCGTTTCATTGGTTTTTTGGGAGGGGTATAAATTTTGAAGTTATATAGATTATGGTTTCCATACAAGTTTCACAGCCGAAAAGAAGCATTTTCTTTATTTATATTGCTCTTTTGCTTCGGTCTATAATTTTATCTTTTGCTATTTTCAACAGTACTTTGTTAATTTTGTGTTTTTTCCCTTTTTTCTTTCATAAAAAAAAGGTTGGCCATAGGAGCAAATGAGCATGCTTATAACATTTCTAACTCATTAGTAATCTGCACTATCTTATCAATTTTCGTATAAATTAAACGTGATAATAATGTGAAAGTTTCTTTCTATTGATAAACAACTCTAACTCATGCACAATAAACTCAAAAGAATATTTCTTGTGGTATAAAAATGGTAACATTGATTAGATTACAAAAAGCTGTAGCAATTGTAGCGCAAAACAATAATTTTAAAAAAAATTAGTTCTTATGATTTTTATCAAAATTTGAGTTGAATTTAAATATATTTTAAAGTCAGAAATAATTTTAATTGTAGATTAATATTCCTGAGGTTACCTCGCATAATTTTCCTGAGTTTAATAAAAATTCTCATATGAATATACGAGAGCGTTATTGTAATTACAGATAATTATATACCATTACAAAAATACTGAAACTAAAAAACACTTGTAACTTAGGTAATTTTGTTGAGGTGATATCATGAACTTTATTCTCTTTTAATTGTTAAGTTGACGACGCTTTAATGGTCTTTACCGTTTAATAAATAGTGTTGATTCTGGGAATAATATAGTATATTAAAAACTCTAAACTCACATATTAAAATTAAAATTTATATATTATACTGAATATCAATATATATTTATTCTTCAATCAACTTATCATCACTATCATCTAGGGTGTACATCAGTTGTTAAAAAATCGACCAACCCATTCAAACCGATACTATTTCGACCGATTCAAATCAATTTTTTCCAATTTAATATGTATTTGAATTGCAAAATCGTCAATTCAATTTAAATGAATTGGATATAAGTTTCAATTTTTTTGAACCGAACCAAACCAACTCAACCCGATTAAATATAAGGTAATTTAACAAAATAAGCAAGTATATTACATCATTCATAGGTTTGGATTTGGCTCAGAGTTTTAAAACTGTTTATTATTTAATCATTTACTTTGGGTGTATTGTAACTTAGATATTTAACAGTTAACACTTATTTGATATGTATGATTAAATGTGTTATTGACCTATGTTCAATTCATTTTAGAATTTCACTTGTAGTGATTCAATGCTATAATTATTATTTTTTAATAATAAAATATTTATTTTTATACCGTTCTTTTTATGTTTTAAATATTTATTAATAACCCATTGAAACCGATCCAAATCGATTAGAATGAATTATAAATTTATTTTGATAAATTAATTTTCCAAACTAATTAAATTGAATAAGATTATAAAAAAAATTCAATCAGCCCAACCCGATTTGTGTACATCCTGCTATTTTCGTTATCAATAATTTTTACTAAACGAACAATCATTTTTTCTTGGATAAATAAATACTAATTATTTTTCCAACAAATTCAATTAATGTCATATAAAATTAAAAATTTATTTGTTATGGAAACTCAAATCCAAACATGGATGATTGTGATTTGGATGGGATAGATTATTAGATTTCAAAAAATGAAATAGTAAATTACTATTTATAATATACAAATTAATGTCCAATATAGGAGTTTTACACAAAATAAACCTATGAATGTGTGATGACTTAAAAAAAAAAAAGGCCCGTGAATAGCACTGTAAAAACAATACACACAACAAATTGGGTACGATTACAGTAATTTGGGGGTTAGGGTTTTTAAGCAATGGGAAGCACCGCCGTTTCCGATAAGACTGAAGAACAACTCCGTCGTGAAATCATCGAACTCCGTCGCCAACAACGCGAGGTCTCATCTCTCTCTCTCTCTCTCCTGCCTCTCTTTCCCCCTCTCTCCCTCCCTCCCTATCTCTCTCCCCCTATCTCTCCCTCTCCCTCCCTATCTCTCTCTGTTTATGCATGTATTTATGTATGTTATTTTTCGCATTTTGATTTAGCTAATCAGCTTTGATTCTATTGTTTTTATATATTGTTTGATATGTGTGTGTAATTGGATTAACTATTGGAATGATGACAGATTACAGAGCGGCTTCGTGATCCACGGGGCATTCGTCGTGGAGGGTTATCGGGTTCGGGTCCTGGCCATCGCAGTTTTGTACCTGGTGGAAACAGGCAGCGCAATTTTGTGAGACCTCAATTTTTCAATTTTAGAAATGTTGCTTATATTGTGTGTTCTATTTATGTTTTAAATGTGGTAAAACCTCAATAAATTAGGTAACTGATTATCGAATAGTCTCCATTAAATAATACTTTTTTTGGGTCCCAAATATAATAGATACCATATTTTTTAACTACCGGATTAGGTCCTAATTATAATGGGTGCTGTGTTTTTTCAACTTTACGTCATTAATAACCTCAATAAATTAATACTCGACAATCTTGATTAAATAATACATTTTGTCGGTTCCGATTACAATTGATACTGTGTTTTTTTTAAACTGGGGTTGATTGATAACCTATGTTGGTTAATAAAATTCTTTGCTCGGAGACTACTAATATTTGGAGGCTTTACTGTTTTTCCGATTTAACTGAATGAATAAGTTGTTTGGTACAGGCTAATAGGAATGAGGAGAATCAACCTGCACTGAAAAGGCGGCTGTCTTCTGCTGTGGTGAAGGTGAGGCGTAATGCGTTTGATTTGCATTATTATTGAGCTTTAATTGGTTATGGTTCTTAGTTTTGGTTTATGGTGTTGAAACTGCGTGAAGATTGAGGACGGGGAGATTGTTGATGACGATGATGTAAAGGATACTGGAAACAAAGATTCTGCGGTGGAGGAAAGTGTTGAGGCTGTCGAGCCGAGCCAGAATGAGAGAATGAATTCTACTTGGCCCAGAAGGGTTGGTGATCAGAGGCCAAGAATGATGGTAAGAATTAAAATTGTGATTGAATCGGTTAATAGGGTTGTCAAGTTTTGTTTATTTCTGTTTCAGTGACATTTTTTATAGAAGGTTTTGAGCTTTTTCTTATGCAATAGGATTCTGAAGCTCCTCCAGTTCCTAGAGTATTGCCGAAAGACGAAGATCCAAGTTTAGTCAAGAGGAATAAGAGGATGCTTGGGCAACTTCTCGGCACTTTGGAGGTAACACTTAAGTTATGATACATCATATGTTGTTTTATATTAGAAATTATGCAATGGTGTTTCCATTTTTGTTTTGAATTGCAAAGTACTTTCAACTAACTCTGCAAGCAAGACAACTCATGACAGTAAGTTAATTGTAACAAATAACACATACTTCCTCCATCCCATTTTTCTTTTCCCTTATCCTTATTTGTTTATCCCGAAAATGTTGTCCACATTCATTATATATGGTAAACTAAGTGTTAGTTTTGTTAAGTTTTATGAAAAAAAATACACATTTTTAGTAAGTTTTAGTTTGTTTAATGTAATTGAATAAAGGGTGAAATTTTATCCGTGGACAAGTAAAATGGAACGGAGGGAGTAAATCTGTATAACAATTGGAAATTATGCGAGTATACCCGCTAACTGTATCTAATATTAAATTACTATTTATTGGATTAATATGTTTCCTATACCCGTCAGTATTCAAAGTTCTGTATATTTTATTTAGCAAAAAAAACACAAAAGTTCTGTATATTTTTGTTGTATTTATCTGGATAATTTGAACAATTATCATTATCATTACTAGGTTGTAATATTCTTTTTTAATATTTTTGATTTACATGAATTTTTTTACAGCGATTCAGAAAAGAAGATGCAAAACTTTCTGGTACTGAGGCATACATGCGAAGATCCGATTCTTTGAAAAGAGTGAGTACATATTGCAGTTTGCTTATTAAATTGTACCATGTGTGACATTGTGTGTATGGACTACCCGTGCGAGTGCAGAGAGCTAAGGGAACTGATCTTTACACTAAATATAACTGTTCTTGTGATTAAGCAACTGACCCACCTCACACTTGCATGTGCTTGGTTCTGAAGTAGTTAACAATGTTTTCTGGGTTTAATAGGGTTAAAAGAATAGGGAAATCAAAAGATTATGGATTAACCTTCGACAAGTAATGGTAGTACACCAGTTTGAGAGAGTCATGTGGGTGGAATAACTCTATTTTGTCACCCAAACTTGTAAAAATTTGAGTTGAAAGTTATCTTTTATAATTTTTCACTTCTTCTTGTACCTTTGTTCTCTCTCACCATCTCACAAACACAATGGAAAAAACTTGTTATTATGTCCCCACCGTTATCTACTAGCGCACAAAATGTGTAAGATAAGCATGTTTCCATGTTATGCATCTATAGATAATATGTAGTCATGTGTACTGAATGGTTGGGCACATGATGTTATAATAAATGTATTAGAATTTTGTTTCAGCTTTGATTGATTTAATTAACTGAATTCAGAATGTAATATAGAGAACTTTGTTGAAAGGGTGAGGTCACTTCCTTCCATTTTTCTAGCCACGTAATAATATTATCGCAATAATTATGACTATAAGGTTAAAAGAAGACTGCATTTAAAATCTCCCTTGTTCAGAGCTGCAGTGTGCAATAGACTATCATTGGACACTGGATAAGTAATGATAAAATTTTGTCCATTTTACATCAGTTTATATATGAAACTGCTAAAATGATTCAAATCTAACATAGGCTGAAGAAAAAGCACGTGAAGAAAGTGAAATACTGAGGCAGCAGGAGCGTGAACTAATTGCAGAAAAGAGGCGGAGGGATTTGGTTTGTTTTTTAACTTGATTATTATAAAGTTTTTCAAATTCTGGATTCTGATATTATTGCACGTTGTCTATTAGACTCTTAGAGCACGTGTTGCAGCAAAGGCTGAAGAGAAGGAGTTGGAGGTGTTATTTATTCGGTGGAGTGAGCACCACAGCAAGCTTGGGAAGTTTTTAAGGTATTCATAGAAATTTTGTCAGTATGATCAGTAAGGTTTTTATCATTTTTGCTACCCTCTACATTTCATCTCATTGTGTTGCTCATCTAGACATCTACTTATTGCTTATGCACTCATTTCTTTTTCATCTCAGGTTATTTTTTATTTTGGTCCAAAAGTATCCATATTCACACTTTTATTGAGCCGAAGATAAGTTTCGTCCATGTGCAGATTGCGAAGAAACTAAATGATTCTATATCCTGTGTTCCTACGTGTTTATCCTCTATTATTAATCTGTAAGTTTGTATATTATGTTGCTTGACACGCTTTTGCCTTTATTTGGCGGTCTGTTTGCTTCCAGGACCAAGGCAGAGCCTTCTATTCATTACTCATTTGCCAAACCATTGGATGAAGATGTAACTTTGGTTGAACAGCGGAAAGAACAGGTATCCGTATGTTTTCTAATAGCCAAAATTTTGTTGGTAGAGTATTTTAGTATTATGATTGTCATTCTTGGCTCCATATAATCCATGTTAGTGGATTATTACGAGTTGCTCAGAACCGCGGATAGTATTACAGTAACAGCCCTCATTTAAATGCTTCTGCCTGCTATGTGTACCTAGTACAAATTTAATATGTCAGAAAGATGACATATTAACATTGGCGAAGTAGGAAATTGGAACGCATCATAGTCAGTTTTAATTTTTAATAATAAAATAATAGAGATTATAAATAATAAAGCAATTACAAAATTTTCTTATATAAAATTAAAATTCAAAGTGACAAGTGAGAGTAGGTATGATGGGGAAGTAGTACAAGGCTGAAAGTGGAATACCCTACTTGTTAATCTAATATGACTAACAATATCATCTTTGAATTACTTATGTGCACTTGAGTTAAGTTGAGTATCTCACATATAAGTAGAGAGGATATAAATATAGCACATTAACATTGATTAAATAAAATGGCACAAGGATTGAGGATGATCACTTCCAGTTAGATCATAACACTTTATTTCTATAAAAGAAGGGCTATCTAGCATTTTAGCTCTCTTATCCGTTTCCATGATGCATCATGTCTTCAGTTTTATCACAAGTACAATTGTAGGAGGCCATCAAGCATGGCAAATCAATTATGAAAACCTTTTGTGCATGAAGTTTTGCACACCCTCAAATAAATAAAAAAAACAGCTATATTATCTCATACATCAGGTTAATATTTTTTTTATGCCAGCAATGGCCATTTAGTAACTTGTTCATGTTTTAGGGGTCAACAATTATGTGTTGTATGCCAATGTTGGCCTCTGCGCTGACTTAGTTGCATCCATTGAGTTCCTGGACACATTTCATTTGCTCCAAATTTGTATAGCAGCCGCTGGTTTAGCAGAAACTTGACTATTACCCTGAAGTACATTATGTGTTCCAAAATTGGTTATAAGATAGTCTGCCATATTCATCTTACAAGATGTTTGTGGCCAATTTTTATCTTTAATATATTTCTAGTGAAAGATTGATGTTGCTTGCTAAAACATTGCTTCATGTTCCTTTTTACGAAAATGACCTTTGTTGGCATCAAGGCGAAGCAGAAACTTGCTACATCACCTCTACTACTAGAGTGTTTAATTTCCAATTCCTTAAAATCCAGATATTTCAAGAATGGAAGGCTGCTAGGAGGGAGGAGTTATCGCAATATCAGAAACAGCTTGCTGAGCGATCTGTTGCGAATGTTGAGAAGGAGCTGGAGAGGTGGCAAAATGCAAGAAACAGCCGAAAGGGAAACAATGATGCATTGAATTTGCAAGAAACTATGGACCAAGAATTGGAGACCCACAGGCTGGAGCATGGACCTAAGAGAAGGAAAATTTCTGGTGGAAACAACAATGAAGATGAAGATGATGTTGAAGACATCAATGCCGGGGAGGATGATATGATGGATGATGTGCTGGACGTTGACGAAAGCAATGGAAGAGGCGAAGAAACGGTCAAGGCAGAAACAATTAATGGAAGTTCTGCAGCAGAAAAAAAAGAAGAGGTAGCCTAAGTTTTTCTGGTTTTGTGGTTGTATTATGCATGTTTAACCTTTGCTATAGTTGCTCGTTTTATACATTAACAAATATGTTGAGTTGATCAATGTCCTCATGTTTTCACATATGCCATATTTATTTGCATTCAAATATTATGTGAGAGTTATATTATATTATAATGTTATGCTATTCCCATTTCTGAATACAGATTCTTTTTTTTAAAACTAAATGCATATATTCTTTTTAAGACACAATGGATCAATGGTTATCTAACAAAATGCGAGGACTCTTAAGAAAGGGTGTGTCTACGAAAATACACTTTTGCATCCCTCTATCTTCTAGTAACGAACCAAACCTTTTTCACTTCAGTCTTATTTAATCTGTGTGTGTACATACAAATTTCGCATTTCATCGTTATACAAAAATCGAGAATTGCTTTATACCAAAAATGAAAGGAAATTGTAAAAAAGTTAAAAAGCCATTTATCCAAAATAAATGGTACTGCTACTTTAAAAAGTGTTCTTTACTTTTCTCTTAAAACCTTGTATCAAATAAAAATAGAGCTCGCACCTCGGGATAGTCGATGGAACTGCTGAGGTTGAGTAGAAAATAATAATGATAAAAAGATTTTTTTTTATACCGGGGATGTTGATTATGACCGTGTTGGGGATATTACATATGTTACTTATAAGTTAGAAATTACATAAAATTTTTAAGTTATTTATAAAATAAGCTAACGGATACTATATTTACAAATTTATTATTCCATTTTTTTACTGATTTTGAACATAAACTTGGGAGATTTCCTTTAGCACAATCTCAAGAAAAAATTTCTCACAAAAAATAACCCAAACTATTCACTCAAATCTCAATAAATGAATAATTTCTTTAAACAAATACGAGAATCTAATAACAATACAATAAAAATAATATATTTTTAAAATCGATAAATAAATAATTTCAACAATTGAATTAAATTCTCCTACAACAAAAATATTTTATATATGAAAGTGGATTTAACCCGACCCGATTAACCTAAATTAATGTTTAACTGGCCCAGTTTGATAATATAAACAGTAATACACTGTCATGTATAGATACATACAATACAATACACACAATATTGGAGCAAGAATGGATTACTCAGCGTTAACAAAAGCTTTGGCCTCCAAATCGTACGATAAGATCGCTGATATATGTAACGATCTTATGCTTCAGGTACATTATTATACACACACACATGTTAATATTTGTATATATACACTCATTGAAACCCTAATTTTGTTATTTTTTGTGCTATTTAGGGCGCTGCAGAAGGAATTGCTTATAACGAAGACTGGCCCTACGCAATTCATCTCCTAGGCCTCATTTATGTCGACGATATGTATGTATTTTTGTTTTTTAGGGTTTTTTAGAGGTTTAATTGTTGTTTTTTTAGTGTTTATAATGTTGTTTATGATGTGTGTGTATGTTTATAATTGTTTAATGACTTTTCTATGTTTTTTAGGGTTTAAATTTTGATTTTTAGGGTTTAATTGGTGTTGATTAGTGTTTGTAAGTGTTGTTTGTGATGTGTTTGTTTATATATTAAACTAGAAGTTGTGATTTTTTGATGAGATTTATGTTTAAATTTTTTTTATTTTGTTTTTAGAGGTTTAATCAATGTTGGTTGGTGTTTTATAATGTATATGTATGTATATATATATGATGAAAGTTGTAACTTTCGAGATTAAAAGTATGAATATCTGTTGACGTGAGTTTTTGATTTAGTTTTATAGGGTCTTAATAATTGATGTTAATTACTGTTTTTTAAGTGCTGATACTTGATGATGTGTATTTTTTTAGGGTTTAGTAGAAGTTTGATTGATGTGTTTGAGTGGTATTTGTTGCAGTAATAATGCTAGATTTGTGTGGAAGAATGTTCCCAGAGCGGTTAAAGAGAATAGGCCTGAAGTGAGTGCCGCTTGGAAAATCGGTCAGCGTTTGTGGACTCGAGACTATGCTGGTGTTTATGAGGCTATTCGGGAGTTCAATGGGAGTCCTGAAGCTCAGGCTCTTGTTGATTCCTTCTCAGGCAAGTTATTATCACAATCGCGTATAAATTGTAATCAATGCTAATGTGCTAAACATTGTGTTTACACTTTTTATTATTTTACGTAAATCGCTTATAAACTCCATTTGATGTTCTGGTTACAAGATTGTTGAGTTTTGTGATATGATATAATAGCAAATTAATTAGATCTTAAGTGTATTAGAGCATCTCCAAGAGGCTCTTTATATAGGTTCTCTTCAGTTGAAAAATAAAGAGTTGTGCATGAATTAAAGTTCCAAGAGAATCCTAGAGGCTCTTTAAAAAGTTTAGAGCCTCTTCTCTCTCCTTAATTTAAAGAGCTTGTACAGTTGTACATGACTCTTAACTTGTATTTATTAATAAAATAATCATTTTCTCCAATTTATTCCCCCACTTTTTTCTTTTTTTGTTATAATGGAGTTCAAATATGAATAAGATATTAATAGAGAGTGAATATAAAGAGCATTGTTGGAGTTGATATACTTACAAATGTGATAACTTACTAGGAGACTAATATTTTATAGT
Organism: Oenanthe sinensis; assembly: GCA_028671895.1. Taxonomy (NCBI): domain Eukaryota; kingdom Viridiplantae; phylum Streptophyta; class Magnoliopsida; order Apiales; family Apiaceae; genus Oenanthe; species Oenanthe sinensis. The sequence continues at coordinate 6,948,237 of CM053808.1, forward strand.
ATATTTAGGAGTTTACTAGGAGACTCTTGGAGATGCTCTTATGGTACTAGAGATTAGTATGATTGGTTATAGGGGAATTTTATGTGGGTTTTACTTTTTAGGTATAATGAAGAATCAAATGATTCAGAAATCAGAATATTTCCAAGATAGAGTAGTTCTTGAATTTGCTTAACTAGTTATGCAAAAGGTTAAGCAGATGTTGTATGCACTAATCTGCGGCAAAAGTTAAATTAGTAAAGTATTTGAACCTCTTTAAAGATTTTTATATTTATTGAAGTTGATTAGATGCAACCAAGGAGTGGCCGGAAATTTATAGTCACGGGGGTTAGAAATTCATCAATATCTAAGGTAAATGCAAAAATAAATTGTCAATAGATATATTAAGTTAAGTACATAACACTGTAAAGATTATATTACTTTTTACTAATACATTATAAATTGAATTTAGTCTTATAAAAGTAAAACCTTAAAAAAATGTGCTTTTTCCAAATATTTCCATCTCTCCCTTGTTTTTAAATAATTTATGGCGTAACTTTTGTAAATTAGTGGGATCCAAATTAGAAGTTACAATTAATAGTTTTTTAAGTGGGCAAAATAAAAAATTATTATATATGTGTATGTATATATTTTTTAAAAATTAACATATTATTTTATCTGTTTTTCGAAGTTAAACTCAGTGCCACATTGGCTACGCCTCTGGATGCAACGACTATTTTAAAGAATTAGATCTTCAGTTATAGCAGTTTATCTATTCTTTGTTTTATGATGCAAAGGTTGTTCTAAGAAAAAATGTTTGTAGGAGATGGTTAAAGTTGAAATGTTCAGTGGATTCTGGGTTTTGGTTGTATTGAAGCTTTTATGAGTTCCCCGGTGAATGTGGGTTGATATATTATTTAACATTAGATTCAGCTATTTACGTCACATTGTACATTAACATTATCACATTACCCGTAGTTACTAATTTTGTGCTATGCCACTGCTGCTTCTGAGTCTAGTTTATACATATTAGCAGTTTTATATGGTCAGTTAGTGGACTGCACAAATGTAAATAATATTCCAACTTCTAAGCAGTTAGTATTGAACATAACGTAGCTTGGCTTTTAATTTGAAATAGTGTATTATTGCTCTAGTTTATTGTTGTAAAGGGAAAATTAGAGGGAAAAGATCTGGAAAATCTTTGTACTAAAATGAATAAATTTGCATTTGGGAGACTGCTATCAACAAAGCTCTACAGCTGATAGTAGCCAGGTTGATGACCAATATAATTAGGTATTAATACATAACCAATATTAATACCTAATTATAATTGGGTACCAAGTTCAAATCTAATATTTTTGGTTCCAGTGCAACTTGTGCAAGTAATTTTATGATACTAATTAGTTATTATATTCTTATTTCTATTCTGTTATAATATTTTGGTTGGTGTTTTTATCTCTACAAGACTCATATGACTACTAAGAAGTAATGTTTTTACATAATTACGAAATTATTATTTATAAAAAGTATGTTTGCTTTATGATATGTCCATAATACGTACAGTTTCTCTATTGCTGTGATTATAATCTTAATTAGTTCTAGCTTCAAGATATGATAACAATTTTTTTTGTGTCTCCAGAAGTTTACACCAAAAGGATGTTTCAGCTCCTGCTTTCTGCTTATTCAACCATAAGCATTCAAGACACGGCACTCTTCCTTGGAATGAATGAGGAGGATGCTACTAACTGTAAGCATCTTCATTCTTGATCTTTTTATAACAGCAATACAAAAAGGTTCTGATTCATTTGTGGGGTATGTAAGTTGGTGTTTTAGAAGATTTACAAATACTATTTTCTGTAGCAATATATGTTAGACAACACAATCAGTCTCGTAACCAGAGTTTAATTGTCTGCCATGCTGGCAGACATCTTACGGGTATTTGATGTAAGAGTGCGACATAGAAGGGGATGTTCTTGGACACTCTACCTGTGCCTGTTTATCAGGTTCTTAGGAGATTTGTGTTGAACTGTTGATACAGTTGCTTTGGCCAAAATTAGTTGCTTGTTGCTTTGTTTATTTATATATTTATTTTCATAAATATATAGAAATAACACGGGAACCTAGAAAACTAAATGACTTGTTCAAATGGATGATCCTCTTTGAAATGGGAGTGCTTTTTTTCCTGCCTTTTTTTGTTCTTTGTCTACTCCGCCAGTGTTGAGTGTTCAATTATATTGTTTTTTTTGCAATACCTAGCTGTTTATGGGAACTGGTTGAGTTAGTTTTGATTGCTAATGCCTAATGGGTTTTGGTATCTATATATGCAGACGTGTTGCAACAGGGCTGGAGCTTTGACCCTGCTTCGACAATGTTTACAGTGAAGAAACAGGCAATTGTAACCGAACAGAAACTAGATCCCAGCAAATTGCAACGCCTTACAGAATATGTGTTCCATCTTGAGCATTAATTTTGGAAATGTATCTGGCCATCTGAGACTCCGAGTCATCCCGGTAGATTAGCTTTTCTTCTTCAACCCTCCTATCCTGTTCTTGTCATGTTTATGTTCTTTTCTGTTTCTAAACACAAGCCATATATACCTATGACAGATGACCAATTACAAGTTTTCCCTAGTAATTGGAACTATTTGTATCTTATGAAATACTGTAGGTGTTGATTACTGATTAATGTTTACTCCCTTGCGACCTAGACTTGCAATTCCACCCCGACTTCAATTAAATTGTTACAAATCGGATTTTTCCATCTTGCCTATAATATTATCTAGAGAAAAATATATATATTAAGTAGTGGTTGATTTCAAGACATAAAGATAGACATGTGCCTGCCATGATTTCTGAGTTTCTTAATATTTTAGTTATGAGGACCATAACTATCACGACGAATATAATACCGAGTAACTCTCTTGATTTAATTAGAAATTATAAAATGGTGATCTTATTTAACTCTTATAATATTTTAATGATCGGAGTTTCAAATGTTGCAATATGTGTGACCGAATATTATTTTTACTCTTCAACAAAGTGGTCAAGGGACACGTTTCTGAAAAAAGAACCATTAAAAACTAGTTTTTATCCATTTTTTTAAAAAATAAAAATAATATTTAATTAACATATTATAAATTTAAAATTTTGACCATGTAGCAGGATTGAATTCGCTATAATTTTTTATTTCACAATTATTAGCCTAACAAATCAAACAATCTTTACATGTTTTATACATGTTACTACAAAGATTTGATACTAAATTTAGATTTTAACATACTTTAATAAAATAATAATACATGATTTTATAGATATAGTAGTTCATTTCATGTATTATTATTTTGTTAAATTATGTTAAAATCTAAATTTAAGTGTAAAATCCTTCTAGTAACATGTGATCAAAATTGTGGGTACCCACCTTCCACACAACTCATCAGCCGACAAGCATGGTATTTTCTTTTTTTAGTTAGTTGACCTTCATAGTATTCTTGCTAAGTTGCTATTAAAAAAAATAGACTCTACGCTTTGCTTCACATGAAAATTACTTGGCATAAAACAATCTTAACATGAAAATTTTGACTTTAAATATTTTCTAATATGATACGTAACAAGGGTGAGTCCGAATGCAAGTAATACAAGTCATCCAATAGGTATCTATCATTCCGAGGATAACTTTTTTTTAAAATCTTGAAAATAATTTTGAAATGAAATATGATAATGATTTTTTAAAATATGATTGTGTATCCGATGGTGATGAAAATGTCATGTTTTCTATCAAATTCAAATTTTAAAAGATTGATTAATGATTTGTTTAGTAAAAATATGAGAAAAATAATTTTTAAGTGAGCAAAAGCTTAGTATTTAGTAATGATAGTAAAGTTTCACATTTTTTTATTATTATTATTATTATCTCTGATAGAGAGAGCAAATTTTTTAAGGTAAACAGAGCATCTCCAAACTACCCCTGTGCAATGCAACAATCAAACATGTGTTAAATCCTTACATTTTCTCATATTTTGATCATGTGAAATAATGTCCGAGTTGGACGAGTTCAATTTGATAACTCAAACTCTGTGCTACTCATCTATAAATACACACACAGAGTTTATACATTTTGTACATGCATGCAATTAATACACAACAAAAATCTGTATCTATAATTCTATATCACCATGGAAGCTTGGTTGATCCTCATTACCACCATTTGCATATTAGCCTCCTCAAATCCCTCCTCTCTCTCTCCTCAACCCCACCAGGCCCCACCTCCCACCGGGTCCCACCTCCTTCCCAATCCTAGGAAACCTCCTCTGGCTCAAAAACTCACTCCATGACATCGAACAAATCTTACAGAACCTCAAACTCAACTACGGTCCAATCATCACTCTCAAAATTGGGTCCCGCTTAGCTCTCTTTATTAATTCACACCCCCTGGCCCACACTGCTCTCATCAGCATGATATTGATATTACCTCTGCTGGGTATAATGCCACGTGGCGTTTATTTCGTAGGAACTTGAGTTCCGAGATTTTGAGTAGTTCGAGAGTTGAGTCATTTTCGCATGCGCGAGAGAGGGTGCTCAATCTACTTGTACACCGCCTTTATTCGAAAGGCGGTGTACAAGACAATGTAGGTGTTAGGGTGGTGGATGATTTTCAGTTTGCGATGTTTGGATTACTTGTGTTAATGTGTTTTGGAGATAAGTTGGAGGAGAAACAAATTAAGGAGGTTGAGAAGGTGCAAAGAGAGCTTTTGTTGAATTTAGGGAGGCTTAGTGTACTTAGTTTTTGGCCCAAGTTAGGGAAGTTTGTGTTTTATAGGAGATGCTTGGAGCTGCAACAGCTCAGACGGAATCAAGAGAGTGTGTTGATTCCGTTGATCAAGTCCCGATTGGAGAAGTTCCAATCAGGATTTGATTCGAGAAGAAGTTGTTACAGCGTATGTTGATACATTGTTGGAGTTGAATCTTCCGGAGGAGGGGGATAGGAAGTTGAGTTTTGGGGAGATTGTGAGTTTGTGTAGTGATTTTTTGAATGCGGGGACGGATACGACTACCACGGCTTTGCAATGGACTGTGGCGAATTTGGTGAAGCGTCCGGAGATTCAGGGGAAGGTTTATGATGAGATTGTGAGGGTTAAAAGGAATTGTCCGGGATTGGAGGGACAAGGGAAAATGGTGGTGGTGGAGGAGGAGGATGTGCAGCAAATGCCGTATTTGAAGGGAGTTGTATTGGAGAGTTTACGAGTTCATCCGCCTGCTCATTTTTTGTTGACACATTCTGTGACTGAGGAGGTTGAATTGGGCGGTTATGTGATGCCTAAGGATGCAAGAATTAATTTTATGGTGGCAGAAATGGGGAGGGATCCAAAGGTGTGGGATGATCCGATGGAATTCAAACCGGAGAGGTTCTTGAATCAAAATGGAGATGTTTTTTATGTAACTGGGAGCAGAGTGATCAAGATGATGCCTTTTGGTGCTGGTAGAAGGACATGCCCTGGCTTGAACTTGGCACTGCTTCATCTGGAGTATTTTGTGGCTAATTTGGTTTGGTATTTTGAATGGAAGGCTCCTGATTGTGTTCCTGTTGATCTCTCAGAGAAGCTAGAGTTCACTGTTGTCATGAAAACCCCCCTCCTTGCTCACATGTCTCCTAGGGCAAAAATGTAGAGGCTGCCTGCTATATATTGATACATTATGAATTTCCATGTTTGCACTATTTAAATTATTAATCTTGTTCTTCTCTTTATACAATCTCTTTTATGCAATTTTATATGGGGCATTCATCTTTTTCTTCTTCTTTTTTTTTTTCCCTTTAACTTGCGATTTCAGTATCTACGATGTTGGTTTCTAGAGAAAAGAAACTAATAGTTCGTACCCAACCATATAGTATATGTAATCGTGAAGCTGTACAAAGTGACTCTAATGCAAAAAACACTGATAATAACTATATAGTAAATATAATCTATTATAAACAATGGGAATGCACAAATGAACCTATACTTTAGTTGCATGATTCTTCCTTCATATAGGGGATATAAAATTACAGATCTTTACCTGCTACTATTATACATCTTTGTCATGATAAAACAACATTGACAAGGAAATAATTTGCATCACAAGGTTGAAAATGATCATATAGATTGTTAAACTAGAATAGTTGCCCCCCTTGAAATTTCATCCAACTTAAAGTAAGATTGTGCCTAGGAATCTAGGATTATCCGAGCGAGTTATAATTTAGATCAAAATTTTCGCCGCATAATTGACAAGGGTTTTGGGAAAAGTTTGTTGCATAATTGAGGTGTGAAGAAAGACGAATATTTATACCAGTTCTGCAATCGGAAAAACAATTACGCCGAGTGCAAATGCCTTTTAGCTTGTTCTGATGCAGGTTGCTGGAGCCAGTCATATAATCTTTGGTGTGAAGAAAGACAAATATTTATACCAGTTCTGCAATCGGAAAAACAATTACGCCGAGTGCAAACGCCTTTTAGCTTGTTCTGATGCAGGTTGCTGGAGCCAGTCATATAATTTTTCTGCGAGGGTTTGTTGAAAGGATCACCAATACACCATAAATTCATTGATCCATCTCATTCCGTGCCAGTCATTCTCTGAATCATCTCTTCCCTGCATTTTTGTTGTCTATAATAAGAAATGATGAAATGTTGCAACTTGCAAACCCTAACAATAAAGATCAATATCAGCATGCATTAATAGGACTAAACTGATGTCTCATTTTGTTTTATTATTACTGCTTAAACAGGTTATTACATGCATATAAAGTCACCAAATGCACAAAATGGAAGGTATTGAAACTGCTACAAGCAGTTAATTATCACAAAAATATTGCAAATAAATTGTTTGCAAGTTGCAATCTGTTCCCAGTCACAAAAATAAATTGTTTAGTACGTTCCCAGAAGGGATAGGATTGGGAACACTGTGTACGAATAAAAAGACTGAAATATCTTCATTTATCTTTTAAACAATTTATTTGTGTATGATTTTGGAGAAAGTAAGTAGTGATAGTAAATAAGAGATTCGATGATAAGACTATTAATAGCTAAGATATAACAACTCTAAAAATGCGAGAATGCAACTTGCATCCATCACCAAAAAAAAAAAAAAAAAGGTTCTGCCATTGCATTCAAGTTCATCGAGATAAAAAAAGAAGAAATGTATATAAATCCTATAACTGCAACCACTGAGAATCATAATCAGATGTAATATGTTTTGATTTGACCAAACACACAACAAGACAACAACAATGAATTAGGACTGAGAAACTTTTTTTAATATAGAAAAAGTGTTCCTATAAGGACAAGGACATCTAACCAAAGTACTTTCTGCATAAATTCTTTGCCACAAGAGTAAAGGTGCAAGTGTATATTATCATATAATAAGACATAATAGGCTATGAAATAACAACTGAGAACACAGGTTAAAATTTAAACTTGAAAGCAACACAAAATGAAGGTAAAAACAAATACCATTAAAATACTTACAATTAGATCTAGTTTCCCACCAGCATAAAGATCTAAATAGCCTATGTGTTTTAATATCTGACTGAATTTCTAACATAGCGCATGACCATGTATCAGCCTTGCAGCAAACAATGTCAACGGCTTCTTTACACATGAAAAATATATATGACAAAGTAAATCAGTGAAAAAGAAATGACATGTGGCAATTACCAGTCTGTCTGGATTCCTACTAGGAGTACAGCCAAATCTGTGAAAGATTTAATTATATTTTGACAAACCAGAACGATACTAAGTTGCAAAAATTGTAGCAGGTATGCATCACATATACTGATATTTCAATATTTATAATCCACAGTTTTTCAATACACACTCCACATAGTTTGCTTTGAGAATTAAGTTGATTGAACAATTAAACCTAACTGCCTACGGAGTACAAATTTGTCGTGGACATTTATGCGAAAATTGGCAATTCCTAGTAAACAATATAACAGAACCTATATTTATTTGGTAAAATGTTGTAGACAAGCAATAAGCATCGTACAAATAGTCAAATACAGTTACCACAGCAACATAATGAACTACAATCTTTAAGATCTTATATTGCGCCAACTCTTCAAGACTTTTTGTGAAGAGAGAAAGACAGATGGGGAGGGGAGAACAATAGCTAACACTATACCTACATTTTATTGACATGCCTTTTATGCTATTTTACTGCATGACTTTATTTTCCCATACATATATTTACCCTACAATTCACACTTTCTTCCGCCTTTTAATGCCTCTCTGAAGCTTCTCAAATCAATTAAAATCTCCAAAATCCTCAAGATTTTTAATAATTTCAATATCTTTCATTCTCAAAATTTTACCCAAAACCCAGGGGTCTAAAAGAAATAGCCTCTCTAGTCTCTACTCTCTACTATCAAGTACGGGTCAGATCCGCGTACATCTCACCCTCCCCTGATTCTACTTCCAAGTGGGACAAAAAGGTATGGTCTGGTTTCTAAACTCTTCACAAAAGAACTTTCAAGTTTCAATTAACCATTAAACACTGCAAGACAATTTGCAATAACTGAAGTTACCATTTTTCCATTTGGCAAGTCCAAACAGTGAACACTGTAGCCATGCAACCATCTTTATAACCTGTTTTTATTTTCTGCATCCACCCATTACGATACATTACAGCTTTCTTTTCCAAAATAATTGATTAGTGTCTCCATATTGCATCTGTGCTTTCTTAATTGCAAGTTGCTATAATTTCTCTACACCCCTCGTCCCTCCCTACTCCCTCGCTGCCTTGTGCATGAATACAACAAACCAACATCATGACATGTCCTGAAAAATCACAAAACCACAAACTTACCATTTCATCAAAAATAGATGGTAGAGAAGTTCTTGATGTTACATAGAATACCACCTCCAGGTTAGATGCCACTGAAAATTCGAGTGTAGTACACTTGTTACTAACATCAAGTTTAGAAGTTCTAGTATCCTCTATATTTTAGTAGTTTGAAAGTACTTTCTTCTTACCAAAAGCTAGCAGGATGTTATGCAACTGTAAGCCAAGCCTGTAATACATGGACCAAAAGCTTAACAGTCTTTTATTTGGGGGGGGGGGGGGGGGGGGGGGGGGGTAAGGTCGATGGCAGAAAAATTCAATACTAATGCACACATTTGCCTCCACTGAGGCTCAAACACTCGACCTTTGGTAACTAACAAGACTATGAATGGTCATGCTCTTGTCTTTATACAATTTAGTAGAGCTGATCATATTTAGTAATTATTATAATCTTTATTTGAGTTTTCAGGAATAAATTTGATAAAGTCTGATTAGATTTAGGCAAGAAGTTATGATGCTTATAGATAATAGTAGTAATTCACTAGTTTGAACCTTATCTTATATCTTTCATTCAAGCCCATCTACGTGAATTTACCTAGTGCAAAAAAAATATAAAATAAAACTCCAAAATGAAATATCATGCAATTTCAAGCAATTATTTAGTTAGGACGGTCAAAGATAATAACTTGATAGGAGACCTGTAAAAATTGAAAGCTAAACAAGATAGTATTTTTTTTTGAAAATAAGGGTAGCATTTTCAGGCAAGTCTCAGTTCAATCTTTATATCAGTGGTATTGAATATAATATCCGGAAGAAAGTAAGAACTACATATGAGATAAAGTATAGAAATTATGATGGAGGAATAAATACCATGGAGGGATGCAGCTTGGCCCATAAAGTCACATGCATTATAGGAAAGGCCTATTATACTACTTGACTGCTACATTGATATTTACGTCTGGAATACTCCTGCTCGAGGATGACGGACGTGATTCTAAGTACCCTGCTCCCGCTAGCCTTATCTTATGGGCTTCTTTAGGCATCCCAGCCTTTTGGAGGCATGAAATCAATGACTTAATAGTTATTTTATCAGGGAAACAACCAACTGCCAACATCTTATTAAACATGTTAATGGCCTCAAACATTCTACCCTTCATGCAATGCCCGAGTATGAGAATGGTGAATGTCAGTTTATCAGGTTTACATTTCTTCTCCTCCATTTCTTTAAGAATCACATTTGCCTCGTCGACATTGCCAGACTTACAGAACCCATCAATAACAGGGTTATAAAGAAATGGTTGCGGTGCAATATCACCTCTACAATTCAACTGCTTTAAGAAATCACGAGCCTCGTTTAATCGATTTTGCTTGCAAAGGGCATTTATTATAACAGAGAAAGTATACACATTTGGATGCAACCTCCTTGTATATATTTCATTCCAAAGTTTCAAACCATGGTCTACCTGCCCCATCTGACAATGGCCATCAATGAGCGATGTGAATGTAACAACATCAGGGGGACAACCGAGATGAAGCATCTTTGCATACATGCTCAGTGCTGAACTCATATCTCCAATTTTACCAAACCCATCAATAACAGCGTTAAAGGTAAATAAATTTGGATTTATTCCACTACTAATCATTTCATCAAAAAGATTTGAAGCCTTATCCATTTCACCTAGCCTGCAATAACCTGACATTACTGATGTAAAAGAAACAACATCTGGTGGAAACTGATCTTGTGATTGGATTTCTCTAAATAACTCATAAGCTCTAACTACGTTACCAATTCGACAAAATCCATTTATAAGAATATTATATGAAATAACATCTGGCAAACAGCCAAAACTGCCCATATCGTTAAACAACACAAATGCCTTATCAGGTGCTCCAATTTTGCACATACCTCGGAGTACAATGTTGAATGTGCAAGTATCAGGGTAACAGCATTTCGATCTCAAAATATGGTCTGTAAAAAATCCTACAGCCTCGTCAACCTGGTTTTTCCTCACCGACAAACTTAAAAAGTTATTATATACAAAAGAACTTATTTTGCCTATTCTATCACTGCCGGAGTGCAGAATTAACAACTCTTGATCAATAAACAATTCTTTGGCAATATCAAACTTGCCTGCATTGGCAAACGACATTACAAGAAATTCAAACAACGCATTGTCAAGCAAGTAGCCATCAAGTCTCATACAATCAAGAACATCTTTAGCCAAATCATGAAACCCCAATTCAGAAAATGATCTCAATAACATATAATAAGTATCAAAAGAATGAATAATCTTCAAATTAGTCCTCGTAAATTGAAAGAACCCAAATGCTAGTTTCGGGTTCCCAAACTTAAAATTTACATGTTTTATAACTTCAAATGCAAGAAATGGATTCAAATTCTTCTCAAAATAATGACCCTTGAAAATCTCAAAAGACGGCGAGGTGGTACGAATACAAAGTGTACACAAAACCTTAATGAACCAAACAGTCTCCAAGTTGTGAGAAGGGTGAGATTCAAGTGGAATATGAGTATGAAAACCAGCAATAGCAACAATTTCAGAGACCCTTTGAACCCTGGAGAAGATAAACATTTTAAAACATTGAAAATGGTGTCTTCTTAGATTCAACAATAGCATTATTTCTAATAAATATCACCCAAATTTTCAATGTGGTTAAACATGGATAACAAAGATTCATTCAGGACATTGGGATCAGAAAAAAGATTGGATTTTTAAGTGATTGGGGGCCAAGAATTGAAAGATGAAATGGGGGTTGAATGTGAATTGGGTATGTGTAATTGATGGAGTAAACCCCTAATCTGAAACTATTTTTAGGGTTTAAGCATAAAGGGCCGAGGGGCTATAGTAAGTAAGAGGTGAGAAAAAACAGAATAAATCGAAACTGATAAAAACCGAATTGAAAAAAATTGAAATTGAAAAAAAATCGAATCGAAACCGAAAAATAAAAAACCGAACCGATTGATCGGTTCCGGTTCTGGTTATAGGTTAAAATCGAACCGAAAAAACCCGAACCGGTAATTAAAATAAATAAATTTATTATATATAATTTATAAATATATATATATATATATATATATATTAAAAGATATATCTATCGTTATTTTTAAAAAATTTCCTAAAATTAATTATATAAAACTACATTATTTAGACTCTATCAGAAAAATCTAAAATTAATTTTAAGTTATAGTTGTATACAAGAGTTGTCTCTCTTATAAATGAAGCAATATAAATCACAATTCATTGTTTAAAGTAAACTATTCTGTTGAAAATCCTCTGATTAGTATATACAATGCAGATTGACTTCACAATTAAAAATGCGATAGTTTAATAGAGTTGCATATGTGAATATTTGTATGAGAAAACATGATTCTGATAATATAAAATTTATATAAATTCATTAAAATTTCTTGCATACATGTTACAGTAAGTTTAACTTGTTACAGTTTTTTATCTTTTTTTTGTAGTATTATTATGCGGAATGTGATTCAAATATTTGAATGTAAATATATAATAATTTAAATTATATACTTTTTCATTTTTTTAATCCGGTTTTTAACCGAAACCGAACCGGTCTTTTTAAAATCGAAACCGAAACCGATGGTTCGGTTGTGGTTGCAGTTTTTAATTTTTAAAACCGAAGATATGTGGTTCCGATTCCGGTTCCGATTTTAGCCAAAAATCGAACCGAACCGAACCGCGCTCTCCTAAGAGCAGCTAGATTAGTTTGTTTGAATCTGTGTTGGCCGAAACAAAACTATGTTTTATTTTTCTTTTTACTGACCAAAACAAACAAAGATTGAAATTTGTTATAATTAACTGATTTAACTGATTAATCCTGCGAGATAGTCTCTCGATTCGACTTTTAAAAGAGCAATGCTAGATTGCTAGGTAACCAAAATTAATTCAAATTATGTTGCGGGATCTCATATTATTAGATTAAAGTTACAAAGATATCATAATTATTTTTGAGATAATTTTTAGGGTCCCTGACATTTTTTCTTTCAAAGTCCTCATTATTACATATTTTTAAAATTAATACCATAAGTTTAATAAATAAATAAATAAATTTTAATAAATTTAATTAATCATTGTAAACTCGACATATCAATTAATATCAATTACACGAACTTTTAAATTGAAATAGTGATATAAATGAACAGACATGTTCACGAACAATTCGATATTTGGCTAAAAAAAGTTTGAAAAAATTTGCTTCAATTTATAATCGAGTCAAATATAAACACAATTTTTAGATTCGGTTCATAAATAAGTTAAACCTGAACACAAGATAGTTCGGCTCGAAAGTTCGCACATAAGTTCGATTATAATGTTCGTGCACATAGTTTGTGATAAATTCGATTATAATGTTAGTGAATATAATTCGAAAGAAATTCGTGATTTAAATTTTAGATTTAAATTTCCTATTTTTATTAATTTATTAATTGTGAAGTTTGTACTTTTTTTATCTTGGATTTTGTACTGAAAATGTGAGATTTTTTTTTTATCAACTTATCATATTGTTATTAGAATTTAAATTTATTTATTTTATTTGACATTTATATGTTAATGAATACAAATTTGGGAGTCATGTGAATATTATTCGAGGAACATGTTAGTGAATACTAAGGAGACAAACTCAAACAAAATATTAGGTTGGATAAAAGTTAGGGTTCAAAATTTTTTAAACGAAATGAAAATGAACAACCTAAAATTTTGACTCGACTCGAATCATTTACACCCCTAAATTCAAATATATGTTTTACTTACCCAATTTTTTTAACAAAATAAATTATATACTAAAAATCAAATATAATATATTATAATTATCATATTTACTTAAAAAATAAATTATTCAATAGAATTCAAAGAAATTATTAATTTGAAAAAGAAAAATGTACGAATACCTATAAAAAAATGAACTACAAGATGATATATGCTATAAAGTAATTTAAAATATAAAATACATTTTTAATTATTTTAAAATTTATATAATTATTTTCTATTTTTTTTACGAAATTAATTAAATAAACATCGAACTCAAATTTATTCCAAAGTCTCCAACATACTCGAATACAAAAAAAAAATCGAATAAAAAAGCAAAATTTGAAGTTTGCACTTAAGCCCGAAAACATACCTACATTAACCATGTTTTTCAATGTTTTTCGTATTGTGTTGATATTTAGATATGAAACAAAAGAAAGAACATAAACCCTAAACCCCGAGAACTCTGTCTTCCCCAAATTGTCTATAGCCCTTAATAATAAAATATTAAAATATAAACAATGGCTGTAGACAAAAACAAGGTTGAGGAAGAAGCTTGCACACTTCGTTTTTACAAGATTGTTCTGGGTTGGGATTATCTTCGTCTCCTTAAAGAATCTGTAAGTATATGTTCATAAAGATTCAATCTTTATATGTATTCATACATACCCATGTTCACTTTTGTGTTTTCTTTATTTTTTTTATGACCAGAAAAACAACAAAAATGCTGATTTGGGTTTGAAAGAAGTGAAGCATACTTATAAAGATGTTAATGACTATATATCTACATTTGAACCTCTCTTGTTTGAAGAGGTTAAGGGTCAGATTGTCCAACAAAAAGATAAGGAAGAAGGTACTTTTTGGTTTTTTCGAAAATAATGTACTGTACTTTTTATGAAGTATTGCGTTGTCAGTAAAGGAAATTGTTTATGTTCTGTTTTTTTTTGAAAATGAGGTTTCAGCATGGGACCTTATCTCGATATTCACACATACTCTGATACGCATTCACGGATGTTTAAACTATCAATGCTAGGATCAGGGATAGCATTTACTGGTGTAAATAAATGATAAGTGGAATTCATAAAAAAGAGTGCAATGTAATTAGCATCCCTGCATTTTACCACCTAAATACCAGTGTGCTACTCAAAGATTTAAGATAATTTTAAAAGATATAATTTTTTGTAGCTGTTATGTGGAAAAGGAAGTTGGTGTAATATAATATTTGACATGGATAGCAGGTTAGGATATGTCTGTATAGCTTTATCTAATATCTATATGTTTCTTTTTGGCAGATATAGAATGGAAGACTGGCATAATTCTTGAATGCAATGAGGCTGACGGGTTTCACCTACCAGTGGTTTTTGGGGAAAATTGGGATTCAATTCAACAAAATGATCTATTGCTCCTCTCTAGAAAGAAGGTATTGAATGTATATTAGATTCTGTATGTTCTCAGAAAAGCATTGGTATTAACAGTCGAATAAGTTAGTATGTATTAAAGTTTTTTCGCCAGCAACTGCTACCATCTACTTGTTATAGTTTACCATAGATTTTTTTTAAAAATAGTTTAGCCACATATATGGTAAAAGGCTACAGTTAATATCTTATTGATTGTACATCCCTGCATGTGGGCGTTTTGCAGCTTGAAGAAAGTGAAGAACTCGCAACTACGTATGCGTTTGGGTTGGTCGAGTATAAGCAATCTGGAAGCAATGGAGGAAAGATTGGACTTAGAATGCAGTTAGGTGGAGAAGTTAAAGGATCAAATGCTGATGAGATTAAATCTTGCCCGAGGCTGTTGTGTATGCGTCCTCTTGTCAAAGAATCACAGAAAACTTGGGTCATTAAGAAAGTAATTTGCTGTTTTCTGAACTATAGAAAAAAGTTCAATGTATCATATTATCTATGCACTTATTCTATTATTAATCCACTACATCTTTTCTGTCTAGTTTATCACATAGTATGGCTATAAGTTTTTTTAGATTTAAATTGCAGTTTTTTCCCTACAGATTTACAAATTAATGTTCTCACCTCAACAATTTATCTGGTGGACACAACAAGTTACTTGATATGAATTGCCAATATGTATTATTAAAATTTCCTGTTCAGATTTGCAGTTTGTCTACTATTGTTCGAGAATATGTCGCTCTGCGTTCAGTTGGCTCTCTTCCATTCAAAGATTTGATATTGAAGGCAGCTGAAAGCCAGCAATGTTCTGAAGATCGGTCTTGGGATATTTCTAGATACCTGAAGGATTACATAAAAAACAATCACAATGCATCCCAACTAGAAGCTATAGATGTGAGTTCTTTTGCCTAGTCATAGTCTTCTTTCCGCCCATTTGATTGCTGCTTTCATACACCGGCTCACATTTAGTTAATTATCTTATACGGCATTTAGCGATACCCAAACACATACACTAGCATAAATAATAAATACGTACATGTGTGCTGATTGACATATTTGCTTCCTTCAGGCTGGTCTGTCACGCAAACCATTTGTCCTGATACAGGTTTGCCTTCTTATGTGTCATTAATTCTTTACATAAAAGTAGTTTTTCTGTGTTAACTCTCCTTCATTCATCACAGAACTGCATGCCATCTAAATAGTTGTTTCCTTCATTAATCCTGTCCTGTCAAAAAAAGAAAAGAGAAAACAATCTTTCAGTTCAAGGGAATGATTATTGAATTTTTTTTGGTGTTTCAAAAAGTTGAAAAAATTGAATACTGTCTCTGCATTTAGAAGTGCGTGGAATAATTAAATCACTGAAAAG
Organism: Oenanthe sinensis; assembly: GCA_028671895.1. Taxonomy (NCBI): domain Eukaryota; kingdom Viridiplantae; phylum Streptophyta; class Magnoliopsida; order Apiales; family Apiaceae; genus Oenanthe; species Oenanthe sinensis. The sequence continues at coordinate 6,964,576 of CM053808.1, forward strand.
TGTAGGTTGTCATGTGTTTACTAGTTAGCAGTTGGACTTCTGTATGTCCAACTATAGTTGAAGGTTAAGAAAGCATGCATATTGAATCGCAGTATGTTGCAACACTTGAAATACCATGCAGTCTGAATCCCAGTTAGAGGCCAAAACTGGAAGGATGTATCATCTGGCAAGTGTTCTGTAGCTAGAGCACTGTGGAATTTAAATAAATCCATGTCTAGGGGTGGCGATTTCGGGTAATGGGTCAAGTTGGCTGTACCTGGTCCTTTGTTTAGGTCAACCCGAACCTGAATTGAACCTGAAATGGGTTGAAACTTCCAACCCAAATTTGACCTGTTTAGGTCTTGACTTACCTCCCGACATGAAACTAAGCGTAGAAGTGAAGGAAACTCAGAAAAAGACAATGACTATGACATATTTACACAGACACGTGCGTTCTTGCCCAACAACAACAAATAAACTACGTGATGTTTCAGATTTCGAAAATCAGCCTCTACCAGCATTGCATGATTTGGAATTTGATATAAGAATTTTCAGGCGAGAGAGAAATGTCGGTTTTATAATAGAGTGTGAGAGAGGAGAATAACTAGATAGCATGATGCAGTGTATATTAGTTCTGATACAAGAATACATGTCAATATGAATATATAGGAGGGGCGATTGTTAAACTAGGGACCACGGCATTAGGAATTCAAGTCAAACTGGATTTGGGCCTGGCATACTATTAGTTAAAATTTATGGTATAAATTATTTTTTTTTAAAAACAAAGTGGTGCATGAACTGTTTGTTACAGAAAAGACAAGCATTTTGAAGTATTATTGTGCTCTCAGCCTGAGATTCTGAGCAACCATTACCTTGATCGACAACCATGGTCCATGGAGACCAGTTCGAGCTCGGCCTGTCTCTTCAGATAGTTTAAGATTACAAAACATCATAAGCTTTTAAACAAAAACTCTTTAGGTCCATTGGTTTATATATGAGTTTTTTCCCAACAAGTTTTGCGCTCAATTCTTAGTAAAATTAAGCCAGATTTATATTACAGTTAAACCTCTTTAAAGTAATAGCCTTGGGACCAAGGAAAAAAATTACTTTATCGAGAGCAAAAATAAACAGCCTCCACTATGCTGGGACCGGGAAAAAATGTTATTTTAATGAGGTTATTATTTTATCGATTATTACTTCATCGAGGTTCAACTGTAGTTGCTTTTCAACTCCCACCTCACCCCACATTAAAGTTTGGTTTCACCAATCCTAACGAAAATGAATGATTGATTATTGTCATTAATATTATGAAGACTCGGGACTTCTATTTGTGCATGTCTTGTCTAACAGCTCGCTACTTATAGGGTCCTCCGGGAACAGGAAAAACACAAACTATCCTCGGGATTCTTAGTGTCATTTTGCATGCAATTCCCATCAGAATACACTCCAAGTAAGTATTTTGTAACTTCTACAATTCAATATTCATCTACCAGACTTATTTGAGGTCGAATTTATATGGAAATAGCATGCATTCTCTGCCGCCCTTATTTATCTCTTGTTTTAAGAGGATCGGAAATGTAGTTAATTTTACTTTGTTATCTGACTTATTTGATTCTGTATTAATGCAGGGGTAAATTAACAGAAATAAAGCGTGTGCCGGAACTACCGTTTCAGGACAAGTATGCACTTGCATATATTGCTTCATTTATTCTATTATTTTCTCCTGATCTCGAGTGGATGTTCTATCTCATATCTATGATCTTATCATCAACTCACCAGAGTTGTAAGGATTCGGTCGTAATTTATTCAAAATTTGTGATACTTAGTTTTGAACCGGAAAGAAAGTGATTTTTTGAAGGGCGGCAACCTTATGAAAGAGATTGAGAAAGGACTTTACCTACAACAGTAATGAAAGCATGGATACTAATCAATTAGCAAACTGTGCATTGGGTATAAGGCTGACGTAGGTTTTCTGAGAGTCGATTTTTGAAGCTTTTTTTAAGATGAGCTTTTGAGTATTGCAAACAGTCTAGAGAAGACTATTAAAAAGTGAACAATATTATGAAACAAAGGTAAGATGTATGATGAATGAGGGCTTCATCATTCTGTAGTTAATACAAAGATATAAGTATATATTTACATATGCATCCGAAATCCAAACATCTCCCCCTTTTTTTTGAAAAGCAGAAATCCGAACATATCTGATGAAGTGATAAAGTTAAAACACAGCAAATCCTGTCAAGTATGGGTCTTACACTAAAACTAATGTCAGGAAAGCAGCAGTAGTATAGTACTAGTAGTATTCCATTTAGTAGTAAGGGTAGTTAAGTAGATTCAGAGTCAGTTAGTATGGAGTAGTATAAATAGCAGCACTAATTGTAATTCAAGATTATGCATGATGAATATATGAAAATAGAACTTTTTTCCACCAATCCTCTCTTTCTCTCTCTATAACTGATTCTGTTACTTCCTCTCTCTAGGATTTCTCTCTCTCTCTGTTATCTCTCTGTTTTCCTCTGCTATCTCTCTGTCTCTATCAGCTGATTCTCTCTTATCTCTGTCTCTAATCTGTCCTAATCTCTCTATTTCTCTGTTATCTGCTGTATTTACTTTCATAAACACAGAAAATACCAAAAATATACAAAAAACACAACTTATGAACTTGTAGTTCCTGACAACTAAACATGCCTAGTTGAGGGTTTAGCCTAGTGGTAAGGCAACCCATCACCCCTCTCTTTCTTTCTATACTAGTATAAGTAACTTGTAAAAAAGATGCAATGACTCTGTCTCCAGAAACAATTTGTTTGCTTTCCATAAGGAAAAAAGATAAGGAAAAAAGATAACGAGCAACATTACTATTTGGAACAGATCCGAGCAAAGCCTTATTCAAGAATAGTCTATAAAACAGAGTTACAAACTTGTATACCCAATTGGATTCGAGTTCACTGGATTTAGTCTTGAATGTTCAACTATTTGAAATTTATTGACGCCAGAGCTTGTTGTGTGACATAAAATTTACAACAGATTGTATGACCAATGACAAATTAATCAGTATCATTTTGGTGCTTGAAACTTCTTTGAATAAAGCTTGTATGACTGTATTGGATTTTAGTTATGAATAGACTTATTAGAGAAGTAAAAATATCAAATTGAACTTCTAATTTCTATAATTTCATTATTAAATTGTTGATACAATTTTGACTTCTGTACAATTGTCTAACTGACACTTTTTAGATACAATCACTGGACGAAGGCATCACCTTGGTTAGGCGGTACCAATCCCAGGGATGCAATTATGCCTAAAAATGGTGATGACGGTTTCTTCCCAACCACTGGCAATGAATTGGTATGTTTATCCACTCAATTCCTCGTTGTAGTGGTTTATAACTGTATATCTCGGAACTAAGCTTAGTTTTATGAACAGAAACCAGAGGTGGTTAATTCCTTTCGCAAATATCGTGTGCGTGTTCTCGTCTGTGCTCCATCAAACTCTGCGCTTGACGAAATTGTGTTGCGTGTACTGAAAGGTAAAATTTACCTCAATGTATCAATAACTGATTTTACTTGCCGATAAATGATTTGGCTCCTAGTGACTTCTAGATTCTCATACATTTATTTCAACTATATGTTACTCTCCTCTCATCTCCTTAATTAAAATCTGCCACTCTGCTATGATTTTAATTTATGGATTAAATATGTAAATCCGTTGAGTTGTTGACATGCTTAGATAGTTGGATGATTACACTAATTGGAGATTATTAACAACTTTTGTTTGTTATTTGAGACGATGCATATACTGCTCATTTGCAATGTTGGTTTCCTTTTTCTGTGTCAGCTTATAGTATAATTTTAAGCACCGACAGGGTTCATTTACATGATATGTATTTATAATAGTTGGAATTTCATCTATTTTTGAGATGATAAAAAGTTGAAAACGGCATACTAATCTAACTTTCTACATATCCGCTCTGCTTTAATGGTTGTCACCACGATTGGCTTTTGCCACCATATGTTGGCCTATCAAGGTGATGTTTGTTGTGAAGTTTGCATGATTTGGTCGATTCATATTTTAGAGTTTCTGCTTGAAAATCATGTTACCTTACTTGATAGAAGTTATATGCAACAGTTTGCTGCCTCTCATATTTGAAAAGTTTTTGTTGTTTCCTGTGCTTGCCTCTTTCCAGCTTATATGTTCTGAAGATTTCTATTAGCAGCATCTTCTGCCCTTACTGTGATGTGTTTCCAACATTTAATATATGACATTTCTGGCTGTACTCAGGTATTCATGATGAAAATGATCGTTTATACACCCCTAAAATTGTCCGAATTGGTCTCAATGTACATCACTCTGTTGCGCCTGTATCTATGGATCATCTAGTAAGTTCCTAGCAAGACAACCACATTTTGGAACTTGCCGAAAATTTATGCACTTTTCGTTAGACATGCTAAAAAATAATGGTGGTTATTGCCCCTTTTTAGGTGGAACAAAAACTTGCTGGCGTGGATTTTCAGACTGGTGATAAACAGAAACAGGGAAGTGCTGGAAGGGATAAAAATGCCATCCGTAATTCAATTTTGGATGAAGCAGCAATTGTATGCAGTTCTAGTTTTGTTTTAATATTGAAATTTGATATCTTTGCTGATTCCTGAACTTGTTGCAGGTATTCTCCACACTCAGTTTCAGTGGTTCATCTCATTTCAGTAAACTAAATCGCACTTTTGATGTTGTAATAATAGACGAGGCTGCTCAAGCGGTAGGTTTTCTTGACCTCTATTGCCTCAATATATGAATTTACGATTCATAACTATTATATATTCAAAGTGGTTACCACCTTGTTGAATATTGGCTCTATCCTGTTAGAAACATTAAAGTTACTGTTTATGATATTTGCTTGATTAAAGTTTACTTTAATGAATTAGGTCTTCAAGCCGGGAAACTTTAAAATTATGCATTTATTTGTATATGTGAACTTCTCACTCTTCTTTTACTTCAACCTTTGTAGGATTAAAATTCTCGTATCCTATTTGCTAGAAGAAAGCACATGTATACACTAAAAAATTATAGCTACAATTAGACCTATTCTGCTCTGTGCTCAGTTGCTTCTGATTTTGGAGCACAAAAATAGTTTTGCAGCATTTATTGATCTCAACAACTTTTGGTAATATCAAGTACAGCAAACAGGTTGCTCCATGCTGTAATTTTTCACTTCAGAATAAGTGTTTTATCTTTTTTGCATTAATTTGGCTTCTAGCTTTTTGTCTCCTTCATAGACATTCTAGTGGAACGTATGGTAGTATACCAATAGAAATTCACTTGAGTGTGTTAAATGAAATGATTCCTTTATACATCTAAATTTTGTTTAGCGACTTAGCGTATTGATGAGCTTGGTCTGTTTTCTGAAATGCTCTTACATACACAATTAGGAACATGCACTACTTTATTTTAGATCTTCATCTGATTCTAATATTTTGTTATGAATAGGTAGAAACAGCAACTCTTGTTCCACTGGCTAATGGATGCAAGCAAGTATTCCTGGTATATAAATCATGCTAGTGTTATTATGCAATTTCCTCTCCAACCATTTTACCGTATTTGCTAATTAATTGATTCATGTATATTAGCTTCTCAATAGCAATGAAACAAGATGCTCATATCCAAACAAATCTACAATAACTCCAATTATTGTCTCATTCCTAGAGCAGTTACTTTAAAGTTAAAGAAAATGTTTATCACATTACATACTCCATGTGATAATTGAAGGTAGGCTGTCTGGAAAAGATTTTGAATTATTGTAATCCATCCATGATATATATGAAGATAGAGTACTAAACAGTAAACCTATCATTTTAGTCTTTTAGCCTCCAGGGAGTAGAGATATAAGGCTTACTATAGTATTATGCCAAACTGGTTGTATAAATTAGCTATTTACTAAACTTTACTATTTCAGTTTGGAATTTACTTTCTCACATAATTTTTTAATCTGTTTAGGTTGGTGATCCTCTTCAACTTCCAGCCACTGTGATTTCTCCTGTTGCTAAAAAATACAAGTAATGCATGTCTGTTGAGTGTAGTGTAAATATCAGGTTATGGCAATGATGACTTGTCATCATCTTATGCTGCCATGTTGATAAAAATCTGCACTAACACTATGTAATAGGTACGGAATGAGCTTGTTTAAGAGATTTCAAGAGGCTGGATATCCAGTACAGATGTTGAAAACCCAGTATCGAATGCACCCAGAGGTATGTTGAAGTTACGTTGCAGAAATTACCTTAAAGACATCCTATTTTTATATTTCTGATTGACTTTACTCAGAGCAGGGCTTCTGATGTTTTAGTTCCTCGATGTTTATATAATCTGTATATTACTACTGTACAAGTATTTATCTACAAGTCTATATACTTGTAGATAAGAAGCTTCCCTTCTAAAGAATTCTACAAGGAGGCCTTGGAGGATGGTCCTGCTGTTGAAAGTGAAACTACACGTGCATGGCACAGATACAGCTGCTTCGGTCCTTTCTGTTTTTTCGATTTACACGAGGGAAAAGAGTCCCAGCCTTCAAATAGTGTCTCTTGGCAAAATGTTGACGAGGCTGAGTTTGTTGTGCTCATGTATCACAAGTTATTAGCTAGATTTGCAGAGCTTAAGTCGAGCTCTCGAATTGCTATAATATCTCCTTATGGATCTCAAGTTAGTCTCTTCTGCGATAAGTTCAGGAATACCTTTGGTGAAGATTCAAAGAAATTTGTAGACATTAACACTGTAGATGGATTCCAGGCAAGATTGAAACAACTTTCTTCCCATCATGTTATAAAGCCATTTTTACACATAATGGTTATTTAAATTACTTTTTTGCGAACAACAAATTTGTTGTCTTGGATCAGAGATCTATGAGTTCATTGATTGAGATTTGTATGGCTTTATTTAGATTGCCTTGGATTCTTTGAAATTATAATGGCAGGGTGGGTGCATCTTGTGCATTCTTGTAATTTGTATCTCTCTTGCTGTATAAATAGTAACTTCTATTTTAACAAAGTCTCTTCCTAATGCAGGGAAGAGAAAAAGATGTTGCTATATTTTCATGTGTTAGGGCAAGCAAAGATGAGGGCATTGGGTTTGTTTCTGATTCTCGGAGGATGAATGTTGGTATTACCAGAGCAAGGTCTTCAGTTTGGGTAATGAATTTGAAGTCTATTATGTTCTTTAGAACTTAGTTGGATATCAATAACTCTGCTTATATAATAGAAGCTGCATCTTTGTTTATACAGGTGGTGGGTTCTGCGTCAACTTTGAGAAAAGACGAGCACTGGAAGAATCTAATTGAGAGTGCAGAGCAGAGAAATGCTCTTTTTAAGGTGGTCAAATCTTTCTAGAGTAATGTTGCTTTAACATTTGCGTCTCTTTTCAAAAAACAAAAAATTGAAATTCTGTCCTACACTAGATTTGGCGCTTAATGTAAACTCAAGTTTTTCTGCTGCATTTTAAAAGCTTAAATGAACAACTAACAGGGAGTGAAAATTTTAAACTATACAGTTTTACTGTTGCTTCTTATGTAAGTTAAATTATTATTTTTTTGCGGACTCTTATGTAAGTTAAATTATTGTTTGTTATAATTCTCTGTTCAGGTTTCGAAGCCCTATGCTGATTTCTTTAGTGACGCAAACATTGCATCTATGGAGATTAAGAAGGTTGTATCAGAATCACAAGAAGGCCCTATTGATGATAGTGGCATTGATATGGCTATCGATGACGGACAAGCTGATATTCAAGATTGGGGAGGTGGAGATGCAGAAGGGTTTGATGGGGCCGGAGATGATGACTAACCTAGTAATGTCAGTTCAAAATCACAAGCTTTGTATTTGCTGAGCAACCGTCAGTTACAGCTATAAATGAAACATTGTATAATTCTATATATTACATCTAGATGATGTAGCATGAATAAATTGTAGATCCATGATTCTGTCTCATTCAAACACCAACTATAATGTAGCATGTATGCTAAGATTGAATTAATCTTCATGATTATTAATACATTATGAATTATAATTAAACTAGAATTTGTTTATAGATATTGTAATCAAATTGTGCCAAATTTGACCATATCTTGCTCATCTCATTTTAATATCAAACCAAAGCTATATATATATATTCAACTAGTTTATAAATCCATCAGTGTACTATTTAAGGCCTCAGTTTCTTCCCTCTTTTTTTTTTAAATATACAAAGCAACAACAATTTTTTTTTGAAGAGGAAAAATGCTTTTGATCTAAAAACTGTTGTTAGAGAAAGTATCTCTCCCCATGTTTTTTTTCAAAATTGTTTTTTAGTTTTTACAGAAAATAATTGCAAGTTTCAATATCAAACCTTCACAAAAACATTAATTTTTATATTATATATCAAAATATGCATAAATTAAAAAAATTACTAAACAATCATCAAATTTTTTTGATAGCATTTTTCTCATAGTACAACAGTTTTGAATAGCAATATCAAATGGAACCTTAGTTTTGAACAACAATTCCAAATGGAGCCTTAGACTTCTTAATTTTACAAATGAGTATTTGTTTTAATAAATTTTGAAATGAGCAAGGATCGAACTCAGAATCTGGATGAGAGATTAATAAATTTTGAGATGAGCGAGGATCGAACTCGGATAAGGCCTTATTATCATTTAAACTATTCAATCACACTCCAACCTCAGTTTTTGAAGTAGGATTCAGGAAATTGAAACACAATGAAATATAAGCTCCTATGTCTACGACCTTCAGCTACATGTTCTTCAGTATGTAGAGGCAGATCATTTGTTTAGAAGCTCATTAGATATAAAAATAAAAAAATTTGAACCAACTGTTATGTTATGTATACTACTATTATCGGCAGTATTCAGATATATGGAGAAAAAAGGTTGTAAACTTAATACTGTGACTTAATGGTCATGCAGTTATTGATTGTTTATGCAAAGAAAGACTAGTTGATCATGCTTTAGGTGTTCTTGCCGAAATAAGTGACAAAGGCATACCACCGGATGTTATAACCTATAGCTCATTAATTCAACATATGTACAACTTCAATCGATAGGATGGTACTCAGGGGCGGACCCAAGATCTTAAGTTGACTGGGCTAGAAAATTTATATGAATAAATATTTAAAAAAATGATTTTTTTGAATAATTTTATATGTAGTCTTATTATTTTAATTTTAAATATATATTTGATCTATATTTTATTTTGTCATGTATTTTTTTTTATTTTTTAAGAAAATACACAAAAGCGTTCTTATATATAATTATATGTATATATAAAGAAATTAATTTTCAACCAGATATTTATATTTGTGTTCTTTTTTGATATAATATTTTAAAAATAAATTGTCCAGTAAAAAAATAAATTAAATAAGAAAAAATAGGAAATTTTTGAGTAATGAATAAAAAACTATGTAATAATATTATTTTTACGCACAATTATAGATACTATAACAACGAGATATAACTAGAAAGATAATATACAATATAGTATAACTGTTAAGAATCAAATAAAATTATTATTAATTTTTCTTGTAATAAAAAATAAAGATAGTGATTTGTAAAAATTACTCATTTTGAAAATTGAACGTGTTTATATGTTACTAAAATTTAAACATGTATTAAAATAAATTGGTTAGGGAATAGTTAATACTATATACTCATATATATTTATTAAATTTCAATTTAAGTTTTAAAATTTATTTAAAACTTTAAAATTTGTAAATTATTATATATAAGTATTTATTTAAAATTTTATATTAATTTTTCATATGTATTCAGATAACTTTTTTTATAAATTTATTCTTATTAATATTGTTATTTATAACATTTAAATCTTAGTAAAATTATAATTTAGAAAAGAAAAATATAAAACTTCTGAAAACTTTGAACTTAAATTTTGAAAACAAAAATTTAAATTAGCTACTTGCGTAATCACGGTGAAATGCGCACCATATAAGCTTTATTAGTATGTAATTAATAATCATAAAACTTGGTGATGCTGTTTTCTTTAGATGTATCGTATGAAAATAATGACTAGAAGAGGCCAATATCCAAATGTAGTCACATATAATTCGCTCATGGATGGATACTGCTTGCGGGAAGAAATTAATAGAGGATTAGCAGTGCTTAAAACCATGATCAAAGGGGATATTGCCTGACACTTTCAGCTACAATATTTTTGATCAATGGTTATTATAAGAAGTTGAAAGTGGAAAGAGCAGTAGATCATTTTCTTTAAGGGTTTCTACGTAGAAAGTCGAATACTTCAAAGGCGGAGAAGTAAATAAGCCTAAAAAGAAAAGCTAAAACTAGACATAACTATTCATACTCAGAAAAATGGCAAACGTTCAGCATTTTGTTACATGGACTATGTCAGCCAGGTAAATACGTAAAGTATTTTTTTATTTTTTTTAAATGACATAACCCATCTTCCTGTCATCCCTGAAGTTGTTCACGGCAGTGCCGTTCGTAACTTCAATGATATCATACGCTTTTTTGAAAGATCTCGATAATATTGAAATTTTGGCGAGTTTGATAAGAAATGTTGGATTTTATATTATAATAAAAATAAAAGATTATACTACCTGAATACGAAGACTTAGGAGTGGCAGTTTCTGGTCGTATCTGTGTGTTCTGGGTTCTCAAGAAGAGATGTGTTGACAAGTCAATTAGCATTGCCTCTCTCTATATATATATGTTAATGAATTTTCAAGTGCTAATAGTTCCTTAAAAAGTCTATCAGCACTGTGCCAGCTAATTTGTTAACTGGCCTTGTGCCCGTGTACAATGAGCTGTTTCTCAGTTAAAATATATGCAATGTCGTTATCAACACTTGCATCTGACTGTATATATTCGTACTATGTAATGCATGTTGATAAACCGAAACAAAAAATGTATAATAAAATAGAAATGTAAGCAGGTTCTAAGCTATGACCACAAGAAAACAAATACGTGGACATTGAAATCAGATAAGTTTTTAACTAAATTAAAATAAAATGAGAGAACACTCGGTTATGTAGGAAACCATTATGGGGTCACATATGATGTGCAGGAAACATAATCTAAATAAACAGCACTTGCCTGATTGAGATAGATAACAGAAACCTAATCCTGTTCCCAAACAACCAAACATGTTCTCCTGAAGATCGAGCACGAAAAATCAATATGTAGGGTATAAACCAGTATCTCAATACGCTTAACAAATCCCTAATAATCAGATCATAACAAAGGAATTTAACTAGCCTCGTAACTCTAAAGCATCAAGCCACAAGCTAATAGAGTGTAACAAGTATCAGTTATCAGCTTGGGGCTAGCATTAATGAACATATACACTGTATATCCACATTCCTGCCACAACCATATACACTTTATATCCACATTCTTAGCACAAACATCAAGGTTCCAAAAAAGATCCAATTATAATTGGGAACAATTAATAATAAAATAAAATAAATGCATGTCACAAAGAAAATGTGCAAGAGGATTCTGTAAAGGTAAAAACAATAAATGAATTTGATACTTTAACCATACTTCCAGATGGTACAATCTAAGCACTGTTCTTTACATATTGCATATTGGTAAAACACAAACGGTACTTCTGCTATGACAAAGCTGATGCCATACTTTGAACTACACTGGTGTAGTACTTGGAATTCTTGTAATTGTTATTTTTATAATCAAAATTTAAGCTAGTAAAGGCTAGCTTGTCCTCCCCAGTAGTTCAAGACCCTCAGCCCTGCAGCTCATAATTTTACGGAACACTTCCCTCAGTTGGCGATCCAGTGGATCCATTCCATTCTTACAAATTCCACAAATTAGCGATAATTCTTCAAGCCCTTGTTTTGCTTCTTCCTTTTGTTCATCTGTCAGTGGAAAACTAGCATAATCTACCAAGTCAGTAACATGACGTATACTATTCTCAAGCTGACTAATCTCCTGCAGTAAACCAACGGAATTCCGACGATCTTGCCTTTTAGATTCATCCATAATCTGACAATGAAGTAAGTTAAATGGAGTGTACCACGTGAATTGCCTTGGAATAGAGAAGTGAATCTGGAGGCTTCGATCTTGACAAGGGATTGCAGCAACTAGAGCCCACAGGACAAACATGAGAACAAAGCTCATTGTAAACACGGGAACAGCAAGCCCATTGGTTGCTGCAATCTCATTAGGACGCGGAGGAGCTAAACTGTTTGCCATTAATTGGAGCTGCTTTGTTGCTGACCAAGAATGAGATACACTCCAGGACAAAGATTTAGAATGTCCTGATGGACGAGGCTGGTGATCCTTGCCTTTATTTTTGCGTGCAAAAGATCTATTCCTTTGCGAAAAAGCACATCCAGAATCCTTGTCCTCCAGCATCACAAGTGCCAAATCCATCAAAGCTTTTCTTGCTCGACGGAATGAACCTTCTGTAATCATCCGTTCTCGAGAACCAAAGGCACTGAGAACCACATCCAAATGCTTCTGCCACAACCGAATCTTCTCAATACCATCACGAGTTGCATTACATATGTCAAGTGCCTTGATGCTCCTCTCAAAGAATTCAGAAACCATCTTGTCTAGAGGTGGTCTAACAAGACGTGCCTTGTTATTACACAATATAACCTTAAACTCCTCCTGACAATCAACAAGAGTATCCAGTAGCTTACTCACCCATGTAAGAGAGAGAAATTCATATTCAGCAGGATGTGTAGCTAATAGATCATTAAATCGCTCAGCGACTTGCTTTTGAAATGATTCAAACTCTATATTCTGTGTAACAGATTCATGATTTGCTTCAATAGAATGAACCTGATCCTGCACAACACCCAAAATAGAACGCCGAAATGCAGCAAATGGCCTCGGAAGACCACGAATATCCGGCATTGTCAAACTAGAAAGGCCTTCTTCCCAATCAACATAACACTACCTACCAAGTCAAGCACACATTTTGCAAAACTCAACACCATATAATACCATTCATTTCAAAAATGATCTAAACGAAAACATAACTAATGCAATTCACAGAATCACCTCGAAAACACCCTCAAAACCCATAACTATGCACCAAACCTCAAATTCCATACATACATATACACAGACATAAATAAAATTGAAAACAAAAGGCCTTCAAAATGCTGCAAGATTCACCAATTAAACACCCCACCTCAATTTTTTTAAAAGAACACCCCACAAAGAACTCTCAAACCACAACCAAAAATCAATTCCAATCAGATCAACAGCTCATCACATAAAAATTAATAAATTTCAAAACCCAATATAATAAATTCAAGAACTTAACAACCCAATTCAAGAAAATGCAAACCCATACAAATAATAATAAAAAGCACCAGTCTTTTTAAAATGCCAAACCCAAATCAAGCATAGAAGATCTAATAATAACAATGCCTCATAACCCATCAATAATTTAACATTAAAAAATTAAAAATAACTAAAAAGATTGTACCTTGATGAAACCCAAGAAAGGAATAAAATGAAACCCTACAGAGAGACCACCCCTTGTTTGCAAGAATTCTATGCTTCTTGAAAAAGATATGTCAAATAATAGTGATTGTTGTCATATGCTAATATTTTGTTTATGTATGTATCTATAGTTTTTACATTAAATTATGTATGTTACTTTTACAATTTGTTTGTTGCGGTTTTGTAGTTCCATTTAAGAAATGTATTTATGAAATTGATTATTTAAGTTATGCTTCCTAATTACAGGCATACCCCTCAGCATGTGTCCATCTTTAATTGTTTTTATTTATTTAAAGCTGACTTCGGTTATAAATCTATTTATTACTCCCTCTTGTCCTGTTTGTTTAACTTTTTTTACGTAATTTTATGTATTTTGATTATATAATTAGAATTAGTATTTTTTTAATTTTTTTTGTGAATTAAAATTTAAACATAATATTTTTATTCAAAAAAAAAAATTTTAAAAATTTCAATACTAAGTATATGGTCAAAACACCTAAATTTAGGTATAAAAAGTTCGGTAACCTCTATAAAGAACAATATTATTTAGGTCTCTTTGTTTAATACTCTGGAGGTTTTCTTTTAATTAATGTGTATCCATTTCTTCTAAAAGTGCAGGGCAGTTTGTCAGTATTCATTTCAGTTCACAAAATTGTAAATTAGTTTTTTTTAACTCATTCCATTTCATTTCACTAGTGTATTTTAAAAAAATTAATTGTATAATATCTTTCAATATTTATTAAATTTAAAATATAAATTATATATATAATTGAAATAAAATTTATATTAAAAATGATAAAATAAAAAATAAATTTAAAACTTTTTTCATTGAAAATAAAAATGAATAATTATTATGGGATACAAAAACCTTCAAAAAAGACTAATAATTTAGGATAAAAGGAGTATTGAACTAACGAGGCAATGACCGTACAAAAATTATAAATAGAAGAGAAATAATTCTTTTTTGTTGTTATATTGAGTGTTGGGATCAAATTGCACACACCCCGATTAATTTCTGACATAATCTCACACTCATTTTTAATACTTGAATTATTCAGAATTTAATTTATCATATGTAAGGTCTCAATTTTTTATGATTTAATTAAGAACTTTATTGGTCCAAAGGTGTAAATCGTAAAGTCTGAGAAATTTTGAAAATGATTAGTGGTTTTTATTTCAAAATTCATTTTTTAAAAAAATTGTACAATTCCGCTAATATTTGTGACCAAGAAGAAAAAGTCAAATTAGATGGTTGATCTGATTAGCACGTAGGTGATGTAGGCAAAAGTTATATAATACTAAATGAATAACATATATGGTCTACGTATTCTGTTTATTATATATCGCAGAATTTATATCCGATTAGTATTTTATTTATTTAGTACTAAACTTCTATTAAAAGCTAGCATCTTTTCAATATAAGAAATATGTTTGGTTTATAATTTGGTGGAGCCAGGCAAGTCAGCATGTATTGTTCTTCTGTCAGCCAATAATTTTCTCTTCCATTTGCTTCTCCTTTCCCCACAGCACAACATATAAGCCACAAACTACCATTACTGCTCCAAGCAAGCTGTTGAGAAAATACACAAACATTCGATGAATTATGAAAAAGATATGGAGAAAGTAGTTTTTAATGAAAAAAACTGAGTCTCAGTTAACTTTAAAATTAGTTCTTGAAGTTCTTATAATAACTCCGATTCGAAATTTTATATATTCGTACGTTATAATTAAGAGAGCTGATATTTGCACAACTGTACATTTTTTATTGATTTTGAGACTATATTATTTTTATTTGTTAAATATTATTAATTTTATTTAATTTATGTGAAGTAACAATTTAGTCTCAATGTCAAACAACAGCTATAGCTTCCTATAATTAATCTTGTGTACCTTCCAAGGTGCAAGTTCTCATCCAGTACCAGAAAACCAGCAATGACAACTACCAGAAGCATAAAAGGGCTGAAAGCTGATACAAATATAGGACCTCTCATTTTTACACACCATGCAAGCACCGTAAATATCAATCCCGACGCTATGATTCCCTGTAAATACAAGTACAGTCCGTGAAATGAATTACATATGTTAAATCTTTATTTAAAAAATGTGAAAGAATTATACTTGTCGAACATTAAAAATTTATTTAACTGAATAAGCGGTAGTGAGGAGTCTGATGTTCCATTCCAAGTGCCACTGAGTCCAATCTGATTCTGTAACAAGGGCGTATATTGTGGCTTGAATTGCAGCCATTATATTCATCAGGGCTGTCATGGAGTACGGACAAGGGTATTGTTCTTGCATCTTTGCCTGCAACACAATTTACAATAAATACAGAACACCGAATATCGAATGTGGTTTAAGCAAAATTTAGTAAATTTTCAGGAATATTGAAATTCAATAAATATTCATGTTTATCTGTCAATACGACAACCTTCTTTTGTTTCCTCTTATAAGTAACTTATAAATTGAAAAATGTACTTGTTTACTGATCGATTAGCTTACAATATGTAAGTTGAGTTATAAGTTCACATTGTTCAGTTTCATACCTGAAGAATCAACCAAACTGCAGTTGAGAGAGTACCCGATATAGTCAAGAAAGCACCCAAAATTCGAATGTGGGATTCTGCCACATGTCCAACCTGATGATGTTGACTATTTTTTAAAAGGTCAATGTTAGGTTTCCAAATAGTAATATTAGGGCCTTTGTAGAATGTGAGGAACATGGCTCCGGTCACACCTACAAATGTTCCCATAACTTTTGCTTTGCCTGCTGCTTTACCCCAATCCAACTTCTCCAACCTATATGTAGATATGTAAATTTAACAATGAATCACAATAAATGGAGGTAATGTAAAAATTAACGTTAGTGTATAACATTAAAATGGAAGTAGTAAAACAGTGCGCGTACTATGTGTAATAACACACAGACACAGATTGGACGAATAAATTAGTATGTACCTAAAGCTGATTGCCAAGACAAAAGTCATGGCAGGAATGAGATTCATCGTGGCAGTTGCGAATATGGCTGAGGTCAAGGCCAAGCCCTGCAAATACATATTTTGCGCCAGTGATCCTCTGAAATTCAAGGACATGAGAATTTCAACAATTTGATGCATAATTTAGTAGTAATACATTAAAATTTCTATTATTTAAAAATTAATGTAAATGTGTGTCTGTCCAAAACAAAGTTGATTTACTTCATCCTACCCTTCATTTTATCTTCAAAATTCATGAGGCCTGCAGTTGAATCATATCTATTCAGTTCTAAAAGTCAGAGAATGCAGACTCCGTGAGGTGGTGATCAAAGCAATATATGTAATTGCATGAAGCTAGCTTACCCGAACAATCCACAAAGAAATGCTTGGAAAATCACTGTCCATGTTAATTTCGTCCTCTTGTTCCTATAATATATGTGCAAAAAGAAGACTTATGTTTAATCTAACGATCTCTCATCATATGTAGTAGTATACCCCAGAGTAACATCAATCCATCAAAAATATAGAGAGATCGAGTGCAGAATTAGTAACCATTCGATGAAAAAGGCAAGTGGAAGCATAAAAGCAGCAGCAAAAATGAAACGATAAGCAATTAAAATGCTCAAGTTCATTCCATCATCTGCAGCCAGCTTGTAGAACACATTGACTACTGCAAAAGTGATCTGTACCACTATCATAAATAACACCGGCTTGAAGCCATTCACTGTGTTCCTTACTTTCCCCGTCATCTTAATTATTTTCTCCCTGTAATACACGCTTCAATCACACCTTTATTAATCTTAATATATACATGCAATAATGCATGCCAGGTGATACATATATAGACCCATCCATTCGAAAGGAAATCAATTGAAATTCGTACAAGTAGGTGAAAGACATATTAATTAGGTTTTTTATATATACTAGTCACGGCCTAATTAACCATGCTTTCATGGGGTAACACATATTTTTGAACTAATATTCAGAACCTATGAAAGCTTAATTTGTCTAATTAACGAGCGCAGCCCAGTAGATTTGGGACATATATAGCTAATTAACTAGGTCTGTGAGTTAAATATATACACTTGCATAAATAAGTCTCACTAGTACAGGATGATCAGGGAGGAACATAAATCCAACAATACATTTACAGCATTTCTAAGCATGTGTGAGAGCTGCTTCATCAGTTTGGCTATCTACCAGCCTTCTAATTATATGACAAAATATACTTAGCAACCTTACATTTTCGACAAGTATTTATTAGCAATTTCATTTAAGTGATCATATTTTAGATCTCTAGAATTCAACGACTAGATCGTCTCTCATACCATATGTTTTCTTTCCTTTTCCTTCTCAATAATGTTTGGGGTAACTGATTGCATATATTTATCTTCACTGTTTTGATTGCTAATCGATATTATATCGGTTTGTTCTACATATACTATTATGTATATAATTAGTCATTATCCTGGTTGTAAACTTGTAATTTCCAGCATCAGCAACCATTGGTAAAACCAACAGTACTTGGCTACATTGAATTGTATCGTAAAGCAAGAAACATTTCTCATAGTGTCACTTCGATCATTATCAGAACTGCCCAAAATACCTTGGCCAGATAGTTTACGGCACAAATTAACTGTCCTTGCACTGAACATATATGTTCTTAATATCTCGAATCTATAAATTTAGAAATTTTCATCTTGAACTCGATTAATTAACTTGATCCTCTGCATTTATGATTGCATCAGGTTCTTCATCAGTATTTGCTGCTGCCGCTGAACCATCATGTATGTTTGCACATGTATAAAAGGTCGTATAGATTTTTTTGATATCCAATCTAAAATTTTGTCAGATATTTTTGTAGAACTGTTAATTTAAATTAGACAAATAAATTCTTACAACTAAATTTAATAGGGAAAGAATATGTAAAAATCCCATAGTTAATGTCGTCGTCTTCTTGTTTCTCAAATATCCTTCAAGTTTCATACATAAGGCAAATCGAATCATTAACATTGCAATAGTATTTTGTTGATGAAGTTGTGGAATTTCTGTCTCTGAAGGAGTCAAACCTTCATAGCTTTTCTTCGGTAGCAGCTGATTAATATTTTTCTTCTCTTCCTTTTTTCCCCAAAGCACAGCATATAATCCGCAAACTGTTATTACTGCTCCAATCACACTGTCAATAAATTACATTTACCTCCTATTAGTAACACCTATGCATAGCCCTATATATGCCTACGAAATATCATTATAAGAGCTAAGTAATCTTCAGTACGTACCTATTTGTGCATAAAACACATGAAGCTAAATCTTGATAAATGGATATTTTCCAGATTTTAGGATATAATATAAGATTATAATATATCCTCCTCCTAACGGTACTCCCTTCTAACACCTTGAGATTCTAGGAGGACTCATAATTTAACATAGTATCAGAACGGATGGGGGTGCTAATACTGTAATTATACATGAGTACCTTCCAACGTGTAAGTTCTCATCCAGTACCAAAATTCCAGCAATGGTTACTATTATGAGCATTAGAGGGTTAAAAGCTGAGACAAATATTGGGCCCTTCTTTTGCATACACCACGCACCCAGGGCAAATACCAATCCAGAAGCCGCAGTTCCCTGCATCCACACACACACATATAGGCCAATAAAGAAAAGTATATGGAAGATTTTGAAACTTTTTTTGTTGGAATGTGTAAACATATCCAAGAGCCTGGAATGTGATTCAGCATGCACACTAATTAGTAATTAACCTAACATTTTTGTACCGCGTAAACAACAGTGAGGAGTATAATGTTCCATCCCAGTTTCCATTGGTTCCAATCTATGTCCATTAAAAGTGCAAAAACTGTACTCTGAATTGCTGCCATTATATTCATTAGGGCTATGCTGGAGTATGGATGAGGATATCGCTGTGTAATTTCTGTCTGTCCATATACCATGTAAAATGAATTAAACTCAGAAAGCAAGAAAATTAATATGTATCTTTCATACATGCCATGTCACATGTGTGTGTGTTTGTGTGCGTTTTTGAAGTGTTTCAGCCATTGATGTAGTCTTGATGAACACGGTTAATAAGATTAGCTCGAGAACATTTAAATTTCTAATCCCATTGCATACTGTTTGTAATTCTACCCAAAATGTTAGACAATGCATAACAACACCGAAAACAATGCAAAACATTTCATTATCAAATTTTCATTGCAAAAATAATTCTCATTTGAACTATATATAATATATGTGAGATGCGATGTACCTGAAGAATCAAATAACACGAGTACATGAATGAAGCGCCTACAGCCAAGAAAGCACCAGAAATTCGAAAAGGGTGGAAGTCTACCACACGATGTTGACTATTTGGAAGAAAGTAATCAGTGTGGGGAATCCAGATTTTAATAAACGGGCCTTTGTAGAAGATGAGGATCATTGTCCCAATAACACCCATCAATGTTCCTCCCACTTTTGCTTTCCCTGCTGCCTTGTTCCACTCCAATATCTCCACTCTATACACACACAATTTCATCTATGTCATGTATTAATAAACATTAAACAGGCTTATATCATATAGCTATATACATTAACTAGAGATGAATATATTAGCCTTGTCAAGTTATTAGTACCTAAAGCTGATGGCCAAGATAAAAGTCATGGCAGGGATAAGATTTGCTGTGGCTGTTGCAAAAGATGCTGAAGTTAAGGCCAAGCCCCGCAATGAGAATTGTTGCCCCAATGTTCCCCTGGATTTTTATGGAAGTAGAGAACAACACAAATCCAAAAAAACACAAATCTTCTTCAACTATATATATAAAATAATATATTTTTCGGGTGTAGTATGTTCTTTAATCAAGAGTACTGTACTGAACAAAACGCATATTATTCATTATATTTATAACAATTTCACTTAATATGGAGTATCATACAAGTACTGATGATCATAAAAAAAGGTGAAAAGTCTACCCAAGTAATCCAGAAAGAAATGATTGGGAAACCACCATCCATGTTAGTTTCGACCTTTCATTCCTATACATGCAC
Organism: Oenanthe sinensis; assembly: GCA_028671895.1. Lineage (NCBI taxonomy): Eukaryota > Viridiplantae > Streptophyta > Magnoliopsida > Apiales > Apiaceae > Oenanthe > Oenanthe sinensis. The sequence continues at coordinate 6,985,058 of CM053808.1, forward strand.
AAAACAAAAAATTTGATGTATCCACAACAATAAGAATTTTGATCCATATCGAACCACCTGATTCATATACACAGAAGAAGATATTGTATTTGGTTCGATCCAAACACGTTATTTCCGCCATTTTAAAACTTTTGAAATATGTACACTATACCTTTCAAGGAAGAAGGCAAGAGGAAGCATAAAAGCAGCAGCGAAAATGAAGCGATAAGCAACCATAATGTTCAAGTTCATCCCATCGTTTGCACACAATTTGTATAACACGTAAACTCCAGCAGACAAAAACTCAACCAATATTATTGTTAATGTCAGCTTCACCACTTCTACTAGGTTGTTTGCTTTCTTCATCTATTTGTTTTCTGATCCCTAAAATATTATTTGTTTTCTTCAAACAATTTACGACACGAGCTCAAACTTGTTACAAACAATTTGACTTGTTTATGGCCAGACGTTCCTTATAACATGAACTTAAACAGGGCACACATATTTTTGAACTAATATTCAGAAACTACGAAAATTTTGTCTAATTATTAAGGGGCCACTAAATTTGACACATACACATGCATAAATAAGTCTCACTAACTCGGGGAGGAACCTAAATCTAACAATACATGCATTTACAACATTTCTAAGCATATGTAAGAGCTGCTTGATCAGTTGTATATTTGGGCAACCTTACATTTTCGACAAGTATAGTGATCATATTTTAGATCTCTAGAATTCAACGACTAGATCAGCTCTCGTGCCATAAGTTTTGTTTTCTTATCTTTTTCAATAATGTTTGTAACTGATTGTGTATATTTTATCTACACTGCTTGATTGTTAATCGATATTATTTTGGTTTGTTCTCCATACTGTATATTATTATGTATATAATTAGTCATTAACCTGGTTGTAATTTCCAACATTAACAACCATTGGCAAAACCAACCGTACTCGGCCAGATAGTTTATGGCACAAATTAACTGTACGCTATAAATAATTTAGAAATTTTCATCTTCAACTCGATTAATTAACTGGATCCTCTGCAATTATGATTTAATCAGGTTCTTCATCAGTATTTGCCGCCGCCACTGAAGCACGCTGCATGGTGACCTCCATTCAGATTGCTGTTACCAACAACATCCTTCTGGTTTTCGGATGCTCTGAAGATCGAAAAATAATTTAAATATAATTTTTCTTTAATTTTTCAAAACATATGATTTAAACTTATTAAATGACTTATATTGGGGGTGTTTGGGTTCCTTAAACTTAAAATAAGTAGTTTTTTTTTATACATTTTCATATTTTTTTTAAAAATAAATATTTGTTTTAGAATTTTAAAACCAAATATGAACTTAATTATTTCTGGAAATAAGGGCTTATTTCTGGAAACTACATACATCCCTACTTTTTTCCGAAAATAAGGGCTTATTTCCATAAGTAGCAGTTTGCCAAACAGGGCCATTAATAGTTCAGAAATTCTAGTCATTCAGAAAATGCCCATCAAACTTGTCTAATTTACAACGTTCCCAGTTTTCTAATGTAATTAAAGTTTCATAAAATTCGAGTGGATGCTAAATTTGTGTTTGATTGATTATTATATAATTTGTTAGTTAATATACGAGTAGTTAATTTTGATAAATTAATTAATTTAATAGTCAACCAACTATATTTCTGTATATTAAATTATATCATATATATATATAGGCAAGTGATCAAATAGAAGATAACTTAGAATAAAAAATAGAAAATAAGATCTAAACCACATATTCAATCTAATCTAATGGCAATGAGGGACACCCACACACAAATCAAATAGACCCTCACACACACAATCCCATATAATCCCTCCGTTTTTAATTTGATTTTTCCTGTTAATTAGTGAACTTTTTTTCAAATATAACTTCACCACATTTTTCTCCATCTCCCAATAATCAGTTTGCATACCATATGTGCTATATTCCGGTAACTTTTATTTTTCCGGCGATCTCCATTATTTTTTATGAACCCATGATATATAATTTAGTGATTTCTGTAATATAAATTAGTGATTTTTATAATACAAATTAGTGATTTCTGAAATATAATTTAGAGATTGAAGTTCAGATCTGATAAGTGACGAATTTATTTTAATTATAAATTATATTCGCCAAAATATAGCACATATGGTATGGAAACTGATCGTTGGGAGATAAAGAAAAACGTGGTGAAGTTAGATTTGAAAAAAACTTCGCCAATTGACGGGAAAAATCAAATTAAAAACAAAGTAAAATAGATGGGAGTGTGTGTGTGAGGGTGTATTTCATTTGTGTGTGGGTGCGGCGGGTATAAGGATAAGGTTTTCTATTTCTCATTTAAGCTATTTTCTATTTGAGTAGGACTCTATATATATATATATACAAGAGTAAGATGAATTTTATTCAAATACTATGGAGGGCTCGAATCCTATCAACTACATAATTTTATATAATTAAGTATTACCTATAATAAGTATTACCTATAATATCACGCTTATAATATGTCTAACATATATTCTATATAATCAAGATCATATTTAATAGACCTAATTATATCCTATATATATAATAATAAGAGTATGATGAATCTTATCTAAATATTATCAAAAATCAAGAGTTCGGTACTCATTAATAACATATATAAATTGAATATTTATAACTCCTAATATATTAATAATATAAAGTTAAAATTCAAATAAAATCAAAAATATTATATTTATATTATTATTCTTAAAATCATTTTTTATAAGCATATAGATATATTAATAAAGCATAACGGTTCAACACAATCACTCCTAAACTATTATAGACAATTGAGAGACACACTAAACTTAAACTTGAAAGAGGGTTACTTAATTTTTAATATATATGAATTGAATTCGACTAACAACATATTAAAATTTAATAATTTATATTATTATCCATAACAAATACTTATATAATATGTCTTATACAATATAATATTTATTATATCTTATTATATTTTATATAAAATAAGCATAAAATATTTTATTAATAACATATTTAAATCTAATATTTATAAATTCAAAAATATCGAACATAACTTTAATATTTGAATCGAATTAACAATTTATTAAAATCTAATAGGTATATTATTAATTTTAAAAATATTAACAAAATGTTTGAATCGATTAATAATATATTAAAATTTATTTTTTATATTATAAATTTTAAATACTAATAAAAAACTATTAATAAAAATTTCAATAAATAAAAAATATGATAAATAATAGATAAATATTAATATTAAATTAATAAATAAATATAAATAAGAGTCCGTGTTTTGCACGGGTTTAAATCTAGTATTAATAATGTACTCCCTCCGTCCTGGCCAAATGTTTACATTTGGTCCGGGTACGGAGACCAATGACAGTGAGTGTAATATTGCTAAAATAAATGAAGTAGTGTGTGTAATAGTGATTTTATTGTTAAAATAAATGAAGTAGTGGGTGTAATAGTGTAAAGTGTTGAAAAAGTGGAGTGAAATAGTGGATGTAATAATGTATTTTATTGTTAAACGTTACTATTTTTAGTAATGTAAAGAATTGGGTGGGACGTCTCAAAAAAGAAATCGTAAAGAATTGGTTGGGACAGAGGAAGTAACTACTTGGTACAAGAATTTGGAGATTTCAATTTATTTTGTAGGATGACTTTGAATCAAACATAGGTGGTGTTTGGGGGAACTTTTTTTCAGAATAAGTCAACTTATTTTAAGACAAAATTAGAGATTCCTAACTTTTTTCTGAAAAAAGATAACTTTTTTTGCAACTTGTAGAATCTCAAATATACATTAAATACTTGTATAAAAAATATTTATCAAAATATGAAATTTTTACCCGAAAATAAGTCCAAAAGGACTTATTTTAAGACAGACCAAACTTGCCAATAATACTGTAACTTTTTTTAATTTGTGTTTCAAAACACTTTTATACACTGTTGGATTCATCCAAATAAATGAGGTCTTAGTTAAATTATTTTGTAGCCCAAATTCACCTTATTCGTAATTCTACTTAAAATACTGTTTATAATTAAATTGATTTGTAACTAAATAAATCCCCATGTATATATCCAAATGCTTGAAAGAAAAACTATTGGAGAGAGAAACCATTACACATATGTGCTTGCAAGATTATCAATTCGAAGTTTATTGTGTAACAAAAGTTGTTTAGTAGAAAACATTGCATAAGCTTTAACAATACAATAGAGCTAGTTTGCTTTGAAATTTAGCATTACTACATGGCGATTTCCTTTTATTTTATTGGCCTTGTATATCTGCTAGAACACACGTTATCAGTCTAGATTCTCATCAGCTTTCAGACCTGTCCAAATTCATGTTACAAAACAGAATTCAAGTCAACAAAAAATCACAATACTAAAATCTGTCCATATAAACAAACTCTAAATGACCTTAATCAATCGACTAATATGAATATGCATGAATAAATTTACCACAAGTCCGTAAAAAAATTTGGCATCTTATCTCACCTTATCACAATTTCATAAATCGACTTGAAACATATTTGGATGTCAGTGTTACTTTTATATGCCAAAGTGGACCAGTGGATAGAACTTAGAAGTAATTAGGGATCATGGGTGTTTAGGTGGGAGTGTGGGCAGAATAACACGTATATTAATAATCTTAAAATAAGAAAAAAATATTAATTTTAACAAATAATTGCAAGTATGGTTCAATCGAGTCGGAGTTAATCCGTCTACCATATTAATGGCTGATTTTTAAAATACTATTTAACATATCTCCTTATTCTTCGTGTTACGGGTAAAACTAAAATATGGACTAGTCGGTTCTTAAGGCAAGCAGGGAGATTAAAGTTGTTAAAGGTGGTGTTACAAGGTATTTAAAGTTACTGGTCTTCACATCTCTTTCTTCAAAAAGGGGTGTTCACAAAGTTCCGATCTATTTTAGAATGGACCTGTTTTAAAGGGAATTGCTAAAATAACTTGGAAAGAATGTTGTTACCCTAAATTTGAAGGGCGTCTTGGTTTACGTGATCTTTGTTAGTGGAACCGTGCAGTTATCTTTTACTGGTTGCGGAGATTATTACACAAAAATAGTAATTCTATTTGGGTCACTTGGGTAAAAGATAATATTTTTAAAAATAAGCCTTTTTGGACTATGAAAAGTCCCCTCAAATGCTTCTTGGTGTTTAAAGAAAATTTTTAATGCAAGAGAAGATGCATTGAGGTATGTTCAGTACAAGGTAAGATCTGATTCCTAGTTGTTATACTAGCACGATTCATGGCTGGCAGGAGTCCCTTTGATTCATTGGATTAACAACATTCATCTAGTAACAAGATCTCTTGGCACTTCCCTGCCTCTAATCGTGCTTGGAATTCGGAGCTGTAGAGAGTTGTTTCTAGCATCAAATTCATAGAAATGATTTGGTCTCATGGCCAGGCAAACCGAGTCGTCTATTACTACTTCATTTATCTGGAATTCTATTAGAAATGTTAAAGTCCCTCCTCCTCCAAAATGTGATTTCTTCCTTTGATTGGCTCTTCATAATAGATTTGCTCACCAAAGATCGTATGGTGCAGTTTGGATTTAATGTGGATCCGAGGTGTGTTTTATGTAGTACAGGGATGGTGGAGAGTGTGAAGCATATCTTTGAGGAATGCTCTTATTCCGAAACTAGTCTTTCAAAATGCTTGCATCACTCTCTTATGTGATTGGGAGGAATATCTTCAAAATCAGTTTTCTTGTGTGGGGTTGAATAAGGTGTAGGAGCACATGGAGTTTTTATATCTTTCAATAGCAAATCATTCAATTTGAAAATAGCGGAATAAACACATTCATAAACATGGTCATAATTTATCAACTATGCAAATTATCCGAAGTGGGAAAGAGATAGTTCGTGCAAAGATGTTCACTGACAAGAGATTTAAAGGATAGTACTTTATTACATCGCACTAGGCAGTGAAGTGATTGTTTTAATCAGTTTGTAGTTTTACTGTGCAGTGAATATTATCCATACTCTCTTTTCTATTCTCACGGGATATGCCCCTAGATATGTCTTAGTGCTTCGATTGAATTAATTAATTTTATTTAGCAAAAAAAATATTAAAAAAAAAATCATATACATAAATTGTGCTAAAGACCGGAGTAAAATGGTTAAAACTTCAAAATATGGTTTACCTGGACCGCATTTGATCCTGCATTTAGCCTCACAGTGGGACAAAGCTCTACCTGTAAAAATTACAAACTATACTCATGAGCACCAACTTCATGCCAGATCCACACAATACAAAGGTATATATACAACCCTTTTTATGAATTTCCAGAAAAACAAAAAAAAACAGAACATAATTAAAAGTAATTAAATTAATTACCATCGTTGGGAAATACACAACCAGTGTAACAAGCATCAATGCAATCCTCAGGGCCAGACTCCACCAGCTTTATATTTGTAGAAAACACAAACATGGCCAGGACTAGAGCAGCTATCATTACTCTCTTCTCCATTCTTTTCACTTGTGTTTATACAATTAAACCTTGTGCACATGTACATATATATATACACACACACACTCTTATATCAACACTATTTACAAGGATAGATCTGCTTGGTATGTCAAGTGGACATAAACACAGACGTGCATACATTGTATACTGCAGTATTACTTTTGAACTAGCCCTTGATGTTGCAATTTATTGCTCAAAGTGCCACTGCATCCACGTTTGGTATATTTCGTATACTGTTTTTCGCATTCTCGCCGACATATAACAGTTTTTTATTAAAAATTTATCTGCAAAGTGTTTGTTAGAATTCAAAATTTACCGTTAAAAAAAGGTTTTTGACCTAAAATTGTTGTTAGATAAAGTAGGTTCTCATATTTTTGAAAAAAAATATTTTTCAACTTTTGTAAAAAGTAATTAATCATCAAATCTCCCCAAAAATATTATTTTTATATATTATGTTTCAAAATATACGTAAATTCAAAAGAAAATCAAAAATTTACCTAACAACACTCGTTCTACCAACATTTTTTCTCACAACATAACAGTTTTCAACAAAATTCCAAACGGAACCTTACCTTACTTTTTACACGTATTTCGATATGTACAAAAAATATATTTAATAAATTATTTTTCAAATTTTATTTAAATAAAAAAATTTAAAATGAAAATTCAAAAAATAATTTATCAAATATTTCATATATGCTTAAAATACGTCCAATTAGAAAATGATTGAATATTAAATTATAAAAAAATTAAAATGTATTAATTATATGTATACATGAGTTTCTCTACATTTTAAGATTTATAATTAATTAAATTATCAACCGAATATTTCGTATATATCAAATTTAAAACTATTAGGAAAAACTCCCAGTCTCCGAGCTTATTTCAAGAAATATTGAAATCATATTTCTTTATCAGAAGAAAAGTGCGTACCCTAATATTAATTGTTCAACATATAAATATTTATGGAGAAAACTTCTCCAAAAAACGATCTTAGTAATTAATCAAAGATTATAATGATTTTGTATATAAAGTTGACTGGCATTTCTGTAATAATAGAATGCATCTATTTTTATTCACAAAAATACTTTTAATGTGTTATTCGTTTTTGTATTAATCTTATGGCCTGTTTGTATGGAAACATGGATTTCATTTGAAATTCTAAATTTGATCAAATGACATGTTTAGGTAATCATAAGAATTTGGGTTTGGAATTCAAATATTAGTAAAAATATGAGAATTTGAAATGACAACTCAAATCTTGTCATCTGAAATTTGTTATAGGTGAATTATGTGTCCCCTGTCTAGGGAAGGCGCGCCCTCTCCGGCTATAAATGAGGGCGTGTCCTGCGTGATTGGCAGAGTTAATTTGCATTTTGCCAGCTTAGTGTTCCTTTTGAAAGGGGTTAAATCTCAAAGTGATCACTGAAGTGAAGGGCATGTATCAAATAGGTTACTCTAGTTATCGGGGTCTCGTTTTGACCACTATAGTGGAGAGTAATGACAGTACCGTTAGTCAACATTGACTAACGGAAAATGAATAGTAAAATCCGAATATATATTTAATATTAACAAAATTTGAATAATTAAGTTTTTCATTTTAAAATCCGAAAATATATTTTAAAAAAAATATGTTTTTCATTTTAAAATTCGAATATAAAATTTAAGTTTTTCATTTTAAAATCAGAATATATATTTAATATTAACAAAATTAAAATTTTGTTATAAAATTAAAATTTAAGTTTTTCATTTTAAAATCCGAATATATATATATATATATAATATTAAAAAAATTCAAATTTTGTTATAAAAATAAATTTTAAGTTTTTTATTTTAAAATCCGAATATATATTTAATATTAACAAAATTTGAATAATTAAGTTTTTTATTTTAAAATACGAATATATATTTTAAAATAAATATATTTTTCATTTTAAAATTCAAATATAAAATTTAAATTTTTCATTTTTAAATCCGAATATAAATTTAATATTAACAAAATTCAAATTTTGTTATAAAATTAAAATTTAAGCTTTTCATTTTAAATTCTGAATATATATTTAATATTTTTCGTTAAAATTTAACGTTACTATTCATTTTCCGTTATCAACACAAGTTGACTAACGGTACTGTCATTACTCTCCACTATAGTGGTCAAAACGAGACCCCGATAACTAGAGTCACCTATTTGATACATGCCCTTCACTTCAATGATCATTTTGAGATTTAACCCCTTTTGAAAGTATGTCAATTTCCTCTATGCCTATCAATGCTAGTTGAAAGCCATGACTCTATATTCATCGGGTTGATCCCGTAGAAGAGTTATGGTATGCTCATAACCTTATCTTGGAAGGTACTTTCTCTGTACTCAGGTGAGTTACTCTCGTCTGGGGGCTTAGGACGCGACCTACATTTGTGGTGGATCTAGTGTTGGGCTCCAGTCAAGGTATCCAAGGAAATAGTTGTACTGAACCGGCTAGAACCCGCGTTTTCCGAGTCAATGTCGAATTCATTAAGTCCTTGAGCCTTATACTGGGTTTTGACCTATCTAAACAAGTCCGAATGTAGAGTCCTCTTCCAGGAAGGTTCCTACTTGCCATTATTTACTCTGATTCGAAGAAGGAAAGTATTTTCCTAACGGTCCTCTGTTATGCCAAGAATTACATGGGCTTTATTCTTTATTTTTCCTATAAATAGAGGTACGTAGGCATATTGTTGAGGGTCGAAATTATTAGAGCTCATAGCGGTCAAAGAAAAAAGTTCTAGTTATTCTAAAATCTAGCAATCTCAGCCCCCAATTTCATACAAACCACTACACTCCAGCGATAATTCAACCTCGTTAGATCTTTTTCCAGCAAAGAATCTCAATCTTTGTTGATTACTAGATTTTTCCATCACTACTCCTAGGAGTATTGGTCCTACAACACTACTCCTAGAAGTATTATAGGGGAATCACCCTTCGTCTTGACATATGGGTGTGAAGCCATGGTATCGGTTGAAATCGGAGCTGAGTCTTTCAGAAGAGATAACTTTCATGTAAGAGGCATTGCCTTAGATCTTGGTTTTATTGAAAGATCTCAAGCCTTATCATTATCAAATCCCGTAATCTTTCAAGAAGAAGTTCAGGAGGTGAATCACAGACTTTACCTAGATATGCTCGAAGAAATGAGAGCCAATGCTTAGGTGAAGTTAACAGTCTATCAGCAGAGGACTGTAAGATACTACAACTCAAAAGTTAGATAAAGGCCAATTCAGGTAGGTGACCTAGTACTAAGGAAGGTGATGCCGCACACCAAGACAACAAGTCATGGAGTGTTTGGGGCTAATCTTGGAAGATATTTTCCCTGTACTCAAGTAGGTGACCTAGTACTAAGGAAGGTGATGCTGCACACCAAGCCATAGATCCATGAAGTGTTTGGGGCTTATCTTGGAAGATACTTTCCCTGTACTCAGGCGGGTTACCCTCGTCTAGGGGCTTAGGACGCGACCTACATTTGCAGTGGATCTAGTGTTGGCCTCCAGTCAAGGTATCCAAGGAAATAGTTGTAGTGAACCGGCTAGAACCCACGGTTTCCGAGTCAATGTCAGATTCATGAAGTCCTTGAGCCTTATACTGGGTTTTGACATATCCAAACAAGCCCGAATGTAGAGTCCTCTTCCAGGAAGATTTCTACTTGCCATTATCTACTTCGATTCGAAGAAGGAAAGTCTTTTCCTAACGGGCCTCTGCTATGCCAAGAACAACAAGGGCTTGATCCTCTATTTTCCCTATAAATAGAGGTACGTAGGCACATTGTTGAGGGTTATTAAAGCTCGCAACCGTCAAAGAACAAAATTTCTAATTATTCTAAAACCTAGCAATCTCAGCCCCCAATTTCATACAAATCACCACACTCCGGCGATAATTCAGCCTCGTTACATCTTTTTCCGGCAAAGAACCTCAATCTTTGATAATCGATTGTTGGTTAAGATTCTGGGAGGGGGAGCCTACATCATCCTCGTCGTCGAAAATTACTTGATTGTTCATTCTTCTTCTAGATTGAGAAACCGCATCTTCCTCATCTGATCAGTCCTCTATGGGTGTAACCACAACGTGGCGCACCGTGGTTCGGGACGCGCCCTCGGAGTCTTGGTTACATTTCTTAAGACGTCTGGAGGACGTTTCAGATATATGCGGGATGTTTGGGCTAGAAGATTCGCCCTCAGTTATGAATAGTTCATTTGGGTGTTGAATTAGATGTGCCATAAAGTTATGTACCTCTTTAAGAGTATTAGGAGAAAGAGGTCTTGGAATTGGTGTCAAAGAAGTAGATACCCCGTATCTAGAGTTAAATTTCTTTTAACTCCTGACCATCTGAAATGAATTAAAAATAACACTTAGTTTAGCCCAGAAAGGCGCGCCTAAGCAACAGTGAAGTAATAGAAAGATATTGACATGGAGCATCTATGGTGTATATGAGGTGATAGGTGGTCAACCTCACTGGGCGCGCCCTAGGAGTCTCCCTCGAATTTTAGGCCAATTTTGAAGAACACAAGTTAGTACAAGTAAAGTGAGTAAAAGTCTTCAAGCGCGATTGTTGTGCTTACAAATATATTATTTATTTGAGTGTGTGACTAATGTTAGGAAAATGGGAAATACGATTCCTCTCTGGGGAAGGGTGCGCCCCAAATTACACAGCATATTTAATCATGATCAATATGGTTGCAATTCTTCAGTTTAATACACGAGTTGTTAGATGTGGTGATTAAAGTAGTTGCTGGGAGTTTTGTAAAAGAGGCGCGCCTTGAGTAAAATGAGGTGTAAATGAAAGGGACGTTATAAGATAATAATTCTAAGTACAAGAATCAGTGGTAAATGATTGGTTAAACACATCTTAAAGGCAAAAGCCTAATGTGTATTTAGATATGGCAGGATGAACAACCACATAGTGGTATTAGAGTGGCATTCTATGGCTAAGGGCGCGTCATATAGTGCGACAAATGAAAATAGCATAAACATCTTTATGTGGGTGATAGTTAGGGAAAAGTGGATCTAACAACAATTTATAACCGTTGGAATTGAATAAAAAATACAACAATAGAAACATACCAACTAGACGAGTGTAATGCTTGCAGAAACTTTAAAAATGGTTGCAGGATTCGCCCAGAAAAGCTTGTTGAAAGTTTGACTGCTCTTGGGTTGTTCTTGCGAAGAAAAATAATGTGTTTTGAAGAATGAAGTGAGAGAGAGGGGTAGATATATATATATATATATATTGAAAAGACAGTTGTGTTACATGGCGTATTGTTGTTGGACCTCGATGCTAGAATCGAGGAAAACACCAAGGTTTGCCCTGTTTCTATATGTATATGTATAGGTGTATGTGGCCAGTTGTGTCAAAGGAAGGGTATAAGTTTTGATTGACGATTGGTATGGTATGGGCGCGTTATGTGGTCAAGGATGTTATGAAGGGAATATGTTTTGAAACTTCTTTTTGCTCGAAGGCACGTTCTATAGGAAACGGCAGGTTGCCCTCGTCTGAGGACTTAGGACATGACCTACATTTGCGGTGGATCTAGTGCTAGCTTTCAGTCAAGGTATCTAAGAAAATAGTTGTAGTAAACCGGTTAGAACTCACAGTTTCCGGGTCAATGTCAGATTCATGAAGTTCTTGACCCTTATACTGGGTTTTGACATATCCAAACAAGTCTGAATGTAGAGTCCTCTCAGGAAGGTTCCGACTTGCCATTATCTACTTTGATTCGAAGAAAGAAAGTCTTTTCCTAACGGGTCTCTACTTTGCCAAGAACTACGTGGATTTAATCTTCTATTTTCCCTATAAATAGAGGTACGAAGGCACATTATTAGGGGTCGGAATTATTAGAGCTCACAGCCGTCAAAAAATAAAAGTTCTAGTTATTCTGAAATCTAGCAATCTCAGACCCCAATTTCATACAAACTACCACACTCAAACGATAATTCAGTCTCGTTAGATCTTTTTCCGGCAAAAAACCTCAATATTTGTTAATTACCAAATTTCTTCATTACCAAAATCTATCATTTGAAATGAAATAAAGATTCCCAAATATAATCTTAAGTAATTTCCAAAAGTCATCCTCAGAAGTATTAATTTCATATTTATGTGTATCTTTCCCCCACCGTAATGCTGAGCAGATGCAGCAATAATGGCAAGCTAAGTAATTATCGTTGTGTTGAAGGATGTAAAAAGAAACAAATTATTGGAGTTGTATGTTAAGAAAGCGGATGAATAATAAATAAGTCGGTTGCGCTCGCCACTTTGTTTGAAAAGTGATTTCCCAATGTCCTTGAAGTCATTCTTTTCAACTTTGACTCATTTATTTAGTGCGTTGTTTCTGGTGCTATCTTCTTTCTTGTCTCTTTAACATTTTGACTACCTTAAAATGCACTGACTATATATAGTTTCGTAAACTATTTTTTTAATCTTTTAAAATAAAAATTTAAGTATCAAATTTTTATTTATAAAATAAAATTTTAAAATATTATATGTTCAATGCATCTTAACATGAGTGTTAAAAATCAAAGAAACATCTAATTTAAAATCAGATGGAAAAATATATTTAATGGTTAACTGCATATGTAAAAATCAACGTTATATATTTTGAATTTTGATGGAGTATTATTCTTCACGATTATACAATTTTGCCGAACCAAGAAAAAATTGTAATTTTAAGATCAACTAACGGTTCATTTTTTTAAAAAAAAAAGATCAACTAACGTTTAAAAAAAATTATTTCACACATCAAAAATCACACTTTATTAACTTTCAGTTTGATTTGATTCTCATTTTGATAATACATGCTCATGATCTATTGCATCTTCTTTAATAGTTTAACATATTTTTTTTAAAAAAATACTATCGTTTCTTTTTCAGGATTCAGAGACTCCAATTCTGTTTGTAATTGTGAATACATTTATCTTCATTGCTTTTTTGTTACCACTCTCTTTGTGTTTTATTATATATCTTTTTAGAATTTGTTATTTGTTTACAAATATAGGTCGTTCTTAGTTTTCAATGTGTACCGATAATATCCTTATTTATTATCTTTGTTTTAGCCTATCTTTTTCAAACATTATGTGCATCTTCAATTTTTTGTTTATATATTTGTGAATAATATGTGTTTTTGTAAGTTGTTTTTATAATAAAACAATGTTGGTCTCGTTGTTTTCTTAAAAATGAATTTTATAAATTTTAGTAAATATAAAAATAATAAAATTTAATAAATGAAAATAAAATAATAATAAAAAAATGACTTTTTTTAGTTGAAAAAGTACATATTTTATATTTATTATAAAAAAATTAATGCAATATTTTATTTTTAAAAAATTTATATTACTTTCAGGCTTGAAATATTGTTGTTATTATTATTTGTATATTTCATTATTTGTGTTCAATGTTTAAATAAATCATTCTTTTTTTATTAAGTTATACATTAATAATTCGATTTGTGAATTCTTTTTTTATCTGCATGTTTCTTATATTTTTACATAGATATCTCTGCATCTTCTTTATTTTTTATGAAACAGATTTTATTAAAAAATTAATAACATTTTTAATTTATTTTATTATATCCTTCAAATCATTTAGACGGGCAAGTTAGATGATTAATTTATTTATTTTTACACAAACCAAAAACTTCATTTTAAGTAATTTAGATTAAAATTTTAATAGTTTGAAATATTATTATTATTATTATTTGTAAATTTAATTATTTGTGTTCTTTGTTTACATATCTCATTCATATTTATTGAGTTATATATTAAGAATAAAATTATAATGTTGGTGGAGGTGTAGAATATTTATTTTTAATTATTATAAATTAATTGATGAATTCTTTTTTGTTTTGTATCGTTATATTTCTTTTATTTTTACACTGATGGTTTTGTATCCTTTTTATGTTTTATAAACAAGATTCTTGGAAAAAATAAAACTAATAACACATTCAATTTAGTTTCTTGTATCTCTCAAAATATTTAGATACGTAAATTAGATATTTTTATTTAATATCCAACACATATATATGTTTTATATAAATAAGAATCAATTTTGGTGAGTTATTAGAAAATTAAATATACTTATTTACATAATATTGTATATTTAAAACTTTTTTAATTTGAGGGTTTTATCAATCAACTTTACTGAATTTTATTAATAAAAATTTAAATCTAAATCTAAATGAATATTTATTTTTATCTTATATATATAAACTGCATAGACAATGAAATTACAAATTGAAACATAAGCTGCATAAAATTTAAATATTTTTATTTGTTATGTTACTTTTATAAATATTTTAGACCAAAATTAAGGCAATTTTTAAGTTGAAAATTTTACTAATAATTTATATCAAGACTAAAGTATAAATAAATAAAATATTAATGATACAACTCAAAACAAATATCCATTATATTTCAAAAATTAAATTCATAACTACATCTTTATATAATTGTGCATCACATTTTAGTTGACAAGATAACTCTACATTTTTCTCCATAGCATCTTTAGCTGAATTTTATAATTATTGACATCTCTCACCTTCATTATACATTTCATGAATGTCAAAAAAATATGATTTGACATCATGCTTGGAAACATATCAAAAGCTTTTTTAACTCTAGCAATAAGCTCGTCAATTGTCTTAGTGGCTTCCTTGTCCTTCAAAGATTGAATGGCTCTAAAAAAATCCAAGATCTAAAATATTTAAGTCTAGAGAATTCAGGGGTTGACATTTTATTTGTATGTCAAATCTAGTTTGCTGTACAGCTTTACAGAACTCTCTGTCATCCAGATCAATATGTGTTTTTACATTATCTTGCTGAATAAAGATAGTAAGATTAGGATTCTCATTTGGCCATTTCTCTATAATAGCCAGTATCACGTTCTTAATAAGAACTGATCTTACTGTTTCTCTTCGTAGTGAAGTCATGGTTTTTGTCTCCATTGTCCCGGCATCTTGATTCACACTACTCCTTTTCACAGATTCTTTGGTAACAAATGGAAATATACCAATTTTTCCAGAAAATTTTTCATTGCCTTCTTCATCAAAACGTGGACAAGCTATAGCTACTAAAAACATAACTTTTGTCACAAAATTTTTACTTTTACATGACCTGTAAGGCTCATATTCATCTGCAAGAAGATAATATTTTTCATTATTATTAGACATGTAAAACCATTTCTCATCGATATGAATGACATTATACATGTCCTTGAATGTTGGATCGTGTGGTAAACTATTTTCTTCAAGCATTGATAAGCAAAATTGTAGTCTAACCTTTTTGTTCTCGTCGGTTAAATGAGACTTGAATGAATTAGAATGTCTTCTAATAGTACCATACTTCTTGTAGTTGTTATAAAATAATGACGGGCTAATGTGTAAAACACATGTTACAAAATGTACAGTTGTTCTTTGTTGAAATGGTAAGTTTCGAAATTGCTCCGTATCAATTTGTATCCGTTTGCACCCACAATTTTTTGTCTTACAATGAAGTATACTAGTAAATCCATTACCCATATTCTCCTTTGACAGCTTCCAAATTCTTTGAACCGTATGCATTGACACCGAAAATTACGATGCAACATCTCTTATGATGTTTTTTCTAAGTTTTCCATTCACACTTTTTTCTAATAAAACTGCATAAATAGCTTGCCTTTCAGCATTTGTCACTACTTTCCTTTTCTTCACTTGTATTGCATCATTATCAATTTCTTGTTTACCTTAAAAATGAAAAAACACAAAAATAACACATTAAAAATATCACAAAACTAGAAAAACAAAAAATAGAATAAGACGTGTTAAAAAAAACTATAAGATGATTACTTACTTTCCGAAGATAAAAGTTCAATTGTGTCAAATACAATTGAGGTAGCCTCATTTATATTCTGAGACAAATATTCTTCATTCACAAAATCATCAAAATAAAAAAAATCAAGTGTGCATATAAAAGAATTATGCAAAACACTAAAAAAATTAAAATAAAACAACTTCTAGTTACATGTACAAAATATTATTAGTATATAAAAAATAACAAGTAAATTTAATCAATGTCTCTATATATTATATATTCATATAATATAATAGAATATATATATATATATATATATATATAATATATTATATATATGTATAGGAGTATATAAGTAATTTAATTATTTATAATTATAAAAGCTAATAATCATAATATTTTACGTTTTATTCATGTTTAAAAATAAACTTTTACAATTCAATAAAGTTAATATATATATATTCACAATAATAAAATGTCTATATGTGGAAAAATAATTTATATAAAAGTAGAAGACTTACGATGAGGAGATGAAAAGTTGTTTGAGTCGCTCTCAATATCACAAAGATGAAAGTAATTTTTTGATGAAATACAAAGATGAAAGTAATTTTTATTTTGAGTAAGTGAAAGAATAAACAAAACCATACAAATAAAACAAAAACATACAAATCTATATAAACTAGCAATATAATGAATCAAAAAACCAAATAAAAATAAAATAATACCTGCAAATTTAGAACCTTCGGTCATATCATCCGATGTATTTGTAGATATATCTTCATATAAATTCAATAATATATTGAGATCAATATTAGAATTAGTATCCATACAAGTTGATTAATATTTTTTACTTTTCTCTCTTTTAGGTGATTTCTACCATTATTAACTATACATACATATATATAGTATATGAGATATAAAATGGAGGGAGGTTGAAACTTTTAATTTTTATTTGGAGGCAGTGGATTGAAATTTTTGGAGGTAGATAATGAAATGCGGGAAACAAAACTAAAGTGAAGATGAGAAGTTACACGTGGCTAGAAGTATTAATTGTACACTGGTAAAGAAGAAAGATAAATAAAGAACAAAGGGTAAAAAGAGGTAGTAATACCTTTTAGTGATCGAGTTGAATGTCCAACGAATTAGTGAAAACCCTCTTCATCATCGTCTTCCTCTCCTATGTTGTTTTTTTGCAGACTATGCTCTTGTTATCTATTTTCTCTCGCTATTTTTGACGTCAGTCTCGTACGAAAGCGACGATTATCAATTTTGGACCGTTTGTATACAATTTATCGATCACGTTCTAGTTCATAACTTTTTGAATAATTCTAAAATTTTAATGGTGTCAGAAGTTAAAAATCTAAATGTATAAAAAACAAGTAGCATAAATTGACAAGAACTTCTTTGCGCGGACGCCGTCTCGTTTACTCAACTGTAAAAACCAAATTACTAAAATCACCTAAAAAAATAAATAATTCAATAAAAATATCAAAATCAAACAAATTAAAATCAACAATAATATTCTTGAATTATTGTTGAATCAAAATCAAAATCAGCGAAATTTAAAATTTTGGAAGGAGATAATGAAATGCGGAAAACAAAACTAAAGTGAAGACGAGAAGTTGCACATAATTGACTGTTTTAATTGTACACTCATAAAGAAGAAAGATAAATAAAGAACAAAGGGTAAAAAAGGAAAAGTAAAGAATAAAAGACTATAATAATTACCTTCCTTAATCCTAACGTAGAAACCTTAAACGACTTATATTAAAAAAACAGAGGGAGTAATTGGTAATACCCTGTTATTTGCTTGCTTGGACATAATTACGAGTATATAGTCGTTTTTGCTTATTGTAATTTACAAATTAACACCAATAATAAGGTCAATAGCAGTTGGCTACACTAAATTGCATAATAAAGCAAGTTCTCAAAGTGCCAGTTTGATCACTACCATAATTGCCAAAGTACCTTGGGCAAATTAGTGGCACAAATGAACTGTCCAAATTTCAAAATACTCAAACTTGAATATATAAATTTCCAAATTTTCATTTTTCATTTAGTTAATTCTCTACATTCCTAATTGCATCAGGTTATTCATCAGCATTTGTCTGTGCAACTGGAGCACAGCACACTGTGATCTCGTTAAGTGTATTTTTGCTACAAACACTCTTATGGTTTTCTGCTGCTCCTGCCAATGAAGAAGTTAAGATGATATCGACAGGTTTTGATATTTCACCAGAGCTTGTTTCCAGCGACTTCGTCTTCATGTCCGTCGCTTTTCCCCAAAGCAGAACATAATCCACATATTATCATTATTCCTCCGAGCACACTGCCATGATAAATATTGAATGAAAAAATCTATATTCAAATTGAACAATCAATTAATATTACTTTTTAAAGTTCCTGAGAAATGTTACTATATTTGAATTTGAATGCAAGTACCTTCCCACATGTAAATTCTCATTCAGTACAAATGGTCCAGCTAGAGCAACAATCACAACCATCAAAGGGTTAAAAGCTGATACGAATAAAAGACCTCTCATGCGTACAGACCATGCAACAAGTGTAAACACCACTCCTGAAGCCAACACTCTCTGTACATGTCAAAATGTTACTTGGCAACTTCAGACTTCTGACTGCAATAGTATACGTAATATGAATTTCATATACAGATGATCCACAACAATCAAGCTGTTAAAACTCGTCTGCTAATCAGAGTATGGATTTATACTATTTTGGCATGACAAGTAGTAGCAGCAAGAGAACTTCACGTATACTAGCTTTCTGTAAATAATAGTCATAGACATTAGAATTTCTGCAAGCCAATCACAGATAACATGTATAAACACAATTTACCGAGTAAGCAACGGTGAGGAGCCTGATGTTCCATCCCAACTTCCACCGACTCCAGTCTCTTTGCATGCATAGGGAATATAGTGTGCATTAAACAGATGTAATTGTAATCATCAGGGCTGAACTGGAGTAGGGACAAGGGTAATGCTCCACAATTTTAGCCTGCCCCGTGAGTGTAATATAATAACATACGGCCGTATTGTAACATAATGATAGATAGAAGACATCACTTAATATCAGTACACAATATAGTGTATTAAATGCGACAATAATGTAATGCCCAGGGCGGACCAGAGCTTGGGCTAGGGTGGTTTCAAGCCCGGGTAAACTTTCCCCTATTTCGTAAATTTATATTGTAAATCTAGGTTTGCGGGAGTTTAGCTCGGGTCAAATTTTTAACTGACTGTACTTATCGTTTTTAATTTACAGCAACCAACACGCCTACGAATCTACGATAGAGTGATGGACATGATTAAATATATGTCTACTGAACGCATACATGAAAATGTCAGAAGAGAAAAGAAAGGTATTAGAAAAAAAATAGTTTCTTTTAATTATTTTATATCTCACTAAATCTATAATTTAATATTAAAGCTTAAATAATAAAAATAAAAAGATTATATATTATATTATTAATTTTTTTAGAATACCTATATAATTAATCTTTAATAATAAAGATAAAAAGATTATATATTATATTAATAAATTCTTTTTTAGAATACCTATATATTTATTTATTAACTAACACAATTAATATTAGACTTAAAAGTGAAGTAAAAAATATAAATTGTTCAAATTTCATTGAATGTTTAACCTATTTTTAAATTTTAAATCTAAATTACCTCCACATTAATTTGAGATCAGATATAAAATAATAATGAACAAACTACATAAAAATCAAATTTAAAATATATGTATTTAAAATATTTTTCAAATTTTGATTATAATCCAAATTTAAGATTAAAAAATTGAATAATTTAATTAAAAAAATTGTCATATGTGAATAAAAATTTTAAATAAAAAATGATTAGAAAAATTTCTTGAAAATTGCTACCATATAATCATAGACCACTATTTTATTATTATTTATATCATAATGTTAAGTTTATTAAATTTAAAAATAATATTTATATTTTAAATTATAAATTCGTTTTTTAAATTTAATTAGAAGAAATTAATACAAGGGAATATATTTCTTACGGATAAAATTTAAGTATATAATTTACCAAAAAAATTAAATATATAATATTAGATCCATGTAATGTTCTTTTTATAAAATTTTGTAAATTAAATTTATTATGTTACATAGAAAAAATTCTAGTCCGAGTCCTTCTTCAACTCTAAGTCCGCCCCTAATGCCAGTGCACAATATAAATGTATATCTATGATTGAAGAAGTTTTAGTTACCTGAAGATTAAACCAAAGGGCATAGCATGTAATACTACCTAGGGCAGAGAAAGCACCCAAAATCATATTGGGGTGGGTTCCTACCACGCGTCCACCATGATGATGGCCATGGCTGACAAGGTTAAGATCGGTGTTCTAGTTAATTATATCTGGGCCTTTGTATAATGTTCCCATCACCTTTGCTTTTCCTGCTGCTTTATCCCAGTTTAGTTTCTCTGGCCTATATACATTACATATACAAACATAATTAAATAAAATATGCATTTAATATTTATAGTCAAGTTTATAGTTAATTTTTCTTTTGGAAACTAGTTTGTAGTTAATTGAAGTAGATATCAAACTAGTTTAAGATTCAAAAATTAAATTATTAACAAAAATATCAAATAATAATTAATGGAAAGAAAGGAATATAACTAATTATCCAGGTGTTCATTAAATTGCCGACACCACAAAAATTCCACACTGCCTCTTCCACTTTACGGGATTTAGAATCCTTTTCCATACAATTGCAGATTGAATTTTTTCCGGTGTGGTGCAGATTTGCGGCTTGAGTTTTTAGAGCAAGTCGAACAGTGTCATTCCTAATAAAAAAATTTTATAATTTGGATATTGATTTTTATTGTAGAGACTGAATTTACTAGAAAATAATAAATACCTTGAGTGTCACGTAATGCTATAATGAAGTTTTCAATAAAGGAAAAGAGAACTACAAAAACCATACAAAGATATGTAATTTGTCATTCATATACAGCTTGCCTAACATTTTTTATTTCTTGCATTTGCTTCATCCTCTTATTCCAACAAAACTCATCCACCAATTTGCCGTTATGATTAATTTTCTTAATTTTGAGTATATTATAGCAATACAACGTAATAACTTCAGGACTCGAGCAGGACTATAAATTGATATGACGTACCCCAACAATGCAGATAGAAGCAATTGCCAAATCAGCATCCATGTCATTTTTGACCTTTTGTTTCTGTAGCAGACTGTATAGTTCAGATCCAAACATGTATAAATATATATATACATATCTGTGTGTGTGCATGTGTGTGTTAGAGAGAGAGGGTTGAGACCTTTCAACAAAGAGTGCAAACCGATAAGAAACCAAAATTCTCAAGTCCAAGTCATCATTTTCCGCCAATTTGTACAACACGTTACTTCCACCAAAAATGGTTTCAGCAATCACCATTAGTATTGTGGGCTTCAATCCATGTACCATGTTACACATTTTTTTAATATCCAATGTCATTTGGAATATATTTTTCAATTTCTCATTCAAACCACAATTAAACCTTTATGAATGAACAGAAGAGGATCAAACAAGCAAGATTTTGAAGAGTTGAACTTCTCACATGTTTGTAGCAAATGAATGAAACAAAAAATTGTGAATTTACTGCCTGAAACGGTGGTGCAAAGATACTTAAAGATTATATTAATATATATTATTACTTTGTTAGTGATCCCATCAAATATATAAGATCTTATCTTTTACAGAAAATATTGTACATACTTTTTGATGGTCTACATGTGGAGTCTCACAATGGACTAATTGTGATTTTTTTTTCCAATTTTAATATTTCTCACTTCATCCTACATTTACAAGCACATGACATGATTTGACCACAAAAAAACAATTAAAATACCTGAAGCAAATAGCTAGGACAAATGTGATGGCAGAAATCAGGTTAGTGACTGCAGAGTGAAGATGCAAATGCTGTTGATGTCAAGACCAAGCACTCCGCATGAAAATTTTAAGCTAATGATCCTCTGCAACTTTTATACAAAAAGAGAACAATATTAAATTTAGCCACAATACAAGCATTAAAATTGAAGTAATCAAATCATTTGTGAATGATTAATATACAAAAATATATAGATCACTTCATCATAAATCTTTAGTTTTCATATGCATTACAAGGTTAAGGAACGAACTACAGTTTTAAACTTTAAAAAAATGACTGGGGAAAACAAGGTTGGTGGTGTAACAATGAACACGCATATAGAAAATGTTAGCAAATGTAACCATGTATATATAAACTGAACGACCTAATTCTAAGTAACTAATAACAATTACAAGAACTTCATACGCAAAGCAAGAAAGCATGCCGATCCAGTTCTTTCATATCAACTCCAGCAAAGTGGAAGTTGTAAATGCATCTGCTAAGAAGCCGCAAGCACGCATCTCACCTATGACCATACCTGCGACATTATTCTTCTTATTGTAAAAACAGCCATGAATAAGTGTTTTGGACGTAACATCACATCACATGCAATAATTAGCTTCCATTCCAGAATAAGTTCATTTGGAGTATTTTATCAAACACAATACGTGCATTAACCTTTGATTTATTCTGTCAAAATTTAAAACAGTATAGTCTTTACTTTTCAGATACACAGTGGTATTTATCTTATCTCTGCACTTTATAATGTTAAAATCTTGGTCATAGCCTAAAATAATAGTGTTTTAAATGGTGATAAATTAACACCAAGGTGTGAATATATTAGAGCAAATGAAAGAAACACTAGTACAGTATATTCTAGAAACAAAAACAAGTAGAATATAGACCATTTTTACCATAATCAGACCTCACCAAAGCATACAACTCTGTAGCTTGCACCATTCTTCATCTTTAGCTTGTTAATTCTCGTTTCTTGCCGACCAGCATAACATTAATTAATTCAATTTCATAGTATAATCTTGCAGATATAATTCTGGAAACCTAAATAAAAAAACTCGAAAACACTAACTTTCCGATCCATCACCATTTGAAGCCTTTTTTCTTACAAGTACTGCACACGTATTAATAATCCTATTTATTTGATTCAAAATTTCGAAACTAGTGGAAGTAAAAACAGATAACAGCGGAAAAGCTTTCTATAGACACTAGCATTTAGCAATACATATCCAATGCCCTTATCTAGCATTTTTATGTGCTATAAATGAAACAAGCATTCAGCCTAACAAGAGGCAAACAGGTATTAAAAACATACATTACAATCGGTTAAGCAACTACTAAACACACATTACAATCAAGAGATAATTCTCCTTGCTAACTATAGAAGTGTGAACTGTCTTGGACAAAAATATATGCTTGGGCAAATGTTCTCCATAGCTTGGGCAAATGTTCAATCAACCACAATCATAATCATGATTCTATGATCTACAATAATCGACACGATTCAAGTGCCAAAATGTAATTATGGTCTTAGGATGGTCTTATGTGCAGCTCTATCTTGGAAAATTAGGCCCCGCATGAGAGTGGTGTAGGTAATTACACCACCAAGAAAACCAGACCTCGAATATCTTCCAACAAAGGAAAACACATGACCAACTCGATTAATGGCATTGAACACTGTAACATCTTTAGAAGTGTGACCTGTCTTGCAAAGATCTAGATTGGATTGAGTTTCTTCCAATCCGATGAGATTTTTGAACAGAGATTTTGGGTTTCATGGTTTCGGTGTATATGAGGCGGCTATTGAAATTTGGGACTCAGGTGTAGGGTTTATGAACAAGATGAGCTGACCACTTGATGGTTTATATAGC
The DNA here is from genome assembly GCA_028671895.1 of Oenanthe sinensis. Taxonomy (NCBI): domain Eukaryota; kingdom Viridiplantae; phylum Streptophyta; class Magnoliopsida; order Apiales; family Apiaceae; genus Oenanthe; species Oenanthe sinensis. Next base: position 7,009,172 of record CM053808.1, read on the forward strand.
CAGCGCTCACCGCCTCCCTGTTATATTTTACTTTTTATTTTAAGAAATAATACGAATATATGATGCGCACGGTGACGGTATCCAGAACAGCTGTGTTTGTGAGATTATAAATTATATTAATTTCATTTCATATTATTAGTTCACTTTCAAAAAAAATTTGTTTCAAAATAATTGTTCATTTCAATTTTTATTATAAAATTTAATCTAGTTTATATTTTTAAAATCAACTATATTCTACTTATCTCTAACTTATATTTTCAAGATCAATTTCATATTATATATTATATTCATTCAATGTAATAAATATGAGTACAATCAATCAACAATAAATTTTCTTAATATGCGTTATTTTTTAAAAGTGGACTATTAAGATGAAACGGAGGCAGTATATTAATTATTTTAAATATGAGATTATGAGGTCGACCTCGCATAAAAACACGAGGGTGTTATTGTAATTTCAGAATATTATGTATAATTACAAAATTGTCATTTAAAATTTGTACTAAAACACCCTATTACCTTAGTAAATTTTCAGAGGTCAACCTCAGATTCCTTTTTCTCTTTAAATATTTTATTATTATTATCTTTTCTTATGTTTTTGTTATAATATTATTTACGTGAAATAAATTTATTATAAATTACATTTATATTATAGGTTTAAAAGTTTTTCATCCTCGTGAGATTACAAAAAGTAATCTAATCTCAGACAATTTCTTCAGAATATAAATATATTCTCTAAGAATATAATTTATATAAAGTACATTTTCTTTTAAACAAATTCATAATCTAAATTATAAAGATTATTATTTATCTTTATCATTTGTTTAAACAATAATTTTTAGGATTGTAAATATAAAATATAATTTACATATAACATAATATTATCCGTCATCAGTTGTATAAAAAGAAGACAACTGGTCATAAAACTGTATGTATGATATATTTGTTTTAAATATTATAATAATATATTATATTTTTTATTTAATTTTAATTAATTAAAAAAATTATAAGGATGTATTCAATTTTATTTATTAAAATAAAATAAAAGAGTTTGTATAAAAATATATTGTAATTAAGATTTAATTTGAAATTTAATTTGAAATTTAGTAGAGGACAAATATTATCATCAGTTTAATTAAAAATTACATCTGGATTAAACATTATATCTGTTATCAGATAATAGATTAAGAGAGAGAAATATTCTCCTGATTTTGATGATAAAACAATAACAGCAAACTGATAGAGTAACATAGCTTAACATGTTTTATTTGTGTGATAATAGCCTGTCATATTATTTGTGCTAGCAACGTTTTACTTGTGCTAACAATGTGTTACAGGATTAACATAACAATAAGCTATTATGATAACAGTAAGATGTTATGACAAAACAGCCTGTCGCCATAGAGTTCAGCAGAAACACAATTTCAGTCCAGATTTCAGGAATAGACTTATACTTCGATTAGGACTTTTATTATGTGAGTATATATATCTATATAATATGTTTCTAATATATATTAAGCTTGATATATTATAAACGTATTCTTACTTTTTATAAACGTTATTCTAATCGTGCTATATAGAAATTATATATATATATATATATTCGAGTTGTAATCAATTATTCATACTTTGTATTGTTCGAATTGTATTGAGAAACGCTAAAGTGGCAGGGGGTTCTAAGAGTTAGAACAAGAGAGCTACTTGGTTTAGTTGTGTTATTTCTACAAGAGCTACTTGGTTTAGTTGTGTTATTTCTACAAGGCAAAGGGTTCAAGAAATAAGGAATTCAAGAGTGAGACCAAGGAATTCAGGCATTCAAGAATGGATTATAAGGGAGAAGATAACAACAAACTGAAACCATTCTGCTTAGGATTGCTAGGGATAACAACAAGGCACTTTCGGTGATTAGGTTAAAGGGAGATATATTTTAATCTTGTAATTGGAATATTATTGATTAATATATATTCTCTTACCAATTTGGTAAGAGACCAGGACGTAGATCATTAAACTTAAGGGTCGAACTTGGCTAAACGTCTTGTGCCTCTTTTACATATTGTTATTTACTGTTTTATTACATTGCATACATAATAACTTCATCAATAACCGTCAGCTATTATAGTTGGTAGAATTAAAATTGGACCTATTCAGCCCTACAACACCTATTCACCCCCTCTAGATGTATTTACAATTTAAAATGTATTTTTTAATTTTTTAAAATTATAAACGAATAATTTTTAATTTTTAATCAAAAATTAATTAATTGGACTAGAAAAAAATCAAAATGGACAATTATTTAGGTACGGAGGGAGCAGTATAGTATAGATTACGCATAGTCAATTGGGTTATACAATACTTGGTAGTTGGACCAACTACTTATTCAAAATATATATTTGAACCAACTAATTATACCATTCATATATGGGCATAAAATATATATGGCCCAATACAACTCTAAACAAACCCTCAGTGTATTTTTACATTCATAGGCCCATTCATACAGTAGCCACCAGAGACTGAGGAAGACCAGAAATAAAACTCTTCAATCTCTTATATTTTGGCTTCTGTATTACAGCTGCTGCACACACTCATCAAAAAGGTACAATCTTGTTTTGACCCTTTTCATTCTTTTTACTTCTGCATATTAAAGTTTTAATCTTTTTGATTTTTCTTGAAATCTTGATTTATAATTCTTGTTTTGACCCATTTAATGGTTTTTAGCTGTGCTATAGTTCTATTGTTTTAGTCTATTGGGTTTTTCTTGAAATCTTGATTGTAATATTGTATTGGCCCATTAACTGTTTTGATGTTTTTTCTTGAAATCTTGATTTATAAATCTTGTTTTGGCCCAATTGATTTTGTTTATCTCTGACATTACATGTTTTAAAATTTTGTTATTTTTTGTTCTTGAAATCTTGATTTGGATATATTTTAGATCTGTAATCTTTATGCGTTCATTTAGATATAGAGATAGAGTATGTATAGAACTGGGAATTTAGAGTTTTTGGCTTATGACTGTTTTGTATTTTGTGTGTATGCAGGTTAACTAGAGGAGCGGTGCTGTGCTGTTAAGTGATTTGTGTTCATTTCACATGTGAGTTTTTTTTTATATGTATGTAGTGATGAATATTCGTATCCGTGTTATGTGGTTTAGTTGTATATGTGTGAATGCTATAGGCAAGTTTTTTTATTGCATTATTGTTGCTAGAAGAGGTGTTGTGATAAATTTACTGTCTTTCCTGTGAATTTAGAGGATACTTGTTTGTCCGAGTGTTTATTCTAAGTGTCATTTGTGATATGGGCAGTAGTATTACTAGTGATGTTATAAGGGTAGAGATAAAAGGACAGCCCACTTACCTTTTATGGGATGCATCGCAGTACTTGAATAAGCTGTGTTTACATATGTAGTAAAGTTAATCTTTTATATGAAAACCTGTGGTTGCCCTAATTAAATGCTTTTATTTGTTGTGTTATATGTTTGCTTTCATCGGATAAAATAAATTACCTCATATGGGGGTTGAGACTCGTTTCAGAATGGAATGAACAATAATATTGGGTATGAGAAATTCTATAAAGGTTTAACAGTGTATAATTTTAATAAAATGTGCATGGGCTTTTTGTGAAAAGGTCTGTTCTGTGTCTGAGAGAACACACATCTAATAATCTGAATCTTCTGAAAGATGGTACTGTGCTTCCTACAGTTCCACTTTGCCAATTTGTTTATCATATACTAGAAAAAAGCATCATGGTTTAGTGCTTACATATTAAGAAACATATTTTAGGGAACATTTTGGAACAATAAAGAATTTATGAACTTCACTTTTACTGGAAGTTTGTCTATATGTTTGTACTTATGCTTTTTAATTCTTTAATTTAGGGCTGACGAGGAACCTGTTGATCAGAAACAGTTGTTGGAAGAGTTATGCAAGCCAAAGTGTGTTAAACCTTTGTTTGAGTATCAGGTAAATCCTGCAAAAAATGCAATCAAACTTATTTTGTTATTTTTGTCAATTTTTCATATTAAAAAGATGTTGCATGAATACTTTTTTTTGCCAAGTTAATGCTTAGCTTATGATACCATCAAATAGAATTTTTTTTAATGTCATAACAATAGCATCTAATAGTTGATCTCCAATATATAGTTGATTAATGTATTTAAATTAAGTGGGTTTAAAATTTGAATATTAAATATCAATTGTATAATTGATGTGGTTATGTATCTAATTGGAAGTTTAGTGGAGTCAAATGATCTCATAAAATTTAACGTAGCTACGCCCTTGATCATGTCCCCAAATAGGGTGCAGAGCCACCCATAGGCGAGGATGTGCTTCACCCAAAAATTTGCATTGGGTTCTCTTTTATATATTATTTATATATCTGTCTTTAGTTTTATTTTAAATGTATTTATGTGGTTGAACACAAAGGCATCAACTAAATATTGGGCACTCAGTTTTGATTGACGCATATTGTGCTGAAATGAATAAACGCTTTGATGTTTAATTTTTTTTTACCTTATTCTCGTTTGGGCAGTCAACCTTTTAACTAAGTCACCAAAGAATGGAGGACAGTACATTAAATCACAAATGTTTTGTTTGGTTATCTTTCCAAAAGGTGATCAATGGGAATCTAAAGTTATGTGGATTAATTCTTGTGAAACTGGTTGTACTTCCAAGGAATTAGAACGACGAAAAGTGTTGTAAACATGTGTTTTCCTTTTCCACAGAATGTGTAATGTGCCAGATACCTTTCTATTTGGGCTTGGACGTGACACATATTTCACTTGTATATACAACTAGGTTCTGTCCCTAGTTTTAACTCTTTTCCTTAACCCTGCCTTACATCATCATTAGGTCTCCATTTTTTTTATTTTCTATCCCATAAATGACCAGCTATAGCCATTATGTTGAGTCCACCGATCCAAATTGACGAACTGTAATCCCGACTGATTGTACACTCTGGTTCTCTGCCTTGGACTTAGGACTGTGTTCCCCCTTGTAGTCAAATATTAGTATGTGGGATTCGGCTGCATGAATAAATATCATTGCAGCTTCTTGTTTGACAAATCTGTTAATTTCTGTATAGAAGAAGCTAGGATGGGGTAGGGAAGCGGCCAGCTTTATCTTTAGGAAAATCAAAGCTGGTCTCCTGCTCAGCTTTATCACTACTTGTGGAAAATGGCATTGCTGTTCATCGAAAGAAAAAGTAGGAGGGAGTGGGTCTTCTTCTTGGCTCCAGTTATACCTTTCCTCCTATATGGTCGGATGTTCTGGCACAATTAGGGTCTGATATTCATGTCCCTCTATTTGTATGTATTCTAAAAGACACTTAGTACATTGTATGCATTGTAACTAGCTCTATAGACCCTGATTGCTCACGAGCTATACTATATGGCCAATACTTTTTTTTAATGTAAAAATAGAGTGTCTATTGGAGCATATGAACTCAGATTGCTTGTATATGACCTAAAGTTAAAATGGAAATTTTCCTGATATTGGTCTCATTTTGAGCTTTTTTCTCTTTTAACACTTTATAAGTACAACTAAATGAATTTAAGTTTCTTTCAAATGCATGTATAGTGTAGACCAAGTTTGGAGTGCCTCTACTTATACAGATAGCTATTCGGCATATGTTAATATATGGGAGTATATACCATTCCCTTTCTATAGCAATACGGTGAATTTGTTGGTCTTTCTAAATATTTTGAGTTGTTTGACTTTTCAACAGGCATGTGTTAAAAGGATCCAAGGGGATGAAACTGGTCACAAGCATTGCACCGGGCAATATTTTGATTATTGGCAGTGTGTTGATAAATGTGTATGTATATCTTGTTTATATCTGTAATGTTTTGCTATGTTAGTGCTAAGCCAATGCAGTAGAACTGCTCGTGCTGATATTGTTGTTTTCCTTGGACACAGGTTGCAGTCAAGCTATTTGAGAAACTCAAGTGACTGGAAATATCTTCTTGGTATATCAATACAAACTAGCGAGGCTTCTGTATGCTTCTGATATAGTTCATTCTAACTATTTCGTTGAGCTAAAGAACATCAAGTTTTATTAATAAATGAGATTGTGGGATTTGATTTGATGACCATCAATTGTTTCTAGTATTTGCACGCACAAGTATAAGTGTAAACATTGCCCATTTTGTTCTTTTAACTATTTATAAGCCCAGTGGACAATCATGCATAAACATTTGCAATGCTTTCTTTTTTTGGTTCTAGTGTTCTCAACATCTCCTTCTCATGTTTTTCCGGTCACATTCTGTCATAAGTTCATACCTTCGGGAACTGTGATTCAGGCTCAAAGATTTTTACTTATATATTAGCAGGTTTTTAGTTTGTATCTTTCACATAGGCATGCTAAAGATGTTGCCCTATTTGTGAATTAATTAACACACTAATGTTGCCCTAGCAAGTATAAAAAATGTGAAAAACTGTTATATTTTCTTGGCTAGAGTAGTTGGATGTAATTATGAATTATGAATTGGAATGATATTCTTCTCATGACTTGGTTTATTTTTCTCAAATAAAAGCAAAACATACATTGAAATTATATTCAATTTTTTATTTATATAAATTTATATAATTTTGACCATATATAAATTGACTTTATCATATCATATTTTTATGATTAATAACACATCAAATATTTTGATTATTCTAATTCTTTTAATTAGACATGAAAATAGTAGTGTATCGTGTCATATCTTTATGAAATATATATTAAATATTTATATTTTTGTATAAAATTTACAATTTATAATTCTATAAATATTTATTACTCTTTTCGTCCCATTTTACATGATATTTTTAAAATTAATTATTGAATCTTCGTTTTAATAAAAAAAATTATAAATAGGAGAAATATGATTTTCATTTGTTTGATAGTTTTTTTATAAAATAAAATAAATATCCAGTGCCGGGTTCGTTTTTTTAACGATTTGTGCCGGTTTTTGAATTGGCTCGGTTTGCAAGGCACCTTCCACGAGTTTTCAGGTGAGTCATGGTGAGCCGAGACACCTGTAGTGGTAACAAAGTCTTTACAAAACGGAATCTCGGTCGCCACATCTTGAATCATCATTCGACAAAATGTACATTCTAAAATCGTGCTTAGCCGTCCTTCATGGTACAATCTCGCATACCAGTAATGGTTAGCAACTAACAAATAATAACACCAAATCATGAATTTAATCTCCAAAATATATACAATCCATATCTCCACTAATGCCATGTATTTTTGTTGAAAATCGAATTTCAGAAACTCTCTGAATATAATTACCAGAATAATAATAATTAATAAAAAAACTAGTATAAAATGACATCTGTGAATTTTCTGAATTTGAAATACCCAGGTCCTTGATTTTGACACTAAGTAAATAAATTTAAACCCAAAAGATAGAAAATAGGTAACAAGAGCAGAGTCTACAGGAAAAGGAAAACATTGGAGAGGAAGCCGATGATGAAGAGGGCTTTCACCAGTACTTTGCCTCGTCTGTTTATTCCACAACAATTGCTGCTTGAGAAATCCAAGACCGGCTTTGATAAACTCGACGATGCTCTTGTTGTCTTTGATAGAATGCTCCTTATGAAACCTCTGCTTCCTGTTATCAACTTCAATCAACTCTTAATCGCCCTTGTTAAAATGAAACACTACTCTGTTGCTCTCTCCCTCTTCAGGGATATGTGTCTCAAAAACATCCCCCCTTAATATCGTTACCTCTAATGCTGCCATTAATTGTTTTTGTCACTTGAATCGTCACGATTATGCTTTTTCTTTATTGGCTGGAATCATCAAGCGCGGTTTTGTCCCTAATGTTGTTACCTATACCACTCTTATTAGGGCCTTCTTTTCCCCTGTGGATGCTCAGGTTTTCTTCCAAAACCTCATCAGATATAAACAAATTCAGCCTGATGTATTTACCTACAATACCGTAATCAACGGCCTATGCAAGACAGGAAACCCTTGTATGGCTGTTACATTGTTTAAATATATGCACAAGAAAGGTTGCAACCCCGAAGATGTAACTTATAACACAATCATAGATTAGTCGATCAAGCATTGGGTCTTCTCCATCACATGACTAAGAGAGGCATACCCCCAGATGTTATAACATATACCTCATTAGTCCAAGGCCTCTGTGACTTCAGTCGATGGCAGTCGATTGCTAAAAGAGATGGATATTCTAAAAATCTCTCCAGATATCTATACTTTCAATATATTGGTTGATGCACATGTCAAAGAAGGCAGGATTAATGATGCAGAGAATGTGATAGAATTAATGATTCAAAGAGGTCTATCTCCTGATGTGGTCACATACACTTCACTCATTAGCAGTGCTCGAATCCACGAGGAGTAAGGGGATATTGCCCAACACTATCATCTATAGTACTTTGATTAATGGATACTGTAAGAAGCTGAAAGTGGACAGAGCAATAGATCTCTTGCAACAAATGCCACATGAGGGCTTGACACCAACTATTGTGAATTACAGTTCTATATTGCAAGGTTTTTTTCATTCGGGCAAACATATCGAAGAACGCAAATTTTTTAAGGAGAAAATGATGCTGAACAATCTTGTTGCATGGTCTTTGTGACAACCATTATGCTGATGAAGCACTGTCCTTCTTTAAAACGATGTTATGAGCCTGTTTAACTCCTAATATATACATTTACACTACTCTAATTGACGGATTAAGCAAAAATGGACATTTTGAAAAAGCGAGGAGTCTTTTTGACAACCTTCCTTCCAACGGTTTGCAACCTAATGCCAAGACATACAATATGATGATACAAGCATTTTGTCACCAAGGGTTACTCAATGATGCAAATGAACTATTTCTGAAAATGGAAGCTAATGGTTGCTTGCCAAATGATTTCACCTACAACACACTTATTCGTGGCTGTATTCATAATAAGAAGTACAGTGAAGCGTGAAGCAGGTGAACTCATAGATAAGATGTGTGCTCGCGGCTTTTCAGCAGATGCAACTACCAGATCCTTGTTACTGGAGTTTCATGAATCGCAAGAACAGGATCCTGTATAACAAAGCGAGAGGTTGCCAAGGTACATAATTTTTCGGATTTGCCAACATTTTTTTTCAAGGGGTTGCAAACAAATTTGAAGGCAGTAACAATTGTGACAGTGGCATGTAGTGTAGAGAGGAGGCTATGCTACTATCCTGATAAATGTCACTGTTGTAAAGTTTGCAGTTGAGTTCTTCTCATACTGAGTATTATGTTGTCATCTACGTACTATAATTACAAATAGTTGGGGTTTATTTGATATAATTTTATTAACTTTCAAATTTTAGAATGGAGGTACTTGTTGTTTATGCATCGACTCTTGGTCTATAATTTGCCGATTTTTCCTAATGTCTTTAGTACATGAGATAACTTAAAGACTTTATACAGTTTAAATATAGTCTGGAATCATCAATCCAAAAAAATATGGGCAAATTAATTCTAAACTCCCTAAACTATTAGTCCTTTCTTATTTAAGTCACTGAATTAAAAATGTAAATTGATTGGTAATTAAATTTTTAAATTTTTCTCATCAAAGTCCTTCCGTTAAATTCCGTTAAACGTCCATTAACTTTTGTTGGTGTGACATCTTAAATAAATATAAATTAATTTTAACGTCCCTAAACTATTAGACATTTCTTATGTAAGTCTCTGAACTATTAGTCATTTTTTATGTAAGCTCCTGAAATTAAAATTAAAATTTAAATCTCAATTTTATATTAAAAATCACATTTATTATTCTTTTATTTTTTAGTTGCTTTCATTCTTTTTAGTTTAGAATTTTAGTTATCTTCTTTTTTAACTTTGCATATATTTATGTTCTAAAAAACTAAAATATATAAATCTAATTTTACTTTTATACAAATCCAATTATATTAAAATGAGTAATGTTAAATGAACTATAAAAATACATGAACTTATATATAAACAAAATTAAGTGATTAAAAACTTTAATATTTTATTTATTTTTTAAAAAAAGAAAATTTATAATTTTATATATTCTAATTTATTGAAATTATTTAAAAAAAAATCATTCACCAAAGTATGATATACATCTAAAATTTACATGTTAGAAATAAATATAAAACAATTCTTTTATCTTTTATACACCGATTTTATAAAAATTACTAAAAATATAAATATAGACAAAGTTAAAATGAAAACATTGTACATATATATTAATTTTCTAATATTTTTTAGAACATAAATATATGCAAAATTAAAAAAGAAAATAAATAATATTTCAAACTAAAAAAATGAAAGTAAATAAAAATAAAAGAATAATAAATGTGATTTTAATATAAAATTGAGATTTAAATTTAAATTTTGAATTCAGAAACTTATATAACAAATGTCTAATAATTCAGGGACTTACATAAGAAATGTATAATAGTTTAAGGACGTTAAAATTAATTTATCTTTATTTAGGATGTCACCTCAATAATTTATCAATTTATATTTTTAGTTCGGGGACTAAGATAAAAAATGATTAATAGTTCATAGACCTTATAATTAATTTGCCCAAAAAACAAAGAGCATGTATATGTGGATAATAGTCAGGGAAATTAAGCAAATGTACTTGCGTTTCTTTGGTCAATAGGTCACGAGTGAGGTTCATGACTTTGGTCGTGGGAATGCGTTTTGCAAATTTGCAATTAATGAATTCATTTTTTTAACCAAAGAGGTTTAAGCCTGGGATTATTGGTTATGTAGTATGAAAGGATACGTAAAATGTGTTTTCATCGATTCCTCCTCAACTTTTAAGTTACGAGTCTAAATAGAGATATTTAAATGTTTGGAAAGTTGTCTTCCCTTCACTGAAGGAGCTAGTTTCATATTCTTCATTTTTATTCCTTGTATGATGTTAACAGCAGCTCTCTTCACTGATGTTGTGATGTAGGGGAGTTTTCAAGTTCTATGTTGGTAGTGTGGTTAATCAAGATGTCGTTGGGTGTACTCAATATTTGTTATTACGTTCGATTGATCTTGTTGAAGAGTTCAAATACAAGTTTACACTAAATTTTTTGCCTGTAAAAATATTACCATGGAGAGATAAACATGTTGAAGTTCTTTATCTAGATAAGAACTCGAGGTCGAGGTCGAGTTCTTTAAAAGTGGAGGAGACTGCAGGGGCGGACCTACTACCGTACCAGTGGGGGCAAAGGCCCCCAGTGAAATTTTCTGTTTGTGAAGGAAAATTTACATTATTATATTGACGCCCCCACTGAAATTTAATTTAAATAAAATCTTATTTAATAAAAAAGTTAAACTTTAAATAAGATATAATCTTATTTAATAAAAAAGTTAAACTTTAAATTAAATATGTGGTTTCTTAAATAATTAAAAATAGATATAATTTGAATTATTATAATTGTATATTAAACAATGTCCTAGACTAAGTAGAATTTTAATTATGCCTATTAATATTTTGAGTATATAATATGCATATTATATTTATTATATCATTAATGAGATTCGAACTCTTGATATTTGATAGTATTTGGATAAGATTCTTCTTATTCTTATTATATATATAATATAATTATATATATATATATATATATTTATAAGCTTATGAAATTCATGAAGTGAAAAACCTATAAATATATTCATAATTTTATAGAAGATCCTCAATTTTATAAAATAATTATATAAATATATTCCGAGAGATAAATTTAAATATTTAAATATAGTATTTACAATTATAAAATAATTTAACTAATTATAAAAATATTAAAAATTAGAACTCATCATTTTTCTTCAAATCGCGAATGCCCTCACTAAAATTTTAGTCTGGGTGGGTCCGCCACTGGAAGACTGATGCATGGGCAATTCACGCGAATTAGGGTCATCATGGATGACGATAATACAATGACAGAACAACATGATCATGCCAAGGAGTACCGCATGATCATACCAAAGTTGAGATTTCTTACAGTAGTCTAGCGATTTTAATAGGGAGAAATGCATGACCATGTCACAAGCTGTGCATGCTCATGCTATTTTATTTAATATTTGATTTTAATTAGGATTTAATATATTATTAAACTTTATTTATGAATTGTTTTTAGGGTTTTTATATCCATATATAAAGAACATTATGATGTATTACTTATTATCTTTTGAATTATTAAAAACCATTTGAGAGTTTTCTCATCTTTTCCGGTGGATTCTAGAATTATCCATTGAATTCGTGCTTGCGGGTTCAATTTTGTTTCTTTAGAATTAACACTTGTTTATCCTACGCTTCCGTGCTGCGTCATGTTAACTAAGCGCTATCTAGAAAGAGAAGGGTTGAGCAGGAGTTCATGTCACTATGCACTGTCCCTGTACTTGATTCAGTAATCAGTACAAAAGGATGTTATACCTTATTGCTCTGAGTACAGATTTATTAGAAATTTGCAGTTTGATATCTAATCCAAACTTGAATATTCTATTAAATTTCTAATTTAAAGTTTTACTTCAATTTGCATCATTTCTTTAATTTAATTCGTTAAAATTAATAAAATGAACGTTAAACCAGATATAAAAATATATAAAATTATTTATGTGAATTTTAAATATATGAAATACTATTTATAAACTTTAATTTTGTTAATTTCTTAATTGATTTTAATTTCCATTTTGTTAATTTTGAAAAATGTTTTCATATAAAATTTAGAAATAACCCTTTTTTTTCATGTTTGCAGCTCAACATGATAATGAAGACACTAAACGAAGAGTTCATTCGGTTGACAGAACTCACGGAATGTTGAAGATTGCATGTAGCAAACTTGAATGTTTAACAAGTAAATGTAATAGCCCTGTGCTGGAGTCATGAAATATAGCATCTACCCGCAGGTTCTTATGCACAAATGCAGTATAAAGTAGCCTATTTTTATTAAGAATTCTTGACTTGGCTAAAGCTGCAGTATAGTTGCATTTCTCTAATAGAATGCTACTAGATTGAATTTGTCAAAACTGCAAAATCAATTACAGAGAAAATGGCCAAAACATCCAAAATCCATATAATGAAGCCCATTATAATTATTTTATAACCACAAAGCTTAAAGCCTGGGTTATTGTTTATGTACTATGAGAGTATTATATACATGATTAAAATAAAATGAAATAAAAAGTGACCTGACAAATATGATATGTACAGAAAACAGAAGTAAGTATATTTAATCATCAGCACCACACTTGGTTTCAATCTCCATTATCAAGGAGAGCTACGAAGTTTCTCACGGCTCTACTGAAGTTTCTCCATTACTCGCTGGACTCGTATGTTAATATGGGAGTATATATCATTCCCCTTCTATAGCAATTACGGTGTATGAATTTGTTGGTCTTTCTAAATATTTCGAGTAGTTTGAATTTTCAACAGGCATGTGTTAAAAGGATCCAAGGGGATGAACTGGTCACCAGCATTGCACCGGAGAATATTACGATTATTGGCAGTGTGTTGATAAATGTTGGCCAATGCAGTAGAACTGCTCGTGCTGATAATGTTGTTTTCCTTGGACACAGGTTGCAGTCAAGCTATTTGAGAAACTCAAGTGACTGGAAATATCTTCTTGGTATATCAATACAAACTAGCGAGGCTCATGTTTTTCCGCTCTCATTCTGTCATGAGTTCATACCTTCGGGAACTATGATTCAGGCTCAAAGATTTTTATTTACTGTATATATTAGCAGCTTTTTAGTTTGTATCTTTTGGTAAAGCATAATTCAGGATGTTTGTATTTATACTTGGTCTAGCAAGTATAAATAATTAAAAAAAACTGTTCTATTTTCTTGGCTAGAGAAGTTAGATGTAATCATTTATGCTTATAAAAATCACCGATTAGAGAATATAAAATGAATAATGTTCATATACCATGTGGGGGTGGGGGTGGGGGTGGGGGTGGGGTGGGGAATTTATTTCAACTTGGGATAACAAGTTTTTATGATAAGCTTGCTCAGGTTTTTCTGTTAAAAGGACTACATAGATCGGTTTAGTACTGAATCTGAGAAATAAAAGAAATATTGATACTAAATTAAACTTAGGATATACTTGACAAGAAAAAACCCTTATGCTTACATATGAAGTGAGTAATTTCATGATGTAATATATGATTACACAATAATTTAATTATACACCTGTGTATAAATACAAATAAATAAATATATGTGAGAAAAAGAAATTTAAGATCTATCTTAAGTAATTACTTAAGATTTTAGTATGAAATAGTAGTGTATTAATAAAATTTTAAATAAATTATGATTTTACAGAAATACACATTTCATGTTTGCATATAAAATTTTATATATGTTATCTAACTTATCTAAGATATATCTTAAGTTCATATATATATATATATATATATATATATATATATATATATATATATATATATATATATATATATATATATATATATATATATATATATATATATATATATATATATATATTACAATCAAGATACAATATTACAATATTACATAAGATTGTAATATTGCATAGGACTGTAACATTACAATATTACATAGGATTTCAAGAAAAATCAAAAAGATTAAAACTTTAATATGCAGAAGTAAAAAGAATGAAAAGGGTCAAAACAAGATTGTACCTTTTTGATGAGTGTGTGCAGCAGCTGTAATACAGAAGCCAAAATATAAGAGATTGAAGAGTTTTATTTCTGGTCTTCCTCGGTCTCTGGTGGCTGCTGTATTAATGGGCCTGTGAATGCAAAAATACACTGAGGGTTTGTTTAGAGTTGTATTGGGCCTCATAAATTCAGTGCCCGTATATGAATGATATAATTAGTTGGTTCAAATATATATTTTTGGACAAGTAGTTGGTCCAACTTCCAAGTATTACACAAGTATAACCCAGTTGACTTCGCGTAATCTATACTATACTACTCCCTCGTACCTAAATAATTGTTTATTTTGATTTTTTTTAGTTAAATAAATTAATTTTTTATTAAAAATTAAAAATTATTCATTTATAATTTTAAAATACTAAAAAATACATTTTAAAGTGTAAATACACCTAGAGGGGGTGAATAAGTGTCATAGGATTGACTAGATTCAATTTTAATTTTACCAACTATAATGACTGTTATTGATCAAACTACTATGTATGCAATGCAATAAAACAATAAATAACAATATGTAAAGTAGGCACAAGACGTTTAGCTAAATTCGACCCCTAAGTCTAATGATCTACGTCATGGTCCATTACCAACTTGGTAAGAGAATATATATTAATCAATAATATTCCAATTACAAGATTAAAATATATCTCCCTTTAACCCAATCACTGAAAGCGTCTTGCTGTTATCCCTAGCAATCCTTAACAGAATGGTTTCAGTTTGTTGTTATCTTTTCCCTTGCAATCCGTTCTTGAACGCCTGAATTCCTTGGTCCCACTCTTAAATTCCTTGGTCCCACTCTTAAATTCCTTACTTCTTGAACCTTTTGCTTTGTAGAAATAACACAACTAAACCAAGTAACTCCCTTGTTCTAACTCCTAGAACCCCCTTCCATTTTAGCGATTCTCAATACAATTCGAACAATATAAAGTATGAAGAATTGATTACAACTCAAATATATAATCTCTATATAGCACGAATAGAATAAATCTCAAGATCAAATAATAGAGAAAATATGTAAAAGTTTTTCAAGATTGTAAGTAGAGTTGTTGGTAGTGCGTATGAAAAGCTTAGTCCGTGATATATACGTTTATATCAAACGGCTAGTTTAAATTAAAGATAAGATATAACGTTGTAGAAATGATTTATTTCAAACTAATACATAAATATATGAGATACAGATAGAAGAAAACGTTTAAAAACAACTCCTATAAATATGCACGATAAGGATAGAAAGTTGATCAAAGAAAGAGTTTAAATCAGATTCAACTCCTTCATAAAAAGTAGGAATACGTTTATAAAATACCAAGATTAATATATATTAGAAACATATTATATAGATATATACTCACATAATAAAAGTCATAATCAAAGTATAAGTCTATTCCTGAAATCTGGACTGAAATTGTGTTTCTGCTGAACTCTGTAGCGGCAGGCTATTTTGTCATAACAGCTTACTGTTATCATAACAGCTTGTTGTTATGGTAATCTTGTAAAACATTGGCTAGCACAAGTAAAACATTGCTAGCACAAATAATATGGCAGACTATTATCACACAAATAAAACATGTCAAGCTATGTTAGTCTGTCAACTTGTTGTTATTGTGTTATCATCAAAATCAGGGTTTATAATCTCTCCCCTTTTGATGATTACACACCTGTTTTTTCAGGAGAATATTTTTTCCCTTATTCTTTTATCTGATAACAAATATAATTTTTACTCTAAATATAATTTTTAATTAAACTGATGATAATATTTGTCCTCTACTAAATTTCAAATAAAATTTCTAATTAAATTTTAATTACAATATATTTTTATATAAATTTTATTTAAATTTAATAAATAAAATAGAATACATCCTTATACAATTTTTTTTAATTAATTAAAATTAAATACAAAATATAATATATTATTATAATATTTAAAATAGATATATCATACATACAATTCTATCACCAGTAATCTTCTTTCTATACAATTGATGACAGATAATATTATGTTATATCTATATTATATTTTATATTTACAATCCTAAAAAATCTTGTTTAAACAAATGATAAAGATAAATAATAATCTTTATAATTTAGATTGTGAATTTGTTTAAAAGAAAATATACTTTATATAAATTATGTTCTTAGAGAATATATTTATATTCTCAAGAAATTGTCCGAGATTAAATTACTTTTTAATGTGAAAAATTAATAATATTTTTATAAATAAATATAACTTTCTGTAATCTCACGAGGATGAAAGACTTTTAAACCTATTATATAAAAGTAATTTATAATAAATTTATTTCACGTAAATAATATTATAACAAAAGCATAAGAAAAGATAATAATAATAAAATATTTAAAGATAAAAAGGAATATGAGGTTGATCTCTGGAAATTTTCTAAAGTAACAGGGTGTTTTAGTACAAATTTTTAATGACAAATTTGTAATTATACATAATATCCTGAAATTATAATAACACCCTCGTGTTTTTTATGTGAGGTCGTCCTCATAATCTCATATTTAAAATAATTAATATACTATCTGCATTTCATATTAATATTTCACTTTTAAAAAATAACACATATTAAAAAATTTTATTATTGATTGCTTGTACTCATATTTATTGCATTGAATGAATATAATATATGAAATGGAGTTGATATTGAAAATATAAACTAGAGACAGGTAGAATATAATTTATTTTGAAAATATAAAATAAATTAAATTTTAAATTAAAAATTGAAGTGAACAATTATTTTGAAACAATATTTTTTTAAAAGTCGACTAGTAATATGAAATGAAATTAGTATAATTTATAATCTCACTAAAACACATCTGTTCTTAATACCGTCACCGTGCGCATCATATATTCGTATTATTTCTTAAAATAAAAAGTAAAATGTAAGAGTGAGGCGGTGAGCGTTGCCTATATAAACCATCAAGTGGTCAGCTCGTCTTATTCATAAACCCTACACCCAAGTCCCAAATTTCAATAGCCGCCTCATATACACCAAAACCATGAAACCCAAGATCTCTGTTCAAAAGTCTCATCGGATTGGAAGAAACTCAATCCAATCTAGATCTTTGCAAGACAGGTCACACTTCTAAAGATGTTACAGTGTTCAATGTCATTAATCGAGTTGGTCATGTATTTTTCTTTGTTGGAAGATATTCGAGGTCTGGTTTTCTTGGTGGTGTAATTACCTACACCACTCTCATGCGGGGCCTAATTTTCCAAGATAGAGCTGCATATAAGACCATCCTAAGACCATAATTACAGTTTGGCACTTGAATCGTGTCGATTATTGTAGGTCATAGGATCGTGATTAGTTGAACATTTGTCCAAGTATTTATGGAGAACATTTGCCCAAGCACATGTTTTTGTCCAAGACAGTTCACACTTCTATAGTTATCAAAGAGAATTATCTTTTGATTGTAATGTGTGTTTAATAGTTGCTTAGCCGATTGTAATGTATGTTTTTAATACATGTTTGCCTCTTGTTAGTCTGAATGCTTGTTTCATTTATAGCACATAAAAATGCTATGTGTTGGTTGTGTAGATAAGGGCATTGGATATGTATTGCTAAATGCTAGTGTCTATAAAAAGCTTTTCCACTGTTATCTATTTTTACTTCCACTAGTTTCGAAATTTTGAATCAAATAAATAGGATTATTAATATGTGTGCAGTACTTGTAAGAAAAAAGGCTTCAAAAGCTGATGGATCGGAAAGTTAGTGTTTTCGAGTTTTTTTATTTAGGTTTCCAGAATTATTTCTGCAAGATTATACTATGAAATTGAATTAATTAATGTTATGTTGGTCGGCAAGAAACGAGAATTAACAAGCTAAAGATGAAGAATGGTGCAAGCTACAGAGTTGTATGCTTTGGAGAGGTCTGATTATGGTAAAAATGGTCTATATTCAACTTGTTTTTGTTTCTAGAATACACTGTACTAGTGATTCTTTCATTTGCTCTAATATGTTCACACCTTGGTGTTAATTTATCACCATTTAAAACACTATTTTTTTAGGAACCAACACTCTATTTCTAAGACCAAGATTTTAACATTATAAAGTGCAGAGATAAGATAAATACCACTGTGTATCTGAAAAGTAAAGACTATACTGTTTTAAAATTTGACAGAATAAATCAAAGGTTAATGCACGTATTATGTTTGATAAAATGCTCCAAATGAACTTATTCTGGAAATGGAAGCTAATTATTGCATGTGATGTGATGTTATGTGCAAAACACTTATTCATGGCTGTTTTTACAATAAGAAGAATAATGTCGCAGGTATGGTCATAGGTGAGATGCATGCTTGCGGCATCTTAGCAGATGCATTTACAACTTCCACTTTGCTGGAGTTGATATGAAAGAACCGGATCGGCATGCTTTCTTGCTTTGCGTAAGAAGTTCTTGTAATTGTTATTAGTTACTTAGAATTAGGTCGTTCATTTTATATATATATGGTTACATTTGCTAACATTTTCTATATGCGTGTTCATTGTTACACCACCAACCTTGTTTTCCCCAGTCATTTTTTTAAAGTTTAAAACTGTAGTTCGTTCCTTAACCTTGTAATGCATATGAAAACTAAAGATTTATGATGAAGTGATCTATATATTTTTGTTTATTAATCATTCACAAATGATTTGATTACTTCAATTTTAATGCTTGTATTGTGGCTAAATTTAATATTGTTCTCTTTTTGTATAAAAGTTGCAGAGGATCATTAGCTTAAAATTTTCATGCGTAGTGCTCGGTCTTGACATCAACAGCATTTGCATCTTCACTCTGCAGTCACTAACCTGATTTCTGCCATCACATTTGTCCTAGCTATTTGCTTCAGGTATTTTAATTGTTTTTTTGTGGTCAAATCATGTCATGTGCTTGTAAATGTAGGATGAAGTAAAAAATATTAAAATTGGAAAAAAAAATCACATTTAGTCCATTGTGAGACTCCACATGTAGACCATCAAAAAGTATGTACAATATTTTCTGTAAAAGATAAGATCTTATATATTTGATGGGATCACTAACAAAGTAATAATATATATTAATATAATCTTTAAGTATCTTTGCACCACCGTTTCAGGCAGTAAATTCACAATTTTTTGTTTCATTCATTTGCTACAAACATGTGAGAAGTTCAACTCTTCAAAATCTTGCTTGTTTGATCCTCTTCTGTTCATTCATGAAGGTTTAATTGTGTTTTGAATGAGAAATTGAAAAATATATTTCAAAATGACATTGGATATTAAAAAAATGTGTAACATGGTACATGGATTGAAGCCCACAATACTAACGGTGATTGCTGAAACCATTTTTGGTGGAAGTAATGTGTTGTACAAATTGGCGGAAAATGATGATTCGGACTTGAGAATTTTGGTTGCTTATCGGTTTGCACTCTTTGTTGAAAGGTCTCAACCCTCTCTCTCTAACACACACACGTACACACACAGATATGCATATTTATACATGTTTGGATCTGAACTATAGAGTCTGCTACAGAAACAAAAGGTCAAAAATGACATGGATGCTGATTTGGCAATTGCTTCTATCTGCATTGTTGGGGTACGTCATATCAATTTATAGTCCTGCTCGAGTCCTGAAGTTATTACGTTGTATTGCTATAATATACTCAAAATTAAGAAAATTAATCATAACGGCAAATTGGCGGATGAGTTTTGTTGGAATAAGAGGATGAAGCAAATGCAAGAAATAAAAATTGTTAGGCAAGCTGTATATGAATCACAAATTACATATCTTTGTATTGTTTTTGTAGTTCTCTTTTCCTTTATTGAAAACTTCATTATAGCATTACGTGACACTAAAGGTATTTATTATTTTCTAGTAAATTCAGTCTCCACAATAAAAATCAATATCCAAATTATAAAAAAAATATATTAGGAATGACACTGTTCGACTTGCTCTAAAAACTCAATCCGCAAATCTGCACCACACCTGAAAAAATTCAATCTGCAGTTGCATGGAAAAGGGTTCTAAATCCCGTAAAGTGGAAGAGGCAGTGTGGAATTTTTGTGGTGTCAGCAATTTAATGAACACCTGGATAATTAGGTATATTCCTTTCTTTCCAGTAATTATTATTTGATATTTTTGTTAATAATTTAATTTTTGAATCTTAAACTAGTTTGACATCTACTTCAATTAACTACAAACTAGTTTCCAAAAGAAAAATTAACTATAAACTTGACTATAAATATTAAATGCATATTTTATTTAATTATGTTTTTATAGTGTTTGTAGCAAAAATACACTTAACGAGATCACAGTGTGCCGTGCTCCAGTTGCACAGACAAATGCTGATGAATAACCTTATGCAATTAGGAATGTAGAGAATTAACTTAATGAAAAATGGAAATTTGGAAATTTATATATTCAAGTTTGAGTATTTTGAAATTTGGACAGTTTATTTGTGCCACTAGCCATTTGCCCAAGGTACTTTGGCAATTATGGTAGTGATCAAACTGGCACTTTGAGAACTTGCTTTATAATGCAATTTAGTGTAGCCAACTGCTATTGATCTTATTATTGGTGTTAATTTGTAAATTACAATAAGCAAAAACGACTATATACTTGTAATTATGTCCAAACACATAACAGGGTATTACCAATTACTCCCTCTGTTTTTTTAATATTAGTCGTTTAAGGTTTCTACGCTAGGATTAAGGAAGGTCATTATTATAGCCTTTTTTTCTTTTTTTATCCTTTGTTCTTTATTTATCTTTCTTCTTTGTCAGTGTACAATAAATACTGTTAAATTTTTAGAATTATTCAAAAAATTATGAACTAGAACTTGATGAATAAAATTGTATACAAACGGTCCAAAATTGATAATCGTCCTGATAATCGCTTTCTGTACGATACTGACGTCAAAAATAGATAACAGGAGCAGAGTGTGCAGAAAAACAACATAGGAGAGGAAGACGATGATGAAGAGGGCTTTCACTAATTTGTTGGACATTCAACTCAATCACCAAAAGGTATTACTCCCTCTTTTTGTCTTCCAGCCTTTCTTTTTCATTCCCATTTCCTTGTATTCTCCACTAACCCTAACCCTAATCCCATCAAACCAACTCACTTTCCTTATCCCTCTAAACCATCTCATGCTCGACTCCCACAATTGCTGCTTCAGAAATCCAAGACTGGTTTCGATAAACTCGATGATGCTCTTGTTGTGTTTGATCAAATGCTCCTTATGAAATTAAACAATATTCCATAGCAGTCTCTCTCTTTAGGGACATGTGTATTAAAAACATCCCCCTTAATATTGTTACCTTTGATACTGCCATTAATTGTTTTTGTCACTTAAATACTATGCCTTTTCTTTATTGGCTGCAATCATCAAGTGCGGTTCTGTCCCTGATGTCTTTACCTATAACACTCTCATTAAGGGCCTTATTTCCCGAGATAACCCTGTCGAGGCTCAGCGTTTGTTCCATAACCTCATCAGATATAAAGAGATTCAGCCTAATGTAGTTACCTACAATACCATAATTAACGGCCTATGCAAGACAGGAAATGCTTGTAAGGCCATTGCGTTGTTTAAGTATATGCAGAAGAAAGGTTGCAAACCCGATGCAGTAACTAATAGCACAATTATTGACTGTTTATGTAAACATAGGTTAGTCGATCAAGCACTGGGTCTTCTCCATCAGATGATCAAGAAAGGCATACCACCAAATGTTATAACATATAACTCATTAATCCAAGGTCTATGTGACTTCAATCGATGGCAGGATATCAGTCGATTGCTACGAGAGATGGATATTCTAAACATCTCTCCAGATATCTATACTTTCAATATATTGGTTGATGCACATGTCAAAGAAGGAAAAATTAAAGAAGCAGAGAATGTGATAGACATTATGATTCAAAGAGGTCTATCTCCTAATGTGGTCACATACACTTCACTCATGGATGGATACTGCTTGAGGGGAGAAGTTAATGAAGCATTAGCATTGCTCGAAACCATGAGGAGTAAGGGGATATATTAATTAATGGATATTGTAAGAAGCAGAAAGTGGACAGAGCAATAGATCTCTTGCAACAAATGCCACATGAAGGCTTGACACCAACTATCGAGACTTACAAATCTATATTGCAAGGTTTGTTTCATATGGGCAGACATGTTGAAGCACACAAGTTTTTTAAGAGAAGATGATGCTGAACAAAGGTCTCAAACTAGATAATGTTACATGCGCTATTGTGTTGCATGGTCTTTGTCAGAATCATTATGCTATTGAAGCACTGTCCTTCTTTCAAATGATGTTATGCGCTGGTTTAACTCCTGATATATGCATTTACAATACTCTAATTGACAGATTAAGCAAGAATGGACATCTTGAAAAAGTGAGAAGTCTTTTTGACAGCCTCATTTCAAAAGGTCTGCGACCTGATCTCAAGACATACACAATGATGATCCAAGCATATTGTTATGAAGGGTTATTTGATGATGCGAATGAACTATTTGTGAAAATGGAAGCTGATGATTGCTTGCCTAATGATGCTACATGCAACACTCTTATCCGCGGTTGTTTTCACAATAAGAAGTACAATGAAGCATGTATATTCATAGATGAGATGCGTGCTCGCGACTTCTTAGCAGATGCATCTACCACCTCTATGTTACTGGACTTGCTTGAATCAAAAGAACAGGAACCTGCTCTTCTTGCTTTGCGTAATAAGTTCTTGCCTTAGGTACAACAAAGCGAGAGATTGCTAAGGTACATAATATCTTCACTTGCGAACATTTTTTAAGGGTTTGCAATCAAATTTGAATACGATAACAATTGAGATATTGGCACTTACTGTAGGCGGGTTGTACTGCTATCCTATCAAATATCACTGTTGTAAAATTCTGAGTTTTCACAAGATTTCAAATGGTTGGAGTTGGTATAGTGAATCATGATAGACAATGTCTTTTTCGGGTAAAAGATAAACATTTCATCACCAACTTGAATTTAAACAAGATATAAATAATTAACAAGTATTTAGTAAATAACAACATTACAGTTCATTGCTCTATTAGTCATCACTGTTTTAAAAAATATGTTCTTCTGATGTATCATGTATGTAACACTGTACCAGAAGCAATTAATAAATTTATGTCATATACTATCAAATTGTTAAATTCCAAATAAATTAATACTATAATATAGTGGAATTTAATCATTTGTATTTTGGCATATTAGAACTGAAAATAAGATCAAGAGCATTGTCCTTTACCAACCTCTTTAACTCGAAGCTGCATACTCCTTGCCTTATTCTTCCTTTTCCCTCTTTCGAACCTCTAAGGTGCATTCCACACATACATGAAGGTGTATTCATATGTAAGAATTTGTTCAGATAAAAAGTAATTTCTACAAACTATGAACCTGTGAATTTTATTTGCATTTTTTATTGAATCGTATTTGTTGTATAGTGAAATTATATGGTGAGTATTTGTATGTTGATATTGTGAATTGTGCAGGTTTGTTAACTTTTGTAGGCTATGTTGGTATGGATAAATGAATTTTTGTTGCAAAGAAACAGAACTGAAAAGGGAAAAACAAGAAACTGTACGAGGAGAAGTCGAGAAGATAATGTATAAGGATTAGAGAGAGTCTGAAAACTTTTCTTACCTCTTTTGACTCAAATCGCAGGTATCAGAGTCTAGTATAAATCTTGTTTATCTTATTTATTAATAATGTAACTTCATATGTCAATAAATCTGTACTCTGCTTTTGATGGAGTTGATTTCTTATTTACTGGATGGAATAAGTATGCAACTCATTATTCAATTCATTAATACGTGTGTGTGCACGCGCATATATGCGTTAAATCAGTCCAGTCAGTTTGCCCGTGGACTCGACTTGACTGGTTGACTCAAAAACAATACAACTGACTCTGTTTTGATTAAATTGGCAAGGATAGGTAATGCCAAGAGTGTGGGAGGTCCGTTAACTAGGGAATTCTTACATGCTAGTCTGCTATAATGTTCCTATAGTTATTTACCCTGGACTTTTCTTAGTGTTAAAAAAGTCTTGCGAACTTAGAATTTTTGAATTCTTTTTTGAAGATCTTAAAGTTACATATACAGAAATTCCTTTCTGTAACAAGTACTCTGTTCTTTCCTGATCATGCTCGTGCTGTGGCTTCTTTCTAGTCTTGATTTAAACTCTGTTTCTTAGTTTATGATGGTCTGTTTTGTATTAGTTTGGCGTTGTAAGAAAGGTATACCCCCAAATGTTATGACATATAGCTCATTAATCCAAGGTTTTTGCGGCTTCAATTGATGGCAGGATGTTAAGTGAGATGGATATTCAGAACATCTCTCCAAATGTGCATACTTTCAGTATATTGGTTGATGCACATGTCAGAGAAGGAAAGATTAAAGATGCAGAGAATGTGATAGACATTATGATTCAAAGAGGCCTCCTAATGAGGTCACATACAATTCACTCATGGATGGATACTGCTTAAGGGGAGAAGTTAATGAAGCATTTGCAGTGCTCGAAACCATGAAGAATTTGCAGTGCTCGAAACCATGAAGAGTAAGGGGATATTGGCCAACACTATCACCTACAGTATTTTAATTAATGGATATTGTAAGAAGCTGAAAGTGGATAGAGCAATAGATCTCTTGCTAAAGTTTTTCTGTTAAAGGAATCTGAGAAATAAAAGAAATATGGATACTAAGCTAAACCTATAAGATACTGACCAAAAAAAACCTTATGAAGTGAGTCTCTCTCCATCCCCATTTTAATGTATACTGCCTTATCACGACTTAATTTCAGGAAGTAACATATCTTTTGTCCTTTGGCAATTGGCATCCCCTTGTTGCTGTAGGATAGGGGTGACAAAACTTGCACGACATGAAAAAAATATAAATTTGAATTAAGGATTTTGACGACACGAACCCGACAAGAAAAACATAAATTTGAATTGAGGATTTTGATGACACAAACCCGACACGAACTCGGACCCTTTAGAGCTACACTAAGCTCATTCAGAATGGTACCCATGGATATGCACCCCTTTCATAGTGTGACCGATGGACCCTCAATTACTGGTAATTTTAGTTCATGAGTATGTAATCCAAAATGGGACTTGTAATTTTGGTTCATCGGTATGTAATCTGAAATGAGAAGTTGCTTAGTATGTTGTAGTAATATGAAAAAATTAGTTAATACGGACTTAAAAATTTTCTGATAAATTAGATAGAATCGATATTTTAAATAACACGGAATATGTATTTTTTCGTTTGAAGTTAAAGATTTATTTGCAACAAAATTACCTTTCATGAATTATGAAGTTGAGTTCTCAATGATGTTCTTCTCACGACTTAACAGTTTTTTTTCCATTGAAATTATATATTGCTATTACACACACTGGAATTTGAAAATATGTTGCAATAAGTACACGGACAACCGACGAGATAATAATATACCATAACAACATAACAAAATGAAGGGGCATCATTCTGGTTGTTAAGCCTTTTCACTTTTGTGATCACCGAAATTTAGCTTTGTAAAGCAATTACAACATTATGTTTGAACAGAATTTTATTCTTTTTCATAAAGATAACAAACATAAAGCATCTTGGTGAGGTCTTCTTGGTGGCAACCTTTGATCTTTACTAGTTACTGTTATCATGTTCAGTGAAAATAGATTGTCCCTTCGTTTATTCTTAAGTTGCCTAATTAGTAATTTACATTGGTAATTACTTTTACGATACATACCAAATTAGCATTTAATAGTTTGTAATTATCCAGTTGCTGACTATTGGTTTTAGAACACGGATCCACAGATAATAATATATGTTGGCTCTCCCACATTATTCTTCTTAATCAACTACTAATACTTTAAAGGAGTCTAAACACATACATATTCCACATTCTTCACGAAAGAGACACCACTAGGCACAAAAGCACAATGCCCATCAATATTTTTCCCACAGTAAACACACTAACAACTCTTATAAATATGGCGTGTGTTCTCCACATTCCACCATATCTATCTTAACAACTTGTACAAACGCATATATCCTCAGTTTTTGCCTTAATTTTCTGTTTTTTTAATTATCATGGCAGTTGCCATTAAGGTTCATGATCAACTCACCAAAGATCTTGAAGAACAAACCACAAAAACACTCGAAGTTGAAGAGGCTTTTGATTATTCCAAAAGATCGCAGTGGCTTAGAGCCGCTGTGTTGGGAGCAAACGATGGTTTGCTTTCAACTGCAGCTCTTATGATGGGAGTTGGAGCTGTCAAAAAAGATAACAAAACCATGATCCTCACAGGAATTGCAGGGCTAGTTGCCGGTGCTTGTAGCATGGCCATAGGAGAATTTGTGTCAGTGTATTCTCAGTATGACACAGAAATGGAACAAATAAAGAGGGAATCCTTGCATGGAAATATAACAAAAACTGAGTTAGAGGCCAAGAAAAAGAAGGTACCGAGCCCTTTAAAGGCAGCAGCAGCATCAGCATTTATGTTTGCTATAGGTGCAGTGGTGCCTCTGCTGGCAGCAGCGTTTGTGATGGATTATCATGTGAGGTTGGCAGTGGTGATCGGAGCAGTAAGCTTTGCATTGATAGGGTTCGGGGGTTTGAGTGCCATGCTAGGGAAAGCACCTATGGTGAAGTCTATACTTAGAGTTTTAGTTGGAGGATGGTTAGCCATGGGGATCACTTTTGGAATAACTAAGTTAGTTGGTTCCACTGGCTTGTAAACTGTATCAGTGTTTAGAAATGTAAGATAAATGCAATATTTCCTCTTTTAATTAAACAAGAATTTTTACCTCAACACGAAATATCAGAGTAAGCTTATTACAAGCCTACAAGTTTCACTAAATATTTACCAATAAGATTTATAATAAAATTCAAACGCATAAATATACGATTCACATTTTTCGTAGGTTCTAGGCAAAACTTGTGTGTTTATCTTTATATTGTTTGTTTAGTTTCTTTTCCGAAGTTTGATAGGAAAGATCACTAGCAAGGACTCTGTTAAGAAAGCATGTTTGTGGATCTATCTACTAAAGTATACTCTTGATTTTTGTTTATTTGTTTTTTTACAGCAATGTTATAGTTAGCTACTGTGGAAATATACACTGATGTCAGTGCAAGAACTTGTATATGAGTGTGTCCTGTATGTTATGTAGTAAATCTAACCTAATGTAGTTTGTATCAGTAATCTAGTTATTTCATCTTTGTTATTTCAACTGAGTCGCCATCAAATTTTTAGTGAAAAGTTTGAGTAGAAATCCAAAGAATAACAATGGATCGAGGAGTGTATTGTGTAAACAATAAATTATACATATATCATATACATGTCTACGGTTGTGAACGCCATTAACAGAGGAACCAAGAAACTGTGTATATCGAATAAGAAGAAGATATAGATGCATATGTATATATGTACAAGATACCCATGTTTTTTTTACGCATTTTATGTATACGTATCAACTAAGATACTCCTCTGCTATATGTGTATTGTTAAAAATATAATACGAATACCCCGGTGACATATGCGTATCTTTTAATTTGTGGATACCCAATCTTTACATGCGTAATGTAATCGTTATTTTTCAACTCCATTCCTCAAAATTGTTATTTTTGTCAGCTTCATTTAAAAAATAGGTATTTTTAACCTTTAACCTCATCCGATCCAACCTAGTGAGCTACCTGCCAAATATAACAAGGGTATATCACTATTTTAACTACGATCCATTTTTTATGACATATATTCCCGGATGCGGGAGACTTGTGTACTGTTAGAACCGATTGCTGTCTCTTCAAGTTTATTACCAAACTACTAATGAGATTGTGAGTGTAGTTTCCACAAGAAAGCCACCACATTACATCCAATACTATTGTTGATACTTTGTCATCTTCCAAATTTCTACCATTTTATCATTAGTTTAGGTGAAATACTAGATGAGGATGGAAAAATAACTGATATCCCATAGATGAATCCCCACTATAATGTTAGCCCATCAAACCTTACAGCAGTAGTAAAACATATAATAAAATATAGCAATTTCAGTGTCTACAAAACAAGAGAAAGCAGATCGTAGAAGATCCATAAATAATTTACAACAACTTATCTATGCAAATGTAACCAAGTTATACTTTTCGACCAAACAACCTAAATCGAAAAATTCAAAAATAAAATAGACATGGCATTAGCATATAAGCAGTTAGCACAAGGTAGAAACGGGACAAGGGAAAAGAAAGCAAAAGTATGTTTTGATTCCATGACAAAAAGCAAATAAAAGCCTAAAAGGATGTCTCTGTATTACTACAACACAGGGACAAAGCTTGAAAATCGACATCTATGACATTAAATTATGCTCCTCTTTTTAATTTCTGGTCTGATAAAAATTCTCTAAACACGCCCTTTTACCGTTTAACATTGATTGTTAGAAAAAGCATGGTGTTGGCGAAAACATTGAAATCATGCACAAAGATCTGCATATTATAAGCAACGAATCCATCGGATTCAACACGTACTCAATATATAATAGGGTCGGCCACTGCTGGCTTTTAGTTGGCAACAGAAGGAAGGTATATTAGGGCTTGAAAAGTCTCTGTGTTCTTTCTCCTCCTAAGAATCTCCTTTTGTGTTTACATGTACTATGTGGGGAAAGAACATATTCCAGTGATCATGTTTGTTTAGTCAAGGATTAGCACTTATTCTTTATGGCACTCAGTCCTCAACATATCTCAAACGTCATTGTAGACACTGTCGATTATGGGACTGAATATTAAACCTATAATGATAATCATCATTGTAGACATTGTCGATTACAGAACTTAATAATAATAATAAGAATAAGAATATTTATATGCTATGTATAATTCCCTTACTATAGTCACATAACAGTGTGCATAAATATGATGTACTACGAAACCTGGAGAATCTTATTGTTTTTACGTTCTACAATGACCGAAGGCATTCACATGCCTTTTATATTAAAGTTAATGTTCAGCATTCAGACACCTGGGGGGCAAGGATATATACATAGACCAGTTCACCATATTTTAAGAATTAGCAAAACTGAGAACTCATGCAGGAATGTTCAAAGTATGACTGGACACTTTATCTGAGTCCGAGTCCTAGTCGACTCCATGTCCATCAACATGATTTTCACTTCTGTTTTGACTAACAGATGCTTCTTCAGGGAGATAAAAGAGGAATTATAAAAAATCTACCCAGCCAAAACTCTCCCTTGACAGTAAGCAATTGATGTAACTTCTAGTTTGTTTAATTTCAACCAGTAATCAAGTTTGGGAGATCAAATGAAACATAATCCATTTCCCCTGCATGCTTATCTTGGATAAGACTCACTCCAGGTTGGACAGTAGTAATACCCCACAGGTACCAAATCACGCTTATATCTAGTGCTAAATAAAGATACCGCAATCACATCATTCAGACATGTGCTAGTGTTGGGAGATAAAACAGTTGCTAACAGATAAGATCTTAATGGAAAAAGCAGCAAAAACTAGTATCGGACAAGCATTTGAAATTTATCTAGTATCGAATACAAACAGCAACAATTTTAGTACAGAAATATTAATAAAAGCAATTTGCCAACAAGAGCACTAGTGCACTACCATCATGATCATCCGTGCAAACCACATACACAATTTTCCTCACCCAACTCAGATGCAACACAAGGTGACTGAACTGTCCCATTATTATACCACATAGCACGCTTTTCAATGAGTTCGCACAAGAATTTATCCAGCTTTTCAACAGTGATGTTGGGCATTACTACGACATGTGCTATGTTCCCTTGGCAAGCTAGCTGCCACTTGCGGATGAATTCCTCATCATGAGGGCGCTCAAATACAACTGTGCTACTTAGTTCATTTAGCATTACTCCGATCCCAGCATCTCTAAGGCGACCCTTTAAGTAGTGTGCATTTCTCAGGCATTTCTGAACTTCTTTTTGAAATCCCTTATATCCTTTCCGGTTTAAGGTATACCAAAGGAATATAGGAGCATGCCCATTTCGGCTACCCATGATAGTTGCATCCCTAGAAGCAAGATACTCCACATCCCTGGAAAGAGCATTGATGTGCTCTAATCTTGTTATTTGAACACCACAAGGCATTGGACAACCAACAAATTTGTGACCTGAGACACTGACACTTCCAATGGGCTTTTTAAATGAAACTTTTGGTGCCTGTCATCAACAAAAAAAGAGCTTTAACTTCTGTTTTTTCTTTTGTAAAATTAAATAAAGATGCACATTCGAGCAGTATTAAGATTTGCTTGTCCCAAAATGAGATTGCTCAAACCTTGATGCACAATAAGGTTTTCAAGCAACTTAAGATTTTTCCCACACAGATGTTTTAATGATAGGTGTCAAGATCTTAGATCGCTTTAAAAACTTAATACACATCAATACAGATAAAATGATAGGTGTCAAGATCTTAGATCGCTTTAAAATCTTAATCCACATGAATACAGATACAGTGGGATTGTTACTTTTTAAAAAAGGAAAATATCAATGATGGTTGTTAAAATAGGAATAATATTTCATCTACTTGTTTCTTTACTCTTGTAGTCTGCTTGCACGAGTGCTTCCGCATAAACAATAGTAATATTAACAAATTTGGGTCTCAAAAGTTTCAACTTTATCTCTGATGAATAACTAGGATAAAGGCACACCTCAACCATGGAAAGTTAAGGTTGTTAAATTATCTGAAATATACACACATGATACAAGCACCATAAGGATTTAATCATGAAGGGATATTAATGGGCAAGCAGATCAGCCAGCATTAACAAATGACAGCAACATCCAAGGAATTTGAACCTTATTAATCTAAAAAGTGGATATATATATATTCTTGCAAAACAAATTAAAACTCACACGTTTGACGAAAGGCATCATGAGGCCAAAGAGAGCTCCATCACAGTGAATATAAAACCTGTCATGGTTAAACCCAGTTTCCTCAAGGGTCTTAATAACAAGATCAAGATCATCAACGGCACCTTTTACAGTTGTTCCTGCAGAATGTTTTGGTTTAGCATTAAGTCACACATGGAAAAATTTTCTGTGGAGAGAGGTAGATACCAATATTGACATTGATAATTGCTGGTTTGTCCTTGTGGCAAAGGAGTCTAGCTTTGAAATCTGCGCAATCAATCTCTCCTGAGGTCAAGGTGTTGACCTTTTCACATTCCATACGGTACATTCGTGCCGCTTTAAATATGGAATAATGTGTGTCGCGCGATGCATACAGGATTCCATCAGGAAACACTTCCCTCCTGTAGAGTTAACTCGTTAGATTCTTTGATGAATTTTAGAACAGTCTGATCAATAGAGAAGTATCACAAAGGTGCAAGTGCAGAACTACTGACCCGACTAATATACCATGAAGATTGCCTTCTGTACCACAGTTTGTGATGTAACCCCAGTATTCATTCTTCTCCAATTCCCATAGGCGAGCAAACCAATCCAATACACCAACTTCAAACTGCCTGGAATGGACACCATAGTTGCTCTCTATGAAAGGATCTCCAAGGTTGTTGATTGAAAAGTGTTGCAATTGTCCCAATGCACCGTAATCAAAATCCAGATTATATGGGTAACCTGTTGCGGGTATGAATTTCATGTGAAAACAAGAAAGGGCATGCAGTCCCTATGCTATTAGATACTACCGAGTTGGCCTCATTTGTTTATATGAAGAAGAAAACATTTTAAGTTACAAAACTTAAGACATAATCAAGTTTTATATTTTAATCTTTTAGTATTTGCACAAATACCGTTTAAACTCACTCTAACATGAGCAAAAGTTACATTTACTCCTTTCCGACATACAAGGGACAGGGTTCCATTGACTTCTAAAATTCTATCATACAAATTTTTTATTCATTAATCATAATTATCTTGTATCTACTAAAAATTGATATAGCTTACAATTCCAAAAATGAAAAAATACCTACAAAGTACATGATGCAACATGAAAGTAGACAAGTTACATATGTATTTAGCGTGGAGATGAATAATATATTTATCTATATGTTTAAAGAATTATAACCCGTGTGATGCACGGGTTGACTAAGATTTAAGTAAATATATATTTATGTTATACTTTTATTGGTATTTGATATGAAATTTATATTAAATTTTTATACGGTTGAGAAATTATGTTAATGCGTACGATATATTTTCTTGTTTTATGTGAATTTGTTAAGAGGTGGGTGATAATAAATTAATTACAGGAGTTAGAGCCTGTTTGGCTTAACTTTTTTTCTGGAAATAAGTGCTTATTTCCAGAAAAAGTTAGTATGTATGTACTTTTCCTGAAAATAAGTAACTTATTTTCAGTTTTGGAAATCATATTTGGTTTTAAAATTCTAAAATAAATATGTATCAATTTTTTTTTTTGAAAATATGTAAATTTTTTTTAAAAATAAGTTACTTATTTTAAATTTAAGCTACCCCAAACGCCCCCTTAGTTTGATAATAATTAAAAGTTAGGTATACTAAATAGAAATTTATTTAATATAGATACGTAAAAGTTAGCTAGAGTAAGTAGAATCTTATTTAATATAGATATGTATATATTTTGGGCGCATGCTATTACAATAAGTATACTCCTATGTAATATATAGACATATATACAGTGGGCCAAATACTAACCGACCAATAGACATGTATACAGTGGGCCAAATACTAACCGACCGATCGACCAAAATTTTTAACGTTTTGACTTTAATAATATAGTATAGACTTGGGCTAGTAGTATATTTAATATGTAGTAACTTATTTATAATAAACCCACTTGTGTTGGGCCATAGTCCATTATATTATAAATTAGGGTTTCTATTCCTGTATAACTCATGTATTTCCCCCACATTAATAAGACTTGATTATTGGAATATTATTACATATTAAATTGGGTCTCATTCTTGGGTAGCGATCCTTGGGGTAGTGAAATTTATGCAGTTCACCCAAATTAATCTTATTCTTGTTTTTCTATATCATAATCTTCTTTTACAAAGTTGTCCTGCATCAATACAATTACATCAAAAATATTCTTGCTTTAGAATATGAAATATAATACTAGGACTTGTTAATATGCATTGGAGGTAATTCAAAACTTAAAATGGGTAAGTTGGAACAGATGGAGAGTTCTAGTGGAAGTATCTTTACATTACTCGATGATTATGACACACAACTTCTTGCCTATATTTTGCAATCAGCAAGAATTTCTATTGAAAAATATAGGCAGGAGTAAGTACTTACCATTTAGGAACACATTGACCAAGCTTCAGTGCTTCACTAACAATATCAGTTTTAATATATGCTTCACAAACAATATCAGTTTTAATATATGAACCCATATCTGATTGGTCTATATCTTAAATTGGGACACTCGATTTGAGACAGGGATGCGAAACAATGGTCAAATTC
Organism: Oenanthe sinensis; assembly: GCA_028671895.1. Classification (NCBI taxonomy): domain Eukaryota; kingdom Viridiplantae; phylum Streptophyta; class Magnoliopsida; order Apiales; family Apiaceae; genus Oenanthe; species Oenanthe sinensis. Next base: position 7,043,254 of record CM053808.1, read on the forward strand.
ATGACTGAATACATTAAATCATTAACATGCCTATTAAAAAAAAAGATTTGAGAGACAATTAATATGGGTAAAAATTAAACCTAAAAGCAGCCCGTAAGTAATGTGAGAAGTAGAAAATTAGTACTTATTTATTTACTTATTTGAAATTTGAATCACATTATTCCAAAATTAACTTTTTTAAATGTAACTTCTATTTTTTTTCCGTAATTTTTTACATCTAGAAGTAGGAAAATTGCCTCCGCGGATAAGTTATAATAATAACTTAAAGATATGATTTTTTTTTATAATTAAGCAAACGATTTTACACATATTGCAAGAACAATGGGAATTCACATGCAATGAATATAAGCTTAAAAAGTTGTAATAATTACCCAAGTGATGCTTCGTCCTCTCAAGCAAAGACCTTCTATATCTAGCCAGTACGCTAGCCATATAAGCTTCCCTCTCCCCGGTAACCTCATCATCAGCATCGGGTTCCGTAACCTCAAGGCACATTGTATGCACATTTCTTCCAAGTACAATCCCCCTCTCCTTTTTCTTCACTTCCCCATTCTCCCCAACTTTAATGCTCACTTGAGTATCATCAGCTAAACGGGGCAATGGTTCTTTAATTATAGCTGTTGGATCAAAATCCTCTGGCAAAGGATCAACATTTTCAAGATCCAGATCTTTTACAATAACCTCAACACTTCCAGCCATTACTAATCAATATAATTACAAAAAATTCAGATTACATATAAATAAGACCATTTAATCAAAATGAAAGCAAACCCACATGCATATACATCTCAAACATTATCTAAACATGAAAAGATTCAAACTTGAGATAAAAAAAAAGTTCAAAACTTTCTTGATTTATTGAAATGAAATACAAAGAAATGTTATATACACACACAAATATACATATGTAAATGAGATTGGACACAATATATAGATCTGGGGGTTAAATCTTACCTTGAAATAAGTGATTTTACAGGCCAATCCAGGGAGTTCTTGAGGAGGTTATGGAGATTGCAGGAATGAAGAGGGAGAACTAGAAAGCTATAGTTTTATTTATATATAGGGAGTTACAAATGTGCAAAATATCAAACACTTTCAAGAAAATGCAGCTTGGGCTTTTGTGACAATTGGGCCGGATCCAGTCTGTGAGAAAATCTTTTTTGATCTTCGAGTGGGGTAGGAATTAGGATATCTGTAATTAATTAATTGAGTATTTTGTAAAATCTCTGTATCGATACCGGAACTCTGAGAGTTGTAAATATAATGAAACTAAAAATATTGTTGAAATACTAACTGAAATTTGAAAGATATAATTTTAATCTTTTTGAAAATGAAAGATAGGACTTCATTTTTCTTAAAACTTGAAAAACGGTTGTGATTAGGAGTATTGAATAAAAAAATAACTATAATTTGACCGTAAAAATTGACTACTCATTATTAGAAAGAATTTAAAGTTTCGTTTATTTTGATATATAACTGTTGGGAATAATTAAAAAACTAAACACAACAATATGTCAGTTATATAAACAATTAAAAAGAACGGGGAGATTAAGCCAATTAACAAAACAAAATAAAGCACGAAGGTCGACATAAAAAATATATAAATCAATAACTGCAAATACAAGAAAAAAGATAGAAAACTTAGTTCTAACAGAAGTTTTATGCATACATTGATAGAGTCAATAGAACTGCTGAGTCGTCAAGTCTTGCAAGAAGTCTTGACTGTTCTTGAAGAGATTATTGTCCCACTACGCTGTGTTGGGTTGCAACAATATCACTTTCAGGATAAAATAGCACAAAATACTTCGTCCACATATACGTAGCACTCAACAACGACCTGCACCTCAGTTCGCCCAGAAAACCTATGTATAATCTGTATAATACGAGTGTGGTAGATACAGAGTATGTCTGCTAGGATTTTCTCAAACTTGTCACTTGTATATCTATTTTCTCCAACATTTTTTTCTGTATTTATAATACAATAAAACGTAACAGCAGATAAAACATTAATTAAAATAATTATTTTGACTTAAGCTGCCTTTTAATAGAATATATTTCAAAATCAGCAAATTCGTAACTACCATCAGAGTTTAGCTAAAGTCTGATTAGGCCCATCAGAGTTTATAAACTCTGACCATTAGAATTTCTATCAGAGTTTATCCGTAAATTCTGACCTGACCATCAGAGTTTATCCGTAAACTCTAACCTGATTATCAGAGTTTATAAACTTTGACCATCAGTTTCATAAGAGTTTATCTGTAAACTCTGATCTGACCATCAGAGTTTGTTAAACTCTGATGAGCTAGTCCATCAGAGTTTATTTAAAAACTCTGATGAGCTAGTCCATCAGAGTTTATTTAAACTCTGACCCATCTCTTTATAAACTCTGACCAGTCACATAATATATACATACTGACTCAATATTCATATTAAAATAATATTTAAAGCCATAATTAATTTAATTAATCATGTAATAAAACTCCGCTACGTGTGTCATATGATATGTTAGAAGTTGAATACATTTCTGAATGGCTTTTAAGCAAGCTGTGTACGAAATCAAATGAGCAACTTGTTAAAATAGCTATAGCATTATGGGGGATCTGATATGCAAGAAACAAACGAATCCGGGAGAATAAATGTATTTTAGTGTATACCATCAAGTGCTGTTATGAAGTGAAGTAGGAAGCAGATTGAAGAGTGGAGAGAAGTGCAGAAAAGGAGAATTCAGAATCCCACAGGACAGGGAACAGTGCAAGATGAAAAGAGATGGAGGCCACCTGCAGAGGGGTCGTTAAAGATAAATGTTGATGCCTCAGTTTTTAAGGGGGATAATTATTTCTCAGTTGGTATGGTTCTTAGGAATCATAGGGGACACTGTCTTAGCAATAAAATCATGAGGTTTCCAGGTTGAGTTTCTGTCCTTGAAGCTGAAATGGTAGGAGTTATGGAGGCTTTACAGTGGACTCAAGAACTGACAGCACATGAGGTTATTGTTGAGAGAGATTCGTTGCAAAGCGTTAATGCGGTAAACAGAGCAGAATGAAATCATCTGGAGCTGGGAGATATCATTAAGCATTGTTGTATCATTCTTCAAAGCAGAGTTGGTAGTTGGTTGTGTTTGTTCGAAAGCAGAGGCAAACAAGGTAGCTCATAGTTTTGCTAGATTACCTTGCGAGCTCAATAGCTTTGTGCTTTATTCGTCTCCTCCATTAGCTTTGTTGGAGACAATTTTATCGGATATTTCGTTGATTTAATGAAAATTTCTCTTATTAAAAAAAAAACAATTCTACATTACAATTTTAATATGTTTTTGCTTAGTAACTCAATAATCTTATTGTCAGTTTGATTTTTTGGCACACATTTCTTAATTTGACATACAAATCAAGTGTATATTAGTTCTTTATACGCAAGTAAAAACGTGGATGAAAAAACGATTCTTTGACGAATATAAGAATCAAAATAGCTTACATAACCTAAATGAAGTGAATTTTATTGTAAAAATTAATTTCGAACCACATGATCAAGACAAGCTCGCGCGAGCTGATCATATATTTTGTACCAGTTATTCTCAGAAGCTAACGCCACACACACACACTGATACTAGTGTGTGAACAAGATAAATGGATTGGAAATTTTAATTACTTGATAGGAGAAGTGAGAATAAAAAGATATAGATTACTTAAAGTAGGGAAGCAGGATAGCAACCTAGTTAGTTTTTCTTGTAGAATTAAGCATATAAAAATTTATTTAATACTAAAGTGCTTGTGGCCCCTTTGTGTGTGTTCCACACACTCTTCAATTGTTTTTACACTTTTTATCCCATTTGTGTCATTGTGTGTGGCAACTACACTCCATCTTGTTAGTTGTTACTATATTGTCAGTAGATCTTCCTAACATATATACATGAGTGTGCTATCCTACTCAGCAATCCATTTTATTAAGTCTTATCTATTCAAATGCAATCTGCAGCTTGCTTTGTTAGAAGCAGTTATTAGTGTTATTGCCATTAAAAAGGTTATATGGATTGGGAAAAAATCAGTAGTACTGTTATCATAAGTATAACATTCGAGTCCATAAACTAAACCAACTATAACGTCATTTGGATGGTAACATGTACGCAGACGTTTTTGTGAATAACTGAAGATTCGCAGTAGAAACTGATGTGTATGCAGACGTTTACTCAAAAACCAGCAGACGTTTAGAACAAATGCTTTTGACAAAATTCTTGAATCATTTTTAAAAGAAATTCAATATTTTAAAGGCTAAGTTCACTACTAAGTGCGAAAAATTGAGTGCAACATAGCAGATATCATCTCCGTCTGTAATAATATATAACTGCAAAATGTTTAAGAAGGCTAGACTCACTGCCAATTTTTAGAGAGATCGAGTACTTTACATAATTGGTTATATTGGGATTACTGTTATTATACAATTTGCGATTCATTAAGATTTGTTCGACATAGTTTTCGTAGAGCTAGTCAGCAAGCACTTTAATTTTATACGTTCATGATTTTGACATTATACTGAATATGATATCATCACGTTTTCTGTGTAGATATCAATCTGCTAAGTTTAGCATTGTTTTTTACTGGAAAGTGCAACAAAATAAAACGTTATATAATCATTTTGTCCAAGGAAATGACAATATAGAGAAAAGAAAGGCTTGTGCACAACACACTATCTATCTCTCTTTTTACACCACTAATCAACTTAATTACCATCAATAATATGATATCTTAGTAGCTCTTGCCCTTATATATACTCTTCATTGAAGGAGTACATATATATAAGCATTATCTCTTCAACTTCCTTTCTTCTAACTATTTGACATTTCCTCCCTGATCTGCATGGCTTCTTTAAATGATGTCCAGATTACAATTCCTAAGGATACCCAAGTACCCGAAAAAGAGTACTTCGATTACTCGCAAAGGGCACAATGGCTTAGAGCAGCTGCATTAGGAGCCACAGATGGATTGGTTTCAGTTGCTTCACTAATGATGGGTGTTGGAGCTGTTAAACACGGTATTGCAGTCATGATTCTTACTGGTTTTGCAGGATTAGTGGCTGGTGCATGCAGTATGGCTATAGGGGAGTTTGTGTCTGTGTACTCTCAGCTTGATATTGAGGTAGCTCAGATGAAAAGAAACAAGAGAAATGAGAAGCATGATGAAGAAAGCGAGATGGAACAACTGCCAAATCCCTTTCAGGCTGCATTGGCGTCCGCTCTTGCATTTTCCTTAGGGGCTTTAGTCCCATTACTAGCTGCTGCCTTTATACGTGAACATAAGATGAGGCTTATTGTGGTAACTGCTGCGGTAACCTTTTCACTGGTTATGTTTGGAGCTGTTGGAGCAGTGTTAGGAAGGACTCCGGTTGTGAAGTCTTGCGCCAGACTGCTGATTGGTGGCTGGATAGCAATGGCTATTACCTTCGGCTTAACTAAGTTGATTGCCTCTCATGGAATGTAAAATATGATTGTTAGATTAATCTTCACAAATATTAATGAAATTAACTTTAAGTAATCCTTTCCCTCTTTATCATTTCCTTTCTGAATTAATATTGCATAATTTTTTTCTTTTTATTATTGTGGAGATATGTTGGTTTTCCTGGAAAAGGACTGCTTTATGTTTTTGTTTTGAAGCCGACTGATATATGTTTAGGTTGTGGGAGTCTTAAAAAAGCTAAGATGGTAACTTATGTATATGCAGATGCCGACACACACAAAGTGATGCAACAGCAATTATTAGCACTCCCAGACTCAAAATGATTTAAAAAAGATATGAAGCACTGATACTGGTAAGGTATCTGGATCAACCAGATAACTAAATATGCTTTAGTGTGTAGAAGATAGTTGGTGAAGATTGAAGACGTATCATTAGTTTTAAAACAAACACAGGTTTGATCCTCACGATCTTGTATTAAAAAAAGAGGAAGATAGGACTAGAAACTTTGTGCACATTATATCCATTAGATTGCAAAAGGACAACAAATTTACTTGAGGCCTGAAGGCCAACACACACTGTTAATAATTGGCCAGACACAATATTCTAAATCATGCATTCTACCACAAATACATTTTATATGATCTTGCATCTCCTCTTTATGGTCGCAATGGTTGTTCAGTTCTTGGCTTAAAAACGGTAAAGTCTGAAATCCTAGTGCAAACTCTTGTGTACAAGAGTATCGATCACTATATATTAGTGATAGTATGTGTGTAAAATGTCATATCATAATTAATAGCTAGAATCTTAACCAAAAAAAGCCACATCCATTGAAGAGGAGAAAAGGAGGATAACAATGGGGGAAAAGGAATCAGATAGCATTATCGACCAATATTTCAAAGACTACAATCTTGGTAGGTCTGATTTTAGTGGAAAGCTAAAAAGAAGGCCAACATGAAACAAAAATTTGTGTCTTATTCCATTGTAATTCTTTGGAAACTTTTATCCGTGGCTTAAGTGTGTATTCCACACTCCTTTCCATTGTTTAGTGGTATACTATCCCACTGCTATATAACATTCATACAATTTTTCTGCAATAAAGAATCTCATTTCACCGTAAATTAGGTAAGAAGTATATATCTTGCATGCATAAACAATACACATGGAGCTCATGTATTTGTATAAGATTTACTTACTTTTTGCATGTAGGATTTAATAATCTTATATTTGAATAAAAACTATATCCATGAATGGCTTGTGTCCTCCACAGTACACTATCTAGGCATGGAGGCCTGTCATATATCATAATGCAATTATATTCGACTTCTGCCCTCCACACTGTCTTACCACTTTGAAGCACTATAACAGTGCTTTCTATCACTAATGCATGTATTCTAACAATTTTGCTTTCCTCAGTTAGGTGGGTGAGATCCTTTCTTAGGTCTCTTGATATTTGATTGTTTGCTATATATATGTTTCATAAAGATTCTGGTTTTCACAAACAAACTCATTTTCTATTTATTCTCATATATTTCGGATAACATCTGTTATACCTTCATAAATTCTGTTGAGTGTTAATGTTATTAAGGATTCTATTACAAGGGATGTTACTTCCAAAAAACAATGGCAAGTATCTAAGCAGATGGACTCTGACTACTCACAAAGGTCAAAATCGCTCCAAGCAGCTGTATTAATTGAGACCCAATGATGGTTTAGTTTCAGATACTTCACTGATGACGGGTATTGGGTTTTTGACAAGGGAAGTGAAGAAAATTTAAGGAAACTGAGTGATGAATAGGCCTGCAGACTTGAAAGGTAGTTGCAGGTGCTTTTAGTTTGTTAAAAGATGGTAGAAGTCATATATATAAAGATGGGCTCGGAAATGAGAAAAGATAAAATTTGTGTTAAATTCCAGTAACGTAACATCTGCTCTTGCATGTCTTGTAGACATGCCACTATAATTTGTGATAATAGAGTTTATCTTCTTTTCTGTAATTAATGTGATTGGATAGTTAGCTATGTTTTTTTGTCTTTCACTTTCTCTTTTCCTTGATCTTATCTTAGATATATGATGAGTGTCAATTTAATTTGAAACATTGTTCGTGTAATATGTGAATGATGGCCTGTGGCATTAGCGAGTGTCTAAAGTTGTGTTCTGTTCACTAATAGATCTGTAACTTCTTATTTTCTTCTAAGTTGATAGATTTGTAAGTTCATATGTGAATTTTCAGTAATTATCTTCATGGGATGATAAGAACGATCTAAAACTTCAAAATGCTTGCAAAACCAGAGCTAAAAAACTTGACAAGGCTTGCAAAACCAAATCATATAAAGCAGCACCCCATGAAGCTCAGTTTTCATCAGTCACAAGTGTTGTCTTCTATATACATGCCACTCTTATTGATTATTTCATCAATGTTTTAGCTTTTATATATTGACTTCCATTATTAGTTTGATATATTATTGAGTGCCTAAAGACATGTGTGATATGTAATAATGAATTGTGATATGCAGGTGCCTAATCTTGTGTTGTTTGTTCACTAATAGATTGATAAAAAAAATAATCCAAAAATCACTTGTAGGATGTTCAAAGTGATTGTTTCAAATACTGGGCCTATACTTAAATCTCCATGTTTGTCTGTTTGGTGTAAATCGAAAGAGAATGGATGAATCTAGGTGTTTTTGGGTGCATAAAATGTACTACTACATGCAAAGCTTCTACACATTCATAGTTCGAAAACTGTTGCCAAGAACCTGCAGAGGTTCAACACCTTCATCAAAAAACTTTACTGAAATGATATCAACTTCATCACAAACGTCAGTTTGCTATTAGCAAATGGTTCCCTTTTTATTTTTTACTACTTATTTCGAGATTCAGTAGCTCTGGGACACCAGATTCTTCATACACGCTGAGATATCAAGGTGCATGGCAGAGGACCTATAAGCATTTACCACAAATGCTGAGTTTATGTTTTGAAATGTGGCAGTTATCCTCAGAAGCATAGTGACAACCAGCCATGACACACATGCATTGATAGTTTGATACTAGGTGTGAACGAGATAAATGGATTCAAAAATGTTAAATTACTTGAGAGAAGTGAGAATAAAAAGAGAACTAACTAAATGGTCCACAATTTACCAAAATATAATACTAGCTTACTGCAATCCTTTAATACAAGTGTTTTCTGTTAAGTTAAACATGTAATTTTTTTTTTTAAATATTTCGATCACACAACTTAAGTGCTTGTGGTCTTTGTGTGTATTCCACAAGCCCTTGAATTTTTAAATGCAATGTATCTCATTTGTGTAGAATGTGGCAACACTCCACCCTGTTATAATGTTGTCAATTGGTCTTCCTAATATTTGCCTTGTGAGACTGTGAGTGTGCTCTCCTAAGAATTCATATTCCCAAGTTTTCTCCAGTCAACTTCAATCAGCCTGCCTGCCTTACTAAGAAGTAGTTAGCAGTAAGTTAGTGTACTTGGTTAAATAGCAATTATATGGATTTGGAAAATTAGAACCAATTAAAGCCATCTTTCTATTGTGTAAGAAAGCGTACATTTTATCCTTCACATACTCAGATACTCTGTTTCTGAGAGAGTCATACCAAGTGTGTTCGTTTAAATTTGATTTAGTAGTAGTGATACTGCTGCCAACAGTGTGACATCTCGCTCTGTTACACTAGATAAGTGTGAAAAACTTATATGGCTAAAAATTACTACTAATTTCCAAAGAGTTTCTTTTCTTTGCATAACTGGATATATCAATATTAGGTTACCCACATGTTCATATTTTTGACATTAATGAATACAATGTCATAATCACACTCTTTGTGTAGAGATAACCGACGGCAAGTTTAGAAGTATCATTAACTGAAAGTACAGTAAAAAACACCTATTTAGAAAATCATTATGTCAAGTAATTTATATGATAATTAGACAAAAGAAAGGCTTGTGTGCAACACACTATCTTATCTTTTTGCACCACTAATCAACTTAATTACCATCGATAAAAGGATAACTTAGTAGCTCTTACACCTATATATACTTGTCATTTAAGGACAGTATCATCATAAGCATTCCAAGATCTCTTCTTTAATCTCCTTTTCTTATAACTACTCTGGATTTTTTTTCTCTGATCTTCATGGCTTCTTTAAATGATGGCCAGATTACAATTCCTAAGGATACTCAAGTACCCGAAAAAGAGTACTTCGATTACTCGCAAAGGGCACAATGGCTTAGAGCAGCTGCATTATGAGCCACAGATGGATTGGTTTCAGTTGCTTCACTAATGATGGATGTTGGAGCTGTTAAACACGGTATTGCAGTCATGATTCTTACTGGTTCTGCAGGATTAGTGGCTGGTGCATGCAGTATGGCTATAGGGGAGTTTGTGTCTGTGTACTCTCAGCTTGATATTGAGGTAGCTCAGATGAAAAGAAACAAGAGGAATGAGAAGCATGATGAAGAAAGCGAGATGGAACAACTGCCAAATCCCTTTCAGGCTGCATTGGCGTCCGCTCTTGCATTTTCCTTGGGGGCTTTAGTCCCATTACTAGCTGCTGCCTTTATACGTGAACATAAGATGAGGCTTATTGTGGTAACTGCTGCGGTAACCTTTTCACTGGTTGTGTTTGGAGCTGTTGGAGCAGTGTTAGGAAGGACTCCGGTTGTGAAGTATTGCGCCAGACTGCTGATTGGTGGCTGGATAGCAATGGCTATTACCTACGGCTTAACTAAGTTGATTGCCTTTCATGGAATGTAAAATATGATTGTTAGATTAATTTTCGAAGACAATAACAAAAATGCTCTTAATATTCCTCACCTCTGAATTGATAATGCATTACTTTTAACTATAATCATTGTGAAAAAATGTTGGTTGTCCCAAAAACAAGGAGTGTATTTTCTTGGGATAGTGGGAATAGGTAAAAGTTAAGATGGTAACTTCTGTAAATACTATATGCAGAGATATATGTAGATTTGTCCTTAAACACATACACAGACCACTAGCAAGATTAGCACTCAAAGGCTTACAATGATATAAAACAAAATTCTAAATACATGAAGTTCTGATACTAAAAAGGTTGGATTAACCTTATATATGTTATATTATGAAAGGATAAAAAATTTACGCGAACAACAAAATTGCTGAACTTACATGACAAGATAAACAGATTTGGAATAACCACAAAGGATAGAGTAGATCAGTAGATCAACAGACAGAAACATATATATGAATCATGTCTTCGATCTACCAATAAGGATATTTTCATCTCTTCTTTACTGTCCCAAATGTTGTTCTTATCTTGGCTGAAAGACTGTAAAATTAGTGTGAATTGCTAGCTAGTGCGATCTCTTCTGTACATATCAAGGACAGTCTACATTCAACTTGTCTCTTGTAATCGAAAACTAGCATTTCGATGCTTCTCATATACCAAAAAAGGAAGCATCTTGTTGAAGAAGATAAACGAACATGTGGGGGGGGGGGGGGGGGGGGATAAAAGGGAAAAAAACTGCATTACTGATAAATCCAAAGAGTAAACTACAACCTTGGTAGGTCTGATTTGAGTGGAAATCTGTAAAGAAGTCGAACATAAAACAAAAAGGTATTTTATTTGCATAGCATGCAAGAGAGGATGAGAAGTAAACCGAAAAACGAAATAGTCGTGGCTACAAAGAAATAGATTAAAATTACCCTTAATCATTACCCATGAATTGTTTATATATCTGAGAAAGTAATTTTTGAGTTTTCTATCTCAAAACCATGGTCGACATTTCTTTTTGTATTGGTAAACACTTGTAACTCCAAGTAAACAAAGAGTCAAAGGTCACTAGTTTAAATAAACAAGTTAAAAAAATAAAAGGTATCAAATAATAATTTATTTTTTTTTTGAAACAAACTAATAATAAAATATATAAATTCCAACATTCCACACTCCTCTCAATTGTTTAATTGTATACTATCCCACTGCTGTACTTAATTCATCAAATCTATCTTTAATATTTCATTTTATTAGCAAAAAGATTTTTTGTTTACTGTAGATTAGGTACAAAAGTAGAGATCTTAAACATGCATAAACAATAGAAATGTTACATGGAGCTCATGTATCTCTATGCAGATTTAGTATGACTTTGCATGTTGATTTAGTAAATCTCATTTTTGATTTAGTGCATTGAAATTGATGGAGTTGGCTTCCCCCACAAAGGAATATCAGCAAATAAACACCTTAGCCATTCGGCTTCTTGTCCTGCCAATTCTAATGCAATGAACTCTGATTCTTGTGTAATTTTAGCATGACAAAGTTTATTTTGAGGATTTCCAAGATATAACAGCTCTAACAAGTGTAAAAATATAACCACTAGTAGATTGAATCTCATCATTGTCCGACACCCAATTTGCATCACAATATCCTTCTAACACACATGGAGTTCTTTGATAATTCAAACCCCAATTGATAGTGCCTTTTAAATACTTCAACACTCTTGTCAAAGCACCCTAATGATCACGATTAGGATTAAGAGTGTATCTACTCAATCTACTAACAGCATATGCTATATCAGGTCTGGTATGATTCATCAAGAACATCACACTTCCAACCATCTTGGCATATTCTTCTTGGGAAACACTAACACCTTTATTCTTTTTTACGTGAATACTATGATCATATGGAGTTTTCACAAGAGTACAATCAAATTGATTAAATTTCTTCAAAATTTTCTCAACATAATGAGATTGATTTAAAGACAACCCATATGAACTCCTAGTAATTTTTATGCCAAGAATCACATCTGCCGCTCCTAAATCCTTCATATCAAAACAGGAATTTAGGAAAGCTTTGCTTGTATTAACAATATCTATATCGGTACCAAATATTAACATGTCATCCACATATAGACATATAATCACGCAACCAGATTGATCAGATTTGGAATATACACAAGCATTAGAATCATTTACCTGAAAGTCATTAGAGGTGATGGTTTCATGAAATTTTCCATACCAGTATAAGGGTATTTGCCTAAGACTATATATTGATCTTATAAGTTTGCACACCTTCTCTTCCTGTCCAAGGACAACACATCCCTCTGGTTGCTTCATATATATCTCCTCGTCCAAATCGCCATTCAAAAAGGCAGTCTTCACATCCATTTGATGCACAACAAGATTATGAATGGATGCGAGTGCTATCAAGGCTCTAATGGTAACAATTTTAGTCACATGGGAGTACGTATCAAAAAAGTCAACACCTTTCTTTTAACGATATCCTCCAACCACTAGCCTGGCTTTGTACTTCTCTATTGATCCATCAGGTTTGCATTTCTTTTTGAAAATCCACCTGCTTCCTAATGCTTTACATCCTCTTGGGAGATCACATAGAACCCAAGTGTTATTAGACATAATTGACTTTATTTCATTGTATATGACTTCTAACAAAAAATTAGAATCAATTGATCTCATAACTTCATCATAAGTTTCGGGGTCTTCCTCAAGAATGAAAGCATTTATCTTCTCCTCACCAATAAATTCTTTCTTGATCAAAAAATTAGTACAAAATCAGATCCAAAACTTGTCTCAGTCCTAGCCCGTTTACTACTTCTAGGCTCAAGAGTGTCACAAGACGATGCAATATTAGGACATGATATAGACGAAGAAGATGCATGAGTCAAACATGGCTGTCTATTCACTTTCATAGGAAATATATGCTCAAAAAATTCAACATCTCTTGATTCTTTATATGCACCAAAACCAAATGCATATTTAAGAATGAGTCTATATGCATCACCATTAAACCCAACAAAAATACCATCTACAATCTTGGGCCCGATCCTACTTCTTTGAAAATCTGGGAGCCCTATTTTTTCCAAATACCCCCACACTTTGAGATAACTCAAGTTAGGCTTGAAGCCTTTCCACAATTCATAAGGAGTTTTATCTAACATTTTATGTGGTACATGATTAAGCACATGACAAGCATACAGTACAGCTTCACCCCACATATTAGTAGGCATACATGAACATATAAGCATAGTATTCATCATGTATTTGAGAGTTCTATTTTTCCGTTCTGCTATTCCATTTTGTTCAGGTGTGTATGGTGTTGTAACCTCATGAATAATCCCATTTACTTCACAAAATTTCTTCAGGGAAGTTCCATCATACTCTCCACCCCTATATGTTCTCAACCTTTTTATTTTTTCTGATTTAATTGGTTCTAAACTTCAGCCTTATAAATTAGAAATTTTTCCTCAGCTTTATCTTTTGTGCTCAACAAATATAGTTTGGTGTATCGAGAAAATTCATCTACAAAAGTAATGTAGTACCGTTTGCCTTTTCTACTCATAGTGTTCTTAAAATCACCCAAGTCACTATGAATTAATTCAAGTAAATCTGATGACCGATTCCCATTTTTATTAAAAGCTTTCTTTGGGTGTTTTGCTTCTACAAACACCTCACATTTATCAAATGAGATATTGCTGAATTCAGGTATTAGACTAAGTTGTTTGAGCCTTTTGACTGAGGCAACATTCACGTGACATAGTCTAGCATGCCATAATGAAACAGACTCAACAATATAAACAGAAGCAATAGAATTTTTATTATCAACCACAATATCAAGCACAAAGAGCCCCCAATTACAAAAGCCTTTTTCCCATAAACTTACCATTTTTACTAAGTACATGCTTATCAGATTCAAAAGTTAACTTGATACCAGCTTTGTTCAATAAAGCACCAAACATTAGGTTTCTACGGATATTAGGAACATGGAAGACATTTTGCAGAGCAATAGTCTTTCCAGAAGTGAGTTTAAGAGAGACATTTTCCTTTCCAAGAATACTCACAGTGCTTGAGTTGCCCATAAAGACATATTTTCCTTCATATGCTTTGACATAGTCCTGAAATATCTCTTTATTGGAGCAGATATGATGAGTTACACCGGTATCCACTATCCACCCAGATATATTGCTTACTATATTTACTCCATGTACGACATCAACAATAATTTCTTCAATGAGATTTGTTTGTGCTTGAGATTTATTCTCTTTCGGTTTTGAACCAGGTCCATGTCTTTGCCTACACTCATTTGTAGCATACCCAAATTTTCCATAAGTGAAATAATTGCCTTTAAATTGTCTCTTTCCTTTAAAAAAATTTCCCCTCATTTTAGTACCATGAAGCTGATTTGGACCTTTACCCTTTGGTCCTCTTTTGTGACTTGCGTCTTTCGATTCAACAAGATTAGCAGTAAAGGAAGAATGATCAAGAGACTTCTCATTGATTTGAATTCGGTTTTGTTCCTCAATCTTGATGTGAGAAACTAACTCTTGAAGGGTAAAATCCTTTTGTTTGTGTTTCATTGAATGTAAATATGCTTGCCAAGATGGTGGTAATTTTTCAAGAAGACAATTAGCTTGAAACATTTCACAAATTTTCATTCCCTCAACAATGATATCAACACATAAATTTTCATACTCATGAACTTGTTGAAGAATAGTTAGACATACGAAAATTCAACCAATGACTACATGCATATTTCTTAGTCCCAAAATCATCAGAACCATACTTTGTTTTCAATGTATCTCATATTTTTTTTACCTTCAAAGACTTACTATGTATCAAATACAGAGCAACAGTCATATAATGCAATAACATTCCACGATAGGTTTTATTATCCTTCTCAAAATCTCTACCAGAATTTGCAGGGGCTAAATCGGTAGAAAGACAATAATCTACCCCAATTTGACCCAAGAAAAACTCCATTTTATCAGACCACATCGTATAATTTTTCCCATCAAAAGGGTCTAATTTAGACATATCAGGAATAAAGTATTGGAAGTCATGGTGGTAGAAAAAGATATGTAACAAGAAAAAATTCAACTTTAGAATGTAAGAGATGATGAGAAGTAAACCGAAAAATGAAATAGTCGTGGCGTGAATGAACACTGCCCTAAAATTGAATTTGCTCCATTACTTACACACGACCTCTTAGCAATCAACCTCTAGGGATACACGACTTTTATTTCTTTGGTATAATACAAAGAAATAGATTGAAATTACCTTTGATTATTGTCCATAAATTGTTTATATATCTGATAAAGTAATTTTTGAGTTTTCTATCTCAAAACCATGGTCGAGGTTTCTTTTTTATTTGTAAACACTTGTAACTCCAAGCAAACAAAGATTCAAAGGTCACTAGTTTAAATAAATAAGTTGGAAAAATAAAAAATCTCAAATAATAATTTATTTTTCTTTTGAAACAAACTAATAATAAAATATACAAATTCCAACATTCCACACTCTTCTCAATTGTTTAGTTGTATACTATCCCACTGTTGTACTTAATTCATCAAACCTATCTTTAATATTTCATTTTATTAGCAAAAAGATTTTTTATTTACTGTAGATTAGGTACAATAGTAGAGATCTTAAACATGCATAAACAATAGAAATGTTACATGGAGCTCTTGTATCTCTATGCAGATTTAGTATGACTTTGCATGTTGATTTAGTAAATCTCATTCTTGATTATTAAATCCATGAATGGCTTGTGTGCTCCACACTATCTAGTCATGATGGCATTTAATATATCGGAATGCATTAATATATTACACAACTATAGGACTTGTGTTCTCCACACTATCTTAGCATTTAGAAGCACTACTTAGCATCTCAATAATGAACACATACTAATAAGTTTATGCTATATATACCCTTCATTACTGATTATGGCATTCACAAACAAGCTCAATTCTCTTTACTCTCCAGATATAACTAATCATACCTTCATGGCTTCTGTCAATGGCAGTACAGATTCTATTTCAAGGGATGTTACTTACAAAAAACAATGCCAAGTGTCCATCGAGAAGGACTCTAATTACTAATGATGGTAACTGGATTTTTAAGAAGGGAAACAAAGAAAATTAAAATAAACTGAGAAATGAGAAGACCTGCAAGATCGAAAAATTAGTTGCAGACACGTTTAGGATTGAATTTGTATAAAATTGATGTAGATGTAGATCAAGTACTGATATGATCGTGATAGAAGAATGTACTTGTCCCTAGTGAATGTAATTGAATGGTTAATTAGAATTGGTTAGGGGTGTTCATCTAATCCGTTAAACCGTAATTTTAGACCGGACCGAGACAATCCAAACCATTTAAACCATAATTTAGAAAAAACCATTATTAACGGTTCAGTTATCCGGACCGTATGGATTTAAATGTTTTGGTTGTGGTTTATAAAAAATATTTGTTGGATAATCCAGACCGGACCGGACCGTTTAAATATTATATATAATAAATAAATAATATATATTAATATAATTAGTTAAAAAGTAATTATTTTACATCTAACTATAATAACTTTCTCTTATGATAAAAAATTAAGTTACCACTTTATCAAAATTTTGAAAATGATTCGGCGATATTTAAACTATTCCTTTTAAATATAAAATTAAATATATTAGAATTTTAGGTAAGTTTTTCATAAAAATATGAAAGTGAAAAGTTTAAAATAAAATCAATAAGCTTCTTTCGATCTAACATATAACATTCATGATTCTAAAATAACTAGAGAATTTTTGAAACCATGATTTCATAAGTCTTAAAAGTATTATTCATAATTTTTAAATATGACATTAAATTAAAAAAAAATTCAAAATCAAACTGTAGTTCGAAACCGAACCAAACCGTCCTGAGGTGGTTTGGCTTGGCTTGGTTTTTAAAATTTATTGGTTCGATTTGGTTTTGAATTTTAAAAAACCGCTACTATCGGTTTGGTTTGAAAAATTGATGAATCCGGACCAAACCGAACCATGAACACCCCTAGAATTGGTGTAATAGGTGAATGATGGACTGTGATGCTAGTAAGTGCCTAAAGTTGTAGTCTCTGTTCACTGATGGATTGGTAATTACATATGTTTTTTTTACTAATTGTTCTTCATGAGATGGGATGAACAAACTGAACCACCAAAAGCTTTGAAAATGAAAACAGTGTACCTCACACCAGAAGCTCAGACTACATAATTCAGAAGTCATCCACATACAATGAAATAACAACAAAATTAATTTTATCACATTTGATGTAAAGAGTAGCTTCATTTAAGCTTCTTTTAAAGTCGAGCTGCAACAAATAATTTTATCACCTTTGTTAAGGTTTTAGATGAGCTGCTTACTTAACATGGTATCAGAGCTCCAGCTGGCAGAGGTCTAAGGTTCGACTCTCTGCCACCCCAATATTCTCATAATTTATTATGGACACGAAAGACTTGTAATATCCCCAAAAAGATGGGCGCCCGTGATCCACTCTCGACCCGTATACGGACTATCGAGTAAGGGGGAATGTTAGAATTATATAAGATCCTGGTAAGTTAGTTTCCTAACACCTTGAGGTTGTAGGAGAACTGGTAACTTAACATAAATTAACACGGTATCAGAGTTCCAGTCGGTAGGGGTCTAAGGTTCGACACCCTGTCACCCCCAATATTCTAATAATTTATTATGAACATGAAAGGCTTGTTATTGCCCTAACGATGGGCGTTCGTGATCCACTCTCGACCCATAAATGAGCTTTAGAGTTAGGGAGAATGTTAGAATAATATATGATCCTGGTAAGTCAGTCTCCTAAAAAGGTTTTAGGAGAACTGGTAACTTAAAATTCTTATACTTACGTTATTTGCTCCAACAAAGGTGATAAAAACTCATGTTATAAGTAATTTCTACTTATTAAAATTTTCTTGGTGTTTGGTTGGAATATTCTGTTAGCAAATTTAGAATATGTTCTATAGCCAATAAATACTCATACCTCTGCTTTTTTATCAAGTTTATCCCCTAATTTATGGAACATAAACAAAGCATAAGCATCCAAATATTCTTCCAAAGAGGGTTTACAACCATACCAGACTTCGTAAGGAGTTTTTCCGGCTACAACTTTTGTAGGCAGCCTATTAAGGAGATAGACAACAGTGTGTGTAGGTTAAGCCCAATATTCTCTTGGCAAATTCTTTTGAAACATCAAACAACTAGACATCTCTGTTATGGTACGATTCTTTCTCTCGCTAACTCTATTTTGTTCTGGAGTATATGGAGCCGTGAGTTGATGTTCAATTCATGCCTCTTCATAAAAGAAATGGAATTGATCTGAAGATACTCTTTACCATTATCAAATATTAATATTTGAATTTCATGTCCACTTTTCTTTTCAATCCATTACTTGAATTTCCAGAAAATACCAGCCACTTCTGACTTGAATTTAAGAAAATAAATCCAACACATTCGAGTATAATCATTAATGAAAATTAGATAATACATACTTCCATTGAGTGATGGAGTTTTGCGAGGCCCGGCAACATCAGTGTGTATCAACTGCAACTTTTCATTGGCTCTCCAAGTTGATTGCTTAAACGAAAGTCTAGTTTGTTTTCCTTGTTAGCAAACTCTACAATTAGATATTTCAGATTCAAGGTAAGGGAGACCTTGAACTAATTCCTTCCTTTGCAGATTTACCACAGTTGTATGATTGAAGTATCCAAGTCATTTATGCCAAATTTCTGCATTGACTTTTGTTACAGAAAATGATGCTTGCTCCTCCTCTAATGAATCAAGTGCAAAGCTCTTTGCTTTCATTTTCACTATGAATACATAATTATCTTTTGCATCTTTGATTACACACTGATTTGTTTCAAAAATAACTTTGAAACCTTTTTGTGTCAACTGAACAACACTCAACAAATTTTGACTAATATTAGGCACAAATAATACATCTTTGATATATTTTGCACCTGAAATACTTTCAATCGCCATTGTGCCTTTTTCCTTGACTGCAATGTATTCTCCATTTCCAATCTTCACTTTGGAAGCCACTGAAGTGTCAAGATCTTTAAAAATTTTGTGATCATATGTCGTATGATTGGTACAACCGCTGTCAATCAACCACTTCTCACTTGAATGACCTGTTGCAAAGCAAGAGGTTACAAAGAGTTGCTCTTCTTCATCATCATCATCCATGTCGCCACATGAGCAACATTCTTTTGTTCTACTTCCACTTGCGGCATGGTGCCAGTCTTACAAATTCTTTAATGGTGTACCATTTTCTTACATTTTTCACATTGTTGGTCTGGTTTTTTGCAACATTAAACGGTGGATGACCCTTTCTTCCACAATGTTTACAAGGAAGAAAATCATATTTTGGTCCTTTTTCATTTTTCATCCATTGTCCTTTTTGAATTGATTGAACTCTAGTCGGTAATCCACCTTTAACAAATCCTTCTGACCTCATAAGCCTACGTTGTTCTTGGGCCTGCAACGTATTCATCAATTCTGCCAAACTGATTTTGGAGAGGTCTTTTGTGTTTTTCAACGAAGAAATAGTAGCTTCAAATCTTTCAGGAATAGTAATAAGAATTTTTTGAACTATTCTGGAATCTGGAAATTCAAAACCAAGTAACCTTACTTTGTTTGCAACACTAAATAACTTGTCACAATACTCTTTCACAGTCTCGGAATCTTTCATCTTGTAGAGGTCAAACTCTCGAATTAGATTCAGAGTTTTCATTCCCTTCATTTTCTCATCCCCCTCGTACTCCTTTTTTAGAAAATTCCATATTTCAAAAGTTGATTTTATCGTCATGTTTCTCACAAAGATTTCAGTAGAGACTACAGCAAATAACGTTGCTTTTGCCTTCGATTTTCTGGATTTCTTCTCCTTGTGCCACTTAATCTGAGTCATGGTTGGGTTATTGGATAGTTGAGGGACTTCGTAGTCCTCCTCCACTGCTTCCCACAAGTCATTTGCCTCTAGATGAGCCTCCATTCTTGCTGCCCAAACATGACAATTCTCACCATTGAAAACTGGTGGCGCTAGTGCAGTAAATGGAGTTTCTGAATCCATAAGTAAAGATGAAAATTTCAATCACAGGTCCCTCGAGAAGAAGGCTTTGATACCAATTTGTTGGAGTCTTATGCAGGAGAAAACAAAAATAATTTTCTATTGAAAGACATTAGAATTACATAATTTATAACATGAGTTTTTATCACAGAAATACCAACTGCTAGTCCTAGAAATAAGGCACTACATGGAGAACAACTGCATGATCTGCAACTTCTATTAACTGCCTACAACTACCGCTAATTTTATATTAGCAGAATATATCAACTAAGAAATAAAAATAAATATCTAAATTCCATCATTACAATGTTGCAGCAGCTCAAACACAGCTTCAACATATATTTGACATGTTTCACTTTTCTAACTATTATTGCATTTCCATATATTAATAATGGATAATATATATGTACTGATATTGTTATTTCCTATCAACAGCTACCAGTTCGACACTTCTCATAGACAGAAAAAGAGGCCGATCAGCACTTCGAAGAAAAGCAAAGGAGCACAGTTGAGGGAAAGAAAGGTAACATATAGCATTATTGACCATTCTAGAATTTTGGTAGGTCTGGTATGAGTGGAACTCTGGAAAGAAGTCTAACATAAAACAAAAAAGTTGCGTCGTACTACCATTGAATCACTCTGGATGCTATTGGACGTCGTCTAATATCAGTCACTGTAAAGAATCTCATTTCACTGTAAATTAGGTAAGATGCATACATCTTAAGTTTGCATCAACAACACATGTGAAGCTCATGTATGGTATACAGATTTACTATGACTTGTTGCATGCTGGATTTAGTGTATCTCATATTTGGATAATTAAATCTATGGATGGCTTGTGTCCTCCCCACTATCTAGTCTGGGAGGACTTTGATAAATCATAATGCATTAGATTATTTCTTAATCATAAGACTTATGTCATCCACACTATCTTAGCATTTTGAAAGACTTTAACAGTGCATTACTATCTCAATTATGCATTTATTTTAATAATTTTATGCTATATATACACTTCATTACTAATTCAGTCTTTCACAAACCAGCTCAATTTCGAATATTATCTGCTGTACCAGTGTACCTTCATGGCATCTGTTAATTGTATCAGTGATTCTGTTACGAAAAATTCTACTTAAAATAAACAATCCCAAGGAGATTGGCTCTGAATACTCTCACAAAGGTCAAAATGGCTCCAAGCAGCTGCATTGGGACCCAATGATTGCTTAGTTTCCGCTACTTCACTGATGATGGGTAGTGGATTTTTAACAAGGGAATCAAAGAAAATTGAAAGGAACTGAGAAATGAGAAGGCCTGCGGACCTGAATAATTACTTGTAGGTGCGTTTAGTATGCTGAAATATGGTCTAAAGTTATATTTATAAACTTGGTGTAGAGATTGATCAGTCATTGGGAAGACACTAAGCAATTGTCAAGTGACATGGATGTTTGGAAAATCTCTCTAGATTTGCACACCTAGAGTATATTGGTTGATGCATACTGCAAAGGAGGAGGGAGGACAAAAGATGCGCAAGTTGTGATTTAAATCATGATTTAGAAAGATGTATTTCCTGATGCAGAGGCAGAATGGATTGGGCACTGGAGGTGCTGAATACCATGAGGAGTAATGAGATAGCACCAACTTCTTATAGCTATACCATTTTGACAAATGGCTATTGATCTACTCAGACAAATGCCAGCTGAAGGTCTGAAACCGGAAGTTGAAACCTACAACACCCTCGTACACGAGGCATTTGCCGAACAATTCAACTTACAACACAATCATCCGTGGTAGTATTGTCAATAAGAGAAATATAAAGCAGCACTTGTACATATAGAGAACATGGGAACTCGCGGTTTCTCAGCAGATGCGTCTACCACTACCATGGTACTAGACCTTTTTTCCACAGAAGAACAAGAACCATCTGTTCTTGCTTTCCGTAAATGGTTTTTGCATTAAAAATTTTATGGTTCAGTGTTATGCATTGTCATTTCCTAACTTTCTCGAGGATTCGGCAATAGTGCCTGTTTGTTAAGAGCAACTACACACATGATGTGAGTGAATCTGCTTGATCCTATATCTCCCAGAAATTTGTGTCCAAAACATATTGCTGCCAGAATCTGCTTGAAAGTTTGCAACTTTAAGCAGTAATATCTGCGAAAAATCTCATCCTATCTAGGAAAGACCGAGTTAAGTGGTCATAACTGCAGGCAGAAACAAAGAAGCATTTGGGTTCATCTCATGAAAGACTGTACAAATGGCAAGAGTAAAGGGACAAGATGTTCAAGAGCTCTGCTATGGCAAGTTGGCAACAACTAATAAGTAGCACATTTTGGTCTCATATCATACTCCCACAAAATTAAGTTATTATTTGTTGTGAGGTTTAGGTATCCAGTGTTATGCAACTCGTTATTTGATTTCACCATTATTCCAAATACTTGTTCTACCGCAGTTCAGACCATCTTTCCACCACTAGGAACCATGAGAAAACTAGACCACACCGAATCCCTTGAAAGGTTTAAAAATGATTTAGTTTTTTTTTTTGACTCCGTGTCATGAAAAAGAGTAATGCTAAAAAACCAAACAAATTTCCCAAAAAGTTTCCCAAATGCCACATGTCTCATTCTGATTGATTGTGAAAATAATTAATGAGATAGACCCATGTACATTCAAATCAATAATATCAATTAAAACTACACATTTTACCATATGAATCATGCCACATCATTTTGGAAAATATTTTTGAAAAATTTGTTTGGTTCCCTAGCATTACTCCTTGAAAAATGAGTTGAAGATTTATATAAACTCCGGCAAAGAATGTCGTCCCTTTCATCATGACATCGAACCTTAAAAATCAGTCATTAAAGACAATGCTTCTGAAAAAGAAAGCCATCGACTGATTTACAAGCATGCCCCCCTAAACTCAAGCTGATCAGGCCGCTGGCTTAAATATTATAAGTAGTGACATCAATCAATAAAATCAAAAGTTAAAAAGGAAAAATGGATATAGAGCACACAAATCTCAATAACAAAACAATGTAAAAAGAATGTTGTAAATCACATTGAGGGGGGTGGAAGGGGCGCTCCCAGCGGCTGAGGCAACCACCTATACCGAAACATTTTTTTTAAAATAACTCAGATTATATATCAAACCAAAGTTACTCCCATTACAGTATCTCAGTTTCAATTAAGACAACATCACAAAAACACAAAGCATTCAGTTAAAGTTGAGTATCAGCAACACAATAGAGACATATATCATGCAATGCCTGTTATATGCCAAAGACTAATTAGATTACTGATTACAGTATCAGCTACAATATTGCGATGTTCTAGTGAAATGTGCAAGAATGAGCTTGTAGGGGTTGCTACAATAGATAAGCTTAATTCCTAAGGCCTATAGTGTTATACATGACTGTCGGAAATTCAAAACAGTGCAACCCAAAAATATGAATATTGTTAGAACAGAACTTCAGCCTATCAGACCTATACCAGGTAAGTTATTCCAGAATCATAAAAATCAATTTTAAGTCGGGACATGCTTCAAAAGATAAAATAGACTTCACTAGGAGATTTTGAATCAAACCGTCCAGGCCATTGAAAAACAAATTAAGAGAACCTTAGACCGGGAAAAGAACAGCAATCTCATTCAACCATCAAACTGATGAAGGAACAGCAAGCTGAATTAGCTCCTGACCATGATCTCAGCAACAGATAATAGACCATCAAAAGTGTAGATAAACAAGGACCAATTCCCCAAAAATAGCAATGAGGAGACAGGAACAATAAAGGGGTGTAAAACAGTTGCTAAACTCATCAAAGAGCTTCCAAACAACATGTGAAGTGCTTACAGAAATGGAACATTTCCATCACTGCTCCTCTCGGAATATAAAATGTTAAACAAGGGATTTATTACTTGCGGAAGGCTTGTTTCTTGCTAGAAAATCTCTCTCAACTAAAGTTTAAATATTCCCAATTAGCAAGAAAGAAATCGAATCATGTACCCAAAAAGACCATAACTAGCCAAAGAGCCTGCGAAAAGGTTAACAAAATTAATAATGCATATATTTAAGATGGTAAATTAGTAGCAAACGTTGAGGTACATGAAAAAATTACCCGGCCGATTATTCCATCTTACTTTTTGAGTAAGACAATGAGTTCAAAAGAACATGGAAGGGTTGGCTATATCCCAGACACACATTTAAACCAACTGTGCACCCAAAAAATTGTGAAAGTTGGTTCTTCGAGACCCACTTATTATCAAATACTTTCGAGATGTGCAAGTGTGTATGAGGTAAATCAATTTGCATCCAGCAGAATATTGGCAGTTGTAAACTTGTTTATATAGAATTGTAGGTAACCAGCAGCAATTATGGCAACAGACCAGATTTGCCGTGCAAAGTCAAGCAAGCATAACACTCCATCAGACCACATAACGAACAATTTAGGACACAAACAGTACTTTACGAAAACCAAGGTTCACAGTTTCACACATTCAAAAGTTTGACCCTACAATGACGAAAATCACCAAATGCGGAAGAAGAAATCTTGCTCGCAAAAACTTCAGGCTCTTGCTTCTAGTTTCAGCAACACGTCCTATCTCCATCTGCAATTGAGCATAACAATGTACTCATTAGCACTGACTCACCTAAACATAGTTAATTTGCACCAAAAAAGACATAATTGTACCATTAACTATAATTGGTATACATACAAATATTAAGCAATTGCTTCATCGGCGCTCATATGGTCCAGAGCGGTCCCTGCTGCTATAACGGTCGCCTCCACCATAGCCACCACCATCCCTGTTGCGTCCACCATACCTATCCCCATTCCTATCAGGACCGCCACCTCCACGACCACCGCCATACCTGTCATCTCTCCCACCATACCTACCACCTCTATCACCTCCTTCACCAGGACATTCCCTTGCAAAGTGTCCTGGCTTTCCACACTTGAAGCACTCTCCACCACCGGAACCACGTCCACCACCTCCTCCATAGTCACGATCCCGACCACGATCACGGCCACGGTCTCGACCACCATCACGGTCTCGACCTTGTCCCTGCGGCTGAGCCTTGTCCACAGTAATTTTTCTGCCATCCAAGTCAATTTCATGCATCGCTTCAATAGCATCTTCCATTGCTTGTTTGTCATCAAACGTCACAAACCCAAATCCACGAGAGCGACCAGTTTCTCTGTCAGTAACCACCTACAGTGACATAAACTTTCATGTTCAAGTCTACTAATTGTTGTCAATTCATAATAATATTACATTACACATACAACATGCATTACTACCCCTAGTAGGAGGCATTAATTTCTGTTGATTTACCAAATAGAAAAGCCTGTTTGCAGGTAGAGTACTACATCTGTTACACATAATGTACGTAAAAGTCAACAGTATTCATAGAATGATAGAACACAACAAAATCGATAAAAATGGCATGATACCGATAATCGTTAGGACAGAACTAGGATATTTAAATCTATTAGCAAAAATAAAAGAACCGAAAAAGTTGAGAGGACAATAGACTAGGGAAATTATTATTTAAACAAAATGACACAAATTAATCGCCTCAAAGATAGTATGTACATGAAACTTGGTTAAAATGGTGTGCGATAGCAAGATACATGGAAAACCTGCATAGTGTATAGTTACCTTTGCATCAACCAGACTACCAAACTTCTCAAATGCTTCTTTTAAAACTCGATCAGATGTTGACCATGACAGGCCACCCACGAAGCAGCGATATTCCGCATCATCTGACATCTTCGCACTGTATCCCACAAAGATAGCATTATAAGAAAACTTAGTGTGTAATGACCTCTTTTACAAGATTAAAATACAAGGGCTTTCAGAAAATATTAATCATGTTACGAGAGTCTCAAACTTTGGAGACGATTGTTACATTTTCGAGCTATAATATATCTATATAAAGAAAACAATCCATTAGTTGTATCAGCTATGGCCCAATTTGATTATCCTTTCAGTTTACTGTTAAAAAAGCCAATCACAAAGCTAAAAAAAAGAAGGGTATTATAAATTTAACAGGGTATTTCCTTCTGTTATTATTTTAAGTTAGTTAATTAGTTTAGATATTAAAGTTGTCTGACATATCCACAAAACGACACAAGTAACTGTTTTATCATGTTCAATAAAGCAACACACGTTTTGTACAGATGAACAAACAACAAATAGGATTACAATATCAGGATGGATCAGACCACGAATACATAAAACCTAATTATGTTTATCACTGAAAATAAAGAAAAACAAATGATTTCAGCACATCATATATAGGCATATGCCTATACTTAGTTCACTCATAAGTTTTTACTTTCTAGCCAAGACAAGAATCATGTACTAGTGTACTAAAAAAGTAAGTGACATTTTATACTTATAGACGAGCTTATTCAACAATCATATTACATTTTCTTTGTTCGATGTAATACAACATGCAATATTTCAAATTTTCACTGTATAAAAAGAAAATCAGAATTTATCGGCCAAGATAATTCCAAAACAAGTCAATACAGTGATAGCAAAAAAGACAAATAAACCATTTTATTAAAACCGCAAAGAAGTACAATGGATCTTTTATGTAAATTTCAATAAATTAACAAAACAAATCCGAACAATTTAGTTGCTTTTAAATTCCAATTTCGTTTCGTAAAAAAGGTTCTAGTATAAATAATTATAACAACGATTACTTTACTTAATTAACACTTTCTCGAGTTTCTTCACAATTATCTACTTAAATCCATACAAACTTATTGATATATACAAATACAATAACACAAAGAGCATAATCAACATATACATACAAATCAAGTAATCAATTAATCTACTATTGAATTTCATTACAAAACCCAAGAAAACTAATTTAAACAAACAAATAGTGTAATAGACACAGATCTGATCAATTATATATCACAATTAAAGTTAAAATTGAGAAAAATCAAGAAACTTGTGAAAACAATTATATAATTGGTAAGCAAATAATTGAAACAAATTAACACAAATTAATATTACCAGTTGAAAAGGGTATCAAAAGATTGAAGCTTTTTGGGGAATTGAAGTCGCTTTAGTCAACAAAATTAAACCCTAGAATCGGAAAAAGAAGAGAGTAGCGTGTATCTATATGTTGAGAGTATATATCGTAAGAATATACTTTAGGGCTAATAATAACTATGGGCCTTAATATTGGGTAACAAGCCCCATTATATGATACAAATGAAACAAAGATGGGCCTCGGCGGGCTTTGCATCAGTTTCGTTGGTCAGCCCATTTAAAGAATGATGAATGATTTTAATTGGGTTGATTATGTGCAAGTGAGGAAACAAATTGATTTAAAATGGGCTGGCCTTGTAAATTAAAACCAAATGTGAAGGGTAGTGAAGATACACAATTTTTAAATATTTTTGTAAGTTTATAAAAAAATTGCAAAACTTTTTTTTGAAATAAAAAGAGACTCTTTTAATTTAAACTCGATCCTGATTAATGATTTAGGTAAATAAATAACGACTTTTTGTTGAGAAAGATTTTTTTATCAAATTAAATTATGTTATATTTAAAAACTTCACTGTTAAATGGAATTGACTTTGGGTCTCTGAAGTTAAAAACTCTTAAATTATGAAAATACAAGGCCTATCCTCTCTCGTTCGGTCCTGGGTTTGACTATCACTCATCCCGAGATTCCTTTAAAAGATATTAAGTTGTAAGGGTATAAGGCTAAATATTCAAATATATATATATATATATATATGTATATGTATAATGCTTGAAACCAAAATCACCAAATGCCTTCGCAAAAAAAATTCACCAAATGCCAATAACTTTTAATAAAAATTTAATATTTTTTAGAAAAATAATAAAGATACATGTAAATTGGAATATACTCGTATTTGCTATAATATTTAAATCCGTTTCTTGGAAAAGAAAAACTAATATTCCCAAGAATTTTGTAAGGTGCCACCGCCTCTATAAATCTATATTTATATGGGTACTGATATGTCACATATCATATGTAGTGACGATATAATTTTTTCCCACCAAATTCAAGTTATATATGCAACTATAGAGATAAACTTCTCCCCTTTTATGATGTGTGTACAGTGTACTCAATTTTGTGTTCTCTTGCCCCATGATAAATGTAGCTTACGTATATAGCTTGATATTACATTCGAGTTTTGACAAAAAAAACGAATTTTGAAAAATATACTTCCTCTATTTTCTAATTATATAACTAAAATTATAGTTTTTAAAAAATTTTGTGAATTAAAATTTATTTTAAAATACATTTTAAAAATTCGAAGAATATATAATAACCCTCGATTAACATATACAAAAGTTTCGATTTTTAATGGTTAAACTGTCTATTCAAGTGTTGAAAGGTTTTCTATTTATTTTCCATTGATTAATACATGTAGATTAACCACTTAAACATCATATTAACAAGATCCAGCAATTCAAATTTTGCTAAACTACTTGAGGATTAATTATTATGTTTATCCAGTTGTCACAAATAATTATTACTACTGTATGTTAATACGTGTTTATATTTTGTGCATCCGTTGTCCACATTGAGCATTAAAATTTAAGTAGGACCCTGGTATATTATGAATGCATAATTTTAATTCAATGAATTTGAGATAAGGACATTGAGAACAAATTGTGAAGAAAAAAAGTTATACTCCACGTCTCCCAACTAATTCTTTACACTTTCATTTTTTGAAAATAGTAAACTTTATAATTTCAAAATTTTCTAAAAATAGTAAACTTTTATATTATAAAATTTACTCTCACCCACTGTTTTCCTCCACTTTTTCAAATCTATCAATTAAATATTAATTGACTCCACCACTTTATCCATTTTTTGTTCTCTTTCATCCACTTTTACTTCTATTTCATACTACTTTATACTCCCTCAGTCCCAGCCATTTGTTTACGTTCCGGAGAGAATGTTCAGCACGCATTTTAAGGTGCATATAAAATATAGTTTCATAACTTATTTTTAATTTTTTTTCTGAATAAAAATTTAAACATTCAATTTTTATTCAAAAACAAAATTTATAAAAATAAGTTACGGAACTATACTTTATATAAACCTTAAAATATGTGACGAACCCTCCTTCCAAAACATAAATAAATGAATGTGACAGATGAAATATAATTTTTTTAATTTAACTCAACCAAATATAAAGAATTGGGTGGATAGTTTTTTGAGGAGATAGTAGATTGGAACAGCTATAAATGAGCAGTATTCATATGTAGCAATTAATGCTAAAAACTGTATTCCACCATTCTTCAATCATCAACACATGAACAAGAACCACTCCTGCATCATACCAGCTTATGGGCATGTTATTTTTATATTTTCATAAATCATACGCAGTTTCACTTCATCGCTTTTTAATAATTACATAATATTATCATATTATACGAATAATATCGTAATATTATTTTTCCAATTTTTAGATTTGTTCTTTGAATAAAATATATCGGATATGTTTGTTTATTGTGTCTGCGAGTATACTGTCTTTATTTTTTTATAAGTCGTTTATACTTTTGGCACACATGTCATGGACATATTTATTGTAACAAAAATCAAAACGACTTATAAAAAAATCAGCGAGAGTAATACTAATTTGTTTAAAATTTAACTGAAAAAAATGTTATTTTATAAATTTATCTAAATTTATAAGTTTATTGTTTATCTATATCTTGACGGGAGGTCCTAGCTAGATCACAAACCACATGCAACTCATTCTTGACACATTGACATCCACCATCTCTTAAATGCTGCCACCTTTATATACGAGTTGTGCAACATTTACCCCCTTCTGCATACTTCACCTATCTTCCCAAAACTTTCAACTCCATTTTATTTTACACACACAAAAATAGAGACCCTTCTCTATAAAGTTTGAATCTTTACATGAAACCATGTACAATTACAGTAAGTTAGTTTATTACCAGATTATGCTGGCTTTGAGTATTATTATTAGCTGTTTTCTTGGAGTTTCTCAAGGCCAGCTTATGTTTGGTTTTTATTCTAATTCCTGCCCAAATGCTGAATCAATTGTTTCCAAAGTTGTCAGTGAAAAAGTCAGAGAGAACCCAACTAATGCTCCTGTTTTGCTTAGGCTCCACTTCCATGATTGTTATGTTCAGGTTCTTTATGTCTCTAATCTTTGCATCTACTCTTTGTATATATGTGTACATGATTTTACTGTTTTTGTCTAGTGGAATGAATTGTAACTGTGTTTTCGACAAATATTTGTGAATTGAGAGATGTGGGGTGTGTTTAATTGTTTGGTGATTCATGGAAATTGAATGATTTTGTATGCATGTGTTTTTTATGAATTTAGGGGTGTGATGCATCAATACTGATTGACAATGGCCCAAACGCGGAGAAAACTGCGTTTGGACACCAAGGAGTTAGGGGATTTGATGTGATTGAAGAGGCCAAGGCACAATTGGAAGATGTTTGTCCTGGTGTAGTTTCTTGTGCTGACATTGTTGCCATGGCTGCAAGAGATGCTGTAGCTTTGGTAAAAAAAAATTCCTTATGAAAGAATTTGTTGTCGGTTAGCTTCAGAAAAATTATTTATGATTACATTTAATGTATTAATGCTTATATTATTTTGGTTGTATCATTTCATCTATTAATATTAGTCAAGTGGTCCAAAATATCAAGTGCAAACTGGTAGAAGAGATGGAACGGTTTCTGATAAATCTCTAGCAGCGGATATGCCGGATGTTAATGATTCGATTCAGACTCTCAAGGCGAAATTTGTTAGCAAGGGACTCAATGATAAAGACCTTGTGGTTCTTAGTGGTAATACATTTCTCTCTTAATATTCACAATTTACCCATGGTGTGTGTGTATTGTAGTACTGTTGTGCACTTGTGCAACTGCTTCTATCAATCACTTCATATCACATAGTAAGTCCCCTTTCTTTCTCTCTCTCACACACGGGAAAAGACATACATGCAGATAGGGTGGCCTGATAGTTGGTAGACATTTAAGGTGTATGAAGAAGCTTTAATATCATTTGCATATTAGCAATTTAGCATTAAATTGAAGGGCAGGGGTCTAGACATGGAACTATGGAAGGCAGAAAAGCTCAGATAGTATTCTAATATATGATGAGATTACTTAACAATCGAATGAATAGTTTTTAGGCATATTTATATGCCAAGTACAATGTTTTTCACCACCTATCCCTTCTTTCAAGTTTCGATTTGATTGAAGTCTCCCATGGAGGCGAGGTCTGCGTACCTTCCCAGACCACAAATTCAAGTAAGGCATAAACGTCTGGTTTGGTTTGGTTGCTTGACTGGACTCATGGCTATGAGCAATTCTTCCAAAGAATTGGAAATCCCAACTTTGTAGCACATGATAATTTTTACTTAATTGTTATTATACATTGTCAATCGCTATTTTTACTCTGTCAGAAGTTTTGTGATTTTGTGTTTCTTCAAATTTTAGCTGCACATTCAATCGGCACCACAGCATGCTTCTTCATGGAAAAAAGACTATACAGCTTTCTCCCAAATGGTGGTTCCGATCAATCGATAAACCCCGCTTTGCTACCAGAGCTACAGGCCACGTGTCCGCATAATGGAGATGTTAACGTCCGACTACCAATGGACCGCGGCAGTGATCAGATATTCGACAAGCATATTTTGCAGAACATCAGAGCCGGTTCAGCAGTTATAGCATCTGATGCAAGATTATATGATGATGTTATTACAAGGAGCATAGTTGACTCGTATTTCGGCCCACTAAATCCGGTTCTCGGACCATCTTTCGAGACAGATTTTGTTAATTCCATGATAAAGATGGGTAGTATTAATGTTAAGACTGGTTCTCAAGGGACAATCAGGCGCGTTTGTAGAGCTTTCAATTAATTGATACCAGCATGTCCTAAAGAAGGGAGAAAAATAAGACTAAAGAAATTGTATAATTATATTTTGGTAGTTTGTTGATAAATAGTTTTACTTTTTGTGTGGTGATACTCACATACTAGTCTAGAAAGAGAGGAAAAAAAGAACAAGAGAAGCACCTTCCCTAGTAACCAACATTGCTTTATACTAGAACTAGAATACAAATTGTATTGCAGGCTTGAAATAATAAACCAAATTGGCTATGTTTTCTATGCTAACATGTGATGACTCTGATAATATATTTTTTGTGCTTCTATCTACACCGGCATGCATATCTATAATCAGACTACAGATAAGTGTGTAACTGTGTCTGCATATAGATATTGACGACATTTGATTGCAAAATATATTTAAGCATGCATCCACATCGACGTTTGTATCTGCAGATGGCTAGCTAACTAACCGCTAACCATGTGAACGCATGAATATGACAAGGAAATTAACTTGCATTAATATTGAGGACAAGAGGACAAGAACCTAAAGAAGTTAAACAATTTCACCTCAATTTAGGTTTCTCTGTTTTGCTGTCCGAATGAATGTCGAGAATTATTGATGTCATAACGATTATCAAAATGTCTTCAATGCAGATTTTTAATCCGCCAGAGAAGAGAAGGCAATTCGTACACAAGTAGCACAACAGGCATCAGTCGAAAGCGATTGCACTGCAAACAGAGATAAATAATACATAATTCTCTTGAAGCACAGATTAGAAAGACGAATCTTAAAATGAGAATAATAAAATGGAAGCAGCCAGAGACAACTCAAAAGCACCACTAATGCAGTCATTGATAACGTGTTAAACAGACATGCAAATAACATATGTGAATCTTCAGAATGATTTTATCTATTGACTACTACAAGTGAGCACATAGCTTTAGTTCAGCAGAAGCCAAGAAATGTTCTCTTCTGCCCATGAAATGTTTGTCTTACCAGACCATAAACAATTCTTTCAGATGGAGGAGCCAATCTCCTGTTCCAGAGTGCTATCTAAAAGAGCTCCTAGCCTTGTCTCCGTTGTTTGTATGTGTGTGCTCAGGTGAATAACTGAAGCGACATCCTCAAACATTTCATGGGCACTTAGAAGTTAACTTGCCACCTTTCTGTTAATAAGCTTCGATACAGCTTTGAGTAAATACACACTTATGGCATCTTGTTAGAAGTGAAATGAGCAGAGTAATCACATAAATATGAAATTTTTGTTAGCGCTAACAATACTGACTAACATTTTGAAGATATAATAGAATACATGATGCCTCAAGAAGATATGCAGGACATTGGACTAATCTCCTCAGGATGTGCAGGAGCCTGCTGCTCAGTCGAGTAGTTAGTTTCATCATGAATATCTTCCACACCACATGCATTTGCAATTTCTTCACAAGTAACCGCAGGATATTTGGTTCCACCGATATCAAAACGAAATTCAGCCACTGCACAAATACATTGATCACCTTCATAAAGACACATTCCCGCATTCTTGAAAAAAATAGAAAATTAATATTTGATTATAAAAAACACGTTCGAACACCACCACATTTTAAAATATCTTTTGAAATCCTAGTTGAATATCCATATAATTTTAAAAATCCAAACTCCAAACAATTTTACTATTCTATATTGAATACACTCTCCTAAGTCTCGAAAGATCATAAAGTCACTAAAATCGATTGAATCTCCAAGCTCCTTTTCCAAATCCAAAAGTCCTACTTTTAGATGCTTTGGTTCTGACTTCTGGGTACTGAGAGCAATCTTGTTTAGCACAATTTAACAGAAACAAAATGGTTTTGGTACTTGTGTCTGCTAGTTTGATATAGTATAATGTATTTTTATATTTGCTTGTTATTACCGTTATTTTAATAGATGATGATATTTTACTGTTTGGAAACTGTCTTTTACGTGTGATTTGAGAATTTCACACAAACAATTTTTCTACCTACATAAATTATGTGCAGACTCGGCTGATCGAGTTGCGTAAAAGATATATGTTTGATTTGATTTGTTTCTTATAACCGTAACCACGGTCACCAAAGTAAAAATAAGTGTGCCAAATTAACAAGTTAACATTATTAAGGACTTTTAGTTCCAAGGTTCAAATACAAAATGATCTTTTTTTTGTAACCATTGCAGGAGGACTCTGACCACAACAACATACATTTAATCTCGAGACAACCATATACACACACACACAAACAGGAGACTGAGAGTCCATGAGTCCACAATTCCATACCAAAATTCTAATGCATGGTTCCTTGGACAACCACTATACTAGTTCTCAATTTGTTTCGACTCATTTCTAAGTTCAATGTATAGCTCATACCTTTGCTGCTATATCTGGTTTATATAAAATGAATCGAAGCTGTAAGACTATCCTGGAGAAAATTGCTTCCAGAGCTCTAAACACAGCAGTGGGTTTCATGTACTTTATTTGTCACACAATTGTAGAGAGTGAGTTTTATTTGGGTATATGGATCTCTCTATCTTGGGCTTGGGCAGATCGCAGCAAAAACAGGCAACGTCGTTTTTTTATTGGAACCATAGAGAACATTGTTTATATAAGCATCAACTTCTTCTCTTCGTAAAGCTTTGTCAGTTGAAAAAGAACAGGGCAAGAGAACCTCAATGCCATCATCCAGGGGAGACCAGTCAGTTCTAGAAAAGATGATGTTGCTGCTTCCAGAGCTGTTCATGGCATTCTCTAGCTTGACAGGTGAGACTATTCGAGTTTTTGAAGGGATCACACTGACCGGTGAGTCTGTTGCTGATGCAGGTGAATTGCTCTGTGAGACTGTTGGAGGTGTTGAAGAGGTTACAGTAAATGGAGAATCTGTTCCTGATGCAGGCGAATTGTTCTGCTGATGTATAAAGCGGCACTTGGAGCCATATGAGCATGACCCTGAACTATATGACTTGCAAATCTGAGTCTACAAGTACCAAAAAATGTACATTTAGCATTATTTAAAATGTCTCTACACAATTGAAAATGAGCAAATAGTCAAAAAAAGGCTGCAATATTTTCTTTGACAAATGATGAGTTCATTGTTAGGTACTGCCATTATACCTACCAATATAATTTTCTCTACCTTAGAAAATCGAGTTGGGCGCAGCTCTTCCTTTCCATGTGCAAGCTGTAAAAATTGGAGTTACTATGGTAAAGGGACATCAGAGAGTAAGCAAGTATGTGCAATATTGAGAACTAAGAATGAGCAGAAAAAGCAATCAGGATCAAGTCCAAGACTATCAAGTAACTAAGCTATAAAAATTATAACATATCACTATATCAGACTCGAGCAATTTTGTTTTAGGATAAGAGTTGTTCAACAGCAGGACCTGAGAGTTTAACGGAACCTAATCATCTTCAAACATTTTCTTTTAAAAGCATTGATCTAAAACATAACTTTCTAGTTTTTGATATAAAAAATTCCATGAATCCGAAAGAAACTTTTAGTCCCAAAGTTCAATAACAAATACAATTATAAACAGACCTGAATAATCAGATGTAACAGATCCTAAAGGGAAAAGGTGCATTGTCAGTTTTGTCTATTGAAGTACCTTTCGAGTTTCGAACTTCAACACAGTTCTTTACAAAGATAAATTAATCAGAAACTGTCTTAGTTATGATCTTTTCTGCAATCGAACAAGTGGATCAACAAAATACATCGTATATGCACATATGAGTTGAAACAATACCAAACATAGAAGGCTGGCTTGAAATAAATTAATCTACCTATGCATTTTCATTTTTTAAACAGTCATAAGTTTTCTGAACATAGTAGATACTGAAACATATAGAGCCATAAGCCAGGGATCCCAGCACATTTCCAAATTGCTACAACCTCTGCTGACACTAACATTCACTGAAAGAAAGAATACAAGTAGCATCTATAATATACTGACAGCAATTTTAGCTTAGCTTTAATTTCCGCTAGTGCTCAAAACTACCTCTTTTTATGATTAAAAGTTTTACATGGTACATGTAAATTAATAATAAGGTTCTAAATTATCAAGTTACAAAAACACTGGCTTTCTAAAAATTCTAACAAATACATATCTAATTGTGAATCTAACAGTTACAGAGGAAAATAAACTCCCGTCTTCAAA
This sequence comes from Oenanthe sinensis, assembly GCA_028671895.1. Taxonomy (NCBI): domain Eukaryota; kingdom Viridiplantae; phylum Streptophyta; class Magnoliopsida; order Apiales; family Apiaceae; genus Oenanthe; species Oenanthe sinensis. The sequence continues at coordinate 7,079,624 of CM053808.1, forward strand.
AATAACTGTATACTGTATAGCATCATAAATTCATCATCAAGCTATTCGAATTTACTACCAAACACCTGTTATCTTAGAGGTAGAAGATGTGACAAGATAACTAGTATCTTGTTCATTGCAGCACCCACGGCATTTACAAGCCTACATGTCCAACACACACAAATGTCGCAAACAAGACTTTCTGCTAACAGATGGAACTTTTAATCTACTTCAAGCATATATCCCTTTCAAAAGTTATTATTTCATCTTCGAATATTATAAGTTACTATTAAAAAAGCTCTTTCATTTTAAGTAATAGTAATCGACTTGTAATTTGCAATGCAAGGTTCTATATAGACAAATTACAATCTGTATTTACCTGACATTTAGCTCCATAGCGACAACTACCAAAATCCTCCCACGACCGACAAATCTCCATCTTGTAAAAGCGTTTACCTCCAGAAGACGACGATCCACCAGAATCCGACATTGACAAAGATCTAACCCTACCTCCACTGACCGGTCCAACCAAAATCCCATCCATCACAACCACATCCTCCTCCACCTGGACTGGAGTCCCAAACACAATCGGCGAGTTCGATTTTGGCGATCCAGACTTGTAGCACCTAGCAATTGGAGAGTCGAGATTCTCCAAACTACTCAAAACACTAGAATTCACACGCGACTCAAATCCAGAGCTTCTCCATGGATGATTATATAAACTGACTAGTGAATTGTTGATCGGCGAAACACCACCACTCCACGGCATGACCTTATGAAGCTTAGAATTGTTATCAATATATATCCTTTCCATTTCAAAATCCTAAAAACAACACGAAACTGAAATTAAATTAAATTAATGCTTCACTAATTCAAACAACTAATACTAATAAAACTCCGCAACTAATTAACAAATTCAAACATAAATCACTTCAACTTATAGAGTTTTATATTCGCGCCTAATTTTCAATCTCACACATTAACTAAAACTCGTAAATCATTTCGAAACCTGAATCATTACAAATTCGATCATTTTTTGTACACACACGGAGCTTTAAATTCGTACCTAAATATTAATCTCTCGCATCGATCAAAACTCAATCAATCAATTCCAAACTTAAATCACTATAAATCGGAGCACTTTTTGTATACAACACACACACACACTGAACTACTGAGTTAAGATTTCGCGCCAAAATTTGAATCACTCGCAGCGAGTAAAACACAATTGAAAAGTTGAATTGAATCACTATAATTCGATAGAAATCGGAGCATCAAGTGTATATGATACAAACACATAGATTATATATAAACATTACATACGTACATATATGAGATGATGATAGATAGAGAATGATGATGATATGAAATAAATCAATAATAGAGATACATTACCTCGATAACTGTGAAATCAACGAAATGATGAAGCTTTCATTTGATTATTCGAGCTGAAATGATCAATGCTACAGCTGCTAGTTATGTAGTTTCAGTGATATACATACACTCTGTATCTGTATGTATATTGTAAGTATACGTGGCTCCCGTATGGTAACTTGCTAAAAAAATCATCGAATATTAGTATATTTTGTTCATTCGATTTTTGAAATTTAATTAATTTTTATAATAATAATTTAGTTAAATATAAATAATTATACAGTCAATGATATGATAAATTGATAAATTGATTAATGTATTAATATTAATAAATTAAATTTATAATAATATTAAATATACTCGATTTTTACATTGATTAATCTTCCTATTAATATTTTACAATTAATCCTTAATGTATTTAGGTTATTTCAAGTTAAAAGGGTGATATAATATTATAAAGATAAGAAGCACTTGAACATATTTCTCAACTGTGATAAAAATGTTTTTGATTTCAAATAAAATTAATTTTTAATTTTTATTGCTATTCTCCTATTGTAAAAAATGTGTCGATTATCAAAACATCAAAACAAATTCAGAATATCCCAACAATGACATTAATGAGTTTTTTCAATGGATTAAAAATTACAATTGGTGAAGTTAAAATGACATAAGTTAAATTACAGATATATAATTTAAAAATAATACTTTCATTTAGTTTTTTAGATTAAAAAAGAGTACTTTAATTAAGTTGGTTACCAACCAGGGACCTAATCATGTCAAATCCTTTGAAATGTTGAGGTGAAACCAAAATCTAAATAAACACACAATATTATTCAATTCCTTTTCATGTAAACTTCAAGTATATTACATTACAATTGTCTTCCATGGATCCAAAATCTGGATGCAAGTTCATATCACTGAATGATATACTATGAGCATTAAACAAAAAACTTTAAAGGAGGATAAGCTTAGCTTATACACAAATCACAATAACAATAACATGGTTCAACATTCAATATCAACCAACATCCATATCCCAAATGGTGGGATTCTGGAAATGGAGACATCATTATCAAGTTCCATCAATAGCATTCTTCAAATCTCCACCAAGCAATGACATTAGACCTCCACCATGAACTCGTCCCTCGGGAACAACAAATTCGAAATTGTTTCTCGTACTGCAATTTCTAGAGCCACTGTCACCATTGTTGCTCCTAATGCTTCCTTCCCCTTGCTTCTCAGAACTCGACGGTCTTATATAAGATGCAGAGGACTTCATTGATAAAGGAACCAATACTTGAGGGGGGATCAGACACTGACGTTTGGCCGGCCTGTTCCTGGAATCCATAGTATATTCTGAAAGTGCACTTGCCCCAGACAATGAATATGTGTTGTTATAGCTGCTACCACCAGTAGATAATGTATGCACGAGCCCATGAAAGAGTCCAGGTCCAATCAAACCCTTGTTGTTTGTATTGCGATCTTGACACAAGCTACCATGTGCTGCACATAATCCACTCCTGCCCCTAGCAAACTTCTCGCATTTTCCATCTCCCCAGCTGCATCGCTTTCCACCGCCATGTGCTTTGCAGAAATTAGTGCTTCCTTGTGCACTCTTGTCACAATTTTCAAACTGGCAACGTTTCCCTCCACCGTGCCTAACACAGGAATCAGTTCGTCCCCGTGCACTCTTTGTGCAGCCTGAAACAACACACCTCTTTCCACCACCATGTGCAACACAAAAATTTGTGCCTCCATGCACACTCTTGGGACAAATCCCACCACCATCAAAGAGGCAGCGCTTCCCCCCACCATGCCCTTTGCACAATGGTGTGCTACCTTCAGCACCTTTAGTGCAACCAGCAAAAATGCAACGCTTTCCACCACCATGGGCTTTGCAGAACATTGTACTTCCTTGAGCACCCTTATTGCAACTTTGGAATTGGCAACGACGTCCTCCTCCATGTGAGATGCACAGACCGATCTGACCCTCAGCACTCCTGGTGCAACCCTCTACTTTGCACCTTTTCCCTCCACCATGTTTGATGCAAAGGCCTGACTTGCCCCGTGCTGCTTTAGCACATCCTGCTGGATGCCCACACCGCTTCCCACCACCGTGTGCTATACAGTAGTCTGTCCTCCCCTCGGCACTTTTAGTGCATCCAAGATGCTCACACCTCCTACCTCCTCCATGGGCTTTACAATATGCAGTACGGCTTTCAGCACCTTTATTGCACCCTGGTTTCTGGCATCTCTGACCACCCCCGTGGCCAATGCAAAGGCCAGTTGCTCCTCTTGCTCCTTTTGTACAACCTTCAAACTTGCACTTTTTAGCATTGCTGGTCTGGTGACTTGATAATGTTCCATCTGTAGCAAGCTCAGAAACCGTACTCATTGAATAATCCGAGACAGCAGAAGGCTCGGAACTTAAATGATGAGGATAGCTATAAGATTTTGTTTCACGGTCAGAAATTTCTTCTGGTTGCCAAAAGAGATTGATGCTACTAATGCTTGGAGCAAAAAGAAGTGATGGCATATAACCACCTGATTTCTTTGCCGATGTTGAACCCTCGTCGGAAACAGGGGCCATAACTTTGCGACCAACTGTAACTTGGTCAGTACGAGGTGCACATGGATCATTTTGTGATGCAGATGAACACTTTAGCACTGTAACTTCTTCATTTCCTCCTGATACACCAAGTTTCAGAATCGAATCACTCTCAGATGACACCTCCTGATGCAATATAGTCTTCGATGCATTACTGTTACTCAAGTCAATCGGGCGCCAATCATCATGACTCGTAGTTGGCGCTGGGCCCAAACCAAGAACCAACCTGCACCCATCATCAGATGCACCTGAAGAAATAATAGGGTCCCCAAGACTAGCTCTAGCTCTTCTAACGCCTGTGGCTTTCTTTTCTCCATAACCAAAGAAATCCAGGCTTAATGCAGTATCAGTTGAGTTGTTATTTTTTATCAGCTCACGGTTGCAAGAGAACAATTTCTTATTCGAGTTGATATCCATTTTCTGGCTACTATGTACTAAAATGCCAACTAGTAGCAAACTAGTGTTACTGAATGGAACTAGTAAGATGTATAAATCAAAATAAACAGAGCTTTCAAATACCTCAATAAGCTACCTCCACTCACAAATCCTGATGTATCTGACCTATCCATTACACCAATTTGCACAAGGAGAAAAAGATCCTGTACTCGGAGTACTCAGATCTAAATTTTAAATGATTATATTACTTCTATATAAGGGTACTAAAGAGCTCAACATAAGAGATTAAGCTAAGATTAAGCTGATGTGCAGAGTCTAAAAGTATGTTCAACTTGATGCTGGAAACTCCTGAAACTTCAGTCACCTGAACGAAAATTAAGTACACATAAAGATCAATGAATTAGTACACTTCTGAAAGGAATTATGATAAAAACTGAAAATAAATAATCTCGGAAGCGCAAGACTAATAAGAGTTGTATGCATTGAGCAAACCGATGTTGCTTCGTGAAAAAATGGTCAGATTTCAGAGCAATTTCTTTGTGGGAAAAAATAACATCGAGGAGTATGAATTGACATATTATAAGTACAAAAATCAAGGATGAACTATAAAGTTACAACACTTAGTTCATTGGATAACATGGAGAATAAAACTTGAGACTGTTTAGTCCATTGTACTCTAAAATTAAAGCAGAATAGTCGTATTTGAATCTTAATTCTTGAAACCAGCATAGCCAAAGAGTAAAGGTCTTCAGAATAATTATAAAGTGGGTATATATTCTCTGGGCTAAGACGTCTAAAAATAATGTGTGTAACTTTTAAACACGAGTCAGTATCATAGATAAGTCCGGATGTTTGAGCTTCAAAACACAACCACGGCAGATAATTAGCCTATAGTATGTGTATTTCTCTTGTATGTGTATTTCTCTTGTATGTGTCAAGAATATTGCATATATGTAAGAGCTGAATGTAGTATGTGTTACTTGGTCACAAATTTTGAACGTACAAAGGAAAAGGGATACGTCAAGAAAATAAAATTAACAAGCTGGACAATTTGTTGTCCAATAAAGCCATAGAAGTATAACAGGAAAAAGTATACTTATGTATAATTATACACTTATACAAGAGAAACCTGCCTAACCTTGATTAAAAGTATTTAAAATGAAGTAAAACCCTTTTGCCCCCCATGAAGTAAGCAGGGTTGGTAGAATTGCAAACAAAAGAAAGTGATGACCCAAAGACACATTGAAGCACACAAATAACACTATAATCTCAAATAATTAACTTAAGGCTTGTGTTTCCAATACACATGATGTTTTCCATATGCTTTGTTGCTTGTTTACTGCACTATAACCTAGGTCACAACTCACAAAGAAAAACCAATTATATGTCCATTTATCTATCTAATGAATTCTTCGAAACTGCCAACCTTTCAGAACCCGAAATTTTAGTTGATAACAGTATTCTTTTTTTAATAATACAACCAATACTACATTTACATAATCTAACTAATACAACCAAAAAACACATAGAATTAAAGAATCTAACACCAAAACATGACATACATGAACAAAGAACACAAATCTATAAAAGACAGTTAACCAAAAAAATTCCATTTCTCAAGAAAACAAAATCCAATTCAACAGAAACTATGATACTACAAAACAAGAAACTCAAACAATCAGAAAAACTAAATCTTGAACAAAACACAATTAAATTAAACACAAATCACCACATATTTAACCATAATCAAGAACACTGAGTAAAAATTAAAACTTGGGTCACCTCAAAACTAAATAAAGTTTTAAACTTGATTAGTATTTTCAAGATTTATCACATACCCACCATGTAAAAATCATCATAACACCAGTTTATGATCAAAGTAAGCAACTTTAATATTCAGATAGCAAAAAAGACAGCCACGCATATACATACATACATGCATATATAGAAACATATAATATACATAAAGATTGGAGCAGAAAAGGGTACCCTTAGTTAACTTGAGAAGAAATTACGGCTAAGTTAGCAGATCCATAGAGAGAGGATAGAGAGAGAAGAGCGAGAATCCGGAGACACCGTGATATGAGCAATTTTATTTTTATTATATGTATTTATTTATTTATTTATTTTTCTTTCTAGTTTGTGTAGTTTTCTACGTTAATATGATAGTGACAAGTTGAAGTACAGACAAAACTCATAGGTCCCCTTGTTAAGATTAATGTTTAACCTTTTTAGTGACTAATGTTAACTCTTTAATTATAAACTCTAGTACGAATTTGTGTGTTAGAAATGTTTTCGAGATTTTTTATTTTTAAGGAGAGTATTAGATTATTTTTCGAGTTATAGATTTTTAAAATTTAAAATAATTCGAGTTTTAATTCAATTGACACTAGTTATTTATTTAAAATATTTATTTGTGACGGAATTTATTAATTTGTAATTAAGCACTTAGACACTAGCTGACCAACTGTTAGATGGACCTTCACATACTTTTTGGCGACAATGACATTTGTATGAAATGACAGAGTTGACCTTGTTTTGATATTATTACAAGGGGGGCTGAGGGCAAATTGGTCATTTAAGTTATTATATTGGTAAATGTCACTTTCTGGGGATGAGAAAAATGGGACAGCAGAGATGAGTGGCGGAGAGAGATTTGTCGTGGAGTCACCAAGTCACCTGCTTTACAAAAGTATCATGTTTGCTTGATTATTCGTTTTGCGGTTTGAGATTTCTTAAATTTAAAATAAGTTATTTATTTTATATTTTTTGTATATATAAATATTTGTTTTAGAATTTTAAAATTAAATATTATTTTCAAAATAAAAAATAAGTTATTTATTTTCAGAAAAAGTATATACATATCTATTTTTTCTGTAAATAAGGGCTTATTTCCAGAAAAAATGGGGAGTCAAACACCCCCTTTGTTAAATTCATATGTTTATTATTTATTTTTAAATAGATATTAAAAAAAATTATGTGCCACAAATTCTAATTTTTTTAATGATGGAGCTTTAAAATATTGTTTGTGATTCCTTATAAACTATTTATAAGTTAAAAGATATATACATTTTTTAATTTATAAATTATTTATAAGATAAGTGAAACGGGTTCAAAATTATATGCGGAACGAAAATTTGGGAATAAATTTAAGCTTATCACTTTCTAATTGTTGATACAGTGAAAATATAAATATTCATACAAACTTTAAGAAAAGGGTTTAAACAAAGTTTGAATTTAAGTTGAAAATGAGTTCCAGCTCAAATAGCTTGTTTCACATTCATGTATATGCAGTATGATCAATAATTTATAATCCACATTGGTTGTCACTGGCTTAAGTTAAATAATTGAGATCTAATTTTGATTAGCCACTTAAAGTTAGGTAGATCCATTTTTAGCGTACATGTATATACGTATATATGTATATAGAAATGGAATAACATGTGTGAACGGAAACACGCAGTTTGAGTAGGGTTAGCAATTTCGATAATAGGTCGGATTTGTATTCCATATTATTTTTATATTAATTTAAATATAAAATAGATTAAAATTTTCAACTCGAAGATGACATATTATATATTCAATCAAATTAAAAATAATTTATTCTAGTATTTTAGTTATATAAAATTATAATATATATTATTAGAAAGTTAAAACATTAAAATTTTAATAATCAATTAACCATGAACTTTTTTTGTTTGATCGATATTTTTGCTCATGTATTCTAAGAAGGGTGTATTCAATCCATATTAAAAAATATTATTAATAATTTATGAATTTTTATTGATTATATTTGATTTAACATTTTATGTCGAGTGTATGCAGAGTTAGAGTCCATGAAAGTTGATCTTCAATTCAGCTGAATATTTTATATTTGTGTGAGATTTTAAAATATGTAAAATATTTAGGAAAATTTAATAGAATTCGTGGATTTTTAAAATCCATCGGTGTTAATAAATTTTGAATACTCTTAAATTTTAATAAATTATTAACAGCCTATATTGAATATCCCTAAATTTTAACACATTATTTAAAATCCTGATTGAATAGTTTCAAATTTTTTAAAATCCAAAATAATATTGCAGAATTAGAATTGAATATACCCCTCTAAATTTAAGAGGCCTACTTATTTTAAAAGCCTACAATAATTAATTAAAACATATATATTTATATTAAAATCAATTTTAACTAAAAATATATAATTATTTCAATTAAATAACTAATTATACAAATAAATATACAATTAAAATAATGGATTTTTGATATGAGATGTAAGTATGAAACATGAGTATCATAAATTATGTAATTATTATTAAGTAAAATAAATTTATTACAATACTCAACCTAATACACGAGAAATGATACTTCAACCAGTAACACCCTAATTTGATTCTTCATTCTAACCTCATAAACAAACCCTTATTATCCTGTTCAATTTTTCCACTGAGATATTGAGCACAGAATAAGAAATTTACGAAAGCAGCCTGAATAATTTCAGCTATAGTAAGTCAATCATCAATGTCTTTCCAGCATGGCAAAGGGGCATAATCTAAAGAGAACAATACCTACGTAACAACTATGACACAAAATTGTTCACAATTATATTTAACTTTGTCATGTAATCAGTGGCGGACCTAGACTCAAACACCAGAAAGGGCCAAATACATCTTTAACATAGGTAATGTATGATTAAAAAAAGATTCATATATCAGAGAGGGTCACATACATCTTTAACATAGTTAATGTGTGATAAATGATAAAAAAAAAAGTAAACAAATAATATATGTTAGTGAAGGGACCCGAATACTGGTTATAGTGATGAAAAAATTTCATAAAACCAGTCGAGCTAACTATATTTAACAATGAAATTATGACACTATTAACTTTATAATTTCAAAATTTGAGGAAGGGCTAAGATCTACCGTGGGCTTCGGGGAGATCCGCCACTGCATATAATCTGTTGCTATTACAAAAGGTCATTACGCTGATAAGTGTATGTTAATTATTTTCTAATTATAAGATGTATTGTGAATAAGATAAGTTTAATTAGCTAATACATACCTAAGTTTGAAATAATCAAAGTAGAATAAAATTGAAGTAAAACTTGAATAACATCGCCGAACAAAAGGCTTGAATAAAAAAAATGCAAAAGAAACCTTAACAAAGTCGTGTCCTAATTAATTGTGTGTATATATTGCCCGGTCTCTGTCCAAATAAACTAATGACTTTGATTAATCAGAAAATTAAATATTGAAAATAGACTTTGCATTGTTTGAGAGAGACATGTCACTTGCTCTTCGCTTCATGCAAACAATGTCCTAGTCATTTTTCAATTATATGCGTATAAAATAATTAATATGTTTCGTCATATGTATCGTGGAGCTGAGTGTATTTTTACCCTTATAATATTTGAAGATTATTCGGTACATAGATACTTATTTTCTTCGAGATTAATAGTCAAATTTAATAATATTGAGTTCTGTTAAGAGTGTTCTGACCATATACGAGCAAGATAAATGTCCAGATTTATCAAAAATATATATATATACATAAAATTTCGTAAAATCGTCATAAATTTTAAGTTCGATAACAAAAATACCGGACATATATGTCTTATATAAATAAATTTGGAATTTATTTTTTTCTTTCACAGAGCAATATTTACTTTTGATATTAACTTGGAATAGAAATAAAATTAAGGTCTAAGGATTTTCTGAATTCTGGTTATATTTATAATGAAAAAAAATAGTGACTAAATAATTGCTAAACAAATCAAGAGGGTTAGTATATTAAAGTTAAGCAAGCTGTTAATTAGGTTCTACAACCTTCTTTTCATGATGGAATCTAAGTGACTTGCAATAATGATTAAATTAGAATAGGACATGAGGATGATCATGATCAATAGATAAGTGGACTTAAGGTAAAGTTTGATCTGTTAACATTTATTGGTTTTGTAATTAAGAAACTCCCATCCATTTTAATTTGTTTCCTCTTTGAGAGTATTAGATGTAAGATTGGACAATTAATTAGGAACATATTAAATTATAAATTTATGAAAATAATATTTTTTTTGTATTTAGAAAATTCTTGGCTTACCTGAATCACTTGATTTTTATCATATCAGATGCCCCTTCACCATGCACTCAATTTAGTACACTTATGTTTGTCTAGATATTTTGTTTTCTTTTAATTACTTGAAAAAATATATATTTGAAGTGCTATTGTTTTTAATAGTAATTATCAGCTATATTACTTTTTGCATGAAATCGAGGAATTAATACTAGGTTAAGTGAGTAAATTATCAACAATTTTTTAATATTAAGAAAGATTAAAAGAATAATAATAATATAACTTGTTGTCTATAATTCTATTCGTAGATGATTACAAAACAAATCATGTCAACTAGTATTGAAATTAACAAGAAGCTTGTGATTCGTTGTTTATTTAGTCAGAGATAATAAAGAAGAACATGTGGCAATATTGGTTTATTGACAAAAGAAAAGGCCAAAATCCACACCTATACTTACATAAAAAATTGCAAGTTATATAATTATTTAGTTCTTAGTTCATGTATCACTGATTAGGGCTGCAAATGAACAGAGCTGTTCGTGAACAAAACTCGAGCTCGGCTCGTTTAAGTGAGCTCGACTCTGTTCGTTTATTAAAAGAACCTGATCTTGAACATAAAAATCCGCTCGGTTAGTAAACGAACCCGAGCCGAGCTTTATGCCTGTTCGGCTCGAGCTCGGCTCGTTTAGCTCGGGATCGGCTCGAGTTCGGCTCGAGCTCGTCTAGCTCGGCTCGGATAAAATTTATATTATGTTTTTATTATGATATGTATAAATATATACACACACGCATATATTATAATGTATTTACATTTGATTATTTGAATCATATTTAATATATTAATTTTTATGTGACTATATATATATATAACATACATAATTTTATAATCTTTTATTTTTCTTAAATTGATTACAATCTCATTTTAGAAAATGAATATCAAATTTATTTAATCTGTCAAAATTAAAAAATTGATTAAACCATGCCATTTTTCTCACAAGTCACAACACAAATATGAAATTTGGAATTTAACATCAAGAATTTAAAAAAAACAACTTATGACTTATTCAACTTCGATCACATAGAAAAATTGACCATAATTAAATATGTTACATTTGTATTATTATACATAATATATATATATATATATATATATATATATATATATATATATATATATATATATATTAATAAATATAATACATTAAATTTAGGAATATCATTAAATTAAATATATCTTGACATCTGTACGGTTGGATCGTCGAGAAATATTTTTAAAAAAATGGAAAGAACAATTCATGACAAAACACTAGTTACGAATTCTAGTCAATATAATAGTGATATACTAAGATCTCCAACCAAATTAGTTTTTTTTTAAAAAAAATTTGGAAATATTATTATATTAGATATATCTTGACATCCGTACGGTTGGATTGTCGAGAAATATTTTAAAAGAATAGAAACAACAATTCCTGACAATGCACTAGTTACGAGTACTAGTCAATATAGTAGTGATATACTAAGATCTCCAATCAAATCAAATTTTTATTTTTTTAAAATTTGGGGATATCATTATATTATATATATCTTGACATTCATATGGTTGGATTGTCGAGAAATATTTTTAGAAAAATAGAAACAACAATTCGTGACAAAACACTAGTTACGAGTACTAGTCAAGTAGTCAATATAGTAATGATATACTAGAATCTTCAACCAAATTAATTTTTTATTTTTTTAAAATTTGGGAATATCATTATATTAAGTATATCTTGACATCCGTACGGTTGGATCGTCGAGAAATTTTTCTTAAAAAATAGAAACAACAATCCGTAAAAGTTATTTTTATTAATTAGACTTAATTGAGTAAAAAATATTTGTTTTGTTAGCGAACAACTCGATTCGGCTCGGACTCGGTTCGAATTCGACTCGACTCGGACCCGACTCGATTTGTTCGCGAAAAACTCGTGTTCGGCTCGTTTATTAGGAAACTCGGCTCGACTCGGTTCGTTTTAAAAAAAAGTCAAACTCGGCTCGGTTTGGTTCGTTTAAAAAAAAGTCAAACTCGGCTCGGCTCGACTCTGTTCGTTTGCAGCCCTAACTTTGATTCATGTCATTAGAACTTAAATTTAAATTTTCAGTTTTAACAATAAACATAAAAAGAAAACAATACCAAGACTAGGCCCAGGTTATACTCCATAGGCCTAATATGAGATAATTAAGGTTAAGATTGCCGACTTGAAAATTGATTAAGGCCCAGACCTCTTGTTTTAGTCTTCCGCGAATGTCTTGCATTCTTGACCTTCACTTCTTTATACGTAGATAATTATTTTTCACACCTTCGTAGTTCGTACGGCATCTATTTTGCATTCGATAATTTTTAAAAATGTGTTGTTTTAACTTTTAACACATATTTTAATATAGATAAAAAAGATGGTTTTTATAAATTTTTTAGTAAAAAGATTAATACTAAATATTTATTTATAAATCATGTTATAAAAAAAGGCCAATAAATGAATAGAACAATTGATTGTCAAAGCTCCAGCCGCACAGCTATAACCTAAATATCTAACCCAAACGTATACAATAGATCACTTAAAATTGTAAGGATGAGTTTAAAATAGAAATGAAAATCACATACATAAATGAGAGTAATAGTGAAGATTAGTGTTGAGAAGTAAGATTAAATTTTTCAGTGTGACCGTAGATTTGAACAATCTTGTATATATAATAACAGGGTAATGTAGGGTGGCACAATCTCTTTAAGATGAGTTTTCTATTTTTCTATACAATGAGGGCGCATGACTAAATCAAACCAAAAAATAGTTTTATTATCTATGTACAATGACACCTTAAAAAAGACTCAACATCGATTCACGCCTCCAACAATAATTTTTATATTATTAATATACTTTTATTTGTACTGATTGTTGTTCAAAATAATTAAGTTTGATTTCATGATATTTAAATTCTACACTAAAATTTCTTTTGCCATTATTTAAATATTAAAAACTAATAATGTCATACTAACCTAATAAGGTGGACACTCGAGTGTCAATCTTGATATTTTCAAAATAATGTTATATATTTTAATATGCTTAAAATTTACTATAGAAATTATTTAAATTTATTTTAAATTTAAACACATTTAACTTTTCTTATATATGTAAGTTTGTCTCACTTTTATTTTCTAGCAAAAAATTGTTGCACTTCCTTACTATTCCGGACAGTTTTACAAAATAATTAAGTTTGTTTTTTTATATATTTCATTTGAAATAATTTTTTATAATTTTAGAAATATATATGTTATATAATTAATTTTTACAAAATGATTATTTTAAATGTATAAATGAAATTTTTATTTGAGTTATATGTGTCCTTCATCCCTAATTTTCATAATTTAATCATATTCTAATATTTTTCAATTTTTATATAAAATTTTAAAAAGTTATAATATATTTTTTTAATTTCATGATAATTGGTGTTTTTTTTATAAAAAATTAAAATTTATTTTATTACTACTTATTTTTAATATTATTTAATGTCACGTTCTTTTAAGTTAAATAATAGGATATCAATATAATTCATAAAAAAAATTTATAAACTATTTTTATATAATTTAATTCTTACATCATTATCAATTCTATATCGGAGGACGTTGGTGTTTGCCCAGAAAGATAATCTATTACAGAAGGGGGTTGAATGTAATAGTACCTAATAATCGATTATGAACACAAGTATGTAAAAAGAAACACTGTTTTGTATTAATGACAACGAATGAAATACAAAACTCTCTCAAAAAATTCTTTATTCTTGAGAGCTGCTAGATTATGAAAAATAAGACTTGAAAGATACAATAATGTTAACCTATGTTTGTGTTTATATAGACACAGTTACAAAACAGATTATGAAAATAATAGCTTTAATAAGGAAATAGACTTGTATTTGGATTCCTTCTTCACTATCCTAATCATACTCTGATTTGATTGCTCCTTCATAAACTCTGATAATAAACTCTGTCGGTTATTTATTCTCTGATTTGAGCATTCTCTGTTAGAGTAAACTCTAATTGAGTATTCTCTGATAGAGTAAACTCTGACCGACAGCTTTCTTAAACTCTGATGATGTCAGCAGTGTAAACTCTGTTCTTGAGCATTCTCTGACAGCAACAGTGTTTGTTTCTTAACAATCTTCCCCAATTTATGCTTTATAAAGTAAAATATAAATTTTACTTATGATGTTAGAAATATAGAAAAATGCATCAGAGTTTGAATCTTCATTCTTGAATCAAATTCTTCTGTAAGAAAAGTCTTCCTTGATAAAGTTATCCAGCAACTTCTTCTCAGCATTCTTCATTAATTCAACCAGTTTTTCCTTCAACTCTTTCATCTATTCAGAAAAATCATCAATTTGAAATATAGCAGCTCTCAGAGCATAAATTGATGATCTCTCCATTCTTTTATCCAAGGGAATACAACAGGCCTTCTTACCATCAGGATTTAAAATTAGTGTAGGAATGCCTAACACCATCTTGACCCTTGCATCTCCCTTTGTCATGGCTTTCTATTAGTCATCTTCAAGAGCATATCCTGGTATGTATTCTTCAGAGTTTATCATCAATAACCTTTCATTCTTCTTCTTCTTCTTCTCATTTATCACTCCTTCATTGTGAAGTGAAAAGCAAAAAGGATGGCAAAGTGGTTCTTATTGGTTACAGACATAACAACTTATTTGAAGCTAGCTTGGAGGTAAACTCTGATGGTCCCTTAACCTATTTACTTGGAAAGACATCATCTTTGTAAATCTGGAATTGACACAAAAAGCTGTGTCATTTGAACTTTGGAAATATTAATGAATTAGTGAAAAAGGATCTAGTTAGAGGTCTTCCAAAACTAAAAATTCTATTGATCAACCTTTTCATCTATTGCATCTTGATTTATTTGGTCCTGTCAATATTATGTCAATTGGAAAGAAGAAATATACTCTGGTGATAGTGGATGAATACACAAGATTTACTTGGGTGTACTTTTTGCATAAAAAGTATGAAACAACAGAGATAATTTTTGATCATATTGCAATGGTTGAAAATGGATCACTACACAAAGTAAAGAATTTAAGGAGTGACAATGGAACAGAGTTTAAGAATTCTCCAATGGAGGAATTTTGCTCAACAAAAGGAATCATTCAACAATTTTCAGCACCTGGAACACCTCAACAAAATGGTGTAGTTGAAAGAAAGAACATAACTCTAATTGAAGCTATCAGAACAATTCTAGAAGGAGCAAAACTACCTACATATTTTTGGGCAGAAGCTGTGAATATTGCATGCATTACTCAGAATTGCACTTTGATAAATAAACATGGAATGACTCAATATGAAACAATGAAGGAAAGGAAGCCAAATGTAAAATACTTTCACATATTTGGAATCAAGTGTTTTATTCTTAAAACACATCCTGAACAATTGAAGAAGTTTGAACTCAAAGCAGATGAATGAATTTTTGTTGGTTATGCAACAACTTCTAAAACTTCTTCAAGGGCATTCAAAGTGTTTAATCTAAAGACCAGGGCAGTCATGAAATCTTTTAATATCTCTTTTGATGAAGAAAAAATAGCAGGGTTACTTGATGAAGATGCTCAGGAAACTCTGAGTTTTGAAAATGAATTGCAGAAGACAAACTCTGATGAGCTAAACTCTGATGAGATAAACACTGTTGAGCCAAAATCTAATTAAACTCTGATCTCTTAAACTCTGATTCAGAAATAATTGAAACAAAAATTGAAGATTTTACACATGTTGAGGGTGAGCAACATCAATCAATTATTGATATTGGAGAACAAATCTCAATTATTGAAATATCAGACTCTAACCAAACTTTGACAAACACAAACTCTGAAACCCTAAACTCTGATCAATCAAACTCTGAAACCACAAACACTAATCACTCAAACTCTGATCATTCAAACTCTGAGTACATAAACTCTGAGTCATCAAACACTGATGGAAGCATAACTTTAGGGGGAGGATCAACATTTATAAAAGAATCATATTATGAAGACACAAATAATGGGGGATCATCTAGTTCAAGAAATTTTCCACATCCAAGAAAATGGACCAAAGATCACAGACCTGACTTGATTATTGGTGATCTAGAAAGTGGAGTACAGATGAGGAAAGCTACTCAGAATGAATGTCTATTTCATATTTTTCTTTCTCAAACAGAACCAAAGAAGGTTGAAGATGCTTTGAAGGATGCAGATTGGGTTACTGCAATGCAGGAAGAATTAAATGAGTTTGAAAGAAATGAAGTTTGGACCCTTGTTCCAAGACCAAAGAATAGATCAATTGTTGGCACAAAATGAGTGTTTAGAAACAAGACAGACTCTGATGGAATCATTACAAGGAATAAAACAAGACTAGTTGCCAAAGGCCACCCTCAACAAGAAGGTATTGATTATGATGAAACCTTTGCACCTGTAGCTAGACTTGAAGCAATCAGAATTTTTCTTGCTTATGCTGTATACAAGAAATTCAAGGTCTACCAGATGGATGTTAAAAGTGCATTTTTAAATGGAAAACTTGAAGAATAGGTATATGTTGAACAACCACCTGGCTTTGTCACATGTCTACAGATTGGATAAATCCTTATATGGACTTAAACAAGCACCAAGAGCCTGATATGAAACTCTGGCTCAATTTCTACTTGAAAGTGGCTTTACAAGAGGTACAATTGACAAAACCTTGTTTTATAGAACTCAGGGTAAAGATTTATTATTGGTTCAAATATATGTTGATGATATCATATTTGGTTCCACTAATGAGAAACTCTGTAAAAGATTTTCAAAGCTAATGCAGTCCGGGTATCAAATGAGCATGATGAGAGAAATGAGTTATTTTCTAGGGTTGCAAGTAAAATAGTCTGATGAAGGTATTTTCATAAATCAGTCCAAATACACAAACAATCTACTCATTAAGTTTCAAATGCAAGACTCTGCATCTGCTACAACCCCAATGACTACTACAACCAATCTTGATCAAGACACTGAAGAGCTTGTAGATATTATATCATATAGAGGCATGATTGGATCACTTCTCTATTTGACTGCAAATAGACCAGATATTATGTTTGCCACCTGTCTATGTGCTAGATTTCAGGAAAATCCAAGGGAACCTCATTTAATTGTTATCAAAAGAATTTTTAGATATCTCAAAGGCACCATCAATCTTGGCTTATGGTATACTAGAGAGTCTGACTTTAAATTAATAGGTTATTCAGATACTGACTTTGTAAGATGTAAAATTGACAGGAAAAACACAAGTGACAATTGTCAATTTCTAGGTGGAAGAATTGTCTCATGGTTTAGTAAGAAACACAAATCTATCTCAACATCAACAGTAGAGGCTGAATATATAGTTGCAGGAAGCTGCTGTGCACATATTTTATGGATGAGAAATCAACTGTTAGACTATGGTTTGAACTTTTCAAAAATTCCTATTTATTATGACAATCAATGTTTATGATAAACTCTGTTAGAGTATGTGGTAAACTCTGATGGAAATTGAAGTAGTAGACAATCAATGTGACAAGTGGCTCAACTCCAGATAGGAAGTAGCAGACAATCAATGTTTATGATAAACTCTGTTAGAGTATGTGGTAAACTCTGATGGAAATTGAAGTAAACTCTGATCATTTGAACATCTAATCTCTGATCATCAGCTATCAGTGTTTATGGTAAAATCTGTCAGAGTATGTGGTAAACTCTGACAGTGAATTTTAAACTCTGATTTATATAAACTCTGATTACATGCTAAACATGAGTTATTATTTATGACATCATATTTCATTTTGTGATATCATAATTGTTATTATCTGATTGGACTAATCATAAGGGCGCGTGTATCTCATGATAAACGATTCATTTTTTAGACACAATTACACACATACATGTTGTATTTTGAGAATTGTACTACTCATTAGTCAACCACTCAAAAATTGCCACGTGTCCCACTGCAGAGTATATGTAAATGAGAGGGAATAGTTTATTTCATATTTTCACTTTGATTTATCTATCTGCATCTTGTTTTCTCTCTCATTTTTTCTAAAACCCTAATTTCTCGAACCTGCAAATCTCTGTTTCAATGGCATCCAAAGGACCTTCATTTCAAAATATACTTTTGTTGCTACAAACTACATCTCACACCTATCTAAAACTGATATTCCTCAAGGTTTTCATGTGGTCCAGGACTTCCTACAAAATAGCTATACTGGGTATGCTCTACAAGAACCCAATAATTTTTCTGCTCAATCACTGATAAAGGTATGGTCAAATGTGAAGTTTAATAATGCGGGTGATGATGAGGAGCCTATCATCACATTCCAATGCAATGGCAAATACTCTATAACTCCTGCAGTGGTACAACAAGCCCTTCATCTTCCAGAAGTGGATGTGTAGGATGACCTTGTTGGGGATGATCAAATCAAGGAGTTTTTTAGAACAATAAGCTATGGTGAAAGTCTAACAAAGCTGGAAAGTCTAACTAGGCCAAATCTAAGAAGAGAGTGGAGCTTCTTCTTTGATTGCATCACAAGGGCCTTCATAGCCAAATGCACCAACTTTGATGCAATTCCTCAACTATTACAACAAATTGGGTATTCTTTGACCCACAACTTATAATTTAATTTTCCGTGTTTAATAATTAGGCGGTTAGCTAGCAAAATTAATGATGATGTTCATACTGTATATTTTTCTAGATTTTTACAATTGATTTTTAGCCATTTATTGCCTGATGTAAGTTTTGAAAGTGATCAGAGTTTAGCTAGTTTTTGTATGAACAAAAGAATTTTTGCTGATTTAGTAAGGAAGGATACAAAGAAGGAAGCTGAAGGTAAATTACCTAACTTGTTTTATCCCACATGGGTCAGGCTTCTCTTACATTAGAGAATGCCTACTATGTATGGGATATATTTTCTTTCTGTGACTATGAATCATAGTTTAGCACCCTCTGATTTTAACCCAAGCCACCCACTAAACACTGTTCCACAAACACTGTTACCAACCTCGACAGTCTCCCAAAAGATTGTAGTTGTAACAAAAACCTCTCAACACCAAGGCACAAGCAAAAGAAAGGGAAAATCAGTGATGAAGTCTTCTCCAAAGAAAAGAAAATTGATTGATGAAAACACTGATTCTGATGATAATACCAACAAGAAAATGAAGCCTGCAGTGATCAGGGGTACACCACCAACTACCTCAGACTTCATAACTTCATCAGAGTTTACAGTTATATCAGATTTTAGTACAACATCAGAGTTTATGGCTTGAAATTGATCAGTTTTATTGCTTCAGAGTTTATTGCTGCATCAGAGTTTATTCCTTCAGTTTTTAATCCTTCAGAGATTGCAGCCTTGATCAATCTTCTTTTCTTCTTTTTAATTTCAGGCATTGGATTAACAGTGAATGGCTTCATAAATGGTGCATGAGGAATCTCAGAAGCCTTCTTAACAACCTTCTTCACAGGAAAAACAAAACCTTCAGAATTTCTATTTTCTGATAGTATAAGTTTAGAATTTATATTTCCTACCTTTACTGCTGGGATGACCATGGATAGTCCTAAAAAGGGTACCTCTATTTATGTGACTACAGACCTCTTTTCTCCGCCACCTCTTATTTCTGTAGGAAACTGTGATTTGAGCCTTTCATGTGAGACTGAGGTAAAATGTGTGAAAAACGGAATTAATAATGAGGGGCGTATACTAAATCTTGCAAAAGGAGAGGTAGATTTGAGAAAGAAGTTAGTTACTTCTAGTGAGTAAAATCTGACTATTAAAAGTTATGATATGTGTGATGTGAGAAGTAATGAGATTACTTTAAAAGAAAAGAGTGATTTAGGATGTTCTATATCTTTTGCAGGTACTCAGAGTTTATCTGTCACTACAAACTCTGATGCTATTGCAAACTCTGACAATGCTGCAAACTCTAACGGTGATGATGCATTCTTTGATGAGCCGATTTTTAAAGATGAGGAGATCACATATTTATCAATTCACTTTGTGAATCCCAAATATCCAAATCATGTCTACAGATTGGATAAAGCCTTGTATGGACTCAAGCAAGCTCCAAGAGCCTGGTATAAAATACTGGCTCACTTTCTACTTTAAAGTGGTTTCATAAGAGGTATCATTGATAAAACCTTGTTTTATAGAAATCAGGGAAATGACTTATTACTAGTTCAAATATATATTAATGATATACTATTTGGATCTACTAATGAGAAACTCTGTGAAAGATTTTCAAAGCTAATGCGGTCCAGGTATCAAATGTGTATGATGGAAGATATGAGCTATTTCTTGGGCTTGCAAGTGAAGCAGAATCATGAAGGCATTTTCATAAGTCATTCGAAATATACAAGAAATCTACTCATAAAGTTTCAAATGCAAGACTCTGCATCAGCTACAACTCCTATGGCTACTGCAACCAAGCTGGATCAAGATACTGGTGAGCCTGTAGAGATAACAACAAACAGAGGTATGATTGGATCACTTCTTTATTTGACTGCTAGTAGACCAGATATCATGTTTGCAACCTGTTTATGTGCTAGATTTCAGGCAAATACAAGGGAACCACATTTGATTGTTGTTAAGAGAATTTTTAGATATCTCAAGAGAACCATCAATCTTGGTTTATGGTATCCTAGAGTCTGACTTCAAACTTATAGGCTATTCAGATGCTAATTTTGCAGGATGTAAAATAGACATGAAAAGCACAAGTGGAAGTTATCAATTTCTAGGTGGAAGAATTGTCTCATGGTTTAGCAAGAAGGAGAAATCAATCTCAATATCAACAGCAGAAGCAGAATATATAGTTGCAGGAAGTTGTTGTGCTCAGATCTTATGAATGAGAAATCAGTTGTTAGACTATGGTTTGAACTTCACAAAAATTCCCATTTATTGTGATAATAAAAGTGCTATTGCAATGACAGGAAATCCAGTTCAACATTCTCTGACAAAGCATATCAGCATAAGATACCATTTCATAAGGGAACATGTTATGGAAGGGACAATTGAAATGTATTTTATTCCAACAGATCAACAGTTAGCAGACATATTCACAAAGCCTCTGTGTGAAATAACTTTTACAAGAATGGTTTCTCAATTGGGAATGGTGACAAGTGGTTCAACTCCAAACAACAAGTAGCAGACATTATCAGTGTTTAATCTCCAAGAAGTATCTCAGAATTTGCAAACTCTGATGACCTCAAATATCAGTATTTATGGTAAACTCTATCAGAGAATGTGGTAAACTCTGTCAGAGAATGCAATAAATCTGATCCATGAAGAGTCTAAACTCTGATCTCAGTCTACAAGTCGTCTAAACTTTGATCTCAGTCTAAAGTCAAACTCTGATTTATTGTTTATATCTAACATTATATTTAATTTTTGTGATGTCATATATGGATTAATCTCTGATTGGAATAGCAATGACTGCGCATGTCTGTCACGAAAAATGTTTCATCTTTATACACAGATACACACATATGCTGTATTTTGAGAATTGCACTACTCATTACTCATTATATCATATCATGCCATGTGTCCCACTACAGGTTATTAGCTATTGAGAGAGAATAGGTTAATTCATTCGTATTCTTACTTTAAATTTCCATCTACATCTTAGTCTATCTATCTCTTTCTCGTATTCTCAAAACCCTAATCTTTCACATCTTCATATCACTGTATCGTTGGAATCTAAGGGTATTTCTTTCAAGAACTATATCTTTGCTTCTACTAATTTCTCTGCTACTCTCGATAAAGCAGATGTACTAGGAGATTTCCATGTTCTCCAGGATTTTCTTACCAATAACATCATTGGGTATGCTCTACAAGCACCCACTGAGATTTCTGCACAAACTCTCGTTCAGATATGGTCCACAACCAAGTTCAACAATGCAAGTGATGAACATAAGCCCATCATCTCCTTCAAATGCAATGGTGACCACCTCATCACTCCTGAGGTAGTTAGATAGACCCTTTATCTTCCTAAAGTGGTTATTTATGATAATATTGTTAATGATGATCACATCAGAGAATTCTTTCAAGAAATAGGCTATAAAGGAAGTCTATCAAAACTGAGAAGCCTCACAAGGCCAAATCTGCAAAGGGAATGTAGTTTCTTCTTCGATTGTGTCACTAGGGCTTTTATTGCCAAGTGCACAAACTTTGATGCCATCATTCAACTCTCTCAACAAATTGGGTACTTTCTGACCCATAATTTGTATTTTAATTTTCCTTGTGTATCAATTAGGCAGTTAACTAGTAAAATTATTAATGATGAACATACTATCTACTATGCTAGATTTTTACAGTTGATTTTTAATCATCTATTGTCTGATGTTAGTTCTAAAAGTGACCAGATATTGCCCAGTTTTAAAATGAATAAAAGGATTTTTGCTGACTTGACATGGAAGGATGTCAAGAAAGAAAATGTTAGCATCTTGCCAAGGTTGTTTTATCCCACACGGGTCAGGCTTCTTCTGAATCAGAGAATGCCTACTGCGTATGGGAGGGAATTTCTTTCTATGATCGAGAATCAGAGTTTAGCCCAATCTGGTTCTAACCCTAATCACCCACCAAACACTAATACACATACTCTGTCAACCTCTATTGTCTTCCAAAATACTTCAGTTGCAAAACACACCTCTCAAGCACAGGGCTCATGCCTCAAAAGAAAGGTAAAATCAGTTTCCCAGTATCCTCCCAGAAAAAGGAAATTAATTGATGAGCACACAGACTCTGATGACAGTGATGAAGGTTTGGTATTTTAAATGAAGAAATCTGTTCAACCATCCTCTGATGTTCCTCCTTCTTCATACATGAAGCCATTTCATGTGAATCATGTCTCAGAGCCTGCAAAGAAGAGGAGAAGACTGGTTAAGGCACAAATCTCTAAATATTTTTCTCCAGTCTCCAATCTCTGGAGCTGCAAAACTATTCTCAAGAAGGAAAAAGAAGGTTTCCTTTGGCCTAGACACACAAGAACCTGCTTCTCAAAGTGAAGTTTCTGGCAGGCCAGACACACAAGAACCTATTGATCAAAGTTTAATAGAAACCTCATTTCCAGCAGATGAAGCCAATATGGATCAAGGGTACAGACCACAAGATCCTTCAGCTCAAAAGGTTGAAGTAACTGTTAATGTCCCAGCCACACCATCCAATCAACGTTTGGATGTAGGCACAAAAACTCTGATAGTAGATCCTATTGTTGCTGATTCTGAAGGCCAAACTCTGGCAGAGTCTAGACCATAAAAACCTTCACCTCAAAGTGGTGAAGCAGCTGCTGAAAAGACTCAGGTCCCACAAGAACCAATCATCAATTTTGTGATTGCAGACCAAGATTTGGAAGTAAAGTTACATTATGATTCTGTTGCTGACTTATTAACTTCTGGTGATCAACCTTTGGCACTCTCTGATGCAATATTGGTCCAACCACTTTATGTTAAGCCACTGGACCCTCCATCAGACTCTACAAATGCTCAAGGTATAAACTCTGACTTTTCTTCAGAATTTACATACTCTGATAGCATAAGTTTAGACTTTATATTCCCATCTTTTACTGCTGAAATGACCATGGATAGTCCTAGAAAGGAACCCTCTATCCCTGTGACCACAGATCTCCTTTCTCATCCACCTCTTATTTTTGTAAGTCATTGTGATTTGAGCCTTTCTTGTGAGACTGAGGTAAAATGTGTGAAAAACATAACTGCAAATGAGAGGCAGACATTGGTTCTGGCAATATGAGAGTTAGATATGAAATAGAAGTTAGTTACTTCTAATGAGAAAACTCTAACTCTTAAACGTTATGAGATGTTTGCTGTGAGAAGTAATGAGATTACTTTAAAAGAAAAGAGTGTCCTACGGTGTTCTGTTCTTTGTGCAGGTACTCAGAGTATCAATGAAACAGGCTCTGCTATTCATCCTGTTCCTCACTATCTAAACTCTGAGGTACGAAACTTTGATAATATTGCAGATGGTGAAGAGACAAACTCTAAAGATTCTACTCCTACTTTTTAGGATGAAGAAGTCACTGATCTTTCTATTCCTTACACTCATAGATATAGCTCCAAAAGGTGGCCTCTAGATGCTTTTGATGCTCATGAAAGATTGAGGATGGAATATCCTGATTTTTGTGTTATTGAGAAGTTGAAGGGAGAGATTGAACTTGCCCTTATTGTCGAAGGTGTAAGGATGAGTAATTTCAGGAGTGAGCCATCTGGTGCAGATATTTTGAACTCTAAAAGGCAATCAATCTGGGACATGACTCGGAAATTCTCACATGAAGACATTTTTTGGCCACATGTTCATGATCTGATCAAGAAAGCAGACTCTGAAATAAACTTTGATGAGATGAAGGCAATTCTCAAAGCAACTACTGTGTTGACTAAGGGTCTGCATGGTGAAGTTCATGATCTGAAGGAAACTGTTAACAAGACAAGTGCTTCGATTCAGAGTTCTGTCTCTATTTATCAACAGGCCATGGAGTCTAAAATTAAAGCTGTTTCCACCAAACAGGATGCTTTGGAGTCCAAAATTGACAGAATTGCTACTGCTGTGACCTCTATGCAGACTATATTGCATACAATTATAGACATACGGATGTCAGAAAGGGGGAGAAAGTAGCTAAGGACAAATGCAAAGTGGATTCTATTTTAAACTCTGATAAACCGGAAGGTGATGGTGATGACAGTGGTTTACCTGATACAAGTCAAGGGAGTCATAAGGGTGGAAAGAGTATACAAACTCAAACTCTGACTGATCAAAAGATGATTCCCTCAGGCTCTGGAAAATTTCAAGAAAATTAGAAAACTCTAACTGATATAGATTATGTTGCTCAATTGGAGCAATTCAAGAAAGATGAAGAGTTTGCAAGGCAATTGGCTGAACAAGAAAAGCCAGAAGAAACTGACAAGGATACAGAACTAGCGCTGAAACTACACGAAGAAGAAAATCCAATTATGGATTCAGTTACTGCAGAACAAGAAATGAAAAAGATGATTGCTGGTACTGACAATGCTCAAGTCCATTCAAAGAAGAAAGGAAGACAAGGCTCAAAGAAATCTCCAATTCAGAAAAAGTTGATAGAACATGTTGCATCTGCATTTGTCAAACCTCAACAAACATCTAAGTCTGTTACAAGGTCCAACAGAGGGATGCGTGCATATCTTTCAAATACTCAATCATATCAGTCATCACAAACAGTTCAACAAAAAGCTTTATCAAAATCAAAGGATCTACTTACCATGATTGGAACTAAATTTATTCCAGGAAGAACAAGTTTTGAAGATGAGGAAGAAAAATAGTCTCTGTCTAGAAAGAAGAGTCATGATCACTTGTGGACAAGTTCTGAAACTACGTCTCTCAATGCCAGACTTGGTAAGAACAATGGAGGTATTGGTGATTCAAAAGCCAAAGTCTACAGATGAGAAGCAAATACTTTCAGAGATCCTTATTCTTTGAAGAACAAACCCGAGGAGGAGCTATCACAGGATCATTTGGATAAGATGATTGTTGTTCATATTGTAAAAGATATTTTTGATGGTGTTATTCCAAAAGAAAAGCTGTTGTACTTTCTAGAAGATGGAAGAGTAATGAAATTAGTTGAAGAAGATTTGACTCATAAATCTTCAAAAGAACTTGAGTATGTTCTTTATCTGTTAAATGATGAAAATGAGATCACAACTAAGTGGGTAAAGATTTTAGAAGGAGTAATTGATGGAAAGAAGAAAAATGAGAGATTGATGATGATAGACTCTGAGGAGTACAGACCTAAATATGTGATTGAAGATGATACTGAAAGGAAAATGATCAAAGTGGATGCAAAGGTCAATATGGTGTTAAATATTCCAACACTAATGTTAAATCCTGATGGTTAAAGAGCCTCTTGTATACATTTGGATGAAAGAATGGAGAGGACACATATCTACAATCTGAGGGCTGCATTATTTCAAATCGATGATTCTTCTAAGCAAATTAAGGAGTTAAAGAGTAAGTTGTAAGAGCTACTGAGAGATGCTGAAAAGAAACTGCTTGATGAATTTCTAACTAGAGATTTTTCTTATAGAAAAATATTAGAAGGTAGTCTGAATAAACTCTGATGCATTTGTCTTAGAAGTTTCTGACGTCATAAGTTTAAATTTATGTTTTACTGCATAAAGTATAAATTTGAAGAGATTGTTAGATATGAAAAACTTACGAGATTAGAGAATGTTAAGTCAGAGTTTACTGAAGATGATTAGAGTTTAGCTGATGTCATCAGAGATTAGAAGTGTTGGCAGAGTTTACTCAATCAGATTACTAATCGACAGAGCTTATGCTGATCAGAGTTTGATTTTTGGAAATCGACAAATCAGGAGATGATTGGAGATAAAGAAGGAAGTGTTCGAGTAAAAGTCTATTGCCTTTTTGGAAGCTATCTTTTAGGAAGATAATGATGGAAATAATATTTTTACATTTAATGATCATTATCTTTGCTGTAATTAGATAGGTAGTTGTGTACTATATAAACACATGATTAGGTTTACATTGATGTAATCATTCAAGATATTATTTTTCTCATAACCTAGTAGCTCTTAAGAACTTTATTTTTCTTGAGAGAGTTTTGTATTAAGTTTATCAAAGTTAATACAAAGTAGTACTTTATTTTACATACTTGTGTTCATAATCGATTGTTTGGTACTATTATATTCAACCCCCCTTCTATAATAGTTCATTATCTGGGTAACATAGAGAATCTTGTTTTAGAATATTATATTAAAAATATTTTAGACAATCTTATATATAAAAGCACTTAAAAGAATCTTGTATTAGAATATTATATTAAAAATGTTAGGAATCATGTTGTATGATGATAACAAATTACCTAGATTTGTAAGTTTGATATTAATTTGTAACTAATCAATGGATATGTGATCTATAAATATCCATTGACTAGGAAACTATTTATTAGTTGAATTTGTTGTTAATCGACTGATAGAATAGAGTGTAACAGTGATTTAGAATTCCTTTTATTATCATTGATTGTAATATATCGATGGATGTGATGATTTAATAAACTGATGTTTATTGGCTTCAATTGATAGCTCATCAACGGATGTGAAGAATGGCTGACAAAGTGTAAATATTCTAAGTCATAATTCTATCAAATGAAGTGATCAACGGATAAACGAGTCAATGGATATGGATGATTAATCGATGGATAAAAGGTTAATAAAATCAAATCAATGGATCTCCATCAATAAATAAAAGACAATCAATGGATAAGGGAATCGATGGATGCTCAGATATCCATTGATACATCAATTGTTCAATGGATCACTTATCCATCGATGGATAATCAAAGAAGACTCAACTGATAAGCTTCACAACATTTATCAGTTGATCAAAGTTCCCCAAAATAGCTAAAGGCAAATGAAATGGATCTTTACAGAAGTCCAAATCAATGGAAGACAGCTCTATCAGGACTGTGAAGACTTTCAGAAGAACATAGTCTTCAAGGAGAAGATCAAGACAAAGACTTGTCCAGAATAAAACAAAGGTCTATGAAAAGTGTGAAAGTAGCTACATTCTATTTTCATGTAACCATTGTAAAATGTACTTCATACATTTTACCAGTCGATATGAAATAGAAGTAGAGATGGGTTGCTATATATAGTTTAGCAGTACATTTTTGTAGCAAGTAAGAAAAACAAGAGCAAGAGAGCACATTAGAAAAAGAGATTTATTTTGTAGTGTTTTGTCTTAGCTCAAGAGTTTTTATTTGTAAGCTGCTTGGTTCTTAGACCAAGGATAATTTGAAAGCAAAAATATACACTAATGTAGAAATCAATCCACTAGTAATTTAAAAAGATTTATTTTCAAGTTGTTTATTCTTAATTCTTCCAAATCTATCTTTTAACCAATTCTTCAAACTATCAAACAATATAATTAAAACAAACTTATATCCGCAAGAATTTGACAAAAAATCTTAAATTTGTATTCACCCCCCATTCTACAAACTTGTTGTACTAAAGGAAAATAACAATTGGTATCAGAGCAAGTTTTCAACACAGAGAAAGTTAAGATCCAAGTACAGCAAGTATGGGCCAAAAGAATTCAGGTGTAAAGATTCCAGTGCTGAAAAAAGATGAGTACTTTACATGGGAAGTTAAAATACACACGCATCTACTCTCTCTTGACCCTTCCTATGTTAACTGCATAGAAAAAGGTACTCATGTTACCATGAAGCTGGTCACATGTGTTAATGCTGATGGAACACCTTCATTTGACAAACATGTTCCAAAACTCATCACTGAGTTTACAGAAGAGGATGAAAAAGAAGTGCTCAAAGACAAAAAGGTCATGAATATTATGTTCAATGGTCTAGATAAAGATATGTTTGGAAATGTGATAAATTGCACTTCATCCAAAGAAGTATGAGATATTCTGCAGACTCTTTGTGAGGGAACTGAACAAGTCAGAAAAAACAAGATGCAGCTCTTGATTGAAAAGTATAAATCTTTTCATTTCAAGAGTGGAGAAACCATCAATGAGACCTATAGCCGATTCCAAAAGTTGTTAAATGGATTAAAGCTATATGGTAGGGTGTATGCAACTAAAGATACAAATCTAAAATTTCTTAGGTCTCTTCTAAAAGAATGGAAACATATGACTGTTTGGAAATTCATCAGGATGAAAAGATTGAGAAGAGTCAAAGAAATGATAAGATTGTGGCTTTAATGGTCAAGGGGAGTGAAGACAAGAAGGGAGATAATGAAAGTGGTTCTGTAAAGGGATCTGTCATGATGACTAGCGATGTTGTTGAAGGATCATCCAAAGGAAAGGGCAAGTGTGAAGAAGAAGAAGCATGCTCTCAGGATTATCTAGATGAGATTGATGAGCACCTTGCATTTTTGTCAAGGAAATTCTCAAAGCTTAAATTCAAGAGGAATCCAAATGCTTAAAGGCCTGGATCCCAGTTTAGAAATGACAACCAAAATAAAATTTTGATTGACATATCAAGATTCAAATGCTTTAACTATAGATTGACTAGTCATTTCTCCAATGAATGCAGAAAGCCAAAACAAGAGAAGAAGGCAAAATCATATGATGGCATTGACTACAAGAAAAAGTAT
Source organism: Oenanthe sinensis (assembly GCA_028671895.1). Taxonomy (NCBI): domain Eukaryota; kingdom Viridiplantae; phylum Streptophyta; class Magnoliopsida; order Apiales; family Apiaceae; genus Oenanthe; species Oenanthe sinensis. Next base: position 7,109,212 of record CM053808.1, read on the forward strand.
TTTGACTATTTCAAACAAAAAGAAAAGGCTTTTGTAACTGAAGAGAAAGATTAGGCTGCTGAGGATAGTGATTCTGTAGAATTCATCAATCTAGCATTAATGGTCAATCGTGAAGATGAAGAGGCTAGTTCATCATCAAATCAGGTACTAGCTACTAACTTTTCTGAATTGTCAAAAGATGAATGCAATAGTGCTATAAATGAGATGTCTAATGAACTGTACAACTTGCATGTCACTTTGAAATCTTTAAACAAAGAAAATCTCAAGTTAAAGAACATCATTGATGCCTTAGCTGAGAGAAACAATTTTCTTGAAAATGAAGTATTTGTTTAGAAAGATTCAAGCAGAAAAGTAAGGATGTTAGGGATGAACTAGTAAACAGTTTGAAAAGAGAAGAATTGTTGAAAGAACAATTAGTTGGAGATATTGAAACCATTAGCAAATAGAATAGGTCTGCTAAAACTGCCAAGAAAATTATTGATGTTCAGGGTGTAGATATTATGAGAAACTCCCAAATCAACTAGCAAGCCATTGACTAACTCATCAATGGATAAGGATCAATCGACTGCTAATCCTCTATCGATCGATGATGATTATCAATCAATTGATGCTGAATCAACTGATAATTATCCATCGACAGGTAAACCATCAATGGCTAACAAGAAGAACAAACTTAGCACTCCTATAAAATTTGTTAAAGAAAAGGATCCCATAAATCAAGTTGAGACTAAGGTTGAAAAGATAAAGATTGGTAGATTATCTAAAAAGAAATTAAAAGCTAAATTAGAAAAGATAGCACCTGTTGAAATCAAACATCCTAAGTCTGAGAAAAAGAAAAAGAATAGGAATGGAAAGGTAGGCATAAATAAGCACAGTAATTACATTACTGATATGTATGCACGTAGAAAGGTTTGTGCTAAATGTGGTAGTATAAAATCATTTATCTATGCATTGCAAGAAAGAAAAGAATTTCATACCTGTAAATTATTTGAATGCACATACCATGACCACAAATGTCATACTTGTCAATCCTATGCTCATGAATGCCATGTCTCCTAATTTAGTTGCACCACAAGTTCACATGCCATATGCACAGTTCCCATACATATACAATCCATTCTTTGTATATGCCAATATGAACATGCCCGGTATGCCATGGAACATGCCTATAGTTGATAATGAAATGCATGAAAACTCTGTAATAAGTTCGAAGGTGTCTGAGCCCCAGATGGCATCTCCCAAAGTTAAAGTGAATTTAAACCCACCTAAACAAAAGAAGTCAAAGTTGAAAACTAAGGCTCAGGCTGCAACTAATAAAAGAGGACGCAAGGAAACTTGGGTACTAAAAATAACTTGATTATTTTTTTAATTGTGTGCAAGGAAACATGAGGAAAAATCTCTGGTATCTAGAAAATGGATGCTCTAGGCACATGACAGGAGATATGTCCCTTCTCACAAAGTTTGTAAAAAAGGTTGGCCCGGGAGTTACTTTTGGAGATAACAACAAAGGTTTTACTCTGAGATATGGCTCTATTGCTAGTGAAAATGTTATCATTGAACCTGTAGCACTGGTCGATGGGTTGAAGCACAATTTGTTGAGCATTAGTCAACTGTGTGATAATGGAAATGATGTGCGGTTTTCAACTGAATCATGCATCATAGCCAACAAAGAATTTGATGAAATTCTCCTAATTGGAGGAAGAAAAGGCAATTTCTATGTGGCTGATTGAAGGAAAATTCAATGACATATCTATTAAGCAAGGCCAACATAGATGAAAGTTGGATTTGGCACAAGAAACTAGCCCATCTCAATTTCAAATCCATGAATCATTTGGTTAGAGTCATTCCACAAATGGTGTTGACCAAGGATGGTTTGTGTGATGCCTGTCAAAAAGGAAAATAAAGAAAGGCATCATTCAAGTCAAAGTCAGAATCATCAATTGATAAGCCTTTGGAGTTATTGCATATGGATTTGTTTGGTCCTGTCAACATCATGTCCATTGCCAAAAAGAAATATGCCTTAGTAATTGTAGATGATTTTATAAGATACACATTGGTATATTTCTTACATTACAAGGATGAGACAAGTAAAATTGTTAGCAATCATTTGAAAAATGTTGATAATGGTACTGAATGAAAGGTTAAGAAGATAATGAGTGATAATTGTATTGAATTTAAGAATGCAATAATGACATAATTCTGTGAGGAAAAAGGTATCACTCATCACTTCTCTGCTCTAAGAACTCCCCAACAAAATAGAGTTGTTGAGAGGAAAAATAGAACCTTAATTGAGGTTGCTAGAACTATTTTAGAAGAGGCAAAACTTCCTACATACTTATGGGTAGAATCAATCAATGCTACTTGTTACATTCAGAACATTTCCATGGTCAATCAATTACAAGACAAAACTCCATATCAATTGATGAAGAAAGACAAGCCAACAGTAAATTTTCTTCATGTCTTTGGATGCAAATGTTTTGTCCTAAGAAATTAGAGAGAAATTTTAGGAAAATTTGAAGCCAAGGCTGATGAGGCAATATTTGTTGGATATGGAATAACAACTAAGGCTTACAGAGTCTACAATCTTAGATTACACATTGTTATAGAATCTATGCATGTAGTCTTTGATGACAAGAAAATTCAAGGGTTGTATGATGAAGGATACCATGACTCTTTGCATTTTGAGAATGAATTAACTAGTTATGATTAAGGTAGTGATGATATGGAAAACTCAAGAAATCAAGTATCTAGAAATTCCCCATCAATTGATGTCAATACACCAATAAATAACTTATCAGTTATGATCATCAATCGACGGATAATACATCAATTGATAATTCATCGATGGATAATAATTCTACTCAACAATCCTCAAGTAGGGTATCCATCTCAGGGGAGGGTTCTCAACCACTCAATCACATCACAATGATCACAACAATGCTAATGATAATGAAGCATCTTCATCAAGGACAAATTTACCACCTCAAAGGAAATGGACCAGAAGTCATCCCTTTGAGTTGATTTTTGGAAATGCAGAAAATGGTGTCAAAACAAGGAGTGTCGCTCAAAATGAGTGTCTGTATAGCAGTTTCATATCTCAAGGAGAACCCAAAAGAGTTGAAGATGCTATCAATTATCCTGATTGAGTATTGGCTATGCAAAAGGAACTCAATCAATTCGAGAGAAACAAAGTATGGAAGCTGGTGCCCAAACCAAAAGATAAATCAGTAATTTGTACAAAATGGGTATTCATAAACAAAATGGATGAAACCGGTACTATGACTAGAAACAAGGCAAGGCTTGCTGCAAAGGGCTATTCACAAGAGGAAAGAATTGATTTTGATGAGACCTTTACACCAGTTGCAAGATTGGAAGCAATCAGAATCTTTCTAACCTATGCAGCACATGCAAATTTCAAAGTCTACCAGATGGATGTGAACAGTGCATTTTTGAATGGAGAATTAGAAGAAGAAGTCTATGTGGAACAACCTCCTGTTTTTGAAGATCCAAATTTCTATGACTTTATCTACTATTTACTCAAAGCACTCTATGGTCTGAAACAAGCATCAATGACCTAATATGACACTTTATCTTAGTTTTTCATTGAAAATCATTTCATAAGAGGTAATGTATGTAAAACGTTATTTCATAGAAAGTTTAATGGGTCAATTATTCTTGTTCAAATTTATGTGGATGGTATTATATTTGGCTCAACTGATGAGAAACTTTGCAAAAAGTTTGCTAAATTAATGCAAAGTAAGTATGAAATGAGCATGATGAGAGAGCTTACCTACTTTCTTGGTTTACAAGTCAAACAAGTTAAGAATGGTATTTTTATAAATTAAACTTAGTATTTTTATTATTTATTAAAGAAATTTAACTTGAATGAATTTTCTTCTACAAAAACTCTCATGGTCACTGTCACTAAACTTGAATTGAATACCAAGGAAGCCAATGTGGACATTTCAAGTTATAGAGGCATGGTAGGCTCACTTTTGTACTTAACTGCTAGTAGGTCAGATATAATGTTTTCTACATGTTTGTGTGCTAGATTTCAAGCTGATTCTGGTGAATCTCATCTAGTGACCATTAAGAGAATTTTTATATATCTCAAGAGTACACCAAATTTAGGTATTTGATATCCCAGAGACTCTGGTTTTGATCTAGTAGGCTACTCAAATGCAGATTATTCAGGTTGCAAAATAGACAGGAAAAGTGCAACAGACACCTGTCAATTTCTAGGAAACAAACTTGTATCATGGTTTAGCAAGAAGCAACACTCAATATCAACTTCAACTGCAGAAGATGAGCACATTGCTGATGGAAGTTGCTGTACACAAATATTGTGGATGACGAATCAGTTATTTGACTATGGGTTCAACATGAACAAGATTCTTATCTTCTACGACAGTACAAGTTCCATTACAATAACAGAGAATCCTGTGCAACATTTCAGAACTAAAAACATTGATATAAGGTATCATTTCATTAGGGAACATGTAATGAATGGTACATTTGAATTACATTTTGTCTCTAGTGAACAACAACTTGGTGACATTTTTACCAAATCACTTAATGAATCTACCTTTAATAGATTGGTCTGTGAATTAGGTATGCTCAATTTCACTTAATTTTTTTTTAAATGATCAACAAGTTTTAATTATTTCTTTGGATGCAGCCATTGTTAACATTTATCTATTGAATCTTAGTGATCAATTGATAAATGGATTAACTATCAATGGATATTTCTCAACCATTGATGGATATATTTCATCAAATGATAAAATATATACCTATTGATGGATATTTATCTGTCGACAGATAATTACCCTGGTAATTGTTTATTGATCGATAAGTCAGTTATTGTGTATCAATAGATGTAATTATCAATCGATGATAATAGAATTTTATTCGTTTCTAAACATTCATTGACTATTGTCTAAATTAGTCGTGATGCTCTATCTTATCCATCAATAAATATATACAATCATGTATATATAAAGTCGATTGCTATTTAAAGCATGTCTATTTATCTTATTTTTAAACGGTCATTTCTTTTCACTAGAATAGCAAAATTAATTGATGTGACTTATTTAAATTCGGTTCATTCTTGAAAAATATAAATAGTAGGTTCATTTCCTATTTTCATTTTACCTGTTATTTTTGCTTAAACAATATTTTGCTTTTTCTCTCTAAGAAACCTAAGGCGATTTTTCACTCTTCTTCTTCAAGTTTCTTTCTCTAATTTCTTCAAGAGCAGTAATGGCACCATAAAAGAAAATCCAATCATCAATAGGTTGCATTTATGAGCAAAATAACTTCATTGCATGCCTGACAGTGGAGGATGCCCCTGCTAATTTTTACCCATTAATGAAGTTTCTAAGCCAGTGTAAACTCTCCAAGGCACTAAGCGAAGAACCAAAAATTGTTTGTGAATTGGTGGAAGAGTTCTGGAAGTCTGCAGAAGTGTCTAGAGATGAGAAGGTAATTTTTTACACTTGTAAAGGTAAACCCTATACTCTTACTAGCATTACTGTCTCTGAATGCTTAAAAATTCATGTTAATAATAGTGATGCCATGCCTAAAGATGAAGATATTAGGAATATGCTAGCCTCTGTAAATTATGCTGAAAATGAATGTAATTTAAGAGAGGTAGTTAGAAAGAACCTAATAACAGAATGGAGCTATTTCTTTGATGCCATTATCAAGGTATTTTTTTGGAAAGATAAGCAACTTTGATGCTATTACAACTAGTATGCAACAAGTTGCTTATAGTATCCTATTTGATGCTATTATCTAGGAAAAATAACATTTATTTTGCTAGATTCATTATGTTGTTTATTAACTATTCTGCATAGAATTATGAGATCAAAGAGGCCATAGAAACAATAGAAGCATGGACTCAAAATAAAAGTGTTTTCAAGGACTTGGTGAGAATCAACTTACACCCTAAGTTGTACCTCACATATCCCCCTTTTGTACAGGTATTCCTTAAATATCAAAACCTTTTTTGCTTGATGTAGAAATACCTCTTTCTTTGCCTTCTACATCAATGGAGGGCGTTGGAAATTCCCCCATCCCTCCTACCCAAGTTGCAAAACCCTCCAAATCCAAGAAAACCACCTCAACAGTTTCTCAACAAACTGTTGTTGTAAAATCCAAGGAAAGAAAAATCACTTAGGGGAGTGTGAAGGTTGTAGTTGAGGGGGAGTGAACTGGCTAACATCAAGAAACCCAGAAGAATAAAGTTGGAGAGGGTGAAATTTTCCAACCAGCCTCCAGTCCAATCTCTCAAAAGATTGAGACTGTGATAAAGGAATTAAACACATCCCTAACTGCATATTCTCAATAATGTATAGTTATTGAAAAGAGGTCTCAACCAGGACCATCTGTTGGGGATAAGGGACAAAAAGTTTTTCAAGCCTTCAAAAGGAGAAATAAGAGGAACGTAGATGCACAAGGGGCGCACACACTTACAAAGCCAAATGAAAATTTGGTGGAGCCTTCAGTTTCTTCTGTTGATGTGTCTCAGATAAATGCTGAGACACAACCCCACTCTTTATCTATTCCTTCTCCTCAATCTCCTTCTAAATCTCTTTCTACAGAAACCTTGATGATTGATAACATCATTGTTTCAAATTCACCTTATTTATAACTCAGGGTGGAGCCAACACTCTCCCCTGACTCACCACAAAAGGTTAACACCTTGGTTGAGCAGGATAATATTCACCATTCTTCTAAGTCGATGGATATTTCTACATCAATTGATAATATCCAACATCCATCGACTTCCACTCATCCATCGTTGGATATCCTTACATCCATCGACGAGCTTATTTCGACAGATATTCATCAATCGATGGATATTCTTTATCCATCGATCACCACTTCACATCCATCAATTGATGCTTCAACTGATATTCCATTTCTTGATTCTATAGTTGAAGTTGCCCATACTCTATTAGGTTTGAGTGGAGTGGGTGAGGTGAGTGAGAGGCATGATTTGCATATCCTGACAAAAGGTGAGTGTGTGATTGAGAGGCACTCAACTTCTTCTGAGGTGGCAAAAGGAGAGGGTATGAGGATTGAGAGTTCCACCTTAGTAGGTGATGAAATATGTGAGCAAAGTAGGGGAGATGTGAGTTTTTAGGATGAGATCCTGATGAAAGAAAAGAGAGAAGAGAGTGAGAGAGAAAAGAACAGAGAGAAATCCTTGTCCCCTATCCATGAAGCTTCATCTTCTAAAACTGAGGCTTTTGCATTAAAACTCACCCAGGAGTTGGGGTTGGAGTTAGGGGGTGATGGAGAGGTTGGAATTCCTGCAGGAGTTGCAGATACCCTCATGATGGAGGATGATGAAATTGATGTTGATCTTAATGCTGACACCTTTCATCAAGAAGACCCTCATTACCAATACTTGGCAGCAGCTACAAATCAAGAAGCTGAGCAGATTCTGGGATTGGTGCAAACTGAGGAGGAGTTCAGGAGTGGGAAAGAAGCTTTATAAAGGATGCTTGATGATGTCTCTCACATGAATCATGAAGACTTTGAATCTGAGGGTGATGATGACACATTGAAGCCCATTATGAGAGATGATGAAGCCACTCTAGCTGACACTGAGAGAGAAATAATGACTCAGTATAGAAGGTCCATGGCGGAAGTGAACATTAAAGAGGATATTAAACTTCTACAAAGACAATCTCAAGGTTCAACAGTTTCATGTCACAAGCACCAGGAATGAGTTAAGATAAGTTAAATATGACATTGAGAGTGCAATGACTCATTTTGATTCAACTATGGACTCCAGACTCAGTTTCACTCTCTTGAGCAGAATCAAGCGGAGACTTGACATAAAATTTACAGCTAAGGATAAAGTTGTGGAGTTAGAAAAGAGGGTTACTACCATGGAACTCAATATGCAACAGATTCTAGCAAATCAAGTTACTCAAGTCAAGCTTCTTAGCAGACTATTGGACATACCTTCCTCTTCTCAACCCTTGTCAACTATTACTGATAACAAAAAAAGGGATTTTAGAAATAAAGAACTGATGCTTTCAGAGAATACTTCACACATAATTTGTTAAAGCCAATCAGATTTTAAGCTGACATCATAAGAGTTTAGAAGTTGTGGACAGAGTTTACTCAGATAGAGTTTACTCAATCAGAGTTTACTAAACGACAGAGTTTATGATGATCAAAGTTTGACAGATGGAAACTAACAAATCAGGAGGTGATTGAAGATAAAGAAGAAGTATTTTAATGCAATTCTATTACCTTTTTGGAAGCTATCTTTTAGGAAGATAATGATGGAAATAATATTTCTTCATTTAATGATCATTATCTTTGTTGTAATTGGATAGGTAGTTGTGTACTATATAAACACAGAATTAGGTTTACATTGTGTAATCGTTCAAGTTATTGTCTTTCTCATAACCTAGCAGCTCTTAAGAACTTTATTTTTCTTGAAAGAGTTTTATATTAAGTCAATCAAAGTTAATATAAAACAGAACTTCTTTTACATACTTGTGTTCATAATCGATTGTTTGGTACTATTATATTCAACCCCCCTTCTATAATAGTTTATTATCTGGGTAACATGGGAGAAGGAAAATGTTGAATTAAGGAGGCAGGTGGAGAATCAAATCCAAGCTTTTGAGGCTGTCATGTCTAAGCAGAACCCACTGGCCAAGAAAAGAGAAATGTCCAAGCAAATTGTTCAAAGGTTTGAAGCATTGGAAAGGAGAACCAAGGCTATCAATAAGGAAAAGCCAATTGATATCACATCAATTACTTCATTGCCAGAAAAATCAACTTTTGAAACTGCAATTTTTGAATCTCGTGAGGCTGGAGGAATAAGGATGGATGAAGGAGGAAGCTCACAGCCAGGAAATTGGAAAGGAAACGGCATACTAATTGAAGATGGAAAGAAAAAGAAAAAAGCTATCTCAGAAGGTGGTGAGAAACTATTGCATAATGCAATAGTGGTTGGTGTCAAGAATAGAATGACGCAGGAGCAGGCATGAAAGGAACTGGCCATAATTCTTCAAAAGCAATTTAATGAAGAACATGATAAGATTCTTGAAGATATAAGGAAGGAGGCTGAGAAAAAAAGAACAAAGCAAAGAGCAAACAGATCCTCCAAGTTTGCATGAGTAAAGAGAAAACTGAATGTTGATGAATGAGAAGTGGCTGATGAAAAACAGTCAAAGGAAAACAAAATTCAAAGAATTAACAGTGATCAACCAATAGAAGTGGAACTGTTTCAATCAAAGGCAAACAATTACATCCCAATTAGATCACAATGATTAATTGCTACAAGAGGCCAAAGGAAGAGGGGTGTGGCTCTTCTTCACCTTGAATATGAAGATGGTTCACATATCACCTTTACTTTTACATAGGTGGTGGAACAACACTATGCAACTCTGAGAAAAATCTACACTCTTCTCAACAGGAATTACTACTTAACTCAAGGACTGGCCAAGGATATCTTATAAAGAATGACCATCATGAGAGCGGCTCCAGTTCAGAAAGAAAAAGAAGAAGTAATAAAAATCTGGAATCCTAAAGGAAGAAAAGTTCATCATGAACCCTTCTACATGATGCTCTACACAGACATGAATGGCAAAAAAAGATGCATTGACATTTGAAAGGAAATCAAGAAATTGCCAAATCTAGAGCTGAATTACTTAGCTAGTCAATTGGATTACAGTGTTGAAAAAGAGAAGATACTTAAGAGATCACTGTTCGGGCAAATGGAAGAGAATGAGAAGAAGGAGATGAATGAGTCTGACAGAAGGAAGAAAAGAAATTAGATAAGTCATTTCATCAGAATTCTTCTCAGAAATCACATGATACTGGTACATCTAGTCTCATGTTTCTTTTATGTCAAGTTATGATTCTCTCAATGTATTGTTAAATGTTTAGGGTTTTTGTTATCATCAACCTAGATTTATGATTATTGTTAATACTCATAAATATGGGGAGTTTGTTAGGAATCATGTTGTATGATGATAATAAATTACCTAGAATTGTAAATTTGATATTAATTTGTAACTAATCAATGGATATGTGATCTATAAATATCCATTGACTAGGAAACTATTTATCAGTTGAATTTGTTGTTAATCAACTGATAAAATAGAGTGTAACAGTGATTTAGAATTCGTTTTATTATCAATTGATTGCAATATGTCGATGGATGTGATGATTTAATCAACTGATGTTTATTGGCTTCAATTGATAGCTCATCAACGGATGTGTAGAATGGCTGGCAAAGTGTAAATATTCTAAGACAGAATTCTATCAAATAAAGTAATCAACGGATAAAGGATTCAATGGATATGGATGATTAATCGATGGATAAAAGGTCAATAAAAGTTAAATCAATGGATCTCCATCATCGGATAAAAGACAATCAATGGATAAAGGAATCGATGAATGCTCAAATATCCATTGATACATCAATTGATCAATGGATAACTTATCCATCCATGGATAATCAAAGAAGACTCAACTGATAAGTTTCACAACATTTATCAGTTGATCAAAGTTTCCCAAAACAGTTAAAGGCAAATGAAAGGGATCTTTGCAGAAGTCTAAATCAATGGAAGATAGTTCTGTCAGGACTGTGAAGACTTTCACATGAACATAGTCTTCAAGAAGAAGATCAAGACAAAGACTTGTCCATAATAAGACAAGGGTCTATGAAGACTGTGAAAGTAGCTACATTCTATTTTCACGTAACCATTGTAAAATGTACTTTATGTATTTTATCAGTCGATAGGAAATAGAAGTAGAGATGAGTTGCAATATATAGTTTAGCAGTTCATTTTTGTAGCAAGTAAGAAAAACAAGAGCAAGAGAGCACATTAGAAAAAGAGATTTATTTTGTAGTGCTTTGTCTTAGGTCAAAAGGTTTTATTTGTAAGCATCTTAGTTCTTAGACCAAGGATAATTTGAAAGCAAAAATATACACTAGTGGAGAAACCAATTCACTAGTAATTTAAAAAGATTTATTTTCAAGTTGTTTATTTTTAATTCTTCCAAGTCTATCTTTTAACTAATTCTTCAAACTGTCAAACAATATAATTAAAACAAACTTATATCCGCAAGAATTTGACAAAAATTCTTAAGTTTGTATTCAACCCCCTCCTTCTACTGTTAGGAAGCAAACATTGATGGCTGTCAGAGAATACAAGTCAGAGTTTACATTGCTGACGTCATCAGAGTTTATGAGGCTGTCGGACAGAGTTTACTCTATCAGAGAATACTCAATCAGAGTTTACTCTAACAGAGAATGCTCAAATCAGTGAATGACAAACCAACAGAGATTAGCTTCAGAGTTTATCAGAAAAGGAAACAGACAAATCAGAGTCAGATTTGGATAGTAAGAATGAATTCGAGTGCAAGTCTAAAATACCTTATTAAAGCTATTCTATTTCCATTCTGATTTGTAATTGTATTTGTAGCTGTGTCTATATAAACACAGAGACAGGTTATAATCAATATACGTTTTTTAAGCATTATTATTGTAACCTAGCAGCTCTTAAGAACATTATTTCTTGAGAGAGTTTTGTATTCAAGGTCATTATTAATACAAAACAGTATTCCATTCTACATACTTGTGTTCATCTTCGATTAGTTGGTACTATTACATTCAACCCCCCTTCTGTAATAGATTGATTATCTGGGAAACAATTGGTATTAGAGCAGGCAGTTAATTTCAACTCAAAAGATCAAATAATCATGTCTGGTAACAAGTATGAAAGCATCAGGATTCCAATATTGAAGAAGGCTAAGTACCCTACATGGAGGGTGAAGATGTTAATGTTCCTAGAAGCAACGGACCCTGACTATCTGGACAGGATCAATGAAGCCAGTATCTTCCAACAAAACTGGTGCCTACAACTGTTGTAGAAAGAAGACAAGTTCCTGAATATTATACATTAAAGGATAATAAAGAATGGACCAATGAGGAAAAGCAAGAAGTCCTCAAAGATGCCAAGGTAAGAAACATATTGCATAACAGTCGTGACTCTGTAATGTCCAACAGGGTAGCAAGACAGCAAAAGAGATCTGGGATGCTCTAGAGGTTCAATGTCAAGGAACCAGGGAAATCAAGAAAAATAGGAGATCTGTACTTATCCAAGAGTATGAATATTTTGAAGCTAAACAGAATGAGTCCCTAACAGATATCTATGACAGATTTCTAACTCTGTTGAATAACTTGGCATTGGTGGATAAAGTGTATGACAATGAAGATTCAAACACCAAATTTCTGAGGGCTCTTCCAGAAGAATGGGATCTGCAAACATCCTTGATTAGAGACAGGGCTGATTTAGATGAGATGTCCTTAGATGAAGTTTATGGCAAATTGAAAACTCATGATCTGGAGTTATAGCAGAGAAGAAACAGAAAAAGCAGCAAGTCAAGATCTGTTGCATTGAATGTTGAAGCCAAGATTGAAGAACCAAAAGAAAAGGTGCTTAAAGCTTCAATAAGGAAAGGGAAAGAAGTAGTGCTTCAAGAAAGCAGTGAATCAGAGTTTGAAGAAAACTCTGATATAAACTATGATGACTCTTCAGACACTGACATGATGGAGATGTTTGCTATGTTTGTCAAAAGCTTTAAGAAATACAGAAAATTTAGGAAGCAAGGAAACTTTTAGAAAAAGCATGGTGAGTCAGACAAGAAAGACAGATTCAGAAAAAGAGAAGATAAAGATGGAAAATCAAAAACTCTTGATAAATCAAAGATCAAGTGTTACAAGTGCAATAAGATGGGGCATTTTTCTACTGAGTGCAGAAGCAAGGAATCTGGGAAAGCTCTCATCACATCAAAGAAAGATTGGATGGATTCCTCAGACTCTGAAGAAGAAACTAACTATGCTCTCATGGCAAACTCTGATGCTATCATCTTAAACTCTGAAAAGGTACCAAACTCTGTTTTCACTTTTGATACTGAAGATATTCATGAATTAAAGTCTTTCCTTAGAAATTTGCATGATAGCTTTAAATCTCAATCTTTTGAGAATGAAAGATTAAAATCTGAAATACAAACTCTGACTGCTAGGAATAACATGCTTGAATCTGAACTTGTATACATGCTTAGCTTTAAGAAAGACTGTGAGAATGCTATTCACATGCAAACTCAGTTAGAAATACAAGTCACATATTTAAAATCTGAGATAGCTAAAGAAAAAGAGACCTTCAGAGTTTGGACAAACTCTGGTAAGAAGGTCCAACAAATGCTTTCTGAAAAGAATTGGACATCTGCCTTAGGTTATGAATTTGATAAAGAAATTCACACTAAGTCACACACAAAAGGAACATTGACTAAACCTGTGAAGTTTGTTAGAGCTAGTGATGATAAGAAAACTCTCCCTGAATGATCTAAAAATAATAGTGTGCCAGATTCTAAAAAGATGAATATAGGGTTACTTTCACAGAAGCAACTTAATGAAAAGTTGAAGGCAGTCACTAATAAATCTAAAAAGGTGAAAAGAAATAGGAATGGTAAAGTAGGAATTACTAAGGAGAATAACTACATGAATATCCCTGATGCTCCTAGGAAAACCTGTTTTACTTGTGGAAATTTTAATCACCTTGCTATTGACTGCAAACAAAAGAAAGAACCTGAAAGACCTAGGTTTGAGGATTGAAAACAAACAAGATATAATCCTTGTTTTCATTGTAGTAGTTTATGGCACTCTATTTATACATGCAAAGAATATCATAATTTGTATAACAATTCTTATAAACCACAGCCTTAAGTAAATAATTCTCCAAAACATACTGTCAAACAAATATATGTGATAAAGTCTGATAAAAGGAGTGTAAACTCTGACAGTACAAACTATGTGAATGCAAACTCTGATCATGTAAACTCTGTTAACTTAAACTCTGATAAAAGAACTTCTGCTACAAAAGTTAACAAGTTTTCAAAGAAAGAACCCAAACCAGTTTGGGTCCCCAAAACTGCTAATTAAATTGCATTTAATGATTGCAGGGAAACAGGAAAAACATCCTAGTGATTGATAGTGGATGTTCTGCACATATGACTGGAAATAAATCCCTACTTTCAGAGTTTGAGGAGAAGGCTGGCCCAGCAGTATCTTATAGAGATGGCAACATAGGAAGAACTCTGGGATATGGCAATATTGTGATTGGAAATGTCATCATTGAAAATGTAGCTCTAGTTGAAGGACTCAAACATAATCTGCTAAGTGTGAGTCAAATGACAGACAGAGGTTATTCTGTGGAAATTCATAGAACTCATTGTGAAGTGAAAAGCAAGAAAAATGGAAAAATAGTTCTTATTGGCCATTGACATAACAATTTATTTGAAGCTAGCTTGGATGCAAACTCTGAAGGTTCCTTAACTTCTTTACTTGGGAAAGCATCATCTTTAGAAAGCTGGAATTGGCACAAAAAGTTGTGTCATCTGAACTTTGGAAACATTAATGAATTGGTGAAAAAGGACCTAGTTAGAGGTCTTCCAAAAGTTCAATTTCATCCTGATGGACTCTGTGATTCATGTCAAAAGGCCAAACAAAAGAAGACATCTTTCAAGAGCGAAACTGAAAATTCAATTGATCAACCTTTTCATCTACTACATCTTGATTTATTTGGTCCAGTAAACATCATGTCCATTGGAAAGAAGAAATACACTCTGGTAATAGTTGATGATTTCACTAGATTTACTTGGGTGTATTTTATGCATAAGAAGGATGAAACTGCAGAGATAATTTTCGATTATATTTCAATGATTGAGAATGGATCAACTCACAAAGTATAAAATCTAAGGAGTGACAATGGAACAGAGTTTAAGAACTCTGCAATGGAGGAATTCTGCTCAACAAGAGGTATTATTCAACAGTTCTTAGCACCTGTCACACCTCAACAAAATGGTGTAGTTGAAAGAAAGAACAAAACTTTAATAGAAGCTGCCAGAACAATGCTAGAAGGAGCAAAACTACCTACTTACTTTTGGGAAGAAGCTGTGAACACTGCATGCATCACTCAGAATTGTTCTTTAATAAACAAACATGGAATGACTCCATATGAATCTTTGAAAGGAAGAAAGCCAAATGTCAAATACTTTCACATCTTTGGAAGCAAGTGTTTTATTCTCAAAACACATCCTGAACAATTGAAGAAGTTTGAACTTAAAGCAGATGAAGGAATTTTTGTTGGATATGCAACAACTTCTAAAACCTCTTCAAGAGTATTCAAAGTATTCAACTTAAGGACAAGGACAGTCATGAAATCAATTAATGTCTCCTTTGATGAAGGGAAAATAACTGGGTTACATGATAAAGATGCACAGGAAACTCTGAGATTTGAGAATGAACTGCAAAAAATAAACTCTGTTGAACCAAACTCTGATGAGATAAAATCTGTTCAACTAAACTCTGGTGAGGAAAACTCTGATTCTTTAAACTCTGATTCAGAATTGATTGAAATAGAAATTGAAGATTCTGCACATGTTGAGGGAGAGCAACATTCATCAAATACTGATATTAGAGATCAAAACACAATAATTGAGATATCAGTATCTGATCAAACTCTGAACAACACAAACACTGAAACCCTAAACTCTGATCATTCAAACTCTGAGAACTCAATCTCTGATAACTCAAACTCTGAGTACTTAAACTCTGAAGGAAGCACATCTTCAGGGGGAGGATCAGCATTTACAGAGGAATCATTCTATGAGGGCAGGAATCATGGGGGAACATCTAGTTCAAGGACTTTTCCATATCCCAGGAACTGGACCAAAGATCACACACCTGATTTAATTATTGGTGATCTGGAAAGTGGAGTAAAAACAAGAAAAGCTACTCAGAATGAATGTCTATTTCATAGTTTTCTTTCTCAAATAGAACCAAAGAAGGTTGAAGATGTTTTGAAGGATGCTGATTGGGTCACTGCTATGCAGGAAGAATTGAATGAGTTTGAAAGAAATGAAGTTTGGACCCTAGTTCCAAGGCCAAAGAACAGATCTATTGTTGGCACAAAATGGGTGTTCAGGAACAAGACAGACTCTGATGGAATAATTACAAGGAACAAAGCAAGACTGGTAGCCAAAGGTTATTTTCAACAGGAGGGGATTGATTATGATGAAACATATGCACATGTAGCTAGACTTGAGGCAATCAGAATTTTTCTTGTTTATGCTGCACATAAGAAATTTAAGGTTTACCAGATGGATGTTAAAAGTGCATTTTTAAAAGGTGAACTTGAAGAAGAAGTCTATGTTGAACAACCACCTGGCTTTATCAATCCAAAATATCCAAATCATGTCTACAGACCGGATAAAGCTTTATATGGACTAAAACAAGCACCAAGGGCCTGGTATGAAACTTTAGCTCTATTTTTACTTGAAAATGGTTTCACTAGAGGAACAATTGATAAAACCTTATTTTATAGAACTCAAGGTAAGGATTTATTATTGGTTCAAATATATGTTGATGATATTATATTTGGTTCCACTAATGACAAACTCTGTGAAAGATTTTCAAAGTTAATGCAGTCCAGGTATCAAATGAGCATGATGGGAGAATTGAATTATTTTTTAGGCTTACAAGTGAAACAATCTGAAGAAGGAATTTTCATTAATCAGTCCAAATATACAAAGAATCTACTCACTAAGTTTCAAATGCAAGATTCTGCATCTGCTACAACTCTCATGGCTACTGCAACAAAGCTTGATCAAGACATTGGAGAACCTGTTGATGTTACAGCATACAGAGGGATGATTGGT
Organism: Oenanthe sinensis; assembly: GCA_028671895.1. Taxonomy (NCBI): domain Eukaryota; kingdom Viridiplantae; phylum Streptophyta; class Magnoliopsida; order Apiales; family Apiaceae; genus Oenanthe; species Oenanthe sinensis. The sequence goes on from CM053808.1 coordinate 7,125,976, forward strand.
TCTCTACTTTACTTGACTGCTAGTAGGCCAGACATCATGTTTGCCACATGTCTATGTGCTAGATTTCAAGCAAATCCAAGAGCACCTCATTTAATTGCTGTAAAGAGGATATTCAGATATCTCAAGGGAACTGTCAATCTTGGCTTATGGTATCCTAGGGAGTCTGATTTTAAATTAATAGGCTATTCAGATGCTGACTTTGCAGGATGCAAAATTGACAGGAAAAGCACAAGTGGCAGTTGTCAATTTTTAGGTGGAAGACTTGTGTCATGGTTCAGCAAAAAGCAGAAATCAATTTCAACATCAACTGCAGAGGCTGAATATATTGCTGCTGGAAGATGCTGTGCACAGATTTTATGGATGAGAAATCAATTGCTAGACTATGGTTTGAAATTTTCAAAAATTCCTATTTATTGTGATAACCAAAGTGCTATTTCAATGACAAGAAATCTAGTTCAACATTCTCTGACAAAGCACATTAGTATCAAATATCATTTCATAAGGGAACATGTGGAGGAAGGCACAATTGAATTACATTTTGTTCCTACAGATCAACAAATAGCAGATATATTCACTAAATCTTTGCCTGAAGCAACATTTAACAGACTGGTCTCTGAATTAGAGAAGGTGACAAGTGGCTCAAATTAGCAAGTTTCAGACACTCAGAGTATATGTCAGAGTATGGGGTAAACTCTGATGTCAATGGAGTAAACTCTGATCATTGAAGCATCTAATCTCTGATCACAAGTTATCAGTATTTATAGTAAACACTGTCAGAGTGTGTGGTAAACTCTGATAGTATATACTAAACTCTGACTCATTTAAACTCTGATCTGTAAACTCTGATTAAGTGGTAAACTCTGAGATTATATTTATGACATCATATTTTATATTTTTGACATCATATTTATCATTCTCTGACTGAGCTTGTAATAAGGCGCGTGTATCTCACAATTGTCGGTTCATATCATTACACAGATACACACACAATTGCTGTATTTTGAGACTTGTTCTACTCATTACCGCTCCAATTATTTTTTGCCACGTGTCCCACTAGAGGGTATATGCAAATGAGAGGGAATAACTATAAATCAGAGTTTAACAATCTCTGATTCTAACCCAAGTCAAATTCTAAACACTGATTCCAAAACACATTTGCCAACCTCTATAGTCTCCCAAAAGGCTGTGGTTGCAAAACACACCTCACAACAGCAAGGTCCAAGCAAAAAGAAGGGGAAATCAGTGAAGAAATCTTCTCCTAAAAAGAGAAAATTGTTTGATGAAAATACAGATTCTGATGAAGGTTTTATTTTTCTAAAGAGAACGAATGTTGAACAGACTTCTGATATTTCTCCATAGACAGAAACAATGATTCCAATTCCTGAGAAGAAGAAGAAAAGACGAAGATTGGTCAAGGCTGTAAACTCTAAGGCTACAATTATTGAAGAACTAAACTCTGATACAGTCATAAACTCTGACGCTCCAATCTCTGATCAGCCAACACCTCAACCTTTAAACACTGGAGCGATAAACTCTGATTATTTGGTAAACTCTGATGATTTGATAAAATCTAGTGAAGCTGCTCCAGTTCAAGTCTCAGATTCTCCAACAAACTCACCTAAGCAAATTATAAAGGAGATGTCTTATGAAAGTGTTAGGGAGCTGGCTGAACAAGTCAGAAAAGAAATGGAGGCACACAAATCAAAATCAACTTCAGCCTCTCCAAGTTCTAAACTTTTTTCTAGAAAGAAGAGGAAGTCTGTCAATTTTGGCCAAGACACACAAGAACCTACTTCTCAAAGTGAAGTAGCAGTTATTGAAGGGCCAGACCCACAAGAACCTGTTGATCAAAGTTCAACAGAAGCCACAGTTCCAGCAGATGAAGCCAGTAAGGATCAGGAGTACAACCCACAAGAACCTTCTGCTCAAAGGGTTGAAGAAGTTGTTAATGCTCCAGCCACACAAGAACCATCCAATCAAAGTTTGGATGCAGGCACCTACACAAATTTAGAAGATCTTGCTGTTGCTGATGCTGAAGGCCAATCCTTGGCAAAGTCAAGCCCACAAGAACCTTCACCTCAAAGTGGTGAAGCAGCTGCTGATATGGCTCAGGTCCCACAAGAACCAATCATCAATTTTATGATTGCGGACCAAGATTATCCTACTGGACAGACAAACTCTGTTAAAGCTCCTCAGGCAAATTCTGATGAACAACTTTCTGTCCTGCCCATGGAGACTCCATCTACAATTGTTCAAGGTATAAACTCTGACTCTACTTCAGAATTTACATTCTCTGATTGTATCAGTTCAGAATTTATATTTCCTACCTTTACTGCTGGGATGATCATGGATAACCCTGAAAAGGATACCCCTATTCATGTGACCTCAAATCTCTTTTCTCAGCCACCTCTTTTTTCTATAGGAAATTGTGTGTTGAGCCTTTCTAGTAAGTCTGAGGTAAAATGTGTGGAAAACAGAATTAATGAGAGGCAGACACTGGATCTGACAAAAGGAGAGGTCGAATTGAGAAAGAAGTTAGTTACTTCTAGTGAGCAAGATCTAACTCTTAAAAGTTATGATATGTGTGATGTGAGAAGTAATGAGATTACTTTAAAAAATCAGAGTGAATTAGGTTGTCTTGTTCCTTTTGCAGGTACTCAGAGTTTACCTGTTTCTGCATACTCTGATGCTGTGCCAAACGCTGATAAAGTTTTAAACTCTGATGGGATGGACATAGATTCTGATGATGTGATTTTTGCTGATAAAGAAGTCACAAATCTCTCCATTCCCTTCACACAAAGATATAACACTAAGCGATGGCCTATTAATGCACATGATGCTCATGAGAGATTACGGATGGATTATACTGATTATGTGGTGGTGGAAGATCTTAAAGGACATATTGAAGCTGATCTAGATGCAGAGGGTATCAGAAGGGATTTTAGTTTCCAAGAAAAGTCATCTGATGAAGATTTTCTTTCTTCTCACAGGCAATCCATTTGGGATTCATCTTGGAAGTTTCCTGATAGAGAAATTTCTTGGCCTCATGTTCTTGCATTAATAAATAAAGCTGACAAGGAAATATCCTCTGATGAACTGAAGACAATTCTAAAAGCTTCTACTATTATGTCCAAGGGACTTCAACATGAAGTTAATAATCTGAAGGCATCTGTCACCAAGGATTCTGTCCGTCTAGGAACTGCTGTTTCCGCTGCTCAACATTCTCTGAAAGCAAAACTCTAATCTGTCTCCACTAAACAGGTTACATTGGAAGGTAAAGTGAATACTCTTTCTGCTTCTGTTAGTTCCATGCAGGGAATGCTACATACTATAGTTGAACTGCTTACTGTCAGAAGTGATGTCAGAAAGGGGGAGAAGGGTTCAGACAAATGCAAGGAGGATGTAATTCTCAAACCTAACAAGCCTGATGATGAAGATCAAGGGAGTAATAAGGATGAGAAGTAAACTCTGAAGCAGCAAACTCTGATTGCTCAAACTCTAACAACCTCATAAACTCTGATGACATCAAAGACTGAGATAAACTCTGATAAGCAAACTCTGATAGATGCTGATTTGGAATTGGCAAAAAGGCTTGAAGAAGAAGAGAAGCCTGAGAAGATTGAAGAACAAAATCTAAAAGATGCAGAACTGGCAAAGAAAATTTTTGAAGAAGAACATCCAGGAATGGATCCAGTTACTGTAGAAGCTGAATTGAAGAAGTCTGGTACTGACATTGCTCAAGTCCAGAAAAAGAAAAGATATATAAGAAAAGGTCCAATTCAGAAGAAGGTATCTATTCAACAGAAGAAGCCAAAAGCTAAGCCTATCCAAACCAAAAATGTTGAAATTCCTAAGCCAGTCAAACCAGTTGCTCAACCAAAACCAGTCTTAGAAATTCAAACAAGATCATCTTCTAGAATTCAACAAAAAGCTCCAGCTCACTTTCCTAATTTACGACTGAAGTGATAGGTGAGTCTGAAGACCAATGGCAATTACAATGGGAAGCAAGGCTGTAAGGCGGAGCGAATCCGGAAAAATGACTCAACCGAGCCGAGGCACTATTCACCGCTGGGGAAAAGCAAGCCATGCCTATGTTCAAGAATGATGGCGAGACAGCGGTCAATGCAAACACTCTGCCTGAAGGATTCTGTTGATTCTGCTGACCTCCACTGCATATTCGACCTTGTAAATTGCCGCTATAGGCTCAAAAGAAAGCTGGTTTTTCGCCCGCGCGTAAACTGCCACCAAAGGGGGATTCCCAGCATGTTCCATATGGGAAAGGAGCGTTGTTGTTTGCGAGGTCATCCGAAACAGCACATGCATAGGTCCCGGCTGAAAGAGCTAAAAGAAGATAGAGCTACTCTTGCCCGTTGGGTGCTGTGAGGAGTTTGCTCCATCTCCGCTATGGATCTTATATAGAGAAGGAGTGTGAAAGCCCATCTATGGGTGAGCCTTCGCTTTTTGGATTGTCTTCTGCCCAATGCGGTACCCTCTGCCACATTCTGAAATCTATAAGAAATGTCTGGAACAACTTTTCTTCCAGGTGGTTCAAGTTTTGATGATGAGGAAGAAGAACAACAACAATCGCTGATAAGGAAGAAAAAGTCTGATCTTCTGTGGACAAATACTCAAACACTGACTCTCAATGCCAGACTTGGAAAAGATAAATATGGTATTGATGATTCACATGTTAAGGTCTACAGGGGTGAAGCAAACATTTTCAGAGATCCTTATTCATTGAAAAACAAACCTGAAGAAGAGCTGTCTCAAGAACATTTGGACAGGCTAATATCTGTTAATATTGTGAAAGATATCTTTGATGGTGCTCAAGCTAAGGAGAAGCTCATTTATTTCTTGGAGGATGGAAGAGTTATGAAGATTGCTCAAGAAGATTTAATTCAGAAAGCATCTAAAGAACTTGAACATGTTTTGTTCCTCCTAAATGATGAAAATGAGGTGACTTCTAGATGGGTAAAAATTCTTGAAGGAGAAATAGCTGAAAAGAAGAAAAATGAAAGATTAATGATGATAAACTCTGAGGAGTATGATCTTGGATACTTACATGAAGATGGATCAAGAAGAGCAATGAGAAAGGGAGATGCAAAGATCAAAATGGTGTTAGGGATTCCTACACTAATCTTAAATCCTGATGGAATGAAGGCTTGTTGTATTGCTTTGGATGAAAGAATGGACAGATCATCTATCTATGCTTTGAGGGCTTCTATTTATCAGATTGATGATTCTTCTGACCAAATGAGGGAATTGAAAGAGAAGCTGGTTGTTTTGCTGAAAGCTGCTGAAGACAAATTTCTGAGTCAATTTCTGAAAGATGATTTTTCTTACAGAAGAGTCTAAGTTAAAAACGGTAAACAAACTCTGATGCATTTGTCTTGGATTTTTGACATCATAAGTGAAATTTATGTTTTACTTCTTAAAGCATAAATTGGGGGAGATTGTTAGGAAGCAAACACTGATGGCTGTCAGAGAATACAAGTCAGAGTTTACATTGCTGACGTCATCAGAGTTTATGAAGCTATCGGACAGAGTTTACTCTATCAGAGAATACTCAATCAGAGTTTACTCTAACAGAGAATGCTCAAATCAGTGAATGACAAACCAACAGAGATTAGCTTCAGAGTTTATCAGAAAAGGAAACAGACAAATCAGAGTCAGATTTGGATAGTAAGAAGGAATTCGAGTGCAAGTCTAAAATACCTTATTAAAGCTATTCTATTTCCATTCTGATTTGTAATTGTATTTGTAGCTGTGTCTATATAAACACAGAGACAGGTTATAATCAATATACGTTTTTTTTATGCATTATTATTGTAACCTAGCCGCTCTTAAGAACATTATTTCTTGAGAGAGTTTTGTATTCAAGGTCATTATTAATACAAAACAGTATTCCATTCTACATATTTGTGTTCATCTTCGATTAGTTGGTACTATTACATTCAACCCCCCTTCTGTAATAGATTGATTATCTGGGAAACATCTACAAATTTGTTGTACTAAAGGGAAATAATAAAAAATATTTTAATGATATTTAAAAGAATCTTATATTAAAAAGAACTTTAGAGAATCTTGTATTAGAATATTATATTAAAAATATTTTAGAGAATCCTGTATTAGAATATTATATTTTTAGAGAATCTTATTTTAGAATATTATATTAAAAATATTTTAGAGATATTTTAGAGAATGATATATATAAAAGTACTTACGAGAATCTTGTATTAGAATATTATATTAAAAATATTTTAGTGATATTTTAGAGAAACTTATATTAAAAAACACTTAAGAGAATCTTGTATTAGAATATTATATTAAAAATATTTTAGAGAATATTGTATTAGAAAATTATATTTTTAGATAATCTTGTTTTAAAATATTATATTAAAAATATTTTAGAGAATCTTATATACAAAAGCACTTAAGAGAATCTTGTATTAGAATATTATAATAAAAATATTTTAGAGATATTTTATATTAAAAATATTATATAGGTACTTTAGAATATTATATTAAGAATATTATATGAAAAATATTTTAGAGAATCTTATATTAAAAAACACTTAAGAGAATATTATATTAAAAATATTTTAGAAAATTTTGTATTTAATATAAAACACTTAAAACTACCTGATATTTAAAAAACTCTTAAGAGAATCTTGTATTAGAAAATAAAAACATTTTGAAAAATCTTATATTAAAAAATAAAGGGCTTTTTTCAGAAATACCCAAACATATAAACTTTTTTCAAAAATACGGTGCAACCTCATCTGCAACTGTTTTTCACCTGTGGCGCCAGCGCTGCAACCTCATCTGCAACTGTTTTTCACCTGTGGCGCCAGCGCTGCAACCTCATCTGCAACTCAAACCGTATTTTTGAAAATAAACCTTAAAAAGTTAGGTAGTTTTGTAAAATTCCCAAAAATAAAACACTTAAAAAGAATTTTATATTGAAAATACTTAAAAGAACTTATATTAGAAAATATAAATCACTTTGAAGATTTTGATATTAAAAAAATACAAAACACTTAAGAGACATTTTAAGAGACATTAACGAAAAATTAAAGAATCACACATCACATTAGACTCGCATATAGTTTTTCCTTTTTAGAAATTAATAATTATTGCTATATATTAAAAAACACATCGTGATGTTAAACAAATAATATTTTCACAAGGCACGAGCATCCATGTCCTCTATAAAAAAAGCTATTATATTTTTATTAACGATCACCTTACAGAATCTTAAATATTTTTGAAGGAAAGTTAAAATTATATCATGTACACACTTTTGAGAAGATTTAAAATTAATAAATAAATAAATAAAATAATATTACTTCATGATTGAAGAAATATAATTCAAATAAAATACCTTAAAAATATCATTTAAAATATGTCAACACTTAAAAGAATCTAAATTTTAAGAACATAAGAATGTAATTTGAAGGATTATTTATAAAATATAGTATAACTTAAAAAATCTTGTTTGAGAATCTATAAGTTATTTTTAGAAATATTTTTCTTTATTATCTTATTTGAGATTTTTTTAAATAAGTATTTCGCTAATTAGGCTAAACTATTTTATTATATAAAATAATATTAGTAAGATTCGTGTATGTGTTCATTTAAGTATTGATAAAGTTATACTAAGTATTTTACTCAAATTTCATAAGTATTTTTTAATAACTTTTAATATTTTGATTCTATTATGTCTCTGTTGGTAACAGTTAATGGATCACAAGTGAGATCACCAAGTGGTATAATTATTTATATTGAATATGTTACTGTAAACGTTGTTTAACACATTGAAGAATATATTATAATATTACTACTATGAACGAACAGAACACATAAATGATCTATGAAGAAAACACTGCCACGAATAATACATTGAAAATTATTTAATTGATCTTTACACATTAGTGAACTACTGATAAAAAGTTAATTATAAAAAAAACTAGAAAAACACTTAATACGTAATTTTTTTATTTCCATTTATGTTCAACCACATCAAGTAATGTTAATAGTTATGTCGAATAATGGTTAGAACAAGTTGAAGAATAAATGTGATTAATTAGAGATATATTAATAGAACAAGCCAAAAGGCAGAGTACATGACAAATCATAAGAATGAATACATGACCAAAAGCAAGCACATGAATTTTACTACATTATCATACTACAATGCTCTGCCCATCCAAAATAGAGACTAATATCTTAATAACTAGAAACCTTTATAATTAAAATAGACTACTTCAAAGATCACTTTAACAACATATTTTTGGGTATCACGATAATATGACAAATCCTCATGTAAAGCTATTGTTACCACCTCCATGACATCTTGATGATCTGGTTGAATAGAAGGATGATCTTCCTTAACAGGCTCGAAAGAATTCAGTTTAAGAGCCTTTTTTTTTGGCAGAGCGATTGACCATTTGGAGTAGTTCATTCAGGCTAACATTCATTGCATTTTCTAAGACTTCAACGGCTGTAATCACATCTAAAATCACTGCGATTGAACAAGGAACCAATGTTCAGGATATTAATGGCCTCAAGACCCATGATGTCATTCATATCAAATTAGTATCGGATCATAGATCAATTTCTCTTTTCCTTTGTATACAAAAGGAGCCATACCTTGATTTACATACCGATGAGCCATACCTTCATACAAATGTGTACATAGACCTTTCAAATGCAAACTTTCCTCTGTTCATTCCTTTTAACCAACCACCCAAATTGCACAAGAATCAAACCGTGCATCCAATCATAATAAAATTTTATATACCTCAACCCCATATATCAAAATTGATTTTTAAACAAAACACACATTAAGAATATAAAAATGAAGGACAGTGGGGGAGTTACTTGTAGAGATTGAGTTTAGTGATCTGATAAGAGACACCAGACTAATGAGTTTTAGCCAGATAAAAACTAACACCCTTATTGGGCAAAAACCGAACCATCTCAAACAAGTTCTTTTTGTTCTTCTACTTCTTTGCCATTGAAACTTTCTAGGGTAAAATGTACTCATCTTTATTATAAAATAAAGTGATACTCTCAATAACCGACTTCCTGATTTCTCCATAGTTGCTGTTACATAATCGCCATTTTAAACGTTTCTTTTCGGTACATTTTGGCTCGCTGTCATATCCATATCAGTCCTATAAGAACACTTAATATAATCGTGTTAATGAGATTCGCGTTAGTGTTTGCCACCATAACATGAAAATAACACTTAATACAAAACATGCATAAAGTTCATGTGAGTGTTCCTCAAATGATTCAATATTAATATTGTTTAATCTACATACATAATACACAACTAAGAACAAAATAAACCTTGAAATCTCCTCTTCCGTTTGCAAATGCACGTAGAATAAAACCAGAATTGGGTAGGTAGAGATACAATAGAACAAGACGTAGACTCGTACGTATGATTATAGTTGTAATAATTAGTGAATATATTGTTTTCAGTTTTAAAATAGCTGTAATAGTTAGTGAATAGATCAGTTTTAAAAAAGATTTAAAAATCCCTTAATGATTATAGTTGTAATAATTAGTGAATATATTGTTTCCATATGATTAAAAAAATACAGTATATGAAGAATCTGTATATTAAATATTTGTCCTTTGATCTTCTTTATAATTACTATTATGTCATTATTGTATGTATAGTTGGATTTATTTAAATTATTAATAATGAATGGTGTAGATGTAGTGTCTCTTGGGTCTCTTGATAAACTGGGTCTTCCTATAACTCTATCATGTATATATATCTATATCTATATCTATATCTATATCTATATCTATATCTATATCTATATCTATATATATATATAGATATAGATATAAATATAGATATTGATTGATGATTTGTAATAAGTCTTTTTTTCCGGATCTTTTCTTCGGTCTTGGTAGTATTTTTTAATTCATTCATTTCATTTTCTACGAACCAAACGTAACATAAGTTTGTAGTGGAATTAAAATTCCAGAAATCGAAATCTCAAAATAAAATAATTATATATATATATATATATATAGATATAGATATAGATATAGATATTGATTGATGATTTGTAATAAGTCTTTTTTTCCGGATCTTTTCTTCGGTCTTGGTAGTATTTTTTAATTCATTCATTTCATTTTCTACTAACCAAACGTAACATAAGTTTGTAGTGGAATTAAAATTCCAGAAATCGAAATCTCAAAATAAAATAATTATATATATATATATATATATAGATATAGATATAGATATAGATATAGATATAGATATAAATATAGATATTGATTGATGATTTGTAATAAGTCTTTTTTTCCGAATCTTTTCTTCGGTCTTGGTAGTATTTTTTAATTCATTCATTACATTTTCTACAAACCAAACGTAACATAAGTTTGTAGTGGAATTAAAATTCCAGAAATCGAAATCTCAAAATAAAATAATTATAGATTTTTAACAGGTTGAATTTTTTTTCAATCATTGTTGAAGAGAGCTAATTTTGTACCCTAGATTTATTCCACTGATATAGAATATAGAGCAGAAAGATTATTGTAATATAATCATTCATGTATATGATAAAGAGTAATATTAGATACTTCAAAATTATTTTTAAAATATTTTATTAACAGTATTGACGAATGCAAAGTTTTAATTGGTAGGATTTAAAAAAGAGTTCATTCCATTTATTATTTTGTAATCAATTAAAAAAAATTATTCTATCATGTCAGTACTGTCACATTATTTAATAAAAATAAATTTAGAATCTCTGACTTATTCATCACGAATTTGTAGGCCGTGATCCCTGCAAAGTACAATTATGCAAGTAATTTATTCACCTCATTTATCCTCATTCGCTTTCGTTATTCATTAGATTTTGAAAAACTACCTAGTTTAGAGATCATATGAGTATTTGATTGAAGATTAGCGGTAACCTTATCCAATAAATCAATGAACTTATCCATAATGTCAACTAGCATATCAAAATCAATATATACCTACCTATGTGTCCGTTTCGCTTGCGTCAATTAAAATTATCTTTATTATTTATAAGTTAAAATAATATTTGACTTATACATTATTATTAATTATTAAAATTACTGGCAATATATACCTTACATTGTATAAAAATTAATAAAATTACAAAAAGCTACCTTTATATAATTTAGAATTCAATTATAAAAATCAAAACAAATAATTTTATTAATTTTAAACTCATTTTCATTATTGTATGAGTTAACCAAATAACCCTTAATTGATAACGGAATGGCCATCGAGTCATTTTATGGTTGAAGATCAGTGCTATTCCGTCTCCCATTTCCGAATCTTATAAGCTGATTCCCGAACCTGATTTTCGAATGAAAATTATTTTACACCCCCATCTCGAACTAAAAATAGGGATTCTGGCGGAAATTTGTGGATTTTTTCTTACATTTTCTAATAAAAATTTATTTGATAAACTATAAACTATAATGTTTATTTTTAATTTTAATTAGCATTTATTTATAATATAAATAGAATTTAATATTATAATTTCACATTGTTAATTAATAAAATAGATTAAAAATTTAAAGATAATATACATGTAAATTATGTTTATCTTTTAATATTTTATTTAATTTACATATAAATATATATTATTTTGTTAAATATGAGAATTATGAAGAAAAAAAAATACTAATCTCTATCCCCTCCTACTCCCCAAAATTTTAATAAAATATTTCGATACCTAAAAAGATCCTTTAATAACTGATCAATTCAACATGAAGATCGGATCAGAATCGATCAAACTCCCAGCTCCCTAATTGATATTGAAGATTGTTAAGTTAATTATATATTGCGAAGTGACAATATATAAAATTAATCAAGCTGTGAGGTGACAAATTATAAAAGTACAAACATGTACTCCCTCCGTCCCAATTTATCTGTTCTATTTGATTTTTTTGTGGTCAAATTAATGCAATTTTGACTGAAAATTTCATATATTATATTATTAAGAAAAATTATAAAAAATTATATTGTTAGAAAGTATATGTAATTTACTTTAAAATGTAATTTTCAGTTTTTTAAAATTATAAATTAATAATTTTTAATTACCAATTAAAGTTTGGTTAATTTAACCATAAAAAGTCAAACATAAGAAGTAAATTGGAACTGAAGGAGTATTATGGGGGTGTTTGGGGGAATTTTTTTTCAGAATAAGTCAACTTATTTTAAGACAAAGTTAGAGATTCCTAACTTTTTTCTGAAAAAAGTTAACTTTTTTTTGCAACTTATAGAATCTCAAATATATATTAAATACTTGTATAAAAAACATTTATCAAAATATGAAATTTTTACCCGAAAATAAGTCCAAAAAGACTTATTTTAAGGCAGGCCAAACTGGCCATATATATGCTTTAAGTTAATATCATAAATTCATAATATCAGTCAGTGCAAATGGATACAAGCTGACATCCTTGGATCGTTTTATTCGAACTAATACATCAGTATTTTTTTATGGCAAGCATCTTTTATCGACGATAATCTTATGATTACTTAATTGTATTATTGTGACTAAATATAGTTAGTTAGTTACTCTGTCCTTTCTGGTTGAATCAAAAGAGTTGACCCCAACTTTAGATTTTCGAGAGACTGCTTCTCAGGGTTCGTGATATAAATAAAATTTCAATTATTGACATATTTGATCGATACTTTACGTGATGAAAAATAGGAACGATTAAAAAATGTGAAAAAATAATAATGTTTCACCCAACTCACCCTCGTGCTAAAAGAGTTGCTTATAATTCGAGATGCAAAAGGTAAAATTAAAATCTGCCTTGTGATTATTTAAGAAAAACTAGGTGAAATTCACATCACCTTAACTGACTGTTATAGGGATGTACGAAATATATTTGTCCATTATAAATGTATGGTAATACTCACTCCATCTTAAAATAAGTGTCTCTTTCGATTTTTGTATGGTCAAATTGACCCAATTTTAATTATAAATTAAAAATTATTTTTTTATACTTTTGAAAAACAAAAAAATACATTTTAAATTTTATTAAATATATTTTTTAATGATATAATTTTTAATCTTTTTCTAAAAGCATGACAATTACGAGTATTTTGAAATGGAGAGAATATATATTATTCGAGGATACTTTGTTCCATAGTTGTATACAAAATAATACATGAAAAGAATCATATATATATATATATATATTACAAGTAACATTATTAAACATATATTTATAATCATATACGATTGGATATTACATGTATCGTAGTTTGCTATGCATATCTCAATTTAAAGAGACCTTTTTTTAATAAAAATAAAACCAATTGAAAATCATCATCTAAACCCATAGGGATCCAATCTAAAAAAATTGATAACTCTAATTTTTAACTAATTTGTTGATAGCCAAAGTAAAGAAAAAACAGTCACTATGGTAATAAAAAGGTTGAATTTATTATTACAATATATTTTATTGCGTTTATCATTCGCAATCAAGTGATAATTTTTTTCCTGAATACATTACATTTATTTACCACTCGTGTACATTATTCTAAAAATCACCGGATTAATTCCTTTTCGGTAACTTATCAAACTGATTATTCATTCAATTATTTCAATTAATTCCCGATTTTTTCGATTAATTCATGTTCCTTGCGTTCACCAATTAAGTCCAATTTGCGGTTTTCGTGTAGAGTAATGATAAATTTTTAAAGTGTGGCAATAATGTTTTGGCAGACATGTCCATGAACCAAGATTTTTATACATCGACGTCTATTTCTTGGATGCAAATTCTTGATCTCCGTTCAAAGTTTCATGCACACCACAAGTAGAAAAGACAACAAGAATGACCTGTTAACACAAAGCCTTAGGTGTTGCATGTATTTTTGTGATTGATTTTACCAAGAACAAGACTACTACTAGTACTACTAAAAAACACTTTAAATGTTCCTAGACTTTATTGCATCTACCTTCATAATCTTGAAATACAGAGCCAAATGGCAATTTTATTTGAATCTTTCGAACACTTGTCCTGGTTCAAAGAACCTGGACTAATTTTGGGTTGTTAATTACCCATCTCCTATTTTTTCTCTATTTTTTCATATATATTTCGATATCACAAACTCATAAAAATCTAGTCTCCGTAATTATCTCAACCTCTATTTTTATTCGATATATAGAGTCTACATTTTTTGAATTTTATTCATACTTTTCTGGATATATCTGTGCAGAAAAGTTCTCACGTATACATAAAAGTATATGTGTGAATATTTACATAGATAGAGTGCTAGTATATTTTATATTTGTGTTGTTTTTACGAAAGATTTTAACTTTTTGTACTTTTTTCCAGTTGTTGTAATTAAAAGGTGGAGGATTGTGAATGTGGCAGTCTGGGTGTCATTCATAACAGAGCTTGCAATGAACAAAAAAGATGGAGAAACAATGGTGAGTTATAAGAGTACTTGGAAGATTTCTTTTATTATTTATTATTATTATTATTCGATGGTTATAATGAAAAGTCAGCATAGTGGGTTCATAAAGTAGGATTCTGTTTGTGTTTTTCTTTATTCGTGATCATCATTTTAGGCAGACCCTGACAAAATTACATTTTTTTAAATTTTTTTACTTTTTCTGTTGAGTTATTTGGGATTTTACCTGCTTTGAACATGATTTTGCACTGTTTGATACGTATAGTTTTAGTTGCCCCCAGATGTTTGAATTTCAAGAACCCTAAGCAGGGGCTCGGGCTCCTATGGATAATTTAATGTATAGTACTTTATCGGAACATCTTTCGAGTGAGATATGCTGATTATGTTTGATTTAGTTTACCTAGAATGCTATGAGTAATTATCGATGAGTGGAAGTTTGTTAGTGATATTATTACTATGTGCACAATTTTCTTATATAGGTTAATATATTGGAGATCAAAATTATACTTTCAAATGTTGGGGATGAATCAGTGTTAAGAAACGCCTCACAAGTTGCAACCATTAGCATATGATCATGATCCGCACATATAGATTTGATGAATTATATTTGGTTTGTGGTTCATATTAATAAAGAATCATTGCAATTTTAATGGTTCTGCATGGTGAACATAATTTGTATTTGTTCTTCCTCCCCATTCAGTGCAGTTCCTGAAAACTTATGAAACAGTGTTTATTAGTGTAGAGTCTAGAGCTACATGATAGTATGGAACAAAACCTAGATACATTTAGTCAACTTATGGGTTCCTAAGCCAGTAAGGCATCACTACTACTGTATTGTTTATAGCTGAGATGAGATGAACTCCCTTATTATATTACCATCTGCTGCAATTATTGATTATTGAAAATTACAGTCGTCGCACGCATAATCTCTTATCCAAGCTTCTCCTGCTTGCCTTATGAATGTGGTATGCATTGGATCTAGCCTCTAGGTTCATTTGACTTTCTCTCAGTGATGTGGCTTTCTGCTTATTTTTATTAGGTTGACTTTTAAGATCTCTAGTAACCTTATATAAGTAAGAGCTTTTCTGTGTTCCTTTTCATATCCACAGTCTACGTTTGAGTTTTGTGTAGTTTGCCTATACTGTGGTAAGTTTGTCAATATGAGCACTTTTTGAGCCCTTTATGAATCTTGCTAACTAATGAGAAATCACTATACATATCTTTGTAAGCTGGTTACGATTGAGTGGGACTTACTATATATATTTGTCCTGTTATAATTCCGTGCAGAGGTTAACTTTTTTTTTCTTTGTGAAGTTCTGTTCCAATGAGTAATCGTATTAGTCACGACATGGGAACAGACAACACAGAGAATCCAAGTTTGCATGCATTACCTCATGGTCCAGAGGATTCACCATATATTCACAAGGTGGGGGTGCCTCCAAAGCCAAGACTGTTGAAGGAAATTACAGATACTTTGAAAGAAACATTCTTGCCAGATGATCCGTTGCGGCCATTCAAGAAACAACCACAAAAGAGGAAGTTAGTCCTAGGCCTTCAAACTGTATTCCCTATACTTGATTGGGGAAGAGATTACAATATTTCCAAGTTTAAAGGTGATCTTATTGCTGGGCTTACAATTGCAAGTCTTTGTATTCCTCAGGTAAAATAACTAGGCATAATGATTTTGAACTTGTTCTTGGTTAGACTCTTCGTTAACAAAAATTTGAATTTCTATCTATACAGGATATTGGCTACTCAAAACTTGCACATTTAGATCCGCAATATGGGTTATGTATGTTTTTTCTGTTATCATCAAATTATTTGTCTTTCTGAAAAAATTTCATCATACTCATGTATATGGTTATGCTATATCACAGATAGTAGCTTCATTCCACCTCTTATATATGCCTTCATGGGTAGTTCAAGAGACATTGCCATTGGACCTGTGGCAGTGGTCTCTCTGTTGCTGGGCACTTTGCTACAAGACGAGCTTGATCCTCGTAAAAACAAACTTGAATATGAACGCCTTGCATTTACTGCGACATTCTTTGCTGGTGTCACTCAAGCCGCACTTGGTTTTTTCAGGTATAAGAAAATCTAATAATCAGAAACAATGTAAAAAAAGCACTAGATCCCCCACCTTCACATTCGTATAATACATGCAAACATTTTCCTTCCCATTATATGTGGATTTCTCTTCTCTTCTAGATTGGGTTTCTTGATAGACTTCCTATCGCATGCTGCTGTTGTGGGGTTTATGGCTGGAGCTGCCATCACCATTGCCCTTCAACAACTTAAAGGTTTGCTTGGAATAAAGAAATTTACAACAAAGACTGATATTGTATCTGTTATGAAATCAGTGTTTGCTGCAGTACATCACGGGGTAAGTGCTTTGTCTATTACCTCCTGTATTTACTCTTAATACATATTTTGCTCTATCTTATTATATGCTTTGTTTTATACATAGTGGAACTGGCAGACTGTACTCATTGGAGTAACCTTCTTACTCTTCCTTTTGTTTGCCAAGTATATTGTAAGTCTTTTTTCCTCAAATAATTTGATATTATTCATCTCAATCCATGCCCATTCTTTTCTTTTCTTATCTATATTACTGTTTCAGGGCAAAAAGAACAAAAAGCTATTTTGGGTGCCTGCAATTGCTCCACTGATTTCTGTCATCATCTCGACCTTCTTTGTGTATATCACCCATGCCGAAAAGGATGGTGTTCAGATAGTATGTAATTTTCATTTGTGATCTACTTTTTCCAATGGTATATTAAGTAACACATGCGTGCACAGACACATACATAAACTAATATTTCTTTCCTCTTGAAGGTAAGGCACATCAAGAAAGGAGTTAACCCGTCATCTGTAGATCAGATATTTTTTACTGGGGACTATCTTGTCAAAGGTTTTAAGATTGGCGTTGTCGCAGGCATGGTAGCTCTAACAGTATGTAAAAATATTCCCACCTCAATCATTATCTCATTCAATTCACTGCAGAAGACAATAATAGAATTATTAACTCAGTTTTCTGGATTATAGGAAGCCGTTGCAATTGGAAGAACATTTGCAGCTATGAAAGACTATCAGATAGATGGAAACAAAGAAATGGTAGCACTAGGAACAATGAATATTGTTGGCTCAATGACATCATGTTATATCGCTACAGGTGGGTTTTAGCAAATTTCAATGCCATACAATATGCTACCATAGAACTCTTCTTTACATTTCTGATTTCACAATTCTTTAAAGTAAAAAAATATTCCAAAGATACCAAAATTTTGTAAAAAGGCATCAAAAAGCATAGATCTGAAGGTCATCAAGTGCTTTCTCATATCTATACTATATTATTAAAATCGAAAGATTAAAAGTTTGGTAGTCAGTGGTCATTGGTCGGTATTTGAGCCGAATAGTTATTATTGGGCGTAATTTTTAAACACTAATCTCCTAACTAAAATACATCTTACAATTATCTCCTAAATGAAACACATCTCTAAACAAAACATACAAACATTATCCTATTAAAATACAAATAAAGTATATGAAAAATTATATAAAATATATACATATAACATTAAATAAAATTTAAATTATTATTATAAAAATAAAAATATATTCAAATTATATAAAAAAAATATTAAAATAATTTGATCCAGGATATGAGCTAGATTATAATTGCTTCTATAATTCTTGCAGGTTCCTTCTCTCGCTCAGCAGTAAACTACATGGCAGGCTGTTGTTCAGCAGTGTCTAACATAGTGATGTCGGCTGTTGTACTACTAACCCTGGTAGTAATAACACCATTGTTTTACTACACTCCGAACGCCATACTTGCCTCCATCATTATATCTGCTGTTCTAGGACTTGTAGACTTGGATGCTGTAATTCTTATATGGAAGATAGATAAGTTTGATTTTGTTGCTTGCATGGGTGCATTCTTTGGCGTTGTTTTTGTTTCAGTTGAAATTGGTCTCTTGATTGCCGTAAGTAAATTGAAATTATATTTTTACCAGGTTTTTACAAGAAGAATAAATAAATAAATCTAGTATAGAGATTTCTAATGCCATCATTCTTTATCACAGGTATCTATTTCCTTTGCCAAAATTCTCCTACAAGTGACTAGGCCACGGACAGCAGCTCTTGGTAGAATCCCGAGGACTAGTGTTTACAGGAACATGCTGCAATATCCAGAGGCAACAAGAGTTCCCGGTGTTCTAATAATCAGAGTAGATTCTGCAATCTACTTCTCCAATTCCAACTATATTAAGGAGAGGTATAGCTTCATTGTATGCTTTTTCCAAACTCAGGCATGGTATTTATCTGTGTATTTCAAGTATTAATACCAGTACTTAATATTTTGCAGGATATTAAGATGGATACTGGATGAGGAAGAAATGCTAGCTGAACATAAACAGCCTGAAATCAAAAGTTTAGTACTTGACATGTCACGTAAGCAATTTTTACTCTACTGATTGTTTCTGCTTATGCTTAAATGATGATACTTAGAAAAATGCTTACACAATGATAGTTTGAAAAGGGCAACTTTTGTAAACTTTAAGCATTATGATTTTATCCCCTTTATATCTATTGCAGCTGTTACAGACATAGATACTAGTGGTATTCACGCCTTAGAAGAACTGTATAAAAGTCTCCAAAAAAAGTGTATCCAGGCAAGCAAATACTTACCAATTTTATCTGAGTTATATTCCATACTTAATGCAAGTGCACAAGTCCTTACAACATTTCATACTATAGCTTATTTCCTGAATGTCTATATAAACAGCTCAATCTAGCAAATCCTGGGCAAGTTGTACTTGACAAATTACATGCATCTGAATTTGCAAACTTGGTTGGAGAGGACAAAATCTTTCTGAGAGTTGCGGACGCAATTGTTATGTGTGCTCCCAAATTCGAACAAGTTTAATTTCATGTATCCTCTGTATCATATACTGTCATATGCTGTAAGTATAAGATCATCAATTGATCATAACGTTTGCACCGTTGCTTAATACATAATCCGATCTATTCTCATCAGAGATGTGCCTTTGAGTTGGTCCTACATCATGTTACCTTTGCAAGTGCATATTATGATTTGATAAGGTGGATGGGAAGATACTAAAATTAGAAGTCATTTCCATTCAATATCAAAGAAAAATTGACAAGACATGGCAACTTCTACACTTTTCACTCCTTTCTTCTGAGGATAAAGCACAACCCTCTAGTTGTGTCCGAAGAACTAGCATTGTGCAAATGATAGATGCAGGCAGCTTTCATACCTCCAGGGGATGGTGCAGTGTAGATCCTCAGCTGACATTGTTGTATCCCTATTAAGTACACAAACACTCAAGCAGTCGGAGTCGGGGCAATATTATTTCAAAACATTTATTAAAATAGAGTCACTTATCAAGTCATCTTAATAGCGTAACTGGACAGATTAACAGTAAAAGATAGATTCCGAAATTTGCTACATTTTTTTTTGAATAAGTAGGCTTATTAAAAAAAATAAAATATTTAAACCAGTATGTTGTTGCTCGTTACTGTCACACATGATAGAGAAAAGGAAATGAAAATCTTCAATTGATTGGCTGTGTAGCAATAAGCACTGGGATGGTAACAAGTAGTGTTGAACATGTATATTACAAAAGTAACTTGCAATCAGGAAACATATTCTGCATGTTACAAACTTAATTACAACCATCCTAAGCAAAGTCGATACTTTTCAATGTTTACATACAACAATCCAACAATTGCAAATAAATACTCGAAAAACAAAACCGACTAAATCTAGGATCTAGGAAACTATTTGCAAGTACTTCTTTTGCAAAGCATGAAGAGCAGAATCACGTTCTTTCTATTCATGATAATTCTTGTTCCAAAATCGACCGCAAATAAGTGTGTTTTAGGTACAATCATTTGGCAAGCAATTTTTAGCTTCCAATTCCAGAAAATGTGTATTTGCTTCATCTAGTAGCCCCTCCTCACAAAATGCTTGGATCATCATAGTGTATGTCTAGGCATCAAACTGCGAACCTTTTGAAGGCAGGCTGACAAAATATATATATCAGGGATTAACTCACTACATTCCGTCCTGTGAAACAAGGAAAGTACTTCAACAACACACCGTTCTTGCACAGACCATGCAACAAGATACTGCATGTCACTTTATCTAGATGTAGACCTTGGTTTAATATCTTCTCCTTGCAAAATTTCCGCCTACCTGTATGAAAAAATCCT
This sequence comes from Oenanthe sinensis, assembly GCA_028671895.1. Taxonomy (NCBI): domain Eukaryota; kingdom Viridiplantae; phylum Streptophyta; class Magnoliopsida; order Apiales; family Apiaceae; genus Oenanthe; species Oenanthe sinensis. Next base: position 7,146,656 of record CM053808.1, read on the forward strand.
AGCAATATGGTACTGCAAGTCTCAAACAGTTGGTATCAAACCTTCACAGGGCATTTGTTGAAAGAGATCTACTGCTGTATCCAGTTCCAGCTTCTTACAATAACCATTAATCAGGATAGTATAGCTGTGAGTGTCAGGCAATACCCCCTTACTCGTCAAGGTTTCGAGCACTGCCAAAGCTTCATTGAGTTCTCCCTGCAAGTAGTATCCATCATGATTGCACTATACAGGATACAGGATAGTGGCCTCTTTGAATCATAAATTCTATCACATCTTGGGCATCTTTAATCTTTCCTTCTTTGCCATATGCATCAACCAATATATTGAAAGTGCGCACATTTGGAGAAATATTTCAATAACCATCTCTCATAGCAATCAAATGATATCCTGCCATCGATTGAAGTCGCAAAAACCTTGGATTAATGATCATGGTGGTATCCCTTTCTTAGGCATTTTGTGCAGAAGACCTAATCTATGCTTACATAAAAAATCAATGATCATGGTGTAGGTAAGTTGAATCTCGTTGATTCTGATGAGCTCCTTGAATAAAAGCTCAGCCTCCTGGGGTTTATGTTGGGAATAAGGCCCCTAATGAGAGTGGTATAGGTATCAACATCAGGGACAAAACTGTGCTTGTTAATCCCAGCCAATAAAGAAAAGGCACAGTTGACATGATTTAAGTGATAACAACAGTTAATGACAGTAGTAACAGTAAATATATCAAGGGGGCTGCTTATACACACATATTTTAGAGACGGAGATCGCTATGGAGGATCGTTTCATTGTTTCGTTAGAAGCATTTTATCAAATAGGACGCATACAACGGTCATTGCAATTGAAGAACATAAATATACATCTTAAATAGAAAAATTCCAAAATTGATCAAGCTTATGAACCAAATTTTAGAAAAAAAACAGCATGGAACACATTTAAATCTAACCCACTATTCATCTATAGCAAAAACTTCCTATACAAAGAATGAGCAGTAACGAATTTAAGACACCCAGTATCATAAAGATGCTAACACATTTGTTGACAAGTCACAGCCAAGCAAGTTGCTTGCCAAAGATAACAGGTTCTGTCTCATTGGGATGATAGTTCCAGAATACATGTGAACTATATCAGGTCTTTCAGTTATCTCACGTAATAAAGACATTAAGACAAATCGGCATTCTATAAACAAAATGTGGATGCAAATACAGCACAGGCCCTCCATTCTAAAATTTAAACTCAACAAAGTTGTATCAAACCAATCCCCAACCATTTGTGATCTCAGTACACAGGAATAATATACTACTCATTCAGAGAAAAATTGCAAATTTTACAAGACATTTGACAGGATTAATGCCTGCAAACTGGGTTGCAAACCCTTGAAAAATATTGGCACATTGAAAAGGTTGTGTACCTTAGCAATCTCTAACTTTGTTATACCTATGGCAAGAACTTCTTACGCAAAGCAAGAAGAGCAGGAGCCTGTTTTTGAGATTCAAGCAAGTCCAGTATCACGGAGGCGGTCGATGCATCTGCTGAGAAGCCGTGAGCACACATCCTGCTTCATTGTACTTATTATTGTAAAAAAAAACCATGGATAAGTGTGTTATAGGTAACATCATTTGGCAAGCAGCCATTAGCTTCCATTTTCACAAATAGTTCATTCGCTATGTCCAGGGTACCTTCGGGTACCATATTGCTGATGTCCAGGTAGGGTGTGTTTTTACATAATTTCAAGTTGGTGTTTTTAAATTTATGAAAAAGGAATAAAATAGAAGACTGGACGGGATAAGCAATCACACACAGAGAAATGCCAGTCCCCAGCATGTCGACACGTGAGAGCATGCATATAGTTTATAACAATTTCATTCATCCAGAAACCAGATCTGTGAATTTAATAATGCAACAATAAGCATTTGTATGACATCTTCGCAACTTGAAATTATCTACAAATAATATAATAATACGTGTAATGTTATAGAGTTATTTGACGCGGGCCATGCGGCAAGTAACTAATAAAGCTTCAGTCCAAATAAACAAGGGAACAACATAGAGGCTAGTCACGGCAATTCTGATTGTTGTGAAAGAAGCATCAATTTCTATCAAAATTATTAGATCTCCTTTGACATGTTGAGTTTATAAGAGGAGTCAAACATATAATTCAGTGTGCATTATATACAACCTTTTGTTATATAAGATACAGACGTAAATGTCCATGTTATTTTTATATTACAAACTTATCAGCAGTAATAGTTGTACTCCATCAGGAATTCACATCCAACATTTGAAACAGAAAAATAGTAACTATGGCAAGAATCTCTTACGCAAAGCAAGATAATCATGTTACTTTTCATTTGATTCAAGCAAGTCCAGTAACAGGGAGGTAGTAGAAGCCTCTTCTGAGAAGCCACAAGCACACATCACATCTATGATTACACCTGCTTTATAATACCTTTTATTGTGAAACAACCACAAATAAGTGTCTATAGATAGCATGATTCAGCAAGCAACCAGTAGCTTCCATTTTGGCAAAGAGCTCGTTGGCTTCATCATATAAACCTTCAGAACACAATCCTCGGATCATCATTGTGTATGTCCTGACATCAGGTGGCAAACGTTTTGAAGGAAGGTTGTCAAAAAAACTTTTTACCTTTTCAAGATGTCCACTCTTTCGTATTCCATCAAATATTGTACATGCAGGTAATAACTCACATTTTATTAATGATATTAATTTAAAATTTAAAATTTGAGGAATAAAGTTATATAATAATTTGTTTTTATTTTTATAAATTATCAATATGCTACATAATTTAGAAATATTTATATCACTTGAGAAGTGAGAATTCATGGAGATATTGTGTATGTGTGTATAATAGAAAATATGTGTGTTTCATGATATCAATAATTACGAATCACCAAAGAGTAGAAATATTTGTAAGATTTAATTATACGCTTAAATACGAGAAAAAATATGTAAAAGTTAATCATAACATAGAGGGAATTGATAGTAGTAAGTGATTTAAAGTGGAGTTGTCTAGTGATACACACGCATCTTTGGAGGACACGTGACTTTAGGGTGATAATTAAATCAGGTGACTAATCACAAGAGATAATAAAACCCTCCAGGTTCAAACCATGGGATTTACAGAGAAAGCAGGGGAGGGCAGAGGGAAAAAATTTGGGCTGGGAAGAGAAGAAACACACACATACATACAAATCAATGTTTTTTTGTGTCAAAAACCTGTTTCAAAAGTCCTGGACATAATGTGAAATCCTGCAGTCCTGTGTTTTCTTATTCCTGGAATTATTTTGAGATTGATGTGTGGATGACGAGATCAATTAAATTTAATAGCTTTAACAGCCCTCTTCACTGTCATGCCTTGAGACTTGTTTCAATGCAGTGTGGAACTACATAAAAGTTCAGATTTGCTTTAATTAAATTACTAGTGCTACCAGTTTCTACGACCTACTTTCAATCGGAAGTTGATAGGATTCAGTGGCTAGATATGTTAAGATAATAAGGTTTTTGAAGATAATTAAACTTGTCTTTCCAGGTACTAGTCTCGCAATCTTGTAGTTATGTTCAGGAGTAGATTCTAATTGGTGGTGTATTAGTACAGCTTAATATATTTTGAGAAACAGAGAAGCGGTGATATTTTTATAAATTATTAGTATAAGCTTTGTTATATATGGTCTTTAGATATATATGCTAGTTTGAGACATTGATAAGGAGTATGTTCGGGGTTATAATTCATAAAAATAGAAAAAGCTTCAAAAAAGAAGACTTCATTAAATACCGTAACAATACAGGCAAGTTATATCAGGAATCAACCCACTGCATTCCATAGTGTAGAGAAAGGACAACACTTCAACAACATAATTGTTCTGGTAAAGACCATGCAACAGGATACTGCATGCAACATTATCTAGATTAAATCCAAGCTAATATCTTACTATGAAAAAAAGACTACTATACTGCAGCATTAGCCAAGTCAGGTCTAACCGATTCTTGATAGAACTGGCTACTTTATACTTTACAAATCTGCGAAATTTGACAGGATAGTAGTAAATCCTGGCACAGTGCATGCCGGCATCATGATTCCTACATCCTGCAAATTAGGTTGCAAACCCTTAAAAAATGTTGGCCAATTGAAAATATTATGTTCCTTAGCAATCTCTTACTTGGTTATACCTACGGCATCTCACGCAAAGCAAGAAGAGCAGGATCCTGTTCTTGTGACTGAAGTAAGTCCAGTAACACAGAGGCGGTAGATGCATCTGCTGAGAAATCGCGAGCACGCATCTGATCTATGAGTACACCTGCTTTGCTGAACTTGTTATTGTGAAAACTGCCACGAATAAGTGTGTTGCAAGTGACATGATTAGACCTTGGATTAATGAGGTATACGTTATAACATTTGGGAGGTATGCCTTTCTTCAAACTCTGCTCTGCTCTGCTCACAGCTGCGAAAATTGTTTATTTATTTTTTCAATCTCTTGATTAAATTTATTTATTTTATATCGTTAACTAATCAATTCGATTACAATACGCGATAACTCTATGTCAGTGTGATTCCAAATTCACATAACGAATAACAATCGTTTACATCAAGTAAGATTCTTCTCTTACTTTATTCTATTTTATTTTTAATTAATAAATAATTTATTTCCCTCATTTTTTCAATATTATTTTCCCCCATTTCTTCATTTATCATTCTTTTTAATATCATTATGATAATAAAAAGTAAATATGAAGAGTGTTTTTCGAGTTAATCCTAAAAATCAATATGCAATGAGATAGGGCTGAAAAGAATTCATAATTCCCACATATATCATATATAGATCCCGTTTAGTTAAATTTATCTTTTTAAAAATAAATACTTATTTTCAAAAAAAAAATGTTCTTTTTCTAAAAATAAGTACTTATTCTCCAAAATAAGTTTAGTTATTCTTAATTTATTTTTTAGAAATAAATACTTATTTTTAGAAAAAATTACATAAATAAATATATATATTTTTTCCAGAAACAAAGATTTACTTTTGAGAAATAAATTTAACAAAATACTAACTTAATGCCCGAAATCAGCCCGTTTCCCAAACGGGGTTAATGTATACCCCGATCCCTGCCGCAAACGGTAACGAGAATCTCCGTAAGAAATCTAGGAATTCTTCTTGTTTCTTTAAACTTATATTTCAAACTACATATTTTAATAAAAATGATTTCAAATTTAATCATATGTAATATATTTTTAAAATTCTATGCCATATTTTAAGTGTTAATTTTAATTAATATTAATTTATAATAATATAAATAAAGGATAAAAATAAAATTATTATATTTAAAAAATTAATTTAATAAAATGAATTCAAAATTTAAAAGTACAATAATATATATATATATATATTTAATATTTAATATATACATATAAATATATATTACTTTTATTAAATATAAATATCATGGACGGAGGGAAGACATCTATCCCAATCCCAAATTTTTATGATATCATCCCCGTTTCTTGTCGTATCCGAAAAAATCCTCGAATTTTCGGTCCACTCGGTGCAGTGATCAGATCGGGACGGAGTATGTTCATCCTACCTGCCCCTCCTGGGACTAGGTCTCCTAAATCCATTATATTTGAAAATAAGAAAGTTTGAAGCGTTTAAATTAGGGCTGTAAATGAACCGAGCTGATCGTTAGACTTGACTCGACTCGTTTAACTCGATTCGATTCGACTCGTTTAATAATCGAGCTCGAACTCAAACCCGAAAAAAAACTCGTTAACCTTAACGAGTCGATCCGAGTTTTGTAAGTGTCCGACTCGAACTCGACTCGACTCGTTAAACTCGACTCGAACTCGGCTCGTTAAGTAATATACATAAAAATTTGTAAAAATAATAAAAATATACATAAAAAATTGTAAAAAAATTTAAAAATATAATTGACCAATTCGAACTCGACTCGAGTTCGACCCGACTCGAAAAGTTCATGAACAACTCGAACTCGACTTGGTTCTTAACGAACTCGAGTTTGAACAACAAAATTTGATCGTTAAAATAATCGAATTCGGCTTTACTCATTAAAAAAAAACTCGAATTCGTTAAGAAAAAACTCGACTCGACCTGACTCATTTACGGCAGTAGTTTAAATTGATATTTTGAAAAGTAGTAGTTGTCCCACTAGAGTGGAACTTGAGGTGAGAAGCTAATACAGGTGGTGTGGTGACAGTGGATGGTGAAAGATGAATAAGATGATATGATTGGTCGAAAATCTATCCATGAGAGTGGTTTTTATCTCTTTTCTAGATTTCACTTGCCCCACATTGCTCCTCTAAAATCTATCTTTTTTGATTCCATCTCTTATCTTTTCAAATATAAACTCCCCTAGTGAGTTTTGTAGTTTGTCCAACGTATACACAAACAGATATCCACAGAGAGAAACCAAGAGGAATGGCTGCTACATCTGCTGCTGCTGCTTTACTAAATGGTTTGGGTTCATCTTTCTTGAGTGGTGGCAAGAGGTGCCAAAGTTTATTGGCTGCAACCACTAGTCCTAGAATTGGTGTTTCTGTGGCTCCTAAAAGGCTAACTGTGGCTGCTGCTGCTGGTAAGAAGTCTTGGATCCCTGCTGTTAAAGGTGGTGGCAACTTGCTTGACCCAGAGTGGCTTGATGGCTCGTAAGCTCTCCCCTAGCATTTCTCTATCTTTATCGAAATTATCCACTTTGTTTTTTCTTGTGGAATCTAGACTGTTACCAGCTGTAGAAATTTAACTACCTGAATTTGTATATTTTATGAACTACAGGCTCCCTGGCGACTTTGGTTTTGACCCACTAGGACTTGGTAAGGATCCAGCATTTTTGAAATGGTACAGAGAAGCTGAGCTAATCCATGGGCGATGGGCGATGGCAGCAGTTCTTGGAATCTTTGTTGGCCAGGCTTACAGTGGCATCCCATGGTTTGAAGCTGGTGCAGACCCTGGTGCCATTGCACCTTTTTCTTTCGGTACACTTCTAGGCACCCAACTCATCCTCATGGGATGGGTTGAGAGCAAAAGATGGGTTGATTTTTTCAACCCCGAATCCCAGTCTGTCGAATGGGCCACTCCATGGTCAAAAACTGCTGAGAACTTTGCGAATGCTACAGGTGAACAAGGATACCCTGGTGGCAAATTCTTTGACCCTTTGGGATTTGCAGGGACTATTCAAAATGGAGTTTACATTCCCGACACTGACAAACTTGACAGATTGAAGCTCGCAGAGATTAAGCATTCTAGACTTGCTATGTTGGCTATGTTAATTTTCTATTTTGAGGCAGGTCAAGGAAAGACACCCCTCGGAGCTCTTGGATTGTAAGGGGTCTTAATAGTTGAAACAATATGTAAAAATTAAGTGGATTTAGAGAAACTTACAAAACTGAATTCATTAGTCTCTGAGATTTGATTTGGCCTACAATTAATTCAAATTCTTTAGGTGTTCATTTCTATTTTGTGTCTCTTAGTAAATTACTGCCAGGAGAAATGTAATTTTTGCAAAGCTTATTGTCACTAATATATTTCCTTCTGACCATCCCCCCCCCCCCCCCCCCCCCCCCCAAAAAAAAAAAAAAAAAAAAAGAGTTTAATATCCCAAAACTAGTCATTGCGTCTTAGATCTTGAGAGCTTATGAATCAACACGAAATATGAGAACCTGGACAAAAAAAAAGGTGATAGATGTTTATTTGCAAACACCATTTTGTATATCTACCAAACATCCGGGCATTAAACCAGCACAATTATATGGTCTTACTGATTCTGCACTGATAGTCTGATACTGAACACCAGAACGATAAATTCTAAACTGCAGTATAAGGTTCTTAAAAATCAGATACATGGCTTCTAATGTCACCCTAGGTTGAAACACAGACACATGTTTTGCTCTACAGGGATAATAATTCAGAAATCAAATGGTGCTACAAAGATTCGATATTTCAACTATTGTCAACAACAACAAAATCAGTAAACCATAACCATTAAGAATTCACCTTCACATACAACTTCACCTCCTACATATGTCTTTCCCTCCATCTTTGCTCCACCAAAGCGCATTTGCAGCTTAATGAGTGTCATCTTCATAACCAAGGTGTCTCCTGCAATTACTGGCTTCCGAAACCTCACTTCATCAATTCCAGCAAGGAAGAAATTTTCACGAGGGCATCCCACTTCTGGTTGTAACATAACCACTCCACCAATCTGTGCCAAAGCCTAGAACCAACAGCAACTTGCAGATGTCATAATTATTTGGAACAAAGGGGAATATATCAATTGCTTACATACTGTGTGGAAATTGATTTTAGTACCACAACTTGCGTCAAATTTTTAAGTATGGTTAACAAGAGAAACTGATTCTACTAAATATGTCTACTTTATCCAGAATACCACAATAAATTAAAAGACCTTAGCTCTGATTTCTCTTAGGTTGGAACCTATCCACGCACTGTGTGACCACAATCTGATGAACAAATTTAACATCATTTCTTGATAGAAAGAAAACATGTTTAATAACTTATTGGCAGAGATGATATTCATACGTTAGGATGGGAAACATCATTTAGCCACACAATGAACTAACATGTCATACACCGCAAGCTAAAGCAGTCGAATCACTAACAAAGAAATGACAACTGACAGTCCAAAAACCAGCACCTTGGGTATATCAGTGTAAAAGTGATAACAAATATGCAAATAGAATACGCAACCATATTGATATAGCTTTCCTTTCGTTCAACTTTAACCAAGACGAAAAATGCATCTAACAATCACCTATATTAGGCATAAAATTATGTTGCATAGAAATGTTCAAAGAACTAGTATGGGGAATGCTGAGGTCACAAGTACATGAAAATGATAGTAAATCAGTTAGAATGCATACAAGTCACATGTATACAACTAAATTTAGCTGCTCAATTTGTGCTTTGATCTTTAAATTGTCTTCCATAGACCTATTTCCGTTCACACAGCATTACTATCCATGCTGAGTAATCGAGAAATTATGTATTGTCTTCTTTTGGTTGGTATTTTTGTCTACCCAGAAACTGTATGTTGCTTCTTTCTTTTTTTTGTTATTGGCAAGACAATCTCCAGGTAAACAAATCAAATGCCCTGAGGATTTCGTTAATGTCTCAGCCATTTCTCTTACATTTTAGAGTTAGTAGCTACATCCTACATATATAGAACACTAGCAAACCATCATACTGAATGAAATGATAACTGCAAAATGAAAGTAACAGAAGATCTCTGTTACATTGTTCCACCAGATACTTATCTAATTATCTAATTGTTGCAGATTATATAAACGTTGCAATTTGCCACAGATTCTAGAATATAGATAGAAAGGAAAAATCTTGAGGACACCGGGAAAAATTTGTCGTCAAACTTAAAAATTAATGCTTAAATTTTAATTTACTCATTATATAAAAATATAATAATTTCATTAATTAATTTAATAAAAATATTAGAAAAACTTCTCGCCTCCGCCTTAAAGCGTAGCTTTGAATCTTATATATTAATAAAATAAAATTTTAATGTATTTATATATATATATATATGTAGTTATATGTATTTATATAAAATTTTAATTAAAGATGCATGATGTTACTATTACATTTTTAAAATAATTTTAAATATAATATTTTTTTAATAATTATAAATATTAAATTCTTGTAATCAAATATTAAATGTTACTAAGTTTTATAATATTTTCATTAATATAATTATATATTTTATTCTATCAAAATTTAATATTTAATAAGCAACAGTATCTACGATGGTCTCAGACTTTATATATTTGAAACTACAACTAATTAATTTATGTAAATAAGTATTTAAGCAAATTGTAAAACTTATAAATAATTTCTTTTTAAAAATTCACCACTAACTTTTCAAATTGAACGTATTTATTAATTCCTCTTCCATATATATGCACTTGATTTTGTGTAGAGTCACACTCCCTGTCATCACTTACTCCAATAATTGTCAGTCATCTCTTCCGCTCTATATTATTACTGTTTGACATGCTACCTTTACTTTTATTCTCTTTATAAAATTACATGCACGCTTCGCCTTTGTTTATTTGAATGTCTATCTTTACAATTTTGGTTTGAGCAAACCTTTGAAATGAATTCTCAGAACATCCTATACAATAGCAAGTATCTTCTTGATATCTTTAATATTTTTCTTTATATTCTTGGAACTATATTTGCTAGACCGACTGTTTCGTTGATGACCTGCAGAATCAATTAGTTTATTTCTCAGTTAATCGTGCAACTTTTAAACACACCTGAAATGTGAAGTTCATTTTGACTTGTATTCTTTGATGTGAGTCCAAACTCTGAATCCTTCCTTTTCCTTAGAATCGCATCATGTTCTTCCTGACCCTTGTCATTGAGATTCAACATGTAAACTATGCTAGTCATGAAATAATATACGGTTTCTGATTATGTCAATAGGATATCACTACTTATTGTTAGCTCTTTCAGTTTGTGATGTTTCTCAGCAAAACCAATTTAAACTAATAGGATATCAATTATATTTTTTAAATTGTAAAGAGATGCAAGTATGAGGTAAATGTATAATAATCTCAGTCAAGGTCAAACCAACTTAAACAAAACTATTGATTAACAAAATTTAAAATAATATTGTTTCTAACATGAACATTGTTAGGAATCATGTAGTGTGATGATAACAAATTACTTAGAATCATAAAATTGATTTTAATTTTGTAACTGGTCAATGTATATATGACCTATAAATATCCATTGACTAGGGAACCATTTATGAGTTGAAATTGTTTTTTAATCAACTGATAAATTGGATTGTAACAGTTGATTTAGAATTCTTTTGTATTATTAGTTGATTGTAATGTTTCGATCGATTTGCTATGATAGTCAACTGATGTTTTTTGATTTCGATTGATAGCTCTTCAACGAATACGAAAGATGGCTGACAAATTATAAATATTCTACGCCATAATTCTCGTAAATGAAGTGATCAACAGATAAAGGAGTCAATGAATATCAGCAGTCAATGGATGCTAGTCGATGGATTAAAGTCAACAAAAGTCAAATCAATAGATCATCATCAACGGATGAATCTATCAAAGCAATCAACGGATAAAAGAGCAATCGATGGGTATATAAATATCCATTGATACATCAATTGATCAGTGGATAACCTATCTATCGATGGAGAAGCAAAGATGGATCGGTTGATAAGCTTAACAACATTTATCAATTGATCAAAATTTCTCAAAATGGCTAAGGACAAATGGAATGGAATCTTTGCAGAAGTCTAAATCAATGGAAGACAGTTTTTGTTAGGACTGTGAAGCCTTTCAAGAAACACAGTCTTCAAGGAGAAGAACAAGACAAAGACTTTTCCAGAATAAGGCAAAGACCTAGGAAGACTGTGAAAGAAACTACATTCTATTTTAGTGCAAACATTGTAAAATATAATTTGTACTTTTATCAGTAAATAGAAAATAGATGTAGAAAATGAACTGTTATATATAGCTTAGTAGTTCATTGTAACAAATGGTAGAAATTGAAGAACAAAAACACAAGAAAAGCACAGTAAAGAATATGAACTATTTGTAGTGTTTTATATGTTCATTTTACATTTGTAAGCAGTTTGGTTTTAAGACCAAGGTTAAAATTCAAACCAAAACATTCACTAGTGAAAAACCAATCCACTAGTAATTTTAAAATATTTGTTTTCAAGTATTTTAGTTTAATTTCTTATGTTCTATTTCTTAGTTTTAATATCTCAAACACTTAAACACTTTTGAATTCAAACTTAAATTTGTAAGAATTTGATAAAATTCTTAAGTTTGTATTCAACACCCCCTTCTACAAACTTGTACTAAGAGAAATAATAATTGGTATCAGAGCCTAGCTTTCAATATATAGAAAATTAAGATCTAAGTATATCAACAATGAGTCACAAAGATACAGGAGTGAAGATTCCAGTTTTTGAGAAAAAAGTTATTTTCATTGGAAAGTTAAAATGCATCTACATCTACTATCTCTTGACACCTCTTATGTTCACTGCATAGAAAAAGGCCCACATGTACCTATGAAAATAGTGACAAATGTAAATGTAGATGGTACTCAAGCACTAGACAACCTGATTCCAAAGTCTGTGACTGAATACACAGACGAGGATGAGAAGGAAGTGCACAAGGATAAAATGGCTATGAACATTTTGTTTAATGGTCTTGACAAAGATGTGTTTGACAATGTTATCAATTGCACAACCTCTAAAAAAGTATGGGATACTATTCAAACTCTATGTGAAGGCACTGAGCAAGTAAAGAAGAACAAGATACAACTCTTGATTCAGAGATATGAGGCATTTCACTTCAAGATTGGTAAGTCAATCAATGACACATATAGCAGGTTTCAAAAACTCTTAAATGAGTTAAAGTTATATGAAAGAATATATGTTATTGAAGATACCAATCTCAAATTCTTGAGGTCCTTACCTAAGGAATGGAAACCTTGACTGTGTCCATAAGACAGTCTCTTGATTTTAAAGATTATACTCTTGAAAAGTTGTATGGAATTCTGAAAACCTATTAGTTGGAAATATAACAAGATGAAGAAAATTAGAAGAGCCAAAGGAAGGACAAGTCTGTGGCTTTGGTGGTAAAGGATAAACAAGTTGCAGAGTCTTGTGAAGATGTTGTTGTTGAAGAAGGAAAGAAAAGTTCTCATGAAAAATTTGCAAGTGGATATAGGTATGATGAATCTTCAACTAACAAAAGGAAAGAATTAGTTGATGATGATGAGTCATATACCAAAGAAGATATTGATGAAATAGATGAGCACTTATAATTTCTATCAAGAAAATTTTCAAAGATCAAATTCAAAATAAATCCATTGCAAAGGCCTGGATCCCAGTTCAGAAAAGAGAGTCAACAAAACAAGAATCTTGTTGACAGAACTCAATTCAAATGGTTCAACTATGAATTGGTTGGTCACTTCTCTAATGAATGCAGAAATCCAAAAATGGAAAAGAAATCAACGTTTAGTGATGGTATTGATTACAAGAAAAAGTACTTTGATTTGCTGAAACAAAAAGAAAAGGCTTTTGTAATAGAAGAAAATGATTGGGCTACTGAGGATGATTCTGAAGAGGAAGAGTTCATCAATCTTGCACTTATGCCCAATCATGATGATCAAGAAGCTAGTTTCTATAGCAATCAGGTAATTTCTATAAATCTATCTGAGTTATCTAAGGATGAATGCAATATTACAATTACTGAAATGTCTAATGAATCGTATAAGTTACATGTCACTCTTAATTAAGTCCTTAAACAAAGAAAACACTAAACTCAAAAATACCATGAAATCTCTAATTGAAAGGATCACACACTTAGAGAGTGAGCTAGTGTAAATGGATAGACTCAAGGTAGAGAACATATATGCTAGAGAGGAATTAGTTGAGCATAAAAAGGAAATAGAAACTTTGAAAGAAAAATTAGAAGAAGAACTAAAAATCATTGATAAATGGAACAGGTTTAGTAAAACTAGCAAAAAGATTAATGACATTCATGGATCTAACTCTTTCACCATGTTGTCTGAAACTCTTAAGAAATTAGCTATTGATGAAAATCAATCATTGAATAAGGAGCAATCGATTGCTAATCCTGAATCAACTGATAAGGATTATCCTTTGATTTAGAATGTTAACTCAACGAATAATTATCCATCGATTGAGAAATCATCAACTGCTAAATAATCCACTTAAAAAATCAAGTTTAATAGACCTGTTAAATTTATAAAAGAAGGTAGCTCCTCTAATCCTCAAAATAAATTTGATAAGGTCGATATAGGGTATTTATCTAAGAACTAGTTAAAAGAAAAATTAGAAATGATAAAGCCTGAAACTAAGCCTAATGGGAAAAAGAAAAAGAATAGAAATGGCAAGGTAGGCATTAATAAGCACAATAACTACACGTCTGATATGTATGTACCTAGAAAAATATATGTTAAATGTGATAATAAGAATCATCTATCAGTGAATTGCAAATCTGAAATGCCTGTCATACCTAACATGTCTATAAATTCTGTTTTTCCTCAATTAGTTGCTCCACATTCTATTCATGCTCAATATGCATCTATGCCTTATATGTTTAATCCATATCTTGCATTTGCCAACATGAATATGCTTGATATGCCTTGGAATATGAACATCAATATTCATGAATCAAATTTCTCTAATTTTGCAAGCATGAATAACTCAAACATGAGCACTGAGAACCCCGAGGTAAGGAAACCAACACCTAAGGTTGAAGTGGAATTAAAACCATCTAAACCAAAGGAACAAAAGTTGGAAACCAAACCAAATGTAACAACTAATAAGAAAGGACCCAAGCAACTTGGGTACCAAAATTAGCTTGATTATTTTTGGATGAGTGCAGGGAAAAAGGAGGAACCTTTCGTACTTGGACAGTGGGTGTTCAAGTCACATGACTGGAGATAAATCCATGCTCACATAGTTTGAGGAGAGAGCTGGTCCTGGAATGACTTTTGGAGATGACAACAAGGGTTACACCATGGGATATGGTTTGATTTCAACAGAGAATGTCATTATTTAACCTGTTGCACTAGTTGATGGCTTAAGACACAATTTATTAAGCATCAATCAATTATATGAAGTGGAAACAAAGTATGATTCACAACTGATGCATGCATAATTTCCAACAGGAAAAATGGAAGCCTAGTGATGACTGGGAACAGAAAAAGAAATGTGTACATAGCTGACTTCAACTCAACAAATACAGATTCAATGACCTTTCTTCTTTCAAAAGCATGTACATATGAGAATTGGTTGTGGCACAAGAAATTAGCTTACTTAAATTTCAAAGCCATGAATCAATTGGTCAAGAAAATCAAGTAAGAGGACTACCACAGATGGAATTTGTCAAATATGGATTATGTGATGCTTGTTAAAAAGGCAAATAAAGGAAAGCATCATTCAAGTCAAAATTGGAATCATCAATTGAGAATACACTTGAGTTTTTACACATGGATTTGTTTAGTCCTATAAACATCATGTCCATTGTCAAGAAAAAGTATGTCCTAGTCATTGTGGATGATTTTTCAAAATTCTCATGGACTTATTTCTTACATTCAAAAGATGAGACAAGTTAACTCATCATCAAGCACATCAGGGAAGTAGATAAAAGTCTTGGATTAGTTGTAAAGAAAATAAGAAGTGATAATGGAACATAATTCAAGAATTTCACAATAAAGGATTTTTATGAAGCCAAAGGAATCACGCATACTTCTTCTGCACCAATAATACCTCAACAAAATGGGGTAGTTGAAAGGAAGAATAGGACACTGATTGAAGCAGCTAGAACATTATTGGAAGATGTAAGGCTACCAACTTATTTCTGGGCTGAGGCCATAAATACAACATACTATATTCAAAACATCTCCATAGTAAATCAAGCACAAGGAAGAACTCCATATTAATTGATCAAGAAAGACATAAAGCCAAAAGTGGGGTTTCTTCATGTCTATGGTTGCAAATGCTATGTCTTGAGAAATTAAGGTAAAAAACCTAGGAAAATTTGAAGCCAAGGCTGATGAAGCTATATTTGTTGGGTATGCATTATCAAGCATAGCCTACAGAGTATATAATCTTAGACTACACATTGTTATGGAATCTGTACATGTAGTTTATTATGATAAAAAGATTCAAGGCTTATTTGATGAAGAAAACCACGACACACTACAATTTGAGAATGAATCAAATGTGATACATGAAGAAAGTGATGAAGAAATATGTCCAGTAAAATCTCAAGTACTCAGAAACCCAATATCAGTTGATGTCACAGTATCAATGGATAATTTATCAGTTGACAAATATCTATCAACTGATAATGCATGAACTGATAATCCATCAATGGATAACCAACATTCTACATCAAGGGTATCCAACTCAGGCGGAGGGTTTCAAAATAAATCTTCAAATTCAAATCAATATGAGTACAACAACAATGATAATGAAGCTTCATCATCAATGATGAATCTACCTCCATAAAAAATGGAAAAAAAGTCATTCATTTGAGTTAATCATTGAAAATGCAGACGATGGTGTCAAAATAAGAAGTTATACTTAAAATGAGTGTCTATATAACAACTTTCTATATCAAGAAGAACCTAAAAGAGTTGAAGATGCTCTCAAAGATTTTGAGAACTCAATCAATTTGAAAGGAATAAAGTATGGAAGATGGTGCCCAAACAAAAAGACAGAGCTGTAATTGGCACAAAATGGGTATTTAGGAACAAGATGGATGAAACTGGTACTGCGACTAGAAACAAGGCAAGGCTTGTGTCAAAGGGCTATTCACAAGAAGAAAGAATTGCTTTTAATGAGACTTTTGTACCAGTTGCAAGGTTGGAAGCCATTAGAATTTTTCTAGCCTATGCGGCACATGCTAATTTTAAAGTCTATCAGATGGATGTGAAGAGTGCCTTTTTTAATGGAGAATTAGAAGAAGAAGTCTATATAGAACAACCTCCTGGTTTTGAAGATCTAAATTTCCCTGAATTTATTTACTATCTACTCAAAGCACTCTATACCTTAAAACAAGCACCAAGGGCCTGGGATGACATATTATCTCAATTTTTCATTGAGAATAACTTCATAAGAGGTACTGTAGATAAAACTATATTTCATAGAAATGTCAATGGCTCAATTATTTTTATTCAAATTTATGTGGATGACATTATATTTGGCTCAACAGATGAAGGACTTTCAAAAAGTTTGCTAAACTAATGCAAAGTAAGTATGAAATGAACATGATGGGAGAACTTACCTACTTTCTTGGTTTGTAAATCAAACAAATTAAGGATTATATTTTAATAAATTAAACAAAGTACATTAATGACTTGTTGAAGAAATTTGACTTAAGTGAATGTTCTTCTGCAAAAACTCTCATGGCCACTGCTATTAAACTTGAATTGAATATTAAGGAAACTAAAGTGGACATTTCAAGTTATAGAGGCATGGTAGGCTCACTTTTATACTTAACTGCTAGTAGGCCAGATATAATTTTATCTACATGATTGTGTGCTAGATTTCAGGTTGATCCTAGAGAATCTCATTAATGACTATTAAGAGAATTTTTAGATATCTCAAGAGTACACCAAATTTAGGTATTTGGTACCCTAGAGAGTCTGGTTTTGATCTAATAGGCTACTCAGATGCAGATTATGCAGGTTGCAAAATAGACAGAAAAAGTACAACAGGCACCTGTCAATTTCTAGGAAATAAACTTGTGTTATGGTTTAACAAGAAGCAACACTTAGTACCAACTTCAACTACAGAAGCTGAGTACATTGCTGCTGGAAGTTGCTGTACACAAATATTATGGATGAGGAATCAATTATTTGACTATGGGTTCAACGTGAACAAGATTCCTATATTTTGTGATAATACAAGTGTCATTGCCACAACTGAAAATCATGTGCAACATTCTAGAACCAAGCACATTGACATAAGGTATCATTTCATTAGGGAACATGTAATGAATGGTACAATTGAATTACATTTTGTCCCTAGTGAACAACAATATGTAGACATTTTTATCAAGCCTCTAGATGTATCTACTTTTAATAGATTAGTTTGTGAGTTAGGTATGCTCAATTTTACTTAAAATTATGAGAATGTCTACAAAGTTATATTTTGTATTATGCAGCCATTGTTTATATTTATCTGTTGAATCCAAGTGATCAATTGATAAATATATTAGTTATCAATAGATATTTTTCAGCTATCAATGGATATATTTTAGTTAATTGATAAAATATATTCTTATCGGTGGATATTTATATGTCGACAGATAATTATTCTAGTAATTATTTATTGATTGATAAATTATTTAGTATTAATGGATGTGATTACCCATCGATGATAATAGAATTTCATTCATTTCTGAACATCCATTGACTACTCCTTCAATTAGGCGTTGATACTCTATTTTATCCATCGACAAATACATATACATCTGTATGTATAAAAACGATTGCTATTTAGAGTATGTCTATCTATCTTATTTTCAAACGGTCATTTCTTTTCAGTAAAATAGTAAAATAAATTAAAGTGACTTATTTTCAAGTCATTTTATTCTTGAAAAATATAAATAACAATTTTATTTCTCATTTCATCTCACCTGTTATTTTTGCTTAATAATCATTCTTTGTTTTTTGCTCTCTAAGAACCCACCCTAAGGTAATTAACTCAGTTTCTTTCAAGTTTCTTCTTTCAATCCTTTCTAAGAACATCAATGACACCATAAAAGAAGATTACATCATCTACATGCATCATTTATGAGCAAAATAACTTCATTGTGTGTATGACTGTGGAGGATGCTCCAGCAGATTTCCATCTATTGATGACGTTTCTCAGTGAATGCAAGTTGTTAAAAGCCTTAAATGAAGCACCCACAATAGTGTATGAACTTATATAGGAATTCTGGAAATCTGCAAAAGTTTCACAAGATGGGAAGGTAATCTCTTACACTTGTAGAGGTAAACCATATACTCTTACTTGTGTCACCATTTCTGAATGCTTAGATATTCCTGATGATAATTGTGATGCCATGCCTAAAGATGATGATATTAGAAATATGTTAGTTGTTGTTAATTATTTTATTCTTGAAGCTAATTTATGAGAGATAGTTAAAAAGAGTGGAGCTATTTCTTTGATGCTATTATCAATGTATTTTCTGGAAAAATAAGCAATTTTGATACTATTACTACTAGTATGCATCAAATTGCTTACAGTATCCTATTTGATAAATATTTTGATCTTAGCACATTGCTCCTAAATGAATTGGTTACTAAATTGGGTAATAAAGAGTCTAGGAAGAACAATATATATTTTCCTAGATTCATTATGTTATTCATTAACCATGCTATTGGAGAGTATGAGTTAACAGATGCTATGGAGACAATGAAGCCATGGACTCAGAATAAAAGGGACTTCAAGGATTTGGTGAGAATCAACTTATATCCTAAGTTGCGCCTCACTTATCCTCCCTTTATTGAGGTATTTTTCAAAACTCATAACATTCATTTTACTAACATAGAGGTCCCACTTTCTTTGCTTTTTGCAACAATGGAGGGAGTTAGAAATGCCCCCATCCCTCCTACCCAAGTTATAAAACCTTCAAAATCCAAATCTAAGAAAACTACCTCAACAGTTTTTCAACAAACTGTTGTTGTAAAACCAAGAAAAAGAAAAACCATTGATGGGAGTGTGAAGGTGGTTGTTGAGGGTGAGGGAACTGACCAACATCAAGAAAGCCAGAAAAATAAGGATGGCGAGGGTGAGTTTGTCTAGCCAGCCTCCAGTCCAATCTCTTAAAAGATTTAGACTGTGATAAAGGATTTAAGCACATCCCTAGCTGCACCTTCTCAACAAGGTTTAGTTATTGAAAAGTGGTCTCAACCAGAACCATCTATTGGGGGTAAGGGACACAAAGAATTTTAGGCCTTCAAAAGAAGAAATAAGAGTAATATAGATGCACAAGGGGCACACACAACTGCAAAACCAAATGGAAATTTGATGGAGCCTTCAGTTTCTTCTCTTGATATTCTCAGTAAAATGCTGAGACACGCCCCCATTCATTATCTACTCCTTCTTCTCAATAACCATTTAAGTATATTTTTTTATAAACTTTGATGATTGACAACATCAATGTTTCAAATTCACCTCACCTGACTCACCAAATAAGGGTAACACCTTAGTTGAACAGGATAAAAATATTTCCCTTAAAAATTCTCCTAAGTCAATGGATATTTCTCAATAAACTGATAATATCCAACATCCATTGACTTCTCCTCATCCATCGATGGATATCCTCATATCCATCGACGAGCTTCAATCAAAAGATATGCAACAGTCAATGGATAATTCTCATCCATCGATTGATACCACTTTGCCCATTGATGACACAATTCAAGTTGTAAACACATTTTTAGGATTGAGTGGAGTGGGTTAGGTGTGTAAGAGGTAGGATTTGCATATCCTGGCAAAAGGAGAGAATGTGAGTGAGAGGCCCTCAACTTCTTCTGAGGTGGTAAAAGGAGAGGGTTTGAGGAAAGAGAGTTTCACCTTAAAAGGTGATGCAAAAGGAGAGGCTTGTGAGGGAGATGTGAGAATTCAGGATGAGATCCTAATTCAAGAAAAGAGAGAAGAGAGTGAGAGAGAAAGGAATAGAGAGAAATCAATTTCACCAATCCATGAAACTTTAACTTCTAACACTGAGCAATTTACAGAAGAACTAACCCAGGAGTTGGGGTTGGAGTTGGGGGAGATGGAGAAAATGGAGTTCCTGAAGGAGTTGCAGATGCCCACATGGTAGAGGAAGATGAAATTGATGTTAATTTGAATGTTGATACATTTCAACATGAAGATCCTAACTATCAGAAATTGACAGCAGCCACTAATCAAGAGGCTGAGAAGATATTGGGTTTGGTCCAAACAGAGGAAGAATTCAAGAGTGGGAAGGAGAACTTAACAAGGATGCATGACGATATTTCTCACATGAATCCTGAAGACTTTGAGTCTGATGAGGATGATGACACATTAGTGAAAGTCATATGACTAGGTCTATTTATAATAAATAGATGACAACTCAACTCAAATAAGAAAGTGAAGTAAATAATAAATATTAAAGAATGTCAACTAGACACGAAGAATCAGAATATCAGAAGAATTCTGACAAGACTGCTACTCAACATTGAAAAAAGTTCATTTATATGATCAAGCATCGGTGTAAAATAAAAGTGTAGTGTCTCAAGGAGTTCAGAAGATACAGAGGGTTTTAAGTGCCTACTACAGAAAGATTCCAGAAGAAAATTTTAGAGGAAAAATAAAAAGAAGCCAAGACAGGACAAGACAAGACACAAAGACCACTACAGTAACATTGTAGTGTTAGTATTGGTGTCCTAGAGACAATACTTTTAATGTTTTATTGAAAACAATTAAGGATTATGTTTTATGTGATTATTTAATTAATATTTATTATGTCTTTATTTACTGCGTCATAAATTGAAAGAATAATAAATGTCCTTAGAATATTAATACGTAATATATATCTTTAAGTATGTGACTTAAAAATGAGATTATATGAATAATATTTTATTCTAAAATTCCCTAGTCAAGTATTATTATTTAAGGACAGTAATAATGCAATAAGACTAGTATGTTTGTTGACAGATGACCACATCTCATTGGTCATAGGTATGGTGATACTAAAGTCAAGAACATAAGTGTATGTATCAATACATGACACTGGAAAGACCCGCCGTCAGATTCTATATGTTAATAAGTGTCATAAGAAATCTCACAGTGATAATGATGTAATGATCCTCTGACTTGAAATCGTTATATTTCTATACGAGAATTAATATACTTTGATTACACTCAAAGTTACCTTTAACCGGGTAATGATAAAAGTGGACATTGGGTATGCTATGAATCGTATGGGGAATATGAATGATAGATATAGGATTTAACCCTCCAATTCTAGGAGTGATATTATTGGCCTCTTGATTGAGTGAGACTATGAAATGCATGGCCATGCTCAAATATTGATTTGTTTAAATAGTCTACTCATTGATCAAGGAAACCAAGATTAAACGTTGAAGAGGATGACACTATACATGCCTCGAGTTTTATCTATAATATAAGGTTAAAGAGATTATATTACATTGCACATTATTCACGAAAGGTTTAATTGAATCACCAATTATTATTGTTACTTGGGTAGCAATGATGTATTACTAGATGCCGCTCATTGTTTATAATTTTATTATTAGATAATAAAATTATTGCCAACGTAATAATAACCTAAAGGGTCACACACAAAGAACGTCAAAACGGAGGTTTATTTAAATTATGAATTTAAATATATTATTGTTTATTCGAATTTAATTATTAAATTAATTAAGTGGAACTTGATTAATTATATTAGAATTCGGATTTAATAAGTATTATTATTATTCGAATTTAATTATTGAATTAATTAAGTGGGACTTGATTAATTATATTAGAATTCAGATTTAATAATAATAATAACCCAAAGTCATAATGGGTTTTGGAAATCACATGGATTAGGGTTAGGCCCAAAATCTCTCTCTCCCCTATATATACATAATGATGTATAGTATTAGGGTTTAATCATCAAATTTCGTTTTTAGAAAAAAACCCTAGCTGCTCAACATCAAGAGGGGCTAGAGAAATAAAGAGAGAGAGGCAAGAGACAAACAATTCGGCTAGTACCGACTCCGGTGATCGTAGGACGATCGGGCGTTCGTGTGGACTTCTTTAGAGAGCAAATCTTTGCAACAAAGGACTGCTGTGATTCATCTTTCTGGACCTCCATTAAACAGCATACGAAAGCTTTGTTAAGGTACAGACTTCTTCACCATAATCATCCAACGTTATACATGGATCCTGCGATTGGGTTTCGATTTTTTTTTATTGTTTTTACGTTAATTCCGCTGCGTTTTCATGCTCGAAACCCTTCATGTAGTTAGTCATCCGTGAACCAGACCAGTGCACAGGGTGTCAACAATGTCAGTGAAGATTCGTCATCAAAAAGTTCAAGTGGTTAGACAAAAGACAGAGCAAAGGCAGAAAGATTTTGGAGCTAACAAAAAGGTTATACAAATCAAGATAGTATTTTAATTCTACTATCAAAAGTTAATTAATTATTTAATTTATTTAATTAAATTAATTCAAGCTGAATTTATTTAATTTATAAATTATTTAATTAAATTAAGTAGAATTAATTTATTATAAAAGAAATGACTTTGTATGATTTTTAATAAAGTCTAAAAGAATTTATTAAAAGTCATATCGAATTCTGTTTAAATAAAGTCATACGAATAGAACAGAAAAGTCATACCGAGCAGTTTTGAAAAGGCATACAGAAATTCTGAAAAAAAGTCATACCGATTTATTCCAGAAAGTCATACCGAGATCTTGATCAAAAGTCATACCGAGCAATGCTGAAAAAGTCATACCGAGCAGTGAGTAAAAAAGTCATACCGAATTTTGAAGTAGAAAAAGTCGTACCAAATGTTGAATGAAAAATCATACCGAAGCTATTTCAAAAGTCATATCAAGCTGTTCAGAAAAAGTCATACTGAAGCTGTGCAGAAAAAAGTCATACCGAGCTAAAAATGTCATACCGAGCATTTTCAAAAATCATATAAGTGCTTTTTAAATGTCATACAGTTTAAATAAAGTCTGAAAAATGTCCTGATCTAGAAAGTCATATCAGTTTCTCATCCTCTATAAATATGAGGCTTGAGCTTCATAATTCAGGAGTAGAAAAATATTTAAATTCAGCAATTTGTCTGATTGTCAAATTCACAGACTTTATGTGCTGGTTTTTAAATGTCAAATCTGTTCTAGGAATTAAGGAATATTCTACCGAATACTGTAACACCCTTTCAAGTTTAATATACGTATTTAACTTGAATCTTGTTTACTTACTTACTAGTTTTCTAGATCTTAAATGTTTATTCATGAAAATAGAAAGCTAGTAAGTCAGTCTCCCAAACACTACAAGGATTCTAACCCTCAACAAAAGCAATAATTTAATTTCACAAATTCTGAAAAGAATTTTAAATTATTGTGAGTATCACATTCAACCCCCCTTCTACGATACTTTCGGGACCCAACAATTAGAGTCAATCATGAAAAATGATGATGTTACCTTGATTGATGCTGAGAAAGAAATTGTATCACAATACAGAAGGTCAATGGCTGAAGTGGATGTTCAAGACCATGTGCAAAGAAGAATTCTTAACTTTTACAGAGACAATCTAAAATTACAGAAAATGCAAGTGTCTAGTACTAGATTGGCTTTGAAGCACTTAAGGGAGGACATGGATGCAAATAAAACTCATTACGACTGCTACATTGATTCCAGACTCAATCTAACAACCATGCATAGAATCAAACAGAGGCTTGACACTGAGTCAACTGCCAAAGACAAAGTGTTGGTTTTGGAGAAAAGAGTCACATATATGGAACTCAGTATGCAGCTAATTCTGAAGAATCAAGAAATGTAAGTTAGGCTGCTCAACAGACTCCTTCAAACTCCCTTGGCTTCTCAAGCCCTAGATGAAGTTACTGATAACAAAAAGGGGGAGAATGAGGATGATGTTGTATTGAGACAGGAGGTGGAAACTCAGTTGTAAGAAACCAATGCTTATCTTAAAAAGAGAAAAAGCTCAACAGAAGCTCATAATAGGGATGAGGAGAAAATGATAAAAGCAACTGATATAGCAAAGCAGTTTGATGCATTGGTCAGCAAAAACAAAGCCATAGATGAAGAAAAGCCAATTGCACTCATGCCTAAAATATTAGAAGTTGTCAAATCATGAGAAATAAGGATGGATGAAGGAAGCTCATAACCTGGTGATAGAAAAAGGAATGGAATACTAACTGAAGATGGAAAAAAGAAGAAATCTGTAACAGATGGAGGAGGTGACAAATTATTGTAAAAAGCAATAGTTGTTGGTATTAAAGAAAAAGAACAGTAGGAGAAGGCAGGAGAGGAGTTAGCCATGATACTTCAAAGACAATTTGATTAAGAGAATGAGAAAATTCTAGAAGCTAGGAGGAAAGAGGCTAGAAAACCACCGAGGACCAAAAAAGAGCAAACAAGAATGAAAATTCATCAAAAGTAAAGAGAAAGCTAAATGTAGGTGATGAAGGCAAAGGCTCAAGCATCTGATAGTGGCTAATCCAAGGAGATAGAAGTGTTCAAACCAAAGGCAAACAAATACATCTCAATCAAAACTGTGGGACTAATAGTTGCCAAAGGCGAAAGGAAAAGAGATGTTGATCTCTTTCATGCTGAATATGAGGATGGTTCACACTCATCTTTTACCTTCTCTCAAGTTATGAAACAGGACTATGGAACTCTAAGGAAGATCTACACTCTACTCAACAGGAAATATTATCTAACCAAGAAGCTTGTACAAGATATTTTGTAGATAATGAAGGACATGAGAGAAGTACCTGTTCATGAGTAAAGGGATGATAAAATCAAGATATGGAATCCTGAAGGGAAGAAAGTACTCCATGAGCCTTTTTACATGATGATCTACAAGGACAGAGTGGGCAGAGAGAAATGCATTGATATATGTCAGGAGATTGATAAATTATCCAACCTGGTGCTTAATTATCTGGAAAGGCAACTGGATTACATGGTTGAGGATGAAAAGATATTGAAAGGGTCATTATTCAGAAAAATGAAAGAGAATGAAGACAGACAGAATGAAGAGTTCATGGGAAAAAGAAGGAAAAGACAGTAAATCAGACTCACTCTCACCTTCTCAGAAAACATCTGACACGGGTACCTGAATACTTTGTCTCGAAATTTTTTTAACTGTCAATTTATGATTCATGCTATTTTGATAAATGTTAAGGGATTTTGTTATCATCAACTTAGATTTATGCATATTTCTCATATTCATAAATAAGGGGAAATTATTAGAAATCATGTAGTGTGATGATAACAAATTACTTAGAATCATAAAATTGATTTTAATTTTGTAACTGGTCAATGGATATGACCTATAAATATGCATTGACTAGGGAACCATTTATCAGTTGAAGTTGTTGTTTAATCAACTGATAAATTAGATTGTAAAAGTTGATTCAGAATTCCTTTGTATTATCAGTTGATTGTAATGTTTCGATGGATATGCCATGATAGTCAACTAATGTTTGTTGGCTTCAATTGATAGCTCTTCAATGGATATGAAGGATATATGACAAATTATAAATGTTTTAAGTCAGAATTCTCATAAATGAAGTGATCAACAGATAAAGGAATCAATGGATATCAGTAGTCAATGGATGTTGGTCGATGGATTAAAGTCAACCAAAGTCAAATCAATGAATCCTCATTAACGGATGAATCTGTCAAAGCAATCAACGGATAAAAGAGCAATCGATGGATAGGGATCGATGGATATCTAAATATCAATTGATACATCAATTGATCAATGGATAAACTATTTATCGAAGGATAAGCAAAGATGGATCAATTGATAAGCTTAACAACAATTATCAATTGATCAAAGTTTCTCAAAATAGCTAAGAACAAATGGAATGGAATCTTTGGAGAAGTCTAAATCAATGGAAGACAGTTTTTGTCATGACTGTGAAGCCTTACAAGAAACACAGTCTTCAATGAGAAGACAAAGACTTTTCTAGAACAAGACAAAGACCTAGGAAGATTGTGAAAGAAGCTACATTCTATTTTAGTGCAAACATTATAAAATGTAATTAGTTCATTTAACATTTGTAAGCAACTTGGTTTTAAGACCAAGGTTAATTGAAAGCAAAACATTCACTAGTGGAAAACCAATTCACTAGTAATTTCAAAAGATTTATTTTCAAGTATTTTAGTTTAATTTCTTTTGTTCTATTTCTTAGTTTTAATATCTCAAACACTTAAACACTTTTGGATGCAAACTTAAATCCGCAAGAATTTGATAAAATTCTTAAGTTTTTATTCAACCCCCCCCTTCTACAAACTTGTACTAAGGGAAATAACAAACATGAATTATCATAATATTAAAAACAATACAAACACTAAAAATATAATAAATTGGAGTTTAAATACCTGAAAATGAGTAGTATTTGACATAATTTGGAACAAAAATTGATAAATAGTGAACAAAATAAAACCTGCAGGAAAAAGAAAAATAAGCCTAGGTAAATGAGATTCTTTTTGGCATTATATCAAACAGGTGGTAAACTATGTATCATAATTAAACAAAAAAAAAGAAAAAAAGAAAAACTTATCATGTGACTTCAGATTCATATGAGATATTGTTATTTGCACATAAAATAAATAAAACTTGATATGAAAACATATCAAATGAAGTAACAGTTCAATAAATGAGGCATTTAGTTAGATAAACATATAAAAGATAAGTTATATATATGTATGCTTGACGGTATTATCCAAATATGAAGCATATAAGGTAAGAAAAATTTAACTTTTGAATGGTCCAACAATTACATAGTACTCAAATAATATATACCAAACAACACCAAAAGAAATATATATATATATATATATATATATATGTATATATATATATATATGTATATGTATATATATATATACACCACACTACTACTTTGAATGATCCAACAATTAGCATATAAAGTAAGAAAAATCTAACTTTTGAATGGTCCATCAAGAATCTCAGAGAATGATACATGAGCAAGGCGGGGAAACGTGGAGGGAACGACATCTGGCCTACACGGAGGAAAAATTAATAGAAAGTGATGATGTTGCAATGGCATTTGATTGTAATTATCAGAAAACTAAGGGCAATGAAGGTAAAAAGTCTTAAAATTTAGAATCAGTAACTATCTATTTATAGATAAATAAACATATAAAACTACAACTTAGGTCAATAATCAGATGCAAATTTATATCTAGCAGCACTTATTACAGATGAAGAAGCAATAACTTGTCAAGAACAAAGCCAATATTGTACCAAATCAACTATAATTAATATACAAAACATAACAACTTCAGGCACCTTCTTTACAAGCTTGATCAGCTGGGGGCACTGCTGGCTCCGGTTTGTGCATCACATGTTGAGTGTTTGGTGCTGAAACAACCTGCAGATTAGTCACATCAGCAAAACTAATATAAAATAACTTTATCATTCTTTCATATTTCCAAAAGTAATACCAGATAAAATCGTAGGCTTAAGGCGTAATTTCTAATGGTTAAAATGGCAGGCCTAAGGCGTAATTTCTTTCAATTAATTCTGGTAAAGGTTAGGGCTAAAGTAGTGATAACAAAATCGTAGAATACTTATCATCAGAAAGAATAAGTCTAATTTCTAAAATGAATGATCAAAGTGTGCGACTAATATTTCCCGATTAAAATAAGCAAAGCAATGAGGCTACCAACTCGAGTCCCTAAATCTTTCCGGTGTCAAGAGAGCCACACATATTTAATATATTCCATGCATAAGTAGGGTTAAGAGAGGTAAAATGTACACAAACATTGTTGTACTCTCAATTACAAAGATTGTTTCCAAGCTTGATTTCAAAACAGGCAAAAATTGTGAAAATTCTTTGAATTCCATACACTACACCATAGATTGCTTATAGCAACCACATGTTAAAAAATTTCTTTAAAAATGTTGATATTGCTTGGGCAATTTTGATAAAATTAGATATATTGCAACTACTTAAAAAAACCATTACAATAGAATTGAAGTAATTAGAAAAATTTTAAAATCTAGAATCTATGGCAATGGTTTTATATGGGGTTGCTATAGACTGTAATATGGGCCCAAAAAATATTGGCGGGCTTGTAATAAAATGATTTGGGCGGGTTATGAAAAAATTAAACAAGGGGCTTGTAATAGAATTCGCGGGATAAGAAAATAACCTATCTCAGACACAAACACTCAGACACAAACAAGGAGAAAGCCGTAGATTATTTCAAAGAAGTACTGATTACTTCAAACACTCTCAAAATTGCAAGGCTCAGACACAAACAATCTCTAACCTTTTTCTAATCTCAAAGAAGCCGTAGAAATCTCGAAGAAGGTAAGTCTGTTATTCCTTATTCTTAACTAGGGTTCTTGTTTGTTTGTTAGTTAGGGTTCTTGTTTATTAGTTAAGGTATATATATATTCTTAATTTGAGCATTATGTGTTAATTAGGGTTCTTATTTGAGCATTATTGTACTAATTTTAAATAGTACTGATTTTAATTTGGGCATTATTTGAGCATTATGTGTTCAACTTGGGGTTTTTAAAGAGTACTGATTTTAATTTGGGGGTTTAAATTGGGTTTATATTTATAGTACTAATTTTAATTTGAGTTTTTTTTATTTGGGTGTTTGTTTTATGTTTGTATGTATTTGAATTTGTGGTTTTCTAGTGTTTGTACTGTTTTAACACATTTGTATGTACTGTGCATTGCTTGCGATATAGTTATGTTTGTGTAAGTATAAATTGCTGCTTTGCATTTTGGTCTAGACAATGTATGACCTGTTGATTAGATTTACAATGTATGAGTTTATAATGTTGCTTGTTTTTATAGCAGATTACTTGTTTAAAGTCAAGTCGTTTTCGCTCCTTGCAGAAAATTGTATAAAAAAAATTGTCTTCATATGCCTGACCTCTTCTAATCTGCTATATTTGTATAAGTCGATCTTCATATTTTCTTTGTTGTTTATATGTGATTTTGTGTAGAAAATAGCGTGAAGTGAATTTCAAAGATGAACTGGGTTTTACTTCCTGTATTCACTGAAGAATATAGTAATGGGGCGAAACAATTTGTTGTGAATGCATTTGCATATTTCGCCATAGGAAGTGAAATAAAATGCCTGTGTAAAGTCTGTGCTAATCGTTTTTGGCACTTAAGAGATGATGTGTTTGAGCATCTCATAAGTAAGGGTCCGTATCCATCACTTGTTGATTGGATTTATGAAATTTCAACTCCTAAGTATCGAAAAAAGAGAATGAGATGGTAGAAATAAGAGAATCCAAGAAAATCTAAAGTGCATTGAGGAACTTAGGTTAAAGCATTTGACAGCTAGTCTTGGAACTGGAAATCTCAAAAAGAAAAAAAAGAAAGGAGTCGATGAGGAATTCTCTGATCCTGAATATGATATTCCAGCTAGTGGAGATGAGCAAGAACCAATTGTCCATAAGGTACATTGTTAAGGAATGAATACATAATACAAAATAACTAAGAATCGTAGAAACCATTAATATCCATTAATACAAAATTATTCTCTCTGCTTGAGTCTGTCTCTATACCCTATAGATTTGTGCTCCAATGAAATTGGCTTACATCTTTTATATATCTATGTGTGAGTATTTAGAGGAAGAAGAAAGTTCAAAAGATGATTGCTGGCAGCGGGCCAAGAACTCGTTCAAAAATGGTAACTGCTACTGTGGGTATAGAGGTATAAATTTAATGTAAAATAGTTCACCAAATTTCAGTTCAATTCTAAGCATTATAAACTATGTCCAAATTTCCTAAATCTGTAAGTTTAATATTCTGGATTTTATGTTCAAATTTTGGCAAGCCTACTGATGGAGAGATTTTACCACCTCCTCCACCACTGCCAACTTCTATCGATCAATTCAAACAAATACAAAAGGTTTCTTCTACTGGTAGAATTGGTTCTATGTCATCATACCTTGAAATGCAAAAATGCAAAAAGGCTCAGGAAGTGGCTGAAAAAGAAACAATAAATGAGGTGAATGATGAAGCAATTAATGAAATTCCTGACAATACAATTACACTTCCAACAGGTATGCCTTTACACACATATGTACAGAAATTATGAATTAGCAATCGTGATTATGTTAACTTGTTTATTTTGTGTACTTTTCTGTACTTTAATAGAGGAACCTAAAATTAAAAAGAAGAGAGGACCTACGAAGATTAGTACGGTCTACACAAGGAAACTAGATGAAAGTCCAACTCTGACCTTGAATCATGAGTTGCAGCCAGTGGCTGAAAATCGCAAAATAAGAGCTGAATTTAGCAGTTTCTTGGGGTCAGTAGCAAGAGAGTGTGTGCCACTTGATTTTGTTAGTTGGCATCAAATTCCTGATGAAGATAAAACTGGGTTGTGGAAATTCGTCCAGGTAAAAAATACTTAATGTAGAACTACCTATACACACACACATTATATATATCATTCATATAGCACTATAACTGTATTTATTTTGTTTTTTTAGACCAAGTATATCATTCCTGATGAAGGTAAAGATTGGGTGTTGAAGAGTATTTGTGAAATGTGGAGATTGTACAAAAGTCGATTCAAGGCAAGGTATTATACAAAATATGAAACTGATGAGGAACGGATAAGAAACAGGTCTCAAACAATTCCATTAGAACAATTCAAGACGTTGTTGCAGTATTGGGCCGATGAAGAAGTGCAGATTAAAGCTAAAAAAATGCTAAAAATCGACAAAAAGTCAAAGACACGCATAATGCAGGTCGTACTAGCTTTGCACAGATCCGTAACGAAATGGTATGATGAATATGGATTTGAATAATTGTGCATTGTAATAAATTGAATCGTTATTGTGAACACTATCAGTTACTAACATAATTTTCTTTCTTGTTTCACTCTATTAATTTTATGCTAGAAAAATAAGAAGGCGGTTGATGAATCACCCACCAAAAAATCACCCACCAAGAAAGAATTATATCATAAAACCCGGAAGTGTCATAAGAAGAAGGTAACAAATAGTATTTTCATTTATTTGTCCAATTTATTAATTACATTTGGGATATTTCAATGATATCTCATTCATTTTTAGGCAAATACTGCTGATGGTTCCAATGCTAATGGTTCCGGTGATGATGATACAAACCATGACAAGACCTGTGTGGAAGTTGATTTTGCAGCTCATGCCCCAAACTGGCTTGTTGGCAGAACTGGCATAACGAGGAAGACAAAGAAAGCTTTGACAAAAACTGAAAACAAAAAATCTGCAGAAATGGAAAAGATACGAGAAGAACTCTCTGCTGAAATGGATGAAAAAATGAACCAGAAACTGAAAGCAATTCTAGGAAGAATAGCTGAAGACAATCCCACTTTGAAGATCAGTGTTGAAGAACTTTGTGATATTTCTGTCGAGAATGGAGAGAAGTCAGATGGAAATGCATCTGCTTGACCTAGTGCCACTTACCGCATATTTACTTAATTTATGTCTAAGCTTTTGGTGAATGTAACTAGACTTCTACCTTAATGATGTTTTATTTTGCATTTAGTATTTAGTTGTTGAATGGTTGGTAAACCGATGTTGTCGGGATTCTTTTGATATTGTCTATGGGTCTGTGGTCATGTGTACCGGCCTATGTAATCTTTTGGATTGGTGTATGAAAACCATGTTAATGGTGGCATTGTTATGAAACAAATAGGTCATGTCAATTTGTTTTTATAAAAGCATTGCCATTGCTACTTAAAATGTTACCATTGCCTATCTTTTGCAATACTTTTTTCCCTAAAATAATTACTGGTAAATATACATTCATTGCCATTGGCACATAAAACATTGCCATTTCCAACTAAAACATTTCTATATCCTATCTATTGCAATGCTAAACAGAAAACAGATTTTCAAAAGATAGGTTGCTAGTCTATTGCAATGATTTTAAATCGTTACAATAGATAGGAAAACATTTTTGTATCTTCTTATTGCAATGACATTAAAGAGTTGTTATACGGTACTAAACTCGTTGCTATAGGGGTCCATTTGCAACCCCACCTAAGTTAACGCCCATTTTTGGACAAAGCATTGCAATAGCGTATATGGCAACAGTTTTATGCCATATAACAACTTTGTTTTTGAGTTGCAATAGACAATCTATGTTGTAGTGATAGAAAACCACAAAATCCAAATCAAACATATAAATAAAATTACAACAAGAAACATCAAAGCATATCTAATTAGTCTATAAACTGATAATAAAGTTCACCTGTTTGAAGGATTCATTCTACTTGGATACATATTATTCACAACTAAGTTTGCATTCATGCATAACACTTAACACAACATTTTACAAAGAGTTTACAATGATAATATTCGGATTCTTCAAAAAATACAGTCGAATCTTAATCCTCCTTAGCCTGTCTAATGAGCTTATAATTAAAACAAATTTAACAATCAACATCTCCATTAAAACAATCACTAACACAACTTAGTATCGACATTTCTAGCACTTAAAAAATGACATTTAACAGTTTAAAACCCTCAATCCAAAATTTATCTCCATTTTCAAAGTGTTCTTAAGACAACCTTCACATTAAAACCTTTAGCCCAGTCCTTTAAAATGACTAATGCATCAAACATCA
This sequence comes from Oenanthe sinensis, assembly GCA_028671895.1. Lineage (NCBI taxonomy): Eukaryota > Viridiplantae > Streptophyta > Magnoliopsida > Apiales > Apiaceae > Oenanthe > Oenanthe sinensis. Next base: position 7,179,601 of record CM053808.1, read on the forward strand.
AAGCCATATAAAACATACAAAATTTAGTAGGTTTAAATATGAAGAAAAAAAATTCAAAAACACTCTCAGAGTTTTAATCAAACACTTGGACTGCAAGTATTTAATATTTACATTTTACCAAAATCAGTAAAGCTATGGGATGAAAAATAGAGACAAATTCATGTATGCACATATATGTATAATAAACAAACCTGATTTCATAGGTTAAAAAGAGTTTGAATCCATATCTGGATACTGTATTAAAAAGAAAATTGTAAGGAATGAGAACATGGTAAGAACAACTATAATTAAAATTTGTGTGTGTGAGATATATATATATATATATATATATATATATATATATATATATATATATATATATAGAGAGAGAGAGAGAGAGAGAGAGAGAGAGAGAGAGAGAGAGAGAGAGAGAGAGAGAGAGAGATTTTTGATGAAATGAAAACAAAACTCGAGAATTTTTGAATTTGTAATTTGAGTCTTCATTAGAGTGACTCATAAGCATCATTAGGAGTGACAACAGATTTAATATTCAACTCTATTCAAAAAAGAAGCGGGCAAATGAAGAGATTCGAACATTTGACAATAAACCACGTAACAATGAAAAACAGTATGAAGGGGACTACACTGTATTCTTTTAACTTTTCACAGTGGCATTTCTGTATTACTTAACAAAAGTAGGGGCAACATGAGAGATTTACTGTACCAATCACACTTCAAACACTATTATATATAATATATAATATATATATACATAGATGATAAACTTAAAAAATAAATGTTTAAAAAACTAAATCACCTTCCTTATAACTATAATTAACTCAAGTTAAGGTTAACCAAGTGATATAGTGGGTAATTTGGGAGGGTGGGGTACTTCCGGAATTAGATATATATATATATATATATATATATATATATATATATATATATATATATATATATATATATATATATATATATATATATATATATATTTATTTATTTTCACTTATGTTAAATAAGAAAATTAATTAATTATATTTTAACTTATAAAATTACCTTTTACATATGTATATGTGTATATATTATGTATTTATTTAAAAATTTAATGACTCTTCAAATTTGAAAATTAATAAAAAACTATTTTCTTAATAACCTTACATATTCACCAAATTTTAAGTAATATCTATTTATATCATTTTAGCTGATCAATCAGGTAACTTTAACAACACCCTGATTTTATTGCTTTGTTCTTTCTTAAAACAAAAAATCTATAAATAAATTTGTTCCCTGTTGAGTTCGATTTACAAGGAGAGAGCGCTGCAAAGAACAGTAACAACTGAAAGACAATGATGAAGAAGAGGAGTTTGAGTACTTCAATGAGATCAATGTCATCTCTATTTCTACCTTCATATTCACGTTCACATTCAGCTGCTGCAGGTACTACTAATACTTGTTCTTGTGTTCCATTGTTTCATTTTCATATTCACATTCACATTCAGCTGCTACTGTGTCCCTCTTTAGGAACATGTGTGTCAAAAACATCCCCCTTGACATTTTCATCTTTAATACTATCATTAATTGTTTTTGTCACTTGAATGGTGTCCACTATGCCTTCTCTTTATTGGCTGCAATCATCAAACGCGGTTTTGTCCCTGATGTTGTTACCTTTAACACTCTTATTAGGGACCTCATTTCCCAAGATAACCCTGTGGAGGCTCAGCATTTCTTCCAAAACCTCATCAGATACAAAGAGATTCAGCCTAATGTATTTACCTACAATACCATAATTAACGGCCTATGCAAGACAGGAAACGCTTGTATGGCCGTTACATTGTTTAAATATATGCAGAAGAAAGGTTGCAAACCCGATGCAGTAACTTATAGCATGACTGTTTATGTAAACATAGATTAGTCGATCAAGCATTGGGTCTTCTCCATCAGATGACTAAGAAAGGCATACCCCCAGATGTTATAACATATACCTCATTAATCCAAGGTCTCTGTGACTTCAGTCGATGGCAGGATATCAGTCGATTGCTAAGAGAGATGGATATTCTAAACATCTCTCCTGATATCTATACTTTCACTATATTGGTTGATGCACATGTCAAAGAAGGAAATATTAAAGCTGCAGAGGATGTGATAAAATTAATGATTCAAAGAGGCCTATCTCCTAATACGGTCACTTACAATTCACTCATGGATGGATACTGCTTGAGGGGAGAAGTTAATGAAGCATTAGCTGTGGTCGAAACCAAGGAGTAAGGGGATATTTCCCAACACTATCACCTACAGTATTTTAATTAATGGATATTGTAAGAAGCTGAAAGTGGACAGAACAATAGATCTTCTGCAACAAATGCCACATGAAGGCTTGACACCAGACATTGTGACTTGCAGTTCTATATTGCAAGTTTTTTTTCATACGGGCAGACATGTCGAAGCACACGAGTTTTTTAAGGAGAAGATGATGCTGAACAAAGGTCTTAAACTAGATATTGTGACATGCAATATCTTGTTGCATGGTCTTTGTGACAACCATTATGCTGTTGAAGCACTGTCCTTTAAAACGATGTTATGCGTTGGTTTAACTCCAAATATATACATTTATACTACTCTAATTGACGGATTAAGCAAGAATGGACATTTTGAAAAAGCGAGAAGTCTTTTTGACAACCTTCCTTCCAAAGGTTTGCAGCCTAGTGTCAAGACATACAATATGATGATCCAAGCATATTGTGAAGAGGGTCTACTAGACGAAGCAAATGAACTATTTGCCGTAATGGAAGGTAATGGTTGCTTGCCTAATGATGTCACCTACAACACACTTATTCGTGGTCTTTTTAAGAACAAGAAATATCACGAAGGAGGTGTACTAATAGATGAGATGCGTGCTCGCGGTTTCCAAGTAGATGCATCTACGACCTCCATGTTGCTAAACCTACTACAATCGAAAGAACATGATCCTGCTCTTCATGCTTTGGAAAAGAAGTACTTACAATAGTTGCCTATATATAGGTGGTTTTGTTTTCTTGTATTTATATGCAATTGTTGGATTGTTGTATGTAAAAATTAGGAAAGGTTGACTTTGCTTAGGATGATTGTAAGTTTGTAACATGCAGAATGTGTTTCCAGATCTAATATTTGTATACCAATATACATACTTAAAACTACTTGTTACCATTCCATTACTTATTGCTACACAACCAATCAATTGAAGATTTTCGTTTCCTTTTCTCTATCATGTGTGACCGTAACAAGCAACAACATTTTCGTTTAAATGAATGCAACCAAGATTTAAAAAAACAGAGGGTAGTTAAATATAGGAAGTCTATGAATCTATCTTTTGGAGTTTATCACTCCAGTAAGATAACTAGATAAGGGGGCTCCATTTTTATAAATGTTTGATAGAATTTTACCTGGACTACGATTGTCTATGTACCTAATTGCGGATACACTAATGTCTGCTGGGAAGCTAAACGACCTGGCAACATTATCGACCCTAGAAGGCTGTATTTGTCATTTGTCAACCTCCACCACGTCCCTTAAGATCTGGCCTCTATGTTTTAAAAGAATTTTATGATCTGTTTGGGAACATGGATTTCATCTGAAATTGTGGATTTGGTCAAATGACAACTCAAATCCTGTCATTTGAAATGAAATCAAAGTTCTCAAACACAATCCTATATGTTTTAACTAAATTTTATAGGATTATGTTTGAGAACTTTGATTTCATTTCAAATGACAAGATTTGAGTTGTCATTCAAATTCTCATATTTGTTCTAAATATTTGATTGCCCATACATGTCATTTGATCAAATCTAGAATTTCAAATGATTTTCATGTTCCCAAATAAGCCATAGAAGAATTCAGTATGATAATCATTATCAAACACTGTGCTTCTAGATAAAAACATCAAGTTATATATTTTCAACTCAACCTGTACCATAAAATTTATATATTTGAATATGATAATACTGAGTACACTAATTAAAAACAACATTGAATATTTGAATGTATAACAAAATAGTGTACAGGCATTAGTCAAAGGTTTTCATTTACTTTAAACAACCAATAAAATGAAGCAGAACAAGTGATTGCCACTCTTCCTCTCTTGGCTACATAGATTATCATTGGAAGAGATAAAAATGAATCAAATAACAAATGTGAAGTTGTAGAATTATATGGACATAATAGCTAAATACGGGTTTACTTAGCTTAAATACAAGCATCTCGTAGTACATATTTCGTAGGAGAAAGAGAAGGGGCAAGGCTCCACACTATTTCTGATGCACCATCAATATTCCAGGTCACAGAAAATCATGAAGATTAATGCCATGATCATATATAAAGGAAACAGACTATGCACCCCAGCTAGAAGCGAGAGTCTCAACATTGGAAGCAATAATGATGCCAAGTTCGCAGATCCTCCAAATAATTTTCTCCAAATGCTGTTGGTAGTAAGTCATTACCTTATGGGGTGATATTGATCGGACACACGTTTTGGGGGCAGTTTCCGGAGGATGAATAGGACTAGGGCAGATGGCAAAATCTCCACAGTCTGAAATACGAGTATTTGCAAATAGTATAGTCATACAGTATCTCTGTGCTACAGACCAAATTCTCATATTGTTCCAAATGAAAAAAAAAAAAATATATTGTTGTGCAAGACAATTGATTAATTTTTCTGGTTTCTTAATACTTGTGATTTGTAACGAGGGCCACAACTTGCATATATACATTATTCACAATTTACTAGATGGAAGCTAGGAGTAAAAATGCTAAATCCCATTTCACCTGAAGCTATTACTTACTGTGTAATAAATAAGATCTACTATGGGATGGTTCAACACATCATAATCAGCACCCTCATCAAATGCAGATACAGTAGCCTGGCCACATAACAAAACTATGTTAAATACCAAAGGTAAAAGCATGTAAATGACATGCATTAGGTACCAGGATTACTGGACATTCACCATTAAACATCTTATCAAGAAACAAGTGCAACAAATTCCAGTAACAAAGCCAACCTGCCAAAATGGAAAAGGTTTAGGCATGCCACCAAATTCTGTTACAGAAAGTGGCATCAACATGCTTTAAAACATCATCTAATGGAACAATTCATAATCAAATCCATAACTTTTTGATGCTCAAAGTGCAATTATGCAATGCTTTTTCTTTATGAGATAACTTATGCAAATAGCTTTTTATTTAGGATCTATCATCAGTTCACTCATTCTGTACACACTCAAATCTGAATGTTGCTCATTTTAACTAGTGTGCAGATAATTTATGCGACAAAAAATGAAAAAACCAGATATCACAAGTAATTGTTTTGGCCATGGTCACCCTTCTCCATACTCTAGTTACAGTGTTGACTCATATGTCCAAGTTACATACCTCGCGGAGTTTTTTCTGACGGCCTCTTGATTCAATTGGGAATCTCCGTAGCATGATAAATAACCTGCATGGACACTGAAATATTTATATGTTAACCTTTTAAGAATGTAATGTAATTTTCAAGTAGGAAGTAGCTGCTACCTCCCACCATATACCATGAATCCTAGAGCAGCACAGAGTGACATCACTGCACAAGTGAAATTGGATTATTGAAGCGACCCTCCAACAGCAGAATTTTAGACTATAACCTAATTTATGTTCACTTTGTTTTATTCTAATAGACAAAATGTTCTCTTTGGTTCCTCTTACACACACACATAAGCACAACAAAAAAACTAGAAAAGGAAAAGTACTTCATAACATGGTAGTAATAGATATAAACAGAACTACTTAGAGCAGCTTATAAGTAAAGACATAATGAAAATTAATAATCATGACCTGCAAAGAAGAGTCTGGCCAATTCAAATGCAGTGGCACTTCGACTTATTCTCATATAAGTCCAGATGCAAACCTAAAAGTCCAAATATACTGATTAAAAAAACTACTAGAAATGGAAGTATCCAGGTCCATGTTCTTTCCTTTACTTGTATATCATTAAAATTCCCCATAAACTAATATCATTTTAAATTCTGACCTGTATGAGATATATAAACGAATTGATAATAAAGTACGCAGGTCTGAGTTTATCAATTGGAAGACTTCTTGCCTGAAAGAATCATTGTTAAGCTCTTCACGTTACTTAAGTGAAATGTATGATTATAAAACAACAATTTTCACAACACTAGTACCTGATGGTATATCTCTGCCCAAAACAAGACGAGTAATGTATATGTCGAGAAAAAGAGAAGACCAGGAAGATCCAGAATTATTATATCAAATGCCTGTGTACATACACAAAGTTACACACTATAGCGGATTAAGAATAGTGCTCAAGTCTAAGTTAACCATCAACAGAAACATCAGAACAGTCTATGACTTTTCCAGTGAGCAAACATATAAATAAGCAAATTGGTAGATTGTCCAGTTACATCTATCTATAATCCGTCATCCGCTGCCCTGTTTTTAAGAAGCATCTATGCATTATGCAGAAATAGATGTGATTTGTTGCCCCTGGTGAACTACTTTTTGTTTTTACTGATATGACACTATATCGCTTACAGATATTTTGTTGCCTCTACAGAAAAATCTCACACTTAACATTTTTAATTCTTTTCCCTCATTTATTCCTTGTACATCCTTCTCTCCCCTATGATTTTGTTCACAGATTTCCATAGATTACTGGCCACGTTTACTATGTATGCTGAATTGTGTGATCTATGTGACGAGCTGTAGTAATGAATGGATTATTTGCTGGAGCATGTATCAGGAAATTGCATGTGCAGTATTAAGTTAAAGATAACTTACTTTTGGTTTGATGTGGAACACAATCCTGTAGAGTCCAAATTGGACAGCCCTTACTGACACAAGAAATTTGTTTTTAGTAAAGGTTAGATAAGTTACCCAAACAACACTAATAAAGTATAATTTTAATATATTTATATGCAACCTTACTTCCATTAACAGCAAAATTCATCATGTGAAACACTTTTTGTGTTGTCCAACCATATTCTGGTACTCTCAGTTGAATGCGAACTAATTGCACCTAGATATGGAAAGAAACAATCAGATTAAAGTATAGCAATTTACTCAAGTTTTTTGCCAGTAGGTTCCTGTGGATCAAAATAGCCCAGAACATAAAACAAACTTCATGAGGTCTTAACTCATTCAGTTGCTTAGCAGGATGTTTCCTTCCCTATCGCTAGTTATACTTGTTTCTCTCTTCCTCCTTCCAGATACCTTTTATATATATATTTTACAGAAAACCAATACTCTAAGTTGTTCATATAACTCAAGAAATATATCAGCCTTCTAGATAAGGACTCTATAGCCTATAGGTACGGAGGACCAGGTACAAAATGTGAAAATACCCAAGTTAACAAAATTTGTTTATGATAGTCAGTTGCAAAACTTCAAATACACGCTCATACACCTACACTGAAACTCAAATCATCAACCTTTTCTTTTGAATTGAAGAGGGTACCCACTAGGGTACAATGCCAGGGATTACACTTTCTTATGCTTGCTTGTTCTTTATAAATAAAGTTTTATAACTTGTCAAGCTTTTCTTGCCCGTATTAAGATTTTCATAGGACAACTTAATTGCATTAGCTTTACTCCGTTCCAAGTGTAGTCTTATTATTAAGAAATGTCCATACATCATTATGTCTACATAACATAGCCAAACTGTAAAGTGCTAAATAAAACTAAAGTAGCTAACAACTATGATTTTCTGGAAGACAAGCAGAGTTGAGATGACCCCTACCCTTTATTAAACAGAAAAAAGGCGCAAGGATTGCACATACAGAATTACGAGACAACCTCACAACACTAATTTCCTAAAACTATAATGTTAGTCATTACCCAAGAGTAAGCACTCATTCTCTTAAATCAATCATTATTTAGAAGTCAAATGTTTTTAAACAAAATAAATTCATCAAGATGCATGGCTAGCCTTCACTACTGCACATTAAGATACATATACAACAACAAATTTAATACAAATGTCTCTACCATCAGTCTAAATAATAAAGATTCCAAGAAAGAATATAATTAAACACACACAGTATGTCTCTGCATGTGTGTGTAAAAAATTCATACCAGTGCAACTGTAGAAATGAGTGCATAAGCTGCACAGAGAGCATAAAAAATGGCATAGTGCCAATGTTGGGAGGACTCAATCTGACTCCACCATTTCAAGAAGCTGTCACTGCCACTCAATTCTTCATCATAGCTAGTAAATACAAAAGGTCGAATTTTCTTTATGAACTCCATTGGTTTCGATCAATGGAAGAAACCCAAGAAAAATCTCAAAATAATTTACTGACCCTGTGAAAAAAAAGAAGGCATCAATCAGATGAATGCAAATAAAATCAAGAAAATGATGGGAAAGGGACACTTGTCAAGAAGACGGGGTGTCACACGTAGAGTGATAAATGAAGTATAACTTGTTGATTCGTTATTTTCGCAGCAAAAATGGTGATTGCTGGCTCATTCCTCTCATGTAATGGCTTGTATATAATAAAATTTTATATATCTAGCAATCTGTAAATCATTATAAATTTAAATTTTGTATACACATTTAATCAAGAAAAAAGAAAACTTGATTTATGAATTATTTTTTTAATTTATAAGTTATTTTAATAATAAGCTAAATGGATAAATAATTTTATTTATGTATTCAAATTTATTTCTATTTCTATATTAAAAAATAAACTATTCTATATTGTCACTCCATAATTTGCAAAACATGGTATTTATTATATATTAAAAATTAGGGGTGATATATTTTTTGTATATTAAAGTGAAGTATGTTAGTTGTCATAATTGATATATTTCTTTGTGAATTCATATTACTTTGGATATACAACACAATATCTTTATTTTTTCAGTAATCATTATAAATTATATTATTTTTCTAAAAAGGACATATAATAAATAATTTAAAGTTGATATTTTCCAATATCTCATGTCAACTATATATATAAAGACCACCAAAAGCATCACATTGTTGGCACAAGGGGACAAGTCTATAGTTGGGTGTAGACAATTGTTTGATATAGCCACTTATATAGACGACAGGCATGATAAATCATGTGTATGTTAGCTTACCAATAAATTTAGGGTTTGTAGCCTATCAATATTGAAGAAGAAAGATTTATTACATATTTCAATATTAGTGGATTGAATAGATTGGGCAAGATCTTGATAAGCCAAATTTATATAAGCCTTAGCCCAAATTTTTTATATTCCAAATTTATCCTTAATCACATAAGCCTTAGCCCAATACAACCTCTGCTCTTTTATCATGTCTTTTTCTAGAATTTTCTGAGCTATATATATTTATATAAATAATTAGATTATATTTTACATAATTATATAAATAGTATAGATTAAATTTTCTAATTATTATTATTTTAGTTTTATTATTTAATAGATCTGTCTAAAATTTATAAATTAAAAATATATCTAACTAAATTATTTATCTAATTTATAAATTAAAAATATTATTAATAAATATTATATTATATTATATTGTATATATATATAATAATTTAATATTATTTTCAAAATCTAATAATAATATTATTATTTATTTTTAAATTTTTATTTATATAGCATATTTTAAATTTTTAGTCAATTTTAATTTTGAAGTATTTTTTAAATTTCAAGTAACCATTATATTATAATATAATTTTATTAATATAAATATATGTAATTAAATTATTTATATGATTTATATATTAATAAATATTATATTATATTGTATATATAATATTATTATTATTAGATTTGAAAATAATATTATATTATAAATATTATTTTTGAATTTAATAATAATATTATTATTTATTTTTAAATTTTTATTTGTATAAAATAATTTAAATTTTTATCCATTTTTAATTTTGAAGTAATTTTTAAATTTCAAGTAATTATTATATTATAATATAATTTTATTAATATAAATATATGTAATTAAATTATTTATCTAATTTATAAATTAAAAATATTATTAATAAATATTATATTATATTATTATTTTTGAATCTTTATATTATATTGTGTATATATATATATAACAATTTGCAAGGCAAGTTGTTTTATTTAAATTTAGTTTACCTTTCAAACTATTATTACCACTGTACATTGTATTTTATTTGTCTCATTCTAATCTTCTTCGCATATGGTCTATTTAAGTTTTTAATATACGCTATATTATATAACGTATAACTTTTTAAAAAAATCAATTGTAAGGGCACAAATGGTAAAGAAAAAAAAATTAAAGTATACGTTGTATAATATAACATGTACACTATATAATATAAGGTATATTTTAACTTTTTTTCAATCTTAATCGTTTATTTAGTTTTTTAATAATATTCACCTTTAGTCGTAGAACATGAGCATAAGTATTGGCAAATTATTTTACCATTTTTTGATTTATGACTTTTACAAGAATTGTAAAGATGGAAAGAGAACATATCCTTTTTATTGTAAAAATTCATAAAATGGATAACTCTGTTTTATTTTCACAAGCATAAAATTGATAAACTTATAAAGAAAAAAAAAGTTTAGAGTTACAAGCATCTAATTAGCTCATTGCATGAGTACTTTGTTGAAAAAAGGCCAAAGCTGACCAAGAAGAATAAGATTTTAGCTGAAACAGTTGTCACATGGTCTTGACTGACTGCATACAATACATACAACAAATGCATACATACAATACAATATACATACAACAAGAACTCATTAGCCATTACTAATAAAGAAAGAACCAACAATAAAGACAACAAAGTCAACAAGTGAAGGCCAAAGCCTCAGCCTTTTTGCAGCCATTTCCTGCAATTCCCACACCCCTCTTGCTTAATCTACAGTATACACGGTTACAAAGTCTCCATTCTTTCTTTTTTCTTGTGTGTCTATATATATGTATATATCTATTGTTTGTGTTTATCATTTTTATATTTTAGTATTGATACAATCAGCTGCTTGCCACTTTTGCTCATTGTAAATCTAAATTTTTGTGGGGTTTCTTGGAAGATTAAGAGAGTTGTAGATCGGTATGTGAATAATTTGAAATACCCATAAATTGATATGATTGTTGAACTTCGATTTTCTCTTGAGGAAAAAATGTTTTTTTGTTTTTTTTGTTTTAGGGTATGTTTGAATTATTCAAGATTGTAACTTTTAGTTTTGTTGATGAACAGGTTGTGTATTATTCAAAATTTTGCTAGAAGTAGATGTTGGGGTATTGAGTAAGCTGGTGAGCTGAAGCTAAATTTTATGGATAATTTATGTTGCTTTGGTTCTCAGGTGAGAATACTAACTAGAAGTTTTTGTTTTTTTAAGTTTCTTTGTTTTAATTTTAGGCTATTTGTTTGAAGTTTTTATATTTGTTTGTTTCTTTAAACCAATTTAGTCTCGTTTTCATGTTCCAATTGAACACTTTCTTAAATGAGGCTTCTAAATAAGCTGATGGTTTGGTATTGTTTGCTAGTGTGCTGTTGTTGACAATACAAATAATTTTTCGATAATCAAAATTGTTTTTGAAAAATTTAATGAAGTGGTTACCTATTAGATATTTAGAAATTTCACTACTCTTATTGGTGCCATGTATAGTTCCGACAACATTGTTTTTTTTGGCTTCATTCGGTATTGCCCTTTCTGATTTATTTTTTCCCTGCGTAAGATTTTGTGTTTTTTGGTTTGATTCAGTGATTGTGTTGTCAAGTTATATTTGGTGGACAAGAAACCGTGATTATTGGTTGGGTTCGGGGATTGCGTTATCAAGTTATAAATGATGCGGTAGGCGTTAATACGTTATGCATATATATATAATTGGTTACCGAATCAGCAGATTGTGATTATGTTATCCCTAGAAATAATCTGTTGGATTGTTGGGCGATTTAGGCTCAGGGGTACTTTTGAAGGTTCCCCTAAAATAAAAAATAAAAATTGACCTTCTGTTGCTCACTCGTAGGTAACCATGTTTCTTGGTAGTGAACTCTACTAGTTTTGACGATTTTGTGGAAGTACTTGTTTCTTATACCACGTCACATTTTAACAAATAAAATCTTATTGATGTTGTTAGAAACTGTATTTAATTGAAAATATTTTGATTTTGTAACACCTATATTAATGATTTTGTAACTGCGTGCGTGAACATTGATTTGCTTGTTATTATACAGGTTACAAACTTTATATGATGTTTAAGTTACAAATATTTTCTCCTATATAAGAATGGTCGTGTATTATTGTTTTACATACCGTAAATCCCACGAAGTAATTTACATTTTATAGTATGCTCTCTTAGAACTCCAGGTTCAGGAAACCTATTCTGTTAGATAGAGCAGTATATGTTAGGTTCAATTCGCGAGTTTTCAAGTCATTCAATTCGCTTGTATCCTGGGAGACGAGATGAAAGCCAAATTACCTTCAAGTACCAAACAAGATGAGGATCATCTGTTTTAAGGACTACATGATTTTTACGTGCCTCAAATATTCTTTTGGTATTTTCATTTGTTTATTTTGTAAATTGCGGTAAACATTTGGTTTATACTTCCATTTATGTAACAGTGAGAATATATTGCATAAGGTTCTACTTCCACATTAATATATTGCTCCTTACCAGGAGTAGGGGTAAGGTCCGCATACAAATCACCCTTGTAAACTCTAATCCCGCACAGGGACATAATGGGTATATTTTATTTAGTCAGGTATTAGTAACAAAGGCAATATAGGGAAACCCATATTTTGCAGTATTTGAAATGGATATTTAATTTGATGTCAATGTTTATATATATTTCACTTTATGATGAAATGTCTTCTTTTGCTTTAGGCTTCAGGAGGCAATTCTACACATGGAGCTGGCAAGGGAAGAGGCAGTCATGGGCCTATTAAGTTCGGGTACAACCTGGTGAAAGGGAAAGCAAGTCATCCCATGGAGGATTACCATGTAGCTAAATTTGTTCAGCACCAGGGGCGCGAGCTTGGACTTTTTGCTATTTATGACGGGCATCTCGGACATAGTGTTCCTGCATATCTGCAAAAGCATCTGTTTCACAATATTTTAAAGGAGGTGAGTTATCCATTCAAATAAATATACTTCACTTACGCATCTTGAATTACCCTTTTCTTGCGTCTTCATGAGATAAGCCTATGCTACTTTCTTAATACAATTGAGGTAAGGGTATCTGGTTTTATTAAACAGCCCATATAGATAATTAAGTTGTATTGACAGTGAGTAGCTTGTTATGTCAGTGAATCGGTGGAATCCGTAATGATATATTACAGTACATGGTAGGTGTGCCACTCATATAGCATAGTGTTACAATCTGTAGCAAAGCAAATTAGAAAAATAAAAAAACTTACAAATTGTTGGCTTTTAAAATAAACTTTTTATATGTTTTTTTAAGTATGTGGAAAATTGCAATTCTTGTTTTTTTATTAAGTTACATGATGTATATGAACTTTACAACATAGTATACACCTTGTTATGATCTAGCCAGAAGAAATTCTCTCACTGATCCATATATTATCGAATACTTCAGCAAGAGTTTTGGACTGATCCAAGAAGCTCGATTTCTAAGGCTTATGAAAGAACAGACCAGGCTATTCTTACCCACAATCCAGAGTTGGGAAGAGGTGGGTCAACTGCAGTGACTGCAATTCTTATAAATGGTCAAGTTCTCTGGGTTGCTAATGTTGGAGATTCACGAGCAGTTCTTTCCAGGAGTGGGCAAGCAATACAGATGAGTGTTGATCATGAGCCTAATACAGAGCGGGGAAGCATTGAAAACAAAGGTGGCTTTGTCTCAAACATGCCAGGTGCTTTGAAAGAAACCGTTTTAATCAGCTACTAATGCTTAAAGAGTTGAATAATAAATATGATTATTACACATCTTTATATACTAGCTTATCCACCACTCATCTCTTATATTTAATAGTCCCAGACTCCCATTAAGAATTTAGAGTTCAACAATACATTACATATGGCTGGGTTTATAGCAGTATATTATCCAGATGTATACTTTATGGTCCTGGTTAACCTATCTAAGTTACACCCATCAGGGGTTGACATAGGCTTTCAATTCTGGCTGCTGAAATAAATTATGAAGTGCAAGTCTATGTTCAAGTACTTTTGGATGTATAGATGATGTCATATATGTAACGAGGACTATGAAACTCCTACAAATTATCCAATCTATCTGAGGACTGGAGGAATTATTGAGTTTGAACTATGAAAGATTTTCAGGAGTGTTGAATGGATGTTTATAAATTTTAGAAGTGCTAGGTTATTTAAATTTGTTATTATAGACAAGCCATGGGTGTAGATTCTTTAGATTCTTAGTATTGTATATTTACAGACCTTTACAAGATAGAATATCGCTGGCAGTGTCATTTCATACTTTTTTTATCATTTGCTGAAAATCCCCTGTACTTGGAAGGGAACTTGATGATGGAGAGAGGACTTCATTTTTGTTAACATTTGGACTCAGATTCGGAGACAAAGTAACTCGTAGAATACAACGTTCTAAGCAGTTTAGACTTTTAATATTTCTGCATTTCTTTTGATTTTGTGTATTTTATCTTGTTTTTATGGAGTAGACTAGTCTTAAGAGACAGGGCCATGTCTTCCGAAGATAAAGAGAATAGAACTCAGCTGACATTAGATATCAGGGGTTCAAGAATGAAGATTATTGAGGAAGAAAATTTGTCTTTGCAATATTCGAGAGACTGTGTTTGTGCATTTTATCCAGTCTACTAGCTTACATGGAATGTACCTTTACTTTGGCGCTGAGAGAGCTTTTTAAAGTTTGCCGGTTGCTTGAATTTAACTTTATTGTGGCATATTATATCAACTATAGATGCTGGGTGTTAATTGTGGCTACTGGCAATTGGGTTCTTTATTTTGTTTATAACAACTCATGTCATTTGGCAATTAATCAGGGGATGTTGCAAGAGTGAATGGCCAATTGGCTGTTTCTCGTGCTTTTGGAGACAAGAACTTAAAAAACCACCTGCGGTCTGATCCAGATGTAACTGATGCTAATATTGATGGAGATACAGATCTTCTAGTCCTCGCAAGTGATGGTGTGTGGAAGGTACCTCTACCCTGATTTCACTGAGCTTTTGTTTGGATAGGAATATAAATAATCTTTTTATCCATTTACAAGATGCCTTGTTGCAAATCGAACCATCTATTCTTATACTTATATTCTAGGTCATGTCTAATCAAGAGGCGGTTGACATTGCCATAAAGATTAAGAACCCACAGAAAGCAGCAAAACAACTATCACTTGAAGCATTGTATAGAGAAAGTAAAGATGATATATCTTGCATTGTCGTTCGGTTCAAGAGTTAAAGCATGTCATGTTTCCTGTATATGCATTACATGTACATTAGAGGGGGTTTCTGTTGCATGGGATGCAATATGATAGACCATACAAAGTCTTGGAATCACATAAAAATCTGGTGTTCATATCAAGATTAACGTTGAAAGAGTCCGTATAATTCGTTTTTACTGTCCTCGCTCTGTAATATATATCATCTACAATTAGGAGTTGTGATGTTCATTTATTTGTTTGATTTGTAGAATTGTACTTCCAAACGTTTGTAATTTGCATTGGTGATGATAAAGTTGGCTTGTTGATAACCATGTTTCTGCATCTAGGATTATATATAGATATTTAAGGCAGATCATGCTAGAATGAGAAAGGTACCAAAACAGAACATTCAGAATCAGTCGAGCATAACTGAATAATTATCCTGCACTCGATCAATTTTCCCTGACTTGCTCAAATCCTTCAATTGAAAGGAGGCTCTCGTTGTGCTTGATAAATTTGACTACATAGCTTTGAGGTGGAAGTCTGATATATTTAGTCTCTTTCTTCCCATAGTCATACAACAAGTCCCCTGATTCAGATTTCCCAACGAACTGTTTATCACCAAGATGCATATACACCCAATATATCTCCTCTGAACCGACATCAAAAGTAAACATTTTGTTCCAAAACACCTCACCTGAAACTACTTCAACAGTCCACAAACTTATCTCCTTATCATCTACTGATCCATCACAAACTGACTCACCAATCTCCGCAACAGAACCTTCAAAATCCAAAACATTCGACATTCGTTTCTGCACAGAACTAGGGAATGGAATCACTCCAAACACCATCGTATCCAAATCAAAAATCACGATCTCATTCATCCCTTCCAAATACAACATCCCGTCTAAAACAGGACCAGAATCCAAAATAGGACAACGGGGGTAACAAATAAAACTCGGCAACTCAACCCCAAACTCAATCTCCCTCCACGAATCCGCCCTCAGAGAATACAAATTAATCTATGTAACTCAGACTTCCATGCTATTTGTGATTACTCCAAAACACTCTAGGTCATGCGCAAATTACATAGGTGTACAAGTGTATTGCATTATGTTTTGTTTTTCTTTAAATTAAAGTTAAGAGTATAATATTATATATTAAATTATATTGATTATTAAAATTATATAATATACGTTAAAATCTAAACAAAAAATAATGAATATAAATTAAATTTTAAAAATATTTTTTATTTTTCATATGACAAATATATAATGCATTTAGTGTATGGTATATAATAAAATTTATTATGAAATTATTAAAAACTTAAAATACAAAAATTAAGTTTCTTATTAAAATATTAAGATATTTAAAATTATATGTATACATGTTTATATATATAATTTTATTTAAAATGTATTATTTAATTCTATTTGTATTATTTTTTAATTGAAATAGAGTACACTATATTAATATATTGACTCATCTTTTATATTAATATATTAACTTATCCTAATGGTAATTTTAATTTTTATAATCTCAATATTTATTTTTTGATTGAAATGTTACATATTAATTTAATATTATAAATTAATAATTTTACTTTATTCATTTATTTGTATAAATAATTTATTTATGTTATAATAAATGAACAATTAATTATGTAATTTCCAGTTTACAAATCAAATAAATATTTTTTAATATTGTACTATTTATAATTTAACTTATTTATTTGTATAAATAGTTTTTTGTTATTATTGTGAACCAATAAATTAGTTACATGAGCTGTATATTGATATACCAAACATATATTTTAGTTAAACAGCAACTCCCCGTTGTAACTTAGTTCCAAGGAGATTTAGGTTACGGTGTAACTAGAAAACTTGTGAAACAAACCAGGTCTAGTTTAGTAATGAATATTAATTGTTAACCGTAAAATTAATATACATTAATTTTATAAAAGTGTGTGTGTATATATATATATATATATTAATTTAATCAAATCCATGATATGTAAAACTTAATGGAATGATTATAATTAAGTAAATATGTAATATCAGTGTTTTAAATAAATTGTTTTTTAGTTTAGTGCTAAATTTCTAAAAATCTAATAGTTGAGTGATAAAAAATTCATTTTCTTTTTTTAAAAACTAAAAAATTAGCAAAATTACATGAATGAAAAAAATGAAAACAAGATGCTCTGCACCTCTTTAAATTTCAGTATTCGATCAAATTAACCTAATGAAATGAAGGTAAAAAGTTCTTTGCACAACGTTCTTACATGTCAAAGGTCTGGTAACGACTGACGGATATCAACTAAATATTTGCCTACAACACTGAGGAAAAAATCCGAGAATTTGTTCTTAAAATGTTGCAATATCATAGAGGCAGTCGGAATAAAACAATCTCATCTCCATTCTGATTCCAGAAAAAATTATTATCACGATCACCTTGTTTAGAGCTAGTTAAATCACATCTGAATATACATTGCTTCCAACTGACAACTTCAAACTCCCAAGAGTATATTCCGCTACACTATCCAGAAGCCAGCTTTCTCATCTTTAGCAACCATCCAAAATATGCCGATAACAAAGAATCTGAAATGAACAGAGCTGCATGAAATACGCGAGAATGAGTCAAAAAGCTACATCAATTCAATAAAAAATGATTGAATTTATCTTACCAAGAGTGCTTAAATTCAAAAGTGAATCTGATTCTACCCTGAAGCATCCAAAATCCATACGATATACGCTCTACAATAGAGCGTATTACTTTTTTTTAATTCTAATTCTACCCTTTAAAGCATACACTCTATTATAGAACTCTAATGAATACACACCATCATCTACCCACAAACACACTTTTCTTTTATCATACCATTTTTTAGAGATTTGTGTGAGCTATCTAAAACTCAATTAAATTTTGTCTATTTGATTACAAATTTTGTATAAATCGAATACCCATTTCACAACCCAATATACTTTGAGCTATCTAATACTCATTTTTTTTTATAAACTTTGAGCTTGAGAGAAGATTTGATTTCTTCAAGATTTTAATTTTTGAATTTGGGAGAAGATTTGATTTCTTCAAGATTTCTAAATTGAAGTTTGAGTTTGGTTAAAGTTTTATTAAAGTTAGCTCTTTTCATATCATTTCATGGCTTCTTTCATTTTTTCAAAATTAAAGTCTCCTAGTAAGTCTCCTAATAAGTTTAAAATTGAGATTGAAGATGATGATACAAAACCTAGCCCTAAAATAGTAGAGATTATTGATGATGGTGATGATAAAGGAAATGATGATGATGATGATGATGATGATATTAATGATGATTATGATGATAATTATGATAATGGTGAGGATAATGGTGATGATTTCTATGATGATGATGATAATGATGATATACCACACATACAAAATTGTAAAAAATCTAAAAATTCACCCAAAAATACACAAAATATGAAAGATAAATGATATTCCTTTGGATGATTTGAATGATGTTTGCCCTTGTGTTGGTCAATTGTTCGATAGTTTAGATGAGGCCGAGATGTTTTATAGAGATTATGGTAGACATATTGGTTTTGAGTTAATAATTAGAACTACGCATAAACGCATAAAAAGTAAAAAGATTTGTTTGCGTTTGTATATATATAGAAAGGGTGGTAGATTAGGCTTAAAAAAGACTTTGGATGAATTTGATGCCCGAAAAAGGAAGAGAAATAGAGACACTCTTGATAGAACGAGTTGTAAAGCACGAATGTATGTTGTTCATAGAGAGAAATTAAAGAAATGGGAAGTGACATTGGTTAATTTGAAACACAATAATAAAATGGTAGAACCTAGTGAAGTGCATTTCATGCAAAGGCCAAGAAACATAACCCCCATTATTCAACAATTGATTGTTACTTTAAATAAGTCGGGTATTGAACCTTCAAAAACTTTGAATGTTTTGGGTGAATTACGGGAGGTTTAGATAATATTGGATTTACTAGTCAAGACAATCAGAATGTTTTGCGTGATATTAGACATTATGTGTTTGATTCAAGTGATGCCTGAGAAAGTTTGATATTACTTTGAGAATTGAAATGTAATAGTTTAGGGGAATTTTTCTACCGAGTAGATGTTGATGAAGAAAATCGAGTGCATGCTATGTTGTGGGTTGATCCGAGATCATTAAATGCATATAAAATTCTTGGAGATGTGGTAGTGTTTGACTCCACGTGCCGTACAAATAGTTATTGTATGGCATTTGTACCTATTACGGGTGTCAACCACCACTACCAATCCATATTATTTGGATTTGCATTAATAAGGGATGAGAAAGAAGGTTCGTATGTATGGGTTTTTAAGAATTGGTTGGAAGCCATGGGAAACAAGCCTTCAATCTCAATCATCACGGATCAAGATATTGCGATTGGAAATACAATTGCCAAAGTTTTGCCAAACACGAATAATTTGTATTGTACTTGGCATATAGTACTATATTTGGAGAAAAATTGATAAATTTGTACGGAAATGAACCACACTTTAAAGAAGATTTCAACTTATGTCTCTACAAGTCATTAACGGTTGAACAATTTGAAGATAAGTGGGATGATTTGGTTGAAAAATATAACTTGGTTGATCATTGTTGGTTGCAAGATATGTATTCCATTCGATATAAATGGGTTCGTGTGTATACTAAACTTCATTTCACTACCAGGATGACCACTACCTTGAGAAGTGAATCGATGAATACTTTTTTCGATGAGTATGTGAATGCTAGCACCGGTTTGAAAGAATTTATAGAGAATTCACAAAAAATATTGGAGAAACAATATCTTCGTGAGTGGGAAGCGGATTATGAAACAAAGTATAAGGATATGTCAAGAATAACATCATCGTCATTGGAGAATCATGTGGCATTTATATATACAAAGGAGATGTTTAGACATTTTCAACACGAGCTTAAACAAAGTGGAGCCTATGTTGTTATTGAGAAACATGTCGAGAGCACTATGCTTTTTAAGGTGTATGGAGCATATAAAACCACAGTGGCGGTCGAATATAGAAAAGTTTATACTTTGGTCATGGCCGAGAATATCACCATAACTTGTGTTTATCAGAAATTTAAAAATTCGGGAATGATTTGTCGTCACATTATTCGATATTTGAATATGATGCAATGGATGAAAATTCCTTCAAATTTAATCAACTTAAGATGGACAATTGGTGGAAATAAAGTTGGAGAGTCCATATCATATAAACCTCCTACCATTGACACTTATCTTCAATCACAACCTGCACGATATAACACTTTATGCAAAGCCTTTCAAGGTTTAGCCACTCACAGGAGTTGTTTGATTGAAAGATTTAATTATGTCATGACTTTAATAGAAAAAGAGTCGAATTATGTGGAAAATTTTCCGAATGAAGATCATCCTAAGAATCAACCGCATGAGAATGATCTAGGAGTGGTGAAAATTTTGATGAAGATGAAAATTTTGACAATTTGAAGAACCCTATGATATCTCAAACTAAAGGTCGCCCCAAGGAAGGAGCAAAAAGTGGTATAGAAATGTCTAAATCCAAAAAACCAAAAAAATGTAGTTATTGTGGTGCAATTGATGTCAAGCATGATGCAAGAAATTGTTCAACTAAATTAGCAATGGGGAGCTAATTTTTATCATTTGAATTGATTTTTATCATTTGAATTGATTTTGGTATTTGGTTGTAATTTGTTTGGAATTTCAAATTTTATGGTATTTTGGTGTTCTTTTATGATTTGGAATTATTTATGGTATTTTGGAGTTGTATTATGATTTGTATTGATCTTGATTTTTATTGTAATTTTTTTTGAAATTTCAAAATTTATGGTATTGATCTTGTTTATGGTGTTTTTTTGTATTGATTTTGATTTTATGGTATTTTGGAGTGAAAATTTAAAAAATAAATAAATAAACATATACGCTCTATAATAGAGCGTAATTACAGAGATATATTTTAAGAAGATTCAAGTTGGCTTAGTTTTTTTACCGTGCATATATGTACGCTCTATAATAGAGAGGGTATGTCCGCTCTATTATAGAGCGTAACTACAGTCATGTTTCCGCTTTTTTGATCTTTTTGACTTAGTTTTTTCCCAAGCTCTATACATCCACTCTATAATAGAGCGTACATCCGCTCTATAATAGAACGTAATTGCAGAAGCTGTTTTTGACATGTCTGTTCTGTTTTTGTAACATTCCACCCTCTTTTAGCAAACCAAACCAAACCAATCCAAACAAACTGCAAATCCATATCCAGACATAAAAATGAAACTATGTCAAACTCCAAATCCAAGAACCAAACCAATATAACATAAAATTAAAATCAAACTAATCAAAATCCAATCTAACTACTCCAAATCCAAGAACCAAACCAATATAACATAAAATTAAAATCAAACTAATCAAAATCCAAACCAACTACTCTAAATCCAAGAACCAAACCAATATAACATAAAATTAAACCAAACTACACCAATCTAAATTAAAATTTAAATTACAACCAATCCAAAATCAAATTACAAGCCCGCTAATCTAGCTTGATACGATCCATCACTTATATATTGGGCTATTCCCTTATTGAGTTCCCATCCAATACGATTCCGGAAGAGCGAGATTATATCATCATTCCATTCGACACCACATCAAGTTTGAGTATTGCATGTCAAAATACAATCTAAATACTTCATGATGAAAACACCGCAATCAATACCATTACGTTGCCTAGGTCGGTTCGCGACACTTTCAACTTCGACAAATGTGATATCTTGGTAATTCTCGGGGGTGGTGAAACATCAAAAGAATCAATTTTTCCTATCAAACAAACATAAAAACACATTAGACAATAACATAATTTGACGATTAGAAATTGCAAAAAAAGATGAAATATACCACTACGAAGAACTATTTCTTGATATCTCTCTTAGTTTCATGTAAGGAGTATCATCTCGTAGAGGATCAAATAATGAAACTCTAAAATTTTTAATTGACCACAAAAATAGGATCCAATGACCTCCCGTTGCAACCGGCATGAGAATATAATCAAAATCGGTAATCTCCATGTCCCCCTATCTTTTGTGCCATATGATTTAAAGTCCCTATCAATAGTATCACATTCTTTATTTTTTTCTCTTCAACGGATTCTTCATATTCTTGCAATGATGAGAGGTCATCACTTAGAAGAACCACAAAGACATAAAATAATATTTTACGGCTTTACATCCTTCATGACTAAAGAGACTAGTTTCCCTCACTTCTAGCAATTGACAATATACATCCATTATACTATCCTCCACTTCTCTACTTGGTTGTAAAGAAACAACCGCTTTGGAGTCACAACCTCTTGACAAATTTGTAGCTTTTTTACAATCCCACCAATATGCTTTCAACCAATCCAATTTATGTGCCTTGATAGGCTTTATAAAAGATCTCTTATCATGGTTGGCCCTCGAAATAGTGATAATATCCTAAAATGAAAACAAAAAAAATTTGGAACAAATAGAGACAAACATAGAAAAATAAAGACAATTCCAAAATACACTATTGTTACCTCCCTCCGTTCACTAGGACCCTCATCAAAGTAAGCACCAGGATCCTCATCAAATTGAGTTGTTTTGTACATAGGAACACTAGGATTCACCTCGTACTCCGTATATTCCTCAAAATATGGCTTCTGCGGACTAGCTTCTTGAGTAACTTTTTAGGCCCTTCTTGCCTTTCTTTTAAGCAAAGCACTTTTAAATTCGGGCCTTTCATATGTCGGACCAAAAGTATCAAGCATAAAATCATCATATTTTTCAACAAATATAGGCAAGAAGGACTTGTGAAAAACCGAAGGCATATCATGTAAACAAAGCTCACTCATACCTCGAGCGACACACATGATCTATAATATAAAAAATAAGAACAATGTATAAATGCATAATATAAAAAACAAGAACAAAAGTAATACTTCATATATCAGGAAGAAAATAATGTATATGTGTGTACACTTCATATACACACATATATACATACATAATCGAATATAAGGATAGCAAATCAAATATACACACAATATGCATACAAATCGAATCACACAAAATATACATACAAAAAAGAGAGCAAAAATCGTATGTAAAAGAATAAAATGCATACTTGATTTCGTAAAAGGCGAAATCGCACCAACACGTATCGAGTAGAAGTGATGGGTTCGTTTAAGGTTAGGATTTTGTGGATGGGTTGTGGATAGGTTAGAATATAAGTGATAGAAATATATTTTAACTGTTGGTTTTGTTAAAAAATGGAATTCGGTTTCTAGAAATAAACCCGGTTTATGTGGAAAAAAACCCGTATGCTGGATTATATTCAATACTGTAGAAGGGATCCTTAATGGATATAATCAAATTCATGATATGAAAAAATATTGAATATAAATTAAATTTTAAAAATATTTTTTATTTTTCATATGACAAATATATAATGCATTTATTGTATGGTATATAATAAAATTTATTATGAAATTATTAAAAACTTAAAATACAAAAATTAAGTTTCTTATTAAAATATTAAGATATTTAAAATTATATGTATACATGTTTATATATATAATTTTATTTAAAATGTATTATTTAATTCTATTTGTATTATTTTTTAATTGAAATAGAGTACACTATATTAATATATTGACTCATCTTTTATATTAATATATTAACTTATCCTAATGGTAATTTTAATTTTTATAATCTCAATATTTATTTTTTGATTGAAATGTTACATATTAATTTAATATTATAAATTAATAATTTTACTTTATTCATTTATTTGTATAAATAATTTATTTATGTTATAATAAATGAACAATTAATTATGTAATTTCCAGTTTACAAATCAAATAAATATTTTTTAATATTGTACTATTTATAATTTAACTTATTTATTTGTATAAATAGTTTTTTGTTATTATTGTGAACCAATAAATTAGTTACATGAGCTGTATATTGATATACCAAACATATATTTTATTTACACTACACATTGTAACCTAGTTCCAAGGAGATTTAGGTTAAAGTGTAACTAGAAAACTTGTGAAACAAACTAGGCCTAATTTAGTAATGAATATTAATTGTTAACCGTAAAATTAATATACATTAATTTGGATTAATTTCATTATTCAGTGTTGATATCTTATAAAAATATAAATAATTGAGTAATATATAACAATTTATAAAAGTATATATATTATTAATTTAATCAAAATCATGATATGTAAAACTTAAAGGAATGATTATAATTCAGTAAATATGTAATATTAGTGTTTTAAATAAATTGTTTTGTAGTTTAGTGTTAAATTTCTAAAAATCAGTGATAAAAAATTCATTTTCTCTTTTTAAAAACTAAAAAATTAGCAAAATTAAATGAATGAAAAAATGAAAACAAGATGCTCATAAGTTTGCTTTACTTCGCAAACTTAAAAGTCTTCTGCACCTCTTTAAATTTCAGTATTCGATCAAATTAACCTAATGAAATGAAGGTATAAAGTTCTTTGCACAACGTTCTTACATGTCAAAGGTCTGGTAACGACTGACGGATATCAACTAAATATTTGCCTACAACACTGAGGAAAAAATCCGAGAATTTGTTCTTAAAATGTTGCAATATCATAGAGGCAGTCGGAATAAAACAATCTCATCTCCATTCTGATTCCAGAAAAAATTATTATCACGACCACCTTGTTTAGAGCTAGTTAAATCACATCTGAATATACATTGCTTCCAACTAACAACTTCAAACTCCCAAGAGTATATTCCGCTACACTATCCAGAAGCCAGCTTTCTGATCTTTAGCAATCATCCAAAATATGCCGATAACAAAGAATCTGAAATGAACAGAGCTGCATGAAATATGCGAGAATGAGTCAAAAAGCTACATCAATTCAATAAAAAATGATTGAATTTATCTTACCAAGAGTGCTTAAATTCAAAAGTGAATCTGATTCTACCCTGAAGCATCCAAAATCTTATCCAGTAATGGAATAAAGTTATAGATTTTAGATAATGGAGTATAGAAGTATATTGAAAAAATTTCTTGCCTCAAGTAGTGTACACCATAGGGGAACCACCAGCAGGAGTTTCTCTATAAATGTTCCCTGCTAACAAACTTAAACCTCACCAAACCATTTTACTCACTAGCTCTTACCTACTTCTCACTCTTCTTGAACCTTTTTAGCTGCTGAAATATAAGATGCCAACCACAATAAAGAAATGTAATTTGTGCCGCACAGAATTGAGAGTGTCCAATGAGGCACAAGTGGTTGAATGTCCAGCATGTGGTTGCATCAACAGCTATGGCTACCGCCGTTCCAACCAAAATGATAAGAATACTAAAGGAGCTCCTAGCAACAAGAATACTGGGGTCATGCCTAACAGCCAAAATCATCAGCACCAGATATTTTCTGCAGCCCCAACTCGAGGACAAACACCACTGCATGAATTACTAGGAGATACAAAACAACCAGGGTCACTTCATTTTGTTAATACTAATAGTCTATTTCAACAGGCTCCACAAGCATCACCGCAATATTCACCTCCTCTGGCAAAGACTAACAGTTTCTTGCAACCACCACCTCAAGTGTCACCATCATCACAAGTTCCAATTCGTACGTTGAAAACCAACTGCCGTTTTCAACAGCCATCACATCGAACAGTTTCAGCACTGATTCCAGAGAAAACCAACAATTTCTCCCAGCTACCACATCGAACATCGTCTCCTCAGTGGCCATCTCGTCCAGCATATGGCAATACTTCTTACGAGCAACCATTACAAACATCGCAGTCAGTGATTCAGGAGAAAGCAGAAATTTTCTCTCAGCTAGCACCTCAAACATCATCACCACAGGGGTCACCTCGTCTAGCAGATAGTAACACTTCTTACCAGCCACCACTACAATCATCACCACCACCGATTCAGGAGAAACTTAACAGTTTATCTGAGCTACCACAGCAAACATCATCACCAAAAGGGTCACCTAATTCATCATACAGTAACTCTTCTAGTCAGCAACCAATACAATCATCTCCGCTGGAACCGCCTCATCAACCACAGACATCATCACCACAAGGATCATCACCCCGTCCATCTAGATTCAGCAGTTTCTTAAGACCACATGCAGCAAAATCTCCACCGCAAGGCTCATCTCCTCTAGCTTACAATGATGAGTATAACCAAAAACCATCAGAACCATCCAGCCAAATCTCATCTCCACCTTCCAGGGAGGATAATAATGGTCACAACCAAATCTCAACTCCACCTTCCAGGGAGGCTAATAATGGTTACAACCAAAAACCTTTACTAGCTTCACCCCAAATGTCGGCTTCACAGGTGCAACCATTGCTGCGAGCACCACGACTCCCGGTCAATGATAATGGTCAAAATTCCCAAAAATCTATACCAGATACAAGGCCAGTTTCCTCATCAATAGCTTTGACACCACCTGTAACAGATGAGCAGCATATCCGATATGGGACAAATCAAGGTACAAGTGGGAAATTTGCAACTGCCAAAAGCCAATCTGCCCATAATCAAAATTCTAGGAACACAGAAGTTAGTACTTACATGCCTTGTCTTTCTCCTGAATTACTATATTAATGCATATCTTAACCTTTTAGCATAGTTACATTCCGAAAACATCCATTTGGAACATCCAAGGGTAATTTATGAGGTCATCTATACAATATGTTGTATATATAAAAGCCACTAAATATGTATTTGCAGGCTTTCAGAGGTAATTTGACTGGAGCACCAACTAACTACATCAACAAATCAGTGGCGGATGCAGATGATGATCCTCACTATACAAAAAGACGCTTAAAGGAATTCCACGAGCAACTACAAACTTGAAGCACAAGAGAGAACTAGACTATGAATTGAAGGTAAGCCAAAATTATTTTTACAGAGGAAAAGATTCACTTGAGAGGTTAGATCATCCTGTGTATATGTGAGCGGGAATGCTATAAATCTTGAATTGTTCATTACCAAATTCTGTTAAGGGATTGACTTGTAAGAGAATATTTATACTGACTACTTACTACTCTAATATAACTAACCAAGGATATAGAATTGCTCATTTTCAGAGGAGTTGGGGAGTAAAACTGGCTTGTGCAGCACACCCTTGGAGAGAACTTATCAATATATATAATTTCATCAGTAAATCTATCTCTATATATATATATTTTTCTTTTTACATTCATACTTCTTCGAAACTTTTTCTTCGAGTTGGATCCAATAATCTTATTAATAAAGATCGTCTTTTTTACAATGACGCTCCACCAAATTATTATCACTAATCAAGTTGATCTGATTAGCTTAGAATTATTGAAGAAAGTGTTTACAATATAATCCAGTGTTTGCTTATAATGATTATATTCCAAGCATTATGCTAACATGATACTATAATCATCTTTGTAGGACCTTCGACTTGGTTCGCTGGAGAACTTTGATGTTAACTATCTACAAACTCTACTTGTGTTCTTAGCTACATTATTCACTCGAGCTTATGTATTGCAAATGCTGTGTTCTAAATAAACATGTAATGAGCACCACTTATGTTGAATGTTTAGTTAATATATCAAATAAAAAAAATAATAATTGCATGTCAATGCTCTAAGATAAGTTGATTTAGCATTAGAACTAAAAAAGAGTAATTCCGCTTTGATTTTTGTTGATTTACCTCAATACTTAAGGGCAAACCAATGATCAAAGGTGCTTATATAAATCATGCTCGTATGCCACTTGATATATCAAACGGAGGGCAATCAATGATCAAAGGTGCTGCTTTTATAAGTTATGCTTTTTGTAACTTGATGTAATAAACAGAGGTGAACTAGAAATAAGAAACAAAAGAAGCTAGTTACGTAATGAGAGGAGTTGAAGTTTTGCAAGTACCTCCATAGAGGAAGAGAATATACTTACAAAGCACCTACTATTAAACATAAAGGGTCTTAATTTAAGTACACAAATTGCAAATATTGTGAAAACGCATTACCTTGGTTGATAAACACATGCTAGCAAAAGGCCTGGAATAAAACCCATGCTAGCAAAAGATATGGTAAGTGGCGGAACCAGAATTTAAAACGATCCATGGATGAAATATTTCACGATAAAATTTTCACTTTATTCAGGATTAGCCGGGTCTCAGAATATGATTTATACTAACTTTCAGGACGAAACGTGACTTGTAATAATAAAAATTTACTAAATTTTCTCTTCAGCCGGGACTTTAGCCTTTTATTGGTGTCGCCAGTGGATATGGTTCGTATTTCCTCTCTATCATCATGACTTATATGTAATAAAAACTGATAAAATATAGATAAAGAATAAATTTAAGGAGAAAGTTAGAATATAAAAATAATTTTATATATTAAATAATTCAGAATTAATTTAATAACATTATATATGATGAGGAAGCGAGGGTTTTTTTGAATATTTAGGTTTATAGCCTTGCAAATGTGTGCTCTGATAAATTTGAGTCAGAATCATAGAGGACAAACTCATATCACGTGAGCTATCCAATCGGGCTCGAAACTGGTTTAGATCATCATGAGTGTTAGTTTTTTCTTCTCATCATCGCCAGTAGGCCCATTACTACGTAAACAACCCCTTACATTTTCTCATTCACTCCTTCATTTTCATGCATCTTCTTTTAACTTTAACCCTAATCCCAAACAACTTCAACTATTACTCCTCCACAAATCCAAGCATGGTTTTGATAAACTCGATGATGCACGTGTCGTGTTCGATAACATGATCCACATGAAACCCCTGCTTCCTGTTATTAACTTCAATCAGCTCTTAACAGCCCTTGTTAGAATGAAACATTGCTCTGTTTCCGTCTCTTTGTTTAGAGACGGAATTAAACATTCCTGTTAATGTTGTTACGTTTAATACTGTCATTAATTGTTGTTGTCATTTGTATAGAGTGGATTATGCCTTTTCGTTGCTCGGTGGAGTTGTGAAGAGTGGTTTTGTGCCGAATGTGTTGACCTATACGTCTCTTGTGAAGGGCTTGATATTGCAGGATAAGTCTGTTGAGGCTGATTGTTTGTTTAGGAAGATTGTTAGGTTTGAAGAGATTGAACCTGATGTAGTTACGTACAACACGGTTATTGATGGCCTTGCAAAAAAGGTCACACTTAGATGGCTATTACGTTGTTTAGATGTATGGAGAAACAAGGTTGTGAACCTGATAAAGTGAGTTATAACACGATTATTGATTGTTTGTGCAAGCAGGGGTTGGTTAATGATGCTTTGTGTCTTCTCGATGAAATGAGACACAAACAGATATTACCGAATGTCAGGACATATAACAGATTGATTCAAGGTCTCTGCAGCCTTGAACAATGGGAACATACCAATAGGATGCTAGAAGATATGGAAAAGATTAATATCTCTCCTGATGTACATACTTTTAATATATTGGTTGATGCATATGCCAAGCATGGAAAGATAAAAGATGCAGAGGACGTGGTAGCAACTATGATACAAACGGGCAAATATCCTAATGTAGTTACCTACAATGCACTCATGCATGGATATTGTTTAAGAAGCAAAATGAACAGAGAATTAGCGGTACTGAAAACCATGAGGAGTAACAGGATAGCACCAGACTCTTATAGCTTCAGCATTTTGATAAATGGGTATTGTAAGATGCAGAAAGTAGACAAAGCCATCGATCTCCTCCGAATAATGCCTGCTAAAGGTCTAGAGCCCGTAGTTCAAACTTACAGCACCGTTATACATGGTCTATGTCAGATCGGTAGACATGTCGAGGCAAGGAACCTTTTTTATGAATTTCTAAATGAAGGTTAAATCTGTCGAATATTATTAAATGGCCTATGCAAGAACCAGTGCATTGATGAAGCTATGTCCTTGTTTCATGTGATGGAATCTCATGGTATGATCCACGATATTCAAAATTATAGTATTATCATTGATGGTCTGTGCAAGAGCAGAAATCTTGACAAGGAAAGAGATATTTTTAACAACCTACCGTCGAAAGGTTTGCAACCCAATGTCAAAACATACACAATAATGATTCAAGGATTTTGTCAAGAAGGGTTATTAGACGATGCCAGTAAACTTCTCCTTGAAATGGAAGATAGAGGTTGTCTGCCCAATGAAATCACTTACAACAGTATTATCCGTGGATGTTTTCAAAACGAGAAGTATAATGAAGCTTGTGTATTCTACGACAAAATGCGGGAGCATGGGTTTTCAGCAGATGCATGCACAAATTCTATGTTGCTAGACCTACTCAGTACAGAGCTATGCCTAAGAGGTTTTTGTCATAGGTACTGTAATCAGTGGCGGATGTATGTTGCAGCATGGTGGGTCAAATGACACACCATTGTTTTATTTTAATTTTTTTCAATTTTTTTTAAAATATTAACAGTTAGCTACTTAGCTTTATTACTTACATTTGACCCACCATTGAGTTGACTCTTAAACCCACTTACCCACTATTATCTTACACCGACAGTTAGCTTCATTAGATTTATCAAAAGTTGTATTTTGATAAATAAAAAACATAAGCTATAAGGTGTTTGTTGAAATTTCAGAGTGAGTTTTTGTTGAAAATCTCTTCTTTCTTCCCCTGGCAAATACAACAATCAGTATTTCAGTATTACCACAATGAAAAGATCAAATACGCGAGATATCTCAAGTTTTTTTACCAAAAACCCGATTATAGAAAATAAAAAAACATAGACAAGTGTTGAGAGAGTGTTTTCTGGAATAATACAAGTGAAAGCTAAGTTACGCAATAGTATGAGAGATCAAATGTTGAATGATTGCTTGATTACTTATCAAGAGAGAGATTTGTTTTTTAACGTTAAGATGAGTGATATTATAGATTGGTATCAAAATATGAAAACTCGTCGAGAACAATTGTAATAACTTTCAAGTCGTTTTATTATTATATAAATCAGTTTTTTTTAATGTGTGTATCTCAAAGATTTGACACACCATTAATGAAATCCTGTATCCGCCACTAACTGTAATGTGATCAATTACTAAAAATTCTGATGCATTCTGCAAAGGATGTTCTTTTTAGGCAATGGTCTTCTTTTACCTTAAGGTGTACCCGCTAATGTCAAGGAGAAAATAAAAAGATGATTTATATGTATGTGATATTGCACCTACTATCTACAGTCTTTAGTAGAACGAGGTCAACTGTAACTGTTGTAAATTCTGTTAGTTCTTTTCGCACTCAGAGTAGTATATTTCTTGCCAGGTACTAATATTGCATATGGTTGGAGTTCATTTAGTAGTTAGTACTACTGTTTTGAATACCAAATTTCAAAATGGCGGTCCTGTGTTGTAGTTGCATCGTTTTGTCTACAGAATGTCCCTTTTCCCAATGCTCATTAGGGACAGGGTGTTTATATATTGGTGTTACTTTGTTTATGGTCTAATGTATGTATCTTAGGTATGTGAGTGTGGTTTATCAAATGTGACTGAAGAAAACTGATCAATTGCTCTTTCAACAAGCTGTGAGGCGTCGAGATATAGATTTAAATCAAATACTTTTAAATTGCTAGCGAGTTTGCAAAAAGAAAAAAGAAAAAATTATTGAAGGCAACAGTAATTGTGATGACAATCTGTAACATCCCATATTTTTTAAAATATAATTTTAGTTATATTATTTAATATTAAGAATAATATTAGTGAGTTATTATTGAATTATTAGTTATATTTATTTTATTATTAGAATATTTTAGAAGATATTATTAGCAATAAGAGGGAAAAAAAAAAGGAAAAGGAGTTAGGGTTTTGAAAAACAAGAGATACGTGAGTTTTGTAGGAGCAGCTACATAGATGAAAGAGAAAGAGAAAGAGAGGAAGAAAGAGATAGAGAAAAAGCTTAAGAAGATGGGTTACGGTGTTTAAAATAGGATTCTTGTGATTGGAAGCAATTCATAATCTTTGACTATTAAGGTACGGATACATTCTATACTCTCTCTTTGTTCTCGTATTGTTAGTGTACGGATATCTTCGTTTTATCTTCTCTTTTCATATTGTTATTCCAAATTCATATATATATATATATATATATATCATAACTGATCTGAATTCTTGTTAAATTCGTAACTGATTCATTATACATCCAAATGTTATGATTTTGGACTCCTTAGAAAAGTATTTCGATTATCTACAACTTTTGTTTTTTACGTTTTCTAAAATTCGGTACGTAAGTATATTAAAATCTGCCGTTTGTATAATCTAGTTGGTTATTGGAATTGTTCTGCTGTAACTTCAGAAATTCATATTAAATTGAATATTTGTTCAATTTTCATGTGTAATATCATTCTGAAAAGGTCTTTCCGAGATGTTCGTTTTTTGTTGACATTCCGCTGTCAGATTCTGTGGTTTTGATGTCTTAAATCTCAAAATACTACTGTGATCAGGTGCTAATTCTATTCTAACAGCTCATCTTTATTTGTTTTCTGCATTCGTTTCTTATCTGTTTTTGACGAGCCTTACCATTCTGGAAAGGTCTCGGAATCCTTTACGAGTTCTGTGTTTTATGTTTTTTCATTTGAGTTCATCTGTATAGAGTAAATTGCTAATTTTCTGGACTGGTCTGATCTGATTTTATTTGTATAGTCCATATTGTATGATATTTGGCGTGTGTGATATTTTTAGTATGATATTTTCAGTTAATTTGTGATATATGTATGATTTGGGAGATTTCGTAAGACCTCCGTCATGAGTGGATAATCTCATGCTTTGGCACCACCTATACGGTGTATTTAAATTGTATGGGCGTGTCGCCGGAGTTGTGGGACACGTAGAGTCATGACTATTGTGTATGTTTGTTTGGCCATTTGGGTAGCATTGTGTTTTGTACCGTGCAAGCCCTTGTAAGATTTTGGGTAGCATTTGATTTGTTCTATGCAAGCCCCTGTAAATTTTGATGACTACATATTCTGGAGAACCAAAATGTAGGACATCCTGTAAGTGTAAGATTGTCTCCCATATCAGTAAGTAAATTTGTATTTCAGTATTTGATCATTATAATATATGACTAGTAACTGTACGAATAAGAGTAAGAATATTTGGGATTAAAAAGTATGTACGTTGTGATTGTAAGATAAGTATCTATCGTATCTTTTTATTTGTTTATATTGTGAGTTAAGTATGACCAGTATCTTTTGTCTCTTTCAATTTGTTTCAACATTCTTTATTCAGATATTTTATTTGTTCATATTGTCATCGTTCTAACCCTTGTACTCTTTGCATAATTTTATATCCGTATATGAGCCTTTCTCTCACTGCCGGTTTATATTTCTTTGTTTCCTCCGGCAGGTTAGGTGGGCTAATTAATGGGAAGAGTGCGAGTTGCTGACTTTGAGGAGTTGTAAAGTTTATATTTAGATTTGAATTTGTATAGTTAAATTGTAGCTTTTATTTTTGAATTGTACGTTGTTGATTATTGAGAAGTTGTAACGATTCATTGGATTTTGGAGAATTTTATTTAAGTGAATAAGTTCGGGATTTTAAACAATCTATGGTAGGTATCACTGATATAAGTTGGTCACTTCTGAGTAGTATCTTTCGTTCTTTTATTTACAGTGACTACATACAGTTGGAGTTAATTCAATATAATTTTTCTGAATATCAAATTTGAAATGGTGGTTGTGTATTGTATTTGCATCATTTTCTCACTAGAAATTTCGAAATGGTAGCATGTTTTCGTTCGATCGTATGAAGACTACAACTGTTTGCTTCCCTCGTTAAAATGTAGCAGTATTTAAAGAGGATCTGAATCATTTGATATACTTAATGATTCAAAGAGGCCAATATCCTGATAGTCACCTCACATACAATGCACTTCAGTATGGATATTGAAGGCATCAAAATTTACCAAGGTACAAAATACTTTTAAATTGCCAACACTTGTGTAAGAGTCTGCAACAAAATTTGAAGGCACTGGTTGCTGTTGTGATATTCAAAGTGTTGTCCACACAGTTTCTGGGTAATACTTGCTTATCTTATAAGTTGAAAATTGTATGTATTTTTCTCCATATAAGTTACTTATATGAATTACCAAACGGGGTTAGTATCTCCTTCTGCTAACCAAGATTACACATTGTTTTGGAGTTGATAAAATATAATTTTGCTGAATTAATTTTTTTTGTTGAATTTGAAATTTCGAAATGGTGGTCCTGTGTTGTATTTGAAGTTGTTCGAAAAATAAGAAGGTATAATAAATTCAATGTGTTCTCTACTTCTCTTTGGCAAAATGCAGGAAGATGGTTTCTCAGGAGATGCATACTGATACAGCAGCATCACATTCTAATTAATTATATTTATCAATAAATATAAAAATATTAATTAGTTTGCAATTACATAACTAATTTACTTAAAAAAGATTTAAAAATACAGAAAATAAAGCTAATATTTTAACGTGCATAAAAGTATTGCTCAATAAATTTTTTTTTTTTAACTTTCTTTTCTAAATAAAATTTTTAAAAATAACTTATTAAACAATATTTTGTATACTCGTTAAAATATGTATAAATGTAAAAAAAATAAAGTATAAATAATTTAAAACGGGAAAAGTATTAGTCACTAAAGTATAAAAGTTTAACTTAACTAAAACTTCATCTATTTCTCAAAAATAATTTGATTTTAAAACAAGTTTTCTTATTTCAAAAATTAAAGCTACTTATTTTATTAATCGTATCGTATAAAATGAATATCTACAGTTTATTTATTTTTGCCAAATATATTTACAAAATATTATTTATAAAAAGTTGTATAATTGAAAAACAGATAATTTAGGGAAGTCTACTCTGGTCTTCTTCAGCTCCATTGTATACATACAGTATCAAAATTATACACACATCGAATCAAATTAAAGACACCCCACCAACTCGGTGAGTTGACTCAGTAAAACCACAAACTGGCAACGTACAGTCCCAAGCGAGCCGCCGCCGAGTTCCGGCACTCGAGCTCCGGTGGCGCTCGTTCAACTCCGTCTCCGATGAAGCGAGACGATGCCACGTCACCACTCGCGCCGGAAAACATCACCGACAGCCGCGATCGGAGAGTTCGAGTGCGGTCGTTGTTCTCGTTCATTAATTTACAATCTCTAGATGAGAATAGAGTGTATATACATTTGTATAACTCGAAGATCTCGATGTTCGTGATCGTTGCGTTGATACTCGTTGGATTGTTTTCAGTTTCTTCGGTTTTCAATCGATTTGTGAGTTTCTTTGTTTTTGATTAGTTAGATTATTATTTGTTAGTTATCGATTACGTGTTCGATAATTTTAATTTATCGTATCGGTTTTAATTCTGTTAGCTAAGCTAAGTGTTTTAAATTATGTGATTTAGCTGAAGTTGTTATGTTTAGTTGTTTATATGATAATGTATGTTTTTAACTGACTTTTTTCGATTAGTTAATTGTTGAGTAATTTTTGTCATAGCTTATGAAAATGTACTTTTTGTGTTCAAATTTAAATTCTATTACAATGTGATTTAGTTGTGTTAGAATATAGTATGATAGGAGAGGTTGAAATTTTATGCTTTGATTTATATTGTAGAGTTACGATAATGTAAGTACTATGTATGATTGTATTGTTTTTTTTATGTATTGTTAGTCGATTTTTATGATTTGGATATTTAGCGCTAGGTTGTGAATTTTTGGTTGCTTTTGAGATTATTGTTTGTGTGGTTATAGTAGGTGTAAGTTAGTGGTTTTTGATGAGGAATTGCGGGGTATTTGAATATGAAAGTATAGTGCACATGTGTAGTTAGTAGGGATAGCAGTATATTATCCAGATGTATATTTTATGGTCCTGGTTAACCTATCTAAGTTACACCCATCAGGGGTTGACATAGGCTTTCAATTCTGGCTGCTGAAATAAATTATGAAGTGCAAGTCTATGTTCAAGTACTTTTGAATGTATAGATGATGTCATATATGTAACGAGGACTGTGAAACTCCTACAAATTATCCAATCTATCTGAGGATTGGAGGAATTATTGAGTTTGAACTATGAAAGATTTTCAGGAGTGTTGAATGGATGTTTATAAATTTTAGAAGTGCTAGGTTATTTAAATTTGTTATTATAGACAAGCCATGGGTGTAGATTCTTTAGATTCTTAGTATTGTATGTTTACAGACCTTTACAAGATAGAATATCGCTGACAGTGTCATTTTGTACTTTTTTTTATCATTTGCTTAAAATCCCCTGTACTTGGAAGGGAACTTGATGATGGAGAGAGGACTTCATTTTTGTTAACATTTGGACTCAGATTCGGAGACAAAGTAACTCGTAGAATACAACGTTCCATTGTATACATACAGTATCAAAATTATACACATCGAATCAAATTAAAGACACCACACCAACTCGGTGAGTTGACTCAGTAAAACCACAAACTGGCAATGTACAGTCCCAAGCGAGCCGCCGCCGAGTTCCGGCACTCGAGCTCCGGCCGCGCTCGTTCAACTCCGTCTCCGATGAAGCGAGACGATGCCACATCACCACTCACGCCGGAAAACATCACCGACAGCCGCGATCGGAGAGTTCGAGTGCGGTCGTTGTTCTCGTTCTTTAATTTACAACCTCTAGATGAGAATAGAGTGTGTATACATTTTTATAACTCGAAGATCTCGATGTTCGTGATCGTTGTGTTGATACTCGTTGGATTGTTTTCAGTTTCTTCGGTTCTCAATCGATTTGTGAGTTTCTTTGTTTTCGATTAGTTAGACTGTTATTTGTTAGTTATCGATTACGTGTTCGATAATTTCAATTTATCGTATCGGTTTTAATTATGTTAGTTGAGTGTTTAAAATTATGTGATTTAGCTGAAATTGTTATGTGTAGTTGTTTATATGATAATGTATGTTTTTAATTGACTTTTTTGATTAGTTAATTGTGCGTAATTTTTGTCCTAGCATATGAAAAATGTACTTTTTGTGTTCAAATTTAAATTCTATTACAATGTGATTTAGTTATGTTAGAATAAAATATGATAGAAAACGTTGAAAGTTTATGCTTTGATATATAGTGTAGAGTTATGAACTTACGATAATGTAAGTACTGTGTATGATTGTATTTTTTTTATTGTGCGATTATTGTTAGTCGATTTTTATGATTTGGATATTTAGCGCTAGGTTGTTAATTTTTTGGTTGCTTTTGAGTTTCTTTGTTTGTGTCGGTATAGTAGGTGTAAGTTAGTGGTTTTTTATGCAGAATTGCGGGGTATTTGAATATGAAAGTATAGTGCGCGTGTGTAGTCAGTAGGGATGGCAAATCTATTGAGCTGGGAATTAATCAGATATAGTGTCAACTGAGCTTGCAGGGGTAGAAACAGCCTATGAC
The DNA here is from genome assembly GCA_028671895.1 of Oenanthe sinensis. Classification (NCBI taxonomy): domain Eukaryota; kingdom Viridiplantae; phylum Streptophyta; class Magnoliopsida; order Apiales; family Apiaceae; genus Oenanthe; species Oenanthe sinensis. The sequence continues at coordinate 7,217,305 of CM053808.1, forward strand.
TTACTATGTATAAATCTTGACATTCTCAAAAGATTATAGTGTGCACTGACTATTCCTTGAAATATTTGTAGAATGCTCCATACTTGTGCAAAAAAGATGGCATCGTTCTTCGCTGTCCACGAGTAAGATTTATCTTTTTCCATGTTTTGTCCTATTTTTCCCTGAAATATGTACATGTAATAAACTATCATCTACTTCTTTAATAAGGTCAAGGAGCCTACTTCACTGTGGGAGAATCCTTATTCAGCCACCACGTCATGGAAGCCTTGTTCTGAACGACATAATAACGCAATAGCAGGTGATACCTGTTATTTTGCTGTATTTGACTTCTCATTTTCCTTTTGATATGCTAAGACATTGATGTAATTGCTTTCACCAGACAAAAAGCAAGATGCATACTCTAAAAAAAATTAAATTGAATTGGTTAAAGGTTAAGTCTAAACTGATTATGACTAGTTTTGTAGACACTCTGTAAAAGAACATTAAGGAGTAAGGTAATAATGGTTAGTATGATGTTTAAATGAGTAAATGATCTTAATCAAACTGTCAGTCCTTAGAAAGATATTTGCAATGTGAAGCTGAAGATAAGATAAAGTTCTTGGTTTCTCTCTTCTGTTAATTATTTTTCAAAATCTTAGCAACGTCCTCTCTGCAGATCTTCCATCTGAGAATGAAACTGTTGGCTATATATTCATACACGCAGAAGGTGGGCTAAACCAGCAAAGAATTGCTGTATGTTTCTGTTCTTTAAACTCCTAACTGATGGATCTTAAACTATATGCTCAGATATTTTATGCATGAATATTTATAGCCTGTTCATTTTAAATATCCGTCTGTATGCTACATTCTTATGGTTGCAGTCCGGAAGAAACACAAATGAAGTGTGCATAGTTTAGATATTGATGCATTTGTCTTCTCCTGTATTGCATAAAATATTCTCTAATACGAGTAACGTGTCTAAAGTTGAAACTTGAGCAAGGCAACTTGTCGAGTTATATTTTCAAAAAATGAAGTCATGATCGTGTATGAGAGACATTTTAGAACTCATTTCCACTTTCAATTCAGAAAGAATTAACTACATTCTAAAACTCATTTCCACTTCCAATTCAGAAAGGATTAACTTCGGTTACATAGTTGATGGTCCTCTGTTCACTTTGTTACTACATCAACCTATGTAATTGCATCGCAACTAAATTAATTGTCTGCGATGGAAGGTGAGAGTGAAAGAGGTCAATAGGATGGGATTTAAAAGTTTACTAATTTTGTACTTTGCATGTGATGCAATAAAAAAAGAGAGTTTATTCCATACACTGTGCTATGTATATAGTATATGTAATTTAGGCCTTTAGGGCCTGTTTGTGCAACTATATTTTAAATTTGAAATTAATTTATAAGTCAAAATCAGCTTATTTGTCTGTTTGTGCACAGAGTATGAATTTTAAAAGTTGAATTTTAACAGTTACTTGGATTGACATAAAAGTTGAATTTTAAAAAGTAGGAAATCGGTATTTATTTCAATTTGACATTTTTTTCCTGCAGAGTATGAATTCGCAATTTAACTCGACACAAATTAGTAATAACCTTTTTGGATGTAAGTTGTAACATATAGTATTATTTTTGTTATCTTTCATATCTCATAAATCATATGTTATTAATAAAATTAGCAAACAGATAATGTGTGTTTTTGGTTTACGGCATATACCAAACAGGGGCAATAACTTATCAGTAGAAAAATTACTTTTACTTATAAGCCATAAAATAAATTTAACATGTAATTTTTTTTCAATCTAAGCCAAACAGGCCCTCTATATCCCTTGTACACTGTATCTCACATTTCCTGACCTTTTCTTCACTGCAAGATATGATACCAGTTTGGATCTTGATGTGCTACTGCTACATATGTTTCTCATTTCTCCTTTTCGAAAATGTGTGTATCAATTTCTGCTAATCATGAATCTTGATCTATTGTACTGTCAATCTGATTTTTTTTGTCTTTGTTAAAGTTGCTGTATGATACATACACTTTAGTGAGGTATCTTTGTCTCCCGTCCTGATTTAGCTGCAGCTGTCTGTATATGTGTTTTCAAAGAATTTCAGCTACAAACTCAGTGTCGTTGATAATTATTTGGCACAAGCTTTTGTTGAATTGGAGTTGTTGCGTGTCTTTTATGCAGATATGTAATGCCGTTGCTGTGGCCAAAATTCTGAATGCCACCCTTATCTTACCAGTGTTGAAGCAAGATCAAATCTGGAAAGACCAAACGTTAGTTTTCTTCTACTATATCCTTGGAAGTGTAATTGCCATCTTGCAGAAACACAATAAATAATAATATGAGATATCATTGGGTTTTTTTCCCTATTCAATAGGATTTGATTTAAATGGATATGTACTGTACTTGTTAATTTTTATCAGTCATATTTGTTATGTATATCCATGCATGGCTGCGTGTGTGTGTTGTACTGGGATCAATATGATACTTTATGTTCTATAACATCTGGATATATGTTTTTTTTAATTCTAAAGTTTTCAAGGAACTCTCCCAATAGTGAACATGTATTAGGGTAATTCCAAAGCTTGTAAAAGTGAAGATTCTTCATTTTATAGTCTCTAGAAACCTGTTCATTCAAAAAAATCAGTCAATTCAGAATTAAAAGTTTTCCATAGCTTGTGTACATATATAATTTAAATTTAAATTTTGTTATCTTGTATATGTAATTAATCTCTCATAGAAAGAAAACAGCTCAAGTTCAATCTTTGATTCTATTGATTCATTTATACAACTTGTTGTAATAAAGAATACAATTCTGGTAACTTGTTATAAGGATCAGGAGAATTTCTTGTGTGATGTTGCATGGAAGATATCGAATGCAGTTTGGTCTCTGTCATATAGAGCTATTATCCTCTTTTTTTTTAACATCTTACAAAATTTTGTTGGCCTCAAATAAGTATACGCTGGGAACTCAGATTTTTGCAAATACTGACAAGTTCAAGACGGATGTTAACAAAAGTTTACATGCGTGTCTGCAGAAAATTTGAAGATATATTTGATGTTGATCACTTCATAGAGTACTTGAAGAATGATGTGCGGATTGTACGTGACATTCCTGAGTGGTTTACTGACAAATCAGAGCTATTTACGAATATAAGGTTTTAAGTTTACTCTTCATCCACTAATGATTTCACTCTATTTTTTAGCATTCTCCCATTTCAATTTTAATAGCAGAATATTGTGAATTTGTGACAGACTAAATTAGTTAATTGTCAGTATATATGGTTCTTTTGATTAGCAATACAATGGTTGGATGTTTTAACATAACAAATCCCAATATGATTTTTCCACTTTTTTCTTCTTGTATAAACGAGACCAATTGTGTCCATTGTGATTCTTTTGTGAACTTAATGCTGGACCTTTGCTCAGGTAAAAAAATTCCCCTTGATTGTGCAAATTATATTAATGTCATTACTGCATCGACACAGAAACTGTGACGACATCAGTTATGAGGAACCTGCAAGTACAGTTACGTGATTGAAGTAGTTGGCCTTTTATGTTAAATTTCAATTCTTAGTTAAATTTATACTTGTATATAATATAATGTCTCTGGCATAAAATTTTCACTTTTTAGTTTGATAATATGTTGTATATTATTGATATCATTTGATTATTATTTGAAGCTGGCAGGCAATGTGTGTTTTTTTTAAATTTTCTTGATTAATGCATTGTAGACGAACTGTAAAGAACATTCCCAAGTATGCTCCTGCACAATTTTACATTGACAATGTGCTGCCTCGGATCAAGGAGAAGAAGATAATGTCACTAAAACCTTTTGTTGATCGACTGGGGTATGAAATCAAGAATCATTTAATTTGGCTAGATATGTGTAGGAAGAGACTAAATTGTTTTTTGTAATCATGTTCTTCTTGTTAGGTATGATAATGTTCCTCCCGAGATCAATAAGCTGAGGTGCAGGGTGAATTATCATGCTCTTCAATTTCTTCCTGAAATTGAGCATATGGCTGATCAACTTGTTTCAAGAATGAGAAACCGCACAAACAGTACAAATCCTTTCATGTAAGTAACCTGGGTATTTATTCTGAATTTTTTTGATAATAGTGTTTATTAAAATACTGTAATTGACTGTTGAATAATATATTGTTTTACTTTTTCCATTATTTGTTTTATTTAAATAGGGCTCTTCATCTTCGATTTGAGAAAGGGATGGTAGGCTTATCATTCTGTGACTTTGTGGCAACAAGGTTGGAGAAAGTTCTATTGGCAATGTACAGAATGAAAGAATGGCCCCGACGATTCAAGGTTACACTATGAAATATTGATCTGGCACTGGCAACAAAAGTAAAAGCTTGCATATCTGGTTTTTGACTCTAAAGTAATTTGCAGGATGGTTCACACCTTTGGTCGTTGGCTTTGCAAAAGCGGAAGGAGGGACGATGTCCTCTTGAACCTGGTGAAGTTGCAGTGATGCTTCGGGCAATGGGCTACTCAAAAGAAACTCACATATATGTTGCTTCTGGGCAGGTCTATGGTGGACAGAACCGCATGGCGCCACTCAGAAATATGTTCCCTAATCTTGTAAGTTCATTGCTCACCTTTAGATCATTTTGAGTTGCTATCTGAATGATGGCTTGTTTCTGTCTGCATCAATTTCATTGTATAAATAGTTCAGTCCATCTTTCATATAGCTCTCACTAGAAAGTAGATATCTTATGAACATGACTGCTGCTTTTTGTTGATCTTGGCCCCTTGTACTTAACCATTGCATACTATAGATGCATTCAGCCGCAGACATAATTCCCCCAAGTCTTTACGATGTTCCTATATAATATTAGAGCAATATTTTAACTTCTATCAAATGTTTGATACTTCCGTGTTCAAGCCTTAATTGCATCTCGAGTCATCTGACTTATTAAGTGGCCTTTTGTGTTCCTGTATTCTATACATTGCCACCCAATCGTTTGTCTTTGTTATGCCTAGTGTCTTGATGATTATTTGGGGTTTGGAACAGGTCACCAAGGAGGAATTAGCAGGCAAGGAGGAGTTGGATGGCTTCAGAAAGCATGTGACCAGCTTAGCAGCCCTTGACTTCTTAGTCTGCTTGAAGTCTGATGTTTTTGTTATGACCCATGGGGGCAACTTTGCGAAACTGATTATTGGTGCCCGCAGGTACATGGGTCACCGCCAAAAATCAATAAAACCAGATAAGGGGCTACTATCCAAATCTTTGGGGGATCCCTACATGGGCTGGGCGACCTTTGTAGAAGACGTGGTTGTTACACACCAAACAAGAACTGGATTACCAGAGGAAACCTTCCCCAATTATGATATTTGGGAGAATCCATTAACCCCTTGCATGTGCAGAACGTGACCTGCCTAGTTTGTTTTGATATGATTAGAAGAGAGCAGGGTTTGTGCTGTGCTTTGATAGAAATTCATATACATCAACTCCTTTGTTAGGAGGAATCTGCATGAAAGAGCTAATACGAGAAGATGGAGAAGCACGTGTAAAGCAAATGAATCACAGGTACAGTTTATTAGGATTCCAGTAGCCTGTCACAGTGCAGTTTTTTTACTCATCAAGTCTAAATATTCTCCCTGATTATTGACTCTGATATCTCTTATAAATTTACACATTACAATGTCAGTAGCTTGTGTTCAAGTTTGATTTTGTAATGCATTTAGTTGTAACATCAAAAAATAGGTTCGAGGTACTTGGGGACGGGAGTTTAGGCCAATCAACAGTTTCAGATTTGTAATTATGTAATCTTTACATATTCAAATATTTTATCATCAGTTCAGGTTGTACTCTCTATTATCGCAATATCTCTAGTTGTTCGAGTGTATGCTACATGGAAATATAGAATATGCATCTGCAGGGTTTGATATCCAAGTCTTTACTCTTGCAAAAAAATTGAGGGGACTACATAATAGGACAAGCTACTTTTCATTGTACTTGCCTGCTGCTGTTTATGAAAAACAGAAAGAGAAAAACAAAATCTTAGCAATGTATTATAAATATGAAGATGATAACGGGTGGGGATGAATCTAGGTATTAATTAGGGTATCAAATATGAATTTATAAATCAAAATGTGGCAGTTTAGAGTGGAAAAATACTGGAAACTAACTATTAAAATAATCCGACCTAACAGATTTGAACCAGTGACATACGGATACCCTAACGGTTTAACCACTACAGTTCTCCGCTCTACCAACTGAGCTGAGGTCATTTAGAAAGTGAATATATTATAAATATTATCTTAACTAAATTATATGCATGAATTTTCTTCATAATAATAATTTTATAATTAAATTTTTAAGAATTTATATTTATTCAATTTTAATATATTTTTTTCTAAAATAATATTAAGTAAATTATTGATATAAGTTGATAATCGTACTTAATCATTTTATTAACAAATAAATTTACAAATATTATTAAGTTAACTTTTGTATTCACGGGGAATCGACCGCATGGTTCCACAGTTTAAAAAGGTTCCGAGTTTTCTCTTTGTGATGTTTTAATGTTCTTGTCCTCGATAAAACTGTATTAAAATGTTTTTCTCACGTCTCGTATTTTTCAACTTTTTCCAAAAAAAAATCACATAAGAAGCCTTAGCTTAGGAGTCTCTGAAATTAACTATGAAGTAGTCTCTCTCGGACATCACATAGTTACAGGTACATAAGATTTATGAGATGCAAACTAAATTAACTACTACGTCAAAAATAAAGAGAGTGGGTTACAATGTGGAATGTTATTAACATGATTGTGGTACATTACAACAGTTGCATGAAGCATAAAATTGAACTGCTAAACAGGTAGCGTACTGGAATAAGTAAATTAAACCGATGCATACATTCCAACTCAGATCAATTGCCGATGAACCATTGTCCTGATGCAAGATATGAGTCTGCCCTCTACGGTGATCTGTCTTCTTTTTCATTTTCTTAGTTTAGGCTATATCTGCCTAGTTTTATGCAGGTGATAAGAGATTCAGCAATGCTGCATAAACTTTTTCTACCAACAAGTTTCACCCCAAAATCATGACTCAACATTCGCATCCTGTCAATATCTCCACTTTGATTACTCAGTTCCATGACCTGCTTCCTTTTTATTAAACCGTAAAGATGTAGGACTCCTGAATATGATTTTTCACCTTCGAATGCAACTCGTAACAAAACAGTTGACTCAGGATCGCTTGAACTAGGATCATATAAACAATTAAAACTTCCAAATTTAAGGTCTGGGTTTTGAAATAATTTATCTAAATCACTATGTTCTTCAGTAACACTATTTGGCTTTTCAGCTTGAACCACTGACTTCCTTGTAGCAACTCTCAGCATATTAGCAGCCTCTCTCATCCCGCTAAGAAAAGCTCCATGCATGGTAGCTGGATATTGTTTGTTAGTAGCTTCTCCCGCAAAGAAAACTCTTCCATCTACACTTTCTGCCAGGATGTCATAATCATCTCCAGAAGACCCAATTGCAACGTAGGAATATGAACCGTATGTAAAATGATCTTGTCCCCAACGAGTACAAACGGCCTGCAGCGGCTCCGGAACCGCAATCCCTTTTGGATTGAATATGCCCTTCAAAACCTCCAAAACCTTACCCACGGATTCTATCGGAGACATCTGTTCAAATTTTATTGCAGCTTCCCCAGCCACAAGGGCTATAAGAAGTGGGCCTCCAGATACAGAAGAGTAACTGTAGAACAAAAAGAATTCACCCCTTGTACTAGACTCCTCTGTCAGATGCCCAAAAGTATCAATCTCCCCACCCCAAAAATCATAGGGAAAAAGGATCGCAACCTTATTCAACAACCCAAATCCTAATCTATTAATGGCATCTCGTTTCCTCTGTGGAAGTTCAGGGACAAACTCGATTGTTCCCTTCTTCAACACGCCCAACGGCACTGTGCACAAAACCATATCTGCCTGATACTGTTGCCCACCAGCATACACCAAAACACCATCACTTCCATAACGTATACTCTCCACCATCCGGTCATAAAAGATGGGAATACCCTCCATCAATGCCCTGATAAACGTCTCATTTCCACCAGGAATAAAACAATGATCACCACCCATCTCATACGGATCATCCTGATCCCAGAATGCCATTGACAAATTTGACATCAAAGTCGCATTTGCATATTCCAGGTTTGCCAAATGCCAATCCAACAGCATCCGCTCTTGGGGATCATCAGCAACCCCATACACTCTTCTAAAGGCCTCTAACACAGTCCCCAATGAAACATCTGCCGACTTAACCTCATCCATCATTGTCTGCCTAAGCTTACAAACCCTATCTAACAACTTATTAAACGAAATTTCAACACGAGTATCCATTTCAGAATTTACAGTCTTACCATTTGGCAAATAAAGAGGACATATATCTCTCACCTTATGAAGCGGCAGTCCTAACTGTCTAGCCAAAACTCCTAGTGGATTCCCATTAATTCCAGTCAACACACTCCCACCAAGATCAGCAGCCGCAACAATATCCGAATTCACATCATCTCCTGTCATCTTTTTGCTCCTAACCCTTCCCCCAGGTCGAGTCCTGCCTTCCAAGACCACAACTTTAAACCCCAAATAAATCAACTGTCGAGCTGCTACTAAACCCGATAATCCAGCACCAATCACAATAACATCACCCCTATATTTCCCTTCCACAGGTCGACATTTCACTTCTTTAATAGCAGGCGAAAGCCCAAAATTAATATAACCATGGTTTAACAAAAACGCATAAGCAGAATTAACAAGACTCCTATGCTCAGCTCGAATCGATTCAAGAGCATGATCTTTAGTAAGCCAAACATCAACATTCGATCTCCACCGCGCAAGAATATGATTCCTAACAACTATATAATTAGCTTGCTCAATCCCTCCAATTTGAGATACTACATTTGCTTCAATCTCTTCCTCAGTAAGCGAATCAACAGAAAACCCAACAGAAATCGCAATTAACGCCTCAACGTCCACTTCTTTCGCCAAATCTGAAATCCTCCTCCGACGAGACTTGGACAAAGAATGATCAGCAAGCTCTTCAAATTCATCATCAGCAGTAGTAGTTGGGGTTGATTTCGGGCGCATTACTCGATAACCGGAGACAGCAGCTGCTGAAGATATCATCTCGGGAAATTGCTTCTTCCGGCGCCGGCGTTTCTTCAATTGGGGTTCACCGGAACCCGCCGGATTAACTTCCGGCAAAGCAACCATCTCAGTTTTATCTTCACCCGAGGTTAAATTGTTGATATTTTCCTCTGGGTAATCAGAAACTGAGATTTCAGGAGTTGGGTTGTTACCGGAAACTGAGATTTCTGGCGGTGGGTTGTCGGAAAGTGGGATTTCTTGAACTGGGTCGTTGCCGGAAAATGAGATTTCTGCTGGCGTGTTGCCGGTAAGTGAAAGATCAGGTGGGTTAGTATCTAAAACTTGAAATTGAGAAGAAGAAGTGGTAATTGAAGGGTCCATTATTAAAATTTGGAGATAAAATTTGAAACTTTTGGGATGGAATGAATTTGAGGGTTTTGATAGTTTCGTTGAAGCTAGAGCTTATGTTCCGAAGAAAGGAGTTTTGTGTAGTACAATAAAAATCGAATTTTTCGATATTAAATTGAACTAAAATCAAAAAATTAAATAATTTTTTCTAAAAATAATTAAATTTAAAACTTTACAAATGAGTATCAAATCTAATAAATTTTGGAATGAGCGAGAAATAAACCCAAAATCTATACAAATAATAAGTTCTTGCCACAAAATTAAATCATTTAGTCCCGATCAGATATGCACAAAAAATTTGAATTCGAAAAGTTCATTCGATTTGATCGAAATTTTTAAAAAAATCCCGGTTTGAAAAAGTTGGGTCCGGGCTCGATCTGTCCAGGGGACGTGAACGTAACACATATTTTTTAGAAAAATCCGACCAGATACTGATTTGAAAAAAAAAATTAATTTAACCCTGCCCCAAAAAAAAATCCAAATTTTACTCCCATCTTTCTTCTAGGCCTAAAACGGTTTAGGCCAGCTAATTTCCTTTAAAATCCAGTCCGACCGGGCCCGTTTTTGACGAAGCCTGCTAAACAGTAGATTTTACTCTCATCTTTCTTCCAGGCCAGACAGAGGATTACAAGCCGAACTCATCTATTGAAAGCAAATATTCATCACATAAATACAGACTTTAATGTGGAGGCCCGTATCCTGGCAATTGATTGCAATTATCGTCCCTATTTTTGGAATAATTTGTTGAGTACAAATCCAATATAGAGTATTTGTTGTAAGTGGTATTTATCTAAGAGTTATTGGAATAATAACAAAATCTTTGATAATCTTTTTGCATAATTACTTGGTGAAATCAAGGAGTCATAATATTCTAACATGCAGTCTATTTCCGAGAGTGGTGCGTAAAAGGCTTGGGCAACATGTTATCATGGCACGACGGTTCAAAGTTCCAAGATATTCTGTGGCCAGTATAAATTGTGGAATTTTTTGATCAATTTGTTGCACTATTACATTGGTAATCTTCTGCTAACAAAGCAAACAAACACCATAATTTCAAAGAAACATTCATTTCAATGGAACTTTTTTGGGCACCTCCTCCTCTAGGGTATTTAAAAATCAATACCCATATGATACATTCTCAGAAGAGTCTCAACAAAATGGGAACAAAATAGCATTAATATTGTAGTAAGGGATCCAAATGGAATTTTTGTGTAGGGACTAATGGGATCTATGCATGGTATGAACCAGTGGCAAGCTCAGCTGCGGGAGATTCATATTGCGATGAAAAAATGGTTTCAAAGTGATATTAAGAATGTGAAAATTGAAACGGGCAATTTTCAAGCTTTTCAAGTCCTGCACAGGCAAGATCTAGAAGAAACTGATCTCTTTGGCTCGAGGGAAGCAGTAACGCAGATCGATATTTGCAATGCGGAGTGTAACAAGGAGAAGGAGTCTAATTGCACAGTGTATTCGGTTCCAAACTCAGTCAACCAAGTGACTATTTATCTTGCTGAATACGGTCTCACAAAGTGCACTGAGCTTGTGGAAATGACTCCATCTTTAGGTCGATTGCATGAGCTTTTGGACATAGATATGGGTTGGGGGCCGCATTATAATGCTCTCCAGTATCAGCCAAATTTAGAGCAAGGTGAAATTATTGAAGGTCATACTCTCGTCTTCCCTGTAACTATGCTGATAGACGTCAACTATATATGAATCCTTGGTTCAACATACAAAAAAGGTGGCTTATCTAAAAAAGCAGGTAAATGAAATGATGGTTTTATTAGCTGCAAATAAACAGATTTTTGGACTAAATGGGAGTGGCAAACGAAAGTTTCAGGACATGTATATGCAACAGGAATTCACATTGGAGGCCCTCGTCAATCTAGCCTGGGTGGTCTAGGTGAGGGTCAAAACTCTTTTTTGTCAAAAAGAAAACCCAAGATATTTGAACAACTTTTCTATGAGGACAGGGCGGTATCTAAGGAAGCAATGGATTTCATAGACAAGGGAGGAGAGGGATGACCTTTTAAGAAACCTAAGTCAAAAAATGTGAATTCCAATTAAATGGTGTTCCCATAAGCAACCATTGGTAACCTTCTCTCTGACGAGTTGCAAAAGAAGAGTTCTAAATCCTCAGCTGCAAGTGGTTCCTCAGAGAGGAACATAAAAAAAAGGTTGGAGCTGAAAATGAAGGTAAACTTTTCTCCTCTACAGAAATTTGATATTCAGAACATGCTTGCTCAAGAAACAACAACAAACTGGAGCCTGGATCAGGATAATCAAGACAGCCCCTGACCTGTGGAAGATGTTTTGCTCGAATGTTACCTAGAAAAATCAAAAACCAAAACCAGACAAACTGACATGTCTTTGTTTAAGAGTCGTGCCTCTAGGCTAGTGCAACTTATGTTAGTTTCGTGTGTTCAAGTATATTTCAATGTCTTACTTTGTTTAGAAAGTGCCTAGTTTGAAGTGGTCTGGTGCACAGGGAATAATTTTCCAACTTATTCCCTTGTGATGTAGTATATTGGCGTATGTACTTATCTTCTAGTTAATGAAATTTGCTTATTAAAAAAAAGTTTATGAAGAATTCATTATGTAAGAATACTCTTTCGATGGAGCAGAGTCAAAAGTCATTTCTTCTCAATCAAGTTTTTTTTTAAAATTATTCATTAAAAAATATTATTTTAACTTAAGTATAAGATAAATGAAAATACAATATAATTACTTATCAAATTATGTACTTTATATTATTTCAAATTATGTACAATATTTTTCGTGACAACATAAAAAAAATATTTTATTTATTATCAATTATGTAAGAATATTTTATTTTATACTTATCAGTTAATTTATATGAGAAAAAACTTATTTCCTGAAAAGATATAAACATATATAAAAACTCCTAGTTCTTTGTAAATTGTAACCTATATATAAAAACTGTGTTTGGATGTATAAAACCGAAGTAAGTAACTCACACTTTCATTGTACACAGAGTTAATGCAAAACACGTAACACATTTATCTAGGTCGTGGTCACTGTGTTTTGTTTTTCATTCAATAATATAATATTATATATTGAATTATTGTGCTTGCTAAAATTATAAAATATATATCAAAATGTAAATAAAAAATATATATAATAAAAAATAATCACAAAATTATATTAAAAAACATAATACATTTTTACGTGACAAATATATAATACAATTTTTTATATATTTATATAATAAAAAATAATCACAAAATTATAAAAACATATATGTTTATGTACGTTTATAATTTTATTATAAAAGTATTATTTAATTCTATTTGTATTATTTTTATTTAAAATAGAATAAGATTATATACACACATATATATTGGAACTAGCAATTGAATATTATATATTTTATTTTTTTGCTAAATTATTATATATTTTATATTTTATATGTTTATCTGTTTAAATAAATTATTTTATTATTATACATGAACAATTAATTATATAATTTATAATTCAAAAATTAAATAACTAAAAGTTTCTAATTAAGTATTTTACAATTATATATATATATATTTATTTATATAAGTAATTTGTATTATTATTATAATTAAATAATAAAATAGATAATTACCTACTTATAAACTAAACACATGTTTTTTGTTTATTGCACATCGTAAGCTAGTTTCTTGGAAATTTGAGTTAATTATAAAACATACAAAACAAACGAGGCCCAGCTCGAACAAGATATTATTATAATTATAAAATTTACTATCCTAAAATATATTCCTAGTTTTTAGTTTATACCAGTAATATTTGTGACATTCCTTGGATCATTTTGACCCAAATTTATAAAAAAAAATGAAATAACATTATATTTATCGAACACAAAAGTTTACAAAAATAAAATTTCTTATAAAATACAAAACAGAATTATTGTTCTAATTTATGACTAATATTCCATGTATTATATTCTACTAGCCTATAACCCGTGCAAAACACGAATGATATTAATTATTTTATATAATTTAAAATGATAATTTATTTTATTATTAACTTCTTTTTACATTTTTCTATACAATGTTGTTTATATATTAATATTCATAAAATTTAATTATAAGTTATAATTTTAAATAAATAAAAGAGTTTGAATGGTAATGAAATTGCATTGAATGTAAATACAATTATATTAAATAAAAATTATAGAATAAGTAAGATTCTTAAAATATAAAATAAAAAATATAATTTAGATATAATATAATATTATCGGTGAGAAATTATATAAAAAGAGTATCATGATATATCTCTTATAAAATAAGATTTTATTAAAATTAGATGGTCATGATAAAATAAAATAAAATTCTCTTATTTGATTATAATAATATAGTACAGATGTATACAACTATCCAGTGACACGGATTGGGAGTAGATCTGGCAACTGTGTTATACTTTCATTTGGTGTATTTTCGTTGTACTTATTTACCAATCTAAAAAGAAACGAAATATTTCATATCAACCCGAAAAAAACAAAAGTACACGAAATATTTCGTACTTTCCGTTTATAAGAAACAATCCGAAATAATATATATTGACTATTAACTTCCCGCTTGTCCAGTTATCCAAAATTGTTGTAATATATGTTTTAAAAATATATTATATATATATAATATTATGATATGAAAAATAAAAATTATATATATAATATTTCATATATTTTTGTATACTTTCGTATATTTAAAATGAAAATTGATATTCGACCCAACATTTATCATGTAATTATATTCGTTATATGAAATTCATAATCATTTTTTGGTGTTCAAGTGTCGTGTTTCATATTCACTGTCTACTTGGTAGCCTCATCTTTGAGTTTTAAGTACGTTAAACCCACAAACACCAAAACTGACTCAACTAGACTGTCTCAGCTTCCACCCACTATCTCTAACTCACTTTTAAGGGTTTGTTATCCATTTCAATTCTTTTTTTCTACTTAATTTGTGTTGCCCATTTGTTAAAGTTTTCATTTTTATGTGTATATATTTATGTATCTATGCATTTCCTCATTCAGTAGGCTTAGAACCCTAATTTTGGATTGTTGTTTTGTTCTTTTCTTAATTCAAGGTTTTTTATTTATTGCAATTTCATGTTTGTACTTAATCTCTGTGAACAATTTGTTAAAGTTCTTGTTTTTATGTATATCTATATTTATCTATTCATTTCCTCCATCAGAATGCTTAAAGCCCTAATTTTGGATGGTGGTTTTGTTGTTTTATAATTTAAAGTTTTTTATTTATTGCAATTTCTTGTTTGTGCTTAATCTTTGTGTTCAATCTGTTAAAGTTCTTATTTTTATGTATATCTATATGTATCTATTCATTTCCTCAATCAGAATGCTTAAAGCCCTAATTTTGGATGGTGGTTTTGTTGTTATTTTAATTTAAGGTTTTTTATTTATTGCAATTTCTTGCTTGTACTTGATATTTGTGTTGAAGTTCTTATTTTTATGTATGTTGTATATATTTATGTTTCTATTCATTTCCTCATTCAGACTGCTTAGAGCCCTAAATTTGGATGGTTATTTTGGTCTTTTTTATTTTAAATTTGAGGTTTGTTATCCGTTGCAATTTTATCTATGCTTTCCTCATTTAGCAGGCTTAGAAACCTAATTTTGGATGTCTATTTGTTCTTCTTTAAAAATGGATTTTTTTTTAATATCTATTACAATTCTTTTTCTGTACATAATCTTTATTGTCAAACTTTGTTAATTCGTTTAAGCTCTCTCTCTCTCTCATGTATATATCTGTATGAAATCTGTATATACCTATGGAATTTTGGATGGTTATTGTACTTAAATCTTTAATCTTTATAGGTCTTGTTTTTCTTGAAATTTCTGCCATTTCTTTTGGACAGAATTCATGTGATATAAATGTTTGAAATGAGAAGTGGAAATGAAAAGTGGAGATTGGATTATAGCTGACTATTTGTTCAAGTTATACTTTATTCTACCATAAGCTTGTTCTAAGAATTATCGAGTATTTATTTATTTTTTATCTTCAGACACTTTTTTTTGGTTTAATTTTTATGAATTATTGATTTGGTATTTGACTACTCACAAGTCACATCTCAACAATTGGGATTTGGGCCAGCTGTGCTGCTAATCTGACATTAGAAATCTGTATAGAGATTGTCTAGGCAAACGGAAATGTTATTTATTGTGGTGCCCTGCTGCCAGATTTGGAATACTATTGTGATTTTTGAAATTTCATATGTATCTAAAATTAACCATAGACTTGTGTTCGGTTGTCCATATCATTATTTGATATGAGTGGGACACGGTAGAGGTTTCGACTTCACAGTTGTATATTTATATGTTTAATCCACTAATTTGTTTCACCATTCTGAGAATTCCCACTTAAATGATTATTCGTCCTTCAAGCAGTAGGACACCTGCGAGATTTTTTAGCTGAATAAGCCATTTAAACTAATTTAGGGTTCTGCTAAAGCGTCCGATTTAAGATTCCTAAAATGTTTAGCACACTTCTGTCCATAGCAAGTGTCCTTAATTTTTAACTTTTGTTATGTTTTGGTGAATTCTATATTTCTATCTTATAATATATTTGACGTTTTCTTAGTCATTATACAGCAGATTTTTGGATGGCAATTATACCTTGTGGAAGTACATGGGTAGCCCGGTGTGGAGTTCAACCTCAAATAGTAATAAGAGGTTCTGCCACAAACAACTTCTCAACACATTCGCTTCGGTGAGCTTGTTAACTGTTGATTTCATATTACTATTTTAGCCAATATCATATGGTCTACTTTAGCTAATGGAACCCCAACTGTACCTAGTAATGTTATTATGGCATGCCTTCACTTTGTTGAGTTTATTTTGTTTGCTTTTCTTTAGTCCTAACATTTTATATGGTGTTTAACCTACTTATTGGTAGATCATGCCTGTGATACAGTAATACTGTACGAATGACTCAAACTTGAGCGAAGGACGACTAGTTTAAACTTACAGTTCTGTTGAACTGTATAGTTCATAAATTTGGTATATAAAGGATCTGGCTACCTTGTAACATTTACTTAGAAGCTTCTTCTTGCGCTGCATGCCTGCATGATCTAGAGGCACACAATACTATGGTTTCTTATTGGTTTTATGATATATGAGGATATGTAGTTTCTGTGGAGTGATATATCCTTGTTTACACTAGGCATACAAACTTAAATCAGTGTTTTTCGTAAAAACTTCTGTCACATGGTGTGCAGTTTCTCCAAGATGCGAGCATTGGCAGCCCCTAGTTCAACCATGTTTTCTCAAAACTCGTTGCGTACACTATTTAACACTGGATCGCATAGGAGTCCATGTCATCGTAAGGGAGCTCGTCTCATTGTTAGAGCTAATACTGTAAGTTTTTTATGTGAGCTCTTACTTTTGCAGTCTTAGTTGAAATATCAAATGTATAGTCATTATTGTACTGAACCATTTTATCATGTAGATATTTAACTCTGTCAATTTGCATGTACAGGATTTCTATGATGTTCTCGGTGTGTCAAAAAACTCTAGCAAATCAGAAATTAAGAGTGGTGAGCACACTAATATTTTGGTTTATACTTTGTTTTTTTCACTTGAAGGGTTGCTGCATATGGATATTCGAAGTTTAGTTGTAAACACTAATATTTAAAAATTACTTGTACATTTGGTTATCTTGTACACATAATTATCAATGGTCCTGCCTTGTAAGCTATAACAATGGTCCTGGTCTGAATTATCTTTTCTCTAAACCTGTGATTAGACAATTGAAGTAGCTTGTTTAATCCCTTTATATCAAAAAAACAGTCTGCTTCCTAAAATATAGATTCTCTGTACTTCTGTTAATTTAGATAGCTAGAAACTTGGGCTACACGCCTACACTTCTAATTAGAAGTACTTATGCACTCAGATGCTTTAGGCATTCCGTTTCTGTATGTATTTGACATTATCTTCATGCTACATAGTACGTACTTGTGGGTTGGTAAGATTCAACCTCAGACCTTGGGGATTTATGGATTCCTGGATGAACCGCCTACCAGCTACCAGGGTACCACTATGACAATCTGTATATCGTACCTAAAATAAAATATACTTTTATGTAGAACTAAATATCTCATAAGCTGTACATGCTTGCGGGTGGTAAGATTCAACCTCGGACCTTGCAGACTGATGGATGCATGGATAAACTGCCTACCAGCTACCAGGATACCACTAGGGCAACCTGTTTATCGAATCTAAATAAAAAATCATGATAATTTATCTATAATAAAAGATGTGATATTGCGGTGTCGGAACATTTAATTTGGTAGTTGTTTCTAAGTTTTGTTTAATGATTTATAAATTTATTAGCTTTGTCTAAAAGTGCAACTGAAGTTCTAAAGCCTGTATGTATATATAGGTTAATTTAGATGCATTGACTTTGCTAAGTTTCTGTCGACACTAGTGATACTCACTTTAGTTAATAAGCTCTTATTTTGGCTAATCTCGTGGTGGACAATATTTACGTGGGTTGGAACAAATATGGTTTACTAGGTCGTATTATTGTATATTAAGCTTCCACCAATCAGCTACTATATATGTAGATACTAAACTTTTGCAACCATATGGCTGCAACTTTGTCTAGGTGCAGTTATCTAGCTATATTGATATATTTTATAGGAGTACACGATAATAGAGGGGATTAAAACTTCCATTGAAATTATAACAGTCATACTAATATTCTGAAGATAAATTATAATAGCAGCTAAACCAAATATCAAAAACCATATCCAAATGATTTAATTTGCAAAATACATTAAGTGAATCGCATATGTGATCAATCTTTAAAGGTGCATCTTTAGACATTTATAACAACCTACATCTCGTATTGTCTTTCCTTTGGTATTCCCCTCCAACGTAACTGTTCTTCACTTCTTGGTTTGCTTTACTTAAATTTTGTGAGTTATAGTAGACATTTTAATTTCATTGGTAGCTATCAATGGGGCTGCTAAATCTTATGTAAAATTTAGTTCTGTGACACTTTTACCTCTGCTGTGTTGATGTGACACAGGCACTTCAGGGAGCTCCAAGAGTCCATGTACTATATGTGCACCTAGAATTGGAGTTTCACCTTAATTAGTTTAGCTTTTGCTATACATATATATATTTCCCTGCTTGTATTTCAAGACTTTGCAAAATATACTTGCATGGTTTTACGCCATACTTATACCAATGCATGTGTATGTATAGTGTTTTTTACTTGCTTAAATGATTTGATTCACACACAAATGTACCAAATATTTATTACACAAGTGTTGTTCAGCACATTTAACAGTTGTACCTCTCTCCTGCCAAGGAGTAATATTATAATGTTTTGTCTAATTAAGTTATTATTCCATGAAAGATACTCTCTTGCTGCTAGAGCATCCTTCTTTTATATGTATAGTTTATCTTTCAGAATTCATATCTTAAATCTTATAATTTGACTTGCTTACTATTCCCATCTGTTCTCAATTCATTATCCGCCTTATATGAATTGATGGAGGAATGTTTTGAGTTCTAACTCTCTATCATGCTGCTGACTGACTATTTTGGTTTTTTCAGCGTATCGAAAGCTTGCCAGGAGTTACCACCCTGATGTAAACAAGTATGTTAGCTGCCCATTATAGTTTCTGAGTTTTCATTTTTGCCTGGTCCTTCAGTTAGCATCCCAAATGGATTATGAAGTAGCTAAAATTATTTGACTTGGTCTAGGTAGACCATATAAAAATTGTTAATATCATATAAATATTTATCATAATTGATATATTATCCTGCAGAGAGGCTGGTGCAGAAGCAAAATTTAAGGAAATAAGCAATGCCTATGAGGTGAACTTCTTAAGTTTCTGTTTTAATGTTTTAAGAAATTCAGTGGCCGCTTTGTTTCTGTAAAGTGTGAACTGTGCTGGAACTGCACTTCAGAATTAATCTTGTACTGCAGGTTCTATCAGATGATGAAAAGCGCTCTATATATGATAGGTATGGGGAGGCAGGACTTAAAGGTTCTGGAATGGGAACTGGGGTGAGTACTTGTAACTTCAACATAATCAACTTCTATAGCGTCTAAAATTTAGCATTTTTAATTGATGTACTTGTGATTACAGAATTTGTTTATTTCTTTCTGCAGGATTTCAGCAACCCCTTTGATCTTTTTGAGTCATTATTTGAAGGCATGGGTGGCATGGGTGGTGGGGGAGGAAGAGGCTCTCGAAGTAGGGCAACTGAAGGGGAAGACCAGATATACAATCTGGTTTTAAATTTCAAAGAAGCTGTTTTTGGAATTGAAAAAGAGATTGAAATAACTCGACTTGAGAGCTGTGGCACCTGTAATGGGTCTGGTGCCAAGCCAGGGAGTAGTCCATCCAGATGTAGCACTTGTGGTGGGCAAGGGCAAGTTGTCCAATCGGCTAGAACTCCACTGGGTGTCTTCCAGCAGGTGATGACCTGCTCTTCTTGTGGTGGGACTGGGGAAATTTCTAGCCCTTGCAACACATGTAGCGGAGAGGGGCGGGTAAGGAAGTCAAAGAGGATTAGCCTGAAAGTCCCTGCTGGTGTAGACGGAGGCAGTCGTCTGAGAGTCCGCTCAGAAGGTAATGCAGGAAAGAGAGGCGGACCTCCCGGAGACCTATTTGTGCTCATTGATGTAATGCCAGATCCAATACTAAAACGTGATGACACGAATATTCTTTACACAAGCAAGATTTCCTACATTGATGCTATATTAGGAACAACGATGAAGGTTCCCACAGTTGACGGTATGGTAGATCTGAAGATTCCTGCAGGGACCCAACCAGGGACGACTTTAGTGATGGCAAAAAAAGGTGTACCTTTTCTAAACAAAAACAACAGGAGGGGTGATCAGTTGGTGAGAGTGCAGGTGGAGATACCTAAACGATTAAGCGGGGAAGAGAGGAAACTAATTGAAGAACTTTCCAACCTGAATGACGCCAAAGCTGTCAACAGCAGTAGGAGGTAATAGAAATGACGATTTATCTTTTTGGTCTTATATTTTTGGTCCCTAGCAACATGACTTGGTTGTGAAAATACGTTGGTCTAATATTATTGCATAGTCATGCTACACCTTGAATTGTGATGCATGTGCGCGGGGGAGTTTTTGGGATAGATTGTAAGATATACTTGACGATTTACCATCAAATTGATGAGAGAATTAGATAAGCAGACATTTTACTCTTTGTAATTGAAATTTAATGTTATCTCCATATACCGTTGAAAGTTGAAACTTTCATTTTTATATAGTTGCTCAAGTTACCAGCTTCTTACTTCTGTTCTTACCTCAGAAAGGCAATTATAGAACAAAATACGAGAAGTATCAGAAACTTAGCAAGCTAATTGATTGTAACTAAAAGAGAAATGAAAAATTGAATGGAAAAACTATTAGTACAAAGTGAAGGTTAGGCAACTCAGAACACATTGTAATATCTGTCACATTGGTTTTGAAATTATCTAGATTATGAAAATCGAGTTTTATTAGACTACATGCCTAGAGTAATCAGTCACATGTAGCAAGTTAGCAACATGCTTCTTGCACTATATAATTTTATCAAATAATTTAAATTATCCTTAAAATAAATTGAAATACATGTGGCTCTACTTGCTGTTAAAATATTAATTGGCACCTTTGCATAGTTAATATTCGCACCCATTGAATCTTTCTTACTGTCAAAATATTAATTGCATCCCGAAACGTTACCTTTGCATAGTTAATATTCACAACCATTGAATCTACTTGCTGTCAAAATATTAATTGTGACCCGAAATGTTACCTTTGCACAGTAAATCTCCGCACCCATTGAATTTAGTTTCTATCTGTGTGGCTCACATACAGGGGTTTGGTCCTACTGATGATAATTTTTGTTGTACTTTTCCCCTAGACCAGTACAAGCTCATTGTTGTAAACAGGTCCTCATATAACTGTCATGTATTATTGAACTTTTCTAAAGTTTAAAACTTAACCTGTCTAGTGATGACTCGCTACACATTGTCTAACCCAAATCCATGACTTCCGTTGCACATTATCTAACAACCTATCCATTTCATAAACAATGTGGGACTTGCTGAATTTACATGTTCTCTACCATGTACCTTACAACATTAAGGCCCGGCATGAACAAGTATATCTCTTCCGTAATTGCTAAGATTACTGATATGCTCCCTTTGTTATGTGACCGATCTCCTGCCAGAATTTCATCGGAGATCGTTTCAACACAAATACTAATATTATGGTTGGGACTTGGGTGCTATTAGGACTATTTTTCTCGCACTTACTAATCATGATATCCTGTTCTAATATTACGGTTGAATGCTATTAGGACTAATTTTCTCGCACTTACTAATCATGGTATCTTGTGATTTCCGCAAAGAAAGTAGGATAAACAACAAACCTTACAGATAAGCTCAGGCAACAACCCTTACTTCCGATAGGCTCAGGTCGATAGTTTCGCTGCTTCTGAGTAAGACACTATCTTCAATTTTTCACTCTATTAAACTTGTATGAAACTGTACAAGGTAGAGGATATGTCTTATTTTCTTCCCAGTTAATGGAAACATGTACATCAAGTTTTAAATTCAAAGGTAGATAATATTTAGCTCAAGTGGTAACGGTTTATCTCTTGTCGTCCCAGTACTTGGGGTCGATTCTCGTTCACCCCGAAATTTGTTAGAACATATACTTATTTGCAAGGCATATAAACCTAATTATTCAAAAAAAGAAAAAGAAAAGCAGGTCAATAATAATGTCATAGTATTAACTATTACTAGTACATTGACTTGTCCATTCCAAACGGGTCACGGCACATGGATGGACTTGGGCAGCTGGGTTTGTAGCTATGCACAATTTGTTCGCAAACAAATTTGTAAAATTTATCCAAAAGAATCTAACACTCGTGTAAATTATTTAATTCGTTTATTGAGACCTTACAGTATAATAACAATGTTATTGTACTGGTCTTATGACACGAAATATTGGGATTGACTTAAGTTCTACAGAATTTATATTTAACAAAACTTTCACGTCTAAATTTTACTCCCTCTGTCCCAACCAATTCTTTACACTTTCCTTTTTGGGACGTCCCACCCAATTCTTTACATTACTAAAAATAGTAACTTTTAACAATAAAATACATTATTACATCCACTACTTCACTCCACTTTTTCAACACTTTACACTATTACACCCACTACTTCATTTATTTTACAATAAAATCACTATTACACCCACTACTTCATTTATTTTAACAATACTACACCCACTATCCTTGGTCTCCGTGCCCGGACCAAATGTAAACAATTGGCCGGGACGGAGGGAGTATCAATTAAATAAAATATTTGTATATTTAAAATTTAAAAGTATATAAACAATAATTTATGATCAACTTACGCTGAGATGAAGTTGGAATTCATCCCGAATTGTGGATCGAATTCGTCACAAGTTTGTTTTCTCTAGTTAGTAACTGAATTTTCATTTATTATTATTATTATTATTATTATTATTATTATTATTGTTATTGTTGTTGTTGTTGTTGTTTTTGTGTGCCATTTCCAATCATCGTGTAAATGGCTGTTTGGACCCAATAAAATTAAGAAAGTTATTAAATTACTAGTAAATCACTATATTATATCCAAAATCTAAATTTAGAAAAAAACAATAAAACCAAAACTATAACCACACTGAATCAAAATACTATTACTTGTACATAAAATATACTCCATCCGTCCCGACCAAATGTTTACATTTGGTTTGGGCACGGAGACCAAGGATGTCTCCAAGGATAGTGAGTGTAATATTGTTAAAATAAATGAAGTAGTGAGTGTAATAGTGATTTTATTGTTAAAATAAGTGAAGTAGTGGGTGTAATAGTATAAAGTTTTGAAAAAGTGGAGTGAAATAGTGAATGTAATAATGTATTTTATTGTTAAAAGTTATTATTTTTAGTAATTTAAAGAATTGATGGGACGTCCCAAAAAGGAAAGAGTAAAGAAATGGAAGGGACAGATGGAGTAGATTTCAAACTACAAATCTAAACGATCATAATGAATAATTGAATATAGACGAAATTTAGCTTTTTATTTCAAACAATTTGACTTGTACATCAGCAATGGAATTTATTCATAGAGAGGAAAAAATGCAAATTCTTGTATCATCAAATGTAAGAGTGAATCAATGATCTCTACATGCACAAGAACTTTGATGCTTCTAGTATGCATCCGTTCTGTTGGTACCAGATTTCGACTACTTTGTTAGCAGTACCTCATCGACCAATCTATCTAAATTTAGTGAAGAACCACCACCAGGGCTAGCAGCTGCTTCAGCTCTCTTTTTCCACTCCATTGCATTTTTCCTTAATTTATTTCCCTTATCACCATCCATCAGCTCTCTCACCAACTCCTCTACTTCATTCCTCTTCACATTATTATCTATCTCCATTCCTATTTCCCATTCTACACAACTATACTTACAGTTGGTCTGTTGTTCAGCGAAAAATGGCCAACAAATCAATGGCACGCCACTTGAAATGCTCTCAATAGTCGAATTCCACCCGCTATGTGTCAAAAACCCTCCAATCGCAGGGTGCATCAGGACTTTTTCTTGAGAGCACCAGCTTGCCAACATGCCTCGTTCTCTAGTTTCAGTCACAAACTCTGGAGGAACCATGGCTGTGTCGCCAGCAATTATATCCGGCCTGACTATCCACAAGAAGTGTTTTTTGCTATTAGCTAATCCCCATGCAAATTCAGTGAGCTGATTAGCATTCATGACAGTGATACTACCAAAATTCACGTAAACAACTGAGTTTGGTTCTTTCTTGTCAAGCCAATCAATGCAGCTTATAATCTCCTCTTTCCACAAACTTGAGCTGATGGACAGAAGTCTATTGTCCTGTATTTGACTCATCATTAAGTGCAGTGGCCCAATGCTATAAATATGAGGTTGAGTGGTGGAAATTGCATCCAAGGCATCCTGTTCAAGAGTGTCAAATGTGTTCAAAATAAGCGCATGCGCCTTAGGAATCAGTGCAGTTTCGGTTATAACGAACTTGAGCATAAAATCATCTGGGTCAGTAGTTCTGACAAAACTCGGAAAATCCTTCAATTTCATGTCTTTCATTCCGGGAGCCCAATCAATTTTCGTATCTAAATAGCCATTTGTTACATAGCTCGTATCTGCAAAGTAAAAAAGAAGAAGAATATATATTGAAGTTATTATATAGTTTACTCACCAAAGTAATTTGTAAGATGTTAACACTATAAATAACATCTTAGTCCATGCCACTAAGTTATAGAGCACTAAACATGTCAATATATAGTCATTGAACGGAGATCTTAATATATGATATATAGGTTTACCTTTTAGTGGTGTATAGCCTCTTTCAACTAGTTGGCGATACTGCATATATGCTAGGAGGCCACAAGCACTTGTTGTCCAAAACAGCACTCCAGGAATACCAAACTGTTCAGCAGATTTGAGAGTAAAGGCCATGATCCCATCAGAAACAATACATGTCACTGGTGGTATCCTGGAGACCGAAGAATTGTTGAGTTCGACAATAAGGTTGTTGAAAGGAGCAATGCAGTTGATTGGAGTGTACTTACACAGGGAAGGAATGTCTTGAGTTGCATCGGGATCTGAGGGTGGTAGGCCGTCAGGGATAGAGTAAAACCTGAAGTCCGGCAAGCCATCAAGGGCATTGGGACCTCCAGATTTTATCAGACGATTGCGATTAAAGTCTGTATTGACGAACGAGATATGAAAGCCCTTCTGGTGAAGGAGTTTGGCTAGTTTAAGCATTGGAGTTATGTGACCTTGTGCAGGGTATGGAATACACAAGGCATGAGGCTTATTCATTGCTTCTGGCATTGATCCCATGTTAAAATATTTTGTTCTATGTATCATTTCTGCCTGTAATCAATGTGCTTATATAGTGTTTAGAGTGGACCTTGCTCCTTATACAGAGGACCCCTTGATAATACGTATTCGAACATTTTCAAACTTACACTCTACATGTTGTTGATGATACCTAAAAAAATAAGCGCAATAAATTAAACGGTGCCATACGATACACCATCATCATCAGTGACCACAAATAATTTGTTTTACTAATAACTCCAATGTGGTGTGAAACGTTGCTTGTATTCTAGATCATTCAACGTATAAGTTGGCCAAGTTGTTTCTAATTTAAAATACGTTGCTACAGCAACGTGTGTTAAATTCTCGATGGTTGTAATTTTATTTTTTTTATTTTTTTACGAAATGGTTGTAATTTTATTAAATATAATAAATTTTTATGTATTCATACAAATCTTATCAACTAAAATATTTTAAATTATCTTATAATTTTTATTTAATATAGTTTACTCACATTCAACTTAATTTCATCACCATTCAAACTCTTTTATTTATTTAAAATTATAATTTATCATTAAATTTTATGAATATTAATATATAAACATCATTGAATAGAAAAATGTAAAAAACAATTAATAATAAAACAAATTATCATATTAAATGAAATATTTAAATTATATAAATAACTAATCTATAATTTATTAATAACATCAGTGTTTTGCACGAGTTATAAGCTAATATATTTCACTTATGCATCAAAGAAACATATATGTTTACAAAAATATTATGCTAAAAAGTTACATTTAATTCTGTCATTCAAAACAAATACTCACCGTACTGTACTAAAAAAATACAAAACCTCTTTGATTTTTAGGGTTCTCACGATTTTGTGTTCTACTATCTAAATATCAATAAAATGTTAATAAGCCTGTATAGATTGCCATTTCAAGACAAATAAAACCCTTGCTATAAACTGTATATAAGGTAATTAATTTTCTGGAATGATAAAATAATCCGATTCATGCATGATTCATTTAATTAAATTAAAATTAATCAAATTCGAAATTTTAAATTTGAAAGAGTATGCATTTGATTTGGATTTTTGCAGTACCGAACTAATATTCGGTCCTAAATCTGAACTCTCATAAAAAAATCCGATACAAACTTGAAATCTAATTCAATTTTGAAATCAGATAAAAATATAATATATATACGCAAAAATTATATAAAATATTTTAAAAAAAGAATTGATTAGAGATTTGTTATACCAAATATCTGAGAATGGGTCCTAGCTGGACTCAATATAAGTATTGACAAACCCATTACATAATTGACCAGGTCCACTTGGCACCAATATAAATATTGACAAACCCATTACATAATTGGCCGGGTCCACTTTGCATGATAGCCTGTTTTGAGTTCGGTTCGCTTGAACAATTAAAAATATTGTGAGAGATTTTGTGTAATGTGAGGTGACAACGCTAATCCGCTCGTCTTAGACTCGCTTTGCTTTCTCATCTTCATAAATAACTCAATTTCAATTTGAAGGACATGAAGAGAGGAGAATCGGACTCAACCCGATTCTCTCCCTTTTATTTTCTTACCTGTATAATATTCTTAAAAGCATGATTTTAGCCTGATTCACTTAAATTAAATCCAACCGTTTACCTAAATGGTATCCTAATGGAAAATATAAGTAATGTGTCAAAAATTTACATTCAATAGTGTTCTAGTGATTATCTAAATCACTAGGACATACATCTCATTATCTAAAGATAGGTAACTAATAGCCATTATCTATTTCATTTTCTTTGAATAAAAATACTTTTTCTTCTCTTTTGTTCATTTTCCCTCTTTCTGTTTTGTCTTTTACCTCCATTTTGAAAGTAGTTAGATTCAAATTTATTATTATTATAATAATAAATAATGAATATAAAAATTATTGTTGGAGTTCATATGTTCTAGTGATTACCTAAACCACTAAAACTCATTATTTTATTATATTTATAGGTAATCAACTAATCAAGACACTGTTGGACTTACTCTTGGTCAATACTATCTGTCTTACCGGTCCAAATTGAAATTATTTTTTTTCTAAAAATTGAAAGTATTTAAATACATATTTATATTTTAATAAAAACCGCCAGAATCCCATCCAAGTAGCTAGAGATATTGCATCCCCTTCATAGAAATCTATATGTACCATGCATTTAATTCATAACTTTCGTCGGTAATATCAAGCTATTACTGTTGAAGTAATAACTATGCATAACTACGCATAGCTCCCTCACATATTGCATTGCCTTGTTCACATATTGCATTGCCTTGTCCAATCAAACAAGTCACCATATATGAATAATGGAAATGAGCAACTTGGTTTGTAATGATGCACAACATGTCAATGGCAAAGCATCCAACCGTCCACTTGTTTTCGGTTGTATCGTAGGTCAGAGATACAGACAGGTCGATTTTCTCCGATTTTGTTGGAAATATTGTATTATGTATATGGGTATGAAGACTATAATTAGCATAAAAATTTATAAATTTCCTTAAATATTAAAATTATTTTATATTTTATAAATAAATTAATTTTTATATAAATTTTTTATTATAGTTATGTACCGTTCATTTACATTTTTATTACGATTTTGCAGGATTTAAAAAAGATTTTCAAAATCTTGATGATAAAAAATTTAATATTTGTATTATTCATTGCAGAAACATATTTAAAAAAAATCTCATTTCTAAGGCTTTATGCTAATTATTTAATATCGAACATACAGTACTTGTAGAAGTAATTCATTTACGAATTTAGAGCCTCTCTCAAATACGGAGTGTCAAATTTTAGTATGATACTTTTAGTTACTATTTTATTGAAATTTCAAGAATGCTAAAAATCAATTTTGATATTTCTTGACACCCTTCAAAAAGAATAAAAGATAAATTTTATATAAAATATATGTATAAATATTTGTTGGGAAATATTGATGTGAGAATTATTTGAATAAATCGTATGGGGTGCGAGTAAAAAGTTACATAAATGAAGAAAAATAAAATATTATCATTATTTATAATGATATAACAATTTTAAATACCTTTTAAAAGGTGTCTTTATTACAGATAGCTCTTGTAATGATGTAATTAATAATGCATGATGACTAATCATACTACTTAAAAAGAAGTAACATTATATTGATTCGACCAACAGTAAAACAATAACTTATTTGACTAATTTTGGTTTATAGTATTATAAATGGGATGAACTAGCGTCAAACCCAGGACGTGGGACAACAAAAATACAATAATCTAATTAATTACAAATAGGAGCAACATACTGAGTGTAAACGAAATCGAACTCAATAACTTCTGTTCAGACTTTAAACATCCTATTAAAAACACATTTTACTGTTTAAAATGCAAACTCCGGCTTGAATGTACACAAGTTGATCACTACGTATTCCTCGAAATAAGTCAATGTTGTTTACATGTACCGACAAGAGTTTTTGTCCGAAGCAAGTGATAATTGATGAACCATTTATCCGTGTTTTTTTCCATAAATAAGAGAAAATCATAACTAACCCAATCAAGGATAAATAACGTGACTTTTTAAATTCATAAAAATTTCACGTATTAATACTATCCACGAAAAATTATAACAAATAAATGATTTAGAAAATCGATATCGGACCGATATACAGCCACTTGTTTAAGCATGTAGTTTCTTTGTATTAATTCTGTTGGGAACATATTAGCTTTTTGTGAAACGACCGCTAAAATTTGTTTTTGTATTCGTGAGATAATCTCTCTATTTCAGAATAAATATTTTGTTTGATTTTTTCGTGGTTAAATTAATTTAAATTTAACTGTAAATTAAAAATTATTATTTTACAATTTTTAAAAACTGAAAAATACATTTTAAAATTGATTAGATATATTTTCTAAAAATAGATCAATTTAATTAATAAAATTCAAAATAGGTTCATTATTTTGAGATGGATGAGATAAATATGTGAGATCACTGGATATATGAATTTATCACAAGGACCTTTAGTAAAATTCATAAATGTATATAAAAAAATTCAGGTTTTTATTTCAAATTAACAATCTCATCATCGAATTTTAATTATATAACAAATATAAAGTTTTATATCATTGAACTGCATGAAGGCATGAACGATTTCTGACTCCGGTTCGGTACCTGCTCCATATCTGAAGAACTTCGGTGATCATTTTGGCAAAAGTAATAGCTGCATATACACAATGAAGAAGTACCGAGCTTCTAGTCTACATCCTATAACTACTTGTTCAAATACTAATTTTTCAGCAGCATCTCATGGACCAATCTGTCCAAATTTAATGAAGAAGAACCACCAGGGCTAGCAGCTGCTTCAGCCTTCCTTTTCCACTCCATTGCATTCTTCTTCAATTTCTTTCCCTTGTCACCATTCATCAGCTCTCTCACCAACTCCTCTACTTGATCTCTCTTCACATTATTATCTATCTCCATTCCTATTCCCCATTCCGCACAACTGTACTTACAATTCGTCTGCTGTTCAGCGAAAAATGGCCAACATATCACTGGCACGCCACTTGCAATGCTCTCAAGAGTCGAATTCCACCCGTTATGTGTCAAAAAGCCTCCAATGGCAGGGTGTTTCAGGACTTGTTCTTGAGAGCACCAGCTCGCCAACATGCATCTCTCTCTAGTTTCAGCCACAAACTCTGGCGGAACCTTGGATGTGTCACCAGAAATTATATCAGGCCTGACTATCCACAAGAAGTGTTTCTTGCTATTAGCTAAACCCCATGCAAATTCAGTGAGCTGTTTAGAAGTCATGACAGTTATACTACCAAAATTAACATAAACAACCGAGTTTGGCTCTTTTTTGTCAAGCCAATCAATGCAGCTATCCTCTTCCTTCCACAAACTTGAACTGATGGACTTAACTCTCTCGTTCTGTATTTGATTCATCAGCAAGTGTAGTGGCCCAATAGTATAAATATGAGGTATACTGGCAGATATTGCATCCAAAGCATCCTGTTCAAGTGTGTCAAATGTGTTTAATATGAGCGCACGAGCTTCAGGCAGCGCTGCAGTCTCATTTATAACAAAGTTTAGCGCGATATCATTCGGGTCAGTAGTTCTAATGTAACTCGGAAAATCCTTCAATTTCATGTCTTGCATTCCGGGAGCCCAGTCAATTTTTATATCTAAATAGCCATTTGTTACATAGCTCACATCTGAATAGAAAACGAAAAAATATCTTCAAATTAATAGATTACTCACCTAATTAGTTATTTGTAACATATGTTAGGCCACTCAGAGTGTACTAATTAATTTACTGAAATTGCAACTGTCTAGCTATAGCTAATCCCAATGACCAAAATCAAAATATACATTAATTTTAACCAATATC
The DNA here is from genome assembly GCA_028671895.1 of Oenanthe sinensis. Classification (NCBI taxonomy): domain Eukaryota; kingdom Viridiplantae; phylum Streptophyta; class Magnoliopsida; order Apiales; family Apiaceae; genus Oenanthe; species Oenanthe sinensis. The sequence goes on from CM053808.1 coordinate 7,248,131, forward strand.
TGGAAAAATCATATAGGTACCTTTTAGTGGTGTATAGCCTCTTTCCACAAGTTGGGGGTACTGCATATATGCTATGAGGCCGCAAGCACTTGTTGTCCAAAGTAGCACTTCAGGAATACCAAACTGTTTAGCAGCTTCCAGAGTGAAGGTCATAGACCCATCAGAGACAATGTTTGTCACTCGTGGTACCCCGGAGACTGCAGAGTCATTCATTTTGGAAATGAGGTCGCTAAAAGGGGCAAAACAGTTGGTTGAAATGTACCTAAATATAGAAACATAATCTTGAGTTGTGTCGGGGTTGGAAGGGGGTAGGCCATCAGGGATTGAGTAAAACCTGAAGCCTGGCAAGCCATCGAGGGCGTTCTGACCCCTGGATCTGATCAGGCGGTTGTGGTTAAAGTCGGTGTTGACAAATGAGATATGAAAGCCTTTGTGGTGAAGAAGTTTGGCTAGTTTTAGCATTGGAGTTATGTGACCTTGTGCAGGATATGGAATACACAAGGCATGAGGCTTACTGTCTGCTTCTGACATTGAACCCCTCTCGGTCCTTTTCTGGTTATTTCTTTTGTGATCAATGAGCTTATACAGGGTGCAATTAGAAACCGTGTGTCACAGGGTTTCTGGTACATTAACAGGCCGACCTCCTTCAAATCTTCATTATTGGACCAAGCTGATTTTGCTCATTCATATTTGTAGTAGATACTGTTACACAGATATTTAAATTCGAATATATATGCACAGGAAATGCATATTCATTATCAAAAATAGACAAGTGCTTTTAATTTTGGCCACACCAGATCTATCATCAGTGGCCTAGCTAGATTCTTTGTCTAGGACTGAAATTAATGTGCAGCATGGTCTGTGTGAGGTGCAAGTTGTTGCTGGGGTGAGCGAAGGTTTTTCGATATGGACATGTGATATATTGTCTATTTATTGTCAAATATTAACTTGTAGCAGTGCAAAATGCGAGTTCTTTATACGCATTTACCAACTTAATATTATGCATTAAATACTTTTTTTTTGTTTTTTTTATAATTATTTAAATTGAAATCCTATAGTTTATATTCTTACAACTAATAATATAAATCTTAAATTTGAATATATTATTAAAATTTTAATAAATTTAAATATATTATTAATAAATATCAAACCTTCATTTTGTTAATATTTTGCATAATATCTCAACTAAGTTTATTTATTTATATTAGTTTATACCACATGCTTTGGAGGTTGGTTCACTAGCATCTAAGGGATTTGAAGAAAGGTCTGCAGTTGGGTTAAGAGTCCTTGGGTTAGGTGCATTAGGTACTTCTGTCACCTTAAGACCCTCTACTGCTTGCAAGTAACCATATGTAGGTTGCACAAGTAGATACCCTTCAAATACACTTCTCATATGAGGTGTGATTTGAAGATGTACATTCACTGTGGTTCTTCTGACCAATGTATCAAAAATAATTTTTGACATGGACTTAGAATAGCTAATTCTATTTTTGTTCATCCCAGACAATTCAATCAAACTAGCATTTTTATAATTTAAAATCGATTGAATGAAGCGAGGGAAGAAAATCTCATTACCTCTCTTGAGAATCCTGGTTATGAGTTCTCCAAGAATGAGCATGCCTACATTGAGATTCTAGTTGTATGTCAAAGAGTAGACTAGCTTCAAGGCAATGGAGTTGATTTAATCAAAACCAATCTTCCTGCAGGTGAAGACTCTCAGTAGAGTGTCAAGGAGAAATGACCACTCTTTTCGAACATACTTCTTGTTGAGCTTTCCAAGCTTGATCTCATCAAAGTATCTGATAAACTCCATGAAGTTCTCCAGCTCAGCCTCTGTTGGCACCTTGTCATGATTCTCAGTTGGAGAGAGAAACTTGAATTTACATCATTTTCATTGAAACGTATGTCAACCCCTTGAATCTTACAGGTGACTTAAATCCTGGAGTACCATCTTTCAATACAATCTCCTCCCAGTTTGCAGTGTTCCAGAACTGCTCTAGAATGTCCAAGTACGATGAAGGGTTGGACAACAATGTTTCCTTCAAGTATGAATCGATGAGAAATCTAGTGAAGCACTTGTACTGTGGCTTTATATCTGCATCTCTAGCAATTGCCAAGAAATTTATTTCTGGAATAACATACACCTAAGTTACAGGGTTGGAACTAGAAGAAGCCATTAGAGTAGTGTGTAGAAAGATGAATTGAAGAAACGAAAGAGTTTAGAGAAAAGAAGAGAGAGAGTTCGAATGTAACTGTTGAGAGCAAAAGTTCTTTAAGTTTACGATTAAGTGTAGAAATGAAATGTTAGATCTACTTTACTATTTATATAACTGAGACAACTCGGCTAAAATTGTAATCGATTTGAATAATCGAGAACTCGGAAAATGAATAAAATAATTTTAATAGAGAACTGTCAGAGTTTGATCGAGAAATCAGTATTATGTATTTGAAAAATAAACCATTCAAGAACTAGACCATTCGAGAGCTCAGTTTGAACTTGACCAAGAACTCTTAGTGGTTGAGAACTCTCATTCATACTAGATCGAGAACTTTGTACAACATAGTTGGTCGAGAACTCAAACCCTAACTTGATCGAGAACTCACTAAAGAGTGATTCGATAACTCTATTTGAGATTATTCGAGAACTCAAGAATTGTAACTAGTCGAGAAGTCAGAAAAGAATGACAACTTAATCACAGACTCCGGTTTTAAAAGTTTACTATATTTTCACTTGGAAAATAAAATAAAAATTTATCAAACACATTTTTCAGACTAAATTCAAATTAAATTAATTTAATATGGGGTCAAAAATGCATTTGTTAAATATTCCCACATAATTATATATCACACTTATTATTTAAAGATGCACAAGTATAATAATTCATTTCAGGTTTACTTAGAACATAAAAATAATTCCAAGCTACAATTTTGATTTTTCAAAAATAATGTACAACAATATGACTGATATATTTATAAATATATATCAATTTATTTCACATAGATAAATCATTGAGAATTCTTGTCTGTGAAGTAATTGTTGAAACAATTGGTGATATATATTTATTTAGCCACTAGCAAGAAGAGTTTAGCATTCCAATTTCACTAACCAACATGTTAAAGGTGGCTTCATCTAGTGGTTTGGTAAATATATCAGCCAATTGTTTTTGTGTTGGAACATAGAATAATTCAATCATGCCATTTTATACATGTTCCCTTATGAAATAATACCTTACATTAATAGTATTGTCACTAGATTTGTAACAATGGATATAACACTAGTATTGTCTTACATGATAAGAATTCCTTCCAAAACTAGTCTGTAGTCCCTTACCTAATTTCTTATCCAAAGCACTTGAGCACAACAACTTCCAGCAGCTATATATTCAGCCTAAGCTGTGGAAGTTGAAATTGATTGTTGCTTCTTGCTATACCATGACACCAATCTCTGTCCAATGAATTGACAGCTTCCAGAGGTTCTCTTTCTATCAACTCTTCATCCATCAAAATCAGCATCAGAATAGCCAACTAGGTTGAATCATGTTTCCTTTGGTTACCATAATCCTATATGTGTTGTTCCTTTGAGATATCTCAGAGTTCTCTTGACAGCAATGTGATGAGATTCCTTTGGATTAGCCTGAAACCTTGCACACAAACATGTAGAGAACATAATGCATGGCATACTAGCTGTTAAATATAGTAGAGATCCAATATTCCTCTATAAGTCTTCATGTCTACACTCTTTCCTTTCTTATTTTCATCAAGTTTGATAGCTGTAGACATTGGAGTTTTTGCAGGTGAGAAATCTTGCATGTCAAACCTTTTAAGAAAGTCATTAATGTACTTGGTTTGACTTATGAAGATGTGTTGGTCCCTGATATTGTAGAAGGGGGGTTGAATACAATATCTTAATTTAATCACGGAATATTGGATTTAAAAATATTACTTTAATTTCTCGTGAAATATTAATTTTAATGAAATACTGTTCAAGTAGAAGATATGATTTTAACTTGAAAAGTATTACAAAATTAATATGATGACAGTTTATATAACTGATTAAATGTCTAGAACGATTTTGACATGAATTGTTCTGATTTAACAATTATATCCAAACTTGCACAGAAATCTGTGAATATTACGATGCAGACAAATTTCTGAATTTGAACTGTTTTTCTCTAACTTACTGAAATAATGAAGCAAAATCCTCATATTTATAGAGGTTGAAAAGAAGCTAGCATGACCTTTTCCATTATGACTTTATTTAATGAAATTAAGCCTTGTATGACTTATTAAAAAGCTGGGCATTACTTTTTTCACTCGGTATGACTTTCTAAAAATTGGTATGACTTATTTTATTAATTAAAAAATCGGTATGACTTTTTAATTAAATAAAAAATCAATTCAGCATGACCTTTTGAACAAAGAAAATTCGGTATGACTTTTTTTATTAATTAAAAAATCGGTATGACTTTTAAATTAAATAAAAAATCAATTCAGCATGACCTTTTTTTCATTCTACTCAGTATGACATTTGCTATTCTGCTAGGTATGACTTTCTTCTCCTGCCAAATTACATTTCTTTTCTTCTTGAATGGACAAGTGTCATCCTTGCATTGGTTCCTTTTAAAAACATCTTCTGCCACTTTCATTTTGAAAAAGTAGGGGCCTATTTCGTCTTATATGGATAGGCTCCGTAGAAATGTTTTTCGACCCGCACAGCTTATAATCTTTGATTAATAAATTATTAAATTAATTCAGAAATTATAAAAATAAATATCTAATATTATTTAGATATTTATAAATATAATTTACTAAATAAATAAAATATTTATTAATTAAATAAATCCTTACGCTCTAAGCTGATGTCTTCTGAACGTCTGGAACCGAACTCCTTTTGACTTGGAAATGATAAATCAATTCCAACCGGGGTTCTACTTTTACGAATATATGAATTTGCATTTTTCCGTGTCAATTCTTTTTCCATCTTTTCTTCAAGTCAGTACTGTTAGGCATGTTTAGCTGTATCCTTTTGAGCTTCCAGCTTCTGTCTTCTGTCATTCTAAAACAATTCAAAATTAATTAATTTAAGAAATAAATTAATTCTGAGTGAATTAATTTACTAATTAAATTAACTAATTAATTTAATTAATTAATAGAGAATTAATTTAAAGGCCTGACTATTGTTGATGTAGATAAAACTCTTCTGTCCTTCAACAATAACCTTTTTAACCACTTGAACTTTTTAATAACGAATCTTCACTGACATTGTTAACACCCTATGCACTGGTCTGGTTCACGGATGACTAACTACAATGTCGATTCCCATTTCTACTGTAGTGGTCTTTGTGTCTTATCTTGTTTATAGCTTTGTCTTCAATATTTCTTTTCTTGGAATCTCTTTGTAGTAGGCACTTGAAATCTTCTGTATCTTCTGAACTCTTCTGAAATACTACTCCTTTATTTTTCGCCGACGCTTGAACATATTAATGAACTTCTTCCGGTATAGAGTAGCAGCTTCATTAGAACACTTTTGATATTAGAATTCTTTGTGTCTAGTTGACTATCTTCATCTTGATTCCTTCCTCAGTATTTATTACTTACTTAATTTTCTTACTTGAGTTGAATTGTCATCTACTTATTACAAATAGGCCTTGTCATATGCCTTTCAAGATGCCATCTGTTCTTTGACTTATTTGAAGGCCTAGAAAATATTTGAGCTCTCTCATCATGCTCATTTCATATTCACTCTGCATGAGCTTTGAGAACCTTTGACACAGCTTTTCATTTGTAGATCCAAAAATGATATCATCCACATAAATTTGACCTAGAATGATGTCCTCACCATTCTTCTTGTAAAAGAGAGTTTTAACAATTGTTCCTCTAGTAAATTGATTTTCCAGTAGAAACTTTGACAGAGTGTCATACCATGCTCTAGGGGATTGTTTAAGACCATATAATGCTTTGAGAAGTCTGTAGACAAAATCAGAAAATTTGGAATCTTCAAAGCCATGTGGTTGTTGTACATAAACCTCTTCTTCCAAATCACTACTTAGAAATGCACTTTTGACATCCATCTGATAGACTTTGAAATTTGACTATGTTGTAAATGCTAGAAAAATTCTTATTGCCTCTAGTCTTGCAACAGAAGCAAAAGTCTCATCATAGTCAATGCCTTCTTCTTGTGAATATCCTTTTACCACCAATCTTGCCTTGTTTCTTATGACAATTCCATGTTCACCCATTTTGTTTCTATAAACCCATTTAGTGCCAATAATTGATCTGTCCTTTGGAGGTGACACTAATTCCCAAACATTGTTCCTCTCAAATTGATTTAGTTTTTCCTGCATGGCAAAAATCCAATCTGGGTCCAACAATGCTTCTTCAATCTTTTTAGGTTCATTTTGAGAAAGAAAACAAGCATACAAGCATTCATTTATGGTTTCCCTTCTTGTTATCACATCTTCATCAGGATTTCCAATGATTTGATCTGTAGTGTGAGCTCTATTCTATTTTGTTTCATGAGCCACACCTCTTGCATTTGAACTTATTTCCTCCTGATTCAAGTTGCCTGTATTTTTTATTGATTCTTGAGAAGCTCCCCATGAATGAATGCTAGGGTTGTATGGAGAATTCACAAGTTGTATGTGACTGAAATCCTCAGTATGTCTCTCTTCATTTGCACCATATGAAATTTCTACATGTGAGCTTTCATGTGCATTGTCATCTTTTTCAGATACTTCCACTTCCATTTCATTTTTAAATCTCAAGGTGTCACAGTTTTCTCCTTCAAGACTTGTGACAAGAAACTTGAAGTCGTCAAAAGTCACATTTTTGCTTTCCATCACTTTTTGTTGATCAATCACATATACTCTATACACAATCTTGTCCAAGGAGTATCCTATAAAAATTCATTCATATGTTTTGGCTTCAAATTTTCCTAGATGATCAGCATCATCTTTGAGAACAAAGCATTTTGCTCCAAACATATGCATATGTTTGACAGATGGTCTTCTATTTGTCATGATATGATAAGGAATCTTTCCAACAAGTTTTGTTATGAGTGTCCTATTTTGAGTGTAACATGCAATCCTAACAGCTTCAGCCCAAAAACTATTTGGTAGACTTGCTTCTGTTTACATGGTTCTTGCATCTTCAATTAAAGTCCTATTTTTCCTCTCAACAACTCCATTTTGTTGTGGAGTTCTTGGAGCTGAGAATTGGTGAGTAATTCCATTTTCTTTGCAGAATTCACTTAATGTAATATTTTTTGAATTCTCTTCCATTATCACTCCTTATAGCCACAACAGGTGTTGGGCCTTTATCCAATCTCCTTAGATTTTCAATGATAAGCTCAGGAGCTTCATCTTTTGAGTACAGAAATTCCACCCATGTGTATTTGGAGAAGTCATCAACCATAACAAGTGCATATCTCTTCTTGGACATTGACATAACATTTACTAGTCCAAATAGATCCATGTAAATTAATTGTAGAGGCTTTCTGATTGAGGTGAATTCTTTACTTCTGTGAATTGACCTCTTCATCTTTCCTTTTTGACATGCCTCACACAATCCTTCTATGCAGAATTCAAGTGAGGGCAAGTCATTTACTGATTCTCTTTTGACTAGAGAATTGAGATTCTTGAAGTTCAAGTGAGACAGCCTCTTTTGCCAAAGCCAAATTTCACTTTCAAGAGCTTTGGTGCAGAAACAACATATTTTATCCTTGCTTGCAGAGTCAAAGTCAGCTACAAATAGGCTTCCTTTCTTTATTCCTTGTAGAACAATTTATTTGGTTTTTCTGTGAGATATGAGACACATTTCTTTATCAAACTCCACTTTCAAGTTTTTGTTACGGAATTGAGTAATACTTAACAAATTATACTTCAAACCATTTACCAAAGCTACATCTTCAATGACAACATTTCCGTGAATCAATTTGTCATATCCCATAGTGAAACAAATGTTGTTGTCTCCAAAGGTCACCATTGGGCCAGCCTCTTCCTTGAATTGTGACAGCAGGGCTTTGTCACCAGTCATGTGCATTGAGTATCCACTATCCAAGATTCACATAACCTTCTTCTTCTTACATGTGCCCTGCAATCAAAACAATATCAAGTTTTCTTTGGTACCCAAACTAGGTTGGGTCCTTTTTGCTTAATTGCATAACTGTTATTTTCTTTCTTAATAGTACTATCATTCTGTCATGCACAATTTCCTTTTTCTGATTTTTAGTTCTAGTTTGGTTGGTGCTACCTAAACTAGATGCATTTCTACGTGACATGGAATGTTTTCTTCCTTTAATTGGGCTAGCAGATTTAGGTCTAGCAGTTTTATTGTTTACATTTTGACTGATGCATCATTCAACAAACTTTTTCCTTAATCTAAAGTAGGTATTCATAACATTCAGGTTGCATGGCATACAATCAAATTTATCATAGAATTTATTATTATCATGCATTAAAGGTTTAACATAACCACAAGCAAATTCAGCATTATCAATAACAGGTTTTTTGCACACATGAGTAAGGTGATTCGTTGAACCACAGTGTTTACAAATCTTTCTAGGGGCATTGTGAACAGGTGCATAATTTTTGTTTTTATTAATGCCTATTTTTCCATTTTTATTTGCCTTTTTCTTCTTAGCATGCATGGTATCATTTTTCTGGACATTTTCTTTTCTTTCAAGCTTAACAGATATGGATTTGACCTTGACTGTTTTCTCTTCTACTTCAACATAAGGCGCATTATTCTTAGCCTTTAGCTCATCCTCATCATTCAATTGTTGTTTGATGACCATACTTGTTTCATCAAACTCAGAAGTTGCCTTTTTAAAAATTGGAGCTTCAATTGAAGTTTTCTTGCCTTTTGTTGACATATACTTTTTCTTTCTAAGAGTGTCATAGTCAAACCTAACTCCAACCTTAGAATTTTCCTGGTATTTCTCGTGGAACTCTTGTAGTACTATAGATGAGTTTTGATAAGATTTTATTTTCAATTCATTCTCAGAGATATGATCTCTTAAGAACTTCTCAATATGTTCTAGACAAGTAATTTTATTCTTTAAGTACTCATTATCTTGTTTCATGGATTACATGTTAACCAGGGATAGTTCTAGGTGTCCATTCATAGGAGATAGTTCATCATTAGCTTTCAACAATCTATCAATTTCCTCATAAGTAGCATTCATACTGGTATGAATATTAAACATCTTAACACTCAATTCTTCCACAATTTTCTTATATTGAGATTTTGATATGTAAATAAAAGTTAGGATTGGTACCTGACTTGTTGAAGTTGATGCTCTTTCATCTAATTTGACTATAAGGGCCACGTTACCATACTCTTCTTCTTCCTCTTCATCAGTATCATCCCAGCATTTGCCTTCAGTAATGTATGCTCTACCAGTCTGCTTCTTTAATAGGGCCTCATACTTGGCTTCTAATTTCAAATATTCTGTCCTTTCTGACTGCTTTTGGCTTTCTACACTCAGTGGCAAAGTGTTCCAATTCATCACAATTATAACACCTTATTTTTTACCTTTCAACAGATCCAGTCTTGTAACCTCCTTTGAAATTACTCTTGGGAGCTTTGCCTTTGCTTGAAGAGCCAAAGTTTGGTTTTAGCTTGAAGCTTTTATTTTTCTTAAACCTCAAGTTTCCAAACTGTCTAGCCATGAAAGCCATAGATTTGTTGTCCATGCTTTAAATTTCTTTAAGAGTGTAGAATTCATCATCTTCAGACTCACTCTTGACAGGTTCTTCTTCTTTTTTGTCTTTTTCAACACTTTCCTCACTCTTCATTCTTTGATTAGTACCAATTCTTTCCATCTTTACTGGTTCTTTGACAATTAGGGCACTAGAGACATTTGTCATCTTACCTCTGTTTCCTATAATAGACTTCTTTTGAAAGTATTTTAGTTCATATGTCTTTAGTATTCCATACAGAGTTTCCAATGAGAGTTTTGTTATATCTATTCCTTCTCTAATAGCAGTAATTTTGTGCTCCAAATGCTCAGAAAGAGTTAACAGAAACTTCAAATTCTTTTCTTTTATCTCATAGGCCTTTCCATGTAGTTGTAGTTTATTGATCAGTTTGTTAAACCTTTCAAAGACATCAGTTATGCCTTCATTTGGTTTTGACATAAATGCTTTATATTGTGAAACCAACAGTTGTCTTTGGTTTTCTCTTATTTCCACTATGCCTTCACATGGTATCTATATGGTTTCCCAAATGTTCTTGGAAGTGGTGCAATTAATAACATTGTTATACATGACCATGTCTAGAGAATCAGTCAGTATGAGCATGAGACTGTTGTCAATAGAAACTTTCTCTCCTTCTGTGTCATTATACTGAGATGGATCTTTTGGTACCCATGTAGCTGGTATTACCTCTAAGCCACTAGTTTTTTTAGGAACTAGTGTCACATGCATGAAGGGTCCATTCTTCTAGATCTCAGGATACATGTAGTTTGTAGTCTTGATGAACATGAGCATTTTCTTTTTCAATAGTTTGTAGTGTTCTCTGTCAAATGGAGGAATCTTGATGATGTTAAGTTTCTGGGAACTCATTTTGATCTTTGTACTATTTGTATGTCAACGGCATGTGCTTTGATACCACTTGTGAGGAATGAGTATCTATAGAAACTATGCAGAGAGGGGGGTGAATGTATGGTTTCAGATTTTTTGAATTTCTTTTGAATCTATTTAGTGTATGAACTGATTTTATCTGGTTTTTAGCTTTTATAACTTAGCAGTGTTTACTTAAGAATTGCGGAAATAAAACAAACACTCAAAGTTTAATTTTCAAACTAATTGTGTATTAGAATGAAATGCTACAAATCTGAGATTCTTGATTTGAATTTCAACTTCTTGTTCTTGAAAGAAAACAAGGTATGAAAACTATTCAACACACTAACTAGTGAAGTTGTGTCATTAGCTATATAGACAACATGTCTCATTAGCACATGTTTTCACAGGCTGGTTTTTCTATAACTAGAAATAGACAAAACTACTTTACATTGTACACAATCTATTTATAGCTAAGTTCTATGAATTGACAGTATGCTCCATTCTGTTTTCTTCTTTCTGTCTTTGTCTTGTTTTCTTTTTAAGTTTCATTGTAGACTTGTCATTATCTTCACAGGATTGACTGACCTGATCATGACAATGCTTCAAATTACTTGTCATATTCTTCTGCAAATCTCCTTGAAAATATCTTCTTGAAACATTCGAATACTCAGCTTCATTGCACTTCGAGAAGTCATGATGTTGACTACTCGATCGAGTACTTCTGAGACTTCTCGATTGGTCTTTGACTTTATATTTCTCGAATGTCTAGACTTCTCGATTGCGTACTTCTTTGATGACTTCTCGAGCAGGCTAGACTTCTCGATTGACTAATTTCACACACTTTTCCATTGACCTCTTCACTTAGACTTCTCGATTGCTTCTTTAGCTAACTTCTCGATTTATTTTACTGGACTTCTCGAATGATTACTTTGTGGTACTTCTCGAATGACTCCAATCTTTTGACTTCTCGATCAAACAGACTTTTCGATCAGATAGACTTCTCGATCGAATACTGAGCCATGGAGAGTTTTGAGATTTATTTACCAGTTGCACATCTTTGACTTCTCTATCAGTGTGACTTCTCGAATGATCATTTGCCTTAGAAACAATTCTTTTTCTAAACTCCTTATTTGATGTGACCTTTATTTTCCTGATGCATGATCCATAGAATCTTGAATCCTCAACCAGTACAATTATTCTTGATATCAATCATTTACATTTGGAGTTACAGTAGAAACATGATTCTGACTGCAAATACATAATTAAAGAAACTAAGTCACTATCTAACATAAGAAGTACTGGAGTGTTATAATATGACAAATAAATACAATATAGTAGGCTTGATTTGGCCCAACAATTAAATATTTCATTATCCATATAAATATCATAAGAATATAAAATATTATAAACATGTACTATTAAATTATTTAATATAACCTTGTCATACTTATATATTAAATACAAAATACTTAACATATAAAAAGTAATATAGTGATCATAAAATTATAAATGGGAAAAAGAAAGGTTATAGGTTAAAATTTCAGTACGTGTGTTTAACCTTTTTCCATTTATTTCTAATTTATAGGTAGTATATTAGTAGTGTATATGTATGTACGCCCAGATTTACTCCAACATGTTACCTATGTTACTCGATCAGCAAAACTTATTTTTTATACTTTCCTGGATATCACTCTTAATTTCTACAAATCAAAAGGTAATAATTATATTTTATAATTTTAGTTCAACCTAATCGGTTAACCACTTTTTTATTATTATTTTTTTGGTCTCAAACCCCAATTCATACATTCAAGTGGGCAGGGCGAGTGCTAAAACAATTACTCCCTCGATCCCGCCTAATTGTTATTATTTTGAAGAGAATGTCTGGCATGTATTTTAAGATGCATATAAAATATAGTTTCATAATTTATTTTTAAATTTTTTTTTTCTGAATAAAAATTTAAACATTAAATTTTTATTCAGAAAAAAAAATTAAAAATAAGTTATGGAACTATACTTTATATACACCTTAAAATACGTGTCCGACCTTATCTTCGAAACGTTAACAATTGGGTGGGAAGTAGATAGTATATAATTATGCAATTATTTGGCTGTCATGAACCATGATCAGCATCAAAAAAATAAAATAACAGGAACTGATCTGAGCGCTTACGTGATCATCCTGGAGAGCGCCTGTAAAAAGTTACTAAAAAAACAGTTCCGTGCCTTAAAATACGTGTCCGACCTTATCTTCGAAACGTTAATAATTGGGTGGGAAATAGATAGTATATAATTATGCAATTATTTGGCTGTCATGAACCATGATCAGCATCAAAAAAATAAAATAACAGGAACTGATCTGAGCGCTTACGTGATCATCCTTGAGAGCGCCTGTAAAAAGTTACTACAAAAAACAGTTCCGTATCTTTGTAAATTATCAGATCAGCCCTACCATCGTTAATGGCGGTATGGCACGCAAGTGAAACACGGAAGTTGGGACACGTAAGAACCTAGGTACTATTTTTTTTAAAAAAAAGTTCATAGCTATATGTTCTAATAAATTTAAAATAAATGAAAATCGAACTCAGAACACTGGGTGAGTCTTTATTATTTGGACCCTCCAATCACTCAACTACCTACTATCAAATTATTCAGTACAAGCTTATAAATAGTGTGAAACACGGATAAATGACTAATATTTAGGTAAATTTATTTTTTATATTATATTTTATTGATATTTAGTATAAAATTTTATTAAAAAATTGTTACAAAAGAGTTGCTTAATTGAAACACGATGCGGTAAAAAAAATTTAGCCCAATAAAATAAGTCCAGAAAAAGTGATATGTATTTGAATTAGGATAATGGGTGATAGTTTGTTTTACACGGTTGGATAGCCCAAGTGGTAATGGGTTTATCCTCTGTCGTCTCAGGTCCTGGTTCGACTCTGGCTCGAAGATTATGAACAACAAATACTCATTTATAAGGCTATAAGTCTAATTATAAAAAAAAAAAGATAAATAGATTAGTAAAGAATTTGATCCACGACCCAATAAATAGATCTGACCCAGTACCGTACCGATCAACCAATCAAAAATTTTAATATTTCGACTATAATAATATAGTATAGATGCAAGTACATATATATTTAATTTTAAAATGAAATTTTCTATAAAACAATTAAATTATAAATCGTATTCTAGCACTATATTCCAGAGTTTTTTAAAAAAAATAAAACAAATTTTAAATTTTATTTTCGTTAAAAGAAAAAGAAGAAAAGTTCCAAATTTAGAAAATAAATTTTTTATATAATTTATTTCAAAATGTTTTTTCATTTTTTATAAAAAAATTAAAGAAGAAAAATTTCTCCTTTTTCTTCTTTTTATTGAACTCAGGAACAAGCATATGAAGTCGCGTAAAAGTTAAAAAAAATGGGCACAAGAAAATGGGTTAACTTTGACGAGTCTTCTAAGAGCATAGTGTTAGCAAAAATTATTATTTAAAATACTAATTTTCTACTCTCCCCCTCCCTCCCTCCCTCTCTCTCCTTACATTTTTCTTATATACACTCTAGCTGCTTAAACTTGATATCATCATTCAAATCTCAAAATTACCAACCAACAATCTCCAGGGAAAAATGTCCTCTCATTAATTTTTTAAAGAAAAACGGCTAAAATCCATGTGTAGACCCATTAAAGAAAAACGGCTAAAATCCATGTGTAGAGACCCATGGCACGGATATGAATCAACAACAATAATTTTTAAATTTCAATTATTTGATGGTTATATTATTGAAAATATGGAGTTGATTCCGTAATTGAGATTTACAATTTTTTGAAATCTGTAACTACTTTTTTTAAAAGAATGAGTATATAAATGATAGTTAGTTTAATGCTATTTTTTGATCGACTTGGTTCAATTTTTTTTATCATTGGTAATCTCGTTTTTGTGAAGGAATTGTCATTTTGTTACAGTGGTATAATTTTTTTATATAGTCATTCTAGAGTAATCTTATTTTTTGTCAAATAATGTCCTTTTGATATAATGATATGATTATCTTTTGATATAATCATTCTAGAATATTCATGTTCACGTATATTATTACGCCATAAGTGCTCATATGCAACACTTTTTAGCAAGCGTTGCAACCTTATGGATGGTAATATCTAACAATTTTAGTGGTGTGAATTTTTTTTAAAAAAATTCAAATTTATTCAGGGTGATTTTATAGCAGTCAAAGTGGTCAAACTATGTCATCTCTTTAATTAGTCTTGTGACGAATGCATGTTCTATTTTTTTTAATTGTTTTTGACGATCCAGTTGTATGGATGTTAATATCTAAATATTTTAGTGGTGTGAACTTTTTTTAAAAAATTTCCAGATTTATTCGATGTGATTTTATAGTGGTCAAATTATGTATTTCCTTTAACTAGTTTTGTGACGAATGTTGATTCTATATTTTTTTAAAATTATTTTTTGATGATCCAACTGTATGGATGTTAATATCTAACTATTTTAGTGGTGTGAAATCTTTTTTAAAAAATTACAGATTTATTCGGTGTGATTTTATAATGGTCAAACAATGTCTTCCCTTTAACTAGTCTTGTGATGTGACGAATGCTGATTCTATTTTTGTAAAATTCATTTTTGACAATCCCACCGTACGGATGGTAATGTCTAACTATTTTAGCGGTGTGAAAATATGTTTAAAAAATTTCAGATTTATTCGGTGTGATTTTATAGTAGTCAAACTATGTCTTCCATTTAACTAGTCTTGTGACGAATGCTGATTTTATTTTTTTTAAATTCTTTTTTCACGATCCAGACATACGAATGTTAATATCTAACTATTTTAGTTGTGTGAAAATTTTAAATAAAAAATTCGGATTTATTCGGTGTGATTTTATAGTAGTAAAAAAGGTCAAACAATGTCTTTTCTTTAACTAGTCTTATGACGAATGCTGATTATATTTTTTTAATTTATTTTTTGACGATTCAACCATACGGATAGTAATATTTAACTATTTTAGTGGTGTGAATTTTTTTAATTTTTTTTAGATTTATTTGGTGTGATTTTATAGCGGTCAAACTATGCATTCTCTTCAACTAGTCTTGTGACGAATGTTGATTCTATTTTTTTTTCAAAAAAATTAACGATCTAACTGTACGGATGATAATATATAACTATTTTAATAGTGTGAAAGTTTTTAAAAAAAATTCAGATTTATTTGGTGTGATTTTATAGGATTTAAAGCGGTCAAACTATGTCTTCCCTTTAATTAGTCTTGCGATGAATGTTGATTCTATTTTTTTAAAACTCTTTTTTAACGATCCAACCGTTCGAATGTTGAGATATTAAGATTTTATTGATGTCAAATTTTTTTAAAAAAATATTGAAATTTGTTTAGTATTCTTTTATAATAGTCAAAATAGTCAATTTACATCTTCATCTTAAATAGTGTCTATTTTTTATATTATTTTTTCGACGATGTAATATCTTGATTTAAAGCATCAACTTCTTAATACATAGTGGCCGTTTGGGGTCCTTAAACTTAAAATAAGTAGTTTATTTTATTTTTACTTTTTACATATTTTCATATTTTTTTAAAAGATAAATATTTGTTTTATAATTTTAAAATCAAATATTATCTTCAAAATAAAAAATAAATTACTTATTTTCAGAAAAAAGTACATACATCCCTACTTTTTCTGAAAATAAGGAACAAACGGGGCCATAGAAAGGGAACGGTTAATGGGCTTATCTTTCGTCATTTCGGGTCCTCATTCAATTATGTCTCATCATGAAAATTTTTATTAGGACAAATAATCACTTTATAATACTATAAATCTAATTATTAAAAAAAAGAATAAGTAGAAAGGAAGCGTGGTATTTTCAATTCTGGCAGCCTAGGCTTCCAAGAAAGATGGTAATGGATCCCAATGTTCAGAAGATAATGTTAATTAACTCAAGTCAAAGGGCAATAATTTCACGTCAGATCAATCAAGCATCAGTTGGGATATTCAAACAATACAGACATGTTATAGTGGGGCGGCCATATCAAAACTTATATATTAACTTAGAGACAAAACTTCGAAATGACATATTTTTTTTTTTTTTGAAATTGGATTTAGAATTTCGTTACTATATATTGAAATATTTATTTCTTTTTAATTTTAAATAATTTAAATTTATTTCAAAATTAATCCGTTTAAAAATATAAATCCGTATCACACAGAACCATCACGTCTGAATCCTGATGTTACCTTTTTGTTTTTGTCGCCACAGCTATACACATGCTGGTCCTCCTCTCTTTTATTTTTGATTTTACATTTAAAATTTTACATGAAAATCATTACGACTAACTTGATGAAAATAATAATTTATTTAAATTACATTACGATCTAAACGATTCAACACATGACAATTAAACAAGCATAACCATGCAATATAGTTATTAAAAAAAGCATTTGATTAAAAATTCAATTATTTTAGTACAGTTTGTTAGTATATGATATGATTCCCATTTACAAAATAAATTATGCGATATTGTCGAGTTGTATAAAAATATCGTATCTTACATATAACATATAGTATTGAGAGAAGTTAATAATATGAGCTTAATGACTAATAAAATATAGCGAAGAGGACTAATAATAATAATGATCTGGTGGCCACATGCAGTTACAAATAATTCTACAAAATATCAGATATATTGTCCGGAAAAAAGGTTTCATTCTTTATTTACATCACAAACAAAAAGAAGAAGAGGCGTTAATGATCCGCGGGATAGGATTTGAAATTCAACAAGTTTGTGTTCCCGCTTACCTCGTATATGTGTATTTTAAAATTTTAATAAAATAAATCATGAAATTAAAAAAAATTAATAAAATTATTGTTTTTTAAATTTTGTAATTTTATTACTTAATTCTCAATGCATGTGATTTCATAATGAAAATTGCAGTTGTATTTAGTTAATTATGATTACAAATTTTTTATGCTATATTAACTACATTTGCTGAAAATCATATTTTTGTAGAATATTTTTAAAAATCATTACTTTGCCAAAGTTAGAAAAATTTACTTTTAAAAAGGTCCATCACATGTTGTTTTCATATGTGAGTATTAATTAATGTAATATGTTTGTTTCTAAACGGCACTAGACATGTAATTCAAAAGAGACAAACAAGCTATATCATATTACAAGTTTACAACGCATCTGGCACAAACAATGGATAAAATTGTTAGCTAAATTATAATTATGTAAAATTTTACTGAATCTGTAACAGTCTGTACTCCAATAATGCTAGGCATAATGATTAACTATAGTTAAAAATATGATTTTATATATAATTATAAAACTTACAACTTAACAAATATAATTTAAATAAGATAAAAAACTGACATGATTATTTTAGATAATGAATAGAGACTCAGCACATATAGAAGATGAAATAAAAGATATTATAATTTTTGCTAACAGGTTTTATGGTTGGAGGGGTATATATTTTAATTAATATCTATTTCATAGCGCCACCTAGATTTTTTAGCTAAGAGTTGGTAATAGTTGGAGATGCTCTAATAAAATATAGTAGATTCAACGGCTGAAATTTAACCAAATCAAATTTAAAGTCAATACAAATATATAAGTGGTCAAATTTCAATTCCAATTGAATTTAATCTCACTTTAATTTAAATTCTAATTCAACATTAATCTTGCCGATCAAAATTACTAATATGCTTTAAACGTCAATTCAAATTTCAAAATTTTTAAATTTGGAGTCAAATTTAATCAACTAAATATATAACCCATCTAAAATTGATCACAAGGCTGCAATCGAATTTAGCTAAATCTAATTGCGGCTAAAGTTACAAAATTCAAAGTTTGAATATTATTAGCAAACAATATACTATATAACATACCTGACAAAAAAGGAAAAAAAAAATCCTATAACATGTATCATCTCGGTTAATTTTAACCATTCATTTTTTGTACTAAAATAATTTCTATGTATTATCAAAAATAATTTATAATCCATAGAAACAACTGCACATATGTTAGTACGTAACTGTACATAGAATTATAGAAACAACTCGAGGTTCACTAGTAGCAACTAGACCCCCCCAAACGAGTATGTCGAGCCCGTTTGACCAGGAAGTGATTCGTAAATTGCCCGTGTTGGAATTCCGGGCCGTACCGACCCCGGTTCGCGGATAGGTTGACTCGTGTACGGCTCGCGGGTTAGACGAGTTTATTATTTTTTTAATCTAAATTTCATTTTTTAAATATTTATTTCATACGAATATTTTTGAAATATTTTTTATTTCATTAAAAAAATATTTATTTTATACGAATATTTTTGAAATAAATGAGTGCGGTACCTCTATAAATTTTATTAATTAAAAAAATATTTTACAAATAATTTGAGAGGACTCCTCTCTAAAAAACGGAACAAACCGCTCGTACATAATAAACAAATACAAAACAAATGAAATTTAAAATTATAAAAAAATATCATATTCAATATTTAATTTATACAAAATCTTGTTGTTCGCTAGTTGACGTGCCCGATTCGGATAAACTATCCATTATCATCCAAGGATCTTTTATTTCCTCTATTTAATCAAACAAGTAATTATTTAAAAAATTCGAATATTTCACATAATATAAAAAATATAACAAATGGATATTTAAAAAATCAAAAAAATTGAATTTTTAATATAAACGAATTGAATTTAAATCAAGTAATTTTTAAAATATAAAACAAGTAATTATTTAAAAAAACACAAAAACAAGTAATTTCTACAAATACTTTTCATCAATCAGAGCACTAGTTAATTAATGACGGTAACAACACAATGTCCGTGCCGGTTTAGGGGGACGGTTCGTGCCGGTTTAGGTGAGCGGTCCGTGCCGGTCTCAGTTCAATTTTCTCCAACTCACGTTCGGCCCAGTTTTTTGATGGTTCGTGCCGGTTCAGAGTTCGGCCCGGTTTCAAGTGATTCGTACCGAATTTTTTGGTGAATCGGGCCGAATCGGTTCTGACCGACTCGCCCGTGTGCCAGCTCTAGTAGCAACTTGGTCTATACAGACAAATTAAGTTGCATGCTCCACCCTCCATGCAACTATGCAAGTATTCATTCAAGTTTTAGTCTTTACGGTCCAAGTCCATGTGCACATTTATTTGGCGTTATCAGTGACACTGTAATGCTAATAATAGAGGTCACTTGTACGTACTTGATGACTAGCTAAGAATGCGCTTCTGGCATATATGGGGTTCCTTGATAAAATTTAAAATTTAAAAAATTTGTATATTTTTTTTAAATTATGAATTAATTATAAAATAAGTCAAACACTCAAACCTACCCTTAATTCATGCAAAGGCTGGTATAACAATATCAACATTATATTATATTATAGAAAAGTGGTCATGCATAGAGTTTTCTCATGTCACGCACAAATAATAGAATGACAATTTTATAAATATAATCTCACCCTAAATATAGTTTTTGAATATTGTTTTGACGTTTGAGATCCCCACAAACCCATATTATTATTATGAGCATCTCCCCGTTATCAGCTGCGTGCTCTGTCCTCTATAAATACTATTTAAGTTCATCTATTGCAAACGAAATTAGTAGAACGAAGTATTAACATGGGCTCGTTGTTAGAAGCAAACAGTAAGCCTCATGCCTTGTGCATTCCATATCCTGCACAAGGTCATATAACTCCCATGCTAAAACTAGCCAAACTATTACACCAAAAAGGCTTTCATATTTCATTTGTCAACACAGACTTTAACCACAATCGCCTGATCAAATCTAGGGGTCCGGACGCCCTCGATGGCTTGCCGGACTTTCGGTTTTACTCCATCCCTGACGGCCTACCACCCTCGGATCCCGATGCAACTCAGGACATTCCAGCCTTATGCAAGTACACTCCAATCAACTGCTTGCCTCCTTTTAGCAACCTGGTTTCTAAACTCAACGACTCTTCAGTCTCGGGGGTGCCACCAGTGACATGTATTGTTTCTGATGGGGTGATGAGTTTCACTCTGAAAGCTGCTGAACATTTTGGTATTCCTGAAGTTCTGTTGTGGACAACAAGCGCTTGTGGCCTCTTGGCATATATGCACTACCACCAACTTGTGGAAAGAGGCTATACACCACTACAAGGTAAACATATATATCTCATTGATTCATATCTTTACTAAGACAATAATAGGTTTGGCCCTGGGTTCTAAGATGGGACTATGGTGTTTTTGGAGTCTCAAACACATTCTGCAGGCCGGAGAATGCAAAACATGATTTTTTTTATAAATATGTTCTGTTTGCTCAACATATTTATATATGCGACTCAAAGGACTCGAATATATAATTGAAATTTCTAATGTTAATTAACATGTTATTATAAGTATATATCTTACATAAGCATTAGTTAAAAAAATGAATAATTCCATTTTTATTTCAGTAAGATGTTATTGGTAATGTTAATTAACTTTTGTTACTACCTCCGTCCCACCCAATTGTTAACGTTTCGGAGTTATGGAACTATACTTTATATGCACCTTAAAATGCGTGCCGGACCTTCTCTCCGAAACGTTAACAATGGGGTGAGACTGACGGAGTATAATTTTCTTAGATGCGTAACACTAAGAAAGTATTTTCTGTTTAATTTGCAGACTCGACATACCTATCAAATGGCTATCTAGACACAAAAATAGATTGGGTTCCGGGGATGAAAGACATGACATTGAAGGATTTTCCGAGTTTCATCAGAACTACTGACCCAGAGGATATAATGCTCAACTTCCTTCTAACTGAGAGTGCGGCCGTTCCAAAAGCTCGTGCGCTTATTATAAACACATATGAGACTCTTGAACAGGATGTTTTGGATGCAATTTCAGCTAGTCAACCGCATATCTATACAGTTGGGCCGCTCCACTTAATGATGAATCAAATTCAGGACAACACTCTAATGTCCATCAGCTCAAGTTTGTGGAAAGAAGAGGTTAGCTGTATTGACTGGCTTGACAAAAAAGATCCAGACTCTGTTGTTTATGTGAATTTTGATAGTATCACTGTCATGACCGCTAAGCAGCTCACTGAATTTGCATGGGGCTTAGCTAACAGCAAGAAACACTTCTTGTGGATAGTCAGGCCTGATATAATTGCTGGCGACAAAGCCATGGTGCCCCCAGAGTTTTTGTTTGAAACAAGAGAACGAGGCATGTTGTCAAGCTGGTGCTCTCAAGAACAAGTCCTGAAACACCCTGCAATTGGAGGCTTTTTGACGCATAATGGGTGGAATTCAACTATCGAGAGCATTGCAAGTGGCGTGCCAGTGATCTGTTGGCCATTTTTTGCTGAACAACAGACGAATTGTAAGTACAGTTGTGTAGAATGGGGGATAGGAATGGAGATAGATAATAATGTGAAGCGAGATGAAGTAGAGGAGTTGGTGAGAGAGCTGATGGACGGTGACAAGGGAAAGAAATTAAGGAAGAATGCATTGGAGTGGAAAAAGAAGGCTGTATCAGCTGCTAGCCCTGGTGGTTCTTCTTTTATTAATTTGGACAGATTGGTCGACGAGGTGCTCCTAACTGCCGAGTAGTTGAAATGTTGCAGCATTAAGGAGTCCAGGAGGGTACACTAGGAGCTTAATAAACTTCCTGCATGCCTGTAAAAATCACTTTTGTTTTAATCTATTGAAATCACCATAATAAAGTTTGGTCTATTTTTTTACAGTTCAACAATGCTATAAAACTTTAATTTGTAATGCCTAGATCACACATGAAGCTTATTAGTTATTGCTTGACGATCGATTGGTTAAGGTTGCCTGCTTGTAAAATAAGATATTCTTTAGGGATGATTAATAATCGACTGTTCGATCTTTTGCACCTAGGGTAAGTTTTGGTTTTGATAGTCATATCAAGTGTTGCTTTAAATCATGTCAGTAGTTGAAACTTAAAAACTTGCATGTATACAAAAAGGAAAAGAAGAGGAAGAATGAGATTATTGAATTTCACCCTTCTAATTAAGATACCCTACCAGAGTAGCTCCAGCTACTAAGATAAGATAGAAAACACTTGTGACGAAGCCGAGGCCAGATCTCAAACTTTAGAAGGGGCGATTAAAACGTGATCTCGCGTTATTTAAAAATTAAAAATGAGGGCTACTTTTTTAGTAGATAAATCTCTCTTTTATATATATATATATAAATGAGAGAACATGGGTGAGCTTGAGACATTTTATTCTTGATTGAGTCATTTTATTTGTGAATTGAAATGTCTAATTTGCCTTTTTTTTATTGTTTATTTTAAAAACATGTTGTTGAAAGAAATTGAACTTCATTTAACAACAAACTTAATTTTTTTTTTACCACTACATCATGCAGCCACATGTGCTTTATATCATACTCATAATATATGTATGCCTGTGAATGAATCGTGTCATGAAGATAAAAGAATCTCTTATCTTTTCTCTTTTATATTTAGATTTGTTGAAGTGTACTAATGAATCATGATTTTTTTGGAGGCCAGTGATGAGCTTGTTTATTACTCAAATTGTTATGTTTGGGTGAGTGCACTATGGAATTATGTACTTATGCGTGATAAGATTACTTGATTTACTTTCGAAAAAAGCTCAAGATTTGACTCGGTTGTCACATATGGTATCAAAGTCAATTCTCGAAATTAGATCAAGTCTCAAATTCATATCACAAATAAGTTCAGGTACACTAACTCAAATACAAAAAATTGGATAATCCACAAGTTCACTCTAACGCAAAAGAATTATGATTTGTTGATATATTTGATAGTAGTACTATACTATATATATAAACTAAATTCTATACATGTTTCGATGTGGTACCGAGATATTACAATCATATTTCATTAACTAATTAATTAAATTCTGAATCAAATATTATATATAGTTGAATAAAAAAGTGAAATTTTAAAAAAATAATCAAATTAAAAAAAAATTATGATCAAAATATAAAATATAATAAAAAAAATCAAGCTAGCAGCCTTTACAACCACCGGCTTTTACGCTAGTTTAAGTAACATGAGAACACCCAGTTAATATAACGTGACAAAATCACAAAAAGATTGCGTTTGAACTTAAATTATTAAACAAATAAATTATCATAACAAAGTTGATGAATCATCTCAACAGCGGTTTAAATAATAATTAAATCAAATAATACTTAGAGTGTGTTCGATTGGAAGGATAGGATTGAGGTGAGATAGGAATGATATAGAGATATGAATGCTATTGAGATGAGAATTAGGTAGGAAAAGAATGCTCATTCAATTCCTTTGTTCGTTTTATTATATTAATTTTATTAGGAATGGAATGATCATTCTTATTCTTTTGTTCGTTTAATTATTAATTTTATTAGGAATGGAATGAATTTTTTTTAAAAAATATTCTATTTAATAATCAAGTTATTGAATAAAAATATAGAAAATATAAATGAGGGAAAAATAATATATACATGAAATAAGATAATATATATATTTTAAATCCAAAAATGCTAGCAATTAAAATAGCTAAACAAGTTTTTTTCATTACAAACTTAAATTACAAACTTGTTGTATTCAAGAACAAAAATAGACAAGCCAAGCACATCAGCTTTGCTCTAATAACACAATTAAGCTTTGCTCTAGTAACACAATTCAAGTTAAGCACTCTGAGATATCAGATTTTTCAAATAACAAAAACTAAAATTATTTTAAATGTCATATAATCTCACGAAGCATAGCATCCACAAACGAACTCTTTTCCTCATCCACGGTAGCAAGTAGCTGTGCCAATAACATATCATTATTTCCTAACTTTTTTGCAGCTTGAAATTTCTGAACTAAAGTGAATCCGCCAATTTTATCGAGCTCTTCGTTGATTTGTTTCATTTTTTCCACACTTTCTTTCTTCATTTCCTCTGCATTTTGTTTTTCAGAAACTATAAACATCTTTGTTGCAGCTTCAAATTGTGCGACAATGATCTTTGAAGCATCATATAGAGCATCCACCATCAGATCATTATTTTTCTATTTTTTCTTGGGAATGTTTTTACTAACTGATTCGTCAGAATAGGTGCTCTGTTGTATGTTAGGATCATCATCATTGATCGGCAGTAAACCATTTTCAGTTTCCTGGGCAACATTGAGATTTTCAAGTACATCGTTTCCGCTTACTGCACCATGTCCAGTAGCTCTGTCTTTTCCAAATATAGTAGATAGGTCGTCAAACCATGGCAAAGGTGTATTTTTCCATTTTGCAGCTCTAGTATGAGCTTGAGATTAAAAAAATTCATAAATAGAACAAAAACCAGAGAAGTATCACATATAAGTCCTTTGTATTAGAAACCTGAAAATGAATGACTAGCAAAAATCACTTGTTAAAAGAGAAGACAACCTATAGATCTGTACAAGGGTCTGGAAATTTTCCAAGTATTTATTATTTATTATTAAGAAAATGAAGAGCTTATGCAAACTTATCCAGCTAAACATTTGACCTTGCCAGGCCGAATGGGCACTTGTAAAAAGAATTGAAGTGAGAGTGGAATGTGAACTCAGAAAAAGAGCAGAGCAGACACTTCAATAAAAAATCACAAGTGTAATATCCCAAGAAATCAATAGGATAGACATTTTCTGATTTCTAAAATAGACCACAAGCTACAGGCTAGAAATGTAGGGTTTCGTGACACAAACGCAGCAGAATAAACGCGAAAAATAAATCAAAATAGCGAAACCCTCCGCAGGATCCATGCGAAAACAAAAGATTTAATTCGGAGATAAAGAATAAATACCTTTAGAAGCTTTAACAGTTCATTAATGGAAGATTAATGGAGGTCCCAAGATTGTTTAATCACCACATATCCCGCTCTCGCGATCTACGCTCTACGGTATCCACACGAACACTTTTCATGAAGGATTGATGTGTACTAGCACCCGAAAACTTCTTCTCTCTCTATCTTCCTCCTCTCTCAGAGCGGCTAGGGTTTTTGTAAAATCTCTATATTATTAAATCAGCCCATAAAGAGATTATATAGAGAGAGGAATAAGTTTTCTAATTATAATCCAATTATAATTAATACTAATCCAAAATTCTAAATTATTTAATTAAGTCTCACTTAATTAATTAATTATTAATTTTGGAATTAGTTTAAGTAATCCATTTATTCTATTTATATAATTAATTAAGTCATACTTAATTAATATCATAAATAAAATAAATTACTTATTTAATTTAAATTCATAATTTAAATTATTTCTCCTTCAAGCGTTCTTTGTGTGTGACCCTGTAGGTTATTATTACGTTGGCAACAATTTTAATATCTAATTAAAATTGTAAACAATGAGCGACATCTAGTAATACATCATTGCTACCCAAGTAATAATAATAAATCGGTGATTCGATTAAGCCTTTCATGAATAATGTTCCATGTAATATAATCCCTTTAATCTTGATATTATAGATTAAACTCAAGGCATGTCTCGTGTCATCCTCTTCATAATTTAATCTTTATTTTCTTGATCGACGAGTAGACTATTAAAATCAAATCAACATTTGAGCACGGCCGTGCATTTCATAGTCTCACTCAAACAAGAGGCCAATAATATCACTCCTAAAATTAGGAGGATTAAATCCCATCTAGATCATTCATATTTCTCATACGATTCATAATATACCCAATGTCCACTTTTATCATCACCCAGTCAAAGGTAACTTTTAATGTAATCAAAGTATATTAATTCTCGTATAGAAATATAATGATTTCAGGTCTAAGGATCATTACACCATTATCACAGTGAGAATTACTTATGACACTTACTTAACATGTAGAATCTCACGGCGGGTCATTCCAGTGCCATGCATTGATACATACACTTATGTTCTTGACTTTAGTATCCCCATACCTATGACCAATGAGATGTGGTCATCTGTCAAGAAACATACTAGTCTTTGTGCATTATTATTGTCCTTAAATAATAATACTCGACTAGGGAATTTTAGGAATAAGATACTATTCATATAATCTCATTTTTAAGTCACATACTTAAAGATATATAATACGTATCAAAATTCCAAGGACATTTATTATGCTTTCAATTTATTACGCAGTAAATAAAACATAATAAATAAATAATAATCAATAAAACATAATCCTTAATAATAAATATTTTCCTTAAAATATAAAAAGTATTGTCTCTAGAGCACAATTACTAACAATCTCCCACTTGCACTAGAGCCAATTACCCAAGTATCCAATACTCATGGAACTAGTGTGACTTTCGTGCTTCTGCTGCGACAAAGCCTTAGTCAGTGTGTCTGCAATATTATTATTAGTATACACTTTACATATATGTATATCTCCTTGATCATTAATCTCATTAATTAGGTGATATCTCCTAAGTACATGCCCAAACAGCCTCCTTGGCTGCTTCACAAGCATCAATATACTCAGGTTCTATTGTAAAATCAATAATTGTCTTTGCTGTGAACCATTCCAGCATACAACATCTCAATAAAACACAAAGCCAGACAGAAACATTAAATTATCGTTATTTGTCTAGAAACCAGTATCACTGAAACCTCTTACAACTAGCTTCACATCTCCTCCATATAACAAGAATGAATCTTTAGTCCTCTTTAAGTACTTAAGAATGTTCTTGACTGTCGTCCAGTGACCTTCACCTGGATTAGATCGGTATCTACTCATCATGGTTAAAGCATACGAGACATCAGGACAAGTACATATCATTGCATACATTATAAAACCAATTGCTGACGCATATGGAATTTTACTCATGCAGTCCCTATCATCCAATGATTTAGGACAAATTTTATTTTGAGATCACTATCCTATGAGACATTGGGACATATCCATTTTAG
Organism: Oenanthe sinensis; assembly: GCA_028671895.1. Taxonomy (NCBI): domain Eukaryota; kingdom Viridiplantae; phylum Streptophyta; class Magnoliopsida; order Apiales; family Apiaceae; genus Oenanthe; species Oenanthe sinensis. The sequence goes on from CM053808.1 coordinate 7,275,591, forward strand.
TCTCTTTGCATTTGAAATCGATGCAAAACTTTGTCAATGTATGTACTCTAAATTAGGCCGATCAATCACCTTGATCTATCTCTATAGATCTCGATCCCTAATATATATGTCACATCGCCTAAGTCTTTCATTGGGAAATTATTTCTCAACCAAGTCTTCACAGTCTGTAGAGAAGGAATGTCATTCCCTATTAGTAATATATCATCAACATATAATACTAGGAATGCCACATGGCTCCCACTAAACTCCTTGTAAACACAAGTTTCATCTTCATTCTGAATAAAGTCAAACTCTTTTTGACTGTTTCATGAAAATAAATGTTCCATCTCCTCGAGGCCTGCTTTAATCCATAAATGGATCGACGCAACTTACATACATTTCCAGCATCCTTTAGACCAACAAAACCCTTAGGGTGTGTCATGTACACATCCATATATTCTTCAAGGCTCTCATTTAAGAAAGCGGTTTTGACATCCATTTGCCAGATTTCATATTCATAGTAAGCAGCTATAGCAAGCAAAATCCTGATGGACATGACCATAACAACTGGTGAAAAGGTCTCATCATAGTCAATACCATGAATTTTCTTGAAACCTTTTGCCACCAATCGTGCCTTATAGGTCTGTACATTAGCATCCATGTCGGTCTTCTTCTTGAAAACCCACTTGCACCCTATAGGTTTTACCCCTTCAGGTGGATCAACCAAAGTCCATACTTGATTAGTATACATGGATTCCATCTCAGATTTAATGGCATCCAGCCATCTCTTAGAATCTGGAGTGTTTATAGTATCTAGGTAGGTGAGAGGCTCATCTTCATCCACAAGCATCACATCACCATCTTGTGTCAAGAGAAATCCATATTATCTCTCGGGCTCATGGCGAATCCTACTAAACCTACGAACACCTGTGTTTCTTGAGCAGTATTATTTTTCTTGTACATTCTACTCAGGTTCCTCCACTGGTTCAATGTTATCATGTGGGTCTCAAACTTCATTGAGATCTATTATCCTCCCACTGTCTCTCAGCAGTTCGAGCAACAAACACTTTGTTCTCGGAAGGATTATAGAAAGAATAACCCCTTGTTTCAGTTGGGTATTCCACAAAATTACATTTGTCTGATTTTGGTCCTAGCTTGTCAGAGATTAGACGTTTCACAAACGCTTCACATCCCCAAAATTTTATAAATGACATGCTGTGACGTTGCTCAGTCCATATCTCATAAGGAGTCTTTTGAACCAATTTAGTAGGAACACAGTTAAGTATATGTGGAGCCGTTTCCAGGGTGCAACCCCAGAAACTAATTGGAAGATTCATTGACTCAACATTGATCGCACCATGTCCAACAAGGTGTGATCTCTCCTATCAAAAAAACTTTTCTTTGATATTTTCTACGTCATCTTTATAGTCTTTGAACTTTTCAAATGATTCGGATTAGTTCTTCAAAAGATACATATATCCGTATCTACTAAAATAATTAGTAAATTTTATGAAGTTAATAAAATCTACCTTTTGTCATCGTACACATATGACCAAATACATCACTATGTATAAGTCATACCCATTCAATGATCCCTTCACCATGTCCGGTAAAAGGAGCTTTAGTCATTTTACCAAATAAACCAAGATTCACATCCTTTTGTATGATTCATAATCAAACTTATCCATGAATGCATCCTTATGTATTCTGAAAATGCGTTTCTTATTAATACGGCCTCAACAACAGTGCCAAAGGTAATATTTGATTTGAGTCACTTTAGAACATATAAATTGTTAATTAGATGTGCAACATTATAAGGCTCATCATCAAAATAGAATAAACAACTATTGTTATAAAATGAAAAAGCCTTTCTTGTCCAAACAAGAAATTGAAATAATGTCTCTGCCAATTGCAAGCACGCTATAACAATTATTAAGTTCTAAATTTTCCTTATAGGCCAAAAATTAAGTAACGAGTTCCTCGAACCAGAGCAACTATCTTTACTCCAATTCCAACCCGATACCTTAAGCTTGACCCTTATTGATCATCATCTTCCGATCTTCCAATTAAGCATGACAGTTTAATTTCTAGTCTCCCAACTTTCCACAGAAGTGACAATCGTCTTCTTTATCAACACCTCATTCAGACTTTAGAGTCTGCTTTAGGGATTGGACTTTGGTTTGACAACGGAACTAGATCAAATCTTCTCCTTGCCTTTCCATTTTCCTTTCCCTTTTGCATTCCCTATGTTTACCATCAATATAGTAGTAGTTCATGCATTTATCATATTACTTTCAGCAGTTCTCAACATGCTTAGCAACTCAATGGGTGTTTTACCAATCTTATTCACTTTATTGTTCATAACAAAATAAGAATAATATTTGTCCAAAGATTGTAAGATCAAATCTAACTGTCTCCAGACCAATCTGGAAACCCAAAATATCAATGGTATTCATTATACCCTATAATCTTTAGAACATGTGGTGTAACCGGGTCTCACTTTCCCTACTTGTAAGTGTATAGTGCCCTTTCAAATATATCTTGTGCTCAATCATTTCATAAGCATCTATATGCTTGTATTGCTTCTTAAGCTCAACACATATATTTGCGAGCATGAGACATGAAACATCAGTCGCAACATCAATTTGCTTCCAATAAGCACTATGATTTGCACATGTTACATTCTCAACTTTTAGAGCAGGGGAAGAGATTTGACTAATATCGTGGTGTCCGAGGACGATCCTCAAGCTCCTATGTTAGTCAAGGAAATATATTCTCGTTAACTTGTCCTTCTCAAGAACTGATCGCATAGAGAAGTTGTTTGTATTTATCATTTGATATCTACAATATTAAAGTGCATAAAATAAACTAGATTGCAAATTTAATATTAATTATGTTTAAGTGATTATAGTATATCATCATATACCTCCCACTATTTTTATCAAACTAATAGCCTTTACTATTAATTTGGAAAGTATATCCCATAATTCTTTCTAGTGAGCCAAGATCCATATTTCGTCATGTCCTAAGTCAACCACTGGAAGTCCTTAGAAAATGATTATTTAGGTAGACAATAGTTGTCAATTATATCATATATAATTCTTGGATAGTTTGGTGAACAACGATTGATCTTATCTATCTAATAGACTTTTAACCAAACTCTATGCTTCTAAGTTCATAATAGTTGAATATAACCGTTTATTTTCACTTATTATGACGACTCAGTTAAGTTAGACCCAATGATACAACGGCCGAATATAACCGTTTATATTCGTCGCATCTCACCACGATAGATAGGAGTCCCCTGCCACTGACAGTCCTTCCCCTTATCGATCTAGGATTCGATGAGTGCTCATTCATTGGAAAGCATCCGAGTAAAACTTAATATTTTGTTAAGGGGTTTTAGAAAATTTATAACGATCATGATCACATCATAAAGAGATCCTCAATTTTTCCTTGAACCAAATATTTCAAATCGACATCTTAAATTGTTCATTTCCCAGGTAGATGGAGGATACCAATGGTCACACTTAAAACCCATCAGCCTTACGAATACGCATATCCGCTTTTGTCAGAAAATCCCAATTATAGATATAAAAAATCCATATTTAATTCCGTGTTTTAAAAATCCATATTTCATAAACACAAGAATCTCATGATCATTTGTTAATTTTAAAATCTTGAATCGTTACAGATTTTATCTTGTTTAAGCAAACATGGCATGGGTGTCGTATCTAATACATACATGATTAATCAATATTAAGCATGCATTTCAATTATATCTACGCATACATACCAATACATGCAATCATATACATATATGTAATGTGCGTAAATTAAACGTGTTTGGTTATGGCCCCATCCTATATGATATTTCCAAGCTAATGGAAATATCAAGGTCAGTCTATGGTGGTTTCAAAAATACTATCTATTACATGTCTTCTTTCTTCATTGCTCCATCATCCCCTTTTGGATCGCCTCCTTGCTTGCAAGTCTTCATCGATAATTACCTTGAATAATAAAATAAAATTATTTTAATGAAATTACAAGAAGAACTCGAGTTACATTCGAGATAATTAAATTACAATGAATAAACGACATGCAAGTCGTATTTAGAAACCAAAACCATAAATCAAAACCACTATCCTATGGGTCTTTAGGCCATAACCATCCACCATGCTACATATAACACATATAATATATCTCATATTATATAATCATATCATATAATCATATATAACAAATTTCGAAATTTCAGAAAATTAAAAACAGATTTCTGAAGACAATAAATCGCTATTTCGAGGCCCTTAACGACATCAAACGCCATACAGACCCGTCGATGATAGCTTAGCTATCAGTTTTGTTCATTGGCCCAATTCCAGTCAGAAAACACATATCGTTTACGAAAATCGGATACAGCAGTCAGATTTCTCCAAATCTGACGGTGTTTCAGAAATCGTATCATATACAATTCTCATAACAAGAACAAGCATATATCATATATACATACACAGTGATACATACAATCATCATATGATTATACATCACATGAATATCATATATTCATAATATATACATACATATATTCAAAAATTTTAGAAAATTAAATAATTTTCAAAAAATAATAAATCACCGTTTTGGGGGCTGTAACGACATCTAATGGCTTACATACGCAAAGCTGACAAGGTCAGTATTTCTCAGTGACCCGATTCCAGTCAGAAAACACATATCTTTTACAAAAATCGGACATTGGACACAGATTTCAAAAAATCTACGGCAGCCGTTTCAGAATTCGTATCGAATACGATTCCCATAATAAGAACAAACATGTATCATATACATACATCAACACACATAATCATCACATGATTATACATCATATGAATATCATATATTCATAATATATATAAACATATACATATTATATCAATATAAAATCATGATAGATCGCATACATGCTTATATATCAAAAACTGTTAAGCACATAACCGAATTAAAATGTTTCGCAAGTAGTTCTGATGCCATTGTAGGGTTTCGTGACACAAAAGCAGCAGAATAAACGCGAAAAATAAATCAAAATAGCGAAACCCTCCGCAGGATCCATGCGAAAACAAAAGATTTAATTCGGAGATAAAGAATAAATACCTTTAGAAGCTTTAACAGTTCATTAATGGAAGATTAATGGAGGTCCCAAGATTGTTTAATCACCACATATCCCGCTCTCGCGATCTACGCTCTACGGTATCCACACGAACACTTTTCATGAAGGATTGATGTGTACTAGCACCCGAAAACTTCTTCTCTCTCTATCTTCCTCCTCTCTCAGAGCGGCTAGGGTTTTTGTAAAATCTCTATATTATTAAATCAGCCCATAAAGAGATTATATAGAGAGAGGAATAAGTTTTCTAATTATAATCCAATTATAATTAATACTAATCCAAAATTCTAAATTATTTAATTAAGTCTCACTTAATTAATTAATTATTAATTTTGGAATTAGTTTAAGTAATCCATTTATTCTATTTATATAATTAATTAAGTCATACTTAATTAATATCATAAATAAAATAAATTACTTATTTAATTTAAATTCATAATTTAAATTATTTCTCCTTCAAGCGTTCTTTGTGTGTGACCCTGTAGGTTATTATTACGTTGGCAACAATTTTAATATCTAATTAAAATTGTAAACAATGAGCGACATCTAGTAATACATCATTGCTACCCAAGTAATAATAATAAATCGGTGATTCGATTAAGCCTTTCATGAATAATGTTCCATGTAATATAATCCCTTTAATCTTGATATTATAGATTAAACTCAAGGCATGTCTCGTGTCATCCTCTTCATAATTTAATCTTTATTTTCTTGATCGACGAGTAGACTATTAAAATCAAATCAACATTTGAGCACGGCCGTGCATTTCATAGTCTCACTCAAACAAGAGGCCAATAATATCACTCCTAAAATTAGGAGGATTAAATCCCATCTAGATCATTCATATTTCTCATACGATTCATAATATACCCAATGTCCACTTTTATCATCACTCAGTCAAAGGTAACTTTTAATGTAATCAAAGTATATTAATTCTCGTATAGAAATATAATGATTTCAGGTCTAAGGATCATTACACCATTATCACAGTGAGAATTACTTATGACACTTACTTAACATGTAGAATCTCACGGCGGGTCATTCCAGTGCCATGCATTGATACATACACTTATGTTCTTGACTTTAGTATCCCCATACCTATGACCAATGAGATGTGGTCATCTGTCAAGAAACATACTAGTCTTTGTGCATTATTATTGTCCTTAAATAATAATACTCGACTAGGGAATTTTAGGAATAAGATACTATTCATATAATCTCATTTTTAAGTCACATACTTAAAGATATATAATACGTACCTAAATTCCAAGGACATTTATTATGCTTTCAATTTATTACGCAGTAAATAAAACATAATAAATAAATAATAATCAATAAAACATAATCCTTAATAATAAATATTTTCCTTAAAATATAAAAAGTATTGTCTCTAGAGCACAATTACTAACAAGAAATGCATCATTTTTATGATCAATCATGCTCTCTGTTTCAAGCAGAATAACTGTCATCCAAGTTAAAGAAATCAAAACTGGATAAGTATTCACGTTATGTTCACATAATCTATTATATTCACATCCGTGCAATGTGCATAACCATGACCTGAGTACCTGACTCAAACACGATATTTTAGTTTCATTTTTAATCTTAAACAGCAGATGAACCACTTGCAAAATAGACGAGCTAGACTTGGTATGTCAAAAAATGCCACTGACTATATGAATATGTAACACTCAACAAGATAAAACAGATTCTAATTCATTTTTAATCCAAAAATGATAGGAAGATATTATTACACGGAATTTTATATATTACCTTAAGATATGCAGTCCATACATCTTTTGGTGTAGTCACATGATGTCTTTATGGATCCCAGCCAAACCCTGAACTATTAGATCCATATCGAAGATCATAAACAGCAGTGAAGTCCCTTTTTAGAGTCTTAATTCGAGACTCTATATGAGGCTTTGCCTTAAGCCCGGATTCAGGAAGTTTATCTTGTAATGTAGTCTCCAACCATGATAAGTATCCAGACTTAAAGCCGTTATCCACTTTGAAAGTTCCATCATTCACGAGTTCAAGTAATGTTGCTATTAATTTTTCATCTTCAAGTTCAGACCACTTTCTTTTATTTTTTCCAGCACCTCTTTCGCCAAGTGTTTCCATTTTCTGATATTAATTGCAGGGAGAATATTAGAATGATAAAAACATTACACTAATACACATTCCTAATAATACTATGTTCTGGTTGAGAGGTTTGTGTTGAAAAGAATGGATGGAACTTTTACGCAAATTTATAAATTTGACAACAAGCATTAGAAGTAGAAAAAATTGTATGGTATGGTCCTGTTAAGTGCTAACACAGTAAAGGACTTGCAGTGTATTATATGATTCAAGTATTATAGAATAATACTATGCAGGTATGTAGTTGAGGCACAGAGCTAGCTGAGAGTAAATAATATCATAGAAAGTGAAGGATGAGAAATTGAACAAGACAAGTTCAACAACAACAATTGAATTCAACCTATATATGTACAGGATTAAGTAAATGATTTATTTGTTACAGGTAGAAAGCATTCAAACAAGAACTCAGACACAGGTTCTAATAATATTAGTTAACACAAAAATCAACAGGAGATCTAAAACAATAATACATTAAACTCCTCTGGTATTTGAACCCCTCCACTCATTAAACATTTTTTCAGCAAGATTGTCCCTAAAAGCTGTCCACTCATTTGAAGTCCCAATATTTGTAATGTGGTCTTTAACTGCTTCATCTTCAATCTGCGTACCTTTTCTTAAATAGTCTAGCTCAATTAGATCTTCACTCATTTCCATTCTTATGTAGTTATGGAGGATGCAACAAGCTATTATTATCTTATTTTGTATTTCGATAGGATAAAACGATGGGCTTCTCCGGATGGCCCATCTTTGTTTCAGAACACCAAAACATCTCTCAATCACATTTCTCGCCTTCGAGTGTTTTATGTTATAATATTCTTCAGCACAAGTGGGCTGATTTTCATTTCTCCAATCATTTAAATGGTACATTTGCCCTCTAAAAGGTGCCAAAAATCCCTCACCGTTTGTGTAGCCCGCATCCACTAGATAATATGTACCTTTAAAATTGAGAAAATAGTTACATATATACCTCGCATACATAAATAAATGTATATATATACATGTTTTTATAATTAATTAATATTACCATTTGGAACATATAAACCATTTTTTCTAAGCAAAGCATCCTTCAGTACTCTTCCATCAGCCGCTGACCCCTCCCAACTAGCTAAAACATACGTAAACTGCATCGTCGGTGAACATGCTGCAAGAACATTTGTTGTGATCTCACCTTTTCTATTCCGGTATCTAGCTCTGTCTGCCATAGGCAGATGCACTCTAATGTGAGTCCCATCTAAAGCTCCTAGACAATTCTATGAGCCAAATACTAAATTAAATGATAATTAAATATATGATATATTGTATCTAATAAGTAAATAAAATATTATTGGTTTCATTTATACTTTAAAATGCTTCCACCTTTCGTCGGTTGAGTTATTTAAAAATGGTTCAGGAGTCTTAACATATTCTCCGTACAATCTCAAAACCGCGTTAAACACCATATGAAAGTGTCGACTTATAAAATCATTCGATCTTTGAAAATCCAAGTTTACAACCGACATTTTTTTATGGTGTCCCAATATATACAAGAATATAGCAACTTGTTCAACTACACTCATATGTTTAGTTGAATATATATAATCTTTCGTCTCAAGTATTGAACATAATTTATAAAATGTACACGTGTTCATTCTAATATTCTTAATGCACCTGCCATCACCACTATTCACAAATCTATCTATGTATCGAATTCGTTCTATCTTGTAGATTGAATATCGATGCCTTAGAGCTCTACGACGACTAACCAATTCCATTATTAGAAAAAATCAATTGACTAAAGTAATCATCTGTAACCACAAAAATTGCATAACCCGCCTTCTTTTTTGTATGTTTTTCCTCATATTTAACCGGAGTCGAGCCATTACTGCATTTTAAATAAGCAAATAATTATACAAAAAATCATCTACCTACTGACCTAGTTTTTAACCAAATCAATACAAATTTCTAGTAATTACAAAGAAAATTACATGACAAGTACACATGAGAAGGAGATGAATCAAAAATTGAGATATATATATATATATATATATATATATATGTGTGTGTGTGTGTGTGTGTGTGTGTATGTGTTCGTAAATATCTGTATATATATGTGTGTGAGTGTGTGAGAGAGAGCGAGAGGTGAGAGAGGTGAGAGAGACAGAGAGAGGAAGAGGGAGATGGATAGAGAGAAAGAGAAAGAGGGGGGGATTAAGAGAGAAAGGGGTGAGAGAGACAGAGAGAGGGAGATGGATAGAGAGAAAGAGAGGGGGGGGGGGGAGATTGAGAGAGGGAGAGAGAGATATATAGAGAGAGAAGAGATGAAGATCGAACCTGAGATCGGAGATGAAGATCGAACCTCGTAGATGAAGATGGAGATGAGTGGGAGATGGAGCTGAGTGATGGAGCTGTGCCGCGTGATATTTTATCGCGTGTGTGATGTGGGATATAAAATTAAATTAACAGTAAGGATATGAATGACCTAGGAATGACTCTAGGATATATCATTCCATTCCCAATTATTCAACCGAACAACTTTTTTTTAATCCCAAGGATTGTTCATTCCTATCCCACAAGCCTTCATTCTTATCCCTTCAACCGAACAGATCCTTATAGTCATGAGTTTATGCTTTTGGGCGGTATACACCATACCAACATTCTGACAGATTTCAATGCATTACCGATATTTAAAATAGGAGCGTCAATTTCTTCCTCTTTCTATCACAAGTGATGCGACTAAAAGTTTGTTGCGGTATGAAAACCATGATCTTAAAAGTATATCTAATCAATAAAGAGTTCACTAGCTTGTTTGTTTATCATGTCGGTATCGAGATGACAATTGTAAAAAAATGTATAATATCTAAACGTCAATCTTGAATTCCTATCTTTTTTACTCTATCTTAATTCAGACATGTATGAATGTTTTGTATCTATATTTTTCCAATCTCAATCTAAAAAGAATTTGTATGTTGCTGTATTTTTACTTTTCCTCTATATATATTGTATTTATAATTTATTCATATGTATGTATTTTTTCCTGAATTTTATATTCGATTTGTTAATTTGAATAAAATTCGACATTTATAAATCTAGCTTGGATTATGCTATATATAGTGATGTGGTTGGTTGAGATAATATATATTGATTCATGTAAAATTTATTGTTTTGAGTTTTTAAATTTGAGGTCAATTCTTTGCATGTCGAAGAGGGTTTTTAAGTAATCAAGTCTGATGATTCTTTTGTCCGGTTGATTTAACTTTTGGGTAATTGTTTAATTCTATATTATTGTTGTTTTAACGTTTTGAATATTTGATTAACTATTTGAATTATTATTGTGTTCTTATTTCTATATGCGAGTGATGACTTATGTTGGGATTTGATTTCGGTATAATAATGTTTTTATGCCAAGAATGAGTAAACTAAATATGAAAAGTCTGTACTAATTTTAAATGTATATTAGTTTTATATTTGGATTCTCTCTGTTTCTACCGTTATTGTACCATGAATAGTATTATTCATTGAAGGCTATACATGATGACTTGTTTTGTACTCTTGAAGAATAGTTTTGGCTATGATTGATGACAAATTTGTACAATGTGAGGAATTAATTTGTTGGTTTTCTTTTATTTTTTGCTTTTAATTTCGTTTATGACTCATTAACAACATTTATTCTTCAGTTTCTATTTTTCACTACGCCATAGATGGGCATACACAACGCCGTTTTAATGTTACAATAGGCCCAAAAAGCGTTACTATAGGTCTATTGTAACATCAGGTAGACGTTGCGTATAGAGCCATTATAATAGGTATCTATTGTAACACTTTTGAGACCTATTGCAACACTGCTAAAAATGCTACAATAAATGTATATTGCAACACTATTCTAAACAAATGTAACACAAAATTTGTATTATATAAGGCTGAACTACATTACAGAAAACACGTCAGCGGCCCACATTCCACGTCAGCAGTGGGGCCCACATTCCACGTCAGCACCGGGGCAAGCATACCACCAGGTCAATGGTAGGGGGCACATGCCACGTCAACACTGGGCTCACATGCCACGTCACCAATGAGGCCCACATCATCAGTAGTGGGGCCGCATGCCACATCAGTAGTGGGCTCCGCATGCAACGTTAGTAGTAGGACCCACATGCTACGTTAATAGTGGGACCCGCATGACATGTCATTAATGGGATCCACATGCCATGCCAGTAGTGGGGCCCACATGCCACGGGTTTAGCAACACTAGGCTATATCAACTGTAACACTAATCCAGATCCGTTGCAACACTACGCTATATCTACAGTAACAGTATTTTTTTTGTTAGCAACACCATATTTAAATAATGTAACATAACATATTCATACAAATGCAACACTGGAAAAGGCTATTGCAACACAAATTAATAAAAAATTTGAAATAACAGCTGTGTTCATTCAACATTCCATAAATAGTGTTCATACATAATCCATCATCCAACATTCACTAAATACAACCACAACTCCTTCTACCACCTCCTACGCCAAAATATAATGCAAACCACCATTACGACTGAAAACATTTATACCATTAACCAAATAAAGTACTAGATGCGTTAAAAAGTATTTAAACAAACATAAAGGATAAATATCTGAAGTAGCAAGTAGAAGCATAGCTAAGGAGCAGGAACAGTGCTCCTTGACAGATGGCAGTGATAGGATTGCCATTGTCGCCTTTATCACTTGAAGCAGTTGCACAAAATTCTTCTGCTGCTGCAGGCATAGGATCCTGGTACATTAACATGGCTACTGTATCTTCATGTCCTTGGGAACCATTCACAGTCACCTGCAAAGTGAAAGAAGGTAAAAAGAACAAAAAGGAACCCAAACCAACTTTTAACTCAAAAGAAGGATACATTCTTTAAGTAAAGATATATTAAATAAAGATTGACCAAATAATATATTAGTAAAATAATATTTTTTAACTTGTTATAAGATGTTAGAATCTTATCATATTAGATTATTAACAAAATATATGGACAACTAGTGGGATCTTGATAAAGCATTTGCATCATATAAAAAAACAGGAAGTTGTGGCATTCACCTGTTATAGCTTGACTAGTCCTAGGTCTGGAAGGTCCTTAACTATGGATCTATCAGTGTTACTCAGTGTGCTCATATTATAAGCCTTTATTTGACGAAAATAATTATAAACTACAATTAGGTATATAATCCTTCTAAAGTAACCTCAATATATATTTTGCAAGCCTCAACAGTTTAGCAATTGTTTCACATAAAGTTATCTCATTTTGTTATTTTAATGCGTCAACTATTTGTACGCCATGCAAGTACCATTATAATGTATTGTTACTATAGTAATATACCAACTATCTGGTATTTAAGGTTGATTACTACACAAGAGGTAACCCATATAATGTATAGTTCCATTAGGTCATACAACTCGATGACTAAATTTCCTTACATCAGGGGATGATTATACCTATACTGGGAAAAATATAATTATGTACATAGACGGTCCAAGGCAACTCCATAATATAGATATCAAGACCTAACAGTTCAACAATACTAGTAACACACTACTACTATATCAAAAACCTTAAAACAGAAGGGAGTGGGAGGAACGAACTATAAGCCATACCTCGGAAGAGTGATATACTCCCTGATGATATACCAAAGTTGTGCATTTGTATCAATAAGCTGTCAAACATGCAGATTAACATATATTCCAGAAGAACAATGCAGAAAAGATTAACAGTAATGTTGTCTCTGTTGACATCGGAGCTTCTCTGTCTCTCAGGAAGATACACCAAAGAAGATGAAAATTATTACTTTCTCATATTCTAAGAAATTAAAAGATTGATGTCCAAGATGAATAGATGGAAACTACAAAGTAACATGTGCATACTTAAAAGGCCTTTTTGGAATATTTTCATAATAGATGAGTTTTTGTTACTTCGACTTTCGCAGAGCTTATAAGGTGCATCAAAAAACTCTGATATAACAAAATCATAAATTTTAAAAAGCCAAAACATACCAAGACTATTGAGACCTGTTATAACAATGTATAACTGGAACCGGAAACAAGAATGCAAAGAAACGGCTTGCACCTCCCACTATTCAGAGGATATGCATATAAATCAACTGACCTTGGAAGCCTCACATTTTTTATTGGATATGTTCCCTTGGTAAAACACCACTGCAATATCAAATTTATTGGTCATAAATATAATACTCGTAATGACACACTCAGGTGAGTGATCCCACACATATTGTTGACCACATATATTAAGTGAATCCTTATGGTTGCTACATGTTGACCCACGAGATATTTTTCTCATTCTGCATACTGAAATATGTAGTTGGTCCTTACTACGTTTCATGGGGTAATATGATGCACTCAACATTATGCAAACAACTATGAAATTACTATACTTACAAGTATGAAATTACTTATAGCCTTCTTAGTTCTTATAAACAAGCTCAGTTGGATAAACCACCATCCTCCATCCACTTGGATATCAGTTTTTTCGCCTAACAGAAACATTTTTACTCTACTTACAAGTATAACATGACATCAACTTAAGAGCTACACACAAAAATCAGATCAAAACAAAAGTACTCATGGCAACTCAAAGTAATAAAAATTGAACAATTTTTGCTATACAAATCCCCAATACTCAATACAGATACTTGCTAATAATGGGAGCTCCAAATCATAAAACAAAACCCTTCCAATTAACAAATTATGAAACAAACCAATACAACAAATTCAACTGAGGTTATGCGATCATCACAATCACATTGCCTCTTTAATAGCTCTGAAGATTAAAAAAACAAAAATTATACGAATCAGCAGCTAAAAACAGATATTTAGCAAAAAATGCTTTAAAAAGCATCGCCGGAAACATCAGGGTCAACCCCAGTAACCCACTTAGAAACATAAACCCTATTGACTTTGTATACAAAAATTAATAACAAAAAATTATGCATATAACGCACCGACACATAACCCTCAATTAACTTGCAAGCCCCAAATAAAAGTCTAAAATATATACTAACATAGACAAGTAGAAACAAAAGGGGTGTTTGGGGGAACTTTTTTTCAGAATAAGTCAACTTATTTTAAGACAAAGTTAGAGATTCCTAACTTTTTTCTGAAAAAAGTTGACTTTTTTTTTTGCAAGAATCTCAAATATACATTAAATACTTGTATAAAAAACATTTATTAAAATATGAAATTTTTACCCGAAAATAAGTCCAAAAGAACTTATTTTTAAGTCCAGCCAAACAGGCCAAAAATAAAGTTATATAACACACACAGACACACAGACACACACCGGATACAATATATAAGAAAGAAAATGGACCCAACTACAAAAAGGGGTAACATATGCACAATATGTGAGACCCCAACAGTAATACCCACCTAAAAATTGAAACCACATCAAAAATATCAACAAGAACATACATGAAATCCCCAAAATCGAAACATACAAAAAAGTCCCAAAATTGAAACATACATAAAAGCCCCAAAATCGAAACATACATAAAGGAGATATAACTTTAAGAAATCCGAAACTAAAAGCCCCAATTGAAAACCCTAATTCGAAACCCTCAATTACTTGCAAAATCCCTAAAAATTGAAGTTTAGGTCTTCGATTTGGATAGAGAGGGGGTAGAGTGTTTGGGGAAATATGCCGCCCAATATTTCACCGAGTACCATATAGTGTATATGTACTGTAGTATTTGTACTAAAATTATTTTTATTTTATTTTATTATAAGTTTTGAAAAACATTAAGATTATTTTTTTGCAAAATTAAATTTATGTAGTATAATTACATTTTATATTTTTAAATAATATTTTACATCATTAAAAAAATACTGATTGAAGCATGAAACTTATAATTTAAAAAATAATTAATGTAGTATAATTAAATACATGGTTTGACTTGCTTGACCATAAAAGAAACACACCAGAAACTCTAATATTTTCTAAATATTTTTTTGACTCACTAAAATTATAAGATATTAATATCTGTATGGTTAGATCGTAGAAAAATAATTAAAAAAAATAGAACGGTAATTACATTAAATACTAGTTTTAAGAAATACTGATTTGACTTAATTGATCGCAAAAGTAACACACCAAAAATGTTTAATATTTTCTAAATATTTTTTTGACTCAATAAAATCATAAGATACTAACATATGTACGGTTGAATCGTACAAAAATAATTATAAAAAAATAGAACGTTAATTAAAGTAAAGACTAGTTTTAAGAAATACTAGTTTGTTCATAAAAGACACCATCCAAAAAAGCCTAATATTTTCTAAATATTTTTCGTCTCAATAAAATCATAAGATACTAACATCGATCGTACAAATTTCTTCACATTCTTCTTCCACTCCAATGCATTCTTCTTTAATTTCTTTCTCTTATTACCATCCATCAGCTCTCTCACCAACTCCTCTACTTGATCTCTCTTAACATTATTATCTATCTCCAATTCCTATTCCCCATTCCGCACAACTGTACTTACAATTCGTCTGTTGATCAGAAAAGAAGGGTCAACAAATCACAGGCACACCACTTGATATGCTTTCAATAGTCGAATTCCACCCGCTGTGTGTCAAAAATCCTCCACGGTGTTTCAGGACGTGTTCTTGAGAGCACCAGCTCGCCAACATGCGTCTTTCTTTCGTTTCAACCACAAACTCGAATGGTACCATGGCTGCGTCACCAGCAATTATATCAGGCCTGACTATCCACAAGAAGTGTTTCTTGCTGTTAGCTAAGCCCCATGCAAATTCAGTGAGCTGTTTAGCGGTCATAGGAGTGATACTACCAAAATTCACGTAAACAACCGAGTTTGGTTCTCTCTTGTCAAGCCAGTCAATGCAGCTAGTCTCTTCTTTCCACAAACTTGAGCCGATGGACAGAAGTCTATTGTCCTGGATGTGATTCATCATGAAGTTTAGTGGCCCTAGGCAATAAATATGTGGTTGAGTGGCAGAAATCGCATGCAGAGCATCCTTTTCGAGAGTATCAAATGTGTTGCACGAACTTTAGGAACCGCTGCAACTTCAACTAGAAAAGTTTAGCATGATATCATTTTTGTCCGTAGTTCTGGGGAAGCTCGGAAAATACTTCAATGTCATGTCTTTCATTCCCGGCACCCAATCAATTTTTGTATCTAGATAGCCATTTGTTACATCGCTCATATCTGCAAAGCAAACGAACAAAAAAGAGAACACGGAGTTTTACACATGAGTTTACTAACTAAATGTATCTGTAACATTTTAAGGTCACAAAAAAATAAAAATTTAGCCGAATAAATTTTAAAGATACAAGATTCGTCTAGTCTTTTGCCCCTGACATTTGGTCAAAGGCTGTGCTCTTTTCTTTTATTGGGAATAGTTTGGAGTTCGAGTACACAATATATATGGGCTCACAACTAGCTAGTAATATACTTTCTAGTTTAAAGATAGATATTCCGGGAAGGAGGGGTGTTGAGTCTACCCAATGATGGGCTCGGAGTTTTCTCATATGTCCATTTGTATGCTCTATAACTATGCTATAGACAAAATCTGCCTTCTTATATTTTCAACATCCTCGTCTAAATTAAAGTTACAGGCTTTGCCTTTGGATGACATATTTAAAGATTATTAAGCCTAGGCATATGTATATAGGCTTAGGCATCCTCGTTATTCAACCTCGCTCACTTTGCGGATTGTTCGCACTTTATTCACGCAAGAGAACGTGGTCACAAGTAATACAGAAATAAATAGGATTCGTTCCCACAGAGACTCGACTTGCTTACGTTTAGTTTACTTATACACCAGAGTATGATTAACTACCACTGCTAAGAAAATAACAATTGGAGTTTGATTAAACTAATAATTAAAATTTAAAGAATTACTTATATTAAATAAACATGGGATTTTAACTTCATTAACTATCTCATCTAGAATCTTATGCCTTTTCAACCTAGCATGTGAAAGTGATGATAACTGATCAGACCCTCTAAACTGATAAACGCCAACTTTCGTTGTACGCATACCATCCTAGTGAACATCCACAAAAGATAGAAGTCAAATAGTCAACCACTATACTTAGTCCCTATATGTCTATAGAGTTTGAAAACATAATGGCTTAAGCACAATGATCCATAAAATCACATAGTCAGTGCAAGACGGTTAGAATTACACCACAAATTAATACATGCTCTTAACATGCAAAAACCTATGCTAGCATTGCCTGTTCTAAACCCTAGATCCACTTTCGCATTCACAAGGATTTAACAAACAATCATAAATGTTCGCGACGCATTTACAATGAATAAGCTTAACCATACTAGGATATCCATAACAATCACACACTTAGGCATAAAAACAATCAATATCTAGACTTGATAGAAAAATCCATTAAAACCCCATGACAACGATTAGCCCATAATTGGACTAGCCGACATCATGGGTTCATATGAAAACATAGTAGATAAACAATTAAACATAAAAGACTGATATTAAATTGCAATAGTAAAAGAAACAACCGATAATCCACGTGATGAAAATTATAAAAGAAAAATAGCTTGACGGCTCACAAAGTACTCTGTCCTCTTGTACGATAAAAACCCTACTTGCTTAATTAATTTCCTAGATAATGACAATAATAATAATTATGTTTTTATACTAGGTTACATAAAATAATGATCCATGGACTTGCTGCTTCCTGGGCTTCGAACAGACCAACTGCAAAAATCAGCAACTGACATCGGCTGGAGCGCGGGGGCTCTTGACAGGGCGCGGGCGCGCCTCATTAATAGAGCGCGGACGCGCCTCATGGAGCGCGGGCGCGCCTCACCCTACTGCCCTGCAGTTGAATTCTTTGAAACATTGCTCCTTTAGCGACTCGTCTTGCCTTCTTTCGACCTCAACTCAAGCCTTGATCTTCCTCTTTTAATTCCTAGCTCATGTACCACCAATTTATGCAAATATTCATAAATTCTGCTTTGCCTGGTAATCTGCACACCAAAAACATAAAACACATCAAAAGACACTAAATACTTGGGCACTAGCGATCAATTTAAGCCAAATTGGAACGTATATAGTGGACCAAAAAGTCCACTAACACACCCCCAAACTTAAACCGATGCTTGTCCCCAAGCATAAACAGACTCTAAACAATCTAAGGCAATGCAATGCATGAATGCAACTACTATGAAATTGCAAGGACCCCCTCGAACTCACCAAAACCAATCGATAAGCCAAGCCTCAAAGAGATGCAATACATCCAAACAGAGCTCGACCAAGCCCCCTTATACTGATACTACATGAACAGAACGTGAGTGTGTGCGATGCTCATCAAATATACTCTGACACTAGATCAAAATCATACCTATTTTTCGCCAAGACAATCACCTGCTTATAAACAGAATGAGTGGTAAACACTCCATAACATACAAACACCGCCGTCATTCATTTGAGTTAGACAGGGAATCACACTTTATTGCTAAACCACCACTACGACACATAACACAATACATAGGCTTATTTAACCGTG
Organism: Oenanthe sinensis; assembly: GCA_028671895.1. Lineage (NCBI taxonomy): Eukaryota > Viridiplantae > Streptophyta > Magnoliopsida > Apiales > Apiaceae > Oenanthe > Oenanthe sinensis. The sequence goes on from CM053808.1 coordinate 7,294,412, forward strand.
CAATGGATGAGACCCCTAAAGGCTTATACAATAATACCCATGTAGCGAGCGTTAGATTAGTGGATCCCAGACTATAAAAAGCCTTAGGTCACTAGGCACAAAGTCCCCTCGAACTTAATTGCCCGAGTATTAAAGAGCTCATCCTGGTTAATTTTGCTTCGAATTATTCACATGACTCTTTTTTTTTTTTTTTTTAAACATAATCTGGAATGAGAATTCTCAATTCCAACCCTAGACTACTCATAAAAATATGAGCCGGCTACTAGCCATTTGACGCCTAGCCATACTTGACAATCATTAACAATTAGCATGAATCTTTGTTTTCCCCCAAACTTATACTTTGGTATTCTTACATTATCAAGGGAATAACAAACATTCTAGATATAAACATGCGATTAAATCTAAAACAACTAAATAGGCATGACTCAACCTAGCCCAGAAGCAACCGATGAGACTGTGTAAATAATGTGCTTCTGAAACATGCAAATCAATTTCATAAGGACTGTAAATCATCCCTCTGCTCATCAATACCACACTCAAATTGACATCGACTTATCAATCAGAATTAGCTCGTCCTAAGGGATCATGAAATATGCATGCTATGAAATGCAACTATAATGGATTCATATGATAACCAGAACAAAAATTTTCAAACAAAATGCTCTATATGGACAATTAAAACAAAATGCATGACAAAACTACAACTACATGTCTTATATGCATCTAACTACAATCTCCATTTCCCACCCCCAAACTTTAAAATATTCAATGTCCCCATTGAAGGCAAGAAACGAAGAAAGTGTGCAGAAATACCTCAATCCTCAGCAGAGTCACCCTCCTCGGGTGAATCCGGTGGTGGATACACGGTGCCAGCCCCATAAACAGGCCAATCGACCTGTACACCTGTAGCCAGAAAAGCTGCACCGAGAGCCTGAGTCAAGTCAGCAGCAAACCGGCTCTGTCTATCATCAACTGCGTCCAGCCGCCGAGCCAACCTCCTAAAGTGAGCCTCACCCATACCAGTACTGGCCACAGCTGGCGGTGCCCTAGAAGATCCAGCCCTAGCCTCCCTCTGCTGTCTAGGTGACACGTCACCACCCACAATATACCCTAAGCCTCTGGGATGCGGTACACCACCGTCCCATTCAGGGAGTCGAGCTATCGCCGCCGTGTCAATGGCACTCGCAGGAAGTTGCAACTGTTCCTCCGCCGGCCAGTGAATACCCACATCAACACACAGACGAACAACCACTGAGCCATATGGAATCGCGCCAGTGGTACTCCCCTGCAAGAATCGGATCATGTGCCTGTGGATAAGGGAGCCTAGGTCGATGTATCGCCCGCTGAGAATACCCCACAACAAAATAGCCCGATCCACTGTCACCTCATGAGTGTGCGACGATGGCACAATGTTAGCACACAGAAACAGGTTCCAGGCCTTAGCATACGGGTTCAAAGCCATGGCGGAGAAGGTGACCGGCTCAGTAGAGCCTGCCCTGCGCTTCCAAGTAGTGCCTGGAACTGTCATATCCCGCAGAATGGCCTCAAGATCAACTTCCCCACGGGTCTTCAACCCAAAATCTTCCACCCTCTCCTGCGGTGCAGGCAAATTCAAAACCCTAGTGATAGCGGCAGGAGTATAATCTACTACATACCCTCGGACTGCAGAATACCCATTCTTTTCTTGCTTGGCATTGGCATAGAACTCCCTAACGATACTCAATGGTATCGCCTCCGCAGCCTCACACACGGTCTCCCAACCGCGCTCACTAACCATCGCGATTAGAGACCCATCAAGAACACCCGGAATGAATCCCCTTTCCTTGACCACAGATTTGGTCATCAAGCGTGCAAACTCAGTTTGGGCCTCCGGTGAATTGAATTGGGGCACAACTCCCCCACTCGAAGAAGAACTTGATGTCCCTGAGCGCCTAGATCTCTTGGGTGCCATTGATTGAGTGTAGATTTGTGAAGAGAGGAGATGAGGTGCGTGTATAGTTGTGTGTATATGTGAGAATGCAAGAAGTGAAGTAAGTAAGTTGCTAGGGTTAGGGTATGCAAAGCCTTTTATAAACAAGTGAGATTGGGCTGGGTAGGGCCAAAAAATAATAAAAAGGTAAAAAAAGATTCTTAATTTTCGATTTTCTGATTTTTAAACTAATTTTTTTTTTCTGGACCGCGCCCAGGCGCGCCCGCGCCTCTAGGAGCGCGCCCGCCCCGGGTGCTTCTGTCCATTTTCTGATTTTTCAATTTTTTTTGTTTTTGTTTTTTGTTTTTTGTTTTTGTTTTTTTGTTTTTTTTGAGAATGAAAATTACCATTCAAGCCGTAGGTTGCCTCCCACGAGCGCTGTCGTTAACGTCATTTAGCCGGACGTTACTTCAGGTCCTCAATCCGAGGTTGACAGAATCGCGACTTTAGCTTCGCGATTTACTTGTTCTCCCAAATACGACTTCAATCTCTGACCATTGACTTTAAACGCTTGATCTGGGGTCTTTTCATAAATCTCCACAGCTCCGTGTGGATACACAGTCTTCACAACAAAGGGTCCTGACCACCTTGACTTGAGTTTTCCTGGAAACAATCGCAGACGAGAGTTAAATAATAAAACTAATTGACCAGGAACCAATACCTTTGTTGTCAACCGCCGATCATGCCATCTTTTCACTTTTTCCTTGTAGAGCTTGTTATTCTCATAAGCTTGTAGACGAAATTCATCCATTTCATTGATTTGCACCATCCGCTTTTCCCCTGCGGCTTGATAATCAAAATTCAGTTTCTGCAATGCCCAATAAGCCTTGTGTTCCAGTTCTGCTGGTAGATGACAAGCTTTTCCATAGACTAGTTGATATGGTGACATCCCCAAAGGTGTTTTGAACGCAGTTCGGTAAGCCCACACAGCTTCATCCAGTTTTAAAGACCAATCTTTACGAGAAGGACTTACCACTTTTTCCAGAATGCGTTTGATCTCACGGTTTGATACTTCAGCTTGGCCATTGGTTTGAGGGTGGTATGCTGTCGCCACCCGATGGTTGATGTTGAACCTTGCCATCAGATTAGTAAACTTCCGATTGCAAAAGTGAGAACCCTCATCGCTGATAATGACCCTTGGAGTCCCAAATCTGGTGAAAATGTTCTTGTGAAGGAAGTTGAGCACTACATTGGCATCATTAGTTGGAAGTGCCTTGACCTCAACCCATTTGGAGACATAATCCACAGCTAGCAAGATGTATTGATTATTGCAAGATGAAATGAATGGGCCCATGAAGTCGATCCCCCACACATCAAAAATTTCTACCTCTAGCATTACATTAAGGGGCATCTCATCCCTTCTCGAAATGTTGCCTACTCGCTGACAACGATCACATCTGGTTACAAACTGATGAGCATCCTTGAATAGTGATGGCCAATAAAATCCTGCCTGCAGAATACGAGTAGCTGTCTTTTCACCTCCATAATGGCCTCCATAAGCTGTGGCATGATAATCCCTTAAAATAGCTTCAGTCTCACTATATGGTACACACCTTCTGATAATCTGATCAGCCCCTTGTTTAAACAGATATGGCTCATCCCAACGAAACCACTTTACATCATGCATGAATTTCTTCCTTTGGGCTGACGACAATTCGGGTGGAACAATATGACTCACAATATAATTCACAATATCCGCATACCATGGTTCTTCTTCTTGTACTCCAAACAGTTGTTCATCCGGAAATGAGTCATTGATGAGAGTACTGTCTCGTGATTTACCAGGATCTTCCAATCGTGAGAGGTGATCAGCTACCTGATTTTCTGTCCCTTTTCTATCTTTGATCTCAACATCGAATTCTTGTAGTAGAAGAACCCATCGAATCAGGCGGGGTTTAGAATCCTTCTTGGAGAGCAGATACCTAATAGCTGCGTGGTCAGTATACACCGTCACTTTCGTACCAAGCAAGTATGATCTGAATTTTTCAAAGCCATATACAATGGCTAACAGCTCCTTCTCTGTGGTTGTGTAATTCAATTGGGCATCATTGAGTGTCTTGCTTGCATAGTAGATAACATGAAAAATCTTGTCTTTCTTTTGACCAAGAACAGCCCCTAATGCAAAATCGCTAGCATCACACATCATAGCAAAAGGTTCATTCCAATCTGGGGCGATGATCACAGGTGCCGAAATCAACTTCCTCTTCAATGTCTCAAAAGCTGTCATACAATCATCATCGAATTTGAAGGGAATATCCTTCTCCAATAGCTTACACAAAGGTTTAGAAATTTTGGAGAAATCCTTGATGAATCTTCTGTAGAAACCTGCATGACCGAGGAAACTACGAATTCCTCTCACTGAATTGGGCGGTGGAAGATTTTCAATTGTCTCTATTTTTGCTTTATCCACTTCCAGGCCACGACGTGACACCTTGTGTCCAAGAATAGTTCCCTCTTGTACCATGAAATGGCATTTCTCCCAGTTGAGAACCAGATTAGTCTCCACGCATCTTTTCAGAACCATGCTAAGATTGTGTAGACATTCGTCAAAAGAATACCCAAATACTGAAAAATCATCCATGAATACTTCCACTGTCTTACCAATCATGTCTGAAAAAATTGCCATCATGCACCTCTGAAAAGTGCCAGGTGCACCACATAACCCAAAAGAAACCCTTCGAAAAGCGAAGGTACCGAACGGACATGTAAATGTTGTCTTCTCCTGATCCTCTAGAGCAATGCAGATCTGATTGTAACCCGAATATCCATCCAGCAGGCAATAGTACTCATGGCCGGCCAGTCGGTCTAGCATTTGATCGATGAAAGGAAGAGGGAAGTGATCCTTCCTAGTAGCTTTGTTCAGCTTCCTGTAATCCATGCAGATTCTCTAACCAGTGACTGTCCGCGTAGGAATGAGCTCGTTCTTTTCGTTAGTTACCACCGTCATGCCTCCTTTCTTTGGCACACATTGAACTGGACTCACCCAAGCACTGTCAGAAATAGGATAGATAATCCCTGCATCCAACCACTTGATAATTTCCTTCTTTACTACTTTCTTCATGAGTGGATTAAGCCTTCTCTGATGTTCCACTGTTGGCTTACTACCTTCTTCCAGCGGAATCTTATGCTGACAATAGGCAGGACTGATTCCTTTAATGTCTGCAATAGTCCAACCAATGGCTGATTTGAATTCCCTGAGAACCCTTAACAGCTTTTCTTCTTCAGGACCTGTAAGGTTAGCAGCAATAATTACAGGTAAAGTAGATGATTCCCCAAGAGAAGCATACCTTAAGTGATCAGGCAATGGTTTGAGCTCTAGCTTTGGTGCTTCCTCGATAGATGGTTTCAACCGCTGATGTGATTCTCTCAATTCAGATAAACCCAACGATTCTGGTTTCTCAAACTTTTGTTGCCAAGGAGAAGCATTCAGAGACTGTACCTGTTCTTCAACCTCATCCTCTTCAATTGTAAAGTCCCCACTTAAAGCCTTTTCCAGTGTATCATTCATAAGCATGTGTTCAATCTTTACTTGCACAGCAGATTCCACTACATCTACTTTCAAGCATTGATCTTCTTCTATTGGAAATTGCATTGCTTTGAACACATTGAATGTGAAATTCTGATCGTGCACTCTCATGGTGAGTTCTCCCTTCTGTACGTCAATCAATGTCTTTCCCGTTGCCAAGAATGGTCTATCAAGAATGATAGGGATTTTCTTGTCTTCTTCAAAATCAAGGATGACAAAATCTGCTGGAAAGATTAGTTTGTCGACTTTCACCAAAACATCTTCGACAATTCCTCGCGGATAAGTGATTGAACGATCTGCCAACTGCAGTGACATGTTAGTCGGCTTTGGCTCAGGAAGACCAAGTTGTAAGAATATAGAGTATGGCATGAGGTTGATGCTCGCTCCCAAATCGCACAAACATTTGTCGAACGACAAATTCCCAATTATGCATGGTATAGTGAAACTACCAAGATCCTTCAACTTTGGTGGTAACTTCTGCTGCAATACTGCACTACACTCTTCCGTCAAGGCAACAGTGTTTAACTCTTCTAGCTTCAGTTTCCTAGATAGAATGCCTTTCATGAATTTGGCGTAGCTTGGCATTTGCTCCAGTGCTTCAGCAAAAGGTAAGTTGATGTGTAGTTTCTTAAAAACTTCCAAGAATTTAGCAAACTGTTTATCCGATTTATGCTTCTGAAGCCTTTTAGGGAATGGTGGAGGAGGAAAGACTTCCTGGTGATCACTGTCTTTCTCTGAACTACTCTTCTCCTCTGAATCATTCATTTTTTTCTTAATCGGCTCCTCTTGCGTATCTTTTTCTGCAGAAAATCCCCCTCCAGCAGTAAGGTGAGGCGCGCCCGCGCCTGAGGAAGCGCGCCCGCCCTGCACCTCCTGCCCAGAATGCTGACGTTCTTCGTTTTGTGGAATTTCGACCTCCTGATTGTTCGTAACCCTTCCAGAACGCAATGTAATAGCGTGTATTTTTTCCTTGTTTTCTTTCTTGCCTGGGTTAGCCTCTGTGTCACTTGGTAATTGTCCTTGAGGTCTGTTTAGAAGAGCATTTGCTAGTTGACCAATTTGATTTTCCAATGTTTTCAGTGTCACAGCTTGACTCTTATACATCATTCTCAGTTCCTCCATCTCTGACTTTTCATTTGAGTGCCCTTGTCCTCCTTGAGGTTGTTGATGGAAACCAGGAGGGTTGTATGATTGTCTTGGTGCATAAGATTGTTGAGGAACAGAATTGTTGAAAGGCCTTGTTCCGAATTGCTGACCCTGCGATGGTTGTGGCATGGCATTCTGATTGTTGCTCCAACTGAAGTTAGGATGATTCCTGTTGTTGGGGTGATATGTATTAGGTGCCGGTTGTGTAGGTTTCTGAAAGTTGTCGACAAAATACGCTGAATCGCTAGAAATAGCATACTGAGTTGTATCATGAGCACCTGCACACAGATCACAAACCATAGCGACTTGCTGAATTCCTGACTTGGACAATGCGTCCACCTTTATAGATAAAGCCTGTAGTTGAGCTGTTATAGCAGTGGCAGCGTCCACTTCAAAAACACCTGCAGTTTTATTCTGCGACAATCGCTGAGTATGATTCTGATACTCGTTGGCAGCCATCATTTCAATCAAGTCATAAGCTTCTTCATAGCTCTTGGCCCAAAGAGCTCCTCCAGATGCTGCATCAAGCATAGGTCGTGAATGATTCAACCCATTATAGAAACCGTTAATGACCATCCAATCGGGCATCCCATGATGGGGACACTTTCGAAGCATCTCTTTATACCTTTCCCAAGCTTCACACAATGTTTCTCCAGAATGTTGATTGAACTGTGTAAGAGCATTCCTCATGGCTGCCGTCTTAGCCATAGGGAAGAATTTAGTCAGAAACTTTTGTGCGAGATCCTCCCAAGTAGTTATAGAACCTGCTGGCAGCGAATGCAACCAGCTCTTTGCCTTGTCTCGTAGAGAGAATGGAAACAGCCTCAGTTTTATAGCATCTTCAGAAACCCCGTTGGTTTTAAAGGTATCACAGATCTCGATGAAGTCTCTGATATGCATATTAGGGTCCTCAGCAGGTGAACCCCCAAACTGCACAGAATTCTGAACCATTTGAATTGTGCCCGGCTTGATTTCGAAATTATTAGCTGCAATAGCCGGCCTAACAATGCTTGACTGAATGTCATTGATCTTCGGTTGAGAGTAATCCTTAAGAGCTTTCACTGGATCCCCCATTACTATTTCTGGTTCAATTTCTGGAACTGCAATTCCCTCTTCTTCGTCTAAGTGTTCTTCCAGTTTTTCCTTACTCGATTGAGAACGAGTACGCATACACGATCAATTACCTGAATTCACGTAACAAACAAGGACGATTAGTAACAAATCTCAGTCAGTGATATCTAACGACCACTGATGATAAGCACATTAACTAAATAAAATAATGAACCGAGTCCCCGGCAGCGGCGCCAAAAACTTGTTCGCACTTTATTCACGCAAGAGAACGTGGTCACAAGTAATACAGAAATAAGTAGGATTCGTTCCCACAGAGACTCGACTTGCTTACGTTTAGTTCACTTATACACCAGAGTATGATTAACTACCACTGCTAAGAAAATAACAATTGGAGTTTGATTAAACTAATAATTAAAATTTAAAGAATTACTTATATTAAATAAACATGGGATTTTAACTTCATTAACTATCTCATCTAGAATCTTATGCCTTTTCAACCTAGCATGTGAAAGTGATGATAACTGATCAGACCCTCTAAACTGATAAACGCCAACTTTCGTTGTACGCATACCATCCTAGTGAACATCCACAAAAGATAGAAGTCAAATAGTCAACCACTATACTTAGTCCCTATATGTCTATAGAGATTGAAAACATAATGGCTTAAGCACAAGGATCCATAAAATCACATAGTCAGTGCAAGACGGTTAGAATTACACCACAAATTAATACATGCTCTTAACATGCAAAAACCTATGCTAGCATGGCCTGTTCTAAACCCTAGATCCACTTTCGCATTCACAAGGATTTAACAAACAATCATAAATGTTCGCGACGCATTTACAACGAATAAGCTTAACCATACTAGGATATCCATAACAATCACACACTTAGGCATAAAAACAATCAATATCTAGACTTGATAGAAAAATCCATTAAAACCCCATGACAACGATTAGCCCATAATTGGACTAGCCGACATCATGGGTTCATATGAAAACATAGTAGATAAACAATTAAACATAAAAGACTGATATTAAATTGCAATAGTAAAAGAAACAACCGATAATCCACGTGATGAAAATTACAAAAGAAAAATAACTTGACGGCTCACAAAGTACTCTGTCCTCTTGTACGATAAAAACCCTACTTGCTTAATTAATTTCCTAGATAATGACAATAATAATAATTATGTTTTTATACTAGGTTACATAAAATAATGATCCATGGGCTTGCTGCTTCCTGGGCTTCGAACAGATCAACTGCAAAAATCAGCAACTGACATCGGCTGGAGCGTGGGGGCTCTTGACAGGGCGCGGGCGCGCCTCATTAATAGAGCGCGGGCGCGCCTCACCCTACTGCCCTGCAGTTGAATTCTTTGAAACGTTGCTCCTTTAGTGACTCGTCTTGCCTTCTTTCGACCTCAACTCAAGCCTTGATCTTCCTCCTTTTAATTCCTAGCTCATGTACCACCAATTTATGCAAATATTCATAAATTCTGCTTTGCCTGGTAATCTGCACACCAAAAACATAAAACACATCAAAAGACACTAAATACTTGGGCACTAGCGATCAATTTAAGCCAAATTGGAACGTATATAGTGGACCAAAAAGTCCACTAACACGGATTGGGCGTGATTAACTTTAAGTTTATCCAAAGGATCCGCATATTGGGCCTTGTCCGTTTTAGCTCAATCTCGCCCAATGTGGCCCTCAAATATAGTGTTTTCTGAAGGACTTGCTGCATATAACTTTTGTGAAGGCTAGGTTCTATCGAGGCTAGTTGGATCTAGTCCCAATTAGGGGGATCTAGTTTCTTCGTCTTGAATAACATTTCTGGAGGTTAACCCATTATGGTTACGATATGAAGGGTGATGGATTAGGTCTAGGATGGTTTACGACAATGTCGGGACGATCACTTAACTACCACATTCCTTATATGTAGCTGTGTTTCGACGACCCGAGCCCATGTTTATTCGAGGCAGTGGACCGAATCAATTTTGGAGAATAAAATCTAACCCTATTAGGTTTTGTGCTCCCCAAAAACTACGTTGGGCTTGATCCCTATATAAAGGGTACATAGGCACATTGTAAGGGTTATCGAATAGTCATTGGTATTCAAGAACTCTCAAAATCTTGTGTGCTATTGTCTCTTCAACCTAAACAATCTTAACCATAAAATCATCATCAATCGTCACGGTAATTCCAACAGCCCTCCAAAATTTGTAATCACCAAATTCCTCTGTTAACAGCTGGCGCTAGAAGAAGGAACTCCTTTAAAATTATAATATTAATTCATTATAATTTTAATTTTTTCGAATTTATAAAAATATTATAAAACCGATGTGAAGCGTGACTTAGTCGACTACTTATATAAATAAACCAAAATTTGCCTATTGAACCATTATCTTCGGGATCAATGTTTTATTTTCTTTCAATAATTAACAATATGTGGTTGGCATGTGGCTAAAGTATGGACCGGCGTTTCTATAAAAATAATGAGATGGTGATAGATTGATAGCTATTAGCTAGAGTACGTAACCAAATTAATGATCAGGATAAATAACTGTGTGTAGTTAATTACTAGCTAGGCAGTAGGTTTATATATATATATATATATATATATATATATATATATATATATATATTAATCAGTCATGTGCTGATACATGTGCATGCCTTATATAAATAATTTAAAGAAAGTTCTAACACTTTTATATATGAATTTTAGTAAGATATTTAATCTCCTGATTAATTGGATCGCAAGTATTATTTTATTTCTATTATTAGGGGATAACTGTATCATATCATGGATTGTTATATTTCTAACGTCTGACTTGTAAATTTTAATCATCCCACTCTTAAATAGTTTACACATCCTCTCCAGTGTACTATATGAGTTGCTTATGTCTGAGTTTGAAGTTCTCATGTACGATAACTCAAAAATTAACGAAACAAAAGAGGTCACAATAAGAATCTCACCAATAAAAAAAACACTTGGAGATTCTTTTCTGTTGAATAATATTATCCTGGTAAATCAATTTACTAACACCTTGAGCTTTTAGGAGAACTAATTATTTAACATGATATTAGAGCTCTGGTTGTAGGAGGATTTGTCCCTCCCCCAATATTCTCATTTATTAAAACTATTGATGTTATACTATGATGAGTCCAAAAAGGGACGAGATCCACTCTTCGACAAACTCACTCTTTTAACTCAAATACACACCATTCGTGCAGGTCGCTACTTATGCGACAAGAAATTTCACTACCTAGCTTAGGACAGTAAGAGTTATTGAGTCGATTCTTACAAATCTAGCTGAAGTGCTTCCTTCATCGTCTCAATTAGGGGATTAAGCCCTCGAAGACAATGGAAATTCCCCTCCTACAAAACGGGGTTATCAGCGAGATTCGTTTTCCTGGGTTGCTAAATATTATTTAGGCCTCCGATCCTCTTTCCGTCCGCTCTTCTGGAAGCAAGCGCGGAAGAGCGAATATTTTGATGTCTCATTCATTACGAAAATTTACATCAACATTTGGCACAGTCTTTGAAGAGGTTTTATAAAATATAATGAACTATATATAGAACCTCGCACTGGCAAGTCATCTTGCAAAAGCAACGATCAGAAACCCATCAGTGACAACTCAGTAAAATTCATAAAGAAAAAACTCAGCAAAATCCAAGTAACTTGGTGCATGGTGGAATTCGATTCATCAAAACTAACTTGGCAACTCAATTCAATCAACCTAATGCAAGTCATCTTAGTTTAGCAGCAGAAAGGAATGAAAAAGAAATTGAAGAATAAGTGGTCATCAGTATAATAAACTTCCCTGCAACAGTTTCATGAAATGAGCGAGAGATCAGCACATGTGAGTCTTGTCAAAACGACAAAAAATGAAGATGTCTTTTCTCGAACACATAATAGATGATCAGGTTAATAAGATAGCAGAAATTAGCGTCTAAATTTTCAGGGAAGTATTATAATCTGATATTATGCTTATTTTCCATGGCTTATATACGACTGCTTATTCAATTTGACACATAAAAATTATGGGACACCCACTATCTATTGTTCCATATAAACTTGCAATCATGTTTCAATATTAATGTTCTTGTTGAGAATCTAGTTTGCACTACAAGAAAAATACAATCAGACAACGCTTATTACACAACGATTGCGGAGAAATCCGTTGTCCCAATTTGATAAACAACTGTGAAATTATTTTCCTTGAAAAACTGTTGCCTGAGATAGCACACGACAAGCATTATTAAACTTATTTCAAACTATTATCTATACGATTTTATTCTAAGCATAACAAACAATAGTTATTCCTCGACATGTTGTGTGATAGAGTTGAACACAACAGCCTAGTAACCATTGTTAATATAGTTCTGTGAGACAATGGTTTTGTTCATGATGTTGTGTAATTTAGACAACAGATTGTATAATGCATTGTCTTATTGGATCTCAAACAATGGTGTAACTTATGTCTACCTTATTAGACAATGGTATTTCTGTGATAATACATTGTGAGTTAACAAAGATAACAACGGTCTTTAAAGAACCAACCGTTGTAGTATAAAGTTGCATTCAGATTTTAATTTTTATTTAAAATAAAAAAACAATGATGTTATTCTTGATCGTTCGATTAAAAGGCATTTAATCCTAGCTGTTCATTTAATTTATGTGTAAGTTATAAGACAACAGTTTTTCAGTGATAAGCCATTGTGAGTTAACAAACTTAACAACGGTTTTTAAATAACAAACCGTTGTCTATTGTCTCAAGAAAAATAAAAAAAATGACTTGAAACTGTTAGATCCTGCTTACACAACCAAAAACCAATCCAACCACAAAATTTGTAAACTATAAATCATCCAACCAACAGACTAGCAAACAAAAATTCCTCAATGAAAATGGTAAACCAAAATACATCCTCAAATTGGACAAGTTACACAAACCAAATACTATCACAAATTGACAAGTTATTCCTTTTATCAAAAAATACAAATCTAATTGAACTCTCATGATGCCATACAGTGCTTCTAATTAATAACTAAGTGACCAAACATAATATCAGCTTGGCAGCAGAGAAACAAATTGTTGTAACCGTGTCCAGGCAAACAAGAATGACACCAAATAATCTTGTCTAGGCAAATGAGCCAAACTGTCAATAAGTACCTCAACTTGATTAATAATCCGGCTCAATATTCGCATTGGTCACTGAAAGAAAAATAAAAATTAGATTGCAATTGACAGAGAGGTATAATATTTGACAAGAATTAAATAAGAAATAAAATGATTCAAGAAACAAATGTAGTTATTACCATCATGGAAGTTGAATCCATTCTTCTTCGTCACGCATATAACTAGATTTTTCCTCGTCTAGTTCGTCAACAGTGGGGAACATTGGCACGTGCAGCTCATTATCAAGTTCTATTTCTACCGATCCATCATTTTCATCATCACATTGGTCATAATAGTTTTTTTCTGGTAATTTTAACACAACAGACCAATATTTTTCAAGAGGATCATCCATGTAACAGACTTGCTTAACATGTTTCCCTAGCACAAAAGGATCATTTACAAAACCTAATTTGTTCAAATTAACCAATATATATCCCAAGTCATCTACTTTAACCCCTTTGTTCATATCTACCCAATTACAACGAAATATAGGGACTCTAAAATTGTAATAGTCTAACTCCCATATACTTGTTATAACTCCATAGTAAGTATGTGAAGTATTTTCAACAATATTATCCTTACCGACAAGTATTAAGGTATCTGCAACAACATAAACACCACTACACTGAACTTGTCGATTATCATCACGGTCCTTGGTGCTATAAGTAACACCATTGATTTTATAACCACTGAATGTAGGGACATTCTTGTTTGGCCCTGCTGCAATCCACCTTATCTCATCACGTATGTTATTACGATCATGCAACAATTTTGATTCAATCTGTGCAAAAATAAATTGATTTAAACTAATTATTCGATAATATTAAATATTATAATTATAATTTTATAATGTCCACTGGGGTTTTAAACCAATTGGTGCAAGTAAACTCCACTGGGGTTTTAATTTTTCAATCAGTAATTTAATTTGATCAAGACTCGGAATAGAAAACTGCGTCTTATGTGCGTTGTACACTATCGACCACCAAGGTTTAGATATATAATAACACGATGATGAAGAAGGATTAACGGATTCACAAGCTGTAGCATGTCCGGGACATAACCGCAGTTGCAAATGATCTATTACCTAAGAAGCGCATGGCCACACTTGGGTTATGTGCCATATTCGGTGTCGGATACTTGGATACCCGTGTCCACATAATGGACATGGGATTCTTCCACGAACTTAAATTTGAATTTTGTTTTTAAAAATTGTGGTCAGAAGTCGTGTTAACTAAATAATTTCATGAAATTAAGCATATGTGTTTATTAGCAAATAGAAATATATTTATACTTTATGTTTATTTTTGAACAAATGAATCTAGTTTACTTAATTATATTTATTGTGTTTTAGATGAATACAGTATGTATTAAATTCGATTTGCATATTTTTTTTGGTTTTATTAATAGGTTTTGATATGTGAAACCTAAAATATATATGAAAATTTATACTTATATATGCGGTGACCCCGCACCCAAATTCCCATATTATTATACTTGTGGAACCCCGACCCCGACCCCGACCCCGACCCCGACCCCGACCCCGACCCCGACCCCCACCCCGTGCCCTTGCTTCTTAGTTTATTACAAACTCAGTACTGAAAGGTAAGAAAACTATAGGGAATTACAGGAGGGTGCTCTTCCATTGTGTAGAGTTCAAAGCAACGGGAGAAAGAGTAATACACATGAGTTACTTCTCAACATGAATAAATCAAGAGATCAGTTAAATGTGTCACCTGTGAAGCAGACAACATAAAGCAGCGTATAAATATTCCGGGGAGTAACTTAATTTAATATCATGTACGTTATGTTCTTATTTGCATGTACGTCATGCTCTAGCTGACTCGAGTCAAATTATTATATATGTTTAATGATTTTACCCCCATACATTGTTATGCACTAACAAAGCATCCACCGTCAACAAATACATGGTAATGTTGTTTATACTTTTATTTTTGACCTCGTTGGACTAATGAACCCGTTAGAGCATTGGTTTTTTTTTGAAATGGATAAACTGCAGGAACTTTAAACCCGGAGACACCATCGTTGAAAAGTGGAGCCACTAACAGCCAATAAAAAAACAAGACATGTATGTGGATGATCCTGAAGTTAGTTTTGACGAAGGGAAATTAATGATCTGCTTACTGTGAAAGAAAATAAAAGAAATGAGATGTTGCCTCTAGAATTTTGGAAGCAAAAAAGAATAGAGCTAAAAATGCACAAGCCAAGTAAAGATAGGCTGCAGCAAAACTCCAAGTAGGAATACAATAACTTCAGAAAAAAAGTGTCAGCTATGTACACCTGATGAAGAATAAGCTGGAGAAACTAAAAAACATGCCAGACGATTATGCAGCGCACATAAGCCAAGGGAAAAAAATTTAATGGGGCATGTAAAGACAAACTCATTACTCATGAAAGAAGTAATTGGAACAGCAGCATTAGTGATGGAAAAAGAGAGAAGAAGAACAGACTGCACGCAAATAAAATAAAATAAAATAAAAAAGACATATAAAAGGGGACGAAGGGAGTATCTGACATGAATATGTGTGAAGATTGAAGTTACTTTCTTAAAAAGAAAGCCAGGCAACTGCACTTGATATATAGTATATGTACGTAAAGTTGCTGCTTGAAAACAAGTGAGGCAGCTGTACTTAATAGTGCTTGTATGGTACACATTGTTGCTTGGAAACTAGCTAGTTCTTTAACACCACCCGTTACGGATTAAAAATGTGATGTATTTAATATGTAATTAATGCAAGGGTTTGGGAGAGCTTCGAGCTTCTATGACTGCACTAACGTTTTGTGACTATCTTGGATCCTCGTTAACTGCCTACGTATCTCAATGTGTGTGAGAATCAAGCCAATAACGTAGTTCTAATGTTGAGCGGTTAGGCCCTTTATATAGGCGCACGAGGGCCTTGGAGTTAGATTAGGGTTAGGAGACTTGGGGGCCAAGTCTCCTACTGACGTAAGGGTGTTGTAACCTCTAAGGAATGAGAGCCCTCGTTGGACTCTAGCATGTGAGGTTTATCTTTGAGATTGGGCTTCTAGAGCCTTTCATAGATGATGGGTCTCATAGGACTCTTCCCACGCTAGGGTTTCTAGATCCTTTTAGGATGAGAGCCTTCAACAGGCTTCTTGGGCCTTTACTGAGCCTTTATTAATTAATTTTGTAATTAATTAGAAATTAATTAATGACAAAGGCTTAATGGGCATATGGCTTTAACAGAGCTTGTGGGCTGGACTTATAAATCCAGTTGACCCTTGGATTACAAATCCAGTTGATCCTAGGATTTATTTTCCTAGTTCGTTTTAACGGCCCATGCCTTTGGACCATACTAAGTCTAATAAATGAAATAATAAATGATATATTTATTATTTCCTCAGGGCTATTTTTACCCACATCATTTGCCCCTCAACTTTTGGAAAAATTTCGTGAGTTTTCGTAAAAGTTTCACAAAAGGTTTTAAGTGCCATACCGGGCTTTTGACTTGTTTCAGTCAGTCTTATTTCATCTTTTGGGCTCAGGCCTTTTATTATTAACTCTTTTAAAGAATCAATATTATATAAATTGGTCCTCCAAGAACTTTATTTGTAACAATTTTTTAAAAAATAGGAAATTTTTGAAATCATGTCTAATTCGACCTGGAATGAGGTCTAATTAGGGCTCATTTCCTATTCTAGGTCAATTCTAGAATCGAGGTCGAAGGTCTCCAATGCCTTAGTTTCTATCGACCTGGATCGAGGTCGAAAATAACCTCAAATATGCCTCAGGTCGATTTGGGGGATCGAGGTCGAAATTGACTTCGATTGAAGTCGATCATAAGGGGAAAACTACCTTGAGGTCGATTGCTTGACCGAGGTCGAATTCGACCTCGATTGAGGTCGAATTAACCCTCAAAATTTCTTGAAGTCATAACATTTCATTGAGGTCGATTTCGACTTAGGAATTTTTATGTACCCACATGTATTTTTCCTATGTACCCAAAGGTATTTTTTAGGTTTCCACATGTATTTTTTGTAATTATTCCAAATAATTTAGGTATTTTTATGTACCGACAATTATTTTTCCTAATAATTTAGGGATTTTCTATGTACCCACAGGTATTTTTTAGGTACCCACATATAATTATTCCAAATAATTTAGGAATTTTTATGTACCCACATGTATTTTTCCTAATAATTTTGGGATTTTCTATGTACCCACATGTATTTTTAGGTACCCACAAGTATTTTTCCTAAATTTTCCTAATATTTTAGGAATTTTTGTGTACCCACATGTATTTTTCATAATTATTCCTAATATTTTAGAAATTTTTATGTACCCACAGGTATTTTTCATAATTTTTCCTTATATTTTAGGAATTTTTGTGTACCCACATGTATTTTTAATAATTATTCCTAATAACTTAAGAATTTTTGTGTACCCACATATATTTTTTATAATTTTTCCTAATATTTTAGGAATTATTCGTGTACCCACAGGTATTTTTCCTAATAATTTAGGAATTTTTTATGTACCCACATGCATTTTTAATAATTTTTCCTAATATTTTAAGATTTTTTTATGTACCCACATGTATTTTTCCTTATTATTCCTAATATTTTAGGAATTTTTTGTGTACCAATGTGTATTTTTCCATCAGAGATCAACTTGTAATTTTGCAGGGCTTGATTTGTCAATTCACAAATTCTAGGGGAATTTATAAAAATTTTCAAATTTCAGTGAAGCATTCACCAGCTTTCAAATTTCAGGGGAGTAATCGTAAGTTTTCAAACTTCAGGGAAATAATCGTAAGTTTTTAAATTTCAGAGGGGTAATTTTTTAAATTCAAGGGGCATTTCTTAAGTTTTCAAACTTCAGGAGGCATTTCGTAAGTTGTGCTTAACTTGGGTGGCCTTTTCATAATTTGGCCACCCAAATGTCTTCTTCCTCTCGCCTCGACCTCACTTGAGGTCAAAAATAAGACCTGGTTTTGTGGCCAGGTCGAAGAGAATTTGACGTCAATTTCTGTTTTTTCCTTTTTTTTTTTGTACTTTCTTTTTTTCCAAATATCATTAATAAATAATAATATTTATTTTGGAATAATTGGGTTCCGAATTTGGAGGGTCCCACTCGGATAAAATTTTATTTGAATAAAATCCAACCCGGATTTTATTATTTTTATTATTAAATAATAATAATTTTTAGTTTTACCCAATTAATTTTTGGATAAATATTTTCTCGATTCAGAGGTGTCCTACTCAGATAAAATGAGATGTCCCACTCGGATTAGATTTTATTCGAATAAAGTCCAACTAGGATTTTATTATTATTATTATTATTAAATAATAATAATTTTTATTTTTACCCAATTAATTTTTGGATAAAAATTTCCTCGATTCAGTGGTGTCCTACTATGATAAAATGAGGTGTCCCACTTGAATAAAATTTTATTCGAATAAAGTTCAACCCCGATTTTATTATTATTATTATTATTAAATAATAATAATTTTTATTTTTACCCAATTAATTTTTGGATAAATATTTCCTCGATTCAGATGTGTCCTACTCGGATAAAATGAGGTGTCCCACTCGGATAAAATGAGGTGTCCCACTCGGATAAAATTTTATTTGAATAAAGTCCAACCCTGATTTTATTATTATTATTAAATAATAATAATTTATAGTTTCATATTCTTGTAGACCTGGATTGAGGTATAATAAACCTCAATTTCAAGCCCAGGTCGAATTTGACTAGTTTGAGGGGTCTCATACCTCGTTTGACTGACTTGAGGGGTCTCGCGCCTCTCTTGACTGGCTTGAGGGTTCTCAAACCTCGTTTGACTAACTTGAGAGGCCTCACGCCTCACTTGACTGACATGAGGGGTCACGAGCCTCATTTAATCCCTAGGTCGAATAGACCTGGATTGAAGTCTAATAAACCTCAATTTCAAGCCCATGTCGAAATTACTGGCTTGAGGGGTCTTAGGCCTGATTTGACTGACTTGAGGGGTCTTAAACCTTGTTTGACTGATTTGAGGGGTCTTGAGCTTTATTTGAGCCCTATATCGAATAGACCTGGATTGAGATCTAATAAACCTCAATTTCAAGCCCAAGTCGAATTTGATTAGCTTGAGGGGCCTTAGACCTCATTTGACTGACTTGAAGGTTCTTAAACCTTTTTTGAATGACTTGAGGAGTCTCAAACCTCGTTTGAGCCCCAGGTCAAATAGATCTTGATTGAGGTCTAATTGGGGCTCAATTCCCCACCCAGATCGAAATGGGATTGAAGTCGATGAGCCCTTCAGGGTTTGACCTTCCATATACCTGGATTGAGGTCGAACAAAGGCCTAATTCCTCACCCAGGTCGAAATGGGATTGAGGTTGACGAGCCCTTCAGGGTTTAACCTCCCATAGACCTGGATTGAGGTCGAACAAACGCCTAATTTCTCACCTAGGTTGAAAAGGGATTGGGGTCGATGAGCCCTTCATGGTTTGACCTCCTATAGACCTGGATTGAGGTCGAACAAAGGCCTAATTTTTTACCTAGGTCGAAATAGGATTGGGGTCGATGAGCCCTACAGGGTTTGACCTCCCATATACCTGGATTGAGTTCTAAAAGAGATCACTTCGGCCCTTAGCTCAAATTATGCTTCCAAGGGGCTGGCCTGTCAAGACCTCAATGACGTGCGCCTGGGAGTATAGGCGTAGCTTTCTTGAACCCATTATCAATGCTAAATCAAATTTCTCAATCTTTGAGTTATTCAACTCCGTGCCACGCAGAATCTCACTGATATAATTGATGGGTTTCTGAACCTTGGTTTCCTCCAATGTTTATTTTCTTGGGGAATCCTTCATCCTTACCTAGGCCCCTCAAGCCTTTTCCGTTTACTATCCGCGTTGGCCATGCGTGACTTTTATCTTTTATTCTCGTACCTTGAACCCCTTCAGTACTCGGCACTTTTATTACGTTCATGCATTCTCTTTTGCATTTTTACGTTCTGTGTATTGGTACAAAGTTGTTTTCGTGTTTAATAATAACATAACAAGAGAGTTCAAGGATAGTAAATAAAATTTCATTAAAATATCTTGAAGTATATCTTCAAGTCAAAGAGGGTTCCACCCGTACATGATAACAAACTATTTCCCACTTGGGGTAACAATTTCGTGGTTCCTAGTGGTTCCATAGAACCTTATTTCTACTTAATAATCCTTCTAAATATAACTCCTGAAGGAGTTGTCTACTACTTCCACGTATCCGCACTTTCGATCGCGAGTACTTGCCCCCGACTCCGTCGGACCTTAACGAGGCTACATAACATCTCCTTGCCATCTTTTGGTCTCCTTTTTCCTCACCAACTCCATTTCTAGTTGGAAATTTAAGTTTGAGGTGGTAAGTTGAGGCAATATCTTTGAACGCATGTATCCCTGTTCGTCCGAGGATCCTATTGTAAGAGGACATAGCCTTGATCACGAGGAAGTTCAACATTTGAGTGGACCAGGCAATTGAATTGTTCCCTTCACCTTAGACTCGACTCCATTGAACCCATATATAGGCATGTCAGAGGGAGTCAGTTGAGAGTCGGTGTACCCCATTTTGAGATAGGCATCATGAAAAAGGATGTCTACTGAAGCTCTACTATCCGCTAGGATTCGTTTCACCGAAGAGTTGCCTATCACAGGTATTATGACCAACTGGTCATCATGGGGGAAGTTCACCCCTTTCAAATCAGAATCATCAAAAGAAATCGATACTTCGCTCCTTGCACTATTTGGTGCTTCCCCCACAATTTGTAGGACTTGCCGGTCATAGGCCTTTCTCGAGTTACTTGAAGTCCCGGCCGCTGTTGGACCTCCAGAGATCACTTTTATTACTGGGCCTCAAGGCTGTATCTTTTTATCATGGTCATCATACTCCCTTCGTTGTTCATTATAATGTCGATTATCATTGTTGTTTCTATCATCTTCTTTGATAAATTTTCCGAGTTTTCCCCTTCTGATCAAGAACTCAATCTCATCTTTCAACTGCCTACAATTATCTGTGTCATGCCTAACATCCTTCTGAAACTTGCAATACAGATTCTGATTCCTCTTCTTAGGAGCAGTCTTTAGTGGCTTTGGCCATTGAAGTTCCCTGTCTTTCTCAATGTCCAACATGATCTCATTTCTTGGCGAGTTTAACCTTGCATACTCGGTGAATCTTGGCCCTTGGCCAACCGTCCTCCAGGTATAGTCGGAGTCTCTGTTGGTTCTCGGATACTTATCCTCAACATCGTACTCATCATTGACGTACTCATCATACTCATCATACTAATCTGGACAAGTTGGTAGTCTTTTTCAAGCTTTCCTCAGCCTTAATATACTTTCCAGCTCTCTCTTGGAGCTCATTCATACTTTCCGGAGCTCTCTTCACTAAAGACCTCCTAAAGTTCTCGTCCGAGATCCCTTGTTGTAGTGCTATCATAGCTACATTCTGGTCTAGATCAGGGACCTTCAAGGCCTCCTTAGTGAATCTGTTCATATAGTCCCTCAGGGATTCATTCTTTCCCTGATGCATATTCATTAGCGAAGCTGAGCTCTTCTCATGAGTCTTGCTGCTGATAAACTGACCAATGAAGGCCCTACTTAGATCTTTGAATGACCCAACAGAGTTAGGGGGTAGACGACTAAACCACCTTTGAGCCATACCACTGAGGGTTTAAGGGAACGTCCTACACTTGACGGCGTCATTGACGGGCAGCAACAGTAGTGCATTAGAGAACATGAGAACATGATTTGAGGGATCTCTTGTTCTATCATAGGCCTTGATTTTAGGCATCTTAAACTTCCTTGATATCTTTTCATTCATAATATTCTCTGTGAAGGGGGGGGGGGGGTGTGATCATCAGGATCTCCAAGGGGCAATAAGTCTTGAGGGTCAGCCCTAACATGACTTGTCTTTGTTTGCCTCATTGTAGGGGGCTCATCTAGATCTATCACATATGCATTCCTTGCTGATCCTCCAGCCCTCTCAGCTCTCAGGCGTTTTCACCTTGTTAGTTCCCTTTCCAGGTCTTTCCTTAGTCGTTGAAATTCAGCGTCATGAGCTCGTATCCTCCCTTGAAGGTACTCCTCCCTTCAAGGGGCTGCTTACTAGGTCACCTCCTTCTAGGATTAACGTCATCATCAGTCGTTTCATCATCATTCGAGTAGGGTCCAGAAAAATCTTAATTTCCCCGATGTGAGCCATGTGGGGGCAGCAGCCCTTTCTCATAAAAGGGCTCATAGTTAGGTGGAATCCCATATTGAGGGTTGCTAGGCAACACCGTAGTGGAGACTTGCAATGAGAGAGGAGCAACAAAAGTAGTATTGAGGGGTAAAATTATCTGGAGTGGAGGGACAGAGGCATGGATTGACATGCCAGGATTGGAAGGATGAACGATGACACTAAGAGGTCTCGTACGACCGACGCTTGTTTCAGGGTCCTCAACGGAGGTGGTTGGGACAACAACTCCTTGTTCATAAGTTGCTATAGGAGGAACGTTGGTATCAACAGTGGTGTCATGGATCTCTCCTTCGAAGGTGCTCACGGTACTTCGTGTTCTTGCCATGGTTGCTATTCTCTTCCCATAGACGACGCCAAATATTACGGATTAAAAATGAGATGTATTTAATATGTAATTAATGCAAGGGTTTGGGAGAGTTTCGAGCTTCTATGACTGCACTAACGTTTCGTGACTATCTCGGGTCCTCGTTAACTGCCTACGTATCTCAATGTGTGTGAGAATCAAGCCAATAACGTAGATCTAATATTGAGGAGTTAGGCCCTTTATATAGGCGCACGAGGGCTTTGAAGTTAGATTAGGGTTAGGAGACTTGGGGGCCAAGTCTCCTACTGACGTAAGGGTGTTGTAACCTTTAGGGAATGAGAGCCCTCGTTGGACTCTAGCATGTGAGGTTTATCTTTGAGATTGGGCTTTTAGAGCCTTCCATAGATGAGGGGTCTCATAGGACTCTTCTCACGCTATGATTTCTAGATCCTTCTAGGATGCGGGCCTTCAACAGGCTTCTTGGGCCTTTATTGAGCCTTTATTAATTAATTTTATAATTAATTAGAAATTAATTAATAACAAAGGCTTAATGGGCCAATGGCTTCAACAGAACTTGTGGGCTGTACTTACAAATCCAGTTGATCCTATAATTTATTTTCCTAGTTCGTTTTAACGGCCCATGCCTTTGGACCATACTAAGTCTAATAAATGAAATAATAAATGATATATTTTTTATTTCCTCAGGGCTATTTCTACCCACATCACCACCGTAAGCAAATCCAAGCACCGACCTGTAGGAAAATTAGTGTTGAAAAATACACTCACAAAAAAAGATCAAGTAGCTACCTGTTAGGTCCCGAAAGTATCATAGAAGGGGGGTTGAATACGATACTCACAATAATTTAATTTCTTTTCGGAATTTGTGGATAAATAAATTATTGCTTCAGAGTGGGTTTGGCTATTTGTAGTGTTTAGGGGAGCTGCTTACTAATTTTCTCTTTTTATTAATAAACAATAAAGTTCTAGAAAATTAGTAAGTAATTAAATGAGACAAATTTTCGGGAATATATTTTTCGTATATAAATCCAGAGGGGTGCTACACCTAGTTAAAAATATAACTGGTTTCTAAAGAACAAATTAGTTCTTTGCTCCTACAAAGAGATATAACTTAATCCCTATACAATATTTGACTATGTGTTTGTACTAAAGGAATCAAGCTAACAGAGAGTGTTTTACAATAGCCCTATGTATTTGTAACATAATGAACCGGCTAGAATATAAAACTCTGGCGAATAAGGTATATGTATGGCTTTGTATCTTCTTCTTCTCCGGCTTCTGGTTTTTCTCTGTATCTCTCTATATGGTTGTATATCTCAACAATTCAAAATGAGCACGCCATTTTGTTTATATGGTGTAGTCTTTTTAAATCAAATGAATTGATTTACTTCACAATTTCTTAAGTCCTTTTGTTGTTCCTCATAGAGTGTTTGCAGAGTATAGGAGCCACCAAGTATTTAGAATTCTTTTGTTGTTCCTAGAAGAGTTTTGTTGCGCCTCTACTCTTGTGGCCTTGTAGAGGAGCCACAAACACTTAAAAATTTATTCATGAGTGTTTTGTTGCGCCGATACATTTGTTGTTGCGTCTCATAGAGTGCTTCAAGAGTACAAGAGCCACTAAATATAGTAATACTTGCCTTAAACAATTTCTTGAAATGCCTGGAGTATTTATCACTTGATTTTCACCTAATGGCTTGATCACCTGATTTTCTTTTGATAAATCAAAGTAATTCTCTTCTTGTTGTGCTGATGCTTAGTGCACTGGTCTGGTTCACAAATGAGTAACACTGAATTAAATTCTCTTGACTTCTATTCTTATTTAGCTGATTAACCTTGGACTGTTGCATTGCTTCAAACACTGACTGTTAATAATCACTGTACTTTCAATGGAATCTTTTCTGGTACTTCGACAACATCTCCATTATTACCACAATCTTGAATACTTCATTATCTGTTCTTCACTGACGCTTGAACATATAACTGAACTTATTTCAGTGAGTATAGCTTCAAGACTACAACTGTCTTCTTTAACCTTTGTCTTTACCCTTCTAGATTCCTATGTTTCGAATACTGTCTATCTTCAATCAATGCTAATACACTAAAATCTTCTAGTGACACTTCTATACTGAATATTAAAAACTTCTGAAACCCTGAAAGTCTTCAACCATTATTTTTCACTGAGACATGTACATATTAATGAACTTCTTTCAATGACCTGTAGTAGACTTCAAAACTTTTTCTAATGTATTGATTCACTGTATCTGCCTTGTCTTCATTTCTTCCTGATTTCTGTGTAGACGTAGTATTATTTACTTGTCCTGTTCTAGTGTTGAGTTATCACGATTACTATTAATACAGCTTCGTAATCTCACCAACACTACCCAATCTCCACGACGACTCATTTAAACCTGAAGTGTCAAAATATATCATTCCTTTTTAAAAAAATTGACGATCAACATTAAGATCATAGATTGACGGTTGATATATATGCTGAATGGACGGGTTATGTGAAAATAATAATAATAATTAAATAACACATCATTGATTAAACAATTTAAAAAATAAAAATTAAATATGTTATTATGATATAACACATGCATTACAAATCACGTTCACGATTTCTGTAAATGAACATTACAAACCACAACAGTAGGCTCCCATTTAATTGACGAAGTCTCCAAGATAGCAGAATTAAGGTTTTTTTATAGACGAATATGATGATATATATAAGAATAATTAAAGAATTATATGTAAATGAAAGAGATATTAAGAAATCTAAGGATGAACCCTAATATATAAGTCTAAATACAAGTATGATATATAAAGAGAACTAACTCTGATATATAAAGAGTTAATCATCAAGGTTTTTCTTAAAAAGTTAACTAAATGATATATTTTAACAATTTAGTGGTTTAAATGAGTTACCCATTGGTATTAGATAGCTACTTGATATTTTTTTAAGATGGGTGAGCAGTTTGATATAGAACCCCTGTAACATAAGTTAAGCTATAAGAATAAAAACCAAAAAGGAAGAACTCCACGCATAAAGTGAAAAGGTTAGCAACTTCAAATGCCAAATAGCCAGAATAATAAATAGAAGCAGCAACGGAAATAAGCACAAGATGCCGAAGATATCTGGAAATTGTGGTAAAAATTCAGTGAGAAGGACTCATGAGAAGAAATAACTAAATTTAGAATTTCGATGTTGGAATCCAGAAACATGTGATATTATTTACATTAATAACGACTTGACTGAACACTTATACTCATGGCATTCCATAAAAATAGTAAATGTGTCAAAATAGATAACAAAAGGTTGTAGCAGATCAGAATAAATGAAGAAATTAAAGGAGCGCGCAGTCATACCAATTGCTGAATGTTTATAGCTAGTCTTGGCCGTAGAAGAAAATTTTACAAATTGGAGTTCAGTAACCTATGCACCTTCGCGTTAATTTTTCTGCAATTAATGAGGCTGAAAACTTAGTTATTTAAGTAATTTTTCTTTAATTATGAGACTAAAGATACAGCCATAAAAAATGTAGAAATTCATGGAAGCTCCTACAAGGAGTGGCCTTCAAGCCAAAAACTCATATAGCAAATTAGTTTTTACAAGGAAGGATGTAGAATACCATCTAAAGAGGTTACTTCCTCCCATGACTCATAATTCTATCCTTAATAAAAGTCTCTTTACACCTCAATTCTCAAACCTCATTTTAGAACTTCAAATTCTAGCTTGATTCTCAAGATAGAGGAATTGAGATGCATAGGCATCTTGCAAGGGTAGTTTAACCTCATTTAGAAAGATCAGCCAAAAGCTTATAAGCCCATCCATGTGATGTCAAGCTAGCTTGACGCAGCCTCCATAAATTCCGGCCAGTGAATTTATAGCTAGATTCCGACTACAACTAAAAAATCTTCTTCGTGCTTCAAGCTAGGGTGTCAATCTTCATGTTTCCGACAAGATGCTGAAGTTCAATATCCAAATTTTATACCAAGTTAAGCTTGTGTTGAATTGTTAGCAAATCGATTTGGGAAATTCGAACTCGAATAATTCACGATATAAAATTCTTAAGTTTAATATGGCCTCAGGTATCAACATGAGATTAACAAAATTGTCATTGAAAAATTGTATTGAAAAACTCATAACATCAGGTAAATAACCAAAGGATGACCTCATGCCCCTTTTTCTCATATATAAAGTTTCAAACGGAATTGAAAATGTAGATATATTCTAGCTAGCAAGCCACGTACTTCACAAATTATTTGCCACGTAACTCGTACGATTTTGTTTATTCTCAAACTTTTCTTACTGTAAAAACCAAATTAAAAATTATAAATAGTTTCGATCTGTTCTAGTTGGACTGTTCTTCTAGTTTTTATTTATATTCCGATAAAGACAAGATAAATTCATATATATAACACTACACCAATACATGTCATTTAATTTACAACAGAAATTATATAAAAGATTTGTCGTAAATTTCCTATTTACGAGGGAAAACGTTCATTGAAAAGTTTAATTTTAATCAATTTTTTTTAATTCGTCATGAGTTCGGCACATCTATTATTCCATCATAAGTTTGTCGCCGTAAATAACTGTTATTGTTGTAGTGTAGAAAACTAGCTAAGGAAAATAAAATGTTCAACGGGCACATATATACAGCCTTATCATCTAAAAGATGGTTTACTTTGTGTGTCATAGAGTCATAACATACTTTCTCATTTGGTTAGCTGATAATTGTGCCTTGGATTTACTAGGGTTGTCTACATTGTTTCACTGAATAACCCGAGTGCCATTTTGTTTTTCAAATTTTCAACATTAGATGTCTACGTACTAGCTAGCTAAGATAAAGAAATATCTTATCCTACAGCTAAATTAATGTGAGTTCGAGTACGATTGCATAACCCAAATGATAAAGTCTGTCTTCCTAGGTGCTGGGTTCGACCTTGGCTCATCCCGAATTTTTTTTATAACTGATATCAATTTGTAAGGTTATAAGTAATTCAAAGAGGGGGAGGGGTAGGAGGAAATACATGAATGATATATAAATATAGTAGCGGATGTTCCAACTCTAGAGATTTGCAAACAATCAAACACACTACACTAAATCATGTGTTAAGAATATCATACTGTAAGCGCATTGTGATTAATTAATTGTAACAATCACCCGATCGATCCTCAGAAACTATGAAATTTTCACATCATGACAAATAAATTAGGAAGACTAGACAAATAATTTTGAGATGATATTTGTTTAACCTAATAAACAAATAAGATCAAAAAAATATGAAAAACCTAGAAATCGAAATCCATCAATTAATTATAATTAATATCTAATTTTGACGTCATCCTCACCTTCCTCCGACTTATCACCCGCAGTCTTTATTTGTGCACAAGCTAAAGTTTGAAAAACAACTATCTTTGATTCAATTAACAAAACATGCATATAATATGAAACTTATTATCTAACAATAACCTATTAAAAATTAACCTCGAAAGCAAGCATAACCGAGCATAAACTTATTATTCAATTATTGACATCACTAATTATTTAAACATTCAGTTTTTATTCATATTATCATCAATTGAATCCTTTTTCACTTGCATTATTTTATATTCGTATATGAGTTTTTCGCTCACTACCTGTCTATGTTTCTTTGGTTCTCCCGATAGGTAATCATAATTAGGCGGAATGCCTTTTCGGGAGAGTGGAGATGCTGACTTTAAGGAATTTGTTAATTATTAATTTTTATTTATTAGAGTTAATAAATATGGATTTAGAATTGAATTTGGAGTATTAGTTATAACTTTTTATTTGTAAATGGTAAGTTATTGGATTTGAAGAGTTGTAACATTTTATTGAATTTGGGTAGATTTTATTTAAGTGAATTTATAAGTTCCGGATTTTAAACTGCCTCTACCAATTGTAATTATTATTGAATTATGATCTTTTTTGTTAATTAGGTGGGATATTGTACTTTTCTCATTTTATCACATAATTACAGTATTCCCAACGAAATAATCCAACTTTTATTTTATAATATCTAACTAAAGATTGACATAATATATTAACTCCATCCAAGCCATGCAAGTCAACCTATTATGCCTTACATTATATATATATATATATATATATATATATATATATATATATGTAAGATGGACAGTTTATATAGAGGTCGGAGAGAACCATTTGATTTTAACACAGAATCTTATAAATAACTTTAAAATTAATCATATTTATGATTAATAACGAATAAATTTTGATTGTAATGTAACATACAAACTATGTTTAAGGTTTACAAATAATTTAATATTTAAAAATTAAGAAAAAAAATTGATTTTCAATTTGATTATACTATAAACTTTTGAGCAATATGACTGTAGAATCGTTTTACTATTTGTTCATTATTATATGTCATTTTCAATTTTTTTTATATGTAAAGTCATTTTTAATGCTTTTATACTTATATTTGATGAATAACAAAAAAAAAATATATTTTATGTGTATATAAGGTGGTTCTCTACCGAACTCTGTGGCAATGACATATATATATATATATATATATATATATATATATATATATATGATTGAATTCAATGGAGTACTGAATTACAAATTGGAGATATATGTTGTGCATTAGATTCTGTAATATATAATAAGCAAAGCATATATGTTCTCCCATTAATATCCTAATTGGGTTCTCCATATAACTACACATATATTAACATAGTTTTAAGAATCTAATTTTATAAGAAATATATTAAAATTAATCTAATGCGATAATTGGTTAGTTAATAATTTAATTTATTAGTTCGAAGAATACTAATATAGTTAATATATTCCATACTAAAAATTTAAAATATAGTTTATATTTTTTAATAAAAAATAATATATTTAATGCTTGAAAACCTTATATAATTAAAAAATTATGTATAATATTAACATTAATTTATAAACACATATAAAATAAGCAATGGAGTATAAATCGAGGTGAGTTACTTAAGTTTATTTTAAATTTATACAAATATACGCAATAAAACTTATTATCTAACAATAACCTTTCCAAAATTAACAAACCAAATATATACTATAAAACTTATTATGTAACAATAACCTATCAAAAATTAACCTCTAAAGCAAGCATAAACTTATTATTCAATTATTGTCATCACTCATTATTTCGACATTCAGTTTTTATTCATATTATCATCAATTGAATCCTTTTTCACTTGCATTATATTATATCCGAGCTTTTCGCTCACTGCATGTTTCTTTGGTTCTCCCGATAGTAATCATAATTAGGCGGACTACCTTTTGGGAAAGTGGAGTTGCTGACTTTAAGGAATTTGTTAATTATTAATTTTTATTTACCAGTGGTAATAAATATGGTTTTAGATTTAAATTTGGAGTGTTTAGTTATAACTTTTTATTTGTAAATGGTAAGTTATTGGATTTGAAGAGTTATAATATTTTATTGGATTTCGGTAGATTTTATTTAAGTGAATTTATAAGTTCGGGATTTTAAATCGCCTCTACCAATTGTAATTATTATTGAATTATGATTTTTTTGTTAATTAGGTGGGATATTGTACTTTTCTCAATTTATCACATAATTACAGTATTTCCAACCAAATAATCCAACTTTTATTTTATAATATGTAACTAAAGATTGACGGATTATATTAACTCCATCCAAGCCATGCAAGTCAACCTGTTATACCTTAAATTATATATATATATATATATATATATATATATGGGTGACGCGAACACTATATCCGAAGAGAACCATTTGATTCCAAGGTAGAATCTCATAAATAATTATAAAATTAATCATGATTAATAACGAATAAATTTTGATTGTAATGTAACAGACAAACTATGTTTAAGTTTTTCAAATAATTTAATATTTAAAAATTAAGAGAAAAATATAATTTTCAATTTGATTTGTAGAATTCTGTTCTGAGCAATATGATTCTACTATAGAATGGTTTTACTATTTGTTCATTATTATATGTCATTTTCAATATTGTTTATATGTAAATTCATTTTTAATTCATTTATACTTATATTTGACGAATAACAAAAAAATATTTATTTTATGTGTATATAAGGTGGTTCTCTATGGAACTGTGTCCTCTCTAGAGCACTGACCTATACATACACACACACATGATTGAATTCAAAAGAGTACTTTTAAATGAATTACAAATTGGAGACATATTAGATTCTCTAATATATAATATACATAATATATCTTCTACAATTAGTACTTGGTTCTCCATATAACTACACATATATTAACATGGTTTTAAGAATCTAATTTTATAAACAATATATTAAAATAATCTAATATGATAATTGGTTAGTTAATAATTTAATTTATTAGTTCAAAGAATACTAATAAAGTTAATATATTCCAAACTAAAAATTTAAAAAATAGTATATATTTTTTAATAAAAAATAATATATTTAATGCTTGAAAACCTTATATAATTAAAAAAGTTAATGTATAATATTAACATTAATTTATAAACACATATAAATAAGCAATGGAGTATAAATCAAGGTGAGTTACTTAAGTTAATTTTAAATTTATACAAATATACAAAATAAATATTTAAGTTCCAAGGAAGTGTGAGTTACTGTGTTGGTTGGATTAGAGCATGTCTAAGAGTCTCTTATAAAACTTTTAAATATAATATATAAAATATTAGTATCTTAGAGATGCTTTTACATCAAACCAAACTAAGGCCTACTTTTTTTTTAACTCTAGTATTTTGTAACTCAGGGTTGACTTGCGCAGGAGAATTCTAATGCATATAACATTGTAGAGATAACAAAACAACCCAAACAAACGTGTGGGTAGTAACACAAGCCAGAGAAAATGTAACTGAAGTATATACATCCAAATGCATCACGCCATATCCTTATCTATAAGATGCATGTAGAGATATAGTGGATTTCTTCATTAATTTAAAGTATTTAAAATTAAAAAGTATGAAGAAAAAATCTGAAAATAACATTTACTTCATCGGATGATTTCCAACTGTTATCTACCTATAGTTTGAAATTAATTTACATATTGCTTTACATCAACGCGATCTTCCAACAATAAATTGAGGGACGGTGTGTTGATGGAATTAAGTTATTAGTATCACTCTTCCTTTAATTAAATAGTTGCATATATACAATAACAAAGATGGATTGTAATAAGTATCGAGTTTTAGTAGTAGACGATGATGCAACAAGTTTAATAGTTACAAAGGGCTGTGTTAGAATATGGATTTATGAAGGTTTGATTCAGTCTTACAATGTTGTTGAATTATTATATAAAGAGATCATGATGTTTTTCATATGTGTAATAATGTTATCTTAAGTGTTTATTTTTGAATTTGCAGGTTAATTATTGGTTATCTTCTTGGCTTGTTTAAATATTTGCCTAATTTTATGAATTGCTTTTAAAATATATAAATTTTAGTTTTAATATATATATTGCCTAATTTTATGAATTGCTTTTAAAATATATAAATTTTAGTTTTAATATATATATATATATATATATATATATATATATATATATATATATATATATATATATATATATATATGTTGTGGATCAAAAACTAGGGTATAGTTATTACGATGCTTGTCGGAGCTTATCGAGCTTTTATGGTTGCACTTGTGTTTCGAAGCTTAATTCTGCCTTCACAAGATGCCTACGTATCTCACTATGTGTTGAGAACCAAGCCAAAAACGTAGTTCTAATAATGAGGGGTTAGGCCCTTTATATAGACATAGAGAGTCTAAGAATTTGAGTAGTTTTAGGAACCTTGATTGGTAAGGTATTTCCTAGAAGGATTCAGGATCCTAGGTAGAAGCAGTTTCCGTATAGGAATAGGTTTCCTTGCAATTGGATATAATTAATTAGTTATATATTTAACTAATCAATTAATTACGAATTTATTTACTGGTTAGGGTTTCAAGCCTCATTAAATGGGCCTCCCTTTTAGACCAAACTAGGTCTAATTAACGCCATATTAATTGTGTCTTTAGGGCCTACTTTCAGCCCATATCATTTACCCCCCAACTTCTGTAAAGTGTACAATACTTTGTAGAAGTTAAGATTTGTCGTTGAAGAATTTTTTTTACAATTCTTTTATTGTACCCACAGGTATTTTTTCCCAATTTATAGGAATTTTCCTCTTATTTATAGAGAATTTTTTCTATAATTTATTCGCCTTTTAAATCATTTTTAATGATTTTTCTGGCATTTTCAACATTACTTTTGACCAGGATTCCTAGTCGAATTCGACCAGGATCCTAGTCGTATCTTGCTTTAATATAGAGCCCTGGTCGACAGGGATTCCTGGTCGGCCAAGGCTCCTTCTTAGTTCCTGGTCGGCCAGGATTCCTAGTCGTATATGACCAGGATTCCTGGTCGGTTATGGTGCCAACCGTGGCATGTGCTCGTAGGGGATTCCTGGTCGTATTTTTGATCAGGATCCTGGTCGTTTGAGGTGTCATTTTGACACCAAGTCGTTGAGGATCCCTTGTCATTTATTCGACCAGGATCCTAATCGTTTGAGGTGTCATTTTGACACCAAGTCGTTGAGGATTCCTGGTCATTTATTCGACCACGTTCCTAGTCGTTTGAGGTGTCATTTTGACACCAAGTCGTTGAGGATTCCTGGTCATTTATTCAACCAGGATCCTAGTCGTTTGAGGTGTCATTTTGACACCAAGTCGTTGAGGATTCCTGGTCATTTATTCGACCAGGATCCTAGTTGTTTGAGGTGTCATTTTGACACCAAGTCGTTGAGGATTCCTGGTCATTTATTCGACCAGGATCCTAGTCGCGGCTGATTCTCGGTCGATTTTGGCATCTAAGTTGTATCTTGGTCGAATGAGACTCCTGGTCTATTTTCGACCAGGATCCTAATTGATTTAGGTCACATCCCGGTTTCTAGTCGCCAGTGCACATGAATTTTTCATAATGGGCCTTGACCCATTTCTATTTTTTCACGCGTTTCAGTCCTCCTCGATATTTGGGCCATAGGCTTGCCAGGCCCAACTAGTTTATGGGCCTTATTTTTACAGACTACAGGAAGTTTAACCGGTTGAGTTACCATTTTTTCGCGGCTATAAATTAGCGAAGTGAGAACTTCATTTTTCACTTCTCACTTTCTTGGCAAAACTCTCTCAAAATCTTACTCTAGAGCTCTTTAGGCAAGGCGATTTCCGGTGAGATTTCCCGATCAATCTTCATCCCCTTCGTCCTTTCAAGCATTCATCTATTGAATACCAATGGCCGACTCCTAGGATGCTGCTCAACAGAGGCTTCTAGCCAGGGCGGCTAAAAGAGGTAACATGGTCATTATAAACCCTGTTTTTTCATCACTTTCAGATTTGTTGCAAACTATGGGTGATGAATTCCCAACTTTAACGGAATTAGACGCCTTCAAATATTCAAGTATTTTTTCAAATCAAACTCACTATGATAGGTTTACCAAGTTGTATAAATTGCCCCCCGGTCAGAAATTTGTTTTAGCTAGACTTGGGGATCGGGCTTGCCATTGGCGGCCCAATAGGTTGTGTATCTTTAGAGACACCCTCATAGGTGGGCTTAGGTTTCCATTTCACGAGTTTATTGTTAGACTTTTGGCTGAAGTTAGAATCAATCCTTGTCAATTGAGCCCAAACTCGTGGCGGACCCTCCTTTGCTTTATTGTTTTATGCCTTAGGAAGAATTTCCCTCTTTCCGTAGCCGTTTTTAAGACAATTTTTCAATTTAAGAATAGTCCAAACTCGATGTTGGGCTGGGTATACATTAACCATAGGCAAGGGGTAAGCCTAATTTTTTGTAACAAATCTTTACCCGACACTAACCCTGATTGGAGGAGGGACTTCCTTTATTTGGAATGGGAAGGAGGAGACTGGGGGACCCTTTTTAGGACCTCCTTTTGTAAGGTGAAAGATGGAAACCCGGGCCTAATCCAGTTGACTCCCGAGGAGAAGTTTGTAGTTGCAGAATTGGGCCAAGATAAGGGCCAGACTCACTATAGAAAGCTCCTTGAGGAATTTTCTTTGAAGGCCATGGGCCTTTCTTGAGTTTCTGATAATGGTACATTTCTTTTCTTGACTTGTCGTTCTTTTTCGATTTTTCTGAGCCCGATTTTTATTTCCTTGTTTGTTTTGCAGCTGCTGAAAATATTAATTTTCATTTGGGCGTGGGTGACCAAGAAACCCACAAGATGCGCAAGGCCCGTGGGGCCCAGGAAGGCCCAATCAAAGAGCCCCACGTCCCCGCATTCCTTCGACATTGTGAGGGGGTCCAAAACAAGGGCAAGGGAAAAAGGCCTCGTGAGGAGGACGAGGATCCAGCCACGGCGGACTGGAGGCCCAGCTGGGGTATCCGGAAACTGGATACTGTGGTGGGGAGTGTCTTAAACTCCGTTGATTGGTCCCAGAACTTGATCCCCCCGGCCGATAAGGCCAAAATTGTTTTGAAGACGGATATCGAGGAGGCAGAGTCTCTTGGTTCTCAGGACGTAGCTATGGTAAGGCCTAATCACTTTTTTTATACTTAGACGATTTTGTGTCTTTCTAGTTTTTGACGCGAATGTGTTGTTTTTTCAACAGGTTAATACCTATTTTCAGACCATGGCCCATCAGGCCAAGACTTGGCATTTTTCTAAGAAGGCCCAAAGGGCAGGCAAGGTCAAGGCAGAGGCCAAGGTGGCCAACTTGGAGAAGAAATTGCTCGAAAATGAGCAAGAGCTGCTAGCGGCCCACACAGAAGTTCAGGAGTTGAAGGCGAACAAAGAGGCCCAGATTGCTAGGTACATGGAGTCGGAAGATTTCTACGCTTTCATGGATAAGCACGACGACATGGTTTTCCCGGCTACTTGTGCTCAGGCTTGGGAGAAGTGCCTTGGCACCGTCTTGGCCAAGCACCCTGGTCTCTATGATCCAGCCGACTTCCCTTGCCCCATGGGCCAGCCCTTGGCATTGACTTCAACTGCTGGAGGGACAGGTTCGGGAGACTTGTCAGGGGGCGATGCCTTGGATGAGTTTGATCAGGTCTTCGATTCTACTCCTGAGGCTGAGGATAACGCTCAGAAGGAAGCGGAAGAAGAAGAGAAGACCGAGGAGGAAGAGAAGGATGATGACACCGAAGACTTTCCTTAGTTTTATTTTCCTGTATTCCTTGTATTCCTCGCTTTTCCTTTTGTTTTTTTTTAAATTATGTAATCCTGAAGACTTTTTATTTATAAAAAGCCCTTTGTTGTTTGTCTTTTACTTTTCGTGCCTTAGTATATTTGACAAAATACACTTTATCGAACATAGAACAAATGGGATGTTAATCGAAGTGCCAAACAGGCTTCTTTTTGTCATAAAAGAACTAATAAAAGTTGCCAAACTAGGCTAAACACACAGGTTTTTGAAGATGCCATAAGGCTGAAAATTTTATTAATAATGCCTTCGAGGCTAAAGTGGGCACAACCCTTACATAGTGGAAATTCTGTCTGGAGTGAAAGGCTCTTATATTCTAATGGTTTCATCGAACCTTATTTCTACTTAGTTCCATAAGAACTCATAGTTGAATTCATTAAGTATAATAAACCTTCAGGTTGGAGGCGTGCCAAGTCCTTGGCACCTCAACGTTCTCTAGGGTTTCAAGACTATATGATCCTCCACCCTTAACTTGCTTTATCTTGTACGGCCCTTCCCAGTTGGGGGTTAACTTGCCTTTGGGGCCTACTCCGGAAGCTTCAGTTTTTCTAAGGACCAAGTCCCCTTGTCTGAAAAACCTGTCTTTGACCCTTAGGTTGTAATAGAAAGACGACTTCTTTTGATATTCGATGATTTTCGCGTGAGCTTTGTCCCTGACTTCATCTATCAAGTCTAATGAAAGCTTCATTCCTTCTTCATTTTCCTCGGGCTCAAAGGCCTTGATTCTTGGGGATACGTGTGATATTTCAACTGGAACCACTGCCTCGGCTCCATAAGCCAGGAAGAATGGAGTTGCATCAGTAGTAACTTTATGAGTGGTTCTGTATGCCCAGAGTATTGGCAAAAGCTCGTCCACCCATGTGTTAGCAGAACGCTCGATCCTTTTCTTGAGACCATCAAGGATGATTCGATTGGCTACCTCAGCCTGCCCATTTGCTTGGGGGTGTGCAACAGAAGTGAAGCGTAGATTGATGTCGTTATTAGCGCAATATCCCTTGAATTCTTCATTGTTGAATTGTGTGCCATTGTCCGTTACCAGGATTCGTGGTATTCCATACCTGCATATGATGTTTTCCCAAAAGAATTGAGCTACTTGCTTTGTGGTTATCTTGGCTAGTGGTTTAGCCTCAATCCATTTAATGAAGTAATCGATCGCAACGATCAGGAACTTTCTCTGTCCGCTAGCCATTGGAAAGGGCCCAAGGATGTCCATTCCCCACATTGCAAAGGGGATAGGGGAATTGATGGACGTCAACATGTCAGGTGGTTACCTGACAACCGGTGCATGCCTTTGACACCTGTCACATCTTCTTACGTATTCTTTCGAGTCTTTTATCAAGTCAGACCAGTAAAAGCCAAGGCGGGTGATTTTGTGAGCCAAAGCCCTGCCCCCCAAGTGTTGGCCACAAATTCCTTCGTGTACTTCTTTCAAGGCCTCATGGGCTTCGTCTGGCCTTAGGCATTTCAAGTATGGAATAACAAAAGATTTCTTATAGAGAATTCCATCAATAAGAGCGTACCTTAATTCCCTAGTAGTAAGCTTCCTAGCTTCCATGGTATTGGCAGGAGTCCATCCAGATTGCAGGTGGGATTTTATTGGATCCATCCAACAATTGCCCATGTTTATCGGGGCTACAAGCTTCGCATTGATGCTGGGGGTCTTCAAGACTTGGAAGTAAACACTTCCCACATGTTCATCCACTTCTGATGAGGCGAACTTTGATAAGGCATCGGCCTTTATATTCTCTTCTCTAGGAACATATTCCATCTGGCATTCTTCAAATTGAGTCATTATGGCTTTTACTAATCGGAGGTATTTAACCATGACTTCTTCCCTTGCTTCAAACTCCTCATTTACTTGAGATATAACTAGCTTCGAGTCTCCATAAACTTTGAGGTGTTTGGCTTTTAGTGCTTGGCTAAACCTAGGCCTGCTATGAGTGCTTCATATTCGGCTTCATTGTTGGTTGTCGGGAAGTCAAGCTTAATAGCATACTCAATAGTGAATCCTTCAAGACTTTGTAGCACTAAGCCTGCTCCATTAGATTTTGTTTTTGATGCCCATCAAAATTGAGCACCCAATATTCTTTAGGAGTTTGTTATCCTTCTTTTTATGTTGCTTCCTCACTATCCTGCCCCCCGACTTCTTGGTCGTCAATAGTACATTCGACCACGAAGTCGGCAAGAGCTTAAGCTTTAATGGCCGTTCGAGGCTTATACTTGATGTCAAATTCTCCTAGCTCAATGGCCCACTTAATCGGTCTTCCACTTGACTTAGGGTTGTGTATAATGTTTCTCAAGGGTTGATCAGTTAATACTTCGATTTTGTGAGCTTGGAAATAGGGCGTAGTTTCCTCGAGGCCATTACAAAGGCCAGTGCAAACTTCTCAATTTTGGAGTAGTTAAGTTCCGCTCCATGCAAAACCTTGCTCACATAATAGACTGGCTTTTGAATTTTCTCCTCTTCCTTTATAAGGACAGCACTCAGGGCCTTGTCTGATATGGCCAAGTACAAGTATAAGATGTCCTTGGTGCTAGGCTTGGCCAACAACGGGGCTTTAGCCATATATTTCTTCAGTTCCTCAAAGGCCGTTTGACTTTCTTCTGTCCACACGAAATCTTTAACTTTTTTCAACGTCTTGAAGAAAGGTAGATATTTATCCCCAGACTTCGAGACAAACCTTCCCAGGGTAGCAACTCTTCCTGTCAATTTTTGGACGTCCCTTACTGTTTTTGGAGGTTCCATGTCGAGTATGGCCTTGATTTTGTCAGGATTGGCCTCAATCCCTCTTTTAGAGACCATCATTCCTAGGAATTTTCCAGATCCCACGCCAAAGGTGCACTTTGCAGGGTTAAGCATCATATTGTGGTGCCTTAGCACTTCAAAAGCCTCTCGCAGGTGCTCAATATGATCGGCCTTATCAAGACTTTTGACTAGCATATCATCAACGTAGACCTCCATGGTTTTTCCAATGAGATGCTTGAAAATTTTGTTTACTAGCCTTTGATAGGTGGCCCCGGCATTCTTTAACCCAAAGGCCATAACGAGATAACAAAATACACCAAAGTCAGTGATGAAGGATACCTTGGCAATGTCATCCTCGTGCATCCGGATTTGATTGTATCCACTAAAGCCATCCATGAAGCTTAACATCTCATGTCCCGCCGTGGCATCTATGAGTGCATCAATCCTCAGGAAGGGGAAACAATCCTTTGGGCATGCATCATTTAAATCAGTGAAGTCAACGCACATCCTCCACTTTCCATTAGATTTCCTGACCATTACAGGATTAGCAAGCCATTCGGGATATTGAATTTCTTTGATGAATCCAGCCTTCAAGAGCTTTTCCACTTCTTGCTTTATGGCTTCCTGCCTTTCTGGAGCAAAATTTCTCTTCTTTTGCTTCACCGTTTTTCGCTATGGATCCACGTTAAGCTTATGAGTGATTAGTTCAGGGTTAATTCCCGGCATATCAGTGGCTGTCTAGGCAAATAAGTCTCCGTTTTCTTGCAAGAACTTTGTCAATTTTTCTTTCATAGGCTCTTCTAATGAGGCCCCAATATAGGTGACTTTCTCTGGTTCTCCTGGAACTAAAGGAATTGGAACCAAGTCCTCAGCTGGCTTTCCTCTTCGTTCCTCGTTTTCTCTTGAGTCCATGTCCTCTATGGGTAGGACTTGCCCCCCGGCTCCATTGGGTCTCAGGGCTGCCACGTAGCAACTTCTCGCCATTTTCTGGTCTCCTTTCTCCTCCCCAACACCATTTCTGGTGGGGAATTTGATTTTTAAGTGATAACTTGAGGCTACAGCCTTGAAAGCATGCAAACCTGTTCTTCCAAGGATGGCATTGTATGTAGAAGATGCTTTGACCACCAGAAAAGTTAGCATCTGAGTGACCTCTTTAGGTTCTCTTCCCATTGTCATGGGCAGCTGAATGGTTCCTTCTACCTTTGACTCTACTACATTAAAGCCATAGATGGGAACATCCG
Source organism: Oenanthe sinensis (assembly GCA_028671895.1). Taxonomy (NCBI): domain Eukaryota; kingdom Viridiplantae; phylum Streptophyta; class Magnoliopsida; order Apiales; family Apiaceae; genus Oenanthe; species Oenanthe sinensis. Next base: position 7,334,106 of record CM053808.1, read on the forward strand.
AAAGGGTTAACTGGGAGTCATTGTATCCCATCTTTACAAATGCATCATGGAACAAGATATCAACAGATGCTCCATTGTCCACCAAGACTCTTTTTACTTCTGAATTGCCTATCAAAGGGGCAATAACGAGAGGATCATCATGAGGAAACTTTATCCCTTCTAGGTCTGAGCCATCAAAAGATATGACCGCCTCCGTCTTAGCATGTTTAGGTGCTTCTCCTACGACTTGCATAACTTCTCTTGCGTATGCTTTTCTAGAATTCCTGGAATTCCCCGCAGCGGTGAGTCCTCCGAAAATCATATTAATAACTGGTCCTCTAAGTTGAGGATTCCTATCCCGACCATCGTTATTCTTTCTGTTATCATCGCGCCTATCATGACTTCCATCCTTAGTATAATTAGAAAGCTTTCCTCTTCTAATAAGGAATTCGATTTCATCCTTCAATTGTCTGCAGTCATCCGTATCATGCCCGGTATCTCTATGAAATCGGCAAAACGCATTCTTGTTCCTTTTCTCAGGATCAGATTTTAGGGGTTTAGGCCATCTCAGGTCTCGATCTCTTTCAATATCCATAAGGATTTGACTTCGAGGTGCATTCAGCCTTGCGTATTCAGCGAATTTTGGCCCAAAGCTATTTTTCTTAGGAGGGGATTCAGAATCCTTATCCGTCTTTGAGTACTTGTCTCGGGCATCATACTCCTGATCGCCTTTTCTCTTTTTGTTATTATTCCCATGTGTAGCCACTGATGTAGTGGTTTTCTTCATGCTTTCTTCTGCCTTGATATAGTTCCCTGCTCTGTCTTGAAGAAGAAGCATGTTCTCCGACGGATGTTTAGCTAGAGATCTCTTAAAATAAGGATCAGGTGTCCCTTGTTGTAAGGCTATCATAACCACTTTCTCGTCCAAGTCTGGGACTTTCAAGGCTTCCTTGGTGAAGCGGTTCAGGTAGTCCCTCAAGAATTCGTTCTTTCCTTGTTCCAGATTCATGAGAGAAGCTGAGCTTTTTTCGTGTACTCTCCAGCTTATAAACTGGCTTATAAAGGCCTTACTGAGTTCTTTAAAGGACCCAATGGAGTTGGGAGGTAATCGGCTATACCATCATTGAGCCATGCCCCCCAGGGTTTGGGGGAAAGCCCTGCACTTCACAGCATCATTAATGGGTTGTAATAACAAAGCATTCGAGAAGGTTCTCACGTGATTAGCTGGATCGCCCGCCCCATCGTAAGTCTTGATGGTGGGCATCTTGAATTTACTTGAGATATGAGTGTTCATGATCGTCTCGGTGAAGGGTGGTGTCGGATCGTCACGATCTCCAAGTGGTAGCAATTTAGTGGGGTCAGCCCTTGCAATTTCCATTCTTTTCCCTCGAGGGGTTCCATCTAGTTCTATGATGTTAGGGGCTTCATACCTCGGGGTTGGCCTTCTCGGGGTTCAGCCTCGTAGGAAGCAATTTTCTGTTCTAGTGTCCTACGGGACTGTGAACGCTGGCTTCCCACGAGTTCCTTACCAGGCCTTCTCCTCCTAGGATTAACATCAGTGCCTTCGGAGCTTTCATCATCAGTTGTATAAGGTCCTGAGAAATCATGGATTCCTTCCCTACGCCCATAACTTTGCGGGGGTTCCAACCCTCGGATGTAAAGAAGGGGATAAACTTGGGAGATTCCAAGCCTAGGTTGGGCGACAGTGCTACTAGGGATAACAACAGTAGAAATTTGTGCATGTGGAGGAGAGGTAGCAATAAAAGGAGTTTGAGTTACCTGGGATAGAGGATTGGATCCATGGATGATTTCCTCAGGATTGGTAGAATGGACGATTTCACTGAACGGGCCAAGCCTTTGGGTGTTAGGTCCTTGAGTTCCAGCAGGAATAGTGGTGGTAACGGGTACCTCGGTGGTTTGAGTCTCATCAGGAGGAATCACATCGATCAGGTCTCCGGTGGTAGGGACGGTGTCTCCATCAGTTCTTCGTGTTCTTGCCATGGTTGATGTTTTCTTCCCACAGACGGCGCCAAATGTTGTGGATCAAAAACTAGGGTGTAGTTATTACGATGCTTGTCGGAGCTTATCGAGCTTTTATGGCTGCACTTGTGTTTTGAAGCTTAATTCTGCCTTCACAAGATGCCTACTTATCTCAGTATGTGTTGAGAATCAAGCCAAAAACGTAGTTCTAATAATGAGGGGTTAGGCCCTTTATATAGACATAGAGAGTCTAAGAATTTGAGTAGTTTTAGGAACCTTGATTGGTAAGGTATTTCCTAGAAGGATTCAGGATCCTAGGTAGAAGCAGTTTCCGTATAGGAATAGGTTTCCTTGTAATTGGATATAATTAATTAGTTGTATATTTAGCTAATTAATTAATTACGAATTTATTTACTGGTTAGGGTTTCAAGCCTCATTAAATGGGCCTCCCTTTTAGACCAAACTAGGTCTAATTAACGCCATATTAATTGTGTCTTTAGGGCCTACTTTTAGCCCATATCAATATATATATATATATATATATATATATATATATATATATATATATATATATATATATATATATATATATATATATATATATATATAAAAATTCTTTGATCAAATCCTTAGTAATTTTTTTGAGCACTATTATAATTACAAGCTAGTATGTTAAAATTTTACAAAATCTAGCTTGAATTCTTAATGATGAATGTTATTTTTATATCAAACATTATATATTCATACATCAAATCTCTAAAATGAGTAAATTTTTTGTCGTGTATTATAAATATTCATAAATGTTAACATAAAGAAAAATGACATTTTTTATCGTATATTAATAAATATCTTCAATAAAAAATGACCGCTTTTTCGTGATATAATTTGTATTATTTTTTTCTATTTATAACTGTACATATACCTTGTCTTTGCTGATTGAAGAAATAAATAAACTTCTTTTATTATTATTATTTATTAAAATTTCGAAGACTTGATATTAGATCAATTTCTACATCTCTATGTATGAACCTTTTGTCTAATGATTGTTTTTACTCTTAATTTCAGTGACCGCTGTGAGTTATGCTTTACAAGCATTGAGCTTACTCAAGGATAAAGGTGAAAATGACGAAGTTAAATATGATGTTGTTTTAGCAGACGTCCACATGCCGGTCATGGACGGGTTCCAACTACCAGAGATCGTTCATAAAGAATTTAACATACGTGTTCTTCGTAAGTTCATATACATACATCATTTTTCCCTCGAATTAATTTAGGATTATAATATTCAACATAATCTCGTAATATTGATGAACATTAAACTTGTGAAATGCAGTGATATCTGGGGATTACAAAACTGAAGTAGTAGAGAAGGGATTGAGAATGTCATCGGCTTACATTATAAAACCCATTAGGGTCGAGCACGTGAGACACCTCTAGCAACATATCTTATTGTGGAAGAACAGAGAAAGAAATGCTTGGACAAAATTCACTCAACAAGCAAATCTACCAAGAATCATTTGCTCATCTTCTCCGAGGGGTAAGAAACTTATTTCTAGTTAACTATTAACATATAATCGTAATATTGATAATCGTGTTAATTATCGTAATAATGATGATGATGAAGAATTGTTTTTGCTAATATTGACACAGAGAGGAAGGCCAAAAAATCTGTTTGGTCTGCAGAACTCCATACGCGCTTTGTGGAAAGTATTTTAGTCCTCGGTTTAAAAGGTAAGCTATATATACATCTTATGCATATCAGCCGCATTAATTAATTATATATATAATCAGAAAGAACCACACATGTACACACGTATCTTATCGCTGATGAAATATTATGCAGAAGCTGTTCCTAAAGCTATTCTGGAAGTGATGAATGTTCTATCGTCACTAACCCGGGAACAAGTGGCAAGCCACCTTCAGGTTTTAAAAAAATGTTGCTTATTATATATATGATAATTATGTTGAACTGATGCATTTTTTGGGTTAACAAATAACATTATATGTTATGCTGGTTTAAGACAATATATTTTATTTCTAACAAAGCCGAGGATCATGTATGCTTAACTAATTACTGTAAGATACTTTTTTTTCTCACAAGTGTAAAAAATTTAATTTCTAGGAATATAATTAATATTATTATTTATGGGAATGCGATATAAATTGTAGAAATTTCGGAAGCTGGTGAATAAGGTTTTGGATGGAAAGGCAAGACTCGACGAACCTTCAAAGTATTGGATCGATTGTCATTATTACTCAAGCATTATAGGTGGAAATCCAAATCTAATTCTGATTGATAAAGTATTGGAAAAGCGAAGAACGAGTGACTATCCAGCTCCCATTCAGGCTTCCCTGCCCTTACCACCATTCAACGAAGCAGGTGAGTAAAGTGTTTCTTACCAAAACTAGCTACTAACGTATAACATATCATTTTTGACTACATATTGGTGTAAGATAATATATGCTTATCATTTCTTAAGGGGCTTTGCCAAGCGGGAGAAGGAATATTACAATATCGATGCAAAAAAATAATGCATCTTCTTTAAATGTAGCTACACCTACACTTGGACATAGAGGTGTTATAACTTTTCAAAGTGCTTTGAATGATGTAGCTATACCTACACTTGGGCATGGCGGTGTGATTATTCAAACTGCGAATGTAGCTGCGCCTACACTTGAGCATTACAGTGTGAGTTTTCAAAGTGCCATGAATATTGTTGCACCTACACCGGGGTTTGGTGGTGGTGTGAGTTTTTAAAGTGCTGTTGCACCTACACCGGGGCTTGGCAGTGGTGTCAGTTTTCAAAATGCTATGATTGCAGCTCCACCGACACATGGGCTCAGCGGTGGTGTGAATTTTCAAAGTTCTTTTAATATTGTTGCACATACACCGGGGCTTGGCAATGGAGTGAATTTTCAAAGTGATGTGAATGTTGCTGCACCTATACTAGGGCTTGGTGGTGATGTGATTTTTTAAAGTGCTGTGAATGTTGTTGCACCTATACCAGAGTTTGACAGTGATGTGAGTTTTCAAAATATTGTGAATGTAGCTCCACCTACACTAGGGCTTGGCGATGGGGTGAGTTCTCAAAGTGGTGTGAATGTTGCTGCACCTATACCAGGGCTTGGCAGTGATGTGAGTTTTCAAAGTGATGTGAATGTAGCTCCATCTACACCGGGACTTAGAGGTGGTGTGAGTTTTCAAAGTGATGTGAATGTAGCTCCACCTATACCTGGACTTGGCGGTGGTTTGATTTTTCAAAGTGATGTGAATGTTGTGGCACCTACACCGAAGTTTGATAGTGGTGTGAGTTTTCAAAATGCTTTGAATGTAGTTACACCTATATTGGGGCTTGGCGGAGGTGTGAGTTGCCAAAGTGGTGTGATTGTTGCTGCACCTACACCGGAGCTTGGTAGTGGTGTGAGTTTTCAAAGTGATGTGAATGCTCCACCTACACTGGGGCTTGGCGGTGGTGTGATTTTTCAAAGTGTTGTGAATGTTGTTGCACCTACACCAGAGTTTGATAGTGGTGTCAGTTTTCAAAATGCTGTGAATGTAGCTCCACCTACACTGGGGCTTGGTGGTGGTGTGAGTTCTCAAAGTGCTGTGAATGTTGTTGCACCTACACCGGAGTTTGATAGAGGTGTCAGTTTTCAAAATGCTGTGAATATAGCTCCTCCTACACTAGGGCTTGGTGGTGGTGTGAGTTATCAAAGTGTTGTGAATGTTGTTGCACCTACACCGGATTTTGACAGTGGTGTCAGTTTTCAAAATGCTGTGAATGTAGCTCCACTTACACTCGGGCTTGGCGGTGGTGTGAGTTCTCAAAGTGTTGTGAATGTAGCTACACCTACACCGGGGCTTGGCGGTGTTACTTTTCAAAATGTTATGGGGTCACGGCCAAACTACTATTTCATAAATGGAGGTTTGATTAATGAAACAAACAATTACATGTTTCTCGCAACAAATTGCATTGTACCTTCTACCGGTACCACTTTCAGCGTTAATAGTTTGATCTCTGAACAACCATTCAATATGGTTTCACAAGGCAGCAATATTCTCCTCACTGAAATTTTTTTAAATGCTGATTTACAAGTAACCGAAGTTAAATAAATACACAGCTTCAATATTCTCCTCACTGAATTTTTTTTAATGCTGATTTACAGGTAACCGAAGTTAAATAAATACACAGCTTCTATATGTGCACTTCCTTATTTTATTATTTCTATGTATTATTTATGCCACCAAACCACTACTAATTTTTTTTAAGTGCTGTTTGAAGGTGGGAAATGTGCAACCTCCCGATCAAAATACTAATAGCACTTCATTTGGTGAAAATCAATATGAAAATACATTGGGGATAAATCAAGAGGCATGTATATATTATTATGAATTTATGATGTTGACACATGATATTTCTCTTACTTTTTTGAACCAACAATTTTAACTTTTAATTCTCGGGGTAGCTGGGAAATGTCGAACTTGATCCAATCATTGGTGGAACTGCACCAACTACAAATGAGTTTGAAAACTGGTTGATGAACGATGATGATATAGATGGAATGGATGCAACAGGCCTAAACCTGCAGGCATGTGTGCTGACACACTTATATAATTACTTGATTAATCTAGCCCCTCACTCATTTAAAATAAGCTGTTTAATTAATTCTTTTGACTTCTTATATAGGATGAAGAGTGGGATGACTTATTCCGAAACTTGGAGAACATTGATGAAGACGAGGGTATATGATAACTCTTAAGATCAATGAGGGTGCTGGATGACAGCAATGGACTCTAAACCTTAAGGACTGTATTTAATTGCATCATGCATGATTAGCATGCTTAAACAAATAAATAAAATGGTTGATGTAATGTTAAGCCCGTACTTATCATCTTTACTAGCCAATAATTTTCTTTAAACTTTAGAGAAAGCTAATATTTTATCTTCCTTTCTTCATCCTGGTGTATGTTTTTTCTTTTTAATTTTATAAGAAATGATCTCTTTCGTTTTCAAATTTCTAATTTTATTTTAATAATAAATAAATTTGGTGATTCGGGTAAATGGTTTGGTTTCAAATCAGATCAACTTTCAATCATGATATATTTATATATGGTTCTGATCGGATTAGATTTGATTCGATTCGAATCTAATTTCGACTTTACTTGAATTTGCACTATAAAAAAAACAGGCTCATACAACGGTTTTGCACCGTTGTCTGGCATCTCAATTTTCCGTAGTCTATTGAGGTGCCGTGTGATTGCGATCAAACAACGCTTGTTTAAATTGTTACACGAAGAAAGGAACACAACGGTTCAACATGCTTGTTATAATATAGAAGAGACAACGGGTCCTATCATTATGAACAATTGTTGGAAAAATAAAAACGCAACAGTTTCACGAGTAAGAGACAACAGTTCAGCATGCTTATTATAATGTAGAAGACACAACGGTGCTATTATTATGAACAATTGTTGGAAAAAGAAAAATGCAACAGTTTCACCACTAAGAGACAATGGGTAATATATGTCAAGCAAGAGTTCTAACTGTTTCCAAACTTCATGTATATCTCTTATTCAAACAACGATTATTACAATGCCCTGTTGTCTGAAATCCTAACCATAACAGTTTTATAGAAAAAAATTATACAACCGTAAACAAAGTAGAAGCTATTGTTGGAATAATATAAACACAACAGTTTTCTTGAACAACTACTAGTCTGAAATGAATTTATTTCTAAGCTGGTTCAAATATAAATACTTAATATAAAACTGGTTCAAATATGCTAAGCTACTACTATAAATATCTTTGTTTCTTTGATCATCCTTGCATAAATTCTACGGTCTTCAAGAGAAACTATTAATAACTTGCACAACTCATTTGATCCGCAGGAAGTTCTAAGAGCCTTTTGCAGTATGTGATCCAAGTCATGGTGTGATCCCAAATCTGAGGAGCCTTATAATGTCTTCTACCAACATAACCCTGCAGTATATTACAAGTAAGAATATAGGGCATTACTGGAGAGTGAAGATTATAGAAAGCAATGTATATGTATAAAATTATAATAAAAGTGCGCCACATGATATGAAAGACTAACCGTATAGGTCCATGTTGTAGATGATAGACTAAAGGCAACTCTAGTAGTTAGAAATCACATTTTTAGTCAAGAAATTTCTGTCTACCAATACATTTTACTATTTAAGGTCCAGATGATACACATTACATGAAACCAAAAACCCATAATGAAACTTAACATACAAAGAAGGGGATCATCCCCCCTTATCCAGTGACTTGTTAAGCTCTTAGAGAAGTTAGAATTCAAAGTTGTAGATAAGAAATATTACAACATGTTCCATTTTGTCGTTTACCTACATGCATAAACTTTAATGCCCAGAGTATCTGATACATAAAATATCTATGGTGTTATGGTGTCAATTCATCATTTAGTCTAATAGTTTTATCAAGATTTGAGTTCATGATCTCACAAACCACATATATGTCATTAAAGTTACCACTTGAAGGTGGAACTAAGATGCTCTTAATTCACGATTAACATATTTACCAGTTAGAAGATTGTAATATGAAAAATATTAACCACAAGCATATGTAGGCCTTAAAAAGCTAGGAATGTTGCATATATCTCTAATTATATGCCTGGTACACAGCACGCCATGCAACTAATATCTTTGAAATCCAACAAATTATTTTACAACTGCTATAAAACATATGCAGAACTTGACAAGTAAGCAAACCTCAAAGATATGCTAGTTAATATATACCTGGTTAAATATAGTGAGGCCTCCACAAAGATTTTTAGGTGCTATGAACATTGGCACCTATGAAATACATATTTATAGTTCATTAGAGAAAAATTGAAATAAACAAAAGTAGAAAATTCCAGTAGTACTTCAAATTTAAGATATTTACTGCGAAAGTACTAAAATTCATGTATGAAATACAATCACCCAAATACTTAAAAGGTAAAACTTGAAATAGAGGTACAAACAAAAATGCACCTAATAGTTAATAACTTTGTTTACATTAGACAAGATCAGGAATTCTAACAGTTACCTATTTGAATATACTATAGAGCTCATAACAACTTGTAAAGAAAGAATTGACAATGTCATTTTGTTAAGTCATCATTGGCTTTAATGACTTGATGTAAATCAGATTCCATGAGATCAAAAATAACATATATATCTTTAATATCCTTTCTATATGGAGGAAGCATATGAAGGATAATGTGCTTGATTTCCACTATATCTGATCATAGTGACAAACACAAACCCGACTCTATTTATAAGCTACAGCAGAACGCAAAAATGAGAGAGCAAACCTCGACAAATAAATCTGCACAAATAGTCTACTAAAAAACCAATGATTAAAATATATATAATGTACACTCAAACTATTACGGATAGTACTAAGTACCAACTCAAAAAAACCCAAAAAAACTTCAATTATATACAAGTACAATCTTCCTTCTTCGATTTGTTAACAGACGATATTTAGTATAGTGAAATACAAGTGGTATCTTCTAAAATAAGTGTACCTGTTTTATCTAAGGGTTAGAGGAGATTAACTTTAATTTTCAGATCGAGAGTAGCTTTGAAATAAGAATGCTGACCAAGATATGATTGGGAAAAAGTGCCATGTTTATCCCATTCGTGTCCCCAGAACCTCATGTCATCACTGCTTGGACATGTTAGTGATGGCCATTCCTTTTATAGTCTACTTTCAAGATATGTAATCTGTACATACATTGGTAATTCGTGAAGCATGAAATCATAATATTATATATATAGTGCAGGTATGTATTATGTATGATGTTGCGAGGAACTTTGGGAATATGGGTGCGTGGATACCTCAGAATCTTTGAATAAGCTGAGAGAGTCACAGTTTACGGGCTAGGATCCATATTTGTAGTTTGGCCATAGCCCATGAATGCTAAAGTCTTCTGCTGGCTTCCTTGTTTTTGGGTAGCAGCAACTCTATTTTGTATCACATTAGGAGGCCGACTGCATATATTTACAAATACTTTTTCAGACAATCAAGAAGCGGGAATAAATGAATGAATAAATGAAGTTATGTTCCTCATATTACCTGTTTAACAAAGTAATAGAAATCAAACTCTCTTGAAACACAGGCAACTATTAAACATTGTATAGAAAAAATCATGACCAATATTAAGATATTCATCTTTATATTGTGCCAAATACAGAGCACATGACTGCTTTTTTCTAAGAATCTTAAGAGAAAAGAAAGAATTAACAAAACTAACCTGCTTCACAACTGGGAAAAAGTTCCCCATAGCAAATGTGTTAAATCCCCAATTCAAAGCCCTAATTGCTTGCAAAGTCGTATAAAATTAAAAAATTAGTAACAAGCTTTTAATTGGAGCCATAGATATGTGTATTCAAATACGCAGTCCTCGATTTGTTCTTCAATTCGTCCTTCGATTTTGTTCATGACATTGCTCATGACAGAGAGATTGTTCGAGACGGAGAGTGAGAGAAAATACTTTTTTCACTTTTGTTTAAGAGTATTGTTGAGAGAGACAAAGAGAGATGGGAGAGACAGAGATACGGGGGGAGAGACAGAGAAACGGGGGAGAGAGTGCTCTGAGAGAAAGAGACAGAGATACGGTGGAGAGAGTGCTCTGAGAGAAAGAGACAGAGATATGGTGGAGAGAGTGATGTGAGAGAGTGAAGGTGGAGAGAGTTTTGTGTGTGTTTTGTTAAGGGGAAAATATATTTGCTCACTTTTCATTTGAGGGGGAAAAGTACTGCCATACGTATTCACCAAGAAAAAATATTTTGACCACTTCGATTATTAATTTTTTTAAAAAACAAACCACATTATTTAAATCAACCCATATTAACATCAAATACTAGTTAGTGGAACCGATTTGACCATTATAAAATTATACCAAATAAATTTGAAAATATTTTTTAAAATTGTCACACTAATAAAATAGTTAGATATTAACATCCATACGGTTGGATCGTCGAAAAAGAATTTATTTTAAAAAAGAATCATCATTTGGGACAAGACTAGTTAATGAGAAATGCGTACTTTGACAAGTTTGACTTATTAGAAAATTACACTAAATAAACCCAAAATTTTTTAAAATTTTTTTTAACATCACTAAATTAGTTAGATATTAACATCCGTACGGTTGGTTCATCAGTTTTTTTTTTAAAAAAATTGAATCATCATTGGGGACAAGACTAGTTAATGGGAATGTGTACTTTAACCGGTTTGACTATTATAAAATCACACAAAATGAACTTGGAAGTATTTAAAAAAAAAATACAAATCACTAAAATAGTTAGATATTAGCTTCCGTGTGGTTGGATCATCAAATATGTATTTTTAGAAATTATTAATTTTAAACACGAAGAGGTTGGTTAAAATAGGAACTAATTTTACATGATTTTAATTTATTATTTTTTAATTTTTTTATACATAACTAATATTACCATCCGCACGGTTGGATCATCGAGAAAAGGTTTCAAAAAAAATAATTATGTTCAATCGGGACTAGACTATTTAAAATGTGAAGTAATTTTATAAGTTTTATATTAAAAATCATACAAGATCAATTTATTAATTTGTAAAATTTTTATATATCACTAAAATCAAAATATATTATCATCTGTACGATTGGATCGTCAATTTTATTTAAAAAAAGATAATCATTACATTTAATCTGGACCAGACTAGTTAAAATGAGAATTAATTTTATAAGGTTTGTATTAAAATATCGTATAAGATCAATTTATTAATATTTAAAAAATTTATACCTCACCAAAATAACTCATTTTACAAAGACAAAATAAATTAAAATTTTATAATTTTATAATATGGATACATATAAATATATATAGTTTATTAATAATAAGTAATAGTTTTGTAATTCGAACAATATGAGTATACATTTTATATGAACGAGTTAAGAAGTAGATATTGAGTTTATGATAAATCTATAATTTCTTTCTTATTAAATTAAAATTAATTTTTTCGATGATCCAACAGTACGGATGTTAAGATATTTCAATGTTTGTGATGTGTAAAAAAATTAGAATTTTTAAATTTATTTTGTGTGCTTTTTTTAACAAAAGTATTAAAAAATCTTCTAGAAACATTTTTCGTCTTATTATGAAAAGGTAATTTTCGTCATTTTCTGTGAAACAGATAACGGTTTTCTTAGAAATTGTGTTATATGAGTTAATTTAAGACAATGGTTTTCCACGTAAAACCGTTGTACAACACATGGATCAGACAACAGTTTTTCGAGGGGAAAAATAAAACATTGTGTGTTAAATTCGGGCAACACTTTTTCATCCGACCGTTGTCTAATAACGCATACATAAATTAAATTAACGGCTAGGATTTTAATGCAATTTAATCTAACGATCGAGAATAATATCACTAATTTTTTATTTTAAATAAAAATTAAAATCAAAATTTTACTTTATGCCACAATGGTTGGTTCGTTTAAAACCGTTGTTAGGTTTGGTAACTCACAATGGATTTTCACAGAAAAATAGTTGTGTAATATCTTACACATAAATTAAATGAATGGCTAGGATTTAAATGCTCTTTAATCTAACGATCGAGAATAACATCACTATTTTTTTTATTTTAAATAAAAATTAAAATCTGAATTTTAATTTATACTACAACGGTTTGTTCTTTAAAAACTGTTAGCGTCGTTAACTCATAATGGATTATCACAGAAAAACCGTTGTCTAATAAGCTAGAGACATAAGTTAAACAATAATACTTTCTTACAATGGTATTTGTAAACCATTGCTTGAGGTCAAATAAGAAAATACATTAAACAACCCGTTGTCTAAATTACACAATATACTGAACAAAACCATTGTCTCAAAGAACTATATTCACAACGGTAAGTGGGCTGTTGTGTTCAACTCTATCACACAACATACCGACGAATAATTGTTGTCTGTTATGCTTAGAATAAAATCATATAGACAATAGTCTGAAATAAGTTTAATAACACTTGTCTTGCGCTATCTCAGGCAACAGTTTTTCAAGGAAAATAATTTCACAGTTGTTTGTCAAATTGGGACAATGGATTTTTCCGCAACCGTTGTGTAATAAGCGTTGTCTTATTGCGTTTTTCTTGTAGTGTTGACTCGGTTTCGGTTCGAATCAGGACGACTTCGATTGGGATCAAATTTGGATTAAAATCGATGAATTTTTGAAAAAAATTGGTTCGGATCTTTTTAGATCTTTCTAATGTTTCGTATTTTGTTTAGATTCAAGATTTTTGATTCAGATTAATGTTAGATTAATTTGGATCATCGTCGAGCTGAAATAAATGTGGTTAAATAGGTTTATCAAATTCAAGTTAAAATTCAATGAAATGATACCCAACAAATTAATAACCTCAATTAAATAATATATTTCTTCAATCTCGACTTGGCCAAAGGTGATAAATAATATTTTCGCTAAATGTATAGTATAATAATTTAATAAAAAAATTTGAGGTCAAATGAAAAAAATATAAATTTAATATATACACATAAAATTAATATATAATATTTACTTCTTTTTAAAATATAAATTTATATTCATTTTTTTACTTACCAGCAAATTTAAAATAAATATATTCTTATTTTTTTAATATTTTATTTTATAAATACATGTATTACATTTATATACTATGTATAACTAAAGTGTATAGTGTACTTGTGATTTTAAATAATTATAAGATCACTTGTCAAGAAAATACTTAGGGTCTATAATTTATTTCAAGTCTTAATCAATTTGGATAATATTTTTATTCGGATTGATCAGGGTCATTATCGAATCTAGTATTTTGGATTATTTTTGATCGGTTAAATTTTTGGTTATTGATCATTTTCGGATTACATCCAATCGGTTTTCAGATAATTTTCGAATTTTATTATATGGAACCAATATCGATTTAGATCGCATTCTTTCGGATTCGATTACATTTTCGGATTATAAATTTGAATACAAAATTAGATTTCGGTTCTACACATTCCGATTTGATTTTTCGGTTAAATTTGCTCGAAAGTAAAAATAGTGAATATAAATTTATATTTTAGAAAATAGTAAATATTATATATGTATGTATAAAATTTATATTATTTTATTTTTTTCATTTGGCCCTCAATTGTTTTTATTAAATTATTATAAAACATGCCAACATGCCCCTTTCTCTAGTTTCAACTACAAACTCCTGAGGTACCTTGACGGTGTCGCCAGCAATTATATCTGGCCTGACTATCCACAGGAAGTATTTCTTGCTAATTAGCTAAGCCCCATGCAAATTCACTGAGTTGTTTATCAGTCATGGTAGTGATACTACCAAAATTCACCTAAACACAAACAACTGAGTTTATTTCTCTTTTTTGTCAAGCCAATCTATGCAGCTATCCTCTTCTTTCCACAAACTGGACCCAATGGACAATACTCTATTATCCTTGATCTGATTCATCAATAAATGCAGCGGCCCAACTGTATAGCTTCCAAAGCCCGCTGTTCAAGGGTATCATCAAATGTGTTTATGACAAGTGCCCGAGCTTTAGGAATCGCTGCAGTCTCAGTTATAAAGAAATTAAGGTTGCTAAAAGGTGCTAGGCAGTTGATTGGAGTGTACTTACACAGGGTAGGAATATCTTAAGTTGCATTGGGATTTGAGGGTGGCAGGCCATCAGGAATAGAATAAAACCGGAAGTCGGGCAAACCATCGAGGGCGTCCCGACCCCGAGATTCGATCAGCCGGTTGTGGTTGAAGTCAATGTTGACAAATGAAATATGAAAGCCTTTGTGGTGAAGAAGTTTAGCTAGTTTTAGCATTAATTGGATTAATGTGACCTTGTTCCGGATATGGGATACACAAGGCATGAGGCTTATTGTTTGCTCCTACCATCGTGCCCATGTGATTTTTTGTTCTATTATTTCTTTCATGAATTTCATGAACAATGAGCAGCTGAGCTTAGATATAATTAATAAACCTGATCGATAAATCTATACGCATTTAATTCGCCCTGTACTAGAATGTATCACAAGTGCCCACAAATATTAGATTCTTCTTGCCCATCATTCG
Source organism: Oenanthe sinensis (assembly GCA_028671895.1). NCBI lineage: Eukaryota > Viridiplantae > Streptophyta > Magnoliopsida > Apiales > Apiaceae > Oenanthe > Oenanthe sinensis. Next base: position 7,349,175 of record CM053808.1, read on the forward strand.
TCTCAAATCAACGTCATCCATCCAAGTATGATATTGATTTGAAACAAGTATAAAATATATTAATCTGAGAAGCACCAAAACAACATATTGGGAAAAAATGAACTTTTTTAACACCAAAAGCCAAAATAATATGTAATACACTAATACTTTGCGTTCATGTTGTTACCACACATTAACACATTTGTTTAGTATGTGTTTCTGTTAAACATATACGAATAATTTTCAATTTATAAAAAATTTATAAAATAAGTCAAGCGAACCCATCTTCCCAGACTTATTAACATAATCACCTAGTTAATTATTGCATTCTTCTTCAATTTCTTTCCCTTGTCACCATCCATCAGATCTCTCACCAAATCCTCTACTTCATCCCTCTTCACATTATTATCTATCTCCATTTCTATTCCCCATTCCGCCCAACTGTACTTACAATTCATCTGTTGATCAGAAAAGAAGGGCAAACAAATCACAGGCATACCACTTGATATGCTCTCAATAGTCGAATTCCACCCGCTGTTTGTCAAAAACCCTCCAGTGGCACGGTGTTTCAGGACTTGTTCTTGAGAGCACCAGCTCACCAACATGCCTCTTTCTTTCGTTTCAACCACAAACTCGAATGGTACCATAGCTGCATCACCAGCAATTATATCAGGCCTGACTATCCACAAGAAGTGTTTCTTGCTGTTAGCTAAGCCCCATGCAAAGTCAGTGAGCTGTTTAGCGGTCATACGAGTGATACTACCAAAATTCAAGTAAACAACCGAGTTTGGTTCTCTTTTGTCAAGCCAGTCAATGCAGCTAGTCTCTTCTTTCCACAAACTTGAGCCGATGGACAGAAGTCTATTATCCTGGATGTGATTCATCATGAAGTTTAGCGGCCCTATGCAATAAATATGCGGTTGAGTGGCAGAAATCGCATGCAGAGCATCCTTTTCGAGAGTGTAAAATGTGTTGCACGAGCTTTAGGAACCGCTGCAACCTCAACTAGAAAGAAGTTTAGCATGATATCATTTTTGTCAGTAGTCCTGAGGAAGCTTGGAAAATACTTCAATGTCATGTCTTTCATTCCCGGCACCCAATCAATTTTTGTATCTAGATAGCCATTTGTTACGCCGCTCATATCTGCAAAGCAAACGAACAAATAAGAGAACATGGAGTTTTACCCATGAGTTTACTAACATTTTAAGGTCACCAAAAAAATAAAAATTTAGTCCAATAAATTTTAAAGATACAAGATTCGATTAGTCTTTTGCCACAGACATTTGGTCAACAGGCTGTGGACTGTGGTCTTGTCTTGTTTACGGAATAGTTTGGAGTTCGAGTATACAATATATATGGGCTCATAGCTAGTTAGTAATATACTTTCTAGTTTAAAGATAGATCTTCCGGGAATGAGGGGTGTTGAGTCTACCCTATGATGGGCTCAGAGTTCTCAGATGTCCATTTGTATGCTCTATGTTATGTAAATTTATAGTATCCGTATTACCACGTACAGTGTAAGGATTACCTTTACATCCATGTACATATAGAGATATATAGACAGAGAAAGGAAAACAGAGACATTTGATACGAATTTCAGTTCATCTTTAGAGCTTGGTACCTTGTGTTGGATATTTTTCTTATCCCGGTGAATATAAGAGGTTTTTTCTGAGAGTTGCTGCTGCAGAGCTCTATCTTATAAACTCAGATAACAACTCAATAGAGAGAAAAGATCTTATATATTTTTTTCATATAAAGAAAGATTACAAGAGATTAATTTATACTAACATAGCTATTACTTATCAAATCCATTCTGATTTATCAAATTCATTCTTTGTACCTAACATAAATTAGAATTATCTAGAATGTTTAACTCTTCGACTTACAATACCATGGACTTTTGAATTATCCTGAAATATATTAAGCTGCAAACTTTGGAAAATGCATTAACTTCATCACTCCCCCTTAATGCATTTTTCTAGTAACTCCAAGTTGTTGTCGAAGATGATTAAACTTGCTCTCAGTAATGCCTTTGTAAAGATATCTGCCAACTGGTCATTAGTGCGACAGAACTCCAGCTTTACCACTCCGTCTTCAATTGCTTCTCTGATGAAATGGTACTTTATTGCTATGTGCTTCGTGGTGTCATGACTAACTGGATTTTGAGCAATGTCTATTGTAGACTTGTTGTCGCAATAAATAACTGTGCTTGCTTCTTGTTTCTGTCCAATATCATTAAGTATTTTTCGTAACCATATTGCTTGAGCAACAGCCTTTGATGCAGCTACATACTCTGCTTCCGCTGATGAGAGTGTAACAGACTTTTGTTTCTTCGAGGCCCACGAAAAGACACCTGATCCAAAAGAGAAGACATAGCCTGATGTGCTTCTGCAATCATCAATCGATCCTGCCCAATCACTATCTGTAAAACCAAGTAATCTCAGACACTTTGGATCCTTTACAGGCTTGTACAGAATGCCATAATCAATAGTACCTTGAAGATATCGTAAAACTCGCTTGGCTGCTCCAAAATGAATCTGACTTGGATTTTGCATAAACCTGGACAATAAGCTTGATGCGAACATTATATCGGGCCTTGTAGATGTCAAATATAAAAGACTCCCAATCAAACTCCGATATGTAAAGGTATTAACTTTCTCTACACCATCATCCAGCTTGAATTTTTCATTTACTTGCAATGGAACACTTACTGATTTACAACCAAGAATCTTAAATTTCTTTAACATGTCTTCAGTGTATTTCTTTTGTGAAATAAAAATACCATCAGCTTCTTGATATATTTCTATTCCAAGGAAATAATGTAGTAAACCCAAATCATTCATCTCATATGTTTTTAACATGTCATCTTTAAAATCTTGGATCATTTGACTGTTACTTCCTGTTATCACCAAATCATCAACATAAAGAGAGACAATTAAAACTTCTGTACCTTTGATCTCGATGTACAAAGTTGGTTCACTATTGCTCTTTTGAAAACTAGCTTTCATGAAGTAGGAATGGATTTCATTGTACCAGGCTCTCGGAGCCTGCTTGAGCCCGTACAACGCCTTTTTTAATTTGAACACTTTATCTTCCTCCCCCTTAATAACAAATCCTTGCGGCTGCTCCACATATATTTCTTCAGTGAGCACCCCGTTCAAAAAAGCTGACTTCACATCCAATTGGTACAGAGGCCATTTGTTTTGAGTTGTCATAGCAATCACAGCTTTAACTATTTGAAGCCTAGCCACTGGGGCAAACATTTCACAAAAATCTACTCCAGGTTTTTGTGAATATCCCTTGGCTACGATTCTAGCTTTATGTTTTTGTATAGTTCCATATGAATTTAGCTTTGTTTTATAAATCCACTTCAGTCCAATAATCTTTCTGGATTTCGGACGTTCCACAAGTTCCCATGTTTGATTTTTCTCAATCATTTTGAATTCTTCTTCCATGGCTTTTCGCCAAACTTCATGCTTCTCTTCTTCTTCTTCGAACATTGCAGGTTCAATAGAGACAAAATTACATCTCTCATACACATCATGAAGGCTTTTAAACTTTCTCGGTGGAGTACTTTCTTGAGTCCGAGGGCTTGATGATGTTGAACTAGATCTATTTGGAGACTGATGTGGAGTATTTTCAGGAGATTGATGAGAAGCTCCTTCACTTGTTTCATTGTCTAATGGAGAATCATTATTTTGATGTTCCTCCATTACAAAAGGCATCTCCTGCACTTTTTTATTTTTCCAATCCCAAAAAGATTTTTTCATTAAATATAACATCTCTACTAATCAATAAATTTTGAGTCTCCAAATTATATAATCTGCATGCTTTAGTTTCATCATTGTATCCCAAAAATATACATCTTTTACTCTTTTTTTCAAGCTTGTATCTTTTTTCTTTAGGAAAAGAGCATAACACATACTACCAAATATTTTAAAATTGCTCACCTCTGGTTTTACTCCACTTCAAGCTTCAACAAGGGTTTTTCTGTGAAAAACTTTAGTCGGACATCTGTTCAGAATGCAAACAGCTGTATGAACAGCTTCTGCCCAGAATTTTGTTGGCATATTTTTCTCATGAATCAGTGATCTAGCCATCTCTATAATGGTGCGATTTTTCCGCTCAACAACGCCATTTTGTTGAGGGCTATAACCTGCTGTTAGTTGCTTCCAAATACCTTCATCTTTACAAAAATCTTGAAATTTAGTTGAAGTGTATTCTCCGCCTCTATCACTTCTGATCACTTTGATTGATTTGCCACTTTGCTTTTCCACAAAAGCTTTAAATCTTTTGAAGATTGAAAAAGTTTCTAATTTTTCCTTCAAGAAATAAACCCACATCATCCTAGTAAAATCATCAACAAAGATAAGAAAGTACCTATTTTGATTAAGAGATGGAATTTGCATTAGACCACATAAGTCTGTATGAATTAGCTCCAAAGCATCTTTTTCCCTCCATGAGCTATATTTCGGAAAGGAATCCCTGTGTTGTTTCCCCATCACACAACTTTCACATACAACAGCTTCTTCTGTTAATTTTGGTAGCTCGTGTACCATATTTAATTTCTGCAACAACTTTAAACCATTTAAATTTAAATGGCAAAATCTTTTGTGCCAAATCTGAATATCTTCTTCGACTTCTCCTCGTACAACAAATTGCCTTGCGTATTTGAATTCAATAGGGAAACTTCTATTTCTGTCCATCTTAATTTCTGCTATTAAGATGTTTGATTTGTCATAGATTTTGCAGCAATCTTCTTCAAATGTGACACAATAACCATTTTGAATGAGTTGCCCAACACTTAATAAATTTTGTTGCAAATTTGAAACTAATAGAACATTAAGAATAAGTTTTGTTCCCTTCTTTGTTTCCACCACAATTGTACCTTTCCCTTTAGCTTTCACCAACTCTCCATTGGCCATCTTCACTTGAGAAGTAACCTCTTTTTTCATGTTCAGAAAAGCTTCATCATCTCCCGTCATATGATTACTGCATCTGCTATCAACATACCACATATTTTCTTTTTCCTCCATTATATCTAAAAATAAAAATATGATATTTTAATTTTATAAATAAACTAAAATTTACCTATTATTGAGCCATTATTTTCCGCATCAGTGTTTAATTTAGTTTCAATAATTAGCAATCCGTGGTTGGCATGTGGCTAGAGTATGGACCAGCGTTTCTATAAAAATAATGAGACGGTGATAGATTGATAGCTAGAGTACGTAAACAAATTATTGATCAGGATAAATAACTCTGTGTACTTACTAGCTAGGCAGGAGTATCAGTGCATTATAGGTTTATATATATATTAATCAGTCATGTGCTGATGTGCATGCCTTATATAAATAATTTAAAGAAAGTTCAACACTTTTACTGGTATATATGATTTTTAGTAAGATATTTGATCTCCTGAGTAAATGGATCGTAAGTATTACGTATTTCTATTATTAGGGGATAACTGTATCATATCATGAATGTTATATTTCTAACGTTTGACTTGTAAATTTTAATCATCCCACTCTTAAATATCCTCTCCAGTGTTACCAATGTACTATATGATTTGCTTATGTCTGAGTTTGATGTTCTCATGTCCGATAACTCAAAAAATTAACGAAACAAAAGAGGCCATAATAGAGTATCTCACCAAAATAAAAAACAACTCTTCGAGATTCTTTCTAGACAAGATACGGTGTCCAGTCGTATTGGCCGGATCGCTATACCGTCTATCTTTTTTATCCTAAAGCATTTTCCGAAACTCGTCAGGAAATGACTACAACGAGGGGTTTTATATAGCCCATCCAAGTCAATAAGATCTCCAACTATTCATAAAAATCATCTAGAAGGCATACGTTAACCATACCATTAGAGTAAATAAAGAGAACCTTTCCTGAACTACTCTACTCTCATGCTGAAATTGCCTAGTCCTAATAGCAAAGATTACGACAAACTCACACTTTTAGCTCATTCTGTTTGTCTTATGACCACTAAAGCAAGCCCGGTTAGGTACACACCATTCGTGCAGGTCGCTACTTATACGACAAGGAATTTTCCTATACCTATATAGCTTAGGACAGTTAGAGTTATTGAGTTGATTCTTACAAATTTAGCTGAAGTGCTTCCTTCATCGTCATAAAGATATATGCACTGTATATTTTTTAATTTATTAATAAGATATATATACTGCTAATATTTAAGCAAATGAAAACTGTCCAAGTCCAAAGTTTCATTATAAAATTATGTATAGCCTCTTTCCACAAGTTTCTGGTACTGCATGTAAGCTAAGAGGCTGCAAGCGCTGGCTGTCCATAGTGAATGTCATGATCTTCTGGTTCTGGTTCTGACATTAAGCTAGCCAATATAAATCTTCTGTGAACTCTGTTATTTCTGTTTGTGATCGACAAGCTTTACTTTAGTATTTATAGGAATGAAACAAACGTGTAATATCATACTAATAAAAAATTATATTTCCGCTTAGAATTGATTATCATATTACTCAATATAACTACACAACTAATGAACGCAACGCACTTGGTAAAAAAATTTATGAGTTGTACCATCCGAAATGTACCCTGATCTTGTTGGAAATTAATCTTAAACTTACTATTTAGATATTTGTTTTAGTATAATTTGAATAGGTTTGCTGTATTTAGTTTAATATAGTCAGCAAGGCTAGGTCATAGTTTATTTCAGTTTTATTAGGTGATCGTGGCATAGCTGTAGAAGTGGAGTAGTGATAGGAAAGCTGTTCCTATTTTCTAGTTACCACCTTCGGGAGGTTAGCTTGTTTTTACTTATTTAAATAGCGTTGTATGTATCTATGTGGAATTAATGATCTCTTTTCAGTTTATAAAAAACTCAAAACATCTGAGCTTTTCTTGTAGACTCTGCATTTTTCATCTTGTATCAGTTATGTTTCTACCTTTGATATCAAAGCTATAGATCTAAAGGGATTGTGAAGTTATTTATATATATATAGATAAGCATATATATATATATATTAAAAAATTCATCTCGTATCTTTTCAAATGGCATCAAATAACTTTTCTCTTTCGATACCTACATTCAAAGGAGATCATTATAATTCATGGGCTATCAAAATGAAATCATATTTGAAAGCTATGAGTTTGTGGGAAGCAATTGAGAGCGATGTTGAGCCAACCCCTCTTCCACAAAATCCAACAGCAGCCCAAATCAAAAAGGGTGGCGAAGAAGCGGTAAAAGAAGCAAAGGCACTTTCATGTATTCATTCGGCGGTGTCGGATGGAATCTTCACAAGTATCATGACTTGCGAGTCACCAAAAGAGGCATAGAGCATGCTAAAGGAAGAGTTTGAGGGAAATGCTAAAACAAAGTTGATGCAAGTTTTGAATCTCAAACGAGAATTTGAGATGCAGCGGATGAAGGGGAACGAAACCATTAAGGAATATGTGAGTAAGCTTACGAGCATTGTTAATCAAATTAAGTTGTTTGGTGAAATATTTGCCAATGAGACGGTGGTTGATAAAATTCTGGTGAGCGTTCCTGAAAAATATGAGTCTAAAATATCCTGACTTGAAAATTCTAAAGACTTATCCAAAATAAGCCTAATAGAGTTAGTCAATGCCCTTAGTGCCGTTGACCAAAGGAGATCAACGAGGGAGGAAGGAAGTGGAGAAAAAATTGAGGGACTCTTATTAGCTAAAACTTCATTCTCAAAAGGCACAGGTAATAAAGCTCAATGCAACCACTGTCATCAGATCGTTCATGAAGAAAAGGATTGTTGGCATAAAGGAAAACCACAGTGCTTCAAATGCAAAAGATATGGGCATCTTACAAAGAATTCTAGATTCCGAATTGATGAAGAAATCATGGCACAATTGGTCAAAGGAGAACCTCTCGTTTAGAATTATAGGTGATTATGTGCACCGTGGGGAGAAGTGCTCCAAAGTTCTTTTAAAAAATTATTTTTTTTATTGATGAGATGTGCATCAAAATTGATGGTGGTGATAAGTGCATCACATATGAATAAAAGTGCTTTGTAAATTTCTTCATATGGGCAGTACAAGCCATACGGGATGGAAGGATGCATGATACAAGTTTAAGATTATGGGGTGATTGGTAGAAATTAATCTTAAACTTACTATTGAGATATTTGTTTTATTTGTTTTACTATAATTTGAATAAGTTTGTTGTATTTAGTTTGATATAGTCAGCAAGGCTAGGTCATAGTTTGTTTCAGTTTTATTAGGTGATCGTGGCATAGTTGTAGAAGTGGAGTAGTGATAAGAAAGCTGATCCTATTTTCTAGTTACCACCTTCGGGAGGTTAATTTGTTTTTATTTATTTAAATAGCGTTGTATGTACCTATGTGGAATTAATGCTCTCTTTTCAGTTTGTAAAAAATTCAAAACATCTGAGCTTTTCTCATAGACTCTGCAGTTTTCATCTTGTATCAATTATGTTTCTACATTTGGTATCAGAGCTATAGATATAAAGGGATTGTGAAGTTATATATATATAGAAACATATATATATATATATATATATATATATATATATATATATATATATATATATATATATATATATATATATATATATATATATATATATATATATATATATATATATATATATATATAAATTTATCTCGTATCTTTTCAAATGGCATTAAATAACTTTTCTCTTTCGATACCTACATTCAAAGGAGATCATTATAATTCATGGGCTATCAAAATGAAATCATATTTGAAAGCTATGAGTTTGTGGGAAGCAATTGAGAGTGATGTTGAGCCAACCCCTCTTCCACAAAATCCAACAGCAGCCCAAATCTAAAAACGTGACGAAGAAGCGGCAAAAGAAGTAAAGGAACTTTCATGTATTCATTCGGTGGTGTCGGATGGAATCTTCACAAGTATCATAACTTGCGAGTCACCAAAAGAGGCATGAAGCATGCTAAAGGAAGAGTTTGAGGGAAATGCTAAAACAAAGTTGATGCAAGTTTTGAATCTCAAACGAGAATTTGAGATACAGCAGATGAAGGGGAACAAAACCATTAAAGAATATGTGAGTAAGCTTATGAGCATTGTTAACCAAATTAAGTTGTTTGGTGAAACATTTGCCAATGAGAGGGTGGTTCATAAAATTTTGGTGAGCGTTCCTGAAAAATATGAGTCTAAAATATCCTTACTTGAAGATTCCAATGGCTTATCCAAAATAACCCAAATGGCGTTAGTCAATGCCCTTAGTGCCGTAGACCAAAGGAGATCATTGAGGGAGGAAATGGAAAAAATTTGTGGGACTGTTATTAGCTAAAACTTCATTCTTAAAAGGCACACACAATAAAGCTCAATGCAACCATTGCCATAAGAGTGGTCATGAAGAAAAAGATTGTTGGCATAAAGGAAAACCACAATGCTTCAAATGCAAAAGATATGGGCATATGACAAAGAATTGTAGATTCCAAATTGATGAAGAAATCATGGCACAATTGGTCGAGGGAGAATCTCTCCTTTAGAATTATAGGTGATTATGTGCATTACGGGGAGAAGAGCTCCAAAGTTCTTTTAAAAATTTAAAATTTTTGTTGATGATATGTGCATCAAAATTGATGGTGGTGAGAAGTGCATCACAGATGAAGAGAAGTGCTTCGTAAATTTCTTCATATGGGCAATACAAGCCATACGGGCCGGAAGGATGCATGATACAAGTTTAAGATTATGGGGTGATTGTTGGAAATTAATCTTAAACTTACTATTTAGAAATTTGTTTTAGTATAATCTAAATAAGTTTGCTGTATTTAGTTTGATATAGTTAGCAAGCCTAGGTCATAGTTTAATTGTTTCAGTTTTATTAGGTGATTGTGGCATAACTGTAGAAGTGGAGTAGTGATAGAAAAGCTGTTCCTATTTTCTAGTTACCACCTTCGGAATGTTAACTTGTTTTTACTTATTTAAATAATGTTGTATGTATCTATGTGGAATTAATGTTCTCTTTTCAGTTTGTAAAAAACTCAAAACATCTGAGTTTTTCTCGTAGACTCTGCAATTTTCATCTTGTATCAGTTATGTTTCTACAGATCTCAAATCATTCAAGTATGATTCAGAATGTAGGTATGTGTATTCAATCAGAACCATCTCACCTACAATATCTTCCGATTTTTCTAAAATCATTTTTTTAAGAAAAGCAATGAGTTGTCCGGTCTTCAATTTGCGACACAAACTTTATATCGTAAATTTGAAAAAATAAAAGTAAGAGCACACAACTGATGATTTATTGTTGTAGGGATATTTAGCAAAAGCATATGGTCATATTACTAATAATTCTCTATTATTTTGTTCGATGAGATAAATGGTTATTTTTCTAGTTAAATACATGAGCTTAAACATGCCCTTCAAAGCTAAATTATTTGTTAAATGGTAATCACTGATCACTCTGCAGTCAAGAAAATGCATTTAAAATTGTATTTATTGATTTATCATAACTGGTAAGTCCAAATATGCATGTGTTGTGAGATAGTTTGGTTGTATCCTAGAGAAGTCAAAGTTGGCCTACGTACTGTTTGTTTCCATAGCCAAGTTGTTATCACGACTGAGGCTCAAGTTATATATATAGGTCATATTTACTGCAAAATTAAAATAAAATATATCTAAAAATAAAAATATGATATTTTAATTTTATAAATAAACTAAAATTTTCCTATTATTGAGCCATTATTTTCCGCATCAATGTTTAATTTAGTTTCAATAATTAGCAATCCGTGGTTGGCAAGTGGCTAGAGTATGGACCGGTGTTTCTACAAAAATAATGTGATGGTGATAGATTGATAGCTAGAGTACGTAACCAAATTATTGATCATGATAAATAACTGTGTAGTTACTAGCTCTTAGCTAGGCAGGAGTATCAGTGCATGATAGGTAGACCTGGCGTTTCGCCAGGACCGGTTCGCCGGGTCCTAAATCGGTACGTGTTGGAATTCGGTTCCGGGCCGAGTCGTGTCGAGTTGTGCGGGTTCGCGGATAGGTTAATTCGTGTACGGCTTACGGGTTAGGCGGGTTGACGGGTTTATTATTTTATTATTTTTTTAATTTAAATTTCATTTTTTAAATACTTATTTCATATGAATAAATATTTATTTCATACGAATATTTTTGGAATATTTTTTATTTTATTAAAAAAATACTTATTTCATACAAATATTTTTTGAATAAAAGAGAGCGGTACCTCTACAAATTTTATTAATTAAAAAAATATTTTACAAATAATTTGAGAAGACTCATCTCTAAAAAAACGGAACAAACCGCTTGTACATAATAAACAAATATAAAACAAATGAAATTTAAAATTACAAAAAAAAAATTCTATCCACTATTTAATTTATACAAAATCTTGTTGTTCGCTAGTTGACGTGCTCGATTCGGATGAACTATGCATGATAGACCCACATATCTTCTTCTCCGTCCGAGTCATTTTCAATTCTTCCTTGTTGTCTTTTTGCGGCTTGATCCCAATCCTTTTTGCAAACACATATCTTCATCGCTGGTGAAAGACTTGATCTCTTCTCATCCAACACTCTTCTACCTGCATGAAAAGCAAACTCAGATGCAATTGTAGAGGCATGAACAACTAATATGTCCTTTGTAATTTTAGCTAAAACCAGAAATTGGTTCTCATGATTCTTCTACCACGTTAGTTTTGAAAAATTATCATCTGACTCATAATTATAAGAAAAAACTCCATAATCATACTATAAGAAGAAGTAGGTACAGAAGATATAGTGAAAATTTTACATTTTTATTTTTTTGGCTAGGATAGATGAAATAGTACTATTAAACCTACTAACAATATTAGTCTTAAGTGATATAACATTTTAAGTTTCGGGAGTATATATATCTACAAGACGATATAATAATTCTAAACAATTTTGTACATAAAGAACATGATTTTACGAAATTCCTAACACCCCATAATAATGTTCTAAAATGTTTTCTAAACCTTCTTTTCTAACAGTAGGATCAAAAGACATGCAACACCATAAATATAGGGAAAATCTGTAAAGTATTTTATCCACTTAATTTTTATGTATTGAATAATTGCACTAAAATAATCATTTTTTTTCAAATTCAGGTAAAGTAGTAACAATATTAACACACTCAATGATAGCATGATGTATATTTGGTTCGTAAACATAAGAAAAAACCTTAGCAGAATGATGATAACATTCAAGTACATCACGTACACTAATTGCCAAATCCCACTAAATATCGGTAATTAGTCCACCGTCATATTGGTTTTTGGGTCTAAATTATATAACTCACTGATAACTACCTTATATTTAATTGCCTCATTTAATAATTTATGAGTCGAATTACATCTCGTAGGACAATCGATAGCCCATTTTTTCGGCCTTAACCCATTATCTTTACATAATTTTTTTATATCTAGACTGTAATGTGTGTGCTATACGTAAATACTTAACTATTTTTCTAATGAGTTCTAATAATATAGTTATTTATGCAATTTCCTTTTGAACCGATAAATTAATTATGTGAGTACAACATATAACATGCAAGAAAGTACCATATAATATAGTGAGAATATCAAGCCTAATATAGTTCATGACTTTATTATTTACAGAGGCATTATCTAAAGATATTGTAAACACCTTATGCAATAAATTAACTTCCCTTATTGTGTCTAATATTCTTTATTTTATATTAAAACCGGTGTATGACTCATCCATAACATCAAATACAATAATTTGTTTTTGTAATAAGTAGTCAACATCAATCCAATGAGCTGTAACACAAATAAAGAGCTCACCACAACTCGAAGTCCAACAATCACTAGTTAAAGAAACCATACCATTAAAATTACCGAAATAATTAATTAATTCTATTCGGTGACTATAATATTGTTTTTGTGTGTGACGCTTAAGTGTGTTCCTAGAAATTTTTCTAAATGTCGGGTTTATTGAATGTTTCATCATGTACTCTAAATTCGGACTCTCACCGTGAGAGAAATGTAACTCTTCTAATATAATATAAGTAGCAAAATCTTGAGTCATTCTATGTCTATTATAAGAGAAAGGCATAGCTCCGTCGGGAGACATGAAACCACTGATTTGTGTTTATTGTGATTCCCCACGTGCCTCTCCACTCTCATGACTTTGCTTCGTTATTCCGTGATGATTTTTTAAGTGCCGATCAAGTGTACCCATACCGGTCCCCTTAGCGTGAATAAAAGGGGCTTGTTGTCGACCACTTTGAATGCAAAGCAAACAAAAAGCTTTAAATTTGTTCGGATCTTCCGTTACTTGTCTCGAAAAATAAGTCCAAACGTGTGATGAATGTCTAGTAGTACTAGAAGAACTACCGGTAAAAAAAATTATATCCGGATTAATTCGAATAATTCAAATATTTTAAAAATACAAACAAGTCCTGAATGCTTTCAGAATATAAAACAAATAATTCGAATATTGACTATAATTTAAATAACATAACAAACGAATATTTAAAAAAACAAAAAAAATTGATTTTTTCAAATAATTCGAATATTTCAAATAATTTAAAAAACATAACTAACGAATATTTAGAAAAACAAAAAAATTGATTTTTCAAATAATTCGAATATTTCAAATAATTTAAAAAAATGAACTCCAAATATTTAAAAAAAACCAAAAATTTGAATTTTTAAATATTTCGAATATTCAAAATAATTTTAAAAATATAACAAATAAATATTAAAAAAAACAAAAAATAGAAATTTTTAAATAATTCGAGTATTTAAAAAATGAAAAAATTCGAAAACTTACCGGGTTGGACGGAAAGAGGTGGTAGCATTGAACCTTGTGAATTTCCTTGACTCGACCCTTGTGAATTGTTTGGATCCATTTTATAATTATACGAAGCTAGCCGAAATTTATACGAAACTCGCCGGAATTTATACGAAGCTCGCCGGAATTTTATAACAACTAGTGAGTATCAAACTTGGATAGCAAACGACTAGTGAGGGAGAGCAAGAGAGAGTAGATTGTGGGAGGGAGAGCAGAGAATAGAGAGCAGAATGAAGCGTCAACTCGTTCAATAGTTCAATTTATAGTTGGAGAGGAGACGACCGTTGTAGCAAACGACAAGTGTAGTGCAAGAGACAACCGTTGGACACTTGGACCGTTGGAGGAGAGTGCCAGACAACTGTTGCAACTGCTACGCATGTGCAGAAGTCCCGAGCATGCGGCGCGTCCACCGTGCCGTGCCGGGCCACGAGGCGATCCGTGCCGGGCCGCGTGCTTGTCACAGGTTCTGCCGGTTCGACGAGCCGGTCCGTGCCGGTTACGGTTCACTAAATATAAACTCGTGAATGACTTGGTTATTCAGGCGGTTTGTGCTGCTCCATAAACTGGCCCGGTCGAAGATGGCTGCAGCGAGTTTGTTTCACGAGTCGGGGCGAGCCGGGGCGATTTGAATTGCCCGCTTGGCCACCTCTAATGATAGGTTTATATATATATTAATCAGTGATGTGGTGATGTGCATGCCTTATATATGTTCAACACTTTTACTTATTTCTAATGTTAGGGGATAACTGTATCATATCATGAATGTTACTACCTCGGTCCCATCCAATTGTTAACGTTTTGGAGAGAAGATCCAGCACGCATTTTAAGATGCATATAAAGTATAGTTCCATAACTTATTTTTAATTTTTTTTCTGAATAAAAATTTAATGTATTAAATATTTATTCAGATTTTTTTTAAATAATAAGTTATGAAACTATACTTTATATGCACCTTAAAATGCGTGCCGGACCTTCTCTCCAAAACATTAACAATTGGGTGAGACCGGGGGAGTATATTTCTAACGTTTGACTTGTAAATATTAATCATCCCACTCTTAAATATTCTCTCTAGTGTTACCAGTGTACTATATGATTTGCTTATGTCTGAGTTTGAAGTTCTCATGTACGATTACTCAAAAAATTAACGAAACAAAAGAGGCCATAATAGTATCTCACAAAAATAAAAAAAAACTCTTCGAGATTCTTATCAGACAAGATACGGTGTCCAGTCGTATTGGCCGGATCGGTATACCGTCTATCTTTTTTATCCTAAAGCATTTTTCAAAACTCGTTTGGAAATGACTACAATGAGGGGTTTTATTTAGCCCATCCAAGTCAATAAGATCTCCAACTATTCATAAAAATCATCTAGTAGGCAAACGTTAACCATACCATTAGAGTAAATATAGAGAACCTTTTCTGAACTACTCTACTCTCATGCTGAAATTGCCTGGCCCTACTAGCAAGGATTACGGCAAACTCACTCTTTTAGCTCATTCTGTTTGATTTATGACGACTAAAGCAAGCCCGGTTGGGTACACACCATTCGTGGGGGTCGCTACTTATACAACAAGGAATTTCACTATACCTAGCTTAGGACAGTTAGAGTTATTGAGTTGATTCTTAGAAATCTAGCTGAAGTGCTTCCTTCATCGTCTCAAGTAGGGGATTAAGGTGTGTCGGTAGGAAGGATATGAATGGGTTGAGATGGGATGAGACGGGAATGATACAAGGAATGTAATGACGTTGAGATCACAATGACGTGGATAAGAATGTTCATTCCATTCTTTTGTTCCTTTAATAATATGAATTTTATTGGGATTGAAATGATCATTTTTATTCATTTATTTATTTAATATATAAATGAAATGGATTTTAAAACAAATATTTTATTCAACAATAAATTTATTAAATAATAATATAGAAAATATAAATAAGGCAAAATTAATTATATAAGAAATACGATTGTGTATATAATTTAAATAAAAAAGACTAATATTAAAAAAAAATTAAAAAGTTAAATAATATTTTCGTTAAATATTTTGAATTACAAACATGTTATATTCAAGAGTGAAAATAAAGATATAAAATTATTTATTATTAGTAAAAATAAGAATGACTATCACATGTGTGAGAGTGCATGGGATAAAAAAATAGGTTATGATGAAGAATAAGAATGACATAATGATAAGTGATTCAATTCCTAAGTGCTCAAATGAATAACAATTTTTTCAAGATTAAAACTTAAATATTAAACAATTATATAAGGAAATATAGAAAATAAGATTGTGTATATAATAATAATAATAATAATAATAATAATAATAATAACAATAATATAGAATAATGAAAAATTAATTATATAGAAAATATAGAAAATTATATTAAATAATATAATAACATAGAAAATATAAACAAGGTAAAATTAATTATATAAGATTTAAGATCGTGTATATAATTTAAATTAAAAAGACTAATATTTAAAAATAAATAAAAAGTTAAACATTTTTTTCATAAAATATTTTGTCTTACAAACATGTTATATTCAAGAGTTAAAATAAAGATATAAAATTATTTATTATTAGTAAAGATAAGAATGGTTATCCCATGTGCGAGGGTGCATGTGATACAAAATTAGGTTATTAGAAAGGATATGAATGACATAAAGATAAGTGATTTCATTAACCCAACAACAATTTTTTCATTCTCGGCGGAATGATCATTTCTTTTTCCCACTAATATGCATTTTTATCCTCCAACCGAACATGACCAAGGTCCTCCAAGACATCGGAAATAAGAGGGTTATCAACGAGATTCATTTTCTTAGGATGAGAAGTTGCATAGAATCGGGAATTATACTCTAAGGTTTAAGGGTGTTTTCGGTATAAATGATAAGAATTGGTTGAGATGAGAATGAGTCAGGGAATTGAATGTTATTCTAATAAGAATGATGTGGAATAAGAATGCTCATTTCATTCTTTTGTTTGTTTAATAATATTAATTTTATTGGGAATAGAATGAATATTTTTATTAATTTATTTGTTTAATATATATACAAAATTAATTCTAAAAACTATTATTCTATTCAATAATAAATTTACTAAATAATAATATAAAAAATATAACTAAGGTAAAATTAATTTATATAAAAATAAGATTATATATTTTTTGAATTAAAAAGACCAAATAAAATTAGAGATTTTGATGCCCTAGACGAAATTTCGAAATTGTGCCCCATATGAATGCACACCTAGAGGGGGGGGGGTGAATAGGTGTATATGACTAACTATGACCAATTTTAACTTTTACCAACTTGTATCGACTGTTACAAACAAAACAGTCTGCTGCTGAACTGTCAGCTTGCTTATTACAGAATATAATAGTTTGCTGTTATGATGCAGTGTAGAATGTAAATACTGAAAACAATAAAGAACACAATCGATTTTAGCCAGGTTCGACCCCTATCCACTAATGGTCTACGTCTTGATCCCTTACCAACCCGATAAGAGAAAATATTATTGATCAATACAAATACCAATTACACGATACAATAATATATCTCCCTTTAGCCCAGTTGCTGAAAACGGCTTGCTGAAACAATATGTTTCCCCTTGAATAATCAGCCCTCTTGAACTCTAAGATCCTCTAACAAGCTTGTTCCTCTTGAACCCTGAATTTCTTGAGCAAACCACTCCCTTGAACTCCTTACTTCCCGAACAACCTGTTCTCTAATACAAAGAGTTCTCTAGAGCAATATATTCCTGATCACCTAGATCTTTTGTCAGTTTAGCAACTAATCAATACAACTTTGTTTACAAAGAATAAAAGCATTACAACCCAAACTATAAACTCTTTTATATAATATACATGTACATAACTATGGAGCTCAGAGTTTATAAAATCAAAAGTGTTTTGAGAGAGAAGATAGGAAACGTGTATATTCAGATCTCAAAACTTTTTACGTTGTATATCGATTGGTTACTTACAATAAAAATTGCAAGTGAATATATATAAGAAGCATACAACGGCTGTGAAGATATTATGCAATAATAAGGGATTTGATTTGCATAAAAATATTCTCCAACAACTAGGTAATAAAAGATTTGAATTTTGAAATTTGAAATAGTTTAAATCTTCTAACAAATCAATTTTGAAAGGTGATATCAATTTCCAATAACTAGAAAAAGATCAAAACGAATTTGAGCTGTTATGGAAAGATTTTGATATGGAAAAGATTGATAGAAATCTGTTTTGGAAAGATATGGTAAGGAGAATCAAATCTGAGTAAATAAAGAAGGTATTTGAAAACCCTTTTTGAGCTCTATTAATTATATAAATGATATATTATATAATAGAGTCCTTACATATTTAAATGCTAACCAATCTCTGATATCACCAAGCATCTTCAAGAAATATCCATTATCAAAATTGATTTTGAATAGCTTCTGGGCGGAATAGTGTCAGCTTGCTGTTACGGTTCTGCGACTGATCTTAGCAGGCGGTTACGAACACTTTCCTGAAACTCTGTCTTTCTATATACTCAACCAAGTTACCTGAGAATATACTTATACATAGCAAACTCATATATATGCATGATATATTAAGTGAGTCAATCATATAATGGTAAACTTTATAGAGTAAAACTGGTAACATAGCTAGTTGTTATAGTAACAACTAACAAATCAGCACGCTGTTATATATCATCAAAATACATCAGATTAACAATCTCCCCCTTTTTGATGATTATACACCAATATATGATTGTGCTAATATCTCCCCCTCAAACAATGTGGATGTGAGCTAAAAGGCTCCCCCTCAAATAATGTTTCATGTAAAACAAGCTTAATATGCAATATATCTTTCTCTTAAATATTATACATGCACTTGTACCAAATAACAAATATAGCATTAACCACGTAAGCATGCAATCAGACTACATATTTTCTCCCCCTTAATCATCAAAACGAGAAATATCTGTTGGGATTCAGGCACATATATGCAGCGGAATTACGCTAAATAATAAAAAATAACGAATCCCAAACGCAGGATCCGTGTATAATTGACGGATGATTATGGAGAATCAGATGTGTACCTTATTAAAGCTTTTCTTATGATGATTATTGAGGTCCAGAAGCGATGAATCACAGCAGCCCTTCACAGAAATCTGCTCTCTATCGGTATCCACACGAACGTCGTATCGTCTAACGATCACCGGAGTTAGGTACTGGCCTGTTTCTGCCTCTTTGTCTCTCTCTTTCTCTAGCCTCTCAGAAACGTAGAGCTGCTAGGGTTTTATTAAAAACGAATTATCTCAACTATTACCCTAAACTATACATCTTTATGTATATATAGGAGAGAGAGACACTTGAGCCAAAACCCTAATCTGATTGGACCTTTTAAAACCCATTCAGATTTTGGATTTATATTATTATTAAATTTGAATTCTAATATGTATATAATTAACAAGTCTCATTTAATTAAATAAATAAATAAATTTGAATTAATAATAATAACAGTATTTAAATTCATAATTTAAATAACACACCGTTTAAACGTTCTTTGTGGGTGACCCTTTAAGTTATTATTACGTTGGCAATAATTTTATTTTCTAATAATAAAATTATAAACAATGAGCGGCATCTAGTAATAAATCATTGCTATCCAAGTAATAATAATAATTGGTGATTCAATTAAACCTTTCGTAAATAATGTACAATGTATTATAATCACTTTAACCTTATATTATAAATCAAATCCGAGGCATGTATTGTGTCATCCTTTTCAACGTTTAATCCGGGTTTCCTTGATCAATGATTAGACTATTAATCAAATCAATATTTGAGCATGGCCATGCATTTTATAGTCTCATTCAATCAAGAGACCAATAATATCACTACTAAAATAGGATGGTTAAATCATATATCTATCATTCATATTTCTCATACGATTCATAGCATACCCAATGTCCACCTTTATCATTACCCGGTTAAAGGTGACTTTGAGTGTAATCAAAGTATATTAATTCTCGTATAAATATATAATGATTTCAAGTCAAATGATCAATACATCATTATCACAGTAAGAATTTCTTATGACACTTATTAACATGTAGATTCTCACAGCGGGTCTGTCCAGTGCCATGTATTGAGACATGCACTTATGTTCTTGACTTTAGTATCACCATACCTATGACCAATGAGATGTGGTCATCAGTCAACTAACATACTAGTCTTATTGCATTATTATTGTCCTTAAATAATAATACTCGACTAAGGACATTTAGGAATATAATATTGTTCATATAATCTCATTTTTAAGTCACATACTTAAAGATATATAATTCGCATTAATATTTCAAGGACATTTATTATGCTTTCAATTTATAATGCAGTAAATAAAGACATAATAAATATTAATTAAATAATCAAGTAAACATAATATTTAATTGTTTATCATAAAGTATTGTCTCTAGGACACCAACACTAACAATATCACCTTGCATGCGCATCACATAAGTAATAAGATTAGATACCAGACATTTCAAAGTATCGTGCTGTTTAGATATTGCACATCCCGAGTTCCCTTCGAAGAACAAAAAACATTTCTTCTAATAAGGGTTTAGTGAAGATGTCAGCTAGCTAATACTCTGTAAGCACCAATATCAGCTCTACCTTTCCCTTTGCAACATTATCTCTCAAGAAATGGTGTCGAACATTAATATGTTTTGTTCTTGAGTGATTTCCTGGTTTCTTTGAAATGTTGATAGTGCTTGTATTGTCATAATAGATTCAAATTTTCTCACATTTAATTCCAATTCCTTGAGTGTTTGAATCATCCAAAGCATTTGAGAGCAACAACTACTAGTTGCCAAATACTCCCCTTCTGCAGTAGATAATGCAATAGATGTTTGCTTCTTGCATTGCCAACATACCAAACTCTGTCCTAAAAATGCACAAACACCACTATTACTCTTTCTATCCGTTTGACAACCTGCATAATCTGCATCACTATATCTAACAAGATCAAATACGTTTATGATAGGATAAAATAAACCAAGAGTTATAGTACCACTCAAATATCTAAATATCCTCTTGACATCATTCAAGTGAAACTCTTTTGGTTTTTCTTGAAATCTTGCACAAACACATACACTATACATGATATCAGGTGTAGAGGCAGTAAAGTACAATAAACAACTGATCATACCTCGATATCTAGTGATTTCTACATCCTTACCCTTTTCATCAGAAGTCAGCTTGTTGGCTGGGGTCATTGGAGTAGATTTCGGCTTAACATTTTCAAATCCAAATCTTTTGAGTAACTCTTTGATGTACTTGGATTGATGCACATAGATTCCATCTTTTGTTTGCTTGATTTGGAGCCCCAAGAAATAATTGAGCTCTCCCATCATGCTCATGTCAAATTCAATGTGCATACACTTAGAGAACCACTTACACATACTTTCATTAGTAGATCCAAAAATTATATCATCTACATAAACTTGAACAACAAGTATATCATTCTTATCATGCTTAGTAAATAAAGTTGGATCTATTTTACCTCATGTGAAACCATTCTTAATTAAAAACTTACTGAGCTTTTCGTACCATGACCTGGGAGCTTGCTTTAATCTATACAAGGCCTTTTTCAGCTTGTATACATAATCTGGAAATTACTTATGCTCGAAACCAGGAGGTTATTTTACATAAACTTCCTCTTTTAAGTAGCCATTTAGGAAAATGCTCTTCACATCCATCTGATACAGATTGAATTTCTTATAGCATGCAAATGAGAAAAGCATCCTAATAGATTCCAACCGTGCAACAGGTGCATAAGTCTGATCATAGTCAATTCCCTCTTGCTGATTGTATCCTTGTGCGACCAATCTTGCTTTATTTCGGGTAATTGTTCCATATTCACACAATTTGTTCTTGCATACCCTTTTTTTTTCCTATTATTGAAGCATCCTTTGGTGGTTTGACGAGTTCTCAAATATCACATCTTTTAAAATTGTTAAGTTCCTCTTGAATCGCCACTACCCAATTTTCATCTTCCAATGCTTCTTTGACATTTTTCGGTTCTTCTTGAGCTAAAAAGGCAGTATAAGCACAAAAATTTATTGCTCCTTTTTTGGTCATCATTCCTTCATTAACATTCCCAATCACAAGCTCTTGTGGATGATTATTTGATGTCCTTGTTGTCTTTGGCAATGTATGTTGAGAGATTTCTTCATAAAGATTAGCAACTCTTCTAACTTTTGATGGTGGTGGTGAATGATCTGATTCAATGGTATTAGACCTCTCTGGAGTTGTTGGTGAAGATCCTCCAACAAAATCAGCTACTGGAGTTGTGGTTCCAGCTTGCTGTTCACCATCAGTATTTGTACCAGGTGTTCTGTCAGCTGGCTGTTTCTCTTCTGCAATGCTTCTCAGCTTGTTGTCAGTACAATTTTCTTTGACTTGTGAGGTGTCCTGACCTGTTTTCCTAATTGGAAAGATAAACATGTTTCAATTTTGAAATACTTCAATTTAGGCAATCCTCTAACTAGATTCTTTGAAGATAACTTGCTGAGTAAGTCCATGTGAGCATGTCCTAGCCTTTTATGCCAAATATATGGTTCAACATCAAGAGCTGCTGAACAATACACTGTTTCCTGCATCTCAAAGTCCACAATATATATATATATATATATATATATATATATATATATATATCAACCAAGGGGTTTTGTTAGTACCAACAGTAATAGTACATTTATCTTTACCAACAGTTATAGTACACTAAGCAAATTATACTTAAGGCCTTGGACATATTGTACATTATCAGTTGAAATCATACTATTACCAACTTTGCCTTTTCCAAGAATTTGAAGAGTCTTGTTATCACCAATTGTGACTCTTCTTCCCTTTTTCCTCTTTAGGCTAAGAAACTAAGATTTATCTCCACACATATATCTTGTACAACTATTGTCCAATATCCATTGCTTTGCATTTATTTTGGCAGCAAGACATACCTCACTACCATCTGATTCTAAATCAGAAACATCACTTTCAAGCAACACTTCTTCCGTATTCTCTTGAAGTATTTCATTATCGAGACCAACAAGTATTACGTTGACCATGTCACCACTTGATTCAGCACCAGAACCATCTTCATCATCACTCTATGACAAAAGAGCTTTTGATTTCTTTTTCTCCTTTGTAGCAGCTTGCTCTTTGTTCTTCAACTTATAACAGTCCTTTCTGTAGTATCCTGGCTTGCCACATTCAAAGCAATTTTCCTCCTTTGAATCTCTGGAATATTTTCTACCTTTTTCTTTCTTCATCATGTTCTTCTTGTGTATGAACATCTTGATCTTTCTGGATAGTAAAACTATATCTTCATCTTCTGATTCTTCTGATTCCAGCTTCCTGTTATCAGTATGAAGTGCCGAGTTTTTCATCTTAGCCACTGGAGCTTGAATGATTTCAGTTTAACTAGCCTTTATTTTTCTTTCAAACTGTTCTAGTTCAGCAAATACCGCCAAGGTATCCATAGTATCTATTGTTGGTGAAGATTCTAGTGTAGTCACATTTGGTTTACAGATAAATGACACGACACTGAGTATTTTCATATTGATTTCTTCTTGAGGAATCTCATTGCCATGTTGTTTAAGAGCATTCATATTTATTTGAAATCTAGATTGACTTTCTCTGATTGTTTCTCCTTCTCTAAGCTTGAAATTCCCAAACTCGTTCATCAGCTTGATGAGTTTCACCTTTTTCAGCCTTTTAGAACCTTCATGGCATAATTTCAAGGTATCCCAAATTTCTTTAGCCGTCTTGCATGAAGAAACTTTGTCACATTCAGTTGGACACAATCCATTCATTAGAGTGTTCTTTGCTCTGCCATTATAACTCATCTTTGATAGTTCACCATTTGTGAGATCATCAATGTCTTTCGCCTTGTGTCTTTGTCTTTAAACTCAAACGGACCCTTTTGGACAACTCTCCATTCAAGTGGATCTCTGGTCAAATGTATCTCTATTCTATTTTTTCAACAGTTTTAATTTTCAGTACCCAAGAGAAGTGGTGGCCTCGAACTCAATGTTCCTTCAGGATAAAAGTTAGTAGCCATGGCCATAGGATTCGTACTTTCCTGTCACATAAATATTAGTACACCAAAGCTCTGATACCATGTTGGAGTGTCAGCATCTCCCTAAAACGAAACGTGGCGCTGACTGCTACAATATAAAAATTATAAGTTGCGCATTCTCCACAAGTAGTTGCTTTTGGCGTAGTGATAAGCGCTTAGATCCTAACACCCCTCTTCTTTCAGGTTCTAAAAAAAATTAAAACATATAAATAAAGTGCGGAAGAGCAATATTTTGATGTCTCATTCATTAGAAAATTTACATCAACATTTGGCACCGTCTTTGAAGAGGTTTTATAACTTATAATGAACTATAAATTGAACCTCGCAGCAAGTCATCTTGCAAAAGCAACGATCAGAAACCCATCAGTGAAAACTCAGTAAAATTCAAAAAGAAAAAACTCAGCGCAATCAAGTAAATTGGTGCATGGTGGAATTCGATTCATCAAAATTAACTTGGCAACTCAATTCAATCAACCTAATGCAAGTCATCTTAGTTTAGCAATTAGCAGGAGAAAGGAATGAAAAAGGAATTGAAGAATAAGTGGCCATCAGTAATAAACATCCCTGCAAGAGTTTCATGAAATGAGCGAGAGATCAGCACATGTGAGTCTTGGAAAAACGACTAAAATGAAGATGTCTTTTCTCGAA
The DNA here is from genome assembly GCA_028671895.1 of Oenanthe sinensis. Lineage (NCBI taxonomy): Eukaryota > Viridiplantae > Streptophyta > Magnoliopsida > Apiales > Apiaceae > Oenanthe > Oenanthe sinensis. Next base: position 7,373,758 of record CM053808.1, read on the forward strand.
CACATAACAGATGATCAGGTCAAGGAAAGAAGATAGCAGAAATTAGCGTCTAAATTTTCAGGGAAGTATTATAATCTGACATTATGCTTATTTTTCATGGCTTACGACTGCTTATTGAATTTGACACATAAAAATTTTGGGACACCCACTATCTATTGTTCCATATAGACTTGCAATCATGTTTCAATATTAATGTTCTTGTTGTGGATCTAGTTTGGTGCAAGTGAACTCTACTGGGGTTTTAATTTTTCAATCAGTAATTTAATTTGATCAGGACTCGGAATAGCTCTTATGTACGTTGTACACTATATATCGACCACGAAGGTTTAGGCATATAATTACACGATGATGCAGAAGGATTAATGGATTCACAAGCTGTAGCATGTCTGGGACATAACGGCAGCTGCAAATGATCTATTACCTAAGAAGCATGACCACACTTGGGTTACGTGCCGTGTCCCGGATACTTGGACACCGGTGTCCAGGTAATAGTCACAAGATTCTTCCATGAACTTAAATTTGAATTTTGCTTTTAAAAATTGTGGTCAGAAGTCGTGTTAACTAAATAATTTCACAAAATTAAGTATATGTGTTTATTAGCAAATTTAAATATATATATATATATACTCATGTTTATTTTTGAACAAATGAATCTAGTTTACTTAATTATATTTATTGTGTTTTAGATAAATACAGTATGTATTAAATTCGATTTGCATATTTATTTTGGTTTTATTAATACAGTATATATTTATTTTCGATTTGCATATTAAATACAGTATGTATTAAATGAATCTAGTTTACTTAATTATATTTATTTGAAACCTAAAATATATATGAAAATTTATACTTATATAAGTGGTGTCCCCCCAGTCCCCATATTATTATATTTGTCGAATTGGTGTGTCCCAGCCCCACCCCACACCGTGTCCTTGCTTCTTAGTTTATTACAAACTCAGTACTGAAAGGTAAGAAAATTTTAGGGATTTACAGGAGGGTGTCCTTCCATCGTGTAGAGTTCAAAGCAACGGGAAAAAGAGTACACATGAGTTACTTCTCAACATGAATAAATCAAGAGATCGGTTAAATGTGTCACCTGTGAAGCAGACAACATAAAGCAGCGTATAAATATTCCGGGGAGTAACTTAATTTAATATCATGTACGTTATGTTCTTATTTGCATGTCATGCTCTAGCTGACTCGAGTCAAATTATTATGTTTAATGATTTTACCCCATACATTGTTATGCACTATCAAAGCATCCACCATCAACAAATACATGGTACTGTTGTTTATACTTTTATTTTTGACCTGGTTGGACTAATGAACCCGTTAGAGCATTGTTTTTTTTTTTGAAATGGATAAACTGCAGGAACTTTAAACCATGATCTTTGGCTCAGAAGCAACCCGGAGACACCACCGTTGAAAAGTGGAGCCAACAGCCAATAAAAAAAACAAGACAAGTATGTGGATGATCCTGAAATTAGTTTGAACACGGGAAATGATTTGCTTACTGTGAAAGAAAATAAAAGAAAGGAGATGTTGCCTCAAGAATTTTGGAAGCAAGAAACAATAGAGATAAAAATGCAGAAGTCATGTAAAGATAAGCTGCAGCAAAACTCCAAGTAGGAATACAATAACTTCAGAAAAAAAGTGTAAGCTATGTACACCTGATGGAGAATTAGCTGGAGAAACTAAAAAACATGCCAGACGAATATGCAGCGCACAAAAGCCAAGGAAAAAAATAAATGGGGCATGTAAAGACAAACTCATGAAAGAAGTAAATGGAACAGCAGCATTGGTGATGGAAAAAGAGAGAGGAAGAATGGACTACACGCAAATAAAATAAAATAAAAAGGACATATAAAGGGGACGGAGGAGGGAGTATGTTACATGAATGTGTGTGAAGATTGAAGTTACTTTATTAAAAACCAAGACAGGCAGCTGTACTTGATAGTGTATATATGTAAAGTTGCTGCTTGAAAACAAGTGAAGCAGCTGCACTTAACAGTGCATGTATGGTCGACATTGTTGCTTGGATACTAGCTAGTTCTTTAACACCACCATAACCAAATCCAAGCAGTTGTAGGAAAATTAGTGTTGAAAGATATACTCACAAAAAAAGATCAAACAACTAGCTACCCCAATCTCCACGGCTACTCATTTAAACCACTCAAGTGTGAAAATATACAATTCCTTTTAAAAAATTGACCCTCAATGTTAAGATAATGAATTGACCGTTAATATTCTGATTGGACATGCTATGTGTAAAAAGAAAAATAAATAATACATCATTGATTAAACAATTAGAAAAAATAAAAAAGTAAATATATTATTATGGTAGAACACATGCATTACAAACCGAGATTTGTTGACGTTCACGATGTCCGCAAATGAACATTGCAACACCAACTTGTGGATTTTAAATTATAGACGAATATGATGATATATACGAGAGTAATTAAAGAGTTATATGTAAACGAAAGAGATATTAAGAAATCTAAGGATGAACCCTAATATACAAGTATAAATGCAAGTCAAGTCTCATATATAAAGAGAACTAAGTCTGATATATAAAGAGTTAATCATCAAGTTTTTTTAAAAAAAGTTAAAGAAATGATATATTTTAAATATTTAGTGGTTTAAATGTGTGGTCGTGGATATTGAGTACCTACTTGATATTTTTTTAAGATGGGTTAATAGTTTGATATAAATCCCCTCTAACATAACATAAGCTGTAAGAATAAAAACCAAAAAGGAAGAACTCCAGCATAAAGTGAAAAGGTTAGCAATTTCAAATGCTAAAATAGCCAGAAAAATAAATAGCAGCAGCAACGGAAATAGGCACATGATGCCGGAGATATCTGGAAATTGTGGTAAAAATGCAGTGAGAAGGATTCATGAGAAGAAATAACTAAAAATTGAATTTCGATGTTGGAATCCAGGAACACGTGACATTATTTACATTAATAACGACTTGCCTGAACACTTATACTCATGGCATTCCATAAAAATAGTATATGTGTAAAAATAGATAACAGAAGGTTGTAGCAGATCAGAATAAATGATGAAATTAAAGGAGCGTGCAGTCATACAAATTGCTGAATGTTTATACCTAGTCTTGGCCGTAGAAGAAAATTTTACAAATTGCAGTGCAGCAACCTATGCATCCTACGCGTTAATTTTTCTGCAATTAATGAGGTTGAAAACTTAGTTATTTGAGTAATTTTTCTTTAATTATGAGACTAAAAATACAGCCATAAAAAATGTACAAATTCATGGAAGCTCCTACAAGGAGTGGCCTTCAAGCCAAAAACTCATATAGCGAATTAGTTTTCACAAGGAAGGATCTAGAATACCATCTAAAGAGGTTACTTCCTCCCGGGACTCATAATTATATCCTTAATAAAAGTCTCTCTACACCTCAATTCTAGCTTGATTCTCAAGATAGCTAGAGGTATTGAGATGCTTAGGCATGTTGCAAGGGTAGTTTAACCTCATTTCGAAAGATCAGCCAAAAGCTTATAAACCCATCCATGTGATGACAAGCTAGACGCAGCCTCCAAAAAATCTTCTTTGTGCTTCAATCTAGGGTATCAATCTTCATGTTTCCGACAACATGCTGAAAATCAATATCCAAATTTTATACCAAGTTAAGCTTGTGTTGAATTGTTAGCAAATCGATTTGGGAAATTCAAACTCGAATAATTCATGCTATAAAATTCTTAAGTTTAATATGGCAAATTATAATGTTATTTTAGGGGTATTTTTGTGAATGCAGTGGTGGACATCATTATAACAAAATTGTCATTGAAATATTGTATTGAAAAACTCATAACATCCTATAAATAACCTAAGGATGAGCTCAGGCCCCTTTTTCTCATATATATAAGGTTTCAAACTGAATTGAAAATGTAGATATATGCTAGCTAGCAAGCCACGGACGTCACAAATTATTTGCCACGTAATTCGTACGATTTGTTTATTCTCGAACTTTTTTAACTGGAAAAACCAAATTAAAAATTATAAATAGTTTCAATCTGTTCTAGTTGGAGTGTTCTTCTAGTTTTTATTCATAGTTGGATAAAGACAAGATAAACTTTATATATATAACACTACACCAATACAGGTCATTTACAACAGAAATTTTATGAAAGATCCATAGTAAATGTGCTATTTACGAGGGAAAACCTTAGCTGAAAAGTTTAATTTTATTCAAAAATTTATAATTTGTCATGAGTTCGGTGTACCTACTATTGTTCCATCATAAGTTGGTAGCCGTAAATAATTGTTAATGTTGTAGTGTAGAAAACTAGCTAGGGAAAATGAAAAGTTCAACGGGGACATATATAGAGCCTTATCACCTGAAAGATGGTTTACTTTGTGTCATAGAGTCATAACATACTTTTTCATTTGGTTAGCTGATAAATGTGCTTTGGATTTACTAGGGTCGTCTACATTGTTTCACTCAATAACCCTAAGTGCCATTTTTTTTCCTTCAAATTTTCAAACATTAGATGTCTACTAAGATAAAGAAATGCCTTATCCTACACCTATATTAATGTGAGGTCGAGTATCATTGGATAACCCAAATGATTGACAGAATATATCAACTCCATTCGAGCCATGGAAGTCATATATATATATATATATATATATATATATATATATATATATATAATACATATATGTTTGAATTCAATGGAGTACTCTTAAATGAACTTACAAATTGGAGACATGTGTTCTGCATTAAATCCTGTAATATATAATAAGTAGAATATGATACAGAACATATATGTTCTTCTTAATACTGCAAATAAGGTTGTCCATAGAACTACACATATATTAACATGGTTTTAAGAGTCTAATTTTATAAACCATATATTAAAATTAATCTAATGTGATAATTGGTTAGTTAATAATTTAATTTATTAGTTCGAAGAATACTTATAAAGTTGAAATATTTTAAACTAAAATATTTAAAATATAGTATATATTTTTTAATAAAAATAATATATTTAATGCTTGAAAACCTTATATAATTAAATATATATATAATATTAACATTGATTTATAAACACATATAAAATGAGCAATGTAGTATAAATCTAGGCCTCGTTTGTTTTACAATTTTTTTTAGTTATGTAGTAACTTAAATGTCCATGGAACTAGACCGGGCAATTCGGGTAACAAGATCAGATCCATTCTGATTTTTGAAAGATTCCTGTAAAAAGTTTCATTAACGTCTAATTCATGTCGAGTAGACCTTGTTGTTGTGAGACTTCTTAATTCATGAGTTGTAGGGAGGGATTTATGTCACCACAAACAGAGACTAAAGCAGGTGTTGGATTCAAAGCTGGGGTTAAAGATTACAAATTGACTTATTATACTCCTGACTATGAAACCAAAGATACTGATATCTTGGCAGCATTCCGAGTAACTCCTCAACCTGGAGTTCCACCTGGAGAAGCGGGGGCCGCGGTAGCTGCCGAATCTTCTACTGGTACATGGACCACTGTGTGGACCGATGGACTTACCAGCCTTGATCGTTACAAAGGGCGCTGCTACGGAATCGAGCCCGTTGCTGGAGAAGAAAATCAATTTATCGCTTATGTAGCTTACCCATTAGACCTTTTTGAAGAAGGTTCTGTTACTAACATGTTTACTTCCATTGTAGGTAATGTATTTGGGTTCAAAGCCCTGCGCGCTCTACGTCTGGAAGATCTGCGAATCCCCGTTGCTTATGTTAAAACTTTCCAAGGACCGCCTCATGGCATCCAAGTTGAGAGAGATAAATTGAACAAGTATGGTCGTCCCCTGTTGGGATGTACTATTAAACCTAAATTGGGGTTATCCGCTAAAAACTACGGTAGAGCGGTTTATGAATGTCTCCGCGGTGGACTTGATTTTACCAAAGACGATGAGAATGTGAACTCCCAACCATTTATGCGTTGGAGAGATCGTTTCTTATTTTGTGCCGAAGCAATTTATAAAGCACAGGCTGAAACTGGTGAAATCAAAGGGCATTACTTGAACGCTACTGCGGGTACATGTGAAGAAATGATGAAAAGGGCTATATTTGCCAGAGAATTGGGAGTTCCTATCGTATATATATATATATATATATATATATATATATATATATATATATATATATATATATATAATACATATATGTTTGAATTCAATGGAGTACTCTTAAATGAACTTACAAATTGGAGACATGTGTTCTGCATTAAATCCTGTAATATATAATAAGTAGAATATGATACAGAACATATATGTTCTTCTTAATACTGCAAATAAGGTTGTCCATAGAACTACACATATATTAACATGGTTTTAAGAGTCTAATTTTATAAACCATATATTAAAATTAATCTAATGTGATAATTGGTTAGTTAATAATTTAATTTATTAGTTCGAAGAATACTTATAAAGTTGAAATATTTTAAACTAAAATATTTAAAATATAGTATATATTTTTTAATAAAAATAATATATTTAATGCTTGAAAACCTTATATAATTAAATATATATATAATATTAACATTGATTTATAAACACATATAAAATGAGCAATGTAGTATAAATCTAGGCCTCGTTTGTTTTACAATTTTTTTTAGTTATGTAGTAACTTAAATGTCCATGGAACTAGACCGGGCAATTCGGGTAACAAGATCAGATCCATTCTGATGAGATCAATTTTTGTTTATTAGATCGGATTGAATCAAATCTAGTTCGGATTAAAATTGGATAAATTTCGGACTAAGATCGAATTAAGTTCGGTTCGGATTAAGTTTGATTTATATCATTTCGAATTTTCATTATTTTGAATCGGAAAATACAGTATAAATTAATCCTGAATTAGTTTTAACTTATATTAAAACTAAAATAATTTTTGCAAAAAACTAAAAATATAAATTGTTAAATAAATTTATCGAAATAATACCTTATTCATTATATTAATTTAGTGAATAAACAATGAGTTAATATGAATTTTATGTAAGAATATATTAATTTAGTGAATAAACAATGAGTTAATATATAAACTATATGTTATGACCCATTCAAATATGACTGTTGCATTAAAATTCAATTAATCTATTTTGTAATTCGTTGTAATTTGTATTTATATCGAATTTGATCTCGTACTTCGAGTTATATTTGATTTAGATGATTTTCTATTTAGTTTTAATCGGTTCCTAAGTCGTTATCGGATCTAATATTTCGGATTATTTTTGGGTAATTTTTTGAATTAGATAATTTTCGGTTTGGGTTAAATCAGTTTTTGGATCATCATTGTATTGTATAATTCGGATATAAAATTAGATCTCGATTCCATGTATTTCGGTTCAATTTTTCGAATTCAGTACCCATTTTGCAGGTCTACATGGAACTAGGCTACAAGTAGTTTCTCGATAAACAAACAAATATGTGTTTGGTTTATGAGCGTGTAATTCACCTAATTTATTGGAACGGTGAGTTACTTAAATTAATTTTAAATTTATACAAACATACAATATAAATATTTAGGTTCCAAGGAAGTGTGAGTTACTGGGTTAGAGCATCTCTAAGAGTCTCTTAGTAAACTCTTAAATATAATATATAAAATATTAGTATCCTAATAATATATCACATTTTTAATAGTATCAACTCCAACAATATTTTTTTATATTCATTCTCTAATTATATTTTAATCATATTTGAACATCCATTATAATAAATAAAGGAAAAAGCCTAGGCAAAAAATTGGCATCATGAATATTTTATTAATAAATATAAGTTGAGAGCCATGTACAAATTTTTAAAATTGAGGATAGAGAAAAAACTATTAAAAAGTTTATAAAGAGTCTCTAACTAGGAGTCTCTTGAAACTTTTTGTCTGTCAATAGGAGTAATCTTTTGAAACTTACTTCATTCATATATAATTCTTTATTTTTTTTAACATAAGAACCTCTATAAACTGTATCTTAGAGATACCTTTTACATCAAACCAAACTAACACCAACTCTTTTTTTAACTCTAGTATTTTGTAACTCAGTGTTGACTTGTGTATGAGAATTCTACTGCATATAACATTGTAGAGATAACAAAACAACCAAAATAAACATGTGGGCAGTAATACGAATTAGATACTAGGACAATGTAAATGAAGTATATACATCCAAATGCATCACGCCATATCCTTATCTACAAGATGAATGTAGAGATAGAATGGATTTCTTCATTAATTTAAAGTATTTAAAATTAAAAAGTATGAAGAAAAAAAATCTGAAAATAACATTTACTTCATTTGATGATTTTTAACTACAATCTTGAAACTATAAATTGAGGGACTGTGTGTTGATGGAATTAAGTTATTAGTATCACTCTTCCCTTAATTAAGTAGTTGCATACAATAACAAAAATGTATTGTAATAAGTATGGCGTTTTAGTGGTAAATCATGATGCAACAAGGTTAATTGTTGCAAATGATGAGACAGAATTATGAAGGTTTGATTCAGTCTTAGAATGTTATTGAACTATTATATAAAGAGATCATGATATTTTTCATTTGTGTAATACTGTGAACTAATGTTTATTTTTAATTTTGCAGGTTAATTATTAGCTATCTTCTTGGCTCGTTTAAACATTTGCCTAATCTTATGAATTGTTTTTAAAGTATATAAAATTTTTGATCAAATTCTTAGTAATTTTTTTGAGCACTATTATAATTACAAGCTAGTATGTTAAAATTTTACAAAATCTAGCTTGAATTCATAATGATGAATGTTTTTTTTATAGCAGACATTATATTCATACATCAAATTTCTAAAATGAATAATTTTTTTGTCATATATTTATAACTATTCATAAATGTTAACCTAAGACGGCGTTTTTTATCGTATATTAATAAATATATTTAATAAAAAATGGCCATTTTTTGTATTATTATTTTCTATTTATAGTTGAAGTACATATACCTTGTCTTTCCTGATTGAAGAAATAAATAAAATTCTTTTATTATTATTATTTATTAAAAGTTCTAAGACTTGATATTAAATTAATTTCTACATCTCTACATATGAACCTTTTGTCTAATGATTGTTTTTACTCTTAATTTGAGTGACGACGGTGAGTCATGCTTTACAAGCATTAAGCTTACTCGAGGATAAAGGTGAAAATGGTGTAGTAAAATATGATATGGTTTTAGCCAAGGTCCATATGCCGGTCATGGACGAGTTCCAACTCCTAGAGCTCGTTCATAAAGAATTTATAATACATGTTTTTCATAAGTTCTTATACATACATCATCTTTCCATGGAATTAATTTAGGAGTATAATATTCGACATAATCTCGTAATATTGATGAACATTAAACTTGTGAAATATAGTGATATTTGGGGATTACAAAACTGAAGTAGTACCGAAGGGATTGGGAATGTCATCGACTTACATTATAAAGCCCATTAGGACCGAGCACCTTAGACACCTCTGGCAACATACAACATATCTTATTGTAGAAGAACAGAGAAAGAAATGCTTCGACAAGATTCACTCAACAAGCAAATATACCAAGAATCATTTGCTCATCTTCTCCTAGTATAGTTATTGAGGAGAATCCAAGGGGTAATAAACTTAATTCTAGTTAGCTATTAGCATATAATCGTAATATTAATAATCGTGTTAATTATTGTAATAATGATGATGATGAAGAATTGTTTTTGTTAATATCGATACAAAGAGGAGGGCCAAAAAATCTTCTTGGTCTGCAAAACTCCATAATCACTTTGTGGAAAATATTTTAGTCCTTGGTTTAAAAGGTAAGCTATATATATAGACACACACATCTTATGCATATCAACCGCAACAATTAACTATATATATAATCATAAAGAACCACACATGTATACATGTATCTCATCGATGATGAAATATTATGAAGAAGTTGTTCCTAAAGCTATTCTGGAACAAGTAGCCAGCCACCTTCAGGTTTTCGAAAAATGTTGCTTATTATATATGTTATGGATCAAAAACTAGGTTGCTTTTAATACGCAATTAATGCTAGGGTTTGGGTGAACTTCAAGCTTCAATGACTACACTTACGTTTGATGACTAACCAAGGTCCTCGTAAGTTGCCTACGTATCTCATGAGTGTTTGAGAATCAAGTCAAAAAACGTAATTCTAATGTTGAGGGTTAAACCCTTTATATATGCGCATGAGGGCCTAGAAGTTAATTTAGGGTTAGGAGACTTGGTCACCACGTCGCTTAGTGATAAGGTTTTTGGAACCCTCCTCGAATGAGAGTTATCGTTAGACTCTTGCAGATGAGGTCTATCTTTGTGATACAGTTTCTATAACCTTCCATAGATTAGGGGCCTATTAGGACTCTTCCGGCCTTTAATTGAGCCTTTATTAATTAACTATGAAATTAATTAATAATAAAGGCTTAATGGACCTAGGGCTCCAATAGAGCTTATGATCATTGGATTACAAATCGAATTGGTCCTTGGATTATAAATCCAATTGATTCTAGGATTGTATTCTTTGTTTGCTTTAAATAAATGAAATAATAAATGTTGTACTTATTATTTTCTTAGGATTATTTTCTACCCCTATCATTTGCCCCCCAACTTTAAGGAAAACTTCACGAGTTTTCGTAAAAGTTTTGTCAAGTATTTTTCGTGCCTATCGGGCATTGAACACATTTGTCTAGCTCAATGAAATTTTATAAATTTCACTTTTAATTTGGGCTCGAGCCTTTTATAATTAATTCTTTATAAAGAATTAATTTCATATAATAGTGGTCCTCAAGGATATTTATTTTCAAGAAATAAAAAATGGGAGAATTTTCATGGGCCTGTCCAATTCGACCTGGAATGAGGTCGAATTGGGGATCATTCTGACCCCCAAGTCGAAATATAATTGAGGTCGACAGACCTCAATGTTTTGACTCCTATTATCCCGGATTAAGGTCGAATTAGTGCTCAATTCCTCACCCAGGTCGAATGGGATTGAGATCAATAAGCCATACAGGGCTTGTTACCCCATCGACCTAGATTGAGGTCGATGAGGCCTGCTTATTTTTAATTTCTATAGACCTGGTTTGAGGTCAAATAAAGCCTTAATTCTTCCCTCAGGTCGATTTGTGTTAGGCTCTATGGCCTTGGTTCCTTTCGACCTAGATTGAGGTCGAATTGGATTCTATTTCACCATCCAGATCGATTTGAATTGGGCTTCATGGACTTGGTAATTTTGGACCTGGATTGAGGTCGAATTATACCTCAATTCCACACCCAGGTCGAATTGAGTTGAGCTTCATGGCCTTGGTAATTTTTGACCTGGATTGAGGTCAAATTATACCCTAATTCCTCACCTAGGTCGAATAAGGCTTCATGGTCTTGATAATTTTCGACCTGGATTGAGGTCGAATTATTGCTCAATTCACCATCCAGGTCGATTTGAATTGGGTTCCATGGCCTTAGTTATTTTCGACCTGGATTGAGGCCGAATTATTGCTCAATTCACCATCTGGGTGTAAATATATTTAAGTGACAGGGTCTTTTTGTCTTGGGTTGGTTTCGACTTGAATTGAGGTCGAATTAACAATCAATTTCACACCCAGTTCGAAATTTGGTCCCACTAGGAACTGAGGTGGATTGAGCCCCTATGGGTTTGGAATTTGTCTAAGCCCAATTTATTTTTGGATTAAAGTTCAAAATTTTTCTTTTGATACTTTTGGGGCTTCGAAAGTGTGGGCCTTTGATTGGGCCTTTATGGTCCGTGGGCCTAAAAGGCTTTAATTAATTTATAGGCCTTCGAGACTTTTGAATCATGGGCCATCGTGAACTGATTTATTAACCTCCTAGGTTTAATGTGTTTGGTCCATATTCTAGATCCTTCCACGGAGTTCTGGAATATTATTTTTTATTTTTATTTATTTTATTCTTTACCTGCAACCGTTGGGTCCTCAATCATGGGCCTTCTCAATTGAGCCCACTCACCGATTACACCAGCTGCCTTACTTCCCAACGGTCATGTGACCTGAAAATGCCCGTTCACGGAAATAATTGAAAGGTCATTTGACAAACTGGGCTGTTATATATAGGTGGTATGAGAGGGTTCATTTCCCACACTTCTAATTTCCCCACTCTCAAATTTCTTTGAGCTCTCTAATTTTTCAAGTAATTCAGCTCTCAGATTCTTCCCAGCTACTTTAACAGTTCGATCGAAGAAATAACAGATAAAAAAGCTTCCAGACTCGCAGACATGAATGCTCAGCTAGAAGAGGTAGACCCCTTCGCCGCATCCCCATTTATTCCACATACATGTTATTAGATATGATTAACCAAAGGGGGATGAACACCCTAGCTAGTTTCACTTAGATTCGTATAGCCATAGCAATAACTTTTTTTTACACTTACCTGATAGAAGAGTACAATAGTTTCTTCAATTATCCTCCCCATTTTTTCATCTCCATGGTTGGGCCCGGTGACAAAACATGTCATTGGAAGCCCGATTATTTGTTTGTCTATATAGATGCCCTTTTAGCAGGGCTTGGGTTTTCTTTACATGATTTTATCCCCACTCTTCTAGCTGACGTTCAAATCAACCCTTACTAAATAGCCCCCAATGGGTGGAGGATCATCCATTGTTTTATGGTCTTTTGTCTTTAAAAGAAAATAAAGATGACAGTCCCTTTGTTTTGAAAAATCTTTCAATTTAAAAATTCTTATAGTTTGTCGATGGATTGGGTTCATATAGGTCATAGGCCCAACATGCCCCATATTTTTGACAACTCATCCCTCCCCGACAATAATCCCAACTGGAAAGAAAATTTTGCTTAAATAAAATGGGAAGGGGGCAACTGAGGTACCCTCTTTAGGTCCACTTTTTAGGAGATGGTCGACGGGAGTACTGACACCATAGGGCTCACGGAGGCGGAAGAAGGTGCCTATGTCGAGCTAACTTAGGGTGAAACCAAGGAAGCTTCTTGGGTTCTCCTTGATAAGTTGCGGCTAAAGGCTGTTGGCCTTTTCAGGGTTTCCAACAAAGGTATATTATCTAACTTAACTTTTGTTCTTGCCTTTTGTGTTGATTGTTTACTCACGTTTTTGTGTTTCTTTTTCAGCTGTCGCACAGATCAACGAGTGAACCGTTCCACCTGTTGAAGAAACTGGTCGCATGACCCCAGACAAGCTAATGAGTTGTCGGCATTCTTGTAGCCCCACACTGGGGTAACTGTTGTTGAGGGCAGCGAGGTTGTCAAGGTGCCAATTTTATTGACTATTTCAATTTTATTGCATTTAGCACTCAGCACTTCTTTTCTACTTGCGATTAAACACTAGTTTTTGCACTTACCCTGGTTTATTGGCTTTTCAGGCTAACGCCTATTTCCAATTGTCCCTTCACCAGGATGATGCCTCGAAGACGCGGGTCGGGAGGCACAAGAAGGACTTGATTGTTACTGAGGCCAAGCTAAGGGGCCTAGAAGAGAAGTTGGCCGAACAGGCCGAGCTCCTGAAGCAGGTTCAAGCGGAGGTGGTTGAACTCTGAGATGACAAGAATGCCATCATTGATACCTACCTAGGCTCGGAGGAATACCAAGAGTTAATTAAGGTACACGACGACCTTATCTATACCGCTAACTGCACGGTAGGGTGGAACGAGGCTTTGAAGGTGGACTTCAAAAATCCCCAGTCAACCAATGCTTTGAGACATCTGATGACTCGGGCGAGGGGTATCCGGGGAGCGAGGAGACCGAGTAGTTTATGACCTTCTTTGTATTATTTTTTATCCTGGCCCTTAGTGGCTTTTATAGACTTTGTATGGCTTTTGAGCCTTTTTATTTATGTACTTGCACTTTTCTGTTGCCTTTTCAACGTATCTTTGTTTTATTTATTTTTCATGTTTGATACGAACATAAATAATAAAAATTCACGTGGCTTATAAAAGGGATTAATAAAACTTAGCAGGATCTTCGTAAAAATGAAGTAAACAGGAAATCATCCTTTCATATAATAGGAAAAAACCATGTCTTCAAATGCAAGCAATACTTAGAAATATCTAGCCTCCCAGGCTTATAAAACCAGTATTTTAAATGTAGTTTGGGACATCAAAGTCATCAATTAAATATAATAAATCCTCAAATTAGCAGTGTTTCAGCGTCTTGGGATCTCGGCTCCTTCTAAGGTCTAGAGTCTGTACGCCCCTTGCCTAGTAACTTCCTTGACTTGGTACGGCCCTTCCCAGTTCGGGGCTAGTTTGCCCTTAGGACTAGATTTAGAGGACTCAATCTTTCACAGGACCAAGTCTCCTTCACGGAAGAACCTTTCTTTGACTCTAAAGTTATAGTAGGATGAAGTTTTCTTCTGATTTTTGACAATTCGAGCATTGGCTTCATTACACACCTCGTCAATTAAGTCCAGAACAAGCCTCATTCCTTCTTCATTTATTTCAGGTTGAAACTCCTGTACCCTTGGCGATGTATGAGTAATCTCAATAGACACCATGGCTTTAGCTCCATAGGCTAGTTGGAAAGGTGTTGCATCTATCGAAGTCTTACAAGTGGTTCTGTACGCCCACATGATTGGCAGTAATTTATCAACTCAAGTCCTTTGAGAGCGCTTTACTCTTTTCTTGAGTCCATCCAGGATAATTTTGTTGGCAACCACTACTTGTCCATTTGACAACCGATAAGCTACTGAAGTAAAGTGCATCTCAATATCGTATTTTCTACAGTACACCATAAAATCTTTTTTGTTGAATTGATCGAGTCTCTTTGTCAGTTACTAGGACCTTTAGTAACCCATACCAGCATATGACGTTCTCCTAAAAGAAATGTGTCACATTCTTTGTGTCAATCTTGGCCAAGGGCTTGGTCTATATCCACTTAGTGAAGTAGTCAATTACAACAATAAGAAACTTCCTTCGAGCATTGGCCATAGGAAACAGGCCTAGAATATCAATTCCCACATAGCAAAGGGAATTGGTAAGTTAATGGATGTCAACATCTCACGGGGCTGCCTAACAATGGGTGCAAACCATTGGCAGCGATCACACTTCTTAATGTATACTTTATCATCTTTAAGCATCTCAGGCCAATAAAATCTTAGTCTTACTATTTTATGAGTAAGAGCTCTGCTTCCTAAGTACTGACCACACACACCTTCATAAACTTCTCTAAGGGTAGCTTCAGCCTCATCAGATCTCAAACACCTCAAGTAAGGTATCACATGTGATTTTTTATAAAGTACTCATTCGATAAGACATACTTTAGGGCCCTCACTGACAATTTTCGTGCTTTCATAGGATTGGTAAGTGTCTTCCCCATCTCTAAGTAAAACTTATGGGATCCATCCAATATGTTCACAGCCCAATCAGAGCTATCAACTTTGCATCAATTCTTGGGGTCTTCAAGACCTAAAAATAAACACTACCAGAATGGTTCTAAATTTCTGATGATGCAAATTTGTTTCTTCACGAGCCTCAAACTCCCCATTTACTTGGGAAATTATGAGCCTTGAGTCTCCCCAAACTTTCATGTTAACTTCTTCACCCTCAGGGCTCTGGCTAAACCAAGTCCCGCTATCAAAGCTTCGTACTCTACCTCATTGTTCATAGTCGGAAAGTCCAACTTAATTGCATATTCCACAAGGAAGCCATCAGGGCTTTGTAAGACCTAACCAGCTTTATATTTTAAGCTTCGTCAAAAAAGAGTACCCAATATTCTTTTTCTTTGACAACTTCTTCATTTTTCTCATTCTCATTATCTTCTTTATTCTCTTCTTGCCCCCCGACTTCTTGGTTAGGGATGGTACACTCAACCACGAAGTCAGCTAGATCCTGGGCTTTAATGGACGTACTAGGCTTGTAACGGATCTCAAATTCTCCAAGTTTATTTGCCCATTTGATTAGCCTTCCACTGGCCTTGAGGCTGTGTAGTATATTTTTTAGGGGCTAGTCTGTCAAGACTTCAACAGTGTGGGCTTGGAAGTAAGGGCATAGCTTTTTTGAAGCCATTATCAATGTCAAGGCAAACTTCTCGATTTTTGAGTAATTAAATTCTGCGCCATGCAAAATTTTACTAACAATAGTAGATGGGTTTTTGAACCTTAGCTTCTTCATTGACAAGAACAGTGCTCAAGCTGAGCTAGAGACAGCCAAGTATAGATATAACACCTCTTCAGGGCTTGGTTTTATGAGTAAAGGTGGTTCAACCATGTACTTTTTCAATTCCTCAAAATCCGCTTGACTCTCTTCATTCCACACAAAGTCTTTGACCTTCTTGATGGCCTTGAAGAATGGTAAACACTTCTCTCCAGACTTAGATATGAAATGCCCTATGGCTGCTACCCTTCCCGTGAGCTTCTAAACATCCTTTATAGTGTTAGGGGACTTCATGTCCAAGACAGCTTGAATCTTATCAGGATTAGCCTCAATGCCTCTCTTTGAGACCATCAGGCCTAGAAACTTTCCAGAGCCGACTCAAAAGACACACTTGTTGGGTTTAACATCATTTTATGGGTTCTCAGAATTTCAAATGCCTCCTTTTGGATGAACCCTAATATACAAGTCTGATATATAAAGAGAACTAACTCTGATATATAAAGAGTTGATCATGAAGTTCTTTTTTAAAAAGTTAACAAAATGATATACTAACAATTTAGTGGTTTAAATGAGTCGTCGTGGACATTAAATAGCTACTTGATATTTTTTTTAAAGATGGGTGAGCAATTTGATATGATATAAAACCCTGTAACATAACATAAGCTATAAGAATAAAAACCTAAAAGGAAGAATTCCACACATAAAATGAAAAGGTTAGCAAATTCAAATGCCAAATAGCCAGAATAATAAATAGCAGCAGCAACGAAAATTGGCAAAAGATGCCGAAGATATCTGGAAATTGTGGTAAAAATGCAGTGAGAAGGATTCATGAGAAGACATAACTAAATATAGAATTTTGATGTTGGAATCCGGGAACACGTGACGTTATTTATATTAATAACGACTTGCCTAAACACTTATAATTTTTCTTTAACTATGAAACTAAAAATACAGACATAAAAAATTTACAAATTCATGAAGCTCCTACAAGCCACGTACTTCAAAAATTATTTGTCACGTAACTCGTACGTTTTTTTTTATTCTCGAACATTTCTAACTGTAAAAACCAATTTAAAAATTATAACTAGTTTCGATCTGTTCTAGTTGGAGTGTTCTTCTAGTTTTTGTTTATATTTGGATAGAGACAAGATAAACTTCATATATATTGTTGGAATTTATATATATTATTCCAATTTCAGTTTGTTTCAAAAGAAAAAATAATATTATTTATTAATATTTTTTTTAAATTTTATGTGGGAAAGTTTTTAAGAAAGAGACTTTTAAAAGCTGAGACTTTTGGTTTTTCTTAAACTTGTTCAGTTATATATAGTGACTCATGGCTCTCTAGACTTCTAGAGATGGGTTTTTTAAAAGTTTGATCGATATGAAAAGAAGGGTTCTACTCGAGTTACATGTTTTTAATCAATACAAAAAGAGGTCTTTACCATGGTTTTGGTTTGACAACCAAAAATTACTCTCACACATAGATAAACAAGTCTATGGGCAATGATCAAGAAAGTTCTCAATCTGTTTCCCTGTACTACACCAGTGAGACAGATGTCGTGTAACGCTGGAGGTTGATTGACATGAGTCCGTGTGTATGTAGCGGGGCAAATTCAACTTTAGCGCAATGATTAAATTCACGTCACGACGTTTATTCAGATGAGTTATCTTAATTCTTCACATGTTCTTTGATTCTCTCCCTATTCTTATTATTCTTCATGTGAGACATGTTTGGAATGGATTGAATTTAGAGCATTTGATTAAAGTTTTTATCTAATTGTTGATATATAATGTCTGATTAGTTTATTTTTTGAATTTCTCGTATGATACGATCTGCTCAATATTTTGTCTACCCCTTGTGATTACATACATATCCCCAACATTCTAAAGTTGAATTTGTGGGGATTAGACAAATTTAAAACTATGTATGGACATCAAGCTAAAATGATTATTCTTACTTTTGATGATATGTGTGATATTTATGTAAGAGTATATAATGCAAGATGTGCTTGCAACTTGTTTGATGGTATGCTCGAGTGAGATATGATATTTTTCGAGAAGTATCTTTAATATATATGTGTAGTCATTAGTTAACTTTTCGTATGCATATTTGAATATATGGATAAATGATGTTTTTTATTGGCTTGATGGTGCTACATATAAACTCATTTGCGTGTGATTTTGGTTCATATGGAGATATTTAATTTTTGAGCATATTTTTCCTATGAAAGTGACTGTCATGTTTGCCTCATGCATCTTCTTTTTCTATATATTGTGACACTCCTGAGCCTAGAATGGGTAAAAAGGCTAGGATTGAGACAAGTTTTGGACCTCATTTTGTTACTAATTTTTAATTGAGAAAGAATTTTTAGGTGAGAGGAGATAAATATGAAGCATCCAGAGGGATGTGTTGTACAAGACAAAGTATACAAACTTGATCATTATATGGTCTTAGGCAAACACTCAAAATCTAATATGGAAAATTTTATAAAACCATTATCTCTAATGGCTTTCAGGTATATGATTCTGATGTTTGTGTTTACTCCAAATTTGATCAATTCGGTTGTGTGATCATATGTTTATATGCGAATGATATATTAATATTGGGTATTAATATAAATGTTAACATAAGCAATGTTTTCCTAATTTCTTGCTTTGATATGAAGATCTTAGGAGAGGTAGATGTGGCATTTAGCATAAAATTACTAGAAATTCACATGGGTTGTGTTGAATCATTCTCATTATGTTGAGAATATTTTAGAGGTATTTAATCAAATTATAATTTTGAGGTAAATACTTTTGATATTCGCTTTATTTTACTGTGTGGGTTGCCAATTTGTGTAAATGTTGTTACATTGTACATGTGTACCCTAAAACTAGTTATTTTATGGTAATAGATGTCATGTTGTTTGAGTTACATGCACATTTTATTTCTGTTTGAGAAAAATAATATATATTTGGATGACAAACATTGAGTTTGTAAATCAAGAAAAGTGATTGGCATTGTGTGATTTGCAAAAGTTGGCAAACTTTAAATTTGTAATAAAAAAAAAAAAGAAAAGAGAAAGAGAAGGCACAGATGCCTAAGGCATGCTAATGTGTAAATCTGATCAGTAATAATGTGATACCACTTGTATATAAAGAGTATGAGATGAATACTGCAGATTCTCTCATCAAAGGTCTTTTGTTGCTAGAGTTGACACAAAAATAGGTTTTGATATCTGTCGTGGAGTGAATTGTGATGAATCACAAAGAACTCAAGTTTATGACCTTTGCATGGTGCTAGAGTTAGCACAAATAGGAATGGGTTCGAAGCCTTTTGTGGAGTGAATTGTGATGGATACCCATCTTAGGAATGTCTAAGTTCAGTGGGTCAAACGAAATCACAAAAGAACTCATGTTTATGTAATACTACTACCATTCCTATTAATAAAGTGATGTAGTATTTTTTATTGTCATATGTGTTAGGATGAACTAATGTTCTTAATAAGTTCATAACCTTATATGAGGTGGTTTGCGACAATACAAATTTGATGAACTTACCTATGTGAATGTGGGGGTTACGCCCAATCCCCTATGATATCCTCTAGGCTAAGGACTCTAGAGCATTCATGAATATGCAGCTACAATCTGGGGCATCTTATAATAAAATTGTGATTGACATTATTAATGTTAATGTCCTGCGAGAACACTTTTGATTTGAGAAAGGTTTTAGTGCACATATATGTTTTCATAACTACCATGAGAGGTTCAATAATTTGTTTCACCTAACATGGTTGTGGAACATACTTGTATGCACTAGGTATCAATTCAAGTCCACAAAATAATGATACTTAATAAACTGATTATCCATGGCCCATAGAACATTTTTTTCTTTTGAATCATGTGGGGGATTTTTGGAATTTATATATATTATATATATATATTATTCCAATTTCAGTTTGTTTCAAAAGAAAAAATAATATTATTTATTAATATATTTTTTAAATTTTATGTGTGGGACTTTTTAAGAAATAGACTTTTAAAAGCTGAGACTTTTGATTTTTCTTAAACTTCTTCAGTTATATATAGTGACTCATGGCTCTCTAGACTTCTAGAGATGAGTTTTATTAAAAGTTTGATCGATGTGAAAAGAAGGGTTCTACTCGAGTTGCATGTTTTTGATCAATACAAAAAGAGGTTTTTACCATGGTTTTGGTCTGACAACCAAAAATTACTCTCACACATAGATAAACAAGTCTATGGGCAATGATCAAGAAAGTTCTCAATCTGTTTCCCTGTACTACACCAGTGAGACAGATGTTGTGTAACGCTGGAGGTTGATTGTCATGACTCCGTGTGTATGTAGCGGAACAAATTCAAGTTTAGCGCAGTGATTAAGTTCACGCCACGACATTTATTCAGATGAGTTATCTTAATTCTTCACATGTTCTTTGATTCTCTCCCTATTCTTATTATTCTTCATGTGAGACATGTTTGGAATGTATTGAATTTAGAGCATTTGATTAAAGTTTTTATGTAATTGCTGATACACTACAAGAAAATCTCAATCAGACAACACTGATTACACAACAGTTATGAAAATATCCGTTGTCCTAATTTAACAAACAACGGTGAAATTGTGTTCCTTCAAAAACTGTTGCCTGAGTTAGCACAAGACAAGCGTTATTAAGCTTATTTTCAAACTATTGTCTATATGATTTTATTCTGAGCATAACAGACAATAGTTGTTACTTATTATGTTGTGTGATAGAGTTGAACACAACAGCGTTATCACCGTTGTGAATAGAGTTCTTTCAGACAATGGTTTTGTTCGTGCTGTTGTGTAATTTAGACAACAGGTTATTTAATGCATTGTCTTATTTGAACTCAAACAATGGTTTTCAAATACCATTGTAAGAAGGTACCATTGTTTAAAAAACATTCCTCCTAAATTTTGAAAATTTTCAAATTAAATACTCCCTCTTAATTTATGTCTACCTTATTAGACAACGGCATTTCTCTGCAATTCCATTGTGAGTTAACAAAGCTAACAATGGATTTTAAAGAACTAACTGTTGTGTTATAAAGTAAAATTCAGAATTTAATTTTTATTTAAAATTAGAAAAATAGTGATATTATTCTCGATCATTAGATTAAATTGCATTAAAATCCTAGCCGTTCATTTAATTTATGTCTACGTTATTAGATAACAGTTTTTGTTGTGATAATGCATTGTGAGTTAATAAAACTAACGGTGGTTTATAATTAACAAACCGTTGTCTATTTTCTGAAGAAAAATAAAAAAAAATTACTGGAAACTGTTAGATCCTGCTTACACAACCAAAAACCAATCCAACCACAAAATTTGTAAACAATAAATCATCCAACCAACGGACTAGCAAACAAAAATTCCTCAATGAAAGTGACAAACCAACATACTTCCTCAAATTGGACAAGTTACACAAACCAAATACTATCACAAACTGACAAGTTAATCCTTTTATCAAAAAATACCAATCTAATTGAACTCTCATGATGCCATACAATGCTTCTAATTAATAACTAAGTGACCAAACATAACATCAGCTTGGCAGAAGAGAAGTAAATTGTTGTAACCATGTCCAGGCAAACAAGAATGTCACCAAATAATCTTGTCTAGGCAAATGAGCCAAACTGTCAATAAGTACCCCAGCTTGATTAATAATTCGGCTTAATATTCGCATTGGTCACTGAAAGAAAAATAAAAATTAGATTGCAATTGACAGAGAGGTATAATATTTGACAAGAAATAAATAACAAGTAAAACGATTCAAGACACAAATGTAGTTATTACCATCATGGAAGTTGAATCCATTCTTCTTCGTCACGCATATAACTAGATTTTTCCTCGTCTAGTTCGTCAACAGTGGGGAACATTGGCACGTGTAGCTCATTCTCAAGTTCTATTTCTACCGATCCATCATTTTCATCATCACATTGGTCATAATAGTTTTTTTCTGGTAATTTTAACACAACAGACCAATATTTTTCAAGAGGATCATCGATGTAGCAGACTTGCTTAACATGTTTCCCTAGCACAAAAGGATCATTTGCAAAACCTAATTTGTTTAAGTTAACCAATATATATCCCAAGTCATCTACTTTAACCCCTTTGTTCGTATCTACCCAATTACAACGAAATATAGGGATTCTAAAATTGTTATAGTCTAACTCCCATATACTTGTTATAACTCCATAGTAAGTATGTGAAGTATTTTCAACAATATTATCCTTACCAACAAGTATTAATGTATCTGCAACAACAGAAACACCACTACACTGAACTTGTCGATTATCATCACGGTCCTTGGTGCTATAAGTAACGCCATTGATTTTATAACCACTGAATGTAGGGACATTCTTGTTAGGCCCTGCTGCAATCCACCTTATCTCATCACATATGTTATTATGATCATGCAGCAATTCTGATGCAATCTGTGCAAAAATAAATTGATTTAAACTAATTATTCGATAATATTAAATATTATAATTATAATTTTATAATGTCATACAACTACTATATTGCAAACTCTATTTTTCATTTCTGGTGTGGAGATTGTTAGTTTTGTGTGTTTATAAACTTTCTAAATCGTTTATAAATGACGAATAAATGTTATAGTCTATATATGCCTTTATGATGTTTTTGGCGACTGAATATGGAATAAACATATTTAAATAGTGTTTTAACCAAATAAAAATTTTACCTTTTTCCGGAACCATTCGGGAAATTTATCATTTTGTTTGTTTTTTAACCAGACTTGGTCATTTTCATGTTGATGGTGTCTTGCCATCAAAGATGCCATATGTTCACTACAAGTAAAATAAATTATTTTAATATATGGATGAAAATGCACAAAATAAGGAAATAACAAACACAACACATAAATGTCAGTAACTTACTCGAAATATGGCCTAACGTCATTGCTATTTTGCAGAAAACATAAGTGTGCTAGGTGCAAGTCCTCTTTGCTCGGCTCTATCATTGTCGCACCAGATAAGGGTCTGCTTATTGCATTTTGCTCAGATATTGCATTTTTTGGCAATCCATTGGTTGCTTCTTCAAAATTCACCAAACATTCAACAGCCTCTTCGGCAACATATGCCTCGGCAATACAGCCTTCGGGATGAGCTGGGTTTCGTACGTATCCCTTAAATGCCTTCATATATCTCTCAAAAGGATACATCCAACGTAGAAAAATTGGCCCGCAAAGCTTAACTTCTCTCACAAGATGAATTGAGAGATGGATCATGACATCGAAGAACGAAGGGGGAAAGTGTTTTTCCAATTGGCATAATGTTGTCACCAACTGAGATTGCATATTTTCCAATTTATCTACATCGATGACTTTACTGCAAATTGCCTTGAAAAAAAGGCAAAACCTTATTATTGTGCACCTGACTTCTTTTTTCAGTACTGACCGAATAGAAATTGGAAGCAAATGATGCAATATCGTATGGCAATCATGAGATTTCATTCCAACAAGCCGAAGTTTTTCCATATTTACCAGATTCTTGATATTTGAACAAAATCCATCCGGTAACTTCATTTTAAGAAAGGATAAGCAAACAGTTTTTTTCTCTGCATTCAATAAGTTCCATGATGCCAATGGTACCTTCTCATTCTTTCCAGGACTTTTAGGCATCAACTCCATTCTTATTCCCATTTCAGCCATATCAAGACGGACGGACTCCCTATCTTTTGTTTTTCCTGGAATATTTAGCAAAGTTCCGAGTAAAGCTTCACATATATTTTTCTCGATGTGCATCACATCGAGAACATGCCTAACCGACAAAAACTTCCAATACTCAAGTTGGAAGAATATAGAAACCTTCTTCCAAACGGGTCGAGCTTCACCTTTCTTCCATCGAGGTTGGCGTTGTGTCTTACCAAACACATGGCCCCTTAGATGTTCTACTCTTTCAAGAACCTGCTCTCCAGTTAACGGAATAGGAGCAACCCCCTTCTCCACAGTGTTATCAAAAGCTGATTTTTGTCTTCTATATGGATGATGATGGGGCAGCCACCTCCGATGCCTCATAATCACTGTCTTCCAATAATGAACCAGCCTAGTAGCATTTGTGTTATCAATACAAACAGTACAAGCATTATACCCTTTAATGACATTTCTCGATAAGTTCCCTAATGCCGGATAATCACTTATTGTCCATAATAAAATGCCCCTAAGTATGAAAGACTCTTTCTTATATGCGTCGTACACTTGTTTACCGCGCCACAACTCCTGCAGATCTTCTAAAAGTGGTTGAAGGAATACGTCGATATCATTTCCCGGCTCAGTCGGGCCTGATATCAACAAGCAGAGCATAATAAACTTTCTCTTCATACAAAGCCAAGGCGGAAGGTTATACACTGATAGCAAAACAGGCCAGCTTGAGTAATCAGTACGATTTCCATGAAAAGGATTGAAACCATCGGAGGATAAAGCTAACCGAAGGTTTCTACTCTCTGATGCAAAATCAGGCCACTTTTGATCGACATCCTTCCATGTTTTCGAGTCAGCCGGATGCCTCATTTTACCATCCTTTTCTCGCTCAGTGTCATGCCAAGTTATGTCCTTTGCAATTTGAGGTATATTGAACAAATTTCTGATTCTTGGTATCAACGGAAAATACCATAAAACTTTTGCAGGAACTCCTTCGAGTTCCTCTCCTTTCTTATTTAATTTCCATCTAGAGGCCTTACATATGCGACAAGTAGTCTCATCTTCATCTATCTGGCCACGGTATAAGAGACAATTATTAGGACATGCGTGTATCTTTTCATACCCCATTCCTAATGCACATAAGATTTTCTTCGCTTCATTGAAGGAAGAAGGGATATTGTTACCTTCTGGAAGCAAAGACCCAATCAATAATAGGACATCAGAGAAACATGAATCAGACATACCATGCTTCACTTTTAAGTTGAATAACTTAACCATAGCCTTCATCTTAGTGTAACTCTCACATCCAGGGTAAAGAGGTTCATGCTCACCTTTCACATAGTTGTTGAAATCTGAAAAATCTGTAGAAGTATCATCGTCGTCATCGTTAGCTTCGCCCATTCTTGTGTTGGCCTGATTAATAGATTCTGAAGTGTCAGTTTCATCTAGTACAGGATCTTCTACCAAATTTGCCTCCCCGTGCCATATCCAGCGTGTATACGTTTCATCAATACCATATTGAAAAAGATGGTTTTTAACAATCTGAGCTTTCCATGATTTGCTATGTGCGCACTTTATGCATGGACAACTTATTTTTTCTACATTATACCCATTCTCAAATGCAAACATTAATAAATCGTCCACTCCATTTTTAAACTCTTTTGTTCTTCTATCAGCTGTTAACCATGATCTATCCATCTTTTAATATAAAAAAGCCTTATACATCTAAATAGAACTTCAAATCCAACACATAATGTGTGCTTACAACCATCACCATCTGAAAAACAAAAGCAATCAAACTCAAAATAATCAATATCTAAAGTATAATGATATTTAAGCACGTGTACAATAATTTCAGAAATAATCTGTAATATCTAAAGTTTTACTATTCAGTTTTACAAGTTATGTTATCTCAACTTGTTGGGATCGAAGAGAATCATATTTACTTTATCTTATCGTGACTGAAAGCCCTTATGTTGGTAGGGGCTGAAAGCAAGAAGGGAATGTTGTTGCAACTATTTAAGGGCACACACACAATAAATTGCTAACAGAGTATACCAAAGAGTGCTAACAGAGTATATCAGCTTTATAAATTGCTTTCAAAGAATTCCCCCAAATCAATAAACTATGAGTACAAAATAATTCAATACATGTTTAAACAGAGTATACATGAACCCTAATTCAAGTTCCACATTATATGTACAAACTAAATCATGAAAACGTATTCATCAAAATGAATGCTTAAAAAAGAATTTACCTAAAATGAAATGAAGGTCATGAATCTTTGATGCTAGAAATGAATCAGAGAGAAATGGATGAGGTCGCCGCGATGTATGAGAGACAGGTTGAGGAGAGTTAGAGAGGAGAAAGTGTGAGAGACGGGATGAGGAGAGGTAGAGAGGAGAAAGTGTGAGAGACGGGATGAGGAGAGGTAGAGAGGATAACGACCTTGCAGAGCACCTTGTAAGTTGTAAGTCTTCGTTTTCAATTAGGGTTTGCAACATTTCTGAAATGGACCCAATATTCGAACCCATAAAACTCAATTTATTTTTGATAATAAATTTGAAATTTATTTTAAAATTAATATTACTTCTATCATTTTGGATTAATTATCATTTTAATTGTTTATATATATTTTAAAATGCATGAAAAATATAAAATGTACAAGAAAAAAAAATAAAAAATAAGAATAAAAAACAAATCTTTTTATATTTGATTGTGATACTCGTGTGATCACATATAAAGTTTAAGACACTAATTTTATCAATATAACTAAAATTCAAAAAATAATAAATTTATTTTTAGATACATAAAACTGTTTGATATAAGGTCGATACATAAAACTGTTTAATATAAGCTCAATACGTAAAACTGTTTGATATAAGTCTGATACGTAAAATTATTTGGGGAATAGATATCATTTAGGGGTTTTCGTTGTAGAGTTTAGGGTATCATGCACATTCTAGCTTGCTCAATACATTTTCGATACATAAAACTATTTAAAATAAGTTCGATACGTAAAACTGTTTGATATTATAAGTTCGATACGTAAAACTGTTTAGGTATGGATATCTTTTAGGATTTTTAGAATTAGGGTATGGTCATGGATATGGTTTAGGGGTTTTAGATTTAGGATTAGGGTATCATGCACGTTCTTGCTTGATACATGTTCGATACATACAACTATTTGATATAATTAAGTTCAATATATACGTAAAACTATTTTATATCATTTTCAATTCACGTGTTAAAGGTTTTTTTATTCATAATAAAAATTTTGAAATCGTTATACAGAAAATTTAACATTTTTCAAATTTAATAATATAATAGACCCGTCCGAATTAAAATATTAAAATTATAAGATACGATACCCATCAAATTAAAATATTGAAATCGTAGGACATGATAAATTTTACTTCTACCGATAATATTGAATGTTATATCGACATATCTACTCGAGAAAATATTGAACTTTTCGGAAAATAAAAGTTTGATATTATCACAGAAAATGACGAAAATTACCTTTTCATAATAAGACAAAAAATGTTTTCCATAAGCATATTATCAATACGTAAAACTGTTCGATATTATAAGTTCGATACGTAAAACTCTTTAGGTACGGATATCTTTTAGGAGTTTTAGAATTAGGGTATGGTCATGGATATCGTTTAGGGTTTTTAGATTTAGGGTATAGATATCGTTTAGGAGTTTTAGATTTAGGATTTAGGGTATAGTTTTTCAATTTTAATAATATAATAGACCGGTCCGAATAAAATATTGAAATTATAAGATACGATACCCGTCAAAATTATAGGAAGGCGATATAGGATCACTCGTGCTTCTGTAAAAAAAATAGTTCAATATTTTGTGAATCCTGATTAAATTATAATATATAATTTAACAATAATTAATATTGAACCAAATTAAATAATAATTTATGAATTAGTAATCTTATTAGGTCATTAATATATTTTAACTTGAACTTATTAATATTAAATTATAACTCTATTAAAATTGTAATATATTATTAACATTATAATTATTAAATATATAATTTTTAGAAATAAAAAATAGTTAAACTAATTTTTACAAACTCAAGCACTTGTGCTCTTTTTGGCGTGCGATGAATACAAACTTGATGACAGCTGTTATACGGGAGTTTTCATATGGGAACTGAAGAACTTATGCCTTTCTTTAATTTTTCATTTCCCCCTCTAAAGAAGCCGCTCATTTGATTTTTCATTTCCCCCTCTTTATCTCCCCCCTAAATTACCTTAATTTACTCAGTTACAGTTTCTATCTCAAACATTCCCCCCATTCCCCCTCTCTGAAATTGACCGGTTATTTTCCATCAAAAAAACTCAAGCTCACACTCAAGCTTACTGGTACATACTCGATTCAAGTATTAGGTGATGTTCGTTGAGTGTAGATTCGATTATATGCTTTTCTTGGTGATGAGTTTTTGCATTCAAATTGTGGTTACTGTCTTCTCTGTGATGAGTTTTTGCATGCATGCAAATCCTATTATGAAACCATATTATGAAATCGATTTCTAATTAGGGTTTCTTGATTTTTTATTTTTCTAATTAGGGTTTCTTGATTTTTGATTTTTCTACTTAGGGTTTTTTGATTTTTGATTTTTCTAATTAGGAGTATTTCTTATTGATTATCAGTATTTGATATTTATAAGCTTGGTGATGTTTTTTACTGTAGATTCGATTATATTCATTATGTTGGTGATGTTTTTATATGCTTTTTTGGTGATGTTAGTTACTGTCTCTTCTGTGTTTCACTGTAAGTTATAGTTACTCTGTTCCTTCTCCATATGTTTTGGTTAGTATCATCTCGCTAAAGTTCTGAATTTTATTATTTTGTATTTTTATTCTTATTATAGTCACTCTTTGAAACAGTAACACGAACATGTAGTTAGTAAAAATATTTGAACATGTTGAGTTTTATTTGTGACTCTTTTGTATTTTATCTTCAAGTCAAGCAGACAATATGTACTTATTTTTTTTATTGTTGTATAGATTATGGCAACCCCGAAAAAGAAAACCAAGTCAAAAAAGAAAGAGTTGAATAAGAGAAAGTCGCAGAGGACAGAGCCGAAGAAGAAAGAGTTCAAACAGACAAGGTCTTTATCCCATCCATGTACCATGAATGTGATAAAGGCTTTAAGAAAGACAAGGTCCTTAAATAACCAGACCCCCACCGTGACCCCCATTCCGTCGAGTTCTTCCCCAAAATCTGTAAAGAAGAAGCCCATATCTGAAAACTTACAAAAAGAAATTTCCAAGAAAAGGAAACGAGCGAAACCTGTTGGCACGCCAAATAATACTCAAGGACTAAAACTACTTAAGCGAGGCTGTGTAACGATGCATCGAATTGTGAGACGCAAGATCATGGGGATCAAACTTACGGTGTCTTTTAATGATAAAGGAGAGGCTTTTGGTCCTGAAGCGACAGAGATGCAGTCTTATATTGGAGTTTTGGCAAGAACCAAACCGACAATCTGGCATGATAGTTGGAAATGTGTTCCTCATGAGATTAAGACGAAGATTTGGGATTGTGTGCTAGTAAGACAAACTTAAATAATTTTATTTATTTACTTTTCTTTTATTATCTGTTCATTTTGTTATTTGCATCTCTTGACTTTACTCTTCTTGTTTATTTATGTAGATGGCTTTCATTTTACCTCTGTCGGCGAAGAAGATGGTTTTAAATTCAGCCAGTCACAAATGGAGGGAGTTCAAAAGTCGGCTGACCACATATTACGTTCTTCTTTATAGGAATCAACCTGAAGTTTTGGCCCATCCTCCTGCAGATTTTTCTTTCATAGAAAAATCACATTGGGACATATTTGTTGCTGATCGCTTGTCACCCGAGTTTCTGGTATATTCCTAGTAACCTTACTTACTTGCTAATTATCTTATAGCCTTACTGCTGCTATATTCATATACAATATTTGCCTACTAATGATCTTATAACTTTACTGGTGCTTTTTATGAAGAAATTACATGATGAACAAGTAGAAAGAAGGAAGCAGAGTTTATATCCACATCGCTTGTCTCGAAAAGGTTATGCTAACCTCGAGAATGAATGGGTGAGTAGTAATGAAACAACATGCTTATTTCTGGATATAAACTAATTTTCTAAACATGTTTATACTATTACTAAGGTGTCCATCTACGTGTAAATGTAGTCTCAATCTCATCCAGATGAAGAGGAAGTCGATCGATCGACGACCTGGGTCCTAGCAAGGATGGACAAGGATGGTAATTTTATAAATGATGCTGTTACAGAAAAAGCTAAGGAAATTGTATGTTATCAATTTGTATCTTATTTCCGGAAAAAAATCAATACATATGTTCTTTTTTTTAAGTAACATATTAACTTTTTAAGTTCTTATATGAGCCTATTTTTCTTGTTGTGGATGGTGTTGATTGTGTGTTGCTTGATATGCTAGTATTGTTATTTACTTGCCCTTACATATGTTGACCTAAGAAGATATTTAGTTTTCTGCTTGTTCTTTCCATATGTGATAGTGTGTTAAAATTTTAGATTTATTGGGTCATATTTTTGAGATTTAGACTTAAAATTTTGAGTTGATTATTGATTGAGATTTCAATTGTAGAAGATATATTGTGATGATACAAATTCGACTTTATTGACTTTATTTGGTGCATGTTTGATCTTGGATTATTAGTTAGGATTTTGATTTTCAAGTTCTTATATTAGTTCTCTGTTTCATGTTTATTAGTTGGGATTATTAGTTGTTTTAAGCAGACTTGGTAATTTTCATATTTTTATGGTACTCTTAATTTTGTAGGCAAAGTTGAAGGAGCAGGTTAAGGAAGGGAAACTAAAAGAAGAAGGTGTTAATGATGTTTTAACAATGGCTCTTGGTAAGCCTGAGCATGGAGGAAGAGTGCGTGGCCAAGGAACTCATGTGAAGCAGTCAACTTACTTTGACCTTCCAAGGCAAAAGAAAGCCAGGACAATGGATGAAAAGATACATGAGAGAGTTCAAAAGTTCATGGCAGAGGAAACTCCAAGGATTATTAAAGAGAGAGATGCTTTTTGGGCTGCTGAAATGGAAAAGCTCAGAGCAGAGATATTGATAAAAAGTGAAGAACAAGTATTGACAAAAAGTGCAGAACAAGATGGCAGTCCGAAACATGCTTCCCAACAAGCAAGTTGTCACTCTAACGGTGGAGTTAATGTGGATGTAGGTGTAAAGAATATTGATACACCTAAAATGGCAAAGAAGATTTTTCATGATCACGGGGATGGAGGTGTTCATAAGATAAAAATGATTGATAATTTATTTGTTGATTTTGGGGAGGAACCTGAGGATGCTATGGAGTTGGCTGGCGAGGATGAAAATTATAGGTTTGTTGGTGAAAAGAAGAATTCTGAGGATGTAAAAGTTAATACTTCTGGTAGTTTTATTTGCAAATTGGCTATTGGATCGCTGAGCAACATTGTAGCTTATGCAAAGATTGATGAAGTCCTTGTGCTTGAAGGATGTGAGCAGACAATCCATGGAGTAAGACTTGATGAAAAGAATACTAGAGTGTCAATCACTCAAGTCATTCAAGGTCATGCTAAGATTCCCTTCCCTATTGGTGATGAAATTCTGACTGTGGAACAAGCCATAGGAACTTATATTGCATGGCCAAGAAACCTGATAGCAGTAGGAAACAATAGCACTTTTGATGTTTTATCAGCTCCAAAGGTTAGCCGGTTTTTCATTAGTATGTTTAATATATCTAGTATGTTTTTACTATATCAGCACCAAATATGATGTTTTTATTTGCACGTGAATTTATTTCAGAAAGCCAAGACAAGGAAACAAAAGAAGTTGTATAAAGTAGTCAAAGATGTTGAACCAGAGCTTGTTGTTGAGATGGGTTCAAATTATCCATCAGCATTAAATCGTTTGTGGACATGGGCAAAGGATGCCTTGGCTGATGGACGAACAATATCTTTTGAGCTAAGCAGGGAAGCCTTTGGCACTACGAAGAACCAAGTCATTTTTTTATCAGATATACATGCAGTGTGCTCTGAAGGTGAAATGGCAGGGTCTATTATTTGCCTTTTTATTCAGTAAGTTTCTCTGGTTTAAACTTTTTTATTTTTCGTACATAGTACTCCCGCAATCAAACTGAGAATCTTTTCTCACCACTAGTTAATTTTATATGTAGCTTCTTAAATGAACGTGTGAAAAAGCATAAGATGACCAACATGATAAGCTTCATAGATCCCAGCATGATTGGTGCTGTTGGATGTGGCAATGCAGGGCAGAGGTCGCGTGCACTTGCTGCAAGATTTAAGAATGCTAAGAAAGGGCAATACTTTCTCATGCCTTATAATGATGTGTAAGTGTTTATATG
This sequence comes from Oenanthe sinensis, assembly GCA_028671895.1. Taxonomy (NCBI): domain Eukaryota; kingdom Viridiplantae; phylum Streptophyta; class Magnoliopsida; order Apiales; family Apiaceae; genus Oenanthe; species Oenanthe sinensis. Next base: position 7,405,932 of record CM053808.1, read on the forward strand.
ATTCATCTGTCAATTGGGAGTTGTGACTATGTTATTTGTAATATGGTATCAATTGGGAGTTAATAAACTTATTAAGATTGTCATCCACCCATTTTTTAAGATGATTATTTACGAGAATTTAAGTTTCAATTTTAAATAGATGGCACTCTGGATGTGTCACAATTTAGAATATTTTTCTGACTTGCTGATTTGGGTTGATTTTATTTTAATATTAATATGATTTTTTGATGATATTTGAGTTGGTAGCACCACAATAATTAGTACTTCATGCTTTAATTGTAAAGTTACATTATCGTTCATGTTTGTGTAGGAACCACTGGACTTTGACTGTTGCAAATCCTGAGACAGAAATTGTCTACTACATGGACCCCCTCAAACGTCGAATTGCAAATGGAGAATGGGTGGATGTTGTCGACAAGTAAGTCTAGCATCTAAAGTTTGTGTATTGAGTCTTCATCCTTGATAGGCTAAATTTTTTATTGGTTTCATTAATTGTACGTTGATAAATTTTTGTTTGCAGTGCCATTAAAATGTACAAGGAGGATCTGAACATGGTTGCAAGGAAAAAAATCTTATGGGAGAATATGGCGGTATTAATTCATTCTCATAATTTTTTTCGTCATCTAAGAGCTAGAAAATGCCTAAAATAGTACAAAAATTAGGGTCACGTGTCCAAAATTTATCATATGAGTTCTACATTCGTTTCCTGTTCAAAAGAGGTCTGCAGATGCATATATGTTTTACTCTTGATTAAAATTGTGCTATATTAGCCAATCACATGTCATCTAAGGAGATTGTAATTAAATTTTTGTTTGGTATATCAGGGAGTTCCAGTGCAGACGGGGAACAAGGACTGTGGCATATTTGTGATGCGGTACATGAAGGAAATCGTTGAGGACAAAGAACTTGAGTTTGCTGCTAAGGTTAAAATTTCAGTTTCTTTAACTACTAGCTCATACACGAGTAAAACATGTGACTTACAAAAAACTTTTGGTCATTTTTCAGTGGATGCGCAGGTCGAATCTGGTTTATACTGATTCTGACATTAACGAGGTCCGGACTGATTTTGCGAAATACTTTATGAAACGCCATGCATGTTAGGTTCTGCAGTTGGGTTCTTTTTTTTTTCTGAACTAGTAGTAAAGTGGAAGTTTTATTTATGTAGTTGGTGATGGTAATCTCAACTTGTGATTATGTTTGGTGTTTAGTTTTTGAACTACCGCAGACTTGTTTAGATGGATTGACCTCTATTTACTTGTTTGTGTTTTTGGTGGATTGGTAAATTGGTATGTTTTGGATTGATGGATTTAATTTTACGGTGAATTTATGGTAAATTGGTGGATTTGTGTTTTCTGGCGAATTATTAGTTGATGGAATTTAGTTTTAAGTTTTTGTAGTTTATGCTGCTGGGTAGTTTGAAAGGTGAATTTAGTATACAAAAATTTTACACTCCAACATATAATGGTGTTTTAAACAAAAATAAACTATTATACCAAACAAGTCAGACAATGGTATACCATTGTTATAACAGTTGACTGAAGGCAGATAAATAAATTTGTAAAACTTGAAAACCATTGTGTCTAAAATATTACCACAACTAGATATTTTTATAAAGTGTTGTCTGAAAACCTGAGCTATAATGCGAGTTAAACATAAAATATGGTCTAAAGAGCTTTCGGATAACAGTTAACCACAACTCAATTGTGCAACTGTTGTCTAACCCAAACTAAGATAAATTTTTTTGTATAAAACTGTTGTGGTTAGGATTTCAGACAACAGGGCATTGTAATAATCGTTGTTTGAATAAGACATATACATGAAGTTCGGAAACAGTTAGAACTCTTGCTTGACAGATATTACTCGTTGTCTCTTAGTGGTAAAACTGTTACATTTTTCTTTTTCCAACAATTGTTCATAATAATAGAACCGTTGTGTCTTCTACATTAAAATAAGCATGTTGAACCGTTGTCTATTACTCGTAAACCTATTGTGTTTTTATTTTTCCAACAATTGTTCATAATGATAGGAACTGTTGTCTATTCTATATTATAACAAACCTGTTGAACGGTTGTGTTTCTTTCTTCATATAACAGTTTAAACAAGCGTTGTTTGATCGCAATCACACGGCACCTCAATAGACTACGGAAAATTGAGATGCCAGACAACGGTGCAAAAGCGTTGTATGCTTCTGTTTTTCTTGTAGTGATATATAATGTCTGATTAGTTTATTTTTTGAATTTCCCGTATGATACGAATTTGTGATAATCTGCTCAATATTTTGTCTACCCCTTGTAATTACATACATATCCCAAACATATATAACACTACACCAATACATGTCATTTAATTTACAACAGAAATTTTATAAAAGATTTGTCGTAAATTTCCTATTTACGAGGGAAAATGTTCACTGAAAAGCTTAATTTAAATCAAAAAAATTTAATTAGTCATGAGTTCGGCGCACCTATTATTCCATCATAAGTTGGTGGCCGTAAATAACCGTTATTGTTATAGTGTAGAAAACTAGCTAAGGAAAATGAAAAGTTCAACGGGGGCATATATACAGCCTTATCATCTAAAAGATGGTTTACTTTGTGTGTCATAGAGTCATAACATATTTTCTCATTTGGTTAGCTGATAAATGTGCCTTCGATTTACTAGGGTTGTCTACATTGTTTTACTGAATAACCCGACTGCCATTTTTTTTTTCAAATTTTCAACATTAGATGTCTACTAGCTAAGATAAAGAAATATCTTATCCTACAGCTAAATTAATGTGAGTTCGAGAGTATGTGGTCCTAAGTGATGGGTTCGACCTTGGTTTACTCCAAATTTTTTTGATAATATATACTAATTTGTAAGACTATAAGTAATTCAAAGAGGGGGAGGGGTAGGCCTAGGCGCGAATACATGAATGATATATAAATATAGTAGAGGATGTTCCAACTCTAGAGATTTGTGAACACTGCACTAAATGATGTGTTAAAAATATCATACTATAAGTGCATAGTGGTTAATTAATTGTAGCAATCACCCCATCAAACTATGAAATTTTCACATCATGATGACTAGACAAATAATTTTGAGATGATATTTGTTTAATCTAATAAACATATGAGATAAAAAAAATATGAAAAACCTAGAAATCTGAATCCATCACTTAATTATAATTAATATATAATTTTGATGTCATCGTGACCTTCCTCCGGCTTATCAACGGCGGTCTTTATTTTTATTTGTGCACAAGCTAAAGTTTGAAAAACAACTCTCTTTGATTCAATTAATAAAACAAACATATACTATCAAACTTATTATCTAACAATAACCTATCAAAAATTAACCTCGAAAGCAAGCATAACCGAGCATAAATTTATTATTCAATTATTTTCGTCACTCATTATTTCGACATTCAATTTTTATTCATATTATCATCAATTGAATCCTTTTTCGCATGCATTATTTTATATTCGTATATGAGCTTTTCGCTTACATTCATGTTTTTTTGATTTTCCCCATAGGTAATCATAAATAGGTGGACTATCTTTTTGTGAGTGTGGAGTTGCTGACTTCAAAAAATTTGTTAATTATTAATTTTTATTTATTAGAGGTAATAAATATTGATATAGATTTGAATTTGAATTTGGAGTGTTTAGTTATAACTTCTTATTTGTAAATGGTAAGTTATTGGATTTGAAGAGTTGTAACATTTTATTGGATTTTGGTAGATTTTATTTAAGTGAATTTATAATTTCGGGATTTTAAACCGCCTCTACCAATTGTAATTATTATTGAATTATGATTTTTTTTGTTAATTATGTGGGATATTGTACTTTTCTCATTTTATCACATAATTCCAGTATTTTCAACGATATAATCCAATTTTTATTTTATAATAACTAACTAAAGATTGACAGAATATATTAACTCCATCCCAGCCATGCAAGTCAACCTGTTATACCTTAAATTATATACATACATACATACATACATATATGTGTGTGTGTGTGTGATGTTCTAAAGGATACTTTATATAGAGGTCCGGAGAGAACCACTTGATTCTAAGGTAGAATCTCATAAATAATTTTAAAATTAATCATATTTATCATTAATAACGAATAAATTTTGATTGTAATATAAGATACAAACTATGTTTAAGCTTCACAAATAATTTAATATTTAAAAATTAAGGGAAAAATATAATTTTCAATTTGATTCCACTATAGAATTTATGTAGAATCGTTTTACTTATTATATGTCATTTTCAATATTGTTTATATGTAAATTCATTTTTAATTCATTTATACTTATATTTGATGAATAACAAAAAATATATATATTTAATGTCTAAGGTGGTTTTCTACGGAAGTCTATATAAGGTGTAATGTAGAGCAATGACTTATATATATAATTGAATTCAATGGAGTACTCTTAAATGAATTACAAATTAAAGACATATGTTCTACATTAGATTATGTAAAATGTAATAAGTTGCATAACATATATGTTCTCCAATCTACACATATATTAGCATGGTTTTAATAATCTAATTTTATAAATAATATATTAAAAATAATTTAATATGATAATTGATTAGTTAATAATTTAGTTTATCAGTTCCAAGAATACTAATAAAGTTAATATATTCCAAACTAAAAATTTAAAATATAGTATATATTTTTTAATAAAAAATAATATATTTATTGCTTGAAAACCTTATAAAATTAAAAAAAATATGTATAATATTAACATTAATTTATAAACACATTTAAAATAACAATGGAGTATAAATCGACCGAGCGGAGTTAGTTAAGTTAATTTTAAATTTATACAAATATACACAATAAATATTTAGGTTCCAAGGAAGTGTGAGTTACTGTGTTGGTCGGGTTAGAGCATCTCTTAGAGTCTCGTATAAACTTTTAAATATATAATATAAAATATTAATATCTTATAAATGCTTTTACATCAAACCAAACTAACGCCTACTCTTTTTTTAACTGTAGTATTTTTTAACTCAGGGTTGACTTGCGTATGAGAATTCTACTGCATACAACATTGTAGAGATAACAAAACAACCCAAACAAACCTGTGGGCAGTAACACAAACCAGATACTGAGAAAATGTAACTGAAGTATATAAATCTGAATGCATCACCCAATATCCTTATCTATAAGATGCATGTAGAGATAGAGTGGACTTTTTCATTAGTTTAAAGTATTTAAATTGAAAAGTATGAAGAAAAAATCTGAAAATAACATTTACTTCATCGGATGATTTCTAACTGTTATCTACCTATAGTTTGAAATTAATTTACACATTGCTTTACATCAACGCCATCTTGCAACTATAAATTGAGGGATTGTGTGTTGATGGAATTAAGTTATTAGTATCACTCTTTCCTTAATTAAGTAGTTGCATACAATAACAAAAATGTATTGTAATAAGTATCGCGTTTTAGTGGTAGATGATGATGCAACAAGTTTAATAGTTGCAAAGGGCTGTGTTAGGAGATGGAATTATGAAGGTTTGATTCAGTCTTATAATGTTGTTGAACTAGAGATCATGATTTTTTTCATTTGTGTAATAATGTGATCTAAACTGTTTATTTTTGAATTTGCAGGTTAATTATTGGCTATCTTCTTTGCTCCTTTAAATATTTGCCTAATCTTATGAATTGCCTTTAAAATATATAAATTTTGGTTTCAATATATATATATATATATACATATATATATATATATATATATAAATTTTGATCAAATCCTTAGTAATTTTTTTAGCACTATTATAATTACAAGCTAGTATGTTAAAATTTTACGAAATCTAGTTTGAATTCATAATGATTAATGTTATTTTTATATCGAACATTATATATTCATACATCAAATCTCTAAAATGAGTAAATATTTTATCGTATATTTATAAATATTCGTAAATGTTAACCTAAAGAAAAACGGCCTTTTTTGTCGTATATTAATAAATATTTTCAATAAAAAATTATCACTTTTTCGTTATATAATTTGTATTATTATTTTCTATTTATAATTGTACATATACCTTGTATTTGCTGATTGAAGAAATAAATAAACTTCTTTTATTATTATTGTTTATTAAAATTTCGAAGACTTGATATTAGATCAATTTCTAATGATTGTTTTTACTCTTAATTTCAGTGACCGCGGTGAGTCATGCTTTACAAGCATTGAGCTTACTCGAGGATAAAGGTAAAAATGGCGAAGTTAAATATGATGTTGTTTTAGCAGACATCCACATGCCGGTCATGGACGGGTTCCAACTACTAGAGATCGTTCATAAAGAATTTAACATACCTGTTCTTTGTAAGTTCATATACCTACATCATCTTTTCCTGGAATTAATTTAAGAGTATAATATTCAACATAATCTCGTAATATTGATGAACATTAAACTTGTGAAATGCAGTAATATCTGGGGATTACAAAACTGAAGTAGTACAGAAGGGATTGGAAATGTCATCGGCTTACATTATAAAGCCCATTAGGGCCGAGCACGTGAGACACCTTTGGCAACATATCTTATTGAGGAAGAACAGAGAAAGAAATGTTTGGACAAGATTCACTCAACAATCAAATATACCAAGAATCATTTGCTCATCTTCCCCTAGTATAGTTATTGAGGAGAATCCAAGGGGTAAGAAACTTAATTCTAGTTAACTATTAACATATAATTGTAATATTGATAATCGTGTTAATTATCGTAGTAATGATGATGATGAAGAATTGTTTTTGTTAATATTGACACAGAGAGGAAGGCCAAAAAATCTGTTTGGTCTGCAGAACTCCATAATTGCTTTGTGGAAAGTATTTTAATCCTCGGTTTAAAAGGTAAGCTATATATACATCTTATGCATATCAACCGCAATAATTAATTATATATATATATATTCAGAAAGAACCACACATGTACACACGTATCTGATCGCTGATGAAATATTATGCAGAAGCTGTTCCTAAAGCTATTCTGGAAGTGATGAATGTTCAGTCGTCACTAACCCGGGAACAAGTGGCAAGCCACCTTCAGGTTTTCGAAAAATGTTGCTTATTATATATATACTCATTATGTTGAACTAATGCATGTTTTGGGTTAACAAACAACATTATATGTTATGCTGGTTTAAGACAATATATTTTATTGCTAACAAAGCCGAGGATCATGTATGTTTAACTAATTACCGTAAGATTCTTTCCTTTTCACAAGTGTAAAAACATTTAATTTCTAGGATTATAATTAAACCAAAATGCTCGAGACCTCAAAAATTTTCCAAAAAAATCTCCAAATTAATATGTGTGACACATATTAATTTTCATATGCTTTTTTTGGAGATTTTTTTGAAAAATTTTTGAGGTCTCGAGCATTTTTGTTCTATTTTACCCCTGTCAAAAAGTATTTTTTTCTATTTTACCCTTATCAAAAAACTGAAAATCGCCTCTAGCCACCTTTTTCAAAAGGAAAAAGACAAATCTATCCACACTTTCAATTTTACAAAATGGTGGCCGAAGGCGAATTATTATTATTATTACGAATATAATCAATCATATGGTGACGCATATTAATTTGAGAATTTTTTTGGATAATTTTTAGGGTCTCTAGCATTGTTTTCTCATTTTACCCCTGTTAAAAAACTGAAAATCGCCTCCAGCCATCTTTTTGAAAGGAAAAAGGCAAATCTGGCCACTATTTTGCAAAATTAAAAGTCTGGCCACTTTTTTGAAAATGAGTGTAAAGTTCAGCCACCACTTTGCAATTTACTCTATTATTATTTATGGGAATGCTATGTAAATTGCAGAAATTTCGGAAGCTGGTGAATAAGGTATTGGATGGAAAGGCAAGATTCGATGAACCTTCAAAGTATTGGATCGATTGTCATTATTATTCAAGCATTGTAGGTGGAAATCCAAATCTAATTCTGATTGATAAAGTATTGGAAAAGCGAAGAACCGGTGACTATCCAGCTCCCATTTGGGCATCCATGCCCTTACCACCATTCAACGAATCAGGTGAGTAAAGTGTTTTTTACCAAAACTAGCTAATAATGTACAACATATCATCTTTGGCGGTGGTGTGAGTTTTCAAAGTGTTGTTGCACCTACACTGGGACTTGGCAGTGAGTTTTCAAAATGCTATGATTGCAGCTCCACCTACACTGGGGCTCGGCAGTGGTTTGAATTTTAAAAGTGATTTTAATGTTGCTTCACCTACACTGGGGCTTGGCGATGGTGTAAATTTTCAAAGTGATGTGAATCTTGCTGCACCTACACCGGGGCTTGGCAGTGGTGTGATTTTTCAAAGTGCTTTGAATGTTGTTGCACCTACACCGAAGTTTGGTAGTGGTGTGAGTTTTCAAAATGCTTTGAATGTAGCTCCACCTACACTAAGGCTTGGCGGTGGTGTGAGTTCTCAAACTAGTGTGAATGTTATTGCATCTACACCGGGGCTTGACAGTGGTGTGAGTTTTCAGAGTGATGTGAATGTAGCTCCACCTACACCGGGGCTTGGCGATGGTGTGATTTTTCAAAGTGCTGTGAATGTTGTTGCCCCTACACCGGAGTTTGACAGTGGTGTGAGTTTTCAAAATACTGTGAATGTGAATGTAGCTCCACCTATACTTGGGCTTGGCGGTGGTGTGAGTTCTCAAAGTGGTGTGAATGTAGTTGCACCTACACCGGGGCTTGGCGGTGTTACTTTTCAAAATGTTGTGGGGCCACAGTTAAACTACTATTTCACAAATGGAGGTTTGATTACTGAAACAAACAAATACATGTTTCCCGCAGCAAATTGCATTGTACCTTCTAGCGGTACCCCTCCCAGCGTTAATAGTTTGATCTCTGAACAACCATTCAATATGGTTTCGCAAGGCACCAATATTCTCTTCACCGGAAACAATTTTAATGCTGATTTACAGGTAACCGAAGTTAAATAAATACACATCTTCTATATGTGACACTTCCCTATTTTATTATTTCTATGCATTATTTATGACACCAAACCACTTCTAAATTTTTTAAGTACTGTTTGAAGGTGGGAAATGTGCAACCTCCCCATCAAAACACTAATGGCACTTCATTTGGTGCAAATCAATATGAAAATACATCGGGGATAAATCAAGAGGCATGTATATTTTATTATGAATTTATGATGTTGACACATGATATTTCTCTTGCTTTTTTGAACCAACAATTTTAACTTTTAATTCTCGGTGTAGCTTGGAAACGTCGAACTTGATCCAATCATTGGTGGAAGTGCACCAACTACAAATGAGTTTGAAAACTGGTTGATGAACGATGACGATATAGCTGGAATGGATGCAGCAGGCCTAAACCTGCACGTATATGTGCTGACAGACTTAAATAATTACTTGATTAATCTAGCCCCTCGCTCATTTAAAATAAGTTGTTTAATTAATTCTTTTGACTTCTTATATAGGATCAAGAGTGGGATGACTTATTCCTAAACTTGGAGAACATTGATGAAGGCGAGCATATGTGATAACTCTTAAGATCAATAAGGGTGATCGATGCAGCAATGGACTCTAACCCTCAAGGACTGTACTTAATTGTATCATGCATTATTAGCATGCTTAAACAAATAAATAAAATGGTTGATGTAATGTTAAGCTTTACTAGCCAATAATTTTCTTTAAACTTTAGAGAAAGCTAATATTTTATCTTCCTTTATTCATCCGTGTATGTTTTTTTCTTTTTAATTCTATAAGAAATGATCTCTTTTGTTTTCAAATTTCTAATTTTATTTTAATAATAAATAAATTTGGCGATTCAGATAAACGGTTTGGTTTCAGATCAGATGAACTTTCAGTCCTGGTATATTTATATATGGTTCTCATGGGATTAGATTCGATTCGATTCGATTCGAATCCAATTTCGGTTTTGCAGAATTTAGTTGAAGTGCTTCTTTCATTGTCTCGGGTAGGGGATTAAAGTGTGTTCGGTAGAAAGGATATGAATGAGTTGAGATGCCATGGGATGAGAATGAGTTAAGGAATGTAATGACATTGAGATATCAATGAGGTGGGATAAGAATGTTCATTTCATTTTTTTGTTCGTTTAATAATATAAATTTTATTGGGAATGGAATGATCATTTTTATTCATTTATTTATTTAATATATAAATGAAATGAATTTTAAAACAATTATTTTATTCAATAATAAATTTATTAAATAATACTATAAAAAATATAAATAAGGCAAAATTAATTATATAAGAAATAAGATTGTGTATATAATTTAAATTAAAAAGACTAATATTTAAAAAACTTAAAAAGTTAAACAATTTTTTCATTAAATATTTTGAATTACAAACATGTTATATTCAAGAGTGAAAATACAGATATAAATTATTTATTATTAATAAAGATAAGAATGTCTATCTCATGTGTGAGGGTTCATGGGATAAAAAATTAGTTTATGACGAAGAATATGAATGATATAAGGATAACTGAACAACAATTTTTTCATGATTAAAATTAAAATATGAAATAATTATAGAACAATATATAGAAAATAAGATTGTGAATATAATATGAATAAAAATATAGAATAAGGCAAAATTAATTATATAGAAAATATAAAATATTATATTAACTAATATAATAACATAGAAACTATAAAAAAGGTAAAATTAATTATATAAGAAATAAGATCGTGTATATAATTTAAATTAAAAATACTAATATTTAAAAAAAATTAAAAAGTTAAACAATTTTTTCATTAAATATTTTGAATTACAAGCATGTTATATTCAAGAGTGAAAATAAATAAATAAAATTAGTTATTATTAGTAAAGATAAGAATGGTTATCCCATGTGTGAGTGTACATGTTGGGATAAAAAATTATGACATAAGGATAAGTTATTCGCTCAACCGAACAACTATTTTTTTAAGAATAAAAAATTAGTTATTTTTGAAGAGGTTTTATAAATTATAATGAACTATAAATAGAACCTCGCACTGGCAAGTCATCTTGCAAACGAAACGATCAGAAATCCATCAGTGACAACTCAGTAAAATTCAAAAAGAAAAAACTCAGCGCAATCCAAGTAACTTGGTGCATGGTGGAATTCGATTCATCAAAATTAACTTGGCAACTCAATTCAATCAGCCTAATGCAAGTCATCATAGTTTAGCAATTAGCAGCAGAAAGGAATGAAAAAGAAATTGAAGAATAAGTGACCATCAGTATAATAAACTTCCCTGCAACAGTTTCATGAAATGAGCGAGAGATCAGCACATGTTGTTGGGATTTAATCTAAAACTTGTTTTAGATAATAATATTTGTATTTATTTTATGTTGTCTAGGAAGTTAGCTGAGTGACATGGTGTTGCATGTTAGTAGCAGTTTGATCAAATCGTGCGGTCAGTTGAGTAGTTTTAGGAGTAGTTTTAAGTGAGCGGAGTAGTGGAGATATAATAGGAGATTGTTGCATATTTTTAGCTAGCTTTTCTTTATATATTTTGTATGTACCCGGTTCAATTTTAACAACCAGAAACAATAATACAATGTAGTCCTTAGAGTACTCCAGCTTGTACATATCAGCTTAAGTTTTTCTTCTTGTTTATTCTTCATTTTTATTGTTCTAGTTATGATTATGTTATATTTCTTAGTTTCAACATGGTATCAGAGCTAACGATCTTTGAGGCATAACATATGTTTTCCAAGAAGGTAGTGGCTCTTTTCCAGCAAAGTAGTAGCACAGCAGAAGCGGTGGTGCTTGTTCCATCAATATGAGGCGACAATGAGGAGGTCAGGGTTCTGCCACTGAGATGGGCCGGGTAAAGGTTGAGATGGATATGTAGAAGTTGTGAGATCATTTGGATCGATACTCACCAGATGTTTGATAAAAGGACGTGGCTTGTGGTGATGCTGTTCAAACATACATATTTGTAGTGTAGTTTTGTCTACTGGTTCTGGAAGTAAGCATTGAAGGTTGCTGTCTCCAGGCGTGCGTTGTGTTTGTAGAGGCAGCAGATTCCGACAGGTTGGACCGTGGTGTTGCAGCGGCGGCACAGATGAGCAGGAGTTGCTGGTATTGCCGCAGTGGGTGCTGCAAATGTTAGCGAGATCAAATGGATTGCATCTCGGGTGGGTTTGTAGTCTACAGGGATGCGAGATTCCGATTTTCCTGTGTTCTGGGAGAGTGCAGTGAATTAGTGCAGTGGTGCTGCAATAGTGTATGTAACCTGTGTTGCAGATGTTTTGTACATGTGTGCACAGCAGTAGGGTGTTGTTCGTCTAGCAACATGGTGTTGCTGAATGGAAAAGTTGCCAGATGGGCACAGAAAAATACTTGCCAGATGGGCAAAGTTGCCAGATGGGCACAGAAATTGCCAGATGGGCACATGTAGCCATACGGGCGGTTAAAGTTTGCTGAAAGCCAAACGGGCTGATGAAAGGAAGATAAGTTGCAAGCCAAACGGGCTCAGTTGATAGCCATACGGGCTAAGTTGAAAGTCATACATACAGGCTGGTTAGATTTGTTCAAACCAAGTTTCAGATTAAGAGGGAGATTGTTGGGATTTAATCTAAAACTTGTTTTAGATAATAATATTTGTATTTATTTTATGTTGTCTAGGAAGTTAGCTGAGTGACATGGTGTTGCATGTTAGTAGCAGTTTGATCAAATCGTGCGGTCAGTTGAGTAGTTTTAGGAATAGTTTTAAGTGAGCGGAGTAGTGGAGATATAATAGGAGATTGTTGCATATTTTTAGCTAGCTTTTCTTTATATATTTTGCATGTACCCGGTTCAATTTTAACAACCAGAAACAATAATACAATGTAGTCCTTAGAGTACTCCAGCTTGTACATATCAGCTTAAGTTTTTCTTCTTGTTTATTCTTCATTTTTATTGTTCTAGTTATGATTATGTTATATTTCTTAGTTTCAACACATGTGAGTCTTGTAAAAACGACAAAAATGAAGATGTCTTTTCTCGAACACATAACAGATGATCAGGTCAAGGAAAGAAGATAACAGAAATTGGCGTCTAAATTTTCAGGGAAGTATTATAATCTGACATTATGCTTATTTTCCATGGCTTACGACTGCTTATTGAATTTGACACATAAAAATTTTGGGACACCCACTATCTATTGTTCCGTATAGACCGGCAATCATGTTTCAATATTAATGTTCTTGTTGTGGATCTAATTTGGTGCAAGTGATTTAATTTAATTTAATTTTTCAATCAGTAATTTAATTTGATCAGGACTCGGAATAGCAAACTGCGTCTTATGTACGTTGTACACTATATAGCCACCACCAAGGTTTACCCCAAACACTGTTTTGCACTATCAAAGTATCCACCATCAACAAATACATGGTAATGTTGTTTCTACTATTATTTTTGACCTCGTTGGACTAATGAACCCGTTAGAGCATTGTTTTTTTTGAAATGGATAAACTGCAGGAACTTTAAACCATGATCTTTGGCTCAGAAACAACCCGGAGACACCATCGTTGAAAAGTGGAGCCAACAGCCAATAAAAAAAACAAGACAAGTATGTGGATGATCCTGAAATTAGTTTGAACAAGGGAAATGATTTGCTTACTGTGAAAGAAAAGAAAAGAAAGGAGATGTTGCCTCTAGAATTTTGGAAGCAAAAAAGAAAAGAGATAAAAATGCCGAAGCCAAGTAAAGATAAGCTGCAGCAAAACTCCAAGTAGTAATACAAGAACTTCAGAAAAAAGTGTCAGCAAGACACTTTTTTTCTATGTACATCTGATGAAGAATTAGCTAGAGGAACTAAAAAACATGCAAGACGAATATGCAGCGCTCATAAGCCAAGGAAAAAAATAAATGGGGCATGTAAAGACAAATTCACGAAAGAAGTAAATGCAACAGCAGCATTCGTGATGGAAAAAGAGAGAAGAAGAAGGGACTACACGCAAATAAAATAAAATAAAAAGGACATATAAAGGGGACGGAGGAGGGAGTATGTTACATGAATGTGTGTAAAGATTGAAGTTACTTTCTTAAAAAGCAAGACAGGCAGCTGTACTTGATAGTGTATGTATGTAAAGTTGCTGCTTGAAAACAAGTGAAGCAGCTGCACTTAACAGTGCATGTATGGTAGACATTGTTGCTTGGATACTAGCTAGTTCTTTAACACCACCATAACCAAATCCAAGCGGTTGTAGGAAAATTAGTGTCGAAAGATATACTCACAAAAAAAAATCAAACAACTAGCTATCTCAATCTCCACGGTGACTCATTTAAACCACTGAAGTGTCAAAATATATCATTCCTTTTAAAAAATTGACGGTCAACGTTAAGATAATGAATTGACCGTTAATAACACATCATTGATTAAACAATTAGAAAAAAATAAAAAGTAAATATATTATTATGGTAGAACACATGCATTACAAACCCAGATTCTTTGACGTTCACAATGTCGGCAAATGAACATTGCAACACCAGTACCCTCCCATTTAATTGACGAATTTTGCAAGATAGCAGACTTGTGGCTTTTTATTATAGACGAATATGATAATATATACAAGAGTAATTAAAGAGTTATATGTAAACGAAAGAGATATTAAGAAATCAAAGGATGAACCCTAATATACAAATATAAATACAAGTCAAGTCTGATATATAAAGAGAACTAAGTCTGGTATATAAATAGTTAATCATCAAGTTTTTTTAAAAAAAGTTAACGAAATGATATATTTTAATAATTTAGTGGTTTAAATAAGTCGTCGTGGAGATTGGGTAGGTACTTCATATTTTTTTTGTTTGTAAGGTGGGTGGACAGTTTGATATAAATCTCTTGTAACATAACATAAGGTGTAAGAATAAAAACCAAAAAGGAAGAACTCCACGCAAAAAGTGAAAAGGTTAGCAACTTCAAATGCCAAAATAGCCAGAAAAATAAATAGGAGCAGCAACGGAAATAAGCACCAGATGCCGAAGATATCTGGAAATTGTGGTAAAAATGCAGTGAGAAGGACTCGTGAGATAAAAAAAGATGAGGATAACCTCAGGCCCCTTTTTCTCATATATATAAGGTTTCAAACGGAATTGAAAATGTAGATGTATGCTAGCTAGCAAGCCACGTACCTCGTACGATTTTGTTTATTCTCGAACTTTTCTAACTGCAAAAAGCAAATTAAAAATTATAAATAGTTTCAATCTGTTCTAGTTGGAGTGTTCTTCTAGTTTTTGTTCATATTTGGATAAAGACAAGATAAACTTCATATATATAACACTACACCAATACATGTCATTTACAACAGAAATTTTATAAAAGATCCGTTGTAAATGTGCTATCTACGTTCCCTGAAAAGTTTAATTTTAATCAAAAATTTATAATTCGTCATGAGTTCGGCACACCTACTAGTGTTCCATCATAAGCTGGTCGCCGTAAACAACTGTTAATGTTGTAGTGTAAAAAACTAGCTAGGGAAAATGAAAAGTCCAACGGGGACATATATACAGACTTATCACTTGAAAGATGGTTTACTTTGTGTCATAGAGTCATAACATAATTTCTCATTTGGTTAGCTGATAAATGTGCCTTGGATTTACCAGGGTCGTCTACATTGTTTCACTGAATAACCCCTGAGTGCCATTTTTTTCTTCAAATTTTCAACATTAGATGTCTACTAAGATAAAGAAATACCTTATCCTACGTCTAAATTAATGTGAGTCGAGTACGATTGGATAACCCAAATAATAAATAATTTATCCTCTGTCGTCCCAGTGCTCGGTTCAACCTTGGCTCTCCCGAAAATTTTCTTAGAACATATATTAATTTGTAAGGCTATAGTAATTCAAAGAGGGAGAGGTGTAGGCGGAATTACATGAATGATATATAAATATAGTAGCCGATGTTCCAACTCTAGAGATTTGTAAACAATCAAACACAATACACTAATTGATGTGTTAAAAATAACATATTGTAAGTGCGTAGTGGTTAACCGTATCAATCACCCGATCAATTCTCATAGAAACTATGAAATTTTCACATCCAGACAAAAATTAGGTAGACTAGACAAATAATTTTGAGATTGAGATTTGTTTAACCTGATAAACAAATAAGATAAAAAAACATATGAAAAAAATCTAAAAATTTGAATCCATCAATTAATTACAATTAATATCTAATTTTGACATCATCATCACCTTCCTCGTGCTTATCACCGGCAATATTTATTTGTTCACAAGCTAAAGTTTGAAAAACAACTATCTTTGCTTCAATTAACAAAATAAGCATATACTATGAAACTTATTATTTAACAATAACCTATCAAAACCTCAAAAGCAAGCATAACCAAGCATAAACTTATTATTGTCATCACTCATTATTTCGACATTAAGTTTATGTACATATTATCATCAATTGAACCCTTTTTCACTTGCATTATTTTATATTTATATATGAGTTTTTGGGTCACTACCGGTTTTTTAACTACCTCTACCCATTGCAGTTATTATTGAATTATGATCTTTTTATTAATTAGGTGGGATATTGTACTTTTCTCATTTTATCACATAATTACAATATTCCCAATGAAATAATCCAACTTTTATTTTATAATATCTAACTAAAGATTGACACAATATATTAACTCCATCCGAGCCATGGAAGGCAACCTGTTATACCTTAAATTATATATATATATATATATATATATATATATATATATATATATATATATATATATACATACACACACATGTTTGAATTCAATGGATTACTCTTAAGTACAAATTGGAGACATATATTCTGCATTAAATTCTGTAATATATAATAAGTAGAATATGATGCAGATGTTCTTCAATTAGTACGTTCTCCATAGAAATACACATATATTAACATGGTTTTAAGAATCTAATTTTATAAACCATATATTAAAATTAATCTAATGTGATAATTGGTTAATTAATAATTTAATTTATTAATTCGAAGAATACTAATAAAGTTGAAATATTCTAAACTAAAAAATTTAAAATATAGTATAAATTTTTTAATAAAAAATAATATATATAATGCTTGAAAACCTTATATAATTAAAAATATATATGTAATATTAACATTGATTTATAAACACATATAAAATAAGCAATGTAGTATAAATCTAGGTCTTGGTTGTTTTACGAATTTTGTAGTTATGTAGTAACTTAAATGTGCGTGGAACTAGGTTACAAGTAGTTTCCGGATAAACAAAAAAATATGTGTTTGGTTTATGAGCATGTAATTCACCTAATTTATTGGAACGATGAGTTACTTAAGTTAATTTTAAATTTATACAACCATACACAATAAATATTTAGATTCCAAGGGAGTGTGAGTTACTGTGTAGTAAACTCTTAAATATAATATATAAAATATTAGTATCCTAATAATATATCACATTTTTAATAGTATCAACTCCAACAATATTTTTTATATTCACTCTCTATTTATATTTTATTCATATTTAAATATCCATTATAATAAAGAAAGGAAAAAGCGGGGGCAAAAAATTGGAGGCATGAATATTTTATTAATAAATGTAAGTCGAGAGTCATGTACAAACTTTTAAAATTGAGGATAGAGAAAAGACTCCTATCTTTTTAAAGAATCCCTTGAAACTTTTTTTTTGTCGATAGGAGTACTCTTTTGAAACTTAATTCATGCATATATAATTCTTTATTTTTTAACTTAAGAACCTATATAAAGTGTATCATAGAGATGTTTTTACATCAAACCAAACTAATGCCTACTCTTTTTTTAATTCTAGTATTTTGTAACTCAGGGTTGACTTGGGTATGAGAATCCTATTGTCCTATTGCATGTAACATTGTAGAGATAACATAACAACCAAAACAAACATGTGGGCAGTCAGATACTGGGAAATTTTTGATCAAATCCTTAGTAATTTTTTTGAGAACTATTATAATTACAAGCTAGTATGGTAAAATTTTACAAAATCTAGCTTGAATTCATAATGATGAATGTTATTTTTATATCAAACATTAAATTCATATATCAAATCTCCAAAACGAGTAATTTTTTTGTCGCATATTTATAAATATTCGTAAATGTTAACCTAAGACGGCGTATTTTATTGTATATTAATAAATATATTTAATAAAAAATGCCCATTTTTTGTATTATTATTTTCTATTTATAATTGAAGTACATATATCTTAATTTTGCTGATTGAAGAAATAAATAAACTTCTTTTATTATTATTATTTATTAAATTTTTGAAGACTTGATATTAGATCAATTTCTACATCTCTACATATGAACCTTTTATCTAATGATTATTTTTACTCTTAATTTGAGTGACCGCTGTGAGTCATGCTTTAGGAACATTGAGCTTACTCGAGGATAAAGGTGAAAATTGTGTAGTGAAATATGATCGGGTTTTAGCCATGGACGGGTTCCAACTCCTAGAGCTCGATCATAAAGAATTTAACATACTTGTTCATCGTAAGCCTGGAATTAATTTAGGAGTAATATATTTGACATAATCTAGTAATATTGATGAACATTAAACTTGTGAAATGCAGTGATATCTAGGGATTACAAAACTGAAGTAGTACAGAAGGGATTGGGAATGTCATCGGCTTACATTATAAAGCTCATTAGGGCCGAGCACATGAACATATCTTATTGTGGAAGAAGAGAGAAAGAAATGCTTGGATAAGATTCTTTCAACAAGCAAATGTACCAAGAATCATTTACTCGTATTCTCCTAGTATATTTATTGAGGAGAATCCAAGGGGTAAGAAACTTAATTCTAGTTAACTATTAACATATAATCGTAATATTAATAATTGTGTTAATTATCGTAATAATGATGATGATGATGATGAATTGTTTTTGTTAATATTGACACAGAGAGGAAGGCCAAAAAATCTGTTTAGTCTGAAGAACTCCATAATCGCTTTGTGGAAAGTATTTTAGTCATTGGTTTAAAAGGTAAGCTATATATATATATATATATATATATATATATACATCTTATATCAACCGCAACAATTAACTATATATATAATCAGAAAGAACCATACATGTACACACGTATTTGATGATGAAATATTATGCAGAAGCAGTTCCTAAAGCTATTCTGGAAGTGATGAATGTTCAGTCGTCACTAACTCGGGAACAAGTGGCCAGCCACCTTCAGGTTTTCAAAAAATGTTTCTTATTATATATATGCTAATTATGTTGAACTGATGCATATTTTGGGTTAACAAACAACATTATATGATATGATGGTTTAAGACATTATATTTTTTTTCTAACAAAGCCGATCATGTATGCTTAACTAATTACTGTAAGATACTTTCTTTTTCACAAGTGTAAAAAATTTAATTTCTAGGATTATAATTAATATTATTATTTATGGGAATGCGATGTAAATTGCTGAAATTCCGGAAGCTGGTGAATAAGGTTTTGGATGGAAAGGCAAGACTTGATGAACCTTCAAAGTATTGGATCGATTGTCATTATTACTCAAGCATTGTAGCTACACTTACACACTTCGATATGGAAGTGTTATAACTTCTCAAAGTGTTGTGAATGATGTAGCTATACCTACACTTGAGCATGGCGGTGTGATTATTCAAACTATGAATGTAGCTACACCTACACTTAAGCATGGTGGTGTGAGTTTTCAAAGTGCTATGAATGTAACTGCATCTACACCGGGGCTTGACGGTGGTGTGAGTTTTCAAAGTGCTATGAATGTAACTGCACCTACACTGGGGCTCGGCAGTGGTGTGAGTTTTCAAAGTGCTATGATTGTTGCAGCTCCACCTACACCGGGACTTGGCGATGGTGTGAATTTTCAAAGTTATGTGAATGTTGTTGCACCTACACCGGGGCTTGGCAATGGTGTGACTTTTCAGAGTGATGTGAATGTAACTCCACCTAGTGCTGGGCGGTGGTGTGATTTTTCAAAGTGTTGTGAATGTTGTTGCCCCTACACCGGAGTTTAACAGTGGTGTGAGTTTTCAAAATGCTGTGAATGTAGGTCCACCTACATTGGGGTTGGCGGTGGTGTGAGTTCTCAAAGTGGTGTGAATGTAGCTACACCTGCACCGGGGCTTGGCCGTGTTACTTTTCAAAATATTGTGGGGCCACAGCCAAACTACTATTTCATAAATGGAGGTTCGATTAATGAAATA
The DNA here is from genome assembly GCA_028671895.1 of Oenanthe sinensis. Taxonomy (NCBI): domain Eukaryota; kingdom Viridiplantae; phylum Streptophyta; class Magnoliopsida; order Apiales; family Apiaceae; genus Oenanthe; species Oenanthe sinensis. The sequence goes on from CM053808.1 coordinate 7,426,115, forward strand.
AATAATTACATGTTTCCTGCACCAAATTGCATTATACCTTTTAGTTGTACCACTCCCAGCGTTAATAGTTTAATCTCTGAACAACCATTCAATATGGTTTCGCAAGGGAGCAATATTCTCTTCACTGGAAACAATTTTAATGCTGATTTATAGGTAATCGAAGTTAAATAAATACACAGCATCTATATGTGACACTTCCTTATTTTATTATTTTTATATATTATTTATGCCACCAAACCATCATTAAATTTTTTTAAGTGTTTGAAGGTGGGAAATGTGGAACCTCCCGATCCAAACACTAATGGCACTTCATTTGGTGCAAATCAATACGAAAATACTTGGGGGATAAAACAACAGGCATGTATATATTATTATGAATTTATGATGTTGACACATGATATTTCTCTTGCTTTTTTGAATCAACAATTTTAACTTTTAATTCTCGGTGAGTTGGGAAACGTCAAACTTGATCCAATCATTGGTGGCAACTTGATCCAATCATTGGTGGCACTGCACCAACTCGAAATGAATTTGAAAACTGGTTGATGAACGACGACGATATAGCTGGAATTGATGCAGCAGGCCTAAACCTGCAGTGTGCTGACACACTTAATTAATTACTTGATTAATCTAGCCCCTCACTCGTTTAAAATAAGTTGTTTAATTAATTCTTTTAACTTCTTATATAGGATGAAAAATGGGATGACTTATTCCGAAACTTGGAGAACATTGATGAAGACGAGGATATGTGATAACTCTTAAGGTCAGTGAGGGTGATGAGAGTAATATTGGACTCTAACCCTCAAGGACCATACTTGTATCATGGATGATTAGCATGCTTAAACAAATAAATAAATGGTTGATGTAATGTTAAGCCAATACTTATCAGCTTTACTAGCTACTAATTTTCTTTAAACTTTAGAGGAAGATAATTTATATGGGCTAAAAATAAGCCCTAAAAACGCAATTAATGTAGTATTAATTAGACCTAGTTTGGTCCAAAAGGGAGGCGAGTCTCGAAACCCTAATTATTAAATAATTTCATAATTAATTAAGTAGTTAAATATACAGCTAACTAATTATGTCAAACTACAAGGAAACTGCTCCGAGGAGTAGCCCCAAGACACCTCAATCCACAAAAAAAAACATATTCCTACATGGAAACTACTCATATCACAAGAAAATCCAGAATCCTTCAAGGAGATGTTTTGTCCGCCAAGGTTCTTAACCCTAATATGATTCTAAGACTACCCACGTCTATATAAAGAGCCTAACCTCTAATTCTTAGAACTATGTCTAGCTTGATTCTCATACGCACTGAGATACGTATACGTAAGTGAAAGGCATAGGTGTACTAACTTGTAACACGTAATTATTATGTAACTCAACTAGAGAAAAGATAAAACAACAGCAAAACAAGAGAAACTGAAGAAGCACATGGAATCAATCAACTGAAGAAATGGTAATGATACTTGGTAACTACAAGTAACCAATTTGGTTAATCAAGGATGCATAAGTGAGAAGAAAATCAATCTGAGTATTGCTCATGCCCTAACTTATCTAATGGAGAATCAAATTAATGTCAAAGAAGTATCAAGAAGACCAAAGTGATTTCATGTACTGTATATCAACATCTGGATAATGTAAAGGTTAATCAACAAATGAGAACTGACATCCAGAAGCAAGAACCCCTACAAGACTAGTCACTTATGAACCAGACCATTGCATCAAGTGTCAGGACATTGGAGGCAAGTTCATGTCAGTAATAGAAGATCTCATTTGAATTGAGTGAGGAAAAGAAATTGAAGAAGCTAGGGAAACTTGCTCATAAAAGTTAATTCTCAATTAGTCACTAAAGAAGGTCAACATTGGATGTGTGCATATTTGCTAAGGCAAATGTCGATCCACAGCAGATCGAGATGCGGGTCGAGATTTATAAGTGAAGTAAAACATTGCAAAGGCAAATCTCGATCCACGATAGATCGAGATCGAGATTCTCCCAGATCGAGATCGAGATCTTCATAGATCGAGATCGAGATTTTCACAGATCGAGATCGAGATTTTCACAGATCGAGATCGAGATGGGTCCAGGCGAAGATCGAGATGCGGGTAGATATGTAACATTTAATGTTCAAGGGACAAGTGGCTTATTGTGAACGGTTGATACAGAGTTGTTGGGAAAGTACTTTTTGTTGTCAAAATCCTGATTAGGCCACGTACACAAAAAGGACAAGATCAAGACTACATGACATTATAAAAGCAGCACTTTGTTTTTATTAGAAAAGTAACTTGTATCTCTGTAATTCAACGATAATTTTTAAAGAGAGAGAGCATTTACTGTAAAACAAAAAGTGAGAGAGAGGATCAGTTGAATCTAGCTTTAATTGCTGTATTTATTGTTCAACTGATCATGATGATTTTATGAATGTTGTAGCAAATCCATCAATGAATATAATGATATATTCTTAAAATTCTGTGTCATCATTTATTACCTGCATATTATTTATTCTCTCATTAATTTTAAACAGTTGTATTCACCCCCCCCCCCCTCTACAACACTTTGGACCTAACAATTGGTATCAAAGCTCCTGTTAAAACACATCTAACAGAGATCCTACTGTGTTGTTTGAGTTGGTTCTTGAAAATCCCAGATCTAATTTTTCTTGAAGTTTGTGCCGAAAGTTTTTATTTGTTTCTTCCTGGAAAAGTCATGGATCTAAAAAGTTCTAAGTAATAGTATAAGGAATATTTGTACAAAATTCCAAAATATTGTACTTTAGAGCTTTGTGGATTTTCTTGTGGTCAAAACTGGAATCAACTGATTGACTAAACAAAAAGGACATTTTCGAACTTCTATCAACTAGGAAGTGGACAACTTTTTGTTTGGACTTGAGAAAGTGGTGGACCCTGCTATTGTTCCTGTGATTAAAACTAACTTGCTTGAATCTTAAGTGCAAAATCCGTCGGATATTAAGTGTTGAATATTTAAAGTGAGATAATTAATTTTTCAAGTAAATACAAGTTATTGTAATTTGAAAAGTGTATTATCTTAATTTTAAATTTTATTAAAATGGTCGCTGCGCACAGATTTAAGATACCTCCGTTTGATGCACAACATTATGACGAATGGACCGGAAGGATGAGAGCTTACCTTGAATCAATAAACAAGGTATACTTGAGAATATTGGAAAACGGTCCATACATACCCATGAAAATTGAGCCAGAGCGAATGGAAGGAGGGATACTAATACCATCCCAGTCTGTTCCTAAAGAGGAAATGGAGTTTTCAGACGCAGATAAAGAATTGGTTGGTATGGATGCGTCGTTACGCAACGTCATAATTGAATCCCTAAACTCAGAGTACTATGTTCAAATAAAGGGATTAAAAACAGCTAAAGCCATGTTGGATAAACTGGCTGTGGTGATGGAGGGGACCGAGGAAGTTAGAGATAATCACAAACGCATTCTAATATCTGAATATGAATCGTTCAGATGCGAACGAGGAGAAAGCGTAGCGGATGTTTACAAACGTTACAGTAAATTGCTTATCGAGCTGAGTATAAGAGATAAAGTCTATCCACTAGCAGATTCAAATATCAAGTTTCTCTTGAATTTGCCTAAACATCTGGAACACAGGATCACTACCATTCGAGAGTCAAGAGATTTGAAAAACACTTCTCTCGAAAAGCTGTATGGTGTTTTAAAGACCTACGAGCTGGAGCAGAAACAAAATGACAGAAGAAGATCCTACAATAGTGGAGAAAACAAAGCGGTAAGTGAGTCTGGACTTGTAGCTGAAGAGTCTGCTGTAAAGGCATTTGCAGCTGTCTCATTGAAAACTGCTAATCCTGAAAGGGTGGTATTAGACATTGAAGATCCATCCGAAGAAAGTGAGGATGAATACTATACCCTTGAAGAGCTGGACAAATTAGAAGACAAGTCATACGCTTGTATTGCTCGAGAATTTGCTCATATCAGCTTCAGGAAGCAAAGAAGTGGTAAAGGACGATTTGGTAGTTTTTTCAGCCGAAGAGGCAGCAGAGGCAGTAGTGTAAGTGGTCGGGGAAGTTACAGTGGCCGAGGTAGCACATCTGGTAGTGGCTACAGACCTAACCTGGTAGACAAGAACAAGTTCAGATGCTACAACTGCAATGAATTGGGGCACTTCGCAACAGAGTGCAAGAAGCCCAAGTACGTTCATCCCAAGGAATCCTATGCTGATCTGAAAAAGAAATATGATGCCTTGGTTAGCAAGCAACAGAAGGGAAGCCGGGCGTATGTTGTGACTGAAGGGAAGGGTTGGGACGAGTCTGATGAAGATGAAGATCTGGAGCTATGCAATTTCGCTTTAATGGCAAAATTGTCAGAACAATCAGAGGTACCAATTCTAACCGTAAATGAAATGTCTATTTCTGAGTACCAAAATGAATTAGCTGCCATGACTAAAGACATGTACAATCTCCAACTAAATCTAATTGCTGTTAATGAGGAAAATGCTAAACTCTCCCTTAAGAATAGACTTCTCGAGGCCAGGGTAGAGGAATTAGAATCAGGAGAAAGTAAAGAAAGGCAGTTAATGAATCAGGTAGACGTTTTAGAACACAAGCTTAAGATTAGGGAAGACCTTAACGAAGAACTTAAAAATGAATTAGCTGAGCTTAAAATAACATGTCAATCTTTGGAAGAAGTCGCTAATAAAGTTTTCGTAGAAAGGGACATGTACATGAAACTGGCAGGCAAGAGTAAAAATGAAAAAGTAAACATAGGACTTGACTATACACAGAAAAAGAAAAATAGGGCTGCTGAGTTGTTAGAGCCAGTGTTAGTCAAAGAAAATGTACCTGAGGTTTTAATGGATGTTAGAAAACCTATCTTTAAGCAGTTTGAGCCCAGGACCATAGATCCTGTTGCTACTAAAATTGAACAAAAAATTAAAATTGAAAGAGATTCAGAAGAAAAAGTAGTAGAACCTACAACTTCTAAGAGAGCGAGTAAGATTGCTTATGCTAAGAGAGGTGTAGGAACCAAGGAGGCTAAGACGGTGTCATATAAACAATGGGTAGCAGGGTCAGACCAAATGAAAGTACCTGTAAAGGCAGTCAAAACTGAACCTGCATTTGTATCTACATCTACCCGAGCTAGAAAGGCATGTTATATCTGTAATCAAACTGATCATTTGTCTTACTATTGTCCGTTCTATGTAGAGGAAGAAAAATCTGTTGGTTGTAATACCCTGCCTGCAACTACTGCTTTGCCTAACATGTATGCAAATCATGCCAAATGCAATAATCCAAATTGTATGCCATGTGCTGTAAACATCATGCATGCTTATTTTAATTTAATGAATACTGCTAGCGCATCTGTTGAACATACATCTAGTAGTAGTAAGAAAAAGCATGCGGGGTCAAAGGCTAAGACTTCAAGTCCTCCTAAAGTTAGGAGTGACCAGTCTGCTCCCAAACCTGACAAATCAGTCAAGGTTGACAAGGGAAAAGACAAAGTCAAGATGGATTCCCCTGATGGCAACAAGGCAAAGCCTTCTGTATCTGAAAAGAAAAAGGAAATTGTTGATGCCGGGCCCAAACATCATTGGGTTCCGAAGAACACCTAATCTTTCTGGATTTACAGGGCAGTGAATAGGAAAAGAATAAAGTCATATGCGTGCTGGACAGTGGAGCATCGAGGCATATGACCGGCAATAAGTCCCTTCTAACAGATTTGGTGTTGAGAGCCGGCTCCGTGGTTACTTTTGGAGATAACAGCAAAGGTTACACCAAGGGATATGGCAAGATCGTTTGTGGAAATGTTATCATTTAGGACGTGTCTTTTGTGGAAGGATTGCGACATAATCTTCTCAGCGTTAGTCAGTTCACCGACAGGGGTTTTGACGTCAACTTTGGGAAGCATGATTGTTCGATTCGAAGCAAAAAGGATGGAAGCCTTGCTCTCAAAGGAGTAAGGAAGTCAAATTTGTTCATAACTGACATGAATTCTACTGATCAGTCTGAAGTCACGTGTTTCTACAGCAAGGCTTCTGCTGATGAAAGTTGGCTATGGCATAAAAGATTATCTCACCTGAACTTTAAAGCAATGAATAATCTCGTAAGGAGAGAATTGGTGAGAGGGCTGCCGCAGATGGAGTTCACCCCAGATGGACTATGCGAAGCATGTGAGATGGGAAAATCAAAAAGAGCCTCTCATAAGGATAAACAAGTGAATAGCATTACCGAGCCCCTACAACTCCTTCACATGGATTTGTTTGGACCTGTTAATGTTATGTCAATGTCAAGGAAAAGATATGCGCTGGTAATTGTCGATGACTTTTCCAAATACACATGGGTGAAGTTTGTGACATCGAAATATGAAGTGCCACATGAGATCATTAGACATGTACTGGTAATTGAAAACGTAGCAAGTCTGACTGTGAAGACTATCCGATCCGACAACGGGACAGAATTCAAGAACTCAGTGTTAATGGATTTCTGCATATCTAAAGGGATCAGACGACAGTATTCAGCACCAAGAACACCGCAGCAGAACGGGGTGGTAGAAAGGAAGAACAGGACACTGGTTGAAGCAGCTAGGACAATGCTGTATGAGTCAAAACTTCCTTTATATTTTTAGGCTGAAGCAGTTACACGGCTTGTTATACACAGAACAAAACCCTGATTATAAAGGACCATAATAAGACGCCGTATTACATGATGAATAAACGAAAACCATCTATCAAGTACTTTCACGTATTTGGTGCCAAATGCTTTGTGCTAAGAGACAATGCACAACTTGGAAAGTTTGATGCCAAAGCAGATGAAGGGATTTTCATTGGATATTCTCTTGAAGTAGTAGCAGCGTACAAGGTGTTTGTGCTTAATGATCGCAAGGTGGTTGAAAGCCTTAATGTCACATTCGACGACTCAAAGCTCCCTTCTATACAAAAAGAAGATAGTGAGCCCACTTCCCTAAGATTTGAGAATATGGATATTGATGAAGTGGATACAGTTCCTGAGTCTGTAGTGCAGGGTAGTGATCCAACTATAAATAATGAAATTAATCAAGAGTCTAGTGTTTCGCAAATTCAAAACACTAGGGCTGAAGGATCACCTTCCGTCAGACCTGATACTAACTCAGGGGGAGTCAGTATGCACTCAGGGGGAGCAGCTCACTCAGGGGGAGCCAGTACTAGCTCAAGGGAAGCTAGTGAAAATGTTTCTAGACTAAGTCACCTTCACTTACAAGATCAAGCTGAATCATCAAGAACATTTGCTAGGGATCGCACTTGGAACAAGAACCATCCGTTCGAGCTAATTATTGGTGATCCAGAAGCCGGAGTGACTACTAGAGGAAAAGCTAGAGCTGAAACTGCCACTGAGAATGAATGTCTATACTCAGTGTTCCTTTCACAGATGGAACCTAAAGTGGTGGAAGAAGCTCTAGATGACGCTGATTGGGTGATTGCTATGCAAGAGGAACTCAATCAGTTTGGAAGGCAGAAGGTGTGGAAGCTGGTACCCAGACCAAAGAATAGATCTGTTGTTGGGACAAAATGGGTATTCATAAACAAACTGGATGAAGACGGACTTGTAACAAGAAATAAAGCTCGCCTGGTTGCTAAGGGTTATACTCAAAGAGAAGGAATTGATTATGATGAAACCTATGCACCAGTAGCAAGGCTAGAAGCAGTAAGGATGTTCTTGGCTTTCGCAGCACATCATGGTTTTAAAGTCTATCAAATGGATGTCAAGAGTGCATTCTTAAACGGTGAACTGGATGAAGAGGTGTATGTCGAGCAACCTCCCGGATTTATCGACAGCAAATATTGTGATTATGTTTATCGACTCTTCAAATCAGTATATGGCCTTAAGCAGTCTCCGCGAAAGTGGTATGAAACTCTGTCAGACTTTTTACTAGAAAGTGGTTTCACCAGAGGAGTAATCGACAAGACGCTTTTCTATAAGAAATGCAAAGATGATCTAATAATGGTGCAGGTATATGTGGATGACATTATCTTTGGGTCTGCAAATGAGAAGCTGTGTGCTAAATTCGCTAAGTTAATGCAATCAAGGTATGAGATGAGCATGATGGGAGAGCTGACGTTCTTTCTGGGCATTCAAGTTAGTCAGAAGAAGGACGGGATATTTATTTGCCAGACCAAGTACATTCATGATCTATTGAAAAAGTATGGTCTCCAAGATGTATCACAAGCAAAGACTCCTATGGCAACAGCCACGAAGCTTGACAAGGACAAAGCGGGTAAACCTGTAGACATCTCAAGCTATCGAGGTATGATCGGCTCACTTTTGTATTTAACTGCTAGCAGACCTGATATTATGTTCTCTACGTGCCTATGTGCAAGGTTCCAAGCGGATCCTAGAGAGTCACATCTCATAGCCGTAAAGCGTATTTTTAGGTATCTCAAGGGAACATCAAATCTCGGGATTTGGTACCCAAGAGATACAGGGTTTAATCTTGTTGGCTATTCGGATTCAGATTACGCAGGTTGTAGAATAGATAGGAAGAGCACTTCAGGAAGCTGTCAGTTCCTTGGAAGAAGGTTGGTGTCTTGGCAAAGCAAGAAACAACACACAGTATCTACCTCGACAGCTGAAGCAGAATATATTACTGCTGGAAGCTGTGTGGCCCAGATACTGTGGATGAAGAACCAACTCAAGGACTATGGTGTGGAAGTATCTAAGATTCCTATCATGTGTGACAACACAAGTGCTATTACAATGACCAACAACCCTGTGGATCACTCCAGGACCAAGCACATTGACATCAGGTATCATTTTATTAGAGAGCATGTAGAAAATGGAACTGTAGAGTTGCATTTTGTGTCTACTGAAAGTCAAATAGCAGATATATTCACTAAACCTCTAGACGAAGCAACATTTTCTAGATTGGTTGGTGAATTAGGGATGCTTAACACCAGTTAGTTTTGCTACCTATCTGTTAAAATTCAGTTTGTGTACATATTATTGTTGTTCATGAATATTCTTAATTAATAATGTGTACTTAACTTCATAAATGTATGTATTGCATCCCATAAAGGGAAGTTAGAAAGTTTCATGAAATTAATCTTGTGCGGATCTGTGTATCTAAATGATTAATGTCTAATAATGTGATAGGATTTAATGCTATACTTAATTTTGTAATGCATGATTTATTTGCTAAATTCCCTATCATTTCAAAATTGTAAGTTTCTAAAATGGTGTGAAAATTTGTGGTGAAATCTTGTGAATTTTACATATAAATGTTTAATTCACATAATTTCATTAAAAATTTTCTAAGGCAAATCTCGATCTGGTTCTGGATCGAGATCGAGATCGAGAACGACTTGTGAAAACTGTTTAAAACTGTCAAGGTACATCTCGATCTATCCACATCGAGATCGACATCGAGATGTAGATCGAGATGCGGATCGAGATCGACATCGAGATCGACATCGAGATGTAGATCGAGATGCGGATCGAGATCGACATCAAGATTGACATCTAGATGAGGATCGAGATGCGGATCTCGAGATCGAGATGTGACTTGTCTTTTCAGTTACTTCTTTTTAGGCGTGCAAGTATATATTATAGCATTAAAAAGGCTGTTCATTATTTACATTAACTTTCTTTCTCTCCTTCAAAGGCTTAAGCTCTTCATATACACACGCGTATACATACATTACCAGAGTTCTTTTCCCTGCCATTACATCAAGTTTTCTTGTGATTTTCTTAAACAAAAATCACTAACTGTTACTTAAAAGCATCAATAACTAAAACAAAACTCTGCTAAAATTTTGTTTAAAACTGTTGAACTTCTTGTGTTGTTTTTAACGTCATTACTGTTCTTGCAAATAGTTCTTTAGTTTTCTTTTCATTCGAGTGAGTTTGGTTTTTGTTTCGTGCTTTCTTATTCTTAAGTTCATTTGTGTGCTTGAGCGAAATAGTTGTGGGTACTATTGTTTAATCCTTAAAGTGCAACTTTACCGCCGTGTTTTGTGTTTTTCCGAAAAATAAGTTTTTTTTAACATAAACGGCTGTTCACTTTAATTTTCGAAAACTTAACCGTCAATCTTTAGTGGGGAGTTAAGTGGTCATTAGTGGGGAAGTTAATTTGTTTTAATTCGTGTCACTAATTACGTGGGGTAATTAGTGGGGTTCGTGTACGTTTTTTTTGGTTGTTTAAATTTAGAACTTGTTCTCTAAAATTCATTGCAAAATCTTTTCGAACATCTCTTTTCTCGAACACAAATTTAAAATGGCAAACCCAAATTTCACAATTCCCAAGACCAACTTTGTTAATCTCTCTGCTGATCGAGCAACTGGTAGATTTATTCACTATCAGTTCTGGATTGAATCCCTCAACAACACATCAATCATAAGTCATGCTTTAACCGCCTCTCCCATCCTGAATGTCGAAGCCCTTCAAGCTGCTTACTCTACACTAGAGATTCAGGGTGGAAAAGCCAATCCAACAGGCCTATCCTTTACTATTGGTGGTGTCAAATATGAAGTCAGTCTGCGGAAGTTCAATGAGTTACTCGGGCTTCCTACAGAAGATTATGCTCCGAAACCCACTATGGAGGATATGTTGCAATTATTCACGGAGATAGGTTGTCGCCCTCCCACGGGTCCTATCAAGGTAACAAAGGTTAACACCGGTATGCTACCAGCTGAGTGGGATTATGTAGTTCAAGCAATTCAACGCTGCATGTTCCCAAAGGACAAAGACTACAGGCCAATGAACAACAGCTGTCGGGTAATACTATATGGAGTGGCAAACAACAGGAAGGTGAATGTGGGCAAACATCTGTTGATTCAGTTACTTGAGAGATGGGCATTGGAGAAGAATGCATCTAGGAATCCGGAAGATGGTTCAGTCAAATGTTGGATGCCAAGATTTCTTCAGATGGTTCTGGATGACGTCCTTTCAGAGGAACACAGAAGAGTATTTCAAGGCTCTGAAAGGATGGCATGTTTTGATATGACTCTAAAGAGTATCTCCACCATGGAAACCCAGCAAAAGTCAAGACTTTTTGAGTTGCGCCTGACTCCATACTTCCAGGATCTGCAAGATGAGTATGCTAGGAGGCATACTTCTCAGTTTACTGCAGTAGAAGCTGAGAGTAGCGGTAACGAAGCTGAAGGTGGAGATCAAGTGCCTAGAAATTTGGAACAAGCAGGTATGGATGTTGACATGGCCGAGGCAAATGTTGCAGAAGCTGGAGCTGACAAGGATGACGATCTTCTGAGTCAGGTACCTATTCTTGCTGATCTTGATCAATCATCAATTCAACCTGTTTTCTACAGCCGTGGGCCTGAAAACCCCAGGCTCTATCCCAGGCTGCAAGCCCTTCTGTTCATAAACGTTCAGCCAGCCCTAAAACTGGTGATAAAAGGAAGGCAAGCTTTTCTGAGTCGAGTGATTCGAGTGGAGGGAGTGTAGGAGTTGAGAGAATAGTCACTTCAGCAGCTCTGTCACCTCCAAAGAAGCAAAAGGTGGATAAAAACCCAGTGGCAACTGCACAACCTGTTAAGGCTAGTTCACCTCTCACAGCCACCACACCTCACGCTGGTGGCTCTCCTCTACAAAACATTTCAACACATTCGCACTCGCCTAGGCATGTTGGTGAGAGTCAAGGAGGGGGTCCAGCTCAACAGCCAATAGGAGCTGGCCCTACCTCCCCTGATTTGTCCGCTCAGGGCTCTTTGAGCAATTTCTCGGAAGGGGAATGGCAAACCAGTGGCGGACCTACCCTATAGCGAGGGTAGTTCTTGGCCCTCCCTGAGATTTTTAAATTAATGTAGTAACTTCAATTTTTCGGTATATATTTTAAGTTGGTCCGGTGGTTTTGCAAGATTTTTCATACATATACAGATATTTGGGTGAAATGCAAGTTTCCAAACACACCGTCAAAATATTATAATTGAATTTTCCTCCCGGATTAAAGACTAGCTATGACATTTTTTTATTCAGAAGTTATGCTTGGCCCCCCCTGAAATTTGAGTCTGGGTCCGCCACTGTGGCAAACTGAGACTAGCACTTCTGATACTAGTATCTCAGGAAGTTTTAATGAGGAAGAGTCTGTCGAATCCAGTACGGATGACGCTTCCTCATCTAAATCAGAAAATAAGTTGCTCGCAGAGCAACGACATCTGGTGACTGGTGGGTCTACGCCTCCAGAACAGCCCAGCGAACCAGAAAAGGTTCTAAGTGAACAAGGGGATGACATGGTCATAACGTCATCTCCTATCGTAGACACAGCGTTTAAAGGCTCAGTCTCACTGACCGATATCGCCGACCAACTCACCGCTAGTCCCCAGCGATTAGTGGATGAGGCTCTAGTACTGTTAGGCTCTAAACACGAGGGAGAGACAGGGAGAGTAGATCCCTTCTTTTTAGGGATCTTGAGTGAAACAGAACCCGGCGAGAGTAAACAGTTTAACCCAAGCCAAACACCGTCCCCCAAATTGCAGGATCTAGTGAAGAAAGTGGAGGCTTTGGAGGCTGGAGTTGCTGGTGTTACTGCTGCTGTCTCTTCTCACTCTGGAAGATTGGAGGTTGGAGCTCAGTTCATGGAGAACCTGATTGCCGTCCAAAATCAAATGATTGACAAGATAAATAATCTTGGATTGGCACAGGTGGAGGTTGGGAGGTCAGTAGATGATGTCACTTATGGCATGTCTCAGGTTTGGACGAAGCTGAATGAACTACTTGATACTGTCTTTGAACGTAACAAGGCTGGACCTGGTCCTTCAACCGGTGGTGGTGGTGACGATAATAATGATGATGATGCTCCTGATGAGGATAACACACCTAAGGGGGAGAAGGAGGATCAGGGTCTGAAAAAGCTGACTAGTAAGGGTCCGGTGATCGAGTCCTCAAACAAATCTGGTGAAAAGGTGGAGGAGGCTCAACCGGCTCTTAAAGACAAAGGCAAGCAGAAGATAGTAGTTGAAGAAGAAGCTGAGAAAGAAACACCTCTCGTCGATGCATTTATGGGAGACTTTATTGAAGATTCTGATGAGGATGAGATGGATGTAGAAGCCTTAGTGGCAAGGAGGTCGAGACTCGAGCAACGGGCAAGAGAGTGGGAATAAGAAAGAGGTCTAAATCCTAGCGGATCTGGCGCAGGAGTTGCAGGTGATGCAGGAGACCACTCGGTTGCTGACGAGCATGTCCCAGAAGAAGAAGTTGATGAAGCGGAGATGCAAGGAGAGATTTTCAGGGAAGCCAGAGAAAGAGTAAATGAAGAACTGCTACAAGGGATAGTTGAAAAAGAACTAATGGCAAAGGAGAAGAGAGCGGCTCAGAAAACTCAGCATGAGTTTGAAATGAGAAAGATCAAAGATCCTAAGGTCCAGGCTGACATAAGGAGGGAAGGTCCCGAGTGGGACAAGGCTAGAGAACCTTAGCTGGACCAAGAGCCTATGCTCATGACTCAGAAAGATTGAGCTTTCTTCTTCATAAGCTAGAAAATCTAAACCCTGGGCTGCTGAATTATCTAAATTGTATAAGACAGGGATGCACCTCCGTACAAGTCATATTCAAGGAGAAGGCATGGAATCTGATGATCACTTGGACACCCATAACAAAAATCGGGCCGTGTATGGTCGATGAAGCTTTCTTCCATGAAAGGGGTGCAAGTGAACTGGTAGAATTCGCTCACAAGGTAGACACCTCTGTCAAGACTGGAGTGCTATTTAAGGAAAAATTGTTGAAGATGGCTGAAGACAGAGGGGTTGACATTATTCTAAATCCCTACCAGATCAGATATGTCCATGACAAGGTCTTGAGGATCGTAAATCTGCATGACTCGAAACTAACTCCGAGCAGAAATGTGCTAAAGGCAGTTGCAAAGCTAGTCCTCTCTAAGGGTTTTCTAACAAAGGAAAAGAAGTTGGTGGCTAAGGACTTGGAGAAGCTGATAAGAAGGCAAGATGCTAGATACAAGTTGCCCGAAGCTACACTACCAGTGGTTAAGAAGGAACCTGAAGACTATGCATTCGAGCAGCAAGACGAGGCAATAAGGGAGCATGTGCAGAGATACGGAGATCCAAGAATAGACATTCCAGAAGAAGGGGAAATAAGGGAGGAAGCTGGTGCAGTGGCTGGTGCAAATGTCAAGTTTGTCAAAAGCAAAGCTGAGAATGAGAATGATCTACTGATCTATACAGACAAGCATCAGGTGGAAACCATCATTGAAATCAAGTACGACATCTTTGCAGAACACAGTCATGAAACACTGTGTATTATAAGGGAATTGATTGATGAGATGGATGATGTTGACGAGTTTGATCAGGATTATCTAAGGGTCACGTTTGATAACTTCTGTAAGAGAAGACAACAGCTTGATATTCAGAGGCTACAGCAATGCACCACCGCTATTGTCATTGGATACCCTAAGCAGCTGGTTATAAGGAAGAAAGGGGAAAAGGGGTACCCTGACAAAGTCACGAAGCTGAGGTTTGAAGACATTCCCACGAAGCTTACCACTCGCAGCATGGTTGAAAGGTGGTTGAGGTTGTTTCGAAATTACAAGATCAGAAATCATGTGGAAGCAGAAGGACTTAATCTTCTCAAGAAAAGAATGGATGAAGTCTGCAACCCTGAGTTCATGAAGAAAGAAAAAGCAGCCAAGAAGAAAGCTCGTGAGGAAGAGGAGCGCAAGAAATAAAAGTTTTAATGTATTATGCTTGTAATGTTTCTTTGCGTTGTAATTTGTTTTCTTGTTTTCCTGCATTGTAAAAATATTATCTGTTTTCTTGTGTAGTGTAAGGTAGAAGTTAGTTAGCTAAGTGTCTTGAAACTGGTTTATATTAGGCGTCAATTATTTCGCGAAGTTCGGCGGTGGTAATACTGCTAAAAGGACTTCAAAAGGATAATTGAAGATTGAGTGGACCGTGCTCTTAAAGTACTTAGAGAAAATCTCTAGAAGAGCATGAAGCCATTTAATCGAGCCAACAGGTGTCCAATTTTGGCACTTGAAGTATCAGTAATAGACATGAAGTTAATTAATCAAGCCAAGCATTATGTAAGTTGACATGATCTTTTATGAATGTTATTTTATCTTTTTCAGTCCCTGTTTAGTTGAGTTATCCTCATTGTGAATTTGGTTGTCATTGTTAGACAATCAAATAGGGGGAGATTGAAAGGCATAGGTGTACTAACTTGTAACACGTAATTATTATATAACTCAACTAGAGAAAAGATAAAACAACAGCAAAACAAGAGAAACTGAAGAAGCACATGGAATCAATCAACTGAAGAAATGGTAATGATACTTGGTAACTACAAGTAACCAATTTGGTTAATCAATGATGCATAAGTGAGAAGAAATGGTAATGATACTTGGTAACTACAAGTAACCAATTTGGTTAATCAATGATGCATAAGTGAGAAGAAGTTCAATCTGAGTATTGCTCATGCCCTAACTTATCTAATGGAGAATCAAATTAATGTCAAAGAAGTATCAAGAAGACCAAAGTGATTTCATGTACTGTATATCAACATCTGGATAATGTAAAGGTTAATCAACAAATGAGAACTGACATCCAGAAGCAAGAACCCCTACAAGACTAGTCACTTATGAACCAGACCATTGCATCAAGTGTCAGGACATTGGAGGCAAGTTCATGTCAGTAATAGAAGATCTCATTTGAATTGAGTGAGGAAAAGAAATTGAAGAAGCTAGGGAAACTTGCTCATAAAGGTTAATTCTCAATTAGTCACTAAAGAATGTCAACATTGGATGTGTGCATATTTGCTAAGGCAAATGTCGATCCACAGCAGATCGAGATGCGGGTCGAGATTTATAAGTGAAGTAAAACATTGCAAAGGCAAATCTCGATCCACGATAGATCGAGATCGAGATTCTCCCAGATCGAGATCGAGATCTTCACAGATCGAGATCGAGATTTTCACAGATCGAGATCGAGATGGGTCCAGGCGAAGATCGAGATGCGGGTAGATATGTAACATTTAATGTTCAAGGGACAAGTGGCTTATTGTGAACGGTTGATACAGAGTTGTTGGGAAAGTACTTTTTGTTGTCAAAATCCTGATTGGGCCACGTACACAAAAAGGACAAGATCAAGACTACATGACATTATAAAAGCAGCACTTTGTTTTTATTAGAAAAGTAACTTGTATCTCTGTAATTCAACGATAATTTTTAAAGAGAGAGAGCATTTACTGTAAAACAAAAAGTGAGAGAGGGGATCAGTTGAATCTAGCTTTAATTGCTGTATTTATTGTTCAACTGATCATGATGTTTTTATGAATGTTGTAGCAAATCCATCAATGAATATAATGATATATTCTTGAAATTCTGTGTCATCATTTATTACCTGCATATTGTTTATTCTCTCATTAATTTTAAACAGTTGTATTCACCCCCCCCCCCCTCTACAACACTTTGGACCTAACAGTAAGCATCTTGTGAGGGCAAAATCAAGTCACGAAACATAAGCGCAACCATTAAAACTCGATAAGCTCCGACATACATCGCAATTAATACACCCTAGTTTTTAATCCATAACACTAATATTTTATCTTCAGTGTATGTTTTTTCTTTTTAATTTTATAAGAAATGATCTCTTTTGTTTTCAATTTTCTAATTTTATTTTAATAATAAATAAATTTGGCGATTCGGGTAAACGGTTCGGTTTTAGATCGGATCAACTTACAGTCCTGGTATATTTATATATGGTTCAGATCAGATCAGATTTGATTCGATTCGAATCCAATTTCGGCTTTGCTGAATTTGACTCGGTTTTGGTTCGAATCGGGACGACTTCGATTGGGATCAAATTTGGATTAAAATCGATGAATTTTGGATGAAAATCGGTTCGGATCTTTTCAGATCTTTCTAATGAATCATATTTTGTTTAGATTCAAGATTTTTGATTCAGATTAATGTTAGATTAATTTGAATCATTGTGGAACTGAAATAAATGTGGTTAAATAGGTTTATCAAATTCGAGTTAAAATTCGATGAAATGATACCCAACAAATCAATAACCATAATTAAATAATAAATTTCTTCAATCCTGACTTGTGTAGATATGTGGTTGACTGGTGGATATAGCTTCCAAAGTCTTATGTTCAAGGGTATGACCAAATGTGTTTATGATAAGTGCCCGAGCTTTAGGAATCGCTGCAGTCTCAGTTATAAAGAAATTAAGGTTGCTAAAAGGTGCTAGGCAGTTGATTGGAGTGTACTTACACAGGGTAGGAATATCTTGAGTTGCATTGGGATTTAAGGGTGGCAGGCAATCAGGAATAGAATAAAACCGAAGGTCGGGTAAACCATCGAGGGCGTCCTGACCCCCAGATTCGATCAGGCAGTTGTGGTTGAAGTCAGTATTGACAAATGGAATTATGCAAACATTAACATATACAAAGTTTCATATAGCACTAAACTACAGGAAGATAAACCTTATTATGGTAATTTCCAATGGATTTAGTATAAATGATATGTAAATAGAAGCATCAAGAACTTTGGAACTTCTATTATGCAACCGTTCTGTTGGCAGAAAGTTTCAACTACTTTGCTAGTAGCACCTCATCGACCAATCTGTCTAAATTTAGTGTCGAAGAACCACCAGGGCTAGCTGCTGCTTCAGCCTTCTTTTTCCACTCCAATGCATTCTTCTTTAATTTCTTTCCCTTGTCACCATCCATCAGCTCTCTCACCAAATCCTCTACTTCATCTCTTTTCACATTATTATCTATCTCCATTCCAATTCCCCATTCCTCACAACTATACTTACAGTTTGTCTGCTGTTCAGCGAAAAAGGGCCAACAAATCACTGGTACACCACTAGAAATGCTCTCTATATTTGAGTTCCACCCGTTATGTGTCAAAAAACCCCCAATGGCAGGGTGTTTCAGGACTCTTTCTTGAGAACACCAGCTTGCCAACATACCTCTTTCTCTAGTTTCAGCCACAAACTCCGGAGGTACTTTTGCTGTGTTGCCAGAAATTATATCAGGCCTGACTATCCACAAGAAGTATTTCTTGCTATTAGCTAAGCCCCATGCAAATTCACTGAGCTGTTTAGTAGTCATGGTAGTGATACTACCAAAATTCACATAAACAACCGAGTTTGGTTCTCTTTTGTGAAGCCAATCAGTGCATCTATCCTCTTCTTTCCACAAACTTGACCCGATGGACATAAGTCTATTATCCTGGATTTGTTTCATCATTAACTGCAGCGGTCCAATGGTATATATATGTGGTTGACTGGCAGAAATTGCTTCCAAAGCATCCTGTTCAAGAGTGTCAAATGTGTTTATAATAACTGCACGAGCTTTAGTAAGAGCTGCAGTCTTAGCTATGATGAAGTTAAGCATTATATCATTTGGGTCGGTAGTTCTAATGAAACTTGGAAAATCCTTCAGTTTCATGTTTTTCATTCCCGGAGCCCAATCAATATCTGTATTTAGATATCCATTTGATACATAACTTATATCTGCAAAGAAAACAAAAGTATTCTTACAAGTCATAAAATTTAGTAATTTACTAGTTAAAATTACAAAAAAAGAATATGTTACTGCAACAAAATATTAATACACATGATTCGTTTAGTGCAAGATGGTCTCACTCCTAGTGATATACTATCCAAAGGCACCATTGTACTTAAAATGTATCGTTGTTATTTAACCCGAGATCTAAATCAAATTTTATCATAAGTTTACCTGGTAGTGGTGTATAGCCTCTTTCAACAAGTTGGTGGTACTGCATATATGCTATGAGGCCGCAAGAGCTTGCGGTCCAAAGCAGAACTTGAGGAATACCAAACTGTTCAGCAGCTTTTATTGTGAAGGTCATGCTCGCATCAGAAATAATACATGTCACAGGTGGTACCCCGGAGACAGAGAAGTCGTTGAGTCTAGCAATGAGGTTGCTAAAAGGAGCTAAGCAGTTGATTGGAGTGTACTTGCACAGAGTAGGAATATCTTGAGTTGTATCAGGATCCGAGGGGGGCAGGCCGTCGGGGATAGAGTAAAACCGGAAATCAGACAAGCCATCAAGGGCGTGCTGACCCTTAGATTTGATCAGGCGATTGTGGTTAAACTCTGTGTGTACAAATGAAATGTGAAAGCCTTTGTAGTGAAGAAGTTTGGCTACTTTTAGCATTGGATTAATGTGACCTTGTGCAGGATATGGAATACACAAGGCATGAGGCTTACTCGTTGAGCCCATGTTATTCTCTGTTTCTATTATTTGTGTTAGTCATCGATGAGCAGTTTAGCTTGTATATATAATAAAAATGATCGAACTAGTTTTAACCAGAAAAATATTATCTCATTCACTCTCAGCCCATACTAGAATCTATAACCACAAATATTAATTTGTCACTGTGTGATTGGCTAGATCGTCATCTCCCTCTCGGGGCAATTAATGTAAATTGGTTACTAGAGTGACACTCTAGTTTTTTGGCTTATTATTATATGTACACAGTGCAATGCAAAATTGCAAATATATCCATAACCTGTGATTTCAAAAACTTGAGCCCTTGGTCCATTTTACAATATAAATAGTATAAGAATTTAACATTAATGTCGCGGTTCGTAATATTGAGGTCCATGGAAGGATATCGCGAATGAGTCATCTTTGGAAGAATGGTGTTATTCAATATTCTATGATTATAAAAAAGTGTGAACCTCTTAGAGAAATCAGCAAAGGGCCCAATAACAGAATTTTTTTTATTCGGGTTAAATAACTAATTCATAATATTAACTTACGATTGATTCACTAAACTCAAAAAACTTACGATTAACTAACTATATTGATTATAACTTGCAATATGGTAATTATATTCGAAAAAACTTGCGCAGCCGTCAATCATTGTTGACTTTTAAGTTTTTACCGAGGGTTGTTAAAATTAAACACGTACACTGCCATGTCAACAAACTTAACCCGAGTCTTATAAATCTGGCTCGAGTTTCCTAATTATTCAAATCCCAAATTATTATAGATAATAAATACCATACTTAGGAAACTTTAACAATCGATTAATAAATACTCAAACAATGGAAAATATTGAGAAAAAGAAAAGAGATTCAGTGTAAGCTTAATATTATTAGGTTATAGAATTAAATTTCCTATTGTATAGTGAATTAGAGTCTATCCTGTTATATTATTTATATCAAAGATAATTTGATTTTATTGAATTTCTTATTGTGTATGTAATTGGATTGTGCCGGAAGTATTATGAATTAAGTGAGAGTGTTTTACGGCGGTCATTAATTTCACACATATTCTCATGTCTATTTATACATTAACACAATTAGCTAGTTTAAAAAAATTTGAATTCAGTGAACTAGTTGCAAGTTGATACTCAGTTTAATTGTGAATTAGACATTCAATCTTTTTTTTTTTTTACACATTAGCGTGCTACATCACTCTTCTATCCATTCTGTTATATTATTTAACGGCAACGATTAGATAGCAAATTATAATGCAAGTTTTTTAAGTTTAGTAAACGAGTTGCAAGTTGATAATCAGTAAATTAGCCATTTAACTCTTGTTTATTCTAGATTAATTTTAAGTTCAAGAATTTTTATCTTGTTTTATAATAGTAGAAAGAATTTTTTAGAAAAATGAATATTTTAAATGATAAGGATTTATCATTTATCGTTCAAGTTTATGAATTCAACTCTCGTCAAGTAAAAATCTCGGAATTTCTTAAAACAAATAAAAAAATTCTTATTGAAAGTTTTTGTACCCATTAATTGAGTTTTGTCTACCCATTTTTTAGACTTTGTCCATCCACATTGGAGTTTTAGTATCGTTAAAGTTTTAGCGCATTTTTATGTTTGGAATTGTAGATTTACAAGATTATTATAATAGTGATTTATGATTATGAAATTGGAACAATGATCAATTTCTCAAATATATTTTTTTAAGAGATAAATATATAAATCGCACCTAAAACAAATCGTTAGATTTTTTCTCGATAAATATTTTATATATTCCAGCAATATTACGAGGAATTCGCCACAATGGAAGATCTACACATCGATGGTAATTTTGATAAATAAAGACTTCGTTTGATGTATTTTAATATATATTCGTTAAATTTTACTTTTGATTAATTTTTTTAAATGTCATATGATTTTTAATTAATAAATTGTTTGATTATAAAACAATCATAGTTTAAACAAACACTAAAAATCTTTTATCTCATTACTCGAACTTCTTAGCATTGTTTTTCCCTAATCTATATTTTTATTCTAATAATAATAATATATAACTAAATTTTATATACAATGATTTCCGTTTACAGATCGAAGCTAGTTGATACAAGTATTAGAATTTAAATTTGGCTTTATTACATTATTGTCTTTGAAGTATGAGCCAAAATACACCATCACCATTAAACTAAAATTTTGAACGGTTCGACCATCAAATTCTTGTAATTTATACATTGTCACCACAATCCGGTTCTGGGAGAAAAAAATCCGAGAGTAACTATCACTTGCGATTTGAGAAAGTGGGATGAGTTTGTATACCACCTGCATCAAACCCATCTTTTCATTCAAGTATCCGTTCCAATTGTTACCTCTCCGAACTTCCCTCCTTGGATTTCACACAAATCTTTCGATGAAGGTATTCATTTTCGGGTTAGCACATTAATGGTTGTTCCAATTCGAGTCTTCTAGTGAAATCCAAGTTTAGAATGATAGCATATTGATCATAAATTGAGTCTTCTAGTAACGAACGAAGATGAGGATTCCTCACCAATTACTCTAAAAATATTAGTAGAATAATAAAAACAAATATTATCTAGAAAATTTAATTAAATTAAATATAGATAAAATATTAATAAAATAATAGAGTTAAGATTATATATTACTTAGTAGACTCCGCCACATAAAAAGAAACTATAAAACGGATAATCATTAAAACTAATTTCAGGAGTCCAAAAATCTAAAAGAAATATATAAAAAAAAAAGTAAAAAGAACTTTAACTTATATAAATATTATTTTTATATAATATAAAATAAAGAAATACATATTTAAAAATATTTTATATTATTAATATTTTAATAATAAAAAATAATAATAAAATAATAAATAAAATTTATATAATACTAAAATATTAAAATATAAGTATAATAAATATATATTAATATTTAAAAAGTGCTCCGGTGATTGTACGAGTTCTAAAACATTAGTATATACAGTACATTGCGAGAGATGTGTAAGGCTTCCAGTTTGTTCTTATATATTTATATATATTCCGATAATACGTACCCATGCATGTTGATCTTACATTCCCAAAACGCACGTGAAAGGCACTCTCGATTTTTTTCCGTTTAAAACCGGATTATGACAATAATATACAAATTACAAGAATTTGATGGTCGAACCGTTCAAAATTTTAGTTCAATGGTGATGGTGTACTTTGACCCATACTTTAATGGTAAAAATGTAATAAAGCCTTTAAATTTATTTCTTGTAACAAAAAACATTCACACTGCGAAAGCCCGCTTAGAAAATAAATCATGGATCCAGGCCCAGGGATCAAGTGATGCTGTAGTATAATGTTAAATATTAGTGGGCTAAAATATATATAGATACATAACATTAGCTCTCCTACTGGTCTCAACAAAAGCATGATATTGGGCTCAAAATAAAGATTATTGGCCAGTGCGTGGATTATTCAACGACCTTTTTGCACTTTCAAAAACTTAACCCAAAATTGAAACTCACATGAAATCGCATAAAACCACATGGAAAGAAATTGAACCAATTAAAAATCCAATCGAGTAAAAACTACACTGATATTTTACTTTTGGTTTTTAAAATTTTAAAAATCGAATAAAAACATAACTAAACCGCAATAAAATTTATTATATATTTTCTAAAATATATCATATAAATTTAATTTACATTTGAATTTTTATGATTGTTTATACTCATAATTGACTTATATATATATATATATATATATATATATATATATATATATATATATATATATATATGTATGTATGTATGTCTATGTATGTATGTATGTATGTATGTAACAATACACTATAACAATTAACATATATAAATTAGTAAAGCAGCTTGATCATCATTCAATAATGGGCCGACTCATTTTCAAGTTAAGTTTATAGCACAAACTTAACATATATAAATTAGAAAAGCAGCTTGACCATTCAAATAATGGGCCGACTCATCGCAATCACAACTTTTAATTGTATATGATTCAAATTTTCATAATATAATTATAAAATTTTAATATATTCCTTAAATTATTATCAATTTTGAAGTCCATAATATTATCAGTTTTAAAATCGAAATCACGTTATTAAATAAATTGAATCACATTAATGATATTTGGTTTGGTTTAAATTTTTAATTTTGAAAATCGCAAACTTTAGTTACAATTTGGTTTTCTATCAAAAGTACGGCTGCAAACGAACAGAGTCGAGCCGAGTTTTGCCCGAGCCGAGCCGAGTTTGACTTTTTTTTAAACGAACCGAACCGAGCCGAGTTTGACTTTTTTTTAAACGAACCGAGTCGAGCCGAGTTTCCTAATAAACGAGCCGAACACGAGTTTTTCGCAAACAAATCGAGTCGGGTCCGAGTCGAGTCGAATTCGAACCGAGTCCGAGCCGAATCGAGTTGTTCGCTAACAAAACAAATATTTTTTACTCAATTAAGTCCAATTAATAAAAATAACTTTTACGGATTGTTGTTTCTATTTTTTAAGAAATATTTCTCGACGATCCAACCGTACAGATGTCATGTATGTATATGCTTATATTTCTATTTTTTCAAGATATACTTAATATAATGATATTCCCAAATTTTAAAAAAATAAAAAATTAATTTGGTTGAAGATTCTAGTATATCATTACTATATTGACTACTTGACTAGTACTCGTAACTAGTGTTTTGTCACGAATTGTTGTTTCTATTTTTTTAAAAATATTTCTCGACAATCCAACCATATGAATGTCAAGATATATATATAATATAATGATATCCCCAAATTTAAAAAAAATAAAAAAATAATTTGGTTGGAGATCTTAGTATATCACTACTATATTGACTAGTACTCGTAACTAGTGCATTGTCACGAATTGTTGTTTCTATTCTTTTAAAATATTTCTCGACAATCCAACCGTACGGATGTCAAGATATATCTAATATAATGATATTTTCAAATTTAAAAAAAATATAAAATTAATTTGGTTGGAGATCTTAGTATATCACTACTATATTGACTAGAATTCGTAACTAGTGTTTTGTCACGAATTGTTCTTTCCATTTTTTAAAAAATATTTCTCGACGATCCAACCGTACAGATGTCAAGATATATTTAATTTAATGATATTCCCAAATTTAATGTATTATATTTATTAATATATATATATATTATGTATAATAATACAAATGTAACATATTTAATTATGGTCAATTTCTCTATGTGATCGAAGTTGAATAGGTCATAAGTTGTTTTTTTAAATTCTTGATGTTGAATTCCAAATTTCATATTTGTGTTGTGACTTGTGAGAAAAATGGCATGGTTTAATCAATTTTTTAATTTTGACAAATAAAATAAAATTGATATACATTTTCTAAAATGAGATTGTAATCAATTTAAGAAAATTAAAAGATTATAAAATTATGTATGTTATATATATATATATATAGTCACATAAAAATTAATATATTAAATATGATTGAAATAATCAAATGTAAATACATTATAATATATGCGTGTGTGTATATATTTATACATATCATAATAAAAATATAATATAAAATTTGAATTTGTGTTAATTATTATATTTAGAGATTTTAAAAATAAAATGTTCAAGAATTAAGACACATCAGTACATCACAGATTCACAATTTACACAAATACATAATCAAACTATAAATATTTTAGGCGGTCTATATAAACATTAATATATTAAATATGAATAAACATTAACAATATATATATAATATGAATAATTTCATATAAATATTAATATATTAAATATGATCTAAATATTTAAATTATTCATAATATTTTTTTATTTATAATATATATAAATTTTATCCGAGCCGAGCTAGACGAGCTCGAGCCGAACTCGAGCCGATCCTGAACTAAACGAGCCGAGCTCGAGCCGAACAGGCATAAAGCTCGGCTCGGGTTCGTTTACTAACCGAGCGAATTTTTATGTTCAAGATCAGGTTCTTTTAATAAACGAACAGAGTCGAGCTCACTTAAACAAGCCGAGCTCGAGTTTTGTTCACGAACTGTTCATTTGCAGCCCTAATCAAAAGTACACAATATGCTCATCCCTGATCTTACCTTCTGTTTGTAAATAAAATTTTAGAAAGTGTATTTTTTTTTTTAACTTAGTTCAAGTAATGCACTGATACACTATTAGTTAGGATAAAGTTCAATGTCACTTCTAATTGAAGATTCAGTGATAGAATAATAGTTTTAGATTAAAATAATACAAATAATCTAAATTTATTTTTTTTAATCTCTTTTTTTAATACACACATAAATACAATATATATATATATATATAAACATAAAACCATACAAATATTCATAAATGATAATTTATATATTCACAACTATGAATATTTTATATTTTATAATTTTGTATTATATTTTATAAAAAAATTCACTCAATTTATTTATTTAGCATTATGTATACTATTTATTATGCATTATGTTTTACAAATATAAATATTATTCTACAAGTATATATATATATTTATGTTCTGTAATTATAAGATATTTTATTAGATAAATAAAACACTATTTTATACCATGTTCTATATTAAATATTATGTTCAGCATGTATAAACAATATTTTGTACAAACAAAATATTACATTTTGAAAATAAAAATATACCTACTTCATATGTGACGTACTTTTTGAAATATGTATTTAATGTATGTATTTTTCACTTTATATATATTTTTATGGAAGTATTAATTTAAATAATTTAGTTGTGCCTTTAATTTTTAATATAATTTAATAATTATTAAAGTGATTTTAGAATCTTCAATTTAAGCTGATTTTCATAAAACCCCACTCTTATCGGGTAAACTAATTTATAATTTATAATTTGCAAGGAGTCAAGGAGAAGAGAAACTAGGTGTAGCTTTGGCATCTTCATTACAAATCTATTAATTTCTAAAATTTATCAATATCCACATGAGATGTATAAAAAATAATGATACAATTCATCAAAAATTTGAAAGGAATAAATAATATTTTATTTATAATATAAATATTTTTATTAATTAAGATATAATATTTATATTATAAATTAATAATTTATTAATACAAAAAATATTTTTAATATATATACTTTAAAATTTTTTGAGAAATTCTAATTAAATTTTAGTATATTCCATATTAAAAAAATTGAATTTGTACACTATAAAGATTTATATTTAAACAGAATCCTGTATACACATATTCGTATAACATTATAAACTAATTTAGTCTATAAAATAGAGGCACCTAATTTAGCCTACCAAGCACATCAGCACATGTATCTGTGCAGTAGTAAGGCGCTGAGAAGTTAATTAGTACTTTAGTAGAACTAGAGTAGTACAACATATAATATAACTGAGCAATATATTAAAAACATATGCACACTTTAGATGATTAAATTTTAAACAAATGTGAATTTTCAAACCCTTAAACTCCAACTACAGTCTTCTCCGATTGTTGAGTACAAATTTATTGCTTCCCTGTTGTTTCTTCATCCGAATAAAGATAATCTGACATGAACACTCTAACCACCGGCTTAATTCTTTCTGCTATCTTGATTACGAAAAAGAACAATATTCTATAAGTAATCACCATTCCTAATAATATGACAACATCGATCCACTTGGAATGACCCATCTCTACTTGCCATATACTTTTCAAAATTGTAGCACCCTCGATAAGAGGAGCTCCTTCAAGCTGACTACTCGGGAATTGAAGGCCTATAAACTCATTTTTGTACAGCCCCTGATATGCATATTTGTGGAAAGAAATGTAGTATAAAGGATATCTCCATACGATATTTGGAAGATCGTTAGGCAAGCGAAAGAACCCTCCACTTAACATCATTATCCCTTGGATCCCTGCACCTGTAGTCAATCCCATCAGATAATTTGGAACCATTGTCGCCACAACCATCATAAGGCTCTCAACCAGCATCATACACGTCACAAGTATTAATATGAAGTATACAAACTGTTTGTTTCCGCGTTGAAGTCCCACAAGATAGTATATGATTCCTCCGGGAATTAAAGATATGAAAATTAGGTATGGTACCGAAGAAATTGTATTGGCTATGACAAATGGTCCAGCCCCATAATGTCCATTTAATCTTTCACGTGCAAATACCTACAGAAAATTACATATGTTACAGTTTGGATAAACCATACACATTAAGAGGCAACTAAATTGATAACACACAGTTTAACCAACCTTCATTTCCTCTACAAATGATGGAAAACCACCAATAGCCATCACGGTCAAAAATGAAGATACAAACATGAGCATTGAACCTCTAGCCTGAAACATAAAATCCTTATATGATTCTACGAATCACAAAAGAAAACTCATGGTAAAACCTCTTGCAAAATTCAAAGACAATCACTTACATAAATTGACCCGTAACTTGAACCAATATCAAAGAAAAGGGTGCCAATTCCTATTGCCAAGCAAATATATATAAAAAGGCGCAACCAGTAGTAGCCTTTATCGCGATACATGTTCACAAATGATCTTTGTGTAAGAACTACGCATTGCATGAAAAAGCGGGCTTGACTTCCCTTCATTTCAATTACTCCTCTTTCCTACAAAACGAAAATGATTTATATATCTTGTGTTTATTTTAGAAAGTAAGCTTCCAACCACTTTCTGCTTGCTCCTCTCAACTTGCTAAATGAACGTATTTTAAGGTCAATTTAATTTCACTGAAATTGTTCATGAGCCTACCTGCCTC
The DNA here is from genome assembly GCA_028671895.1 of Oenanthe sinensis. NCBI lineage: Eukaryota > Viridiplantae > Streptophyta > Magnoliopsida > Apiales > Apiaceae > Oenanthe > Oenanthe sinensis. The sequence continues at coordinate 7,454,094 of CM053808.1, forward strand.
ATGATCTCAGCTATAGTTCTCTGAATATCTTTACAAGTATCTGAAGACTTGTAAGACTTTGCAAGCAGATTAGTTATTTGCTCTGTAGTCGGCTTTCCGGAAAGACCTTGCTCAATGTCCTGGAGGAACAATATAGTTTAATTGGTATCAAAATTTGTACAATAAGATCTTAAATAATTAAGATATTAATCATATAGAAGATACATTTTGTAGTAGCATACCTGATCAAAATCATTGTTTATCGTTCTAAGGTAATGATCTGCAGGGTTCTGCAAGGCAGGAGTTGGAAAACCATTGGCAGCAAAAAACTGCTACAACAATAGGAAATAAATGAGTGTCAAGATCAGATTACATATGTGCCTGTGTGTTTGTATTTTATTTAAAGGTTCTGCAATAACCTGATTTGATAAAGTAGAGGGTCCAAAGTATATAACTCTTCCTAACGAAAGAAGACAGAGATTGTGGAAGAGTGCAAAGACTTCACTACTAGGTTGATGAATAGATGCAAGCACAGTCATCTCATATTGTTGGGCAAGTTCAACAATCTGGCTCATGACATAAAATGATGCCGCACTATCAAGTCCACTCGTTGGCTCATCTAGATATAAAAGTTTTGGTCGCGTTAAAAGTTCAATGCAGATACTAACTCTCTTTTTTTGTCCCCCACTAAGGCTTTTGTTTCCATAACCTCCTATTCTTGTGTTCATTGAATCTTGTAAGCCCATTTCTCGAATGGTCCTCTCTGCTCTATCCATTTTCTCAGCCCTAGACATTGAGTTGGGCAACTGCAGCATAGCCGAGTAGTATACAGCTTCTCTAACCGTTAGTGTCCAAATTAGAACGTCCTCTTGAGTCATATAGGCCTGATTTGGAAACCATGAATAGATAGGATCATTATGCACATTAAATTTGTTATGTTTAGATAGATAATTAAACATATATGAACTAATTTCACTTGACATGTTCTGATGATATGCTAGTTGGGGAGGAAAGTGGAGGAGTTTTCTTACTGATGTTCCATATGTAAGCTGTTGTTTTCGACCATTGATTAGAACATGTCCAGTCTGCCTAGTATTTGATGCCAACCTCCCTGCAGTTTTGTAGATTTCAGTTTAATTTTATTTTTTGACAAGTATGAAATAGAAAGAATTTTCAAGCTCCGGTACTTGTGTACTTTACAAGGCCAATATCTATACTGACAATTTTCAATTTTTTGATGGTAAACATCAAAAATACACTTGAAGAGATTTAATAATAATAACAAGCCCTTTTATGGCGAAGTTTCTGCAGAAAAATGAAGTTTATCAACATAATTTTTCCAAAGGGAAAAAAATATATACATTGCAGAAAATAGCAACCATAAAGAAACACTAAAACCATAGATTTTGAGGGTGAAAAAGTAGTCAACCTTGTGAACACCCTCAGAGAATTTGGATTATATGTAATTGAATAGTTGCATCATATAGAGATAAAATTGAGCATCTCAAAAAGATAACAAAATGGTAAAATTAATCGAAATGACACAACTTTATAAACTAACATGGAGAAAGAGAGATCACCGAATAACGAAAAAGCTTTACATCTTGAACATTCATCATATAGTTCTCAAATTCAGATAGAACAAATACTAAAAAGATCACCAGAAATAAATTAAAGGTAAACAAAATTGCAGAAGAATTACCAGCCAATGCATCAAGAAGAGTAGACTTGCCACAACCAGAAGGACCCATGATTGCCAAAACCTCACCAGGCCTAGCATAACCTGTGAGATCTTGAAGTATAGATTTAGGCCCCTTTTTCCCACCTGAAACTGTAACTGTAAGATCCCCCCATGTCAAATAAGCCCCATCTACACTCCCAAATCCTTCCTCATTTTCCGCAAATTCACCATCTAGGCCTGTCCCATTTTGCTTCCTCTCGCGGTTCTCTACGTCTGCTGTTCTACCCGAAAAGATAGCCATGCACATCTGCAAAATTTTACTCATTAGACCAATGTATATCTACTGATACTAGTACATGAATCAACTTATATGCATAACAATTATAAATAGATATCATAAAATATATACCTTCTACAGTACTAGGACTAATTAATTAGAGAACCAACAGTTGATGAATACAGATATATGAATGCATGTTTGATCAATGTAGAGATTAAAACAGCCAACAGAAAATTAATGTACTTACATGTATTGTTAGAATTTATATTGCAGCTTCAAAAATTTCTACTTGAGCTGTTTTATAGTGTTTCTGGTGTTGTACATAATACAAAGTTTATTGTTTTGTAGTGTTTCACACCAATATACTATGCATGTGTGATTGTGTGTATAATATTGTAATTTATAGGAGAGGATTAATACCCGTGGAGAGAGAAACAGAGGGATACATTTCATTTCAAGAATACTTGATCCAACAACTTGACTCTATTTTACACTCATTTGATATATTAAATTCGAAATCGATGTTAATTAATATTCTTAGATACTACTTTGGTCCCAAACGTTTTAGAGAGAATGTACAGCAATATATATAAAGTATACTTACATAATTTATTTATTTTTAAAAAAAATCCGAATAAAAATTTAATAAACCTTAACGGAGGTAGTACTATATAACTTAATTAGTGTGCCTTTGGTGGATATAGGTTGTATGTAGGATTTTTATTCAAAACGGTTGTATTATCGAAATTGATATTTTTATAACAAATATTACTTAGATTTTATAATTTTTTTTAACTATGTTTCAACTGTTACTATTATTTATAACACCACCACCAAATATAACGAAATCATTGGTGGCTATGTAAACATGTACAAATTTATTAGATTTTGAAAAAATGAATACATCCAAATTCAGAGGAGGTCAATGCAGGCATAAAAATGAATACAGCCAAGTTTATCTGACCGTTTTAACTTTTTTTCACTCGATAGATTTTAATTTTTGTAAAAGAAAATTTAATAATTTTACAAAAGAATAATATCTCCGGAAAACAAGCAGATATTCACAGATTTGATACAGGGGATCCAAAATGTTTTACTATTTAATAGCTACTTTTATTGCTTCCATTGAAAATATTATATGAATAATTCAAAAAATATCAGGATATTATTTTGAAGAGTAAAAGATATCAAAATCATTAAAGATTTAATTAGTTGTAAACGTAAATTTGCATTGCATTTTTTATTAAGATTTGACCATTATTTGGTGGCAACGTCTCATAAAAACATCGTTTACCAGTTTACCTCGGAGGAGGTTGGTAATTGAAATGAATTTATGTGGATATCTAATTTAATCGTAATTAATTATCCAATCATAATAAGTCTAGAAATATCCAATCAACTGGGCCATCTTTCTGCTGCTGCAACTGCCATTGCCTTGATCACTATGAGCATTTTTTGATATCAGTTGTTCTCTTTATTCAATGCATAATAATTTTGTAGCTAGTTAATTCAGTCTTAATTTTTATCTACATTCATATTAAATAATCATGTATAAAAAAGAAAGAAAATCACAATGCTAAATTAAATTTATTTAATATACGTGGAAATTTCAAAATGAACTATTAAAAGGAAACGAAGCGAGTAATATTTTTAAAAAATTATAATGAGACTTTCCGAAACCCAATAACGTGAGTACATTGTGTACTGGATGCTACCACTCTACTAATGTGAGTCTTGTGTGTTGAATGATAGAAGAAAGTGACAAGAACTGCGATGCATAAACTCCGATATCACCAAATAGACTGAGTCTTAGTCAACAGGTACAGTGTGGACACAAGTGTTTTTTTCACTATGATCCATAATCTGTTTCTCTGAACAATTGCAGGATCACCATTTTTCATATTTCATTTCAAGATTACTCAGACTTTATACCTATATATGGTATCAAATGTCTTCACTTCAGGGCTTTATATTCTATTCACTCTCCCAAGCAATTTGTTTTACCTCAGAAATGGACTGACCTGCTTCTAGTTATTGTCAAAGCAAGTGTAGATAATCTCATCCCTCTGTCATCCTCATAGTCACAGACTCACAAGTCATTACATTTTCCAGAATAGCAGGATTCAACATTGGTTCATGGTCTCGCAGGGTAAGGGCAAGCACAGATATGTCAGCCTTACATATGTACGTGTAATAATCTTGCAGTACAAAAACTACAACTAAGATACTGTCGGAAAGAATTGATATTATGTATCATATCATTTATTCTGAGGACAGATTATGCATTTGTTTTCTTAATAAAAACTGGATGAAATATTTATTAACCCTCAAAACTTGGCTATTACACACGATAGAGAACTAATTAATTCAGCATTAGCTCCTGGCCATTAGCGGATCCATAAATTTTATTTTAAAGAGTGAAAAATCTCTGTCCCGGCCATTTTTGTCTTCATTGCAATTCAGATGATAAAAAATAACCTCATGGTGTCTTCGCTTTTGTCCAACACTCCCAACTGTTTCAGGCTCTCAAAATTTCATCCTCGATAATTATGGTTCTGAAGTTCATTACTTGCACTTTCAAATTAAACCAGAAGTACATGCACATTCATACACGAACACATTTATCATATTTTAATGATTTTCATTTCATTTTTCCCCATGATGTGAGTTGAATTGAGTTGTTGCCTTGTTGGGGGTGAAAAGAAGATTCGGTAACAAGCAGAGAAGTGACACTGGGACATGTTTACAGAGGCTTACAGCTAAGGGAGAGAGAGCTACCTAGCTGATACCTATTAAATAATAGAAGAAGAGATGCAGTTTTGTCTCTTATAAGTTAGCTTCTTCGCAAAAAAAAACAAATTACAGCTTATGTTAGACCTCTGCGCTTTACATAAATCTGTTATATATACTATGATATAGACTAAGTGCATCTAATCTAAGTTTGCTTTTGTGTAACATGCATTTCACTCTTTCTTATTTGCAATCGCAGCTAGTGTTGTTTGCAGAATGAATGGAGTCACGAGATGCTGTGTTTTTCCTATCACTGCATGCACACATATATATTCTGCTGTCAAGCACTGCAGGCTGCAGCAATTGTCCTAGGCTGTTCCCAAAATAATACATATCCAGCCATCCAGGGCCTAATACAAAAATATTATGTATTATGTATCCTTGGTTGTTTTGTTAGGCTAGTCCAAGGTCCCTTCTCTATATATCTTTACTTGTAGCAACCAATGAACCCCCTCTTTCTTGGGAAACAATGATGCTTGGTATATTATGAAGTAGGTGATCCGTATAAAAAATCACTTACTAGGCCCAAAGTTTGTATGAAATATGATCACTATATGGGAGAAAATAATATTACACATAAATCATAATGTATTACTATGCAACAAAATATTTTTCAAAAGGTATGATCACTTGTGCTTTTAACTAATAAAAATTTTATCCATTGTTTTAATAATTTCAATTTTTATTTAATTATATTGAATAAATTCATAATTAGTCTAAATATAAATCAATTTTCTACTAAAACAAGAAATACAAGTAATATTTTACAAAGAATGATTTAAATGTGAACCTAATATTAATTTTGAATTATTAGATTAAAATATATTTATAATCCAGATAATTAAAAGTAGTTATATTATGGAGAGAATATAGTTATATATTTTGTGCTCATTTTCTAATTTATATCATCCAGTTTATAAAAAAAAGGAAAAAACAAATTTTGTTTCATATTATTTTACATTCCATCAAAAAATATAATTTGAATACAACCCATGCAAATCAGATCCCACCAACAAATAAACTTTTTTTTCTCAATATGCAATGGCCACATATGGTGAAACCAATGTATACAATGCAAAACTTGCTGAACAAGCCGGGCTGAGTTGAAAATGAGTTATCAAAAATATGTGACAGAATATTGAAACTTTTTGAATGATAAATTGATACCAACTGAGTTGGTGGTGATGCAAAAGTGTTTTATTTAAAAATGAAAGGTGAGTATCATAGATATTTGGCAGAGTTTAAGGTTGTGGATGAAAAGAAACAAACCGCTGAGAGTACTCTTGATGCTTATTATAAGTTGCTCAAATAAGAAATGTTTTTTTTACAGTTTTGTGTTATATGTTGTGTTTAATTGTTAATGACTTTGTATGTATATGTTTAAATCAATAGTTTGTAGAATTTTCATAATTTTATAATATAGGTGTTAAGCACAATGTTTTTAATATTTTGAAATGCTTGATTATGTTAATTGTTGTAATGGAAATAAAATTTTGGATTTGTGTACTATATATTTTATATGTTGTGTTAGTTGTGTTGTGTGTATGTTAAAAACATTAGTTTTTTAAGATTGTACATTCACTTATTTGTGTTTATGGAGGATCTGTATTGAATTGATAATATATGTGTTATTTATAATGTCTTTGATATTTTGAAATGTTTGATTGTTTTGATAAGTACAAGGGAAATGAAATTTTGGATATAATATAAAGCATGCATATGATCTACGGTTCCTATAATAGAGTGCCAATGACTATTTTTTACATGAAGTGATTAGGGATCAGTTTTTGTCACATAATTTAAGATGTAGCAGTCCTTTGGAGTTATGAGTCAAGTTTAGGCTCAAGTAAGAAATATGCTCGACTTTGGGAGTAATTAAAATGGTGACGATACTCAAAATCTGCTTAATTTTATTATGTTGATAGTTAAACACACACACCCCTTGTCTTTGACAAGGTTTGAACCCTCTTAATCTTTACCGCGGCTTGGCTAGCTGCTATCTGTTTCTATTTCTATTTTGCAGCACACGCAGCTTGTCCTTTTTCTTCACCTTCCATGCCAAAATTTAAGATAGTGTGATTCAGATGGTATTTTTTACTGGAAAACTCAAGGGTACGACTGTATGGATGATATTTTAAAAGGACTCAAGAATTCCTCTACTTGGTATCTTGGCCTCTTGGCTGTTGCCCAAGTCTTTTGTAGGTTTTATCCGTTTTTATGAATTTGGATTCTTTCAAACCATGGCCTATAGGATCAAAATGCAATTGTTGGTCCCTGATATTGTAGAAGGGGGGTTGAATACAATATCTGAAAATTAATCGCGGAATAATTTGGATTAAAAATATTATTTTAATTACTCGCGAAATATTAATTAGAATGAAATACTGTTCAAGTGAAAGATATAATTTTAACTTGATTAGTATTACAAAATTAATATTTAGAAAACAGTTATATAATTGATAAAAAGTCTAGAACGAATTCGACATGAAGTGTTCGTGTTTAATCAATTATATTCAAACTCAACACAGAAATCTGTGAATATTACAATGCAGATAAATTACTGAATTTCATCTGATTTTCTTAACTTCTAACAAGTTGAACTTCTGAAAAATGAAGAGCTGATCTCATATTTATAGAGAATGAAAAAGGCTGCTATGACCTTTTTCCGTATGACTTAATTTCAAGAAAATAAGTCTGTATGACTTATTTTAACCCTTGTATGACATTTAAAAACTGGGTATGACTTCTGAATGGTCGGTATGACTTACTGAATCTCGGTATGACTTATTTAAAGTCATATTCAGATTTTATCTAATTAAAATAAATCGGTATGACTTATTTTAATTAAACAAAATAGGTTCAGTATGACCTTTTGAGCACAGAAATCTCGGTATGACTTATCCACTGAGCTCGGTATGACTTATCAGTCGGCTGCTCCGGTATGACTTTTCTTTAACAGCTTCGGTATGACTTATCAGTCGGCTGTTCCGGTATGACTTTTCTTTAACAGCTTCGGTATGACTTATCAGTCGGCTGTTCCGGTATGACTTTTCTTTAACAGCTTCGGTATGACTTATCAGTCGGCTGCTCCGGTATGACTTTTCTTTAACAGCTTCGGTATGACTTTTATTAATATAATTCGGTATGACTTATTAATAAACAGTCGGTATGACTTATTTATTAGTCATTTGAATTATATTAAAAGTCATATCTTTTATAATAAATTAATTCTACTTAAATTAATTAGTTAATTTACAAATTAAATTAAATTCAACTTGAATTAATTTAATTAGATAAATTAAATAATCAATTAACATTTGATAGTAGAATTAAAATACTATTTCGTCTTGTATTACCGTGCTATCAGTCTTGAAGTCTTCTAGTCTTCGTTGTGTCTTTTGTCATAAAACCACTTGAGCTAGATGATGAATATTTATTATTTTAGTTGCACACAAATGTACTGTCTGGTTCATTTATGTCATACTATAATAAATATTCTTCATCTTTAACATTAAGCTGTGGTCTTCTGTTCTTCTTCTACTTCACTGTCTTCATTCTTCTTCTGGAATCTTCTGTAGTAGCCACTTAGAATCTTCTGAATCTTCTGAACAACTGCTTCTCTATTTTTCTCCGACGCTTGAACATATAAATGAACTTCTTCCGGTGTAGAGTAGCAACTTCATTATAATTCTTCTGACAAGTTGATTCTTTGTGTCTAGTTGACATTCTTCGATTTGATTCCATCCTCAGAATTTATTACTTACTTTAATTTCTTACATGAGTTGAGTTGTCATCTACTAATTACAAATAGGCCTTGACATATGCCTTTCAATCTCCCCTTATTTGTTGTTAAACATTTAACACACAAATTCCTAGAGGATAACTCAACTAATAACTAAGAAACTAATATGACATTTAAGAACTGTAAGTAAATAAATTGTTCTCTGGATCATATAATACATTTCCAGATTTCTTTGAGTAACTGAAATGAAAGATGTTTGTTCCTCTAGCACTGAACATATTATACATGTAGTATTATCTTCATTTCTCAGACTCATCACTACTCCCCCTTAGGATGTCAGAGATGATGTATGTTCTCTTCTTACCACTTCTCCTCTATTTCTCCAACTCCTGTCTTCCCTTCTCTTCCAAGGTGAATTCAATTTCCCCTTACTTGAATTATCCAACCATTTTAATAGAGGTAACAAACATGGCATACATACAGCATTAAACCATCGTAGATATAAAAAATGCAAACTATGACATGTTATGCATTTTAGAAAATCCGGTTAATCATATTTACAAGAATCTTCTAAAATCAAATGGAATAGAATCCAAGCATGTTGTTATATACCCATTTTTCTTGTTCAACAATTGAGTAATCCTCTTCTGGCAAAAGCCTTTGTTTACTTCTCCCCTTTTGATCTACTCCCCCTTAGTTGAACACTTTAACATTTTGGAGTAATCCTCTTAATAAATCTCCCCCTTAGTTGAGTAATCCTCTTAATAATTCTCCCCCAATTGTAGATAGGTAACAATTGTTGGTCCTTTTATGAAGAAATTTCCACCTTGGTTAAGTAACATTTGAAATCTGTAACAGGGAATGGGGAAAGGGATTCGGTAAGTGTGCTAGTGTGTGATTTTACTTTGTGTTCCTCACAAGTGTTTCGCTCATATACTCTCTAAGTGTTTCACTCATAGAATATATATTTTCACTCTTCCTTACTTGTGTTTCACTCTTTTCTCACATCACTATATCTCTCTCAGTACGGATGACTCAGCCTTTTGTACCTGCAAGAAAGATCACCATAGCCCCTTCAAGAGAGGTCACTGGTGGTGCAATGGGGTTTCGCAAATCCCCGTCCTCAATTGAATCTATAAAAACATTTTGACTTTGAAAAACTGAATTGCTTCAGAAATAGATTCAGTGAGTTGCTGATCATCTTAGATGATCTATTCCGTTAGGAATCCAGATATGTTCCATCTGAGGAGGGAGACAAGGATCTATAAAGTAGCAAATGATCCAAGTTTCCTCCTGACACCTGTGAAGGCATGTTGATTCAGTCAGAATCATCAATCATTCTTCCTTCCTTGATATGGAAGTTTAGAAAAATTGCTACCGTCAATTCATCCTTCCTGTGACATTTCAATTGTTCTTTCTTGGTCCATTTTGGTCCCAAGTAAGTTCTTAAATTGTTGGTCCAAAATGCCAATTGAGTTGGTCCATTGATCGAGAAGTCATCAACTGATATTTATCAATCGAGAACTCAAGTCATCAACTGATATTTATCAATCGAGAACTCAAGTCATCAACTGATATTTATCAATCGAGAACTCAATTCATCAACTGATATTTATCAATCGAGAACTCAAGTCATCAACTGATATTTATCAATCGAGAACTCAAGTCATCAACTGATATTTATCAATCGAGAACTCAAGTCATCAACTGATATTTATCAATCGAGAACTCATCAACGGATACAAATTGTTGTCCATTGTTGGTCCTAAAAATAAGACAATATTTGTGGTTTCTTGAAAAATGTCAGATGAAATTAACTCTTTGCTGATAGCCTTGGCTGACAGGCTGAATTCAATAGACTCACTATGTTGAGAGAATGAACCTAGTAACAGTTTTGCCTTTTCCAAGTCTGTATCCTTTTGAGAGAACACAGATGAGCTAACAGTTGTCTCAGTTTATATATATGAAACACCTTTCTGGAGACAGAGCTGTTGGTTCACTCACATTACCAACCTTATCAAATGCAATCAAGGCATTGACTCCCTCATTTTGAACAAATAGGTATTCTGTTTAATGGTTAGAGAGATGGAAGTGATAGTGTTTGTGTGTTTGGTTCTAAGATCTTGGATAGAGATTGATGCCAATGTTTGGGATCTAACTATTAGAAACAATTGGATGATCAAGCTCATAGATCTTTCCTACTTCTCAAAAGAGACGCGAAATAATCAGCTTATATTTATGTATATATATATAAATAATAAAGATAAGGATGTCAAAGTTGAAAAACAAATAACACTATACATACTTATATATATATATATATAATATATGCCAATTGTTGGAAAACAATTATAATAAACAATATTTACAGTAAAGATGCCAATGAAATAACAACTGTACAAAATAAGGAAAATCTTTTTGAGTTTTCTTTTTCAATTTGTTTGTTTTTGATAATTTTTTAAGGAATATATACAGTGTATTTACAGTGCTTGTAAATAAATATGCAATTTAAAACAACATGCAATAAATATTAGTTCATGTTTAACATCCCTAACTCACTAACCAACTTAGAGAAAGTGGATTCATCAAGTGGTTTCGTGAAGATGTCGGCAATTTGATCTTCTGTGGGTACAAAATGTAACACCACAGTTCCGTTCATGACATGCTCTCGGATAAAATGATACATTATGTATATGTGCTTGGTCCTTGAATGTTGTACAGGATTATTGGAAATAGCTATGGCACTTGTGTTGTCGCAAAGTATTGGAATTTTAGATAGCGCAAGTCCATAATCATTCAGCTGATTCCTTATCCACAAGATTTGTGCACAACAACTACCTGCCGCAATATATTCTGCTTCGGCTGTCGAGGTAGATACTGTGTGCTGTTTCTTACTGTACCAGGAAATCAACCGTCGTCCTAGAAACTGACAACTTCCAGATGTACTTTTCCTGTCCATCCTGCATCCTGCATAATCTGAATCTGTATAGCCTATTAGTTCAAAACCTGTACCTTTAGGGTACCAAATTCCAAGATTCGGTGTACCCTTCAGATATCTAAAAATTCTTTTAACAGCTATAAGATGAGATTCTCTAGGGTCAGTTTGAAACCTTGCACATAAGCATGTTGCAAACATTATATCGGGTCTACTAGCAGTTAGATATAATAAAGAGCCTATCATACCTCTATAGCTTGTGATGTCAACTTTCTTACCAGTTTCATCTTTGTCAAGCTTGGTGGCTGTTGGCATAGGGGTTTTTGCCGGAGTAGAATCTTCTAGATTGTATTTCCTTAGAAGATCCCTTACGTACTTTGTTTGGCAAATAAAAATCCCATCTTCCTTTTGCTTCATTTCCTTTCCCTTGGTAGGTTTGATCTTGATGATTCGCCTCTATATTCATTGTGATGTTGTGTTGTGCTAGTTGATCCTTTATCTCCCCCTGAGTTGCTGCCTGGATGACTTGTTGATCCACCACTGGTATTAGTAGTATCTCCAGTGTTTCCATTGTTTCCACCACTATTACCTGGATCATTACCATCATTGTTGTCATCATCATTTCCTGTTGCAACCTCAGGCTCTTCTTCATTATCCGAATCTGAGTCTGGATGATTGTCAAATTTTAATGACTCAGAAGGATCTTCAGTTTGGATGCTCGGGAGTTTAGTGTCGTCAAATGATACGTTGACACTTTCTTTTACTTGGTGCTGATCAATTATGTACACCCTATATGCTCTTTTTGAGTAGCCGACAAAAATTGCTTCATGTGCCTTGGCCTCGAATTTGCCACGATGTTCATCTCCATCTTTTAGCACAAAACATTTGGCTCCAAATACATGAAAGTATTTGAGTGTTGGTTTCTTGCCAGCCATTAATTCGTAGGGTGTCTTCATATGATCCTTGTTGATTAAAGTTCGATTCTGGGTATAACAAGCCATGTTCACTGCTTCAGCCCAGAAGTAGATAGGCAACCTTGATTCACTTAACATTGTTCTTGCAGCTTCAATCAAGGTTCGATTCTTCCTTTCTACTACTCCATTCTGTTTCGGAGTTCTTGGCGCTGAGAATTGTCTTGTTATCCCTTTGTCTGAGCAGAAGCTATTTAGAATTTCATTCTTGAATTCTGTTCCATTATCTGATCTGATTGCCCGGACAGGTAGCTTTGAATCTAACTCAATCAATTTTACATGATCAATCACCAACTGTGGAGTTTCATCCTTAGAGTTCAAGAATAAAACCCACGTGTACTTTGTGAAGTCATCTACAATCACTAAGGCATATCTCTTCCTTGACATAGACAGAATATTTACTGGACCAAATAAATCCATATGAAGCAGCTGCAGTGGTTCAATAATATATGTAGTGTCTGTGCCTTTGTGAGTTGCTCTTTTTGACTTCCCTTTCTGACATGCCTCACACAATCCTTCTTGTGTAAATTCCATCGGAGGCAGTCCTCTCACCAAATCCCTCTTGACTAGAGAGTTCATTGTTTTGAAATTCAGGTGTGAGAGTTTCTTGTGCCATAGCCAACTTTCTTCTGATGAAGCTTTTGAATAAAAACAGTTTGCTTCAGCTTCAGTTCCCGAGTTGAAATCAGCTACGTACAAGTTTCCTTTCCTTACTCCACGCAAGGCTAGTCTGTCTTCTTTAGAATGAGCTATTAAGCACTTCTCCTTGATAAAGTTCACTTTGTAACCTTTATCACAGAATTGACTGACGCTGAGTAGATTGTGCTTAAGTCCTTCCACCAAAGAGACGTTTTCAATGATAACATTTCCAGTATTTAACTTGCCATATCCCGTAGTCATTCCTTTGCTGTTATCTCCAAAGGTGACGATTGGGCCAGCTCTTTCAACCACGTCTGATAGCAGGGCTCTATCTCCGGTCATATGCCTTGACGATCCGCTGTCTAGGATCCAAAAAACCCGGTTTTCCTGATTAACTCCCTGCACATATCAAACGGATTAGATTATCTTCGGAGCCCAAAATTGATTGGGCCCGGCATACTTAAAGAATTGACCTTTGTCAGCTTTGACAACAGATCCTTTTCGAACAACAGCCGCATCCTCCTTGACTGTACTTACTTTCCTATAAATAGTCTTAACATTTTTTTGTTTAGACTTAGGAATATATTTTTCCTTCTTGACAGGTGAAGGAATAGCAGTCTTGGATTTAGCAAATTTATTATTGATGTATTGTCTCGGTGTCATGTTCTTTTTATTAGCAGTCATGCGTTTGAAATAAGCAGTCATAGCATTAAAAGCACATAACATACAATTTAACATACCATAAGGTTTATGGCATACATCAATAGCAGGCATGTTATTCACAGCAGTAGGAGTTTTAACAATTTCTACTTTAACTTTTTCAGCAGATTTAAAGTTTTCAGTAGAATGGCATCTGTTGTTACTATCCCTACTTCTAACAAACTTATTGTTAGGTCTGTTCAAATTATTCTTTAAGTTCTTAGCACCTAAACCAGGAGTGGATGAACTAGCAGAGTTCACATTTTCGATTGGTCTTTTAGGTACATATTTAGCTTTCTGGACATTTATTCCTTTTATGTCCCTAGTCTGTTCTTCTCTTTTCTTCTCTTCAAGGTCTTCACATTTAATTTCATAATCCACTATTACACAACTATCAAGAACTGGTTCTGCAATAGGAGTTATGAAAAGAGGTTTCTTGGTGTCCTTAATAACATGTGGAATACCCCTCTCTATAGCAGTCTTTTTAAAAGGGGTGATGTTACTAAGCTTTCCTACTGATTCATTATATTCAAAACCTATTCCAACTTTCCGATTGATCTCTTGTTGGTCAACTAGATATTTCATAACAAATGAAGCAGTTCTATAGGCTTGACACCTGACCTTTTCTTTTTCAATTTTATCTTTCAAAAAAGCTTCAATTTCAACATAGCAGTTGACTCTATTAACTTGAAATGCAACATCTTCAGTTAATTTAACATTAATAAGTTTCAGCTTTTTCAATTCATAATTCTCCTCTGATAAAACTTTGTTTTCAAGAATTAAGACTTTTATTCGATCTCTAGCATCAGTTAAATTCTCACCTATCAATTTAAACATCTTAGGACAGCTAGGGTTTACCTCAATTCCTTGTCGAGGTGGAGATTGTGATCCTTCAGAAGAAGAGGCCATTAGAGCAAGATTTCCCATTTGATCTTCTTCATCATTGTCGGAATCATCCCAGTTTTTTCCTGCTGCTAAGTATGATTTTCCCTGATGCTTCTTCAGTAGAGCGTCATATTTCTGTTTGAGCTCGTCATATGAATCCTTCTTTCTTTCCTGCTTGGGCTTTCTACAATCAGTTGCAAAGTGTCCCATTTCATTGCAGTTGAAGCAACGGATCTTGCTTCTGTCTACCATCCATGTCTTGTATCCACCTTTTGTGTTGGATGTGCTAGAAGAACCACCTGTCTGAAATCTGTTTGCCATAGGCTTGAATTTGAAACTAGGGTTCCTCCTGAATCTTGTATTTCTAAATTTTCTAGCAATTAGAGCCAGAGATTCATCCTCAAGTTGATCGAGTTCTTCCATTGAGTAGAATTCACTATCAGTTGAATTCACTAGAGTTGCACCAACTTCTGCAACAATACCCTGATCAATGAGGTTGACTGAAGAAGATTCAGTCTTAGCTTTTCTGTACTCTGGTTCTTCTGCTACAAGAGCTGTAGACTTGCTGACCACCTTGCCTGTACCATATATTTCTTTCTGTTGAATCTGCTCTAGCTCATAGGTCTTCAGAATGCCATAAAGTCTTTCCAAAGAAATTTCATTCATGTCCCTTGACTCTCTGATGGCTGTTATCCTATGCTCTAGGTGTACTGGCATTGTCAGCAAAAACTTCCTATTGATCTCCTTCTTCGTATATTGTTTGCCATTGAGATTTAGATCATTTATCAGCTTGTTGTATCTCTCAAAAACTTCAGAGATACCTTCTCCAGGATTTGATCTAAAATGCTCATATTGAGACGTTAAGATTTCCAATCTGTTCTCCCTTACTTCTTCTGTTCCTTCATTTAGTATCTCTATCGTTTCCCATATGTGTTTAGCATTTTTACAATTAACAACATGATTGTACATTCCGGGATCAAGAGATTCCACTAAAATTAACTGCAGACTGGTGTCCAATGTATCCAGTTCCTTTTCTGTCTCAGTGTACTCAGAAATATCTTTTTCAAATTATTTGTGCGGAATGAGTACACCATCTTCCATATGCTCAGGAAAGATATTTATTGGAACAACAACACCAGTTTTTAAAATATCCTTGTACTTGGGATTTGCAGCTCGAAGAAACAAGGTCATCTTTCTCTTCTACAGATTATAATTGTCTTTATCAAATTGTGGAATTTTAATGCTACTAACTCTTTGAGTACTCATCTTTAAATAAGATTAAAAATTAATTGTTTCAAAAAATATTTTAATTTTTGACTTAAAATAATTTTTGATCAAAAATAATTTTTCGGAAAAAAAATTATTTCGAATAAAAAATTATTTCGAATTTAAAATAATTTTTGAGATCTGTATGAGTTCGCGGAATTTGATTTGGATTTGATATGAAAATATATCAACCAGCTCTGATGCCAATTGTTGGTCCCTGATATTGTAGAAGGGGGGTTGAATACAATATCTGAAAATTAATCGCGGAATAATTTGGATTAAAAATATTATTTTAATTACTCGCGAAATATTAATTAGAATGAAATACTGTTCAAGTGAAAGATATAATTTTAACTTGATTAGTATTACAAAATTAATATTTAGAAAACAGTTATATAATTGATAAAAAGTCTAGAACGAATTCGACATGAAGTGTTCGTGTTTAATCAATTATATTCAAACTCAACACAGAAATCTGTGAATATTACAATGCAGATAAATTACTGAATTTCATCTGATTTTCTTAACTTCTAACAAGTTGAACTTCTGAAAAATGAAGAGCTGATCTCATATTTATAGAGAATGAAAAAGGCTGCTATGACCTTTTTCCGTATGACTTAATTTCAAGAAAATAAGTCTGTATGACTTATTTTAACCCTTGTATGACATTTAAAAACTGGGTATGACTTCTGAATGGTCGGTATGACTTACTGAATCTCGGTATGACTTATTTAAAGTCATATTCAGATTTTATCTAATTAAAATAAATCGGTATGACTTATTTTAATTAAACAAAATAGGTTCAGTATGACCTTTTGAGCACAGAAATCTCGGTATGACTTATCCACTGAGCTCGGTATGACTTATCAGTCGGCTGCTCCGGTATGACTTTTCTTTAACAGCTTCGGTATGACTTATCAGTCGGCTGTTCCGGTATGACTTTTCTTTAACAGCTTCGGTATGACTTATCAGTCGGCTGTTCCGGTATGACTTTTCTTTAACAGCTTCGGTATGACTTATCAGTCGGCTGCTCCGGTATGACTTTTCTTTAACAGCTTCGGTATGACTTTTATTAATATAATTCGGTATGACTTATTAATAAACAGTCGGTATGACTTATTTATTAGTCATTTGAATTATATTAAAAGTCATATCTTTTATAATAAATTAATTCTACTTAAATTAATTAGTTAATTTACAAATTAAATTAAATTCAACTTGAATTAATTTAATTAGATAAATTAAATAATCAATTAACATTTGATAGTAGAATTAAAATACTATTTCGTCTTGTATTACCGTGCTATCAGTCTTGAAGTCTTCTAGTCTTCGTTGTGTCTTTTGTCATAAAACCACTTGAGCTAGATGATGAATATTTATTATTTTAGTTGCACACAAATGTACTGTCTGGTTCATTTATATCATATTATAATAAATATTCTTCATCTTTAACATTAAGCTGTGGTCTTCTGTTCTTCTTCTACTTCTCTGTCTTCATTCTTCTTCTGGAATCTTCTGTAGTAGCCACTTAGAATCTTCTGAATCTTCTGAACAACTGCTTCTCTATTTTTCTCCGACGCTTGAACATATAAATGAACTTCTTCCGGTGTAGAGTAGCAACTTCATTATAATTCTTCTGACAAGTTGATTCTTTGTGTCTAGTTGACATTCTTCGATTTGATTCCATCCTCAGAATTTATTACTTACTTTAATTTCTTACATGAGTTGAGTTGTCATCTACTAATTACAAATAGGCCTTGACATATGCCTTTCAGCAATGTCTTGACAGTAAAACCAAATCAGAAAATGTATCACCGGCCAATATGGATATTCTCGATTGGTAATTGTGTCCTTGTAAAGTCGAGATAGTCCCAAGACTTCTATGGTGGTCACGCCTTACTTTCTCCAAATATGGGCCATATATAACTATCTATATGTAGAAGTGGTTGTATATCATTTATTTTATGACCCAAGTACTTGTTTTCGTATCCAGATCGACCAAATTTCATCTGAAACTTTTTACTTTTATTCTTGCTGCTATGTAAAAATGTTTTTGTTGTTCCCATTTGGCCAGTTAGTACTCAGTTCACATTTTACACTTACACGCATTATGAAGACATACCAAATTGTATCTTTAGCTTGAGAGCTGAATCGGTGCTAACGAGTAAAAATTTGCTAGTTTTTTGTGTGAAGTATTACTCCAGATAATGTTTGTACCTTTTAATTGTATTAATAATATGTGTGTGCAGGACATAGCAAATGCAGAATTACCTCCTACTCATCCTATTTGACTTGGACTTGCTCTCAACTTCTCTCTGTTTTACTATGAGATTCTGAATTCCCCTGATCGAGCATGCAACTTTGCAAAACAGGTTAGTAATTTAATAAAAAAAAATTATGAACAAACACAATGTAATCTAGCTTGCTTTCAGATCTGACTGAACCATTACTGTTGGATTACTTGAGACTTTAAGGTTTGAAGCTACATCATGACATGAAGTACCACTGAAATATAAAGTGCAATAGTGAATTTAACGGTTTTATAGTGCAGTAAAATATCGATTTTAATTGGCCTTTTGTGTGTATAATAATCACATCTCTCGAGCTTTTCAGAGGCAATCAAATTTTGTGTATTTTTAATATCCATGCTGATGTGAAAAGAGGTTTCTGATCCTCATGTAGGATAAAGTTGGTGTTCAATGTTTTAATGGAATATAAGAAAAGGTAAAACTAGGGTGAACCAACAACATGAAATTTATTGTTCGCGCTCTAATTGTGTTTTCATACAACACCATTTATGTCATGTTCTTGATTCTCTTTTAGTTTCTTATTGAATTGCTAAGATTTTTCTAACTGGTACATTTGATTTCTTTTAGGCTTTTGATTGATGAAGCTATTGCAGAACCGGATACATTGGGAGATGATTCATGCAAGGATAGCACTCTTATTATGCAGCTTCTTCGGGACAATTTGACTTTGTGGACATCTGATATGCAGGCATATTTTCATCTCTTCTTTTCGTTTTACGATATGGAGCATGCATAACTTGATGCCTTCTTCTTTTGTGTATTTTTACTGACATTTGTTGGATTTTTGGAGTGAATTGTTTTAAATAATAATTAGAAAAATGATTTTTTAATCTTTTATTTTCAAATCAAATCAGCCTTTATGGTTGAGATTTTTATTTCAAATTTCTTGTCCAAGTTCGATATATAACAGTTTAATGCTAGCAAACTTGGTGGGAGGCTTGTCTTAAGCATTTCTTTTATTGCCTCATTTAATTTTTAGGCTCCTCTTTGGCCTATAAATAGAGGTTAAGTTTTTGCATTTGATACATCACCAAAAACCAAAAAAATTTAGTTCAACAACCAAAAACCAAAATATTGAGTTTAACAAGTAGCATATAGAGTCTGATCATGTTGTGCTTTTTCTAATAGTTCACTACTTTTCTTTTATTCTCAGTCACTCATATACATATCCATACATTTATACACATTCCTCCATTATTATTATTTTTTGAGCAGTTGTTAAAGGTGTGTAGTTCGTCCGGTAATTTCTTGGTGCAAAGGGTTATCGTAAGGAAATATTCTGGGCTGCTTTATCCTGGGACGGAGTGGAAAAAGTGATTGTCTTGCACATTTGGTCATAGCCGCGAAACGTCTTAAAGAGAACGAGATCCGTGACACATCCAAGAAAAATCCGGTACACATGTTCTAATTTTCAGATATTAATAGTCGTAAAATATATATGTAACTACTTTCTACAAATATTTCCCAACAATTTTAAGACATTTCGGAATTTTACGATTATTAAATATCTGTCTGTCATGTCTATCGTTGATTTTTCTGGTAATGTAGCTTTTGATATTAATAAGCCTTTTCATTTTGAGGGAGTGAACTTTAAGCGTTGGAAACAAAAAATGCTATTTTTCTTTACCATGCGTAAAGTAGTTTATGTGTTAACTACTGCAAAACCTGTTATGCATGTTCCTCCTGCTAGTACTAAATCTTCTGCTATTATAACTCCTGATAATACTGAACTTGCTAAGGAGATAGAATTATGGCTAGAAAATGATTTTCTGTGTAAGAACTTTATCTTGAATGACTTATCCGATAATTTGTACGATTTCTATAATTCGGATAAGTCTGCGAAAGAAATATGGGAAGCTCTACAAAAGAAGTACGATACGGAGGAGGCTGGCGCCAAGAAGTATGCGGTAAGTTGTTATCTCAAGTTCCAAATGACCGACGACAAGTCTGTAGAGGAACAGTCACACGAGCTGCAGAAGATTGCACACGAGATCATCACCGAGGGAATGCCACTAGCTGAACAATTTCAATTAGCCGTGATAATAGACAAGTTGCCGCCAAGCTGGAAGGATTTCAAGAATATCCTAAGACATAAGACTAAGGAATTCTCCTTAGAGAGTCTTATCACTCGCCTTAGGATTGAAGAAGAAGCAAGAAAACAAGATCGGAAGGGAGAGGTGCCAGTTGTGTCCAACAACAAGCAAAAGAAGAACTCTGGTGCAGGTCTGAGGGCTAAGGGAAAGAACTTCAAGAAGGAAAATGGCAACCCGCAAGGAAACTATCAACCTCCGAAGAATCAGACTAGACAACAACCACCCAGGAATGCCGCTAGAACATTCCACTATTTCAATTGTGGAAAACCAGGACATATGGCGAAGAAGTGCAGACTCAAACGCCAAGCTCAGCCACAAGCCAACATGGTTGAAAAAGCCTTTGTAGCTATGATCACGGAGGTTAATCTTGTCAGTGGAGCTGATGGGTGGTGGGTAGACACTGATGCCTCCCGTCATGTCTGTTATGATCGTGGGATGTTCAAGACATACACGAATGCTAATAAAATGAAGGTGATGCTAGGAGACTCCCACACCACCAATGTTGCTGGCATTGGAAATGTGGAGCTCAAGTTTACCTCTGGAAAACCCTACTGCTAAAGGATGTCTTGCACACTCCAGATATGAGAAAGAATTTGGTGTCTGGGTTCCTGCTTAATAAGGGAAGGTTTACCCAGACTATAGGTTCTGATTTATACACCATTACTAAGAATGGTACTTTTGTGGGAAAAGGGTATGCTATAGATGGAATGTTTAAGTAAAATGTTGAAGTTAATAAAATTTCTATTTCCTCTTACATGTTGACTCATTTCAATACTTGGCATACTAGACTCTGTAACATTATTAAATGAAGCATGAAAAATATGAACAACTTAGGATTAATTCTCAAGTTGTCTTTCTCTGATTTAGATAAATGTGAATATTGTAGTCAAGCTAAAATCACAAAGACTCCTCACAAGTCTGTAGTGATTAAAAATACAGAACCATTGGACCTAATTCATTCAGATATATGTGAATTAGATGGAGTTTTAACTCGAATTGGTGAGAGATATTTTATCACATTTATCAATGATTGTTCTGATTATACTTTTGTTTATTTTATGAAAAACAAAAATGACGCATTTGACATCTTCAAGTTATTTGCGAATAGAGTTAAAAATCAGTACAAGACGAAAATCAAGAGGCTTCGTAGTGATAGAAGAGCAGAGTATGAATCAAACCTATTTACCAAATATTATGACTCTCATGGGATTATACATGAGAGAACTGTTCCTTACTCACTAGAAATGAATGGAAAAGCCAAAAGAAATAATAGGACTCTTACAGAGTTAGTGGTTTCCATTATGCTTGGCTCTGGTGCTGCATCTCACTGGTGGGGGGAGATCATACTAACGGTCTGTCATGTGCTCAATAGAGTACCAAAATCTAAAAGTATGATAACTCACTATAAGATACTTAAGTGCAGACAACTCGATACTTCCTATTTTAGATCTTGGGGTTGCCTAGCTTATGTTCGAATTCCTGATCCTAAGAGGCTTAAACTTGCAAGCAGAGTCTATGAGTGTGTATTTGTTGGATATGGCTTTGATAGCAAGACCTACAGATTCTTTGATTTAAATGCATGAGTTATAGTAGAATCAGTCGATGCTGATTTCTATGAAGACAAGTTTCCATTTAAATTGAGAAATAGTAGGGGTGCATCAACGAGTATTACTCCTTTATTAAAGGAGAAAGAATACACTGGAGAATCAGAAATTGAGCCGAGGAAGAGCAAGAGAGCTAGAGTCGCCAAAGATTTTGGTCCTGACTTCTACGCTTATAACCTTGAGGAAGATCCTACTACCTTTAAAGAAGCCATGTCTTCTTTAGATGTCGATCTTTGGCAAGAAAACATTAATGATGAGGTGGATTCTTTGGAATCCAATAATACTTGGCATTTGGTTGACTTACCTCCTCGATGTAAGCCAATAGGGTGTAAATGGATCTTTAAGAAGAAGTTAAGACCTGATGATACAGTTGAAAGATACAAGGCCCGTTTGATGGCCAACGGCTTTAGACAGAGGGAAAATGTGGATTTCTTTGACACATTTTCACCAGTCACTCGGATGACGTCCATTAGAGTTTTAATTTCTATAGTTGTCATCCATAATCTAGTGATTCACCAAATGGACGTTAAGACTGCATTCTTAAATGGTGAACTAGATGAGGAAATTTATATAGGCAGGAGAAGAAGGTATGCAAGTTAGATAAGTCCATATATGGACTTAAGCAATCACCTACTTCGTGGCATGAGAAGTTTGACAAACTTATTATGTCGAATGACTTTCGAGTCAATGAAAGTGATAAATGCATTTATTATAAATTCAAAAATTGCATTTACACTATTATCTGTGTATATGTAGACGACCTGCTAATATTTGGTTCAAAGAATATTCATGCAGTGAATAAAGTGAAATCATTGTTGAATGCCAACTTTGATATGAAAGATCTTGGAGAAGCAAGTGTAATCCTTGGTGTCAAGATTACTAGGTCAGAAAAGGGACTTTCTTTAGATCAGTCTCGATACGTTGAGAAGATCTTAAAGAAATACAATTACTTTGACTGCAAATCTACTAGTACACCATATGATCCCAGTGTCAAATTGTTCCAGAATGAGGGCTATGGTGTAAGACAACTAGACAACCAGAATATGCAAGTATCATTGGCAGCCTTAGGTATGCCGCTGATAGTACTAGACCCGACATTGCCTATGTCGTGGGATTGTTGGGCAGGTTTACCAGTAGACCTAGTATGGAGCATTGGTATGCTATTGAGAGGGTCATGAGATACCTCAAGAAAACTATGAACCTTGAATTGCACTATGTAAAGTTTCTCGCTGTCTTTGAAGGATACAGTGATGCTAACTGGAATACCTTGTCAGAAGACTCCAAGGCAACAAGTAGCTATATATTTAATATAGTTTGTGGAGTTGTTTCTTGGAAATCAAAGAAACAGACTATCTCAGCTGATTCCACCATGGAAGCAAAATTGATAGCACTAGCTAGTGCTGGTGAAGAAGCAAGTTGGTTAAGAAACCTGTTAGCTGAGATCCCTTTATGGGAAAGACCGGTTCCATCTTTGTTAATTCACTGTGATAATACTGCGGCTATCGATAAGATAAAGAACCGTTATTTTAAAGGTAAGAAACGACACATCCGTCATAAGCACAACATTGTTAGAGAGTATCTCTCTAAAGGCGATGTTAGAGTAGATCACATAAGATCAGACGATAATCTGGTAGATCCTTTGACGAAAGGATTAGCCAGAGAGAAAGTCCATAAAACTTCGGTTAATATGAAACTATTGCCCTTAGAGAGTAATCACTACTGATGGAAACCCAACCTAACTGACTGGAGATCCCAAGAAACAGGTTCAATGTGGTAATAACAAGTCATGAAGTGAGATGCGAAGAACATACAAGTTTAATTTTTATTAAAGTATGTTTCCTGAAATGATAAGATGTTGAGTTATTTAAAACTCTTAATGAGATCTATACTCTAGCTGGAGGGAGTACCTAACTTTAGGAATGCTCTTGATAGACTCACCGATGTGAATGTAGAAGTAGAGGCCGCTTCTTATGAAATTTCAGGCATAAATTTCTAGAGCATTCACATACTGGGATAGACGTGCATGGCCTTTAATGCACAAGCTAATTGACTACACCTTGAAAGATTGTATGTGTTTTGATACCCGGGATAGAGTTCAAGATTATGGGTCACTCTTACTTAACTCGGAATCTTATTCACTATGCGAAAGTTCAAGTCTGATGATACATTTGTTAATGTGCAACCTTATTTTTCAAATACTGCTCAAATATAATATTATTTTTTAAAATATTCAAGTGGGGGATTGTTGAATTTTTTGAGTGAATTATTTTAAATAATAATTAGAAAAATGATTTTTTTAATTATTTATTTTCAAATCAAATCAACCTTTATGGGTGAGATTTTTATTTCAAATTTTTTGTCCAAGTTCGATGTATAACGGTAGTTTTAATGCTAGCAAACTTGGTGGAAGGCTTGTCTTGTGCATTTCTTTTATTGCCTTGTTTAATTTTTAGACTCCTCTTTGACCTATAAATAGAGGCTAAGTCTTTGCATTTGATACATCACCAAAAACCAAAAAAATTAAGTTCAAAAACCAAAATATTGAGTTTAACAAATAGCATATAGAGTCTGATCATGATGTGCTTTTTCTAATAGCTCACTACTTTTCTTTTCTTCTCGGTCACCCATATACATATCCCTATATTTGTACACCTTCCTCCATTATTATTATTTTTTGAGCAGTTGTTAAAGGTGTGTAGTTCGACCGGTAATTTCTTGGTACAAAGGGTTATCGTAAGGAAATATTCTGGATTGTTTTATCCTAGGGACGGAGCGGCAAAAGTGATTGTCTTGCACATTTTGACATAACTGCGAAACGTCTTAAAGAGAGCGAGATCTGTGACTCATTCCAGAAAACTCTGGTACACATGTTCTAATTTTCAGATATTAATAATCGTAAAATATATATATAACTATTTTCTACAAATATTTTCCCAACAACATTTGCTAGTTGTATACATGAGGATTGGGTTGATGAGATTAAAGATGAGGCCCCTAAGATGAAGTTTGTGACTTTGATAATTATCCGTTCTTTCTTCTTCTGATCATCATTGCTGAAGAAGTTTTTTGGTTCGTTGCCATCTAATTATCGAGTTTTAATTTTAGTACTACATATGAACCTGGGATGGATATTTATTATCTAAAAATTTCAGAGCAACACTTTATAGAGGAAGTCGTCCACCATCTATATATTTATGCTTCTAAAGTATATATGTTATATGGTGGAAATTGTGATAACACTCTTGATTTTCTTAGTGCTTGTTTGGTAAGACATGAAAATAGCCGGAAACTTGAATTTCAGGAAGTGGGAATATATGAAATTGTATGGTTAACACTAGTATGATAACCAGAAATGTGTATAACTTCTCACAAAATATGGGAAGTTATTTACACACCCTCCCCTAGGTAACTTACACTTGTCATGAATTACATTTACCTACTTATTAACCAAACAAGATTTTATACTTCTTAGGAATTTCATAAAGAATTTTAATACCTAGTAATTACAATTTCCTATGGAAATTACTTCCTATGATTAACCAAACAAGCACTTAATGTTAGATTATTTCATAAAGCTGTGGAATTGTGAAATAAACATACTCTGTACATATTTGCAAATATGATGCCTCTCTTATTGACTTGCAATGCCACCCTTAAAATGAGCTTGCTTTTATTCTTTCTATCGAAACCTAACCATATGTCGACATAGAAATGCAACCCTAGAGCTGCACCAGACACGCAGCAAACTGAAAGCACCATCAAGTACAAAATGCTCAACAGTGTAAAATGGGAGCAGATCCCTTAATTGGCAGTATTGTGTCTTCCTAAAATAATAGAAAACATCATCAGTCCATTAAAAACTAGTGCAATGTGCTCCAGCATCAAACCTGGGATGATACTCATTAAGGGTGTTGAATATCTGTAGCTTTCGATATCAATGAAAGATTAAGCTAAATAAGAAAACCTAAAACCCAAAATTTCTGCTTTCAATGTATATATTCAATATCATATTTCCCAAACAATAATCCTGATAAATAAAAGAAAATATGCCTTGGCAAGTTCGGCCAGGCAGACTAGTCGAATTGGACTCTCGGTATAAAACAAAGGGTACATGTCACTAAGGTAACCACATAGTTCACCTAATGTTATCATAAAAAACCTCGACAGATAATGATTAAATAATAATCAACTTCTGTACCAGATAAATTCAATAAACAGAAGTGCAAGAACCAACACAGGATAATAGTTCATCAAATCAGCCTTTTGTTCTCATGATTGTTATACAGCCTTTTCCTCCTTCGGTGTGAATTTTCATCTGACCAACAACAGGCTTCCCGGAGAAAGCCGAAGTAGGATAGATAGAAGAAGGATCTTCTTTTTGCTTTGGCTTGGGTGGGGTGCAAATCCGCTGGTTGATGTCCCTTAGCGTCATATCTCCATCGACACCACAGGGTTTGATAAATGCAAACGGATAAACAACAGAAGATGTTGCCTTTGTTGGAGTTTGCATGTATGACTTCTTACCTGAGATGAGAATTTTTTTTTAAACAGCTATTCTAAGATTACTATCTGCACCAAATTCACAATGTGTAAAAATGTTGTTCTTAAGAATGCGAAGTTGCCGAACGTTATTCAAAGCATAAACCTAACCAAAGATTTTGAGCTAATTACTACTATATTCCATGAAAAGAAGTCTAAGAAGAGAAAAGAACCTTTAAAAACAACATTTTGACGAGATCGAGGTCGAGACTTTTGAACCACACTAGCCTCATGTACTGGAAGGGTTTTAAACGACCCTACAATAGTAAATATTACCAGATGTTAACATATAAACTAAATTAGAGATAACCGCAAGATAACGAAATAGCAATGAATATAATCTTAGTATCAGAAAACAGGTGAAGAACATATTTTTTATTCGCATGTATCATGATGTAAGATTATAAAACGAAGTACCAGCATTGTGAGCTTTAGATGCACCAGGCCTGACCCTGTATAAACAAAATATAATTGGAAACAATTAAATTTTACTGACAAGATAATCACAATAAAGCCTCCAACCGTTCTATTAGATGTTATAGTGTGAAGTCATGAAAAACTTACACATCACCAGAGTTAAACTGGATCTCATTATTAAGGCCATTAGCTAGCCATCCTTCAGATGATTGATTCAAGCCCTTATAGCCAGACGATATTGTATCTCCTAAAGATCATATTTCATAGCAAGTTTAGATTCTAAAATGACATCAATCTATGATCATCTCAGGATGGCAAGAGACAAACCTCCAGAAACCCACTGCGATATATTGGAAAATGCCTCTTCGAGTGTATCCTCTTTACCCTAAACAAAGATCATACCAAACAGATCTCAGCACTAGCCATGCACCAAAAAATAAACAAATTAAAAATCATGCAAACCAGTGCAGTTGTTTAGTAGTTCTGCTAATGTCAAAAGCATACCAGCAACTGTACTTGCCATGATATATTCGGTAGAAGCTAATATAAAGAATTCTGAATGATTAACTTATCCTGTTTCATTATACTTCAGTGGCAGGATTAAAGCAAGTTTGTTTATTTGTAAAATTTAAGAAATTGCGAATGAAATTATAACAATGTAATATAACAAATACAATGCAATCCAAGATAAGCTAAGAGCATAAAATGGGAAATAGGAACTCAAAAACTTCCGCAATTCTTCTTTATTCAGCCTCGTCGAGGAAGAAGTACAGTGCTGATGGGATAAAACAAGGGGATAAAGAAAGATACCTGATACTATTCTAGACAGTAGGAAGCAAAGTCCTATCGACAAGCAATATTACCCTTTATCATAAAAAAATTATAGATCTATCACAAATTACTCATAATATGGAACCAAAAAACTCCCACCTCCATCTAACATGTATAGGCGCCCCCACAGGCCCACGGGATGCAAATAGTCTTTTGTTCATGATGAGAAAGAGAGAAGCTCTTCTTCATAATAAGAGAGAACCCTAAAGGCCTCGGTCCTCAGACATAATTTTCAGTAATCTCTGTTAAGTACAAGTTGCTTATGACTTCTTAATATATGATTATATAGGATTGTAGGACTATTTATAGACATAGGATATATAATATATTATACAAACCTTTTCTTCTAGGGATATGGGTGGCATCTGTTCATTGCAATAAGGAACTGATAATGCCTCGGATTCAAATTGCAGCATCCGACGCCTTTTTACTTGTGAAGAATTCAACTGGCACTTCTCCCTGTCCTTTGTATTATCTGTGGATTCTTTCTTAGAACTAGACATGTCTCCTGCAAATTGCATATAAGATTCAAAAGTATAAGCATCAACATTATCTACTTTCTGTTTCTTATTATACTTGAGGGGAATAAAGTTCGTTGAGAACCTACCACTGTCTGTATTATGGGAACCCGAATCTTCACAGGCTTTTACTGGAGTGATATCATCAAACACGAAGGATAAGCTTTCCTCACTATCGCCTAGATCATTCCATATGCCCGTTGGTATATCTAGTTGCCCAAAAAAAGGGGAAGAACACAAATCACCAATTAGCATCATTAACTGAGACAATTTTCATGCTTACTCAAAAAAAAAGTTGAGGGACTCACTGAGAATGGTGTCATCTTGTAGAACTAACTCATCATCATGCCATTCCCACATTTTTCTGTTACCATCTCAAAAAAGATTAAAATGTTATATTTCTATGAAATATATATCCTTGCTAGGAAACAAAAAACTTGCTTAAAGTCACATTATAATCTTAATAAATGAATTAAGTATTTCAACAAAAAAAAATTGACTAGACATCTCAATATAGATCATTTTTCAGAGGAAATATAAAGACATTGTGAACAATCGCCTAAAATGTAAACAAGCCTTAAATTGAAAAGTGGCAAAACAAATGCAACTTACAAAAATTTAAAAGAAGAATACACAAACTGGTGAACAAATACAACTTAAAAAAGTATTAAAAGAAGAATACACAAAAAAGAACGCTAGTATCAAGTATGAATATCTCAAAATGTTTACATGTGGTATTCTAGATATCGGGCAAGGGATATAACAAGGCAAGCAAATATATCTAATATTAATTATCTATATATATGTTACACAAACCTTATCTCCGAAACCACCGCGATCCCCGAACGGGGATTGTTTTGCTCCCCGATCCCCACCCCCAAAAGGGAACGGGGATGCCTGCGGGGAATCAGGAAATTTTAATTTTTTAATTTTTTTATAAAATATAAATTATATTTTCAAAACAAATATTAACATGATAAATTATAATATATAATATATATTTTAATTTAATACAATATTTCAATTCCGATTTCAAATTAACATTTATTTATAATATAGATATAAGATTAAAAACAAATTATTCAAATTAAATTATATTGTAGTATGAAAATTTTAAAATAATAATATGGAACTAAAAATTTAAAATTATAATAATACATATAAATCATATATATTTTTAATAATTTATTTGATACATATATAAATATATATTAAATTTATTAAGTATTAGAATCGGAGATCGGGGCGAGGAGTCCCTAATCCCCGAATCTGTCCCGATCCCCAAAAATTTTGAATATTTTTCCCCCTTCCAGCCCCAAACCTGAAAAATTCCCCGACCCGAACGGGGCAGGGATCGGATCGGGATCATCCCTAGATCCTAGAAACACACAAATTAGAAAATAAACATGGCCAACTGATCACTTGAAAATCAATATGTTAATTGAAAAGAGGTCATTGTTCATATACACATAGAGAGAGCAAAAACACTAAACTAGTAGCTAATATAGAAAGATGTACAAAATAAATAAAATAGGGAGGGAGAGAGTTACTTGATGGGCTAGATTGACAAATCTTTGATTGTGTTTGATGAGATACAGAAGTGATTATATAGCGGTTGAAAAAAGAAAAATATGGTTGGGAAAATATATGAATAATAATATATACATACATATATATATATATATATATATATATGTATATGTCGGCCTAGTTCTAAATGCACAATTAGAAATAAGTTGATTTAGCGAATCCATCTTACATGGTTGATAATTAATATCAACGGATAAGATTACAAATTGCGACTTACAACTTACCTTTTGCCAAAACTAAAGTGAAAACAAGATAATTATTATTGGAAAATAAGTCATTTTTTGGTTGGACATTTATTTGCCAAGTTTAGTTGGACATTTCTGTCATTGAATGTTTAAAAAATGTAACGTAAGTCAAAATAACGTGTAATAACGTAAGTCAAAATAACGTGTAATAATGTAAGTAAAAAATGTTACAAATGTATCGGAAAAGAATATCAAAAAGTAATATAATTAATTAAAAAGAAAATTGAAAAAAAAATAGTGGATACAGCTATCTTTTATTTACGCTAGTTTACATAATTTATATACAACTACAAAATGAATTTAAAAATTAGTGAATATAAATATTATATAATAAAAATAGATATATAATATGACCAAAATGTAATAAAAAGTAATTAATTTGTGTTCAACAAAATTTGATATCCTTAATTATATAGTGTGAGAATAACTTGATTTTTTCAGAAAGGCATTATGTTCCACATTCAAGTTAATATATATAATATTTAGATATATTCCTTTAATTACATAATTTACATATATAAAATAATTTAAGTTACTATATAACTGATACCACTATTTGTGCTAATTAACATATATGCATTGTAAAAATTATTTCAATTCTTAAAATGTAATTATAGCTGCACCAACTACATAACACATTAACGACTGCACCAACTATATAACACATTAATGAAGCATGTCTCACCTCTGCCCCAGTTTTAAGTGGCCTCACCTCAGAAAAGCAGGGCAATATCAATGTGTCACGTTGCGCCTCTCACCTAGGCACCCCTTTAACAACACTAACATTTTATAGTTGTAATTTCTATTTCTTAGGAAATATGCTTCATTTTTTGTATTTTTCTAAGTCGGGCTGTATATGATAGCATACAAAGAATGTGCTAAATTTGAACAATTGCCGAATATCAACCAAGCTTGCATAGGAGAAAAAAAACTTACATAAGTTCACAAGAAGAATACACCACCAAACAACACTACTATCAAGCGCGCGAATACCTTAAAATGTTTACACGTAAGCTACTTCATTTCAGGCAAGAGATGCAAAAAGGTTAACAAATATATATAATGTTACTATTTCCGGAAACAACTGTTTGTCAGTCCTTCAATCCTAAAGGCAAAACGTAACGCCTAATCAATTACAAAAAAGGAAATGGTACTTCCAAAACCACAAAGTGGATACTACATTGTAACAACTCATAATCCAAACTCAATCTAAAACAATCTTAACCTCAAATTTACAATAATAAGACCATTTAAGCAGCTATAAATCAAGAAAATGATCAATTTATCTAAAAACAAATACACAAACTAGAAAATGACCATGACCCATATTACCAATTAAAAATTTAATACGTTACCATCAAATGGGTAATGCTCAAATCCCTCAGAAAGATGTTATAAGCACATATAGATTGAAATAAAATTACCAAAAAAAAAATCATATGTATAGACATAGATACATAAAATTTAACCAGATATAGAGAGTTAGTTTAAGAGAAAGATTGATATACCTTTGACTGTGTTTGATGAAGATATGTAATGATCGTATCTCCGCAGCAAAAGTTGAGGAATTGTAAGAAACTGCCGGTGGCTGCAACTCCGAATGTAGGGGCAGAGACTGGACATTGAAGCCCAATATATATGGAATTTGATTTATATATGTTCTCATGGTCTTATGGGCTTGAAATATTTAGATTTTTTTTAGGGATGTTTGGGTTTAAATGAAATTAATTTTAAGTAGTAATTAAAAATTTAAATATATGTCATCGTTTTCTTGTAGCATCATTTTATTATTATATATTTTATTAATTTTATATTGAAGATATGATATTATTTTATTATTAGAATTTTCATTTTTAGATGATTGACGGATATTTGCATGCTTCTGTTTATAATTGATTATTGGGTTAAATATCAATTATGTGACTGATTGCGTCCAGATATATTAAGTAGGTGACTGATTGCAAATTTGACTCATTTTGGTGACTGATTGCACAATTTGACTCATTTCAGTTTTAAGGTCACCTGAAAATTTTCCGAGGAAAAAAAATATGTACAAAAAAATCCGAAAAAAATTTATATGTAGTAAAACACCCCGACTTTGAATCTCCTAAACTCATAATTATCGAAATTAAATTCAAAACTCAAAATCGAAATTAAATAAATTTGGGTCAAGATTTATTTAATTTTGATTTTAAATTTTGAATTTCCTTTCGATAATTCTGAGTTTAGGAGATTCAAAAGTCGGGGTATTTTACTACATATAAATTTTTTTCGAATTTTTTTGTGCATATTTTTTTCGCCAGAAAATTTTTAGGCGGCCGGAAAATGAGTTTGATAAAAAAATCGAAATCAGTGACTAAAAAGAGTCAAATTTGCAATCAGTCACCTACTTGATATATTTGAACGCAATCAGTCACCTAATTGATGTTTAACCCGATAACTATATCTTTCACTATTATGTGATAAGAATCATCACAACATAATTGGTGATATATTTGAAATTATTTAAATTTTCATTAGCATGATTTTGATATCTGTTTAGGAAGAAATATGATAATCAACAAAAATTGAGATTTTTGCCGGAATGAGATCTAACAAGGCTGAGATGAACAGAAAAGAAGCTGGAGTGTGGTGGTTTGTGAGTAATTTGGGGCTGAGATTGCTAGGGTTTTCTCCTTGAGCTCCCTAACTTCCAACCCCTAACAATGTGCCTACGTACCCCTTTTTATAAGGGATCAAACCCACGTAATTTTTGCTGAAGCAGAAACCCAATAGGAAAATATCACCTTAGTCAACCCTAATTTGATAATCGAAACCTAGTTGGAAGAGGTCTCATCATTAAGACTTATTCGAATAGTCTAAAACCCAATATATATAAGGCCCAAGGACTTCATGAATACGACCCGGACTCGGATTCCATGAGGCCGAGCCGACTCACTACAGCCATTTCCTCGGAGCCTTGACTGTAGGCCAACACTAGATCCACCTCAAATTGGGGACGTGTCCTAAACTTCCAAACAAGGACAACTCACCTGAGTACAGGGAAAGGATCTTCCATGTTGAGGTCAGCTGTATACCAAAACTCACCGCCGAGGATAACCCGTGGAATACAGAGTAATGGTCTTCAATAAGGCCTTCAATTATAATTAATCTCGAAGGGGCTTCAATAATAATTAACCCCGGAGAGCCTTCAATAATAGCAACTGAGTTAAGAACAAACAAACATGATGTAGCCTCCAGTCACCAGTCTCCGGCCAACATAGGAGTCACCGGTTAATATAGGAATCACCGGCCTACCCAGGGGCACGCCCTCCCCTGGCTGGGTAGGGTTCATTCTTCCTTAAAATGCAAACTACTCATTATCCTTCAATTAATCTTCGAACAACTGTTACACAAGTGTCTGATATGAAAATATTCTTTCAAGTGTGATATGTATCAATAATATAAAAGTACTCCTCCTAATGGTTAGGGCGAGTCATCTTGCTCAATGCGAGCCATCATGCTCAGAGTGAGGCCGAGCCCTCATGCTCAGGGCGAGCCATCGACCAAATATAGGCACAACAATATCTATCCTATCTATATATACTATATTATTAAAGTCGAAATATTAAAAATTTGGTAGTCGGTCGTTAGTCGCTATTTGGGCTGAATAGTTACTTAATCATTGGGCCTAATATTTAAACATTAATCACCTAACTAAAACATATTTCTAAACAAAACACATATATTCTCCTAACTAAAACATATCTATAAACATAACACACAAATTTAATCTTTTAAAATATAAATATAAATAAAATATATAAAACATATAATATTAAATAAAATTTTATTATTATTGTAAAAATAATAATAAATTTAAATTATATAAATAAAATATTAAAATAAAAATATTAAGCGCACGGAATATAAACTAATATATATAACGTGCATATATGCATGTATTTATGGTTCCAGGACCGTTTCAAGTACTTTCAACCAATCATTGTATGTTAGTTGGCTTATGGATTGATTATTCAAATGAATTAGATCGTGTAAGATTGATTTGGACATTACATTCAGTACTAAAAATGTTCCAAAACAAAAATAAAAATAAAAAATCCCTAACACCATTATAAACCACCTCTTCAAATTTCCATCTTTAACAACACCAACACCATTACTATTTCAATCGCATTTACGTTTCTCATCCATCATAACTACAACTCCACTTTCAACACCATCTTCTCCGATTTTGGGATTTTTGAAGTCCAACAACGGGGTATCATAATTCGATAACAATAATGATTCTTTTTTCTTTCTCTTTCTCTCTATATCCACACAAGTATGTATGGTGATTAATTTATTCTTATTTATTTAATTTGTATCGATTAAGTTCCGATCTGTAGTATATTTACGAGTTTGAATTGTTTTGATTACTTGATATATTATTTACATCTTGTTGAATCTATGAATTTTTCTTGTTATTTTTTATTCACCGATTTATATCTGTTTGAACATGTATTTATCGATGATACATTTGCAATCTACTTGTGTATCATATTATTGTGATTTTTTTTATTTTTTTATTTCTTACTTGATTAGTTTGTTTAGGATCGGATTTTGTTTCCATATTTTAAAATGTCTGATTATTAGTTGATTTGAGTGTTGGTGCGGTGGTGATCTGTTTGTTACAATTGAGTTGATTTTACGACACTGTTGGGAATGAGTTGAGCCAAAACTATACAGAGGGGGTGAATGTATAGCTTGACGTCTTTTAGTTTAGCCTTTAATTCTTTGTTAGTTCTGAACTGATAACTTATATTATAGATTTATTAACTTTAGCAGTGTTTACCTTAGAGATGCAGAAATTAAATAAACACTTCACAGTTAACTATCAATCTAATTTTATATTAGAATGATCTGCTACAATCTGAGAATCTTTGTGTGATTCTCAGCTTCTTGTTCTTGAAAGAAAATAAGGAAAAAAATGAATACAATTTTTTTCACTCCCACTATCTAGTGAAGTTGTGCTCTATATTATATAGACAACATGTCTCATTCGCACATGCTCTCACTAGACAGTTATGCTAAAACTAGAAATAAACAAGAAACACTTTACATTTTACTGCTATCTATTTCTAGCTAATATAGTTCTTTGACAGTCTTTTCCATTCTGCTTTCTTCCTTCTATCTTTGTCTTTTTTTCCTTTCAAACTTCATTGTAGACTTGTCATTATCTTCACATGTTTGACTGACCTGATCACGACTATGCTTCAGATTACTTGTCTTATTCTTATGCAAATCTCCTTGAAAATAGTTGTCTGAAACATTCGGATACTCAGCTTCATTGCACTTTGAAAAGTCATGTTGTGAACTCCTCGATCGAGTTCTTATGAGACTTCTCGATTGGTCTTTCAATTGAGACTTCTTTAATGTCTAGACTTCTCAATTACATACTTCTTTTGATAACCTCTCGATTGACTTGATTTCACAGACTTTTCGACTGACTTATTTCACAGACTTCTCGATTGCTTCCTTAGTTAACTTCTCGATTTGTTTAACTAGATTTCTCAATTGAGCATTTCTTTACACTTCTCGAATGACTCTGTATCCATGACTTCTCGATTGAGTCATTTGAGATTTCTCTACCAGTTTGCACTTGTGACTTCTCTATCAATGTGAATTCTCTATTGATCAATTGCCTTAGAAACAATTTCTTCTATAACTCCTTATTTGATGTAATCTTCATTTTCCTGATGCATGATTCATAGAATCTTCTACCAGTATAATTATTCTTGATATCACTCATTTACATTTGGAGATGCAGTAGAAACAAGCCTTTAACTGCAAGTACATAATTAAGTAAA
This sequence comes from Oenanthe sinensis, assembly GCA_028671895.1. NCBI lineage: Eukaryota > Viridiplantae > Streptophyta > Magnoliopsida > Apiales > Apiaceae > Oenanthe > Oenanthe sinensis. Next base: position 7,489,956 of record CM053808.1, read on the forward strand.
CTAAGTCACTATTTAATACAAGAAGTACTAGAGTGTTACAATATGACAAGTAAATACAATATGGTAGGTTTGATTTGATCCAACAGACACGATTGCATATATATTTTGTGTATATATATTTACATGGATAAATCGTGTTTATACTTCTGGTTGTTGAGATATACTTATATTTTGCTTTAAGGTATAAAATCATCTTTTAAGTAACTATTTTTTTATCTTTTCAATTCGAATAATAGTTAAATTTTGATTAATTTTTGTTCCATGAATAGAATTAATAATTCGATCCCATATATGATAGCTTGTTTGTACTCTTGTGAAATTATTTTAGGACATAGTTGATGGCTGATACATATAATGTACAGAGTTGTATTGTCTTTAAGAGGTGATATTGTATGGTGATTGATACATAACATATAAGGAGGTTTATTTTTTGAATTTGTACTTACATCATCAATTCATTAATTGAGTTAATAACAGTGATTTCATATGATAGTGCTTAAATTTACTAGTTAATGTTTGACCTTGATTTTAATTTGTTATCAATATGTTAATATTTTTAATACTTTTAATGAGTAGAAGTTATGCTTTATAATTTGTATTAACTAGTTTGCAAGGCATAGGTAATTTCTAAAATTTGAGTTATATTTTGTATTTTTATTTAAATATATATATATTTTTAAATTCATTAAGTATGGTCTGATAATTTGAAAAAATATATTTAGCGATCACACTAATTTTTAAACAATCTCTATTTGTAAGAAAAATTTGTATGTGTGCGTAAATCCTTTGAGTCAAAATAATTATATATAATTTTATTAACGACATTATCTGATATATCTAATTTTTGAAGATGGAAAATTAATTAGAAAATATGTATAAAAGTATAATAATAATAATAATAATAATAATATATGAAATAAAATTATTTTCTAAAAATATGATATTGCAAACTAATTATGTTAATTAAATATTCATAAGAGTATAATAGTAGGTTAATTAATTATATATAAGGGTATAATAGTAAATTAAGAATTAGAATTAATTAACTGATGACATGACAATAGCTAGTGACGTGGCAAATGAGGTGAAATAAAATTATTTTCCAAAAAGTGTATGTTGTGATATTATATAATAGGGAGATGTTTGTAGTTTGCATTTTCAACTATTTTAATATTTTATTATTGTTATTTACTCATGTGGTGATCCTTTTAAATTTACTAGTGTAATTTTAGAAATATTTTGAATGATTTTTAGAATATTATTACTCAATATATAGCTATTATTCCCTTATTTACTTTTTAAATTATAACTTATACTAATAATTTTGTATTAATGTTGGATGATAAATTTTTAATTTATAAATTTACCTAAAATATTATATTATTATATGTCCTTTTGTTTAGATTTTTTTTATATTATTATTAAAAAAATTATATTTTATATTTTATAATTATGGTTTTGTCATTTCTTTTTCGGAAATGTGGTATTAATTATTTTTTTGAATTTTTATTGCAGGTGTTCTATTTTCAGATATTAAAATTTTATCGTCTAAATTTCCAAAAATATCATGCATGTCTTTTGGTTAGATGATAAACTTTCTCGAATAAAAGAACTCCGTTTTTACGGGATTGCATTTCAGTACACCTCATTAATGTGAAAGTTTTTTTATTGACAAAAAGAGTACTCATTTCAATTATTTTATGAAATAATACTGTAGTTGGCCTATATATATGTTATTAAATGATTGATTATAAATATTTAACTCACCAACCATATATAAAAAATTTCTTCACGATTCATATCAAAGACTAAAACAAAAATATCTGCCGTGCAAATTGTTTTTAATATTGTTTTATATAATTTGGATATATTTTTATTTTTATAATAATAATTTAAAATTTATTTTAATGTTATATGTATATATTTTATATAATTGTTTATATACTTTATTTGTATTTATATTTTAATAAAATAATTTTTGTGTGTTTATTTTTAAAATTTATTTTATTTGGGAGATTAATATGAAGTGTGTTTTACAGTAGTTAGATGATTAATATTTAAAAATTATGCTCAATAATAATTATTCGGTCTAAATACCGACTAAGGACCACCGACTACCAAATTTTTAATATTTCGACTTTAATAATATAATATAGATTATCTATACTATATTATAATAACTAGAGAACTTTTTTTTGAAACACTGGGGCGAATCATAGAAAATATCTTAACCGTCAAATTTTAGGGGAATTATAGAAACAATTCTAACCATTCAATTTTAATAAAGTCGAATTTTAGAAATGATATATATCATACATACAACTCTATTCCCGATAATCTTTTTTTTATACAACTCTCCACGGATAATATTATATTATATTTAAATTATATTATATATTTTACTCCCTCAGTCCCACCCGATTATTAACATTTCGGAGTGAAGGTCCGGCACGCATTTTAAGGTGCATATAAAGTATAGTTTCATACCTTTTTTAATTCTTTTTTTAAAATTTTTATTCAGAAATTTATTTTAAAAATAAGTTATGGAACTATACTTTATATGCACATTAAAATGCGTGTCGGACTTTCTCTCCGAAACGTTAACAATTGGATGGGACAGAGGTAGTATATTTTAAAAATCCTACTTATCCTATAATTTTTATTTAATATATCATTAAATTTTAAGAATATTAATATATTTATACTATATTATTATAGTCAAACAAGAGATTTTTTTTCATCTTACCTAGATGAACTAAAAAAAAAATTAAAACCGTCCAATTTCAGATAAACCATGGAAACGATCATAACCATCCAATTTTAATAAACTTTAATTTTAGAAAAGAAATTTCAATATAACATACATACAACTCTATCATATATTATATTTAAATTATATTCTATATTTTCTAATTTAAGAATCCTACTTATCTTATAATTTTTTTAATATACTTTACTCACATTTAACTCAATTTTAACATCATTCAAACTTTTTTATTTATTTAAAATTATGACTTATCATTAAATTTTATTAGTATTAATATATAAATATCATTATATAGAAAAATGTAAAAAGAAATTAATACTAAAATAAATTATCATATTAAATGAAATATTTAAATTATATAAAATAATTAATATATAATTTATTAATAACATTCGTGCTTTGCACGAGTTATAAGCTAGTATCATTAAGAGCCGCAGCCGGGGGCCAATTGCCACCTTGTGCAAAGAGAAAGGAAACTGGGACTGCAAATATATGGTGTATATGAAATAGGACGTCTCAGTTTCAAGGGACGGACCATTTCAAAGAAGTGCCCCCTAATTTTTGCACTTTTTTGTAAAAGTAACAAGCTGCATGTTCTGAATAATTGTAATATACCCGTTAGTTGCTTAAAATATATCCGTTGAAGGGTTAGAAAAAATAGCCGTTAACAACAAATTTAGTATAAATTGGATATATTGCTTCTTATTTTTTACAATCTTCTTCTATTATATTTTTGGAAAAAAAATTATACACAAAAAATGAATCCCAACAACAACTCTCTGCTTCAAACTCACAAAATCCAAACCAAAATTCCAATTCTCAAACACCAAATATTCAATTTCCATATTAATTTCCAAATTCTTATTTTTCATATGTTCAAAATACGAATATGGATAATATTCGATTTCCACATCCACAAAATATAAATTATAATCCTCTAGCCCTGAATTCTTAATTTTCGAATCCATATTTTTCATTTACTCAAAATTATTGAAAATGTATGAGAAAGTATTGGTCAGTGAAAATGGATTGAAGATAAACTCTTAATTAGTTCATGGTTGAATGTATCTATTGATCCTATAATCGGTTCTGATCAAAAAGGGGAAGCATTTTGGGAGTTTGGGAGTGAATTCGTCAATATTGTGAGGAAAACAATCCTGGACTTATCAAGAGAGGGCAACTAGCTATAAAGAAAAGGCAGCGCTGTATAAATGAAGGATCTCAACGATATGGATTATGTTATGAACAGGTGGAGCGAAGAATTGGGAGTGGTTCAAACTTGGACAATATAGTTGAGTTAGCTCATGAACTGCACAAAGCTAAATACAAGAAAAAGTCCAACTTTGATACGTACTGGAATGAGTTTCGCAGACATCCAAAGTGGAAAATTCCTATGACAAATAGTGGGAGTACAAAGAGAACGAAAATAAATGTGGCCGGAGCTTATTCGTCATCGACTAACAATGACACACCGACATATGACAATGATGTTACGCAATCCTCGGTTCGTCCTAAAGGTACAAAAATAGCTAAGAGAAAAGAAAAGGGAAAAAAGCACGAAGAGTTGGAAGAAATAGAAGCTATTGAATGCGGAAAATTGTCCTTGTTGGAAGAATTTAACAAGAATTATGAAAATGATAATGACCTAAAGATCATTATGGCAGACACTACAGTAATGAACGAGACTCAACTTGAAGTGCATGCATCATTGCTTCAAGAAATCAGAAGCATGAGAACTAGCCGTTGAAATAAATTTGTCTTAGAAGTTATTCCTTGTCTTGTAGTCATTTGAATTTTCGTCATTGTTAGGTAGTTGTTGTCTTCTAGTCGTTGTAACCTAGTCCTTGTCAACTAGCCGTTATAAGCTAGCCGTTGGAATAAATTCATTTCAAGTTCTATATAAGATCATCAATGTACTGATATCAATTGTACCTATCCTCTACTTTCTTCATACTTTTAAAATCCTTACTAAAGTATTCATTATGGCAAACAATTCTGATGTAATGAAAGATTTCATTAAGGAGATGATCTCCGACGACTCTCTACAAAAATGACGTCTTGAACTCATTAATGAGCTTTATGGAGAAAACTCTTCATCCAACCCCGTAGGATGATACATAGAGACTGTGAAGCAGGTCATGAACGTTTATTAAGAGATTATTTCATAAAAAATTCGGTGTACATTCTGGAAACGTTCCGTCGAAGGTTTCGAATGAGACATCATATTTTTCTTCAAATTGTAAATGCTCTGTCAAATTTTGATCCATATTTTCAGCAGAGAGTTGATGGATTAGGAAGAAAAGGTCCCTCCCCTTTATAAATATGCACCGCTGTTATGCGTATGTTGGCATATGGAAAACTACTGATGCAGTTGATGACTATGTGCGAATCGGCGAGTCGAGACTACTATTGAATGCTTGATGAAGTTTGTCAATGATGTGATTTTGATATTCGAAAGTGAGTACTTGCAAAAACTAAACTCAGATGATGTTCAACGTCTACTAGCAATGAGGGAGGCTCGGGATTTTCCGGTATGATGGGCAGTATTGATTGTGTGCATTGGCAATGGAAAAATTGTCCAAAAGCATGGAAAAGGATATTCTTGAGCGGTCACAAAGGCATTTCAATAATATTACTTAAAGCAATTGCCTCATCTGACTTATGGATATGGCATGTTTTTTTGGAGTTGCTAGTTCAAACAACGACATAAATGTTTTAGACCGGTCCCCAATATTCGATGAAGTGCTAGAAGGTCGTGCTCTAAAAATAAATTACAATGTGAACAATAACAATTATAATATGGGATATTATTTAATAGATAATATATATCCCGAATGGGCAACGTTTGTCAAGACAATTTCACGCCCGCAAGGTGACAAGCAAAAGTTATTCTCCAAATATCAAGAAGGTCAACGTAAAGATATAGAACGAGCATTTGGTGTATTGCAGTCTCGCTTTACAATTATACGTGGTTCAACACAATTTTGAGACAAAGGAGATCTCGATAAAATAATGCGAGTTTGCATCATCTTACATAACATAATTGTCGAAAATGAGAGAGACACATATGCCACTCCATTTGATCCACTGCCATCTTATGACGATGTAACAAATGGAATATCGCAACCAAACATAGAAGATGAGCCTTTCGCTCCTTATGAAAGGTATATTGAGAACAACATTCGAATTTGTGATCGGCAGAAACACCGTCAACTCCAAACAGATTTAGTGGAACATATTTCACAATTCCACAACACTCGTTGAGTTATTTGCACATGTGGTTCTTAATTATGTAAAAGTTGTGTTTTATTAATATTTTTAATTCTGTAACGTTTGTATTTTAATAAAAATTTTAATTATATAATTTTTTTTACATTTTTTAATTTTTTAATAATATATATTATTTTGTCAATTTTTAATAATATTATTTTATAATACATATTTATCAAGTAATAATATAATGTATTGAATAATAAGTATCATATAATATTAAAATTGATATAAGTGTGTCTACTTGTAATAGGAATCAGGTTCTTAGATTGAAGTAAAATGATCACTTTTGTTTAAAAGACCATTTGAAACTTAATTGGGGTGGGGTGGGGTGGGGTGGGGGGGTCCTCTGAGAGACACTTTCTATCCTCTCGTTCAAATTTAATATTCCTTATTTGAAAACAAGAATAAAGTAAAACATTAATTTACAAAACTACTATTTCATTATCCATACTAGTTCATGCACACAACTAACTAGCATAAAATACAATAAAATGATTTGCAACGTTACTATTAGACCTCGCAAATTGGGTCTGGATCCGAAGAACCGACCCAAAATATAGGGAACCGAATCTGATTTTGTATCCGAATTTGATAATCCGAAAGCGTAACCGAATCCGAAATAATCCGATCCGAACCGATATCGGTTCAATATAATCAAATCCGAAAATGATCTGAAAACCGATTTGATCCGATCCGAAAATGATCCGGAACTGGAATTTTAACCGAAAATAATCCGAAATAACACATCCGATAATAACCCGAAATCGATTAAATCCTAAATAAAAAGTATACAAACTGAATATGGCTCAAACTAAATTATAGAATTTAAGCATACAATCTTATGGTTCGTTACATTTACATGTACATTATACACTTATACATAATTCAGACGTATAATATTCCTCTGAGAGACACTTTTCATCCTCTCGTTCAAATTTAATATTCCTTATTTGAAAACAAGAATAAAGTAAAATATTAATTTACAAAACTACTATTTCATTATCCATACTAGTTCATGCACACAACTAACTAGCATAAAATACAATAAAATGATTTGCAACGTTATTATTAGACCTCGCAAATTGGGTCTGGATCCGAAGAACTGACCCAAAATATAGGGAACCGAATCTGATTTTGTATCCGAATTTGATAATCCGAAAGCGTAACCGAATCCGAAACAATCCGATCCGAACCGATATCGGTTCAATATAATCAAATCCGAAAATGATCTGAAAACCGATTTGATCCGATCCGAAAATGATCCGGAATTGGAATTTTAACCGAAAATAATCCGAAATAACACATCCGATAATAACCCGAAATCGATTAAATCCTAAATAAAAAGTATACAAACTAAATATGGCTCAAACTAAATTATAGAATTTAAGCATACAATCTTATGGTTCGTTACATTTACATGTACATTATACACTTATACATAATTCAGACGTATAATATTCCTCTGAGAGACACTTTTCATCCTCTCGTTCAAATTTAATATTCCTTATTTGAAAACAAGAATAAAGTAAAATATTAATTTACAAAACTACTATTTCATTATCCATACTAGTTCATGCACACAACTAACTAGCATAAAATACAATAAAATGATTTGCAACGTTACTATTAGACCTCGTAAATTGGGTCTGGATCCGAAGAACCGACCCAAAATGTAGGGAACCGAATCTGATTTTGTATCCGAATTTGATAATCCGAAAGCGTAACCGAATCCAAAACAATCCGATCCGAACCGATATCGGTTCAATATATTCAAATCCGAAAATGATCTGAAAACCGATTTGATTCGATCCGAAAATGATCCGGAACTGGAATTTTAACCGAAAATAATCCGAAATAACACATCCGATAATAACCCGAAATCGATTAAATCCTAACTAAAAAGTATACAAACTGAATATGACTCAAACTAAATTATAGAATTTAAGCATACAATCTTATGGTTCGTTATACTTACATGTACATTATACACTTATACATAATTCAGACGTATAATACATGTGTTCGTAAAATAAAATATTAAAAAAATAAGAATAACATTTATTTTGAATTTGTTAGAAAGTAAAGAAAAGTGAATATAAATTCATATTTTAAAAAGAAATAAATACTGTATATTATATATGTACATATAAAATTTATTTATATTTTTATTTGGACATCAAGATTTTTTTTAAAAAATTGTTACATTACAAAATTTAGTGAAAATTTCTTTTATCATATTGACCAAAGTCTGAAATGAAGAAATATATTACTTAATCGAGATAATTATTTTGTTCCGTATTATTTTATCAAATTTTAACTATAATTTGTCAAATTTACTTAATGATCTTTATTTAAATTCAATGATAATTCAAATTAATTTAACAATAATCCGAACTTAACTTTCAAATCCAAATAAAATCTAATTTGAAATAATAAATCCGAAAATATCCGAACCGAATTTAATCCGATTTTTATCTGAAATTCATCCGAATTTTAATCCGATTTTGACCCAAACCGAAATCGTACCGATCCGAACCGATTCAATTTATGCAAAACCGAAACTGGATCCGAACCGAATCAAATCCGATCCGATCCGATCCGAATAAAAATATATTATAACCGAAAAGTGATCCGATCCGAAATTAATCCGATCCAAAACCGAACCGTTTAACCGAATTGCCAGTTCTAGTTACTATGCATCTACGTACAGTCAACTTTCAATTATTTCCCCTTTTCCTTATGATTTCATCATTTCACGTTGCTAGCATGTTTAAATTTATTGGTTGATTTGTCAAAAAAAATTAATCAAGATAAACCTAAAATCAGTAAATCACACTAAATCAATCCTGATAAATGGTTATTATATTATTTATTTATTACATAATTATGTTGCATGGCCCACGAGTTTGTTCACCAGACCCCAGTTGGGTGTTCAAATCTTCTTCATCCTTAGAAATCCTATATAAAACAAATCTTATATCCAATTGGGTATTTTATATTCTATATATTTCCAAGATTTTGAAACCTTAATTCCCAGATAATAAGTTTTTGAGGTTAAGACAAATTGCTGCCATCAATATGTCTTGTCCATCATCAGCTTTTCCCAGATTACAGTAAGTTCATTTTGTAAATCTTTATTTTTTGGATAATTTGTTGTTTGCAAATGTATGTATTGGTTGTGTTTTATGACCCCTTTTCTTGATTTTGATTATAATTGCATGATTTTCTGTGAACAATTGGGTTTTTAGGAAGCTATGTGTTTGATATTTTCTTGAATTTCTTGGTTTCGTGTAGTATGAGTTACTTGTAGATCCAAGATTATAATTTAGCTTAAAGTTAGTATTTTTACATTGTTTTGTGTACTAATGAATGCTATTAAGAAGTTGCTAGTATTAATTTATGTTGTTGCTGTGATAACACATGACTGTAGTTTAAGTTAGGATGGGGGTTGTGAAGGTTAAGTTAGTTTCATCAGAATACTTTTAGAATGTTATTGCTTTTGGTTAGGTTGGCATGTATGGTCAAAGTCAATATGCTTTTTGTTCTTAGGTGGAAGTATAGCTATATTATCTAGATCCTAGAAATGAATTAGAGTTTGCTATATATCCCTGGGTTGAGGGAATGTACGATGTAATGCCATATACATTTTTTGGCCTGCAAGAATGATCTACAGCATCCATTTCTTTGCCTATCGTTGATATTTATCTGTAGCAATGTTATTCACTACTATTTGATCACTGAGTCTTCACCTGTTCTGATGAATGTTTCTTATGCAGGACACCAAAGGTCTTTTCTTTGTCTAATGCACAACTCGTTGCAAATCTGGCTGATGTAAATGGATTTACATCAAACTCTTCTAGTCCAGTGGATAGTAGATCTGTCTTTGGTTTTAAGGCTAATAACAAATTCAAATCCACTCTACTATCTGGAGATGGAGGCTTATTTTCTCATTCAAAAAGTTGGAAAAGTGCTCTTCACTGTTCATCCTCAGCTGGGATTGAGATGCAGCCTGATTCAACTGCTCTGGGAACAATTTCAGCAGAAACCACTCCGACAGGCAGTACTTTCCCTGTTGACAGTGATGAATATGACTTGGATCATCCCACGGTTGGTTTGTCATCCATTCCAGAGGCCATTGAAGACATTCGTCAAGGAAAGGTTGGTTCTTTTACAGTTATCATGTTGCACACTTATTTTACTATATATGTATGTGGTGTGCATAAATCTATGTACCAATTGTGCTTGCTTCATATTAAAAACTGCAGATGGTGGTGGTCGTAGATGACGAGGACAGAGAAAATGAAGGAGATCTAATAATGGCAGCATCAATGGTCACACCCGAGGCTATGGCTTTTATTGTGAAACATGGAACTGGAATTGTTTGTGTGAGCATGAAAGAGCAGGACTTGGAAAGGTTGCAGCTTCCTCAGATGGTTACTCATAAAGATAACGAGGAGAAACTTACGACTGCATTTACAGTGTCAGTGGTATGTAAAATCCCTTGCCAGCTTTATTTTTACGTCAAAGATTTGATTCTCAGATTATTATGTATGTTGTGCTTAGTAATATGGCCTTTTATTTTGACAAATCATTAATTCTTAAATTATGATCAAGTGCAAATCCTTAAATTATGAATAAGCGCGAATCCTTCTTTGAAACGCAGTAGCATGATAGTTTTTGATCTAGATTGTAACACATTTATGATAGGGGTCACTTCAGCATCAATTCTGCTGAGTGCTGACACTTGCATCTGCTCATTGTATCCTGTAGGATGCAAAAAAAGGTACAACTACAGGGGTATCAGCTCGTGATAGGGCAGCAACAATACTGGCCCTTGCATCCAAAGATTCAAAACCAGAAGATTTCAATCGTCCAGGCCATATATTTCCATTGAGATACAGGGAGGGAGGCGTTTTGAAAAGAGCCGGTCATACAGAAGCTTCTGTTGATCTTACTGTGCTGGCTGGACTTGAACCTGTTTCCGTTTTGTGTGAGATTGTGGATGAAGATGGTTCTATGGCTCGATTACCAAAGCTTCAGGAATTTGCAAAAAAGGAGAACATAAAGATTGTGTCTATCGCTGATCTTATCAGGTAGGCTAGGAAATCGTCCTATTGTACATTATTCACTGTCATGACAAAAAAACTGTGCTTCACATATATCATTAGAATTGGAAACATTTCTTTGACTCCTCGAAGAAGTTCTATGACTTTACATTATCCCTGGATATGTGGAGTTGTGGCATTAAGAACTTTTTTTATTATTTTGTAATTTGTTGTCGTCCCTCTTGTTGATGTTGTTGTTGTGAACTTGCATTTAGTTTGTCCATACACAGTATATAAACTTGTATTTACTTTGGTGCTACCGTGGTTTAAGAAGGATTTGTGTTTTGCAGATATAGAAGGAAGAGGGATCACCTAGTGGAACGTGCGTCTTCTGCAAGAATACCCACAATGTGGGGACCATTTACTTCCTACTGTTACCGGTCAATCATAGATGGGATTGAACATATTGCAATGGTCAAGGTGAGTACAATTTTAATCCTTTCCAATTGCATGAACTTTCGGGTAATTAATTATATACCCAAAGCTTTCCATCCATGTTTTGTAAATTTGCTGTTTTTTTACTCTAAATTTACAATGGATATTAGTAAACTGATAATACAGTTTAAATTAGTAATTCAGTAATCCATTCAATCTTTTTTTTTTTTGCATATTCTTCCCTTTTGTCTTCTTCAAGGTCTATATGTTATTAATAATCTCTTCGTGCATCTTAGTTACAGAAAGAAAAATGCACAAATTAAACAAACTTATGTGTATAATTATTATTTTTATTTCAATTTTTTTCTAAGCAATATAAATTTTGACTGTAAGTTTAAAGTAGCAAATTGGTACTTGGCCATATGTTGAGAGCTTTTGGGTATTACACAGGGTGAAATAGGGGACGGAGTAGATATTCTTGTCAGGGTACACTCTGAATGCCTCACAGGAGATATATTTGGGTCCGCAAGATGTGATTGCGGGAATCAGCTTGGTCTGGCAATGCAGCAGATTGAAGCTGCAGGAAGGGGTGTATTAGTATACCTCCGTGGGCATGAAGGAAGGGGAATCGGATTGGGCCACAAGCTCCGTGCTTATAATCTGCAAGATGATGGTCGTGACACTGTTGAAGCCAACGAAGAGTTGGGCTTACCTGTTGATTCAAGAGAGTATGGTATTGGTGCTCAGGTACTGCCTAGTGCCTAGTTTCATCATAATCAACTTAATTCAAATGTGGTGTGTATATAAACTAGATAAATTAGATATAGATATGATAAATGAACAATGCAAGTACAATAAATTACTTTCATCTAGCTTTCTCCTCATTTATATATTATTGACAATTTGATGTTGAAGAGAAGACCATCTGAAAATATATTTGTTAAGGTGTCCCATTATTAATAACTGTAAGATATGAAAAAAAAACTTGTTAATTATATCCGAAAGAAGTTAGCAACTCAACTATAAATTTCTTGGGCCATTCCCTGAAGTTATTTATGGAACTACTCTTATGTCTTTTAACATCTATGACTGAGACACATTTGATAAAGATTGTAAGAACATGAAACTTTATTCTCTTTCTTCTCAGTGTTCTACTCAATAGTTAACTTTTCTTGTTCTCTGCAAGTGTATTGTCCATAATACTTACCTATATGATTATGAACATGAAATTTAATTATCGTTCTTCTCAGTGTTTTACTACAATAGTTAACTTTTCTATTTCTCCGTAAGTGTATTGTTTCCATAATACCTACCTCTATGATTATTGCAGATACTCAGAGATCTGGGGGTTCGAACAATGAAACTGATGACAAATAACCCTGCGAAATATATAGGACTCAAGGGTTATGGTTTAGCAGTTTCAGGAAGAGTTCCCCTAGTGACTCTTATTACAAAGGAAAACAAGAGATATTTAGAAACAAAACGTGCAAAAATGGGTCATGTTTACGGCCAAGGATTCAGTAGCAACACTGGAAATGGTAAAGCAAGCACCGGGGAGCCATCCGAGTTGTAATGTGCTTGCTCCTCCCTCATTCAGAAAATGATACAGCTGATTTAGATAGTTTTGTGTTAAGTAGCAACTCAAAGGTAATATATTATTTTATTTCATCGATTGGATTCAATAAGATCTTATTCACGAGAAGAGAAATTTATGACATGATGCTTGGACCATAATTGTTTTTCCGCAGGGGATATTAGCCATGACATATTGGCATAGAGTTGGAAGTTGTAATCAACATTAATTCTGTATTTAGCTCTATAAATCTTGATATCTGAGGCGAAATGTATCATACTTGTTCCAAATGTGTTCAAGCCTTACTAATTTCAAATCAATACTTATCAAACTGTTATGTAGATTTATTCATATATATTAACAAAACATATATTCACAGTTCACCCCCTAATACTCTCTCTCACAATGTCATCCTACCACGATCTTCTTGTTCTAATGCTAGCAGCATTGTTGTTTGGATCTGTGATCTCTCATGCACCGGTGCCACAGTCTGTTATCCAGGTGAGCAACCACCTTCTGTTATCCAGGTTCCAGAAGTGCCACCACTTTCTTCTCATGGAACTCCAGCACCTTCTCTAGTAGAATCTCTGGTCCCAACTCCTCAAGTAGAACCACCAAATTTCACATTTCTCACTATCCGTAAATATCATTCTCCTTTTTACCTTCTTTATTAGCCAATAATAATGTAGAGACTAAGATCAAAGGGGTCATTTGATTATGACTGAATGAGAACCAACTGAATGAGAACTAACTGAATGAGAACTGAATGGTTCAGTTTATTAATTTGTTCTAGTTGCTGGTAAAATCAAATAATAACTGGGCGAGCTTTTTTTAAAATTATATCTGAACCATTGTGTATAATTAAATTGATCAAACTTTAATTAAGAATTATTTCTTTACAATTCAAAAAAATTTATATATTAAATAAATTAGATAATTTTTTGATAATATAAAATATATATCATGTTTAATCAAAGTTCCATCAATTAAAAAATATATATAATAATTAATTTGAAACCGAAAAAGTACTAAAAAGTAGAATATTCGAGCAACGACGCAACGTAACAGCTCACGACAAATTATCACAAGTATTAATGCATAGACTAGTTTCTTTCTGTTAAGTAGATAAACATAAAAAAATCGAATTTTAAAAACAATTTAAAGAATATAAATCAAGAAATAAAAACTCCTTCTGTTAGAATACAATGGACTGGTAACTTAACACCTTCAGTTCTGCACGGCTGCAGTCCTACTAAGCATCAATCTTTTCTTGAAAAATCTTATATTTTTAAAAGCAAGTCCAATAGCATATCTAAATAAGCTCCTAAACTCAAAAATATGGAATATGACATAAAATACAACTTCAACAGTATCTTAGTTATTCTTTCTAAATTTTACTAGTCATGTACTAAGGGATAGTGAATAAAAAATTCATTTCCCTCCCTTTTATCACATCCTTTCTATTTCTTTTTAGACTAACTAGATTCAAATTTATTATTATAATAATAGAGAATATTGTTGGAGTTGATGTGCAAAATAGATTACTGTACCCATTATTTTATAATATTTATAGGAAATCAACTAAAACACTATTGTTTTGGATTTGCTCTAAATGGAGAAAAATTATGGCTGCTCTATTTTTGGTTAGTTTTGGATTTTGAAACGTTGGTTTGCTTGCATGTTTGTATATTTGTGTGTGACTGTGTGTTACTAGTTATTCCTTTCGTTTTTGTTTCCTCTACTCATCTTGCATTTTTCATGTGAATTGTTACAGACATTTTATACTTAAATTAAGGCCAAGGCCATTTGTGTTCTTGATTGATCATCTCATCAGGTATGCTTATAATTCTCTATGAATGTGAAAACTTTGTTTATACTCTTTTGTGTTTGACTGGGAAGTACTTGATTTGTTTCAATAATGATAATTCTGTTTGTTTATGCCTAATTTGATGAAAAATATTGGTGTATGTGGTAGTTGAAGTGTTTCTTTTGGTAGGTGTGTTAAAAATCGTTTTAACACCATTTGTCCAATTATTGAAAGGTAGATTGATCACATGTACAAACCTTAGTCACTTGATCATTATATGAAACTTTCTTACTGAAACAGAAACACACAGTCTATGTGCTTTATCGTTTTTTCTTCTCTAGTACATTAATTTATTGAGTCTATGTGCTCTATTGTAGTTCTTCTTTGGTACAGTAAATTATTGTAAGAGTCATGTGTTATTTGTAATATTGTTTCCGTAAAGACAGATTATATTTTGTTTATGTGTGTCAAAATGTCATGAATTGAAGTAGCTTAATTTCCTAGCTTAGCTACAAAGGCAAAAGCTTGTTGGAAGTTACTGTAAAACTCTAAACCAAGTTGCAAAGTTTCCACTCCTTCTGTCCTTCATAATATATGTGGTCTCATTGGCCCATTCTAATTTGGATTGTGAATTTTATTGTGATTTTGGATGACTGATACTTGTGAGCCAGATTTCTTCGGTTGTAATTCTACTCTCTTAGTTTCTTGATACGGAAAAATGTACTATTTTATTGCACTAGCAGAATTTTTCTTAGCTCAGAATGTAACTTAGTTGAAACTGAATTTTAATGTTTCCTTTGTAAAATTCTATTCTGTTAAAGATCTCTTTTAGTTTATCACGTAGATCTGTGTGTGTTTGGTTTTGTTTTTCTGTTCTTGTCCTATGCCATTAATTCTGTACATGTTTAACATATTATGCAAAAGTTCAATCAGAGCTAAATTTACTTAAACCATTATTCTAACAGTATGTTTCAATTTTATAAGTTAAGATCTTGGAGTTTTAGCCTGAGTTTTAGAATCTTTGTAGGTTGTCAGTCCATTACTCAGTTCTTGTCTTCATTAATGAAATTTGGGCCAGTCAACAATATTGGCTTGATTTGCATAATTTTGTGCTAGACATGTTGGCCCATAAAATAAAAAGTCAATGATGCATAGGGAAACATAAACGTGCTTTAGCTCCATCTAGCTGCAGCAAAGTCTTGATCCTATATCTATAAGGTGATGTAAGCTTTACAAAATGTAAGGTGAGCATTTGCCAAGTACAAGACTACAAACATTAGAGTTTGAACTAATTTAGAGAGTTAGAATCAGGGTCCATGTAAGACCTCTGTTATAAATCAGCAAGTTGTAATAGTCTTCAGCTAAGATCGGTGAGACACTGAGTTAATGTTGTAATTTCGTACTAAATATATTAAATTATGTATATCTTCTTCTGGTTTATATAACCAAGAGACTATTGAACTTGTGTTTCTTTCTACATTAAATTCACTTAGTGTCCCTTTGTCTGACAATTTCGTGGATACTAATTAACCCCTTGTTTATTTATTATTAATTTTCTTATCTGTGTGCATGTTGTTCGACACTATCTGTAATTTCTTGTTTTTCCTATTTTCCACTGCTGATTGAGTATTTTCATCAACCAGCCACCCACAATGGAGGACGGTGCACATTCAGACAATCGGTCGAAAGGAAAAGAGGCAAAAGGGATGAGCAAAAACATGAAAAGGTTGCTATTGGTGTTCAAGTGCTTGATACTAAGTATAGGCAACTGTATTGCTCCTCTTACGAACCGGCTGTATTCTGTCAAAGGCGGAAAGAGAGTTTGGTTGATGTGTGCTTTGAAAATAGCTGGGTTTCCATTTCTTTTGATTCCGATGATAATTTCTTACATATATCGCCGAAGGAAAGGAGGCTCAAAAACTAAATTTATCTCAATGTCACCATCCCTAATTCTCCCTTGTGTAATCATAGGCATTCTCACTGGTGCAGATGATTATATGGACTCTGCTGGTGTTTCTCGTCTTCCTGTCTCCACTTATTCTCTTGTCCTAGCCAGCCAACTGGCGTTCACTGCTTTCTTTGCCTGGATTCTTGTTAAGCAGAAGTTCACTTTTTTACATTTCAATGCTATATTGTTGTTGACTGCTGGAGCTGTAGTCCTTGCATTTCATTCGGTTCCGATCTTCCTGCTAAGGAATCCAAAGTGGAATATATGTTAGGATTTATAATGACACTTGGAGCTGCAATGCTGTATGGATTTGTTCTTCCAATAATAGAACTCATATACAAAAAAGCTTAACAAACCATAACTTATTCTCTTGTCATGGAGACGCAGTTCATTATGGCCATGTCTGCTACTGCCTTTTGCGTCATCGGGATGAAAGTTAATAATGATTTTCAGGTTAGCATAACTTCTGTTTTTCTTCATCAGCTTATAACTTATTTAGCATCAGGACAACTATATATTATACTTTGGCTGTATCTTGACAACAATAACAAGTACGAAGAGAAACCTGTTACTACTACTACTATTACTACTACTACTCGTGAAGTTGTGAATACCTAAAATTTATATATTACAACTTTTCCCTACTTGTGTTTAAGAGAGAAAAGATCTGATAGAAGTATCAAACTGTGTATTTGTAAATGATTTTAATCTTTTCTTGAATCTGGTTTACAGCTTTGATCAAAACAAAAAAGTAAAACGAAGACTCCTGAAAGAGATCCCACAAGGACTGAACCTGATACTCTTTTTTAAAGTTCCAAGTACTTATATCCGCTTTGATGATTTTTCCTTGATTTTCATCGAGTATGACTGAATAGATGATAACCATAATTAATGTTATAGTCGAACACCCGTTGTCCGTCTAGTACAACTGGACGAAAAAACACCTGCTCCCAAAAACATATGGGTCCTGGTCCCTGGCAATGGCTTGATACATCAGTTTTTTTATAGGTGATGGTATTAAAACTAGGTTTTTGATATGAATTCAGGGGGTTACGTCATTCTATCCGTGCTTTTGAGCAGGCTTCTAGGGTTTTTTCCTATCCGCTATAAAAAACCGCGGATAGATGGTTGCTGACAATCGCTATAAAACACCCGTTGGCCGTCTAGTACAATTGGACGAAAAACATGTGCTCCCAAAAACATATTATGATTCTCTTTCTCTACTGTGGAATATATTTTGTTAATTACAACTACTCATGCAGGCGATTCCCAGAGAGGCAGAGAAATATGAGCTTGGCAAAGCCATGTATTATTTGGTACTTACAGCAGATGCATTTCTTTGGCAACTATTTTTCTTGGGAGCAGTTGGAGTCATTTTCTGTCACAGTTCATTACTCTCTGGCATACTAATATCAGGTCTGTTACCTCTTTCAGAGGTCTTGGCTGTATTTATCTTTATTGAGAAATTTACAGCTGAAAAGGGAATGTCTCTTTTTCTTGCTTGTTGGGGCTCCTTATCTTACTTCTATGAAGAAATTCAGTTAAAAAAGAAAAAGAAGCGCGCTGCAGAAAATGAATATAAATCAGAAGAAATGCCGGGAGAAATAAAGGAAGAGAAGTGCATCGCAGAAGATAATGGTCAAGCCTCAGACATTCCTTGAAAATCAGTATTGCAACATTAAAAGTAGGTATACAAAATAAGCTAGGCTTGTAACTTGTAAGCTACTACCTTATTCTTGCACTGTGAGCAGGTTTTTATTGGTTATAGTCTTGTAGATTCATATTCAAGTATAATACGTGGAACAAAACAGCCAGACTGATGAAGACGCCTTATAGGGATTGGAGTGCAATCAGATCCGCTTTTCTTGTAAAAAAATCTGTGTTATTTTTAGTTTTTAAAGCTTGTTTATACAACTCGTCGTCAAATGGGTGTTGTTCTGTCTAATTTTAACCTAATTTTAGAGAAAGTCTGTACACACCTCTTTATAGTTTAGAATTGCGTATGTATTGCAGACTTGCAGTTATCATTTTATGCGCATCACCAACTACATCCCATTTTTTCTAATCCTGCATAGTATGGTGTTTTTGCACCATATTGAGAGTCCCACATGAGGCTCAAATTGCACCAACAACTATTCTACTTATTACTCCATAAAAGGTTTTAAACAATGTGTTTTATCCCCATCAAACTGAAACTCAGGATCCTATCCCACGTAAACACCTCTCTTTCCTACTAAAACAATCGCATATGTAGTCGAGAATGGCTACTGGGGCCATGCAACTGTAGACCACCAGTAGTTCCGAAGTCCAATGAAAGTTTCATACATTTCTTAATGTTTGTTAACAGAGAATCTTTAGGTCATGCTTCTGAATATTAGTAGCTAGAGGTGGCCAAACGAGCGGGCAGATGAGTCATGCCCGTTCGTCCGTGAGCCGGTTTGGCCACCAAGCGACTTGGGCATGGCACGCGGCTGTAAGCGAGCCGTGCCGGGTCTGAAAAAGTGTGGTTCGTGAACAGCTTGTCGGGTTAGGTGGGTCTGATTTTTTTTAAATATTTATTCAATTTAGTTATTGCAGTCCAACGGTCCGCGTACTAAGCTAGCGGGTTTGGCGAGTCACTATCAATTTTGTAATATGAAAAACTTAGAGTGAAGCTGCCTTGCATTTTAATATATTGTAATATATATTGAATCCGCTTTATTTTTGCATTTTTCTTTTCTTTTTTAAAATAAATACTTATTTTTACACTCTTTTATTTCATATGTACATATCTTTTTTGAAAATAAATAAAAATTTAAGGTCGGGTTTTATTTCATTTTAAAAAAAACAAAAAAAAACTCCATACCGCTTGTACTAATAAAACTCCGTTTAGTATTATTTGCTAAATTATAGTTTTTTTTTAATTTTTAACATATATATTAATGTATAAAAAAATATAATTATATTTATTATTAAATTCAAAATTATAATTACTCCTATTATTTATGAACAAAAAAAGTATATTTTAAGAAACCGTCTAACGTAATTGAGAAAAAACATTCATTTTAGTAAGGGTCATGACTCATATGTACTATCAAAAAAATAATTTTATATTATAAGATAAAACATATAAAAAAGATTTTAAATAATAAACAAAACACATAGAATAACTTACTTGCGAGAGATAAGAATGTTAGGCGGGTTAGGCGAGCCGCACGTGCCCCGGTTCTGCTCGTCGCGGTTCGCGCGAATTTGACGTGTCAACCCGTGCCGGTCCTGATTCACTCCAAATCAACGCATGCCCGGCTCATTTTTTTAACGGTTCGTGCCAGTTTGTAGGCGGCTACCACGAGTTCAAGGACGAGTCGGGGCAAGCCGACCCTCCCATTTGGCCACCTCTATTAGTAGCTAGTCTCATTGTTAATGGAAGGTATTCTGATATGTGATCTCAGAGGTCATTCCACTTGGAGGCTGGAGCCATGCTTGGAGTCTTTAGCACTTGTTGGCTGCTCATTTTTCATAAACTACTGCAGCATAGTGCGATATATATAGTTAAGTAACACACTTCTCCCTATGTTTTCACATGTAAACAATGCACTTACCAGAAGTTCATGCAGAGTACAGTTACAAGAGTTTTGTCATGTGTTATGCTACAATGTTGTCTTGATTTTAGGCTTCTCAATGGTGCGGGGAAAATGAGTCGTCCCTAACCTGTTCCGAATTAGACAACCCCGTCCCGATTATATGGGGAATGAGGGCAGTACCGAGAATTGATTATTTGTCCCGTTAATATATAAGGCGGGTATGATATTTATCAAATTTGCTTGCTGATTCCCGCCCCCGCCCCGAATAATATATATACAGACAAATGATCAAATAGAAACTAAGTCAAATCTAGAAACTAGAAACTAATCTAAGTCACATATTTAATCTAATCTAATGGTTTCCTAAAGGGCACCACGCATAATTAAAATACACCCTCCTATGCACAATCTCATATAATCCCCGCCAATTGGTGAACCTTTTTTCAAATCTAACTTCACTATATTTTTTTCCAACTTCCAACACCCTCTTATACACAATCTCATCTAATCCCCGTCAATTGGTGAACCTTTTTGCAAATATAATTTCATCACATTTTTTTCCATCTCCCAACGATCAGTTTGCATACCATATATGTTATATTCCGACGACATCCATTTTTCCGGCAATCACCATATGTATTTATTTAACAAAATTGGTGATTTTTATGATTCATATAATACAAATTAGTGATTTTTATAGTACAAAATTTTGATTTATTTAATATAAATTAGTGATTGCATTTCGATCCGGTAATAGATGTAATATAAATTTGTGATTAATTTTGAAGTCACCGAAATATAGTACATATGGTATGCAAATTGATTGTTGGGAGATAAAGAAAAATATGATGAAGTTAGATTTCAAAAAAATATCGCGAATTGCCGAGAAAAATCAAATTAAAAATGAGGATAATATTGGTTTCTAGTTTCTACAAAGTTAATTTCTATTGGAGTAACACTATATATATATATGAAATTTAAATGTAATACATTTATGTTTAATTAATGTTATTTATGAAAAAAAATTAATGAATAATAATGATTAAATAAGAGTATTTTTTGCATGCATATTTTGTATGATAGTTGTTATTTATTGAATTTACATATTTTTGTAAAATTATTAAAAACATATATTATAAAATGGGACGGGAAGACACGTGTTGGAAAAATAAAATATTCTTGCGAGCGAGACAATGGAACTAAAATAATTTTTCACGGAAAACCGACGAGACTAAAATAATTTCCCACAATAACCGCGACAAACATGAGATAAATGAAATTTATATGAGATGAGTACGAGAAATAAGCTCCCAGAACCCGGCCCGTTGAGAACCGTATTGATTTTGTAGACCGAGCTCTGGCATGCTGGTCAGTGGTCCTGAATTAATTCAGAGATGCAATATGTTTAGAAAAGGAAAATCGAAAAAGAATTTTGATGTTATATATATATAGCATAAACATGAGCATTTTAATATATAGTCAGGATGGCCGAGTGGTCTAAGGCGCCAGACTCAAGTTCTGGTCTTCGAGAGAGGGCGTGGGTTCAAATCCCACTTCTGACATTTTTTATTCAATTTATTTCTCACCTCCTTTCTTTAACTTTTTATATATTTTTGAGCAAATCCAACCCCCCCACCACCTTAATTATCTTCACTCCACAAGACACTCGGTGCAGAAATGGCAGCTCGCTCCATCTTCACAGCTCTCAATCGGTATGTATATACATATATCTATATGTATTTGAACATAAACACTGACACCCACTTGTTATATTTGTGTTTATTATATGAAAATGTATTGATTTGAGCTTCTTGATTGTGTGTATCTTTAGAAACTTGAGGAAAGAAATAATTATACTTAGACCCTTTTCATCTCAAGCTACAAAAACACAGATTATATATGAACAAGAACCCCCAGCTGATCAAGAATCAGATGATGATTTAAAAAGTAGAATTTTCAGGGTGAGACTTCCCAAGCGTAGTGTTACTAATGTGCTTCAAAATTGGGTGAGTGAAGGGCATAAGGTTACCATTTCAGATCTTCGTAGAATCACGAAAGAGCTGCGACAATCGCAGCGTTTTAATCATGCCCTTGAGGTACTTTCATGGTTATACTTCTTGGTTGTGGATTTTAGTAAATTTTGTATCTTTTCTTGTTTTTGTGTTGTTTCTTGGTTTAGTTGGGTTGGATTGGTTGTTTTGAAAATTTTCCGTCTTTGTAGAGATATGTTGTTTGCTTCTTGCTTTCGTGTTTCTAAAATGTTATTATCCATGTTTAGTTTGATTTTGGAGATAAAGAAATGTAAAATAGTCTTTGACATCAAGTTATACTTATTTCTGAAATGTAAATCACATAGCTTAGTTTTATAAATATTCTCTAAATTGGGTAAATGGCTGCTACCAAGTCAGACTTTGGTAAGAATTGAGATCAGTAAAGAGCTGTGCCAATTGCAGCGCCTTAAGCATGCCTTAGAGTAGTCACATATTTTCCTATAGTGTTTGTATACATTTTTGTTGAGATACTTCTTGGTATTGCATTTCAGTAAAGATAGCATCTTTCATTGTGGTGATATTTCAGGAATGCAACCTCAATCTAAATTTTGTGATAATGGGTTGATTATATTCCTGTTGTGAGAATTTATTTCTTTTGCGTTATTGTTTCTTTGCCCTAGGAAACTAAGAAAAGAACTACATTTGTGGTATGGATAATTACAGTGAAATGATTGTTTTAAAAAAAGGTGCGTCGTTATTGTGATTACTGATTAGTTTTTCCATCGTACTTTCATGCTGTCCAAATTCAATTCATTTGTCTAGTTTGGATTAACAGAATGAAGATATTTAAGAACGGTAATAATGAAGATATTTAAGAACGGACTAACAGCTTATTTGTTGTTAAATACTTGCATTTTATACCCTCTTTATCTTTGGTATTGAGTTATACTTATTATTAATGGACTGTATTTATTGCATTTAAAATTGTTTGTTCTAAATATCAAATCGCATGAATTCATGATGGGATTCATACCTTTTAGCAATGTAGATCAGATCCCAAAGATTTGTTAATTTTCAGTTTGCAAGGGAAAGTTTAATCATAACGAGAAAATTTAACTGGATTAGCTTCGCATTCCTTACGTCAAAGTTTATATCATTATATGTTAGATGCATATTTGGGTCATTGTTTTTCACATTTCCCTTGTGGTACCTGTGATGTTTCATTATAAATATTTGTCATTCTGTTTTGACAGCCAAACTTGATCTAATAGACTAGGATACACTGTTTGCTATATGAATTTTGTACATTTTCATCAATGACCTTGTTTACAGTAGTCAAGAGGATTTTTGCACTACATTTGTTGGTTTCTCTTGTTCAAAAGAATCGATCTCCCATGAATATTGAAATCATCTAACTACAAAATCTATAATCTGTGACTATGTGGAGAATATTTCATGGAGATATGAAATATGACTTGCATCCTTAGCTTTATATTAATTAAATGTTTATCTTTTATCATGGTATACTGCAAAATGACAATGTTGAATGCTGTATGAATGTATGACTTGATTGCAGTTATCAGAGTGGATGATTGCTCATGACGAGTGTCAGATGTTAGACTCTGACTATGCAGTCCGCATTGATTTGATGAACAAAGTTTTTGGTGTTGATGCTGCAGAGCGCTACTTTGAAAGTCTGCCTCCCAGCGCAAAAACTAGTGAAACTTTCACTGCTCTACTCCACTGCTATGCTGTCTTAAAATTGACTGAAAAGGCTGAGCATCTTTATCAGAGAATAAAGGAATCAAATCTATCTTTGACTGCCCTTACATACAATGAGTTAATGACTTTGTACATGTCCGTAGGGCAGGTTGAGAAGGTTTCTACTGTCGTTGAGGACCTAAAAAGTCAAAATGTCGCACCAGATCTTTTCACTTACAACTTGTGGGTAAGTGCACATGCTGCAGCTCTAAAAATTGACGACGTTAGAAGGATGCTCGATGAAATGAGTCATGACCCTAGCTTTAACGATGACTGGGCTAGATATGTGAAGCTTGCAAAGATTTATCTATCATCAGGCAACCTTGTGAATTCAGAGACAAACTCTGTGATTGAAAGTGAGAAAGGAATTACTCAAAGAGAATGGATAACATATGATTTTCTTATAATCCTGTATGGAGGTTTAGGAAACAAGGATAAACTCGATCAGATTTGGAAGTCTTTGCGAATGACCAAGCAAAAAATGACTAGTAGAAACTACCTATGCATACTTTCTTCATATCTTATGCTTGGCAATTTGAAAGAGGTAGAAGAAGTTATTGGTCAATGGAAGCTGTCTGCAACCACAGAATATCATGATTCCATCTGTAGAAGGCTTTCACAAGCTTTTGCAGAATTAGGATTACAAGATAAGGCAGCAGCTTTCAGTATGCTCCTGACGGAAGAATGTGAAACAATGGACAAAGCGCAGTAACGTGTATACTGCCATTCTAGAATTTATATGACACAGGGTTCTAATTTTGAAGCATTGAATGAAATTTAGGGATCACTAGCATCAATGAACAGAAAAAAAACAGTACGTTCGATTGATCCATTAATCTTTATTATATGTCCTTATTCTCGGATTAATTTGATGAAAATAGTCTCTTTCATAGATTTTACTTATGTTTGAATCCAATAAATATGCTGTTAGTATTCGAAAATTGACAGGTTTGGGACTTATCCGGTTGAACAAATAATTTGCAAGAACATATAGTTACTTGATTGTGATTTCTTGGAGGTAATAGGATTATTGTACTTTGTTCTGTGATATATAGAACTATCTTCATGCTTGTTTTCAATCTTGACATCAATTTATGAAGTGTCTCCATTAGGAGTGTTCGAGGTTTAAGGGGCACTTTTTTTTTGCTAAATTTGCAAACCAACCAAACCCACATATGTTGTAAAGAGTTATCACTTTCTCATACCACATGGCAGAATCCTAAAACTGCCCAAACCAAATCATAAAACATGTGGGGTGATGTGGAAGATTAGCATCTAGTTAATATCATCATTAAATTAATCATATAATATATCAAATTCCAAAAAAAAATATATTTTAATAAAACAAGAGAAGTAAGAAGATCTAGCCTCCCACTGCCATTCAAATGGCAAAAACACTATTAATACTGGTAGCAGTCGTGACCTGTTCTTGCACATGGTATTCAACCATTTATGGTAATAGACTAGTTTTGTCATTTTGTGATGTGAATTTTATTACGTTCTTATCTACTAAAATTGGAGTTATTAATTTCGAAAATAACAGTTTTGCGATCGGTTATGTATTCGAACTCTCATATTGTCTAAAGAGTAATTAAGAATGTCCATGTCCTTCATTATGTGGTGCAGTTTCAATATTATCGATTGAATAAGTTCTTGTGATGGTTCTAGTTCTATTGGTAGGGTAGTAGTATAAATGTATAATTGTTCTGTTTATCAAGTTGGAGCAGTAGCTGCAGTCTGCAATGCAGTTCCTTTATGTGAAACTGTTGTAGAGCCCACATTCAATGTAATACATAAATGGCTGATATGAATGCACAATAACGAAAAAAAGTACTGCGGTACAAGACAACCCCGGGAACCTTGCGTCTCCTGTTATGATTCTAGTAGTTTTTATGATCAATGTCGCATTTAAATTTGTATTTTTTCTATTGCAGATTCTCCTATGCAACTTAGATAGATGAAAAGCTTTGCTGTTCACAGAAGTTGATGACATTGATATGCTTGCTGTAAGGATTGTGTTATTAGTCAAAAAACCAATAAACTTGTTGATTAACTTTCTTGCTTGCCTATTCCTCTTAAAAACCTATGACTTCACTCTGTGAGCTTTCAGTTTCGGCCATATGAAGGCATTAACAGAGACCTTGGCTTTAGTTTTTATGAGATAGAAATTAGAATGACAACAAATGATGGTCCCAGAAGTAGCTTTAATCTTATAAGCTTCTTTGAAAGTTTCAGCAGGGCTTGTTTGGCAGAACCCCGACAAGAATACCATTGCATGCAATTATTCAAATGCAATTTGAAGAAAGGCAACCCTGTCCTTGAGTCCTTGTCATCTGAATTGGTCATATAATTCATAACTTTAATACTCTACATGCTTCCCCAATTTAGATATCAAAGAAATCATTTTTACAAAACTAAAGAAACTGCTTAATTTTATAGACTGTTTATTTCTACACTTCAACATAGAAGAGTTTATTTCAAACACATCTCCTCCAAGTGGGCAACTTAAGACCTTTAATAGGATTATAAATAATGCTATATAAGTACATTCTTTTTTCCATTGAAAAGTAATGAAAGCTATTTGTCATGAGCAGATTTCTGCGGCACAATCGGCCCCTACAAGGACAATTCATATGCTTCAAATTTTATTTCAACTTTCAAGTATCATAGAACATAATTGTTATCTACTGAATGACAAGACATTAGATAAATATAACTTGAGAAGGATAGTTGGGACTTGGGATCAACTCTAGACCCATCTGCCATAGCTTTCTCAAATATTTTGAAAATTTGATTTTGCGTTAAGCCATTTTGACACAAGTAAAAAGTTGAATACAAATATAATGATTGGGACTCATGCACTCAGTGATGGCCTAAAGGGTTTAAATATAAAAATTTCTGATATATTATCTCGAAATTAAAAAATAAACAATATATTGATAATTACATGGAGATGGAGATGAGACGAACTGTCTAACGAGTTTGCCCCTAATTCTTTTTGGATGACAAAAAATAGACTTTCGATAAATTTGCTAACATTTATACATTTAAAGTCCAAAATGCAGAATAAGTTAATTCAGTTACACCACAGAAATCTTACAGTTCTAGCCAAAAGTCATGTCAGGTGGTTAGATGCACAAAAATTATTGATTGAAAAGGCCTTGAATTAGTCATCTACCCTACATATACAGAATTTATGGTCCATACACCACAGAGTATAACAGTTTGTAAGTATGTATCAGATTATCATTGAAGGTAAGAAACTTCTTACCATGCAATGATATCTATCTTTTATGTGACAGTAGAACTAGGTGCTTTAGAAACAAATTATTAGCCAAATGCACCTAAAATAATAGTATGGCCAATTTTGCTTCACAGCCTGTAATAAGGCCTGCAATTATGTAAGAAACAGACAACTAAAGATAATTCCAAGCAACCTCATGTGGGGATCTTTCCTTTTCTCATTTCTCCTAACCATCACAATTTGTCTCCTGTTTCTCTGTTCACGCCCTCTGCTTTTAATCTGAAAATACCATCACTTTCTTGTCTATCGAAATTTTCGGAGTTTTTTCTGGGTTTTCATCATGTGGGATTCAGAGAGTGAATCAGTTGGAGGCAGATATTATGTCACAGGAGAGCTTAATAACACCAAGCATGGTGTTCAGACTAATGGATTTGAACAAAGAGGCCAGTCTTGGTATGTTTGTATACATGAAGTGCAAAGATATTGAACCTTTTGTATCTTATACTTGAAATTTATTGTAAGAATTAATTTTTAGAAATGGAAGGAAAATGATAGAACAATTAAGCTACTATAAATATTAATATATTACTCAAGTGAGAGTTATAGATGAGCTTATGGAAGTGGTTGATTTAGTATAAAGTTTCATCATTTCCTACTTCATATTTGTGTGTGTTTCTTGCAAATATAGGTTTGTTTCAACAGATGTTCCAACTGATTTTCTAGTTCAAATTGGAGATATTAGTTTCCACTTGCACAAGGTAGCTATTATTTTATTTAATACGCCATATCTAATATTATGAACTGAGGGTTCTGAGATCGATTAATCCACTATGGTGATTAATTATTGTTCTCCTTTTTGTTTTGTTCAAGTATCCTTTGCTTTCTAAGAGTGGAAAGCTTAGCAGAATCGTATACGGATCACGAGAAGGTGAAGTGAACAAGATAACCTTAGATGATCTTCCAGGAGGGCCGGAGGCTTTTGAGTTAGCAGCAAAGTTCTGTTATGGTATTGCTGTTGATTTAACGGCCACAAATATATCCGGTCTAAGATGTGCATCAGAATATCTCGAAATGACAGAAGACTTAGAAGAGGGCAACCTGATTTTCAAAACTGAAGCATTTCTTAGTTATGTAGTATTATCATCATGGAAAGACTCTATTCTAGTATTGAAAAGCTGTGAGAAGCTATCGCCTTGGGCGGAAAATCTCCAAATTGTTCGAAGATGCAGCGAGTCTATTGCATGGAAAGCTTGCGCAAATCCAAAAGGAATAAGATGGCAATATACAGGGAAACCCCCAAAAGTTTCTAGCCCGAATTGGAATGAAATAAATGATTTAAGTCCAAATAGAAACCAAGTTCCTGCTGATTGGTGGTTTGAAGATGTTTCCATTCTTAGGATTGATCATTTTGTTAGAGTCATGACTGCAATTAAAGTAAAAGGCATGAGGTTTGAACTGATTGGAGCTTCATTAACACACTACGCAATCAAATGGCTTCCGGGGTTCTTAAAAGAGGGGACAGGCTCTGAAGGAAGCCTTAGCAGCCACAATGATGTTAGTGCTGGTAACTGGAAAGGAGGGCTTCATGTGATTGTGGCAGGAACAAAAGAACAACCTCAAACAGTTAAGACTAAAGATCAACAGATGATTATCGAGAGCCTTATAAGCATAATTCCCCCACAGAAGGATAGTGTATCTTGCAGTTTCCTTCTCCATTTATTGAGAATGGCAAATATGGTGAAAGTGGCTCCAGCTTTGGTAACTGAGTTGGAGAAACGTGTAGGAATGCAGTTCGAACAGGCTACATTGGAAGATCTTCTCATACCTCCTTACAGTAAAAGTGAGACTATGTATGATATTGATCTTGTTCAGAGACTTTTGGAGCATTTTCTTGTTCAAGAACAGATAGAAAGTTCTAGTCCAAGTAGGCAGTCCATGTATGAAGGATCACAAAGGAGTAATAACTCGAATGCTAAGATGAGGGTAGCAAGGCTGGTTGATAGTTATCTGACTGAGGTTTCAAGAGACAGAAATCTTTCTTTGACAAAATTTCAAGTGCTAGCCGAGGCTTTACCCGAGACAGCAAGAAGTTGCGATGATGGGCTATATCGAGCAGTTGACTCGTATCTAAAGGTGAAATATCCCCATCACTACAACTGATTTATCTTTGTGCTTTCCATTAATAATATCTCTAGCTTCGATAAGAGATCTCTTAATTAGGCATATGGAATTATGGAAATGCACAACTAAATTAGCCGATGGATACATGTCTTCATATAGGGCTACTAAATGTGTAGGCATGCATATATATTCAGCTCATCAGAACACTATTAGATTTCCACATGTATTACATGTCAATAATAATGATAATCATAGTGGGATCAAGAAAAAACAGAGCATGGTCTAGTTCCTCTCTAAACCAAACCAAACCAAACTAAACGTATATAACCAATATATCACTCCACAGTAGGGTCTGGGAAGGGTGAGATACCTTATCTCTACTCCCAAAATTAGTGAGGTTGTTTCTGTAAAGACGTTTACTATTATCTAGCAGAACATGAGAACTGAGTTGTGACTGCGAAAACTAGTTACTTCCACGCACATTTTTCCATGTATATTGGAAAGATTTTTTTTTTTAATTCTTAATTCTCTGTGTTCTTACTAGTGACTTGTATGCCATATTGCTAATCTCCTTGACAGTTGACAGTACATTAACCAAGTGACCAAATTATTCTATAACCTGACAGGCACATCCAACACTATCAGAGCACGAACGTAAACGCCTCTGCCGTGTGATGGACTGTCAAAAGCTATCCATTGATGCATGCATGCATGCAGCTCAAAACGAACGGCTCCCTTTACGAGTAGTAGTACAAGTACTCTTTTCTGAGCAAGCGAAGATAAGCAATGCAATAGCCAACCAGTCAGTAAAAGACACTGGAGAATTGCAGTACCAACCGATGGTGTCAAACAGGAAAACATTACTTGAAGGAACCCCACAATCATTTCAAGAAGGATGGGCTACGGCAAAAAAGGACATCAGTACTCTTAAATTTGAACTTCAGACTGTCAGTGCTAAGTATCTTCAGCTTCAAAATGACATGGACAACTTACAAAGACAGTTTGACAAATTGGTTAAGCCCAAACAAGGATCAGCATGGAGCAGTGGATGGAAAAAACTGAGTAAGATCACTAAAATGAATAATATAGAAAACAATGATACGGGCTCTCAAATAAATGCAGAACAGACTAAAAAGACAACTAGAAGGTGGAGGAACTCCATTTCGTAAGATATATTATCAAGATTGAAATTTTCACATGACATTTCTACATTTTTTCTCTTTGCATTTGTAAGTCAGAATATTCATGTACACTCTTTGTGTTTAGTAGAATAGGTTATGATTTGAATCCAATTTGTTTGTAACTTTTGGAAAGTTAATTTAGAGTCTCATTTTTAAAACTAATTGTTGATGATTATATACAATTCAGTGTAAAGTATACCCAAGTGGCCCAAGTCTATCCAATATTTCTCTCCTGTTACTAGCAAAATGAAAGTTAGTGGAGATATAAAGATATTTTTAATGGTTGAATATTTTATTTTTATTAAAATTATATAACATTTTAAATTTTAACAGAATGTATATAGATTTTGATAAAATTTAATATAGATAAAAAGTAATAACAATATTATATATTTTTGAGATTTAATTAATAAATTATTATTTTCTAGTGCTTCTTATTAGTTTTCTATTATATTTATTTATATTTCTATCTAATGTATGGTTATCTTACTATTTTTAATTTTTAACATTTTTTTAGTTTGTCGTTGCTAAATATACACGGAATACAATCAAATTTCAGATTTTTTTCGGTTTGGTATTTGGATTATATTTAAATTATAATTATAATTTAAATTTTATATATTTATATTAATTTTTTTATTTATAATATAATTTTTATTTATAATATAATTGTACCCACTACAATTTATATACAAATTTCAGTTTTATTCTCGCTCAAATTATTTAATTCATTTAAAATTATGATTTATTATTTTAATATCATAAATATTATAATATTATTATTTTTAATTATATTAATTTTAACAAATTAACAATAAATCTATATTTTTAATATTCAAATATGTGTGTATTACAAGTTTTAATCGTGTTTGTATAATATAATACTATTAAATTGGAGAATAGATAATATACATATACTAGCATTCTTCGATAAAATAAAAACTTTATCATGGTAACTTAGCAAAAGTCCTACACTATTTTCAATTAATTTTGTGACATGTTTAGTTTGTTTTAATCAAATATGTTCTAGAATGTTCTGTACTCTTCTTTAACATTAGGGTTTGCCCGAGTGAAGCTAGCCTCCCTCCCTGTATACAGGTTCGTTTGGCTTATCTAATTTATAAGTAGAAATTGTATGTAATTTCTACAGTAACTTATAAAATAATTATATGATTTCTCAAACAGTGCCATAGTTACTAAACTGTCTAATTAGATCACCACCTCTTCTGTATATCTCAAACTAGTAGTCATATATTTCGTTTTGTATTGTGTACTATGTGTTTATATAAATAAAATAATTTAGAGATGTGATGGAATTGTTTCCCATGTGTAGAGCTCAGTTGATTTTAATCATTATTTATTCCATTCTTTTGGGATATATTATTATCTATGAACTCTAGGATGGGCATCAATTTCATAATGATCTCCAATTCTATGATGATCTCTGTATCACTTGTCCATGTGATGCACAGATCTTAAGATTCGAATAGTTTTGATCTTTTTTTGTTTGTTTTCTAATTTAATTTAATCATTTATATTGTTGTTGATGAAATCATTTTTTAATTATTTTGATTTGCATATCCCCGTAACTTTTATTTTAGATTAAAATTCGACCAAAATAATACTCCGTATCATTTAAAAAGTCAATTGCAATTCCAAACTTGGCTAAATCAATACTCCGTATAATTTATGTAATATGTTTTGTTTTTCATGTACTATATTCACATGGTAAATAGATTTATATAGTTCCTCTAATATATTTTGTTCTTATGTAATATGTTTTGTTTCCTCTAATTTTATGAACAACGTATAGATCTGATTCTATAGTATGTGAAGTGATTTTTTTTCCTGAAACGAGGTATATGAAGTGATTTAAAAATTGGTATACAACACTATAACAAATATCGTGCAAACACACACACAAAAAAAAATACAGTAAAACCTCTATAAATTAATATAGTTGGGACCGGAGGATTTTATTAATTTAGAGAGGTATTAATTAATTGATAAATTAATAATTATTAATTTATAGAGAGTTTTCGATATCAAACAAAATTAAAATTTATTTATATAAATTCAAATACAATGAATTATACATAAAATATGTATTATACTTAGTTCAATGAATATTATTTATAAATTCAAATTATGTCAATAAGATTCAGTATGCAAAACTTAAATTGATTGATCCTATTTTCATAGAAACTATTCAGTGTAATATAATGATAGCATGCACTATATATAAATAATTTTTTGATACAGATCAAAAGTAATATCAATAAGGAAGATTAGAGATATGCTTCAAGAAAATTTAAACTTTAAAACAAAGCAGACAACAATAGAATCATATTATATATATACACACACACACAATTATAATGAATTATTAATATAAGATATTATTGGGACCATAAATTTATGAAGGGATTTTCAAAAAATTATTATATTATTATCTTATCGAAATTGCTCATTTTTTGAATTGGCCCAAGTCGGCACCGAAGAAATATATTATTTTAGAGAGATTATTAATTTAAAGAGTATTAATTTATAGAAGTTTTACAGTAATATAGATTTAAAAAAATAAATAAAATATGAGAAAATAGCCAAGAGCAAATAATTAAAGTAGTATATTTAATATAGTTTTTAAATTTAATAACCAACTTGGTTTACACTATCGAATCAAATGAGAGTCACCCACACCTCTTTATCCTCTCTCTCTCTTTCCCATTCTTTTTTTTCCAATTTCTCTTTTAACCCTAATCCGATTGCCGCTACTATTTCCCTAACTTTGCATACCTTTGATTCCCACCGTCTCTACATAATGTCCATCATCTCCTTCTCTTCTTCGGGTTCGGATCTCTCGAAATCCCATGACAAGCAACCTTGTCACTTGAATGGCTCTGGATCTTCTCCACATCCAGCGCAAGTCAAAGAGTTCGGCTCTAGAACTCACTCTCCCACACACATGGAGCAAGCTAAGTCGTTAGGACAAGTTTTTTCAAACTCTTTACCTAAAAATTTACATGTTTTAGACATTAATCCTGTTAGTTAAACAAACCCAACTCAACACCAAGAAAATGCCATTTTCAAATCTAATGGTACTATTTGTATTAAACCTTCTACTGCTATATTTGCTACTGCTTAAAAAATTTGGAAAAATTGTTGTTTAGGATATTTTGAGAGTCATGTTGGTCTGGAGAGCGATGAGGTTGTTAGATTGTTGCTTGAGAAATATACTTTCACTGGTTTAATTAATGTTTCTAAGTCTTTAATTGAATACTTTGTTTTGAGATTTGATACCTTTGAGTCTTATAAGAGAGCTCTTCATTATAGTCATTTCTCAGTTGGGTCGATTAAATTGCATCTTAATCCTTGGATGGAACATTTTCATAGTATGCATCCAGATGGAACCCAGAATATTTAGATATGCCTTGTTAATGTTCAATTTATGTATTGAAATTCTGATGGCATTTGTGCCATTAGTGATGTAATTGGAACACCTATTGCCTTTGCTAACCACACCTGGAATAGACTACAGAATTTAGATTCTGCCCCGAAAGCTTTTGTGTTAGTTAAAATTGTCACCCCAGGTGTCAAGTCTTCAACTGTGCATGTCCCTATACCAGGTCAATCCAATTGATTCTTAGCCCGAATCCAAGTTAGATATGTCAGTAAGGATGGATTTTTCCCTATATGTATGTCTTGCAATTATAGTCCTCGTAATGATCTTTGCCTTGTTGGTCGATACTCTGCCACTTGGCAAGAGAATTGTCAACCACTTGGGAACAGTCTTCACACCTAGTACAGAGTATGTATCTTCAAGTAATACCTCCCAATCAGACAATGCTCCAATAGAGAAGGGTGACAAGACTTTGTTTTATCAGCATAGGCGCATGTTTGTACCATAATTTTCACATGTCCGATGTCAACATTCACCTGTCGACATCAAGGATAGGACAAAGGTAGTGGAGTCCGACGACAACTCGACAGCAGCCATAATCAGTCGACAGATGTATTAATTAATCTTAATATATATCCATATTCATTATATATTTCAATATATATTGATTTATCTCCTTTTATAACAGAAATATTAATTATATTAATAATTTTACTTATTCAACAAGGAATCCTAAAAAGTAGTAGTTGTTTACTACTGACGGGTAGACCAAGTCCTGACGGGTAAGGCTGAATAATACTTGACGACCGAAAATTAAGGAAGAGATAGAGTTCATCTTCAACAACAATTCAAATGCTTGGAGAAAATAAGGATAAGCATCACTAGCATCAAGGAACGTGATCAGCAAGTGGCTCCATGAAAATAGGATCGTGGGAGGCTGATAAATCACAATATAAATACAATCATGAAGGGAGAAGGAAAGGGGATGGATTTCTATCACAAACACAATACTTACACATTGTCTATACATCATCTGCCCGACGAGTAACATATATACTACTGACGAGTACACAACACACTGACGGGAGCTACTAAGTCTACCCGTCGGCCAACTATCCTGAAAAATAGGAGATAAGGTAGCAATCTTCCCTACAATGGTGGAACTTGGTGAGCAAGTATCTCATATTAAATAGGATCGTGGAGTGCAGCAGCTATATATACACTTAGAGTTGGAGAAAAACACAAGTTCTACCCTCTTAATTACACATTTACCATATGATACATATATACAACTACATTATAACCAAAATATACGATCACACACATATTATAGGGCTAAACCTAGAGTTAAACCTACATCATCTTATGCCAAACAATTCACACAACAATGCTACTATAATTTATACTTCTTCTACAACTTCTATAGCCTTTCTTCAACATATTCTCTGCAGAATACAACCGAAGAGCAGTAGATTAACAGCTGACGAATAGCCGACAAGTATATACACGGAGATGACGAGTATAAATTACCATGGACGAGTACAAACTGCAGTGGACATATAGGCTGTTTTGTACTTATATTTTATTTCCAATCATTTGTAACAATTGTATGACTTATTCTGGTGGATAACTTTGGATGGGTCACTCCCACCCACAGTTTTTACCTCTCAACGGAGGTTTTTCACGTCACCAAAATTGCTCGTGTTCTTGTTCTTTTCTTCATTTTTCTGCACTTGTCTTACTACTTTGTTACTTGTCCTTCAAACACGAAATCATATAGACTTAGTCATTAACCCTACAAAATTTGGACAAAACAGCGCACATCCCCTAGATTGGCCAATCAAAAGGACCAACAGGAGCATTCAAATAATATTGATAATTCTAATTATGTGCAAGTTATCACTACTTAAGTGAGACACAAGGATAAGGGCAAGAACAAGAATTTGGCAAACTCTGATTCTGTGCAGGAAGTCACCAGTCATGCGATGAGCATGAACCAGGATCGTGCTAAAAACATGATCAAGACATCAGGCAAACGTGTGATGCCAGCTCATGATGACTCAAATGAAGACACAGATGAAGCCAATAAATGTTCCACAGCCCACGCAGCAACAAATGTTACCTCATAGGAGGCATGACAGGCAATTGTTGTTGGATTGCCTAGTGTGTGTGAAGAATGAAAGCTTTGGTCACTGGCATGTGGCCAAGCGCATGAGGGTGCCCAAGGACATGAATGCTACTAATGACTCTCATTAACTTGTAGGCTTACTAGTTGATCTTTAAACTTGTTGTTGAATATTGTTGTTTGTTGAACATTATTGATCAATGTTGGTTTTGAACGGGTAACCCGTTTAGTTGATACGCTTGTACCCTAGAGGTGGGATGTAACTCATCTCCATCAATTTACTATTTATAAAATTAAACAATTTAGTTAAAAAATAATTTAATAACCACTCGGCAGAGTTAGAGTCGTGTATTTGGATTTTGAATTTTTTAGGCTCATCAGTCCATCCATATAATAGTTTCTGTTTCTAATGGATTATAAATCATGGAAAAAGAGTATCTAATGGCATATAATAGTTTTTATTTCTAATGAATTATAACTCATGGGAAATATAGTATCTAAAGCATACGATAGAAACAATCCATTAAGTCTCATAATAGAGAAGTTCTCTAGTCGTATAGCTGGAATTTCATATTAAAATAAGGCAATGTACAAATTTTTATGTAATATATTATTTTTGGATCTATAAATTTATGATAATAAGATTATAATAGATTTTATAACGTTGAATATATATATATAGACAAATAATATTATTATAAAAGTGGTACTACATAACTTCAAATTTGATGAAAATTTACATATATTCTTATTTTGGTATAAATATTTCATCCGTGGATTATAAAAAACTAGTTAACTAAGATATATCTTTGTTTTCAAAAAGAAAAAAACTAAGATATACCTTAGATTTTTTTTTCTTATTTCTATGTATAAACAAATATTATATTAAGTTGATATATAAATAATACAATATTTTAAATTTTCAGTTCATTCTTTATATATTTGACAATATTTTTGATTTTTCAAGGGTCTTTCCGATATTTGCAAGTGTAAAAATAACAACAAATGTTATTTGATAATAACAATATTATTATTAGGAATAATGTAGAAAAATAATATAAACATCAACCGATAAAAGAATAACTTAAATCATAAACTATGTGATAGTGATTAATACTAAAATTAGTTGGATTGAACAGTGACTAATTTTACAATATTTTTTCCATTTCAAAATAATAATCAATTTAATTTTTAACGGGTAAAAAATATAATTAAATTTATTATAAAATTTTAATTATTATTTCATATAAAGTTGTTAAATTTTATATTTATATTTAATATAACGTCTTGATTTTTTTCTAACACAATATAAATATCAAAAGTTAAATTGATTATTTCATTAAAAAGATCAAAATTTTAAAATGAATTCATAATTAATATTACAAATTTATATTATTACAAGAGCAACAAACACAATAGGAGAAAGAGAGAGGAGAACTGCCCCAACCCAGATCCCTTCTCATCATCACCTCTCAGGTCGCATAAACTTGATAGAGAGACCATCAGCCCAGCTCGCTTGCCCAGACTCAATGCCTCCTGATCGCTTCGCTTACCCGGAGCACTTAGCACGGATTTCTCATAACTAGTTGAAAAGCTCTCAGCCTCATGGACTCACCTCACTTGATATAATTTGTTAATTTGAAGACTATAAAAGGTGTTAGTAATTGTGCTCAAGAGAAAATTACTTTTATATTTTAAGGAAAATATTTTATTATTAATGATTATGCTTTATTGATTATTATTATTATTTATTTATTATATTTTATTTACTGCGTAATAAATTGAAAGCATAATAAATATCCTTGAAATTTTGATACATATTATATATCTTTAAATATGTGACTTAAAAATGAGATTATATGAATAATATCTTATTCCTAAAATTTCCTAGTCGAGTATTATTATTTAAGGACAATAATAATGTACAAAGACTAGTATGTTTGTTGACAGATGACCACATCACATTGGTCATAGGTATGGTGATACTAAAAGTCAAGAACATAAATGCATGTCTCAATGCATGGCACTGGAATGACCCGTCGTGAGATTCTACATGTTAATAAGTGTCATAAGTAATTCTCACTGTGATAACGGTGTAATGATCCTTAAACCTGAAATCATTATATTTCTATACGAGAATTAATATATTTTGATTACATTAAAAGTTACCTTTGACCGAGTGATGATAAAAGTGGACATTGAGTATATTATGAATCGTATGAAAAATATAAATGATCTAGATGAGATTTAATCCTCCTAATTTTAGGAGTGATATTATTGGCCTCTTGTTTGAGTGAGACTATGAAATGCACGGCCGTGCTCAAATGTTGATTTTATTTTAATAGTCTACCCATCGATCAAGAAAATAAAGATTAAATTATGAAGAGGATGGCACGACACATGTCTTGAGTTTAATCTATAATATCAAGATTAAATGGATTATATTACATTGTACATTATTCACGAAATGCTCGGTCGAATCACCGATTTAATTATTATTACTTGGGTAACAATGACGTATTACTATATGACACTCATTGTTTATAATTTTATTATTAGATAAAAAAATTATTGTCAACGTAATAATAACCAAAATGGATACACACAAAGAACACTTGAAGACGAATTAATAGTAATTCAAATTTATTTTGGATATTAATTAAGTTGGACTTAATTAATAAAATTAGAAATTTAAATTAATTTATAATTCGAATTATATTTGAATAATAATTAAGTTTGACTTAATTAGTTATTTAAATTAAAATTTGAATTTTAAATAAATTAATTAAATATAAGGACCAATCAGATAATGGGCTAAAAGGTTTGTTTATTTCCTCTATAAATACATCTCTTTCTCTAGGAGTTAACCTTAATTCAGTTTTGGGAAAATCCTAGCCGCATAGAGAGAGATAGAGGTTGAGAGAAACAGTTTTGGTGCTAGTACATCCTTCCTCCTTCGAAGATCAAGTGTTCATATGGATACCGTTAGAGCGTATATCGCGTGATGCGGAATATGTTAGGAATGCAAACACTGATGATTGTCAGAAAATACTAAACAGAGTTTATGCTGACATCATTAGAGTTTAAGGAAGCTGTCGGTCTGTTAGGAATATATCCATTTGATGATGTACAAAATGCTAGAACAGGGTCTAGATTAGTTTATCTGTAATAAGTCTTTCTAGTCTCTAAAATATATAATCAGAGTCTAGATAGTCAACATTCATGTTATTTGTACTTAGAAGAATTTCTGTAGAAAGTGAAACCAGAGTCTACATGAAGATCAGAGTCTGGAAGGTGGTCAGAGTCTATAGATCATCAGAGTCTGTGAACTATCAGAGTCTACATCTAATCAGAGTCTGGAGATCATCAGAGTCTGAAGATTTCAGAGTCTATACAGAAGATTAGGGGTGAACATGGGTTGGTTCGGGTCGGGTTTTCGTCAAACCCCGACCCAACCCGATTAGTTCGGTTTTATAAAAAATCAACCCATTAATTGTAAAAAAAAATCGTAACCCAACCCAACCCAACCCAATTAGTTCGGTTTTTTATAATCGTAACCCAACCCAACCCAGAAATTTCTGCACTGTTGCAGAAATTTGTAGAAAATATTCTGCACTGTTGCAGAAATTTATATAGTGCAGAAATTTATATAGTGCAGAAATTTGTAGAAAATATTCTGCACTGTTGCAGAAAATTTATATAGTGCAGAAATTTGTAGAAAAAATTCTGCACTGTTGCAGAAAATTCTGCTTGTTGCAGAAAATTCTGCTTGTTGCAGAAAATTCTGCTTGTTGCAGAAAATGTTGCAAGAGCCGGAAAGTGTTGCAGAATGTGTTGCAAAAAATTTATATAGTGCAGAAAATTATATAGTGCAGAAATTTGTAGAAAATATGTAAAAAATATATAGAATATGCAGAAAATATGCAAAAAATTCTGCATTTTATGTAATCGGTTTGGTTCGGGTTGGGTAAGGGTTAAAATTTGTTAAACCCTTACCCAACCCAATTAGTTCGGGATTTTTAAAAATTAACCCATTTATATTTCGGTTTCGGACGGTTCGGTTTATTCGGCCGAAAAAAGGGGCGGGTTGGTTCGGTTTCGCGGTTTAATCGGATTTTTGTTCACCCCTACAGAAGATCAGAGGAATGGAAAGTCTTCGAAGATCAAGATAATTTAAATTACAGATATGCTATGGGAAAGAAAGAGAATTATACAAGGAAACTGTCAACTAATAATTAGGAATTATATTCCTATTGTAATTTATCTTTCTGTTATTAGTTGATAGGAAGCTCTCTATATAAACTCTATGTAACCTAATTGTAAAAGGGTGGGAAAATAATTGTCATAGTAATATTTTTGTGAGAGCATAGAGATAGAGAGAGTTGCTGTGATAAACACAGAGAAGCTGCTAGGGTTTGTGTACATCCTAGGAGAGTTTTGTATTCACAAATCAATAATACAAAATAGTTCTTATTCATATCTTCGTGCTTGAGTTTGTTATTAATTTGATTTTAAATCGGGCAGAAAAGACACACAAGTATTCAACCCCCCCTTCTACTTGTGCAACTGGGAAAACAATTGGTATCAGAGCCTAACGTATAAAATCGATCAAAGATGTCTGGAAACAAAGATGGCAATTCTAAGATTCCTATGCTTAAAAGAAACGAGTTCACCCACTGGAAGGTTAAGATGCTGCACCATCTGGAAGCAACAGACCCTGACTACCTTGAAAGAATTCATGAAGGACCCTATGTGCCCTTAAAGCTTGTGCCTCAAATCAATGAAGAAGGTAAAGTAACTGAAGAACACTTCATTGGAAAACCCAAGGCTGAATGGACAAGAGAGGACAAGGAGAATGTCCTTAAGGAGGCAAAAGTCAAAAACATTCTCTTCAACAGTTTGGATTCTGTTCTTACAAACTGTGTTATATCATGCACCACTACTAAGGAGATGTGGGCAAAACTTGAAGTGCACTGTCAAGGGACTAAAGACGTCAAGAAGAATGCAAGGTCTTTGCTAATTCAGGAGTATGAATATTTTGAAGCTAAATCTGGAGAATCTATCACTGAGATGTATGATAGGTTTACAAAACTTCTGAATGAGATGGCTATGCTTGGTAAGGTTTATGATTCTGAAGATACAAACACCAAGTTTCTAAGAGCACTTCCTGAAGAGTGGGACAATAAAACAACAGCCATAAGGGAAGCTAGAGATTTGGATGAACTAACTCTAGAAGAATTGTATGGCAGACTCAAGACATATGATTTGGAGATGCAACAGAGGAAGAATAAGAAGTCTGTGAAGACAAAATCTGTGGCACTCTTACTGGAGTATGAGAAAAAACAACAGGAACAACCCACAGAAGCTAGAATCAAGGATTCAAGGAAGAAGGGTAAAGCTGTTGTGGAGTCAGAGTCTACTGACACAGACTCTGATTCTGATGAAGAGATTGACCTAAGTCAAATGATGGCTATGTTTGCAAAAAATTTCAAAAGAATGAAATTTAACAAAAGAACTGGAAAATTTAGCAAGAGGCCATCATTCAAGAAGGAAGATGAGAAGGTTGAGAAGAGCAAGAGTACAATAATCAAACTTGACAAAGCAAAGGTCAAATGTTTCAACTGTGGAATATTGGGCCACTTTGCTAGTGAATGCAGAAAGTCAAAAAGTCAAGGAAAAGGAAAAGCACTTCTATCAACTGGAAAGGATTGGGCAGATTCAAGCTCAGAGGATGAAATTGATTATGAAAATCTAGCACTGATGGCATCCTCCTCAAGAAAATCACAATCTCCCAAAGAACCCTCATCTCCTAAAACTCAGGTATCAATCTTTACTCCTGAATCCTTAATTAATTTAGACTCTGATGGTATAGAAACTGTGCAAAGGGAGGTCAATAAAATAATGACAACATGTAGGTCTCTCACTAGTGAAAGTGAAAGGTTGAGAGAGGAAAATTTGACCTTGACTAAAAGGAATGATCATTTAGAGTCTGAGTTAATATTAATGGAACAATACAAAAAGGATTCTGAGAAACATAGTCATAACTACACTGAAATCTTGAAGGCCTATGACTATGTTAAGAAAGAACTAGAAGAAGAGAGACTCAAGTTTAGAGTCTGGACAGACTCTGGTAGAAAAGTTCAAGAAATTCTCAATAATCAAAATGTGTGTCAAACTGCTGGTCTAGGCTATGACAAGAGTCAAGACAAAAGACCTATTGTTGAGAATGATAACAGTGAAGAAGCTAGCCAAGTTAATAAGACTAAAGACAAAAGTACATTTGTTCCTGTTAAGTTTGTGACACCTAAAGAAAAATCTGAAACCACAAACTCATCTGTCATTAGTCCCCCTGTTGTTAACAAAAAGACAGATGAAACAGGAGCAAATAACTCTAAGAAAAATATTAATATAGGGTACTTGTCTAAGTCAAAATTAAAAGAAAGGCTAGAGAACTTATCAGAGTCTACCAAAACTAGGAGAAATAGGAATGGTAAGGAAGGAATTAATAAGGCAAACAATTACCAAAAGGATCCTAATGCTCCTAGAAAGAAGTGTTATAGATGTGGCAACCACAACCATTTGGCTATAGATTGTAAAGCAAAGATTGAGAAAAAATCAGAGTCTAATCCTTCACAGACTCTGAAAAGTCACTACATACCACAGAAACCATGTTATCACTGTGGTAGCATATTTCATTCTATCTATATGTGTAAGGACTATCATGACTTGTATTACAATTTTTATGAACTAAAATCTTCTATTGATAAAAGTTGGTATGACACTGTCAAAACTCCACCAGAGTCTAAGGCAACAAAAGAGACAGGTAAATCAAAGGTGAAAATTGTAAAGCCTGCTTCTCCTAAAGTTAGTAGAAAAGGATCCAAAACTGTTTGGGTCCTCAAAACATCTAACTAGTTGCTTTATGTATACAGGGAACCAGGGTAAAGAATGTAACCCTAATCCTGGACAGTGGATGCTCAGGACACATGACTGGAAAGAAATCCCTGCTTACAGACTTTGTGGAAATGGCTGGCCCAGAAGTATCCTTTAGAGATGGCAACAAAGGACAAACACTGGGATATGGCAAGATTGTACTTGGGAATGTCATCATTGAACAAGTAGCTCTAGTTGATGGCTTAAGGCATAATTTAATAAGCATAAGTCAACTTGGAGATAAAGGTTACCATACTGGCTTTGACAACAAAGAGTGTCTTGTGACTCACAAAGAAACAGGCATTGTGGTTTTCAAAGGACTTAGGCATGGTAACATTTATGAAGCCAGCTTGGAGGATTGCATACACAGTGAAATCACATGTCTATATAGCAAGGCCTCAACAGAAGAAAGCTGGAAATGGCACAAGAAACTGTCACACATCAACTTCAAAACACTCAATAAGTTGGTTAAACAGAATCTTGTAAGAGGATTACCACAGGTTGATTTTGTGCAAGATGGACTTTGTGAAGCATGTCAACTTGGGAAGCAAAGAAAATCATCCTTCAAGAGCAAGACAATTAACACCATTTCTGAACCCTTTTATTTATTGCATCTTGATTTATTTGGTCCAGTAAAAGTTATGTCAATTAACAAAATGAAATATACTCTTGTTATTGTAGATGATTTTACATGATTCACATGGGTTTTCTTTCTACATTC
The DNA here is from genome assembly GCA_028671895.1 of Oenanthe sinensis. Taxonomy (NCBI): domain Eukaryota; kingdom Viridiplantae; phylum Streptophyta; class Magnoliopsida; order Apiales; family Apiaceae; genus Oenanthe; species Oenanthe sinensis. Next base: position 7,533,844 of record CM053808.1, read on the forward strand.
AAAGGATGAAGCTCCACAACACATAAAAGACCATATCACCTTTCTGGAAAGGAAATCAACAAAAACAGTTAAAATTCTAAGGAGTGACAATGGTACTGAATTCAAGAATTCAATCATGGGGGACTACTGTGCATCAAAGGGAATTACTCAACAATTTTCTGCACCAGGAACTCCTCAACAAAATGGAGTTGTGGAGAGAAAGAATAGAACCCTCATAGAAGCTGCCAGAACAATGCTGGCAGAATCTAAGCTACCAGTCTATTTTTGGGCAGAGGCAGTCAATACAGCATGTTTCACTCAAAACTGCACCTTAATAAACATGCATGGAAAGACTCCCTATGAAATGATAAAGAACAAGAAGCCAAGTGTGAAACACTTTCACATATTTGGATGCAAGTGTTATGTACTGAAAGTACATCCTGAAAATCTAAGCAAATTTGAAGCCAAGGCAGATGAGTCAATTTTTCTTGGATATGCATCAAACACAAAAGCATTCAGAGTGTTTAATCTCAGAACCAAAATTGTTATGGAATCTATTCATGTTGCATTTGATGATAAAAAGTTTACAGGATTGCAGGATGAGTCAGAGTCTACTACACTGGAATTTGAAAATCTAAAAAGTTCTGAGATAAATGAAGAAGAAGAGGATGAATACCCTCAAACAACTCCTGAACCAACACAGGAATCTGCACACTCTGAGGGGGAGTCAGAAAATTCAACTCCAAATAATTCAGAGTCTAACAGGTCAGGGTCTACCCAGACAGAGTCTAGACAGACAGAGTGTAACTCATCAGGGTCTGGATCAAGCAACTCTGAAACCTTGTCAGAGTCAAGCAATTTAGGGGGAGCCTCTTCATTTGAATTTCACTCAAATACAGAAGATGAAAATGACTTAGGGGGAGCTTCAAGTTCAAGAACCAATCTTCCACCAGCTAGAAAATGGACAAGGGATCACACTCCTGACTTAATAATTGGTGACCCTGAGAGTGGTGTACAAACAAGAACAACCACTCAAAATGAATGTCTTTATAGCTGTTTTCTCTCAAAGAATGAACCCAAGAAAATTGAGGAAGCCTTGCAAGACCCTGATTGGATTATTGCAATGCAAGAAGAATTGAATGAATTTGAGAGAAATAAAGTGTGGAAACTAGTACCAAGACCTAGAAATAGATCTGTTGTTGGTGCAAAATGGGTTTACAGAAACAAACTTGATGAGAATGGAACTGTAGTAAGAAACAAAGCAAGGCTAGTTGCAAAAGGATACTCACAGGAGGAAGGAATTGACTATGATGAAAATTTTGCACCAGTAGCAAGATTGGAAGCTATCAGAATATTTCTTGCCTTTGCAGCTCATTCAAAATTCAAGGTGTATCAGATGGATGTGAAAAGTGCCTTCTTAAATGGAGAATTGGAAGAAGAAGTCTATGTGGAGCAACCACCAGGATTTGTTGATCCAAAGTTTCCTGATCATGTTTACAGGTTAGACAAGGCACTATATGGATTGAAGCAAGCACCTAGAGCATGGTATGAAACTCTTTCAAAATTTCTTCTGGAAAATGATTTCACAAGAGGTACCATTGACAAAACTCTCTTTATTAGAAAATGTAAAGGTGATATTTTGCTTGTCCAAATTTATGTTGATGATATTATATTTGGATCTACTAATGATAAACTCTGTGAAAAGTTTAGTCAACTAATGCAGTCAAATTATGAAATGAGCATGATGGGAGAATTAAACTTCTTTTTGGGGCTTCAAGTCAAACAGAATGATGATGGAATTTCCATCAATCAAACAAAGTATGTAAGAGAACTGTTGAAGAAGTTTGATATGCAAGACTCTGCAACTGCTAAAACTCCCATGTCAACTGCCACAAAGCTAGACTCTGACCCAAAGGGTAAGAAAGTTAACAACACTAGCTACAGAGGTATGATTGGCTCATTGTTATATTTAACTGCTAGTAGACCAGACATAATGTTTGCAACTTGTCTATGTGCTAGATTTCAAGCTGACCCTAGAGAATCACATTTAATAGCTGTGAAAAGAATTTTTAGATATCTCAAGGGGGCACAAACTCTTGGACTTTGGTATCCTAGAGAGTCAGATTTTTCACTAATTGGTTATTCAGATTCTGACTATGCAGGATGCAAAGTAGACAGGAAAAGCACAACAGGACAATGCCAGTTTCTTGGCAACAGATTAATTTCTTGGTTTAGCAAGAAACAACAAACAGTATCCACCTCAACAGCTGAGGCTGAATACATTGCAGCTGGAAGTTGCTGTGCTCAAATTCTGTGGATGAGAAATCAATTACTTGATTATGGACTAACATTATCAAATATTCCTATGTATTGTGATAATACTAGTGCTATTAAAATTGCAGAGAATCCAGTCCAACACTCCAGAACAAAGCACATTGATGTCAGGTATCACTTCATTAGAGAACATGTTGAAAATGGCACTGTGACACTTCACTATGTTCCAACTGACAGACAGATTGCAGACATTTTGACAAAACCACTTGATGAATCTACATTTCTCAGACTGGTAGGTGAATTAGGTATGTTAAATATGTAAGTGATCAAAATTATAAGAAGCAAGGTATGTACTTTAATTATAGTCTCTGGCTTAACACACTATGATTAATTAAAAGTGCAAAATTTTGTTTGGTACTTTACCTTGACAGAGTCCAGTTCTTAGACTCTGACGAGTCTGTAGACTCTGAGAGCCTGTCGACTCGGAGAGTCTGTAGACTCTGAGAAAAATATCGCCTAGACTCTGAATCGGTCAATATTCGCGCCTGCAGACTCTGATTGCTTTTAAACGGTTCAATTGACTTGAAATAGGCGGTAACAGTTATCTTTTGACTGGAAATAGACTGTAGACTCGTGTGTATTGTATGCAATTCAAACAAATTAGGAAATTTTTCATACAATTTACTCACTTGTTTATTGCAATTATTTTCTAAGGCAAAAATATTCACAGAGCTTTTTGCGAACCCTAGTTAATTTCTTCAAGTTTTTCCATCACTTTCAACATCAACAACTTCAATAGCTGCCATTTCTACTGTTCTGAGGGGACCCAAGGCGATTGCTTTTACTTTTGGGGACTTTGATTTCATGACTACAAATCATGTTGCTGCTCTTGGAGATAAGAAAGGAGTAGATGCTGACTACTTCCCAATGATGGATTTTATGGAGCACTCTGAGCTCAGTTACATTCTCAAGGCATCACCAGTGATTCACATGGATGCTGTATCAAAGGCTTGGAGTTCTGCACAGGTTGTTGATCCTTCTCAGGATCAACCAGGTAAAATCATGTTTACCTTTGGCTCCACTACATTTGATGTAACTGCCGATGTACTTAATGCTGTGTTTAAATTGCCTGTAAGAACACCTTTTGATGAAACTGTTTCTGATGATGACATTAAAAGCATGTTTAAGGCAATAGGTTATTCTGCTAGCTTAGATAACATGAGTAAAATAACTAGGCCTTACTTAAGGAAAGAATGGTCCTTTTTCTTTGATCAAATTGCTAAGTGCTTCACTGGTAAATGTAGTGGTTTTGATGCTATTACTGCTATAACTTATCAAATTGGTCACAGTCTCCTGTTTGACAAAGTGATCAACATTGGTGATATATTGCTCACTCAAATGGGAGCAAAATTAAATAATGTGCAAGAGGGGAGGAAGAAAGTCTACTATCATAGATTTCTTATGATTCTCCTCAACCATTTCATTCCTGATATGTCAACCAAGTTGGCAGATAATTGCTGTGTGCAGGCATACAAACAGCAAAGGAGGATATTCTCTGACATCAAGAGAATTGATGACAAGAAGAAAAGTCTACCTGCCATGCACTATCCACAGGTAATGCTGGTAAAACTCTCAACCTACAAACCTTCTATCTACAATGCCTCATTTTTTGTGGTGAAATGGTGCAGGAACAAGTAATGGAGAGTCCCCCTGCACCTACCCAAGTCACCCAATCCCCTTCAATTCCCCAATCTTCCAAACCAAAATCCAAAAAGAAACCAACCTCTGGTGTCTCTCAACAGGCACCAGTTGTAAAGAGGAGAAAATTGATTCAAACTAGGCTGATAGATGAGCACAGTGATGAAGAGCTCAACCCTCTAGAGAAACAAGTTGTTGAAGGTCTTTCTTTGTTAAAAGAAGGTCATGATACACTTGATTCTAACCTTCAAGCCAAGTCTGTAGTCTCTGAAAAGGCTACAGACTCTGAAAAGCCTAGGAATGCACCTCAGGATTCTCTAATTGAATCTCCTGACAAATCCTTTGATCAGAAGTACAGAAGATTGAGGAAGGCTTATTCTGCACACACACACAAGTCTCTTATTATTACTAACCCTGTTTTGCAGGAAACAGATGCTCCCAAGGCTCCTGCAGAGCCAGACTCTGAAAGCAAGAAAACTCCTGAACCAGAGTCTAATGTTGAGTCAGAGTCTAGGCTGCCTTTAGACTCTGATCATGATACATTTTGGGAAGGAATGCCATTGGATGCAGCCTCAAGTCTAATTGATGAGATCATTATTCCAAGTGATGAGGTACTGCTATTCCTATATCCTTTGGTGGAATCAGTTGAAGATCCAGGGCAATATCAGACTAAATCTCAAGTCTTGGATTTTCTTACAACCTATGAAGCCCTAAGGAAGAGGATGGAACATGAGCTACAAATGTCTGCACAGGATGTGGTCAAAAATCTATACAGCTACCTATTCAACTCTTCATTACAAGTACAAGCAGCTGGGCTCATAGAAGGCAAGACAAATGAAGTTCTCAAAGCACTAGGTGTGCCAGACTCTGAACAGCAAATTACAAAGAAGCCTAAAAAGCTTAAGGTCCACAAAAGGAGAGCATCAGAGTTTGTTGCTGGGTTGGAAACTGAGATTGAGCAACCAGTTTTTAACTAAGAAGCAATTTGGGATAATGGAGTTACCTACAGGACAGCCATTCAATGGATCTCTCAAATTCAACCTCTGTCAAGACAGGTGGCTGACTATCTTGTCCATAATATAGGTACAATTGCCAACAAATACATCTATCCAACCTACCAAAGTAGACTGGATCAATTCAAGGGCACTTATTTTCAAAAAGTAAGAAGGGAACTGCAGGACCTCTTCAATCTCACAGATGCCCAGGTAATCAATGCAATCCATCTCAGGGCCTTTCATCACAAGTTGGATGCATTTATTATTGAAGAACAACAGGAGGTAGCAGGTAGTGCAAGGCAGTTGGAGGATGGGACTAGTGCACCAGTGGTGACTAGTGATAAAGATGCTCAGTCTACCTCACCCACACAAGAACCACCTAGTCAGAGGTTGGGTGATAGTGGGGCAGGGGAGTATGCTGTTAGGCCCTCCTTGACAACTCACCAAACAGCTGATGAGAACCCCAGTGTTATGGGAGGACAGACTCTGATGGATGCTCATGAAGAAATTTCCCAATCTATTCTGTCAGAGTCTATCCACCTTGAGGGGGAGTCTCATGCACAAACAGTCCAAGATGGCAACACTCAGACTCTGGCTTCTAATGAAGTCATACTGAAGCTGTCAGAGTCTAGAGTAGACCCTGAGACTGGAATACTGGAGCCAACAGACTCTGAAAAGAGAGAAGATGCTTGTAAGGGTTCAGGATCTGTTGATGCTCACCCCTTGGTGGAAACCCCTAGCCTTCAGACATTTGAAGGGGTTCCCCTCCATCAAGGAGGTTCAGGTATTGAAGCACAACTCTTATCTCTCAACCCCTCTTCTGTAGGATTATTGAGTGCACCCTCCACATTGAGTGAAAAAATATCTGAGAGGCTGGCACTGGACCAGGCAAAAGGAGAGGTAGAAAAGGCTGTAGAGAGCCTGAGTGAGTTTGAGAAAGTGGGTGCCCAACCCCACTGTGAGTATGAGAGATTAGGGTATCCTGAACCTAGCTTTACTTATTGGGATCAAGATTTTCCACAAAGTTGGTCCAATGAGTTGGAGCAGGGGATGGATGAAAATTCACACTGTTTGATTGTGCAGATTGGAAAGAAGGAGGAGACTCTTGCTGCTCAGAAATCATTTACTCAGAGACCACAACTACATTTGGTGGATTCTCTAGCAAGGAGAGCAGATAGAGTCATGGAGGCTATGGTGGAAAACCCTGTCATTTCACCTGAGGCTGCGAATTTGAAGTCAGAAGAACCTCTGTTAATCATGCCTATAAGGGCTAGACTTCCAGAGTCTACAGTCTCTGATAACTCTCAGGAGGAGTCAGGGTCTATAGTCCCGTTTGCAGTTTCGGAGTCTACATCACCAGAGTCTACCCCTCCAATTACAAAGATTGAGCCTGTTGCTGAGGAGTGCTCTTCTGAAGATGATGATCCAGTTCCACCCTCCTTTGTATATTTTGATCAGGTGTTTCCCCAATCTTGGGAGTCTGCACAGCAAAGGGGAATAACAGATAAAGATTCTTTTGCTTGCATTTTGGCAATTCATCAATCTGAGAGGCTTCCAGATTTTCAGAAAAAATCTTTTCAACAGGAACATGGTTACTATCCTGGTGAAGAAGATCAAGTCTTAGATGGAGCTGTTAAAGCTAAGCTGCCTGATGTTGCTGCTCAATTATCCAGTGTGGTCCAGGATATTTCTCATATTAAAACGAAGCTCACTGGTGTTGATAATACCACTTCTCTTCTCAATACAAGATTTGACAGAATTCACTCCCTTCAATTATCCAAAGAGGTCGCTTTTAAAGATGCTCTGGCTGCTATCACTACCACTCAAGCCTCTCTTCAAACTACAGTTTCTGCTTTGACCACTAAGGTTGATTCAGTTATTGCAGCCCAGGCAAATATCTCCACAGTTCTTGAGCAGATCCTTTTGGCTGTCACCAGTAATGATGATGTCAAAAAGGGGGAGAATGAGACGCAAGGTGAATCCTCCAGGAGACATAAGGATGAGGGATGCAAGGATCAATCAAGGGGAGTTAAAAGGAGGAGAGATGGTGATGATGGAGATAGTTCTCATGGTCCTAAGGGTCCTGATGGTGTGCAACAAAAACAATCTGGAGTAGCAAGAACTCAAACACACCAGTCAGGGACTGGACATGGGAAATCAGGGTCTAAATCAGACTCTGATAGGCAAAGGAAGAAATCACACTCTGATGACACTCAAGAACCTTCTTACTGGAAATGCAGTCAATCAAATCTGCAACTTAGAGCTAAAAACAATACAGGACTTGGAGGATTTGAAGAATCAGATATTGACAGAACATCTACCTTAACCAGGGATCCTCAATCCTTGACAGATAGGCAGTTTAAGAAGATCACCCAGAAGCATTTAAACAAAGTGGTGTCTACTCAAATTGTTTATAATATTTTTGAAAGAAAGGTACAAGGAGGTCAGGGAGAAACAGAAAAGGTGAAAAATGAGATGCTAGTTTACTTCCTAGAAGGTGGAAGTGTAAGGTGGATTAGTCAGTCAAATTTTATCTTTTTCAAACAAGCTGAGGAGCTACAGTATATTAGATTCCTACTGCAAATTGCTTATGAAGTGAACAAAAGCAAAGAGGCTATCACTCACAAATGGTTTCAAGAAATTGACAGGAAGCTGACTCTGCACAGACAGGCAAATCGACAAATGAGCAAATTCTCTTTGAAATATGTTGATGCTGAGGGAAATGATCAAGTGTTAGGTCCTGGAGATCGTAGAGGGGGGGTGAATACGATTCCCAAATAAAAATCTGACTTTTATTTATTTTTGGGACAACATAAAAATTACTTTGGTTCAAACCCAGGTACTGTTCATCATCTTCTTCAACCTCAAGAACACCATTAAAATAACCAAGATAATGAACGGTAAATCATCCAAAACACACAACACAACAAGATCCAAGAATATGACTTTATATTCATTGAAGTGGGGTAGATGTTACATACAAGTTCAAGAACATAAGCTCAAGAACACAACAAAGAAATGATTTTTGGCTCCTATAAAAATATTACAAATTCTAGATCTAGGAGACAAAAATCAAACCTATCTTCTAAACAAGATTTAGCAATGTTTACAATAGAAGATAGATGAGTGGTATGACAAAGAAATTCATGGCCCCATAATATTAAAGTATGAGTTCGGCCATGGGGGAGAGAGAAAATAATTTTCTCTCTCTCTCCCCCCATTTCTTTTTCATCCGAATACTCTCTGTAAAATGATGACTTGGGTTTCTTCTTTATATATTGAAAAAGGTGTTACTTTGTTTTTCCACCTTTTACTTTTGTCCACTCAAATCATATCTTCAAAGTCATGTGCCAAGCATGCCTTTGGAAATATTTAATATAAAAGTAATATTTAATAAATATATAAAATATAAATAAAGAATATCTTTATTTATAAAATATATAAATAATTAAATAAATACTTTATTTAATTAAATTAAATATTTCCATTCCACTCTTCAATTTGTGTAGACTTCCTTATCCAAATACTTGGCCCCGTATACGTGACTCCACCACGTCCAAGTATTTGGCCTTCTAATCTGTGAAGCTTTAGTAAGATCCAATCAGGTTGTGCCGTTTGTCTCTTATCCATTAAGCTGACATTTCTCCAACACTGATTTACCACCTTTGTTGATCCTCCACTTGACTCAAGAAAACCAACAACTTTAGAATGATTAAAACCATATTAACCGACGAGAGCTTGCCTCCAATGTCCTGACACTTGATGCAACGGTCTGGTTCATAAGTGACTAGTCTTGATAGGCGCTCTTGATTCCGAACATGATTCCACATTCTTCTTTGCAAACCTTACTTGTTGCTTCGATTGTAATGCACTAAAATCGTCATAGACTAAGACAATCTTCTGTAGCTTCCACATCCTTGAATAGATGTCAACATCTTTTATTCTCCACTGAGGCATGAACATGTTAATGAACTTCTTCCAGTGAGCTTCAAGTCTGTAGATGATCCTTTGATACTTTGTCTTAACTGAACTCTGTGATCCAAGATTTCTGTGCACCTGCATATTATTACATGTCCTGTTCTATTGTTGAGTTATCATCAACCATTACATAGAGATTACATTTAGCATTTCTATTACACATGAAAGTGCAGTGAGTTACTTCCCTTCACTCATATCTCCCCTTTCAATCTCCCCCTATTTGGTTGATATGGAATAGCAATCAAATACTATTTCCCTTTACAGTCTCCCCCAAAAGCAATTAAATAAAATTAACTGTTAGAGGATAACTCAACTAACATACAAGAAACAATTAAAGTACTGGACATGAAAATAATATACAAAAGGTTCTGGAAAGATATAATCAGTTAAATCCAGATTTCCTGAGTTGCTGAAAATGAATGATGAATTTCTGAATTTCATTTTCCTTTAGCTTCCTCCACTTCAATGTTCTTCAAAGATGGGGTTCTTTCAATAAAGAAACAAATCATTAGTAAAGACTTCTGACCAATCATTCTTGTTCATCTTGCAATTCGAACTAGAACATACAGCTCTCTATGTTCCCCATAAGAGGTCAACTCATTCTCCCCTTAAGGTTGTTCTCTCTTGGAATGAAAGTCACTTCCTCTTTTTCTTCAGGATGTTCTATTTCCAGGAAACAGATTTTTCTTTCTTCCCTGCACTATTCCACTGACTTCATCTATCACTGAAACAAGAAATAGAACACACTTGGACACTTCTCAGATGCCCCTTGAAAATCTCCTTCACATTCTTCTTTACCCAGAAAACTTCTACTTAGCAAAAACTCCCCCTGAGTTGATACTCTTCAAAGAAATCTTCATTTTCATTCATTGATCGTGCTAGAAAGAATTCTTCTGCCGAACCTCTCTTAAGAATGTTCCAATGACAGATCTTCAAACAAATAGAGCAAAATCCCTTAGATATCTTTTCAGAATAAGATATAGCACTGCAAACCAAGATGTTAAGATTTTCCATAACTTCTCCCCCTTAGTACGACAAGTAACTTCTTCCCAATTGACAAAAAGTAACTTCTCCACTTCAGACAGAAAATCAGTTAAATCTACAACACCTTTAGGGATTTGGCTCCAACCAATTACTAAGAAACTCCCTGTTAGTAATTTCTCCATTGCATCACTAAGGTTTCAATTTTATCTAATTCTCCCCCTTAGTTCATGCAAGCTCCAATCCACCCTTGTGTCTTTAGATATCCTCTAAGTAACCTCTACAAGATAGGATTGACAGATCTCATTTCTTGTATCACCAAGAGATCTCGTTTCTTGTATCACCAAATTCTCCCCCTTAGTTGAGAATATCCTTTAAAATAATAAAAGTATCATTTACATCCAATCGAATAAGAAACTCTCTTTCAATTGAACATAAAATCCTCCTTAGGCCTAAAAATTAATGTCTCCCCCTTTGAGATTGAGAACAACATGAATTAATAGACCCAAAGGTAATAGTTTGGACATTCCCACTAAGCTTCAGCTAGACTCTTCTTCAGCTTGTCTTCCAGAAAAGAATCTCTTCAACATTTAAGAGCTGGAAAATTCAGTAACAGGATTCAAGCATAGTAGCAAGGTTAGTGTTTGGTCTATGGTTTCCTCACTTCTACTACATTCTGTTGGTGTTTACACTTTCAAGCGTAAGTGTTCCACTCATTTCTCTCCCTATTTCTCTCACTCAAGTGTTTCACTCCCTCACTTCACTCAAGTGTTTCTCTTCCTTACTTGCACTCATTCCATTTATAGCAATTTGTACCTGCAAGTAAATCCATGCTAGTCTCACCAAGATATTGTGGATCGTTGACTATAGCATGTTGTCGATCACTAAAGATCTAGGTTCTGAGATGGAATCTCAGACAGGGTTTCAGTTAGGTCGTCACCCAACTCACCATGAGCAAATCCATGCACACGTGGCTCGTCGTCGGGGAATAACCCTTCTGAAATTGGAATCTCCTCCATTCCAGGAGTGACTGAAATCCCAACACCGTGATCCTCAAAAGACCCATCAAATTGGTAAACCAACTGAATCATAGTCTACGAGTTGTTGCTCAGCTACTTTCAGCATCAACAATCTCCCCATATGCAAATCCATGCACTGGATCGTTGAATGTGGTATGCGTACTAACAGCTATCTAAGCATCAACCGACTCCCCATATGCAAATCCATGCACTGGATCGTTGACGGTGATATTCCTTTAAGTTTTGAGCGATCCATGTATTCCAGAATTTGAATTCCTGGGAGAGTAGACATGTACAACATCTTCCTCAATCACCTGTGAAGATGAATTAACTCACTATTTGCAGTCATGGAAAACTGTTAGTGATTGCCTCTCAACATCAACAGATTGCTCTGCGGATGTGAAATCCCGTTAGGGAACTAGGACTGTTTCTCCTAGGAAGGTTGACAAGGATTCTAATATATGGCAAGAAATCCAAGTTTCCCTCAAATACCTGTGAAGGTGGCTCAACAACTTCATTCACCATGAATGGTAAACAAAGAAGTTTAGGGGTTTTACCTATACCTCACAATGTGCACTTCTTGCAATGTGTCCTCACAATTGTTAGTCCTAAGAGAGGCTAGAGAACTGTTAGGTCCTATAACATCCCTTAGATGCAAAAACTTTAGGATTACCATCAGCGTGAATGCTTTTGGTGTGCTTGACTCATTACAAGGTGCTCTGGCTGACGAGCGAATTTTCAATGAAATCACCCTGTTGAGAGAGTTCATTCAGAAACGGTTGAATTGCCTTTTCAGCTCTGCATCCTTTTGAGAGAATACAGATGAGCTACAGATACCTCAATTTGTATACTTCTTTTCTTCTCTGGAGGTAGAGCTGTGGGTGCACTTCCGACTTCATCCTTATTTGCTGCATCAAGTGCAGTTTCTCCTTTAACAGCCGCTAATCTATATAAGTTCCTTATATCACCAAGGGTTGAAAGTTTGAATTAGAATGATAGTGTTTGGTACTAAGGCCTTGGTTAGAAATTGATGGATTATTCAACTTCTTGACCTTCCCCTATAGCCACTAAGGCCAAGCCATTACGGCTAAATAGATAGAGTTGATCAGAGCTATATAAAATTTGGTAGAGTATGATTAAACTTATTCTCTATTCCTTCTCAGAAATATAGCATCGGAGCAATGTGTCCTCAAGAAACAATGCACCAGAGCTAAAATGTGGGAATTAATAAAGAATAGGTAAAAGAATATTAAGCCAAATTTCATAAACTCACAATTTTGAAAAAAAAGTTTAACAGATTAACAAAAGTGTTCTTTTGAATTTCTCTTAGACAAATATCCAATTGAAATTCAACTCTTTTAACAAAAACATTTTGATTAATAACTCAAATCTATTTCATCTTGCTCACTGTATGTTTTCAGAAATTGTTTTGCAATTCATTCTTATCGGATATTATCTCCGACTTAAAACATAAATCATTTAAAAAAAATCGAATGAATGCTTTAGTCATACAGTCCAAGGCACTAATCCCAAAGCAAACAACCATTGTTTTAATACTACAGGTCAATGTGAAACAGACATTAACAAGAGTTTTGAAAAACGTTTTACCAATGGTTGATACTTTAAGATCAAAACAATTTACTCAAATAAAATAGCCTGATACCATGCAACCTAAGTTATAAGTTATCAAGTAACTTTATTTAAACAAATCGTGGAGAGAAAACAGTTTTCATTACAAAACATTTAGAGAGAGAGGATATATGATTTTGAAATAGAAAGATAATCCTCAAGAAATGTTCTCTTTCAAAGGAAAAAAACTTTTAGTGGCTTTTCATTCTCTGGCAAATTAATGCATGTTTAGATAAAACATTTTTCACAAGAAATAGACAAGAAATTTCTTTATGCATTCAAGTTCTAAAGAATGAAAAACATATGTTAATACTAATGAATTATCAAAGATATGAATGACAAGACATTCAAAAGTACTAACATCATTCAATCATTTTGTAATAAAATGCATCTTACTACAAAACAATCAAGCACATAAGATACTTACATTATGCTAGACAATTACCATTTGTCGCTTGAAACAAACACATATTGCAATATAGATCATGGTAATTCTAAAGCATAAAACATAAGCATCCGCTAAACACTGAACATACATTGACCGAATGACAGCATTTAACTTCTTACACTACATCTCAACAATTATCACATAAGCATATTGAAAATACTCATGACAATCAGAATGTATGTAAGCTCGAGGTACTAGTTGCATCAGAGATCAAATACCTTTAAATATTAATGCTAAAATTTATGATCTTTGACAACCCCTCGCGATGTAGTAAATTACTTTCAATATCAGTGTTTTTTTTTGAAATAATCTTTTAATCACTTAGTGCAGAAATTCTAAGTGACATCACTAATATCAAAAGAATGACAACTAATATTAATGGATTTTGCAAAAGACATGAATTACATCACTTAAACTACATATTAAGTGGTTCCATTAATATTAGCATTAAACAATTAGAAGTAAAGAAAATCACGACTAACTATCATTAACTGATATAAGTCAATAACTTTAAATACAACTAATTAAAGCATACAAATACTTATGCTGAACCATTTGATACATATAGCATGAATAACATATGACAGCACAAAGTACGAGATCCTGGATATAAATTGACTATACAAAGAGATGCTACATTGTTAGGTCCCTAGGTCCCGGGTAATCATAGGTAATCTCATAATGATAATATTGAGTCTCGGGTGGTCACACGCCAAACATTAATCAGTTCCTAGAGATCGTAGACATCTAAATAGCATGAACACTCTCTATAAACTTTACATTTAAATAAATCAACATTAGACTAGAGTGACATACCTTAGTCAATTGAGCTTTTACTGGTGTATGATCGTTGAATGAACAATTACTCCTCTTTGCCCTAGAGATCGAACGTTTACTCCTTTTGGACAGGATTAACTTTTCAGCTACCAGTTAACATTGTTCCTCGAAACAATACCACGCTCATCCAGACGGAAACTGCATTACCTTCAACACCCAAATATTTCCTTGTAGATATTGGTCTTGGCAGCAGCTTCACTAAACTCAGCACTCTAGAAACCAGTAGTCTTGACACTAGCAGAGTAGAACCTTAAAAAAAAACTCTGAACTACCTTTCAGCTTCTGTATCAATACCAAGTCTTCATGTGGATTGATTCCTTGCGCTAAGTGTATCTGCCTCTGGTTTAATTGAGTTAGTTCCTTGATTCAAACCCTACTCAATCTTGATTAGTTAGTGCATCTTCAGTCTTCATTGAATTCACTCAGAAAAACCAATGAAATACACTTATACATGCACGACCAATCACTACTCTACTACCCAGATTCATCAAGAACTGACTCTAGGAAATGTTGTTACACAAAACCCTTTGTCATGACAGATGTGTCCTTAATGTTTCCTTAGATTTTCAGTGGGTAGAGTAGTCTTCTTCAATTATGATTGAGATCATCTTGCATTATCTTTAAATTATTAATTTCCTTTCTAATATGCAATCACTCAGTCTGGATCACTCAGTGCTCCTAAGAATCTCAACTCTTACTCAATGAGCACTGCTAGCCTTTGAACATCAAACACGACTAGTTGATCCAACTTACTGATGCTCCCCCTGTGATGCTGCTTGCAGCTTTTATTCATCTGGTGTCATCTGATCTTGAGCCCTAAACAGGATGTCAACCTTTAGAAATTCAGAGCTAAAATCAAACGAATGCTAGGGAGCTTGATGATGATGTTCACTGCATCTAGATCATCTTAAATCAATCACAGACTCTGTGTAAGCTCTTAACTCCAAATAAGATAGCCCTTCATCACACCATGTGACTTCAGGCATGATTAATCTTACTTGATGTCTTCTCTTTATATTTGCTGATTAGACTTGCTGTGTCAACTGATTCAGCCGTAGTGAATAGGAAACCTTAAGTCTATCCATTATCCTTGTAATTTCACTCAAGGTCTGGATTTCCCTATTAACTCCTCCATTTGGTCATGAAGTCCGAAAACTGAACTTTACTCTAGAATACTCCTTTTAGTGCAGACATAACATAGAATTTCATTCGTCAACAAATTCCATTACCTGCCCTCAAAGTGTTCTTACAGCAATCTGCCTAATCCTTTGAATGTGATTAATCACTGAGATGCTAAAAAATCGAATGCATGAACAAACACCAAAACTAAACAGGGTAGCCTTTGACTTGACTTCCCTTCAACTGACATACTTCACTAATGTCCTTCTTAAAAGAATTTCATTAGAAGTAGTCCTTTCTCACCAACTTCATCTTTACCGTCGAATCCGTTATCTTGATAAACCAAGTATTAGTTGATAAACCAAGTGTGAGAGCATCACTTGTTGTTGCAGCTAACTCCATTCTGATAAACTTCAACGAATAGTTGACTTTATCACAAGCATTAAATTTCGTGTCAGCAATAACCTCACTTCCATTAGAGTGAGCTTCTATTTCTCTTGACCCCGATCAATACTGTTCATCCTCGAACTGATATTAGGAAACCCTTCGCAAAGAATTCCCTAGGTCTTCCTTAATATTGTGCTTCAGATCATTCAAGAGAAATAGGTAACCTTGCTTAACCATTTGAATACCAAAGCAAAAGTAGTTACATGCCTCGAACATGAAAATGTCAGAGATATATAACTTCTACATGTTGAAAGATACTCTGCATTCACAAATGATTAAGACACGTGGTCCTCAATTTGATTGAGTCCAAGGGTTAGAGATATTTCTAAACATAGTTAACAACAAAGCATTCAAGTTCAACATGCTCATTCTTATCTGACTGATCACTCCTCATCTATATCAGCCTCAACAAGTAGTCTTGGCTATGAGCTCAGTGATCCCAACCTAACTTAAGGTGGACTAGCAGTCTATAAGAATCATGTCGTACATATATGTAGTCATAGAAGAATCAATCACTCAGATTCCTAATTCTTCTAATTCACCTTTGTTGTTCACTTTAACATTATACTATCTCTAATTACTTGAGTCAGTTTAAATTTAAAAATTTAATTCTTGGTTTATTATACTGACCCCTAGGCAATTCCCAAATTAGAAACAAACTCATCTTAACAAGCACATGATCAAATATAACATTTAATATAACCATGCGAGTATAAACAGATTATTGACAATGTAAACATCAAGGCACTTAGCATGTAGCAAATACTCTTTCCGGTAAATGTACCCCTACAAATACCTAAGACTCTATATGCTAACATGATCAATTATCGTAAAGCAAGCATTAAATCACACAAGATCTAATCATGAAGTCAAATACTGATAAACAAGCAACACTAACAAACTAGCATAAGTTATCTAATTTATATAGAAATCAAGGTGAGACATGCATTACATCAAACTTATAATATAATGCAGTTCAGCACTTAATACTCTATAATTAAATCAAACAAGTATAAACTAGTTAGAAAGTATACCTGTGCGATGCTTAACATTCCATCTCGAGTGATAATCAATTGATCCAAATCAATTTCCATTCTACTGACACTCATGGAAGTATCCTTGCATTTGACCTCAATAACCAATGATGTTCCTGCTTCAACCCAAACTGATACCTGATTGTTCTGCTTAAAGACCCCGACATAGAATGTCTCATGTTCTGCTTGAAAAGATCACTCTTCTTTGTATGTGTAGCAATAACCCCTTGATTATCATATGTCAGTGATAATCAAACCTTGTGTATTTCTGCCACTGATGTCCTTTAACCAAATCTTCAATTGTTGTTTTGGTTCTTTGACCGTTAAACTGAATTCCTTTTCAAAATCCCAAATTCTTCAGATATTAATTCGAAAACCACTGATCGAAGACTCTTCCCTAAATGAACTAATCCCCTTTCAATAACCAAATGATCCACTGAGTAGACCGATGTAGAAATACATCTCCAATGGTAAGATCAGGTCTCAACTCCATTAGAATGTTCTTCAGTCAGTTCGTTTGTCCTCAACGAACGAAGAATCAACTCCTGTTGTTTCGTTTAATAAAACATTTTGTTCAAACAGAAGTATTTAATTTTTTTTAGGAATTTAAATAATCAAAATAAATTGAAAATGCATTTTTGATAAATAATAATAAATTTCTTAATTTCAAATTATAAATAAAATAAAATTCGAAAAGAAAGTTTTGATATAGAGATAACAAAATTTTCAAGGTATATTAAATAATCCCGAAAAAGAAATTATTTCAAATCAAAATTAATTTCCAAAGAATTTTATAGAATTTATAATCCAAAACAGTTTCAATTATAATTAAAATAAAACAGATTGAAAATATAAGTTTGATATAAAAATAATAAATTTTCAAGTCATCTTAGATATTCTTGAAAATAAATTATTTCAACCAAAATGATTTTCCAAAAAGTTTTATGAGATTTATAATTAAAACTTCTATAAAAAAAATAAATTATTAAACCTCAAAAATAATTCTCAAAATACTTTTAAGAATGTTAAACTCAAAAGAAATTAAATTGGATTTTAAGATTAATTTTAGTTTTTAAATTAATAAAATTCTTAACTAAGAATATTAAAAATATAAAATATTTGACTCTAAAATTTAAAAGAAAATAAAATATTTTCCAAGATGTAAAATAAACTTGAAAAATAAATTATTTAAATTTAAAAATTATTTTCAAAATATTTTATATAATTAAATTCAAATTTAATTATTAAATTAATTATTAAACTAAAAACAATTTGAGAGAAAAACAATTTTTGTTTTAAATAAAAGTTAAACTATGTAGCCATGTGTCATGTTGAAACAGCCTTCTAAGAAAAAAAATTCTACATAGAAATGTTCTACTTGGCTATCTAGAACATTTTGTACTTAGAAAAATTCCGGGCTTCAAAAAAAAATTCTGGATGCCTAGTGAACCAATTGTACCCTCTTTAATCTCAAAAATAAAAATAGATCCAATCGATTTGTATGTCAATCGAGTAGCTCTGATACCAATTGTTAGGTCCTGGAGATCGTAGAGGGGGGGTGAATACGATTCCCAAATAAAAATCTGACTTTTATTTATTTTTGGGACAACATAAAAATTACTTTGGTTCAAACCCAGGTACTGTTCATCATCTTCTTCAACCTCAAGAACACCATTAAAATAACCAAGATAATGAACGGTAAATCATCCAAAACACACAACACAACAAGATCCAAGAATATGACTTTATATTCATTGAAGTGGGGTAGATGTTACATACAAGTTCAAGAACATAAGCTCAAGAACACAACAAAGAAATGATTTTTGGCTCCTCTAAAAATATTACAAATTCTAGATCTAGGAGACAAAAATCAAACCTATCTTCTAAACAAGATTTAGCAATGTTTACAATAGAAGATAGATGAGTGGTATGACAAAGAAATTCATGGCCCCATAATATTAAAGTATGAGTTCGGCCATGGGGGAGAGAGAAAATAATTTTCTCTCTCTCTCCCCATTTCTTTTTCATCCGAATACTCTCTGTAAAATGATGACTTGGGTTTCTTCTTTATATATTGAAAAAGGTGTTACTTTGTTTTTCCACCTTTTACTTTTGTCCACTCAAATCATATCTTCAAAGTCATGTGCCAAGCATGTCTTTGGAAATATTTAATATAAAAGTAATATTTAATAAATATATAAAATATAAATAAAGAATATCTTTATTTATAAAATATATAAATAATTAAATAAATACTTTATTTAATTAAATTAAATATTTCCATTCCACTCTTCAATTTGTGTAGACTTCCTTATCCAAATACTTGGCCCCGTATACGTGACTCCACCACGTCCAAGTATTTGGCCTTCTAATCTGTGAAGCTTTAGTAAGATCCAATCAGGTTGTGCCGTTTGTCTCTTATCCATTAAGCTGACATTTCTCCAACACTGATTTACCACCTTTGTTGATCCTCCACTTGACTCAAGAAAACCAACAACTTTAGAATGATTAAAACCATATTAACCGACGAGAGCTTGCCTCCAATGTCCTGACACTTGATGCAACGGTCTGGTTCATAAGTGACTAGTCTTGATAGGGGCTCTTGATTCCGAACATGATTCCACATTCTTCTTTGCAAACCTTACTTGTTGCTTCGATTGTAATGCACTAAAATCGTCATAGACTAAGACAATCTTCTGTAGCTTCCACATCCTTGAATAGATGTCAACATCTTTTATTCTCCACTGAGGCATGAACATGTTAATGAACTTCTTCCAGTGAGCTTCAAGTCTGTAGATGATCCTTTGATACTTTGTCTTAACTGAACTCTGTGATCCAAGATTTCTGTGCACCTGCATATTATTACATGTTCTGTTCTATTGTTGAGTTATCATCAACCATTACATAGAGATTACATTTAGCATTTCTATTACACATGAAAGTGCAGTGAGTTACTTCCCTTCACTCATATCTCCCCTTTCATCAAGTCATGCCATTAGAAGAAAAACAAATCAAGTTTCAAGAAGGTGTTGGTCATTACTTTGGGTTTCAGCCTATGAATGGGAAAGTCAGTGTTCTAATGTTGAAGGACTTAAAAACTCAAGAAAGCAATGCAAATGACCTAAGAGCAGCTTACTGTCAAATAAAATGTTCAAATGAAGAAATGAAGAAACTGAAGAAATTTGTTGGTGAAGCTTTGGCAATTGTGGAGGAAAATATGTTAAAGTCTTTTTTGAAGAACAATCCAGCTTTTGAGAAGATTAAATAAGAAGTAATTCTTTTTCCCTTATAATTCTTTTATACTGTTCTAGATTAATAGTTTTATTCTTTAGTTTTGACATCATCAAACCTTGATTTATGCTTACATTTTATAAAGCATAAATAGGGGGAGATTGTTAGGAATATATCCATTTGATGATGTACAAAATGCTAGAACAGGGTCTAGATTAGTTTATCTGTAATAAGTCTTTCTAGTCTCTAAAATATATAATCAGAGTCTAGATAGTCAACATTCATGTTATTTGTACTTAGAAGAATTTCTGTAGAAAGTGAAACGAGAGTCTACATGAAGATCAGAGTCTGGAAGGTGGTCAGAGTCTATAGATCATCAGAGTCTGTGAACTATCAGAGTCTACATCTAATCAGAGTCTGGAGATCATCAGAGTCTGAAGATTTCAGAGTCTATACAGAAGATCAGAGGAATGGAAAGTCTTTGAAGATCAAGATAATTTAAATTACAGATATGCTATGGGAAAGAAAGAGAATTCTACAAGGAAACTGTCAACTAATAATTAGGAATTATATTCCTATTGTAATTTATCTTTCTGTTATTAGTTGATAGGAAGCTCTCTATATAAACTCTATGTAACCTAATTGTAAAAGGGTGGGAAAATAATTGTCTTAGTAATATTTTTGTGAGAGCATAGAGATAGAGAGAGTTGCTGTGATAAACACAGAGAAGCTGCTAGGGTTTGTGTACATCCTAGGAGAGTTTTGTATTCACAAATCAATAATACAAAACAGTTCTTATTCATATCTTCGTGCTTGAGTTTGTTATTAATTTGATTTTAAATCGGGCAGAAAAGACACACAAGTATTCAACCCCCCCTTCTACTTGTGCAACTGGGAAAACACGGTCAGAGTTTACTCTATCAGAGAATACTCAATCAGAGTTTACTCTAACAGAGAATGCTCAAATCAGAGAATGACAAACTGACAGAATTTAGCTTCAGAGTCTACCAGAAAAGGAAATAGACAAATCAGAGTCTGATTTGGATAGTAAGGAGGAATTCAAGTGCAAGTCTAATTACCTTATTAAAGCTATTCTTATCATAATCTGTTTTGTAATTGTATTTGTAGCTGTGTCTATATAAACACAGAGATAGGTTATAATTCAATGTCGAATTCATTAAGCAATAGTTATATAACCTAGCAGCTCTTAAGAACATTATTTCTTGAGAGAGTTTTGTATTCAAGATCATTAATAATACAAAACAGTATTCCATTCTATATACTTGTGTTCATAATCGATTTACAGGCACTATTACATTCAACCCCCCTTCTGTAATAGATTGATTATTCTGGGAAACAATTGGTATCAGAGCAGGTAGTTAATTACGACTTAAAAAGATCAAATAATCATGTCTGGTAACAAGTATGAAAGCATCAGGATCCCTATATTGAAGAAGGCTGAATATCCTACATGGAGGGTGAAGATGATGATGTTCTTGGAAGCAACTGATCCTGATTATTTGGACAGAATTCATACAGGACAGTACCTACCAACCAAACTAGTGCCATCTACGATTGTGGAAGGAAGACAAATCCCTGAGTATTACACCTTAAAGGACAAGAAAGAATGGACCAATGAAGAAAAACAGGAAGTCTTGAAAGATGCAAAGGTAAGAAATATTCTGCATAATAGTCTTGACTCTGTAATGTCTAATAAGGTAATAGCATGCAAAACTGCCAAAGAAATCTGGGATGCACTAGAGGTTCAATGCTAAGGAACAAAGGAGATAAAGAAAAACAAAAGATCTGTACTAATCCAAGAGTATGAATACTTTGAGGCTAAGCAGAATAAGTCCATCACAGATATTTATGACAGATTTCTAACTCTGTTGAACAACTTGGCTTTGGTGGATAAAGTGTATGACAATGAAGATTCAAACACCAAATTTCTGAGGGCTCTTCCAGAAGAATGAGATCTGCAAACATCCTTGATTAGAGACAGGGCGGATTTAGATGAGATGTCCTTAGATGAAGTTTATGGCAAATTGAAAACTCATGATCTGGAGTTACAGCAGAGAAGAAACATAAAAAGCAGCAAGTCAAGATCTGTTGCATTGAATGTTAAAGCCAAGATTGAAGAACCAAAAGAAAAGGTGTTTAAAGCTTCAATAAGAAAAGGGAAAGAAGTAGTGCTTCAAGAAAGCAGTGAATCAGAGTTTGAAGCAAACTCTGATATAAACTCTGATGATTCTTCAGACTCTGACATGATGGAGATGTTTGCTATGTTTGTCAAAAGCTTCAAGAAATACAGAAAATTTAGGAAGCAAGGAAACTTTCAGAAAAAGCATGGTGAATCAGACAAGAAAGACAGATTCAGAAAAAGGGAAGATAGAGATGGAAAATCAAAAACTCTTGATAAATCAAAGATCAAGTGTTACAAGTGCAATAAGATGGGGCACTTTGCTACTGAGTGCAGAAGCAAGGAATCTGGGAAAGCTCTCATCACATCAAAGAAAGATTGGATGGATTCCTCAGACTCTGAAGAAGAAACTAACTATGCTCTTATGGCAAACTCTGATGCTACCATCTTAAACTCTGAAAAGGTACCAAACTCTGTTTTCACTTTTGATACTGAATATATTCATGAATTAAAGTCTTTCCTTAGAAACTTGCATGTTAGCTTTAAATCTCAGTCTTTTGAAAATGAAAGATTAAAATCTGAAATACAAACTCTGACTGCTAGGAACAACATGCTTGAATCTGAAAAATCTGATATGTTAAACATTAAGAAAGACCTTGATAATGCTATTCACATGCAAACACAATTAGAAATTCAAGTTGAGTACTTAAAAACTGAAATAGCAAAAGAAAAGGAAACCTTCAGAGTTTGGACAAACTCTGGAAAGAAAGTCCAACAAATGTTGACCAATAAAAATTGGACTTCTTCTTTAGGATATGAATCTGACAAAGAAACACACACTAAAGCACATACAAAAAGAACACTGAGTGAGCCTGTGAAATTTGTTAGAGCTAGTGATTTCAAGAAAACTAAATTTGTTGAAAGCTCTAAAAACAATAGTGTGTCAGATTCTAAAAAGGTAAATATAGGGTTACTTTCACAAAAGCAACTTAAAGAAAAGTTGAAGGCAGTCACTAATAAATCTAAAAAGGTGAAAAGAAATAGGAATGGTAAAGTAGGAATTACTAAGGAGAATAACTACATGAATATCCCTGATGCTCCTAGGAAAACCTGTTTTACTTGTGGAAATTCAAATCACCTTGCTATTGACTGCAAACAAAAGAAAAAGAAAGAACCTGAAAAACCTAGGTTTGAGGCTAGAAAACAAACAAGATCAAATCCCTGTTTTCATTGTGGTAGTTTATGGCATTTTATTTATACATGCAAAGATTATCATAAACTGTATTACAATCTTACAAACCACAACCTCAAATGAGTAATTCTCCAAAACATACTGTCAAACAAAAATATGTGATAAAGTCTGATAAAAGGAGTGTAAACTCTGATAGCACAAACTCTGTAAATGTAAACTCTGATCATGTAAACTCTGTTAACACAAACTCTGACAAAAGAACTTCTGCTGCAAAAGTTAACAAGTTTTCAAAGAAAGGACCCAAACTAGTTTGGGTCCCCAAAACAACTAATTAAATTGCATTTACTGATTGCAGGGAAACCGGAAAAACATTCTAGTAACTGATAGTGGATGTTCTGCACATATGACTGGAAATAAATCCCTGCTTTCAGAGTTTGAGGAGAAAACTGGCCCAGCAGTATCTTATGGAGATGGCAACATAGGAAGAACACTGGGATATGGCAACATTGTGATTGGAAATGTCATTATTGAAAAAGTAGCTCTGGTTGAAGGACTCAAACATAATCTGCTAAGTGTGAGTCAAATGACAGACAGAGATTATTCTGTGGAATTTCATGGAACTCATTGTGAAGTGAAAAGCAAGAAAAATGGAAAAATAGTTCTTATTGGCCACAGACATAACAATTTATTTGAAGCTAGCTTGGATATTAATTCTAATGGTCCCTTAACCTGTCTACTTAGAAAGGCATCACCAATGGAAAGCTGGAATTGGCACAAAAAGTTGTGTCACTTGAACTTTGGAAACATTAATGAATTAGTAAAGAAGGACCTAGTTAGAGGTCTTCCAAAATTTCAATTTCATCCTGATGGACTCTGTGATTCATGTCAAAAGGCCAAACAAAAGAAGACTTCTTTCAAGAGCAAAACTGAAAACTCTATTGATCAACCTTTTCATCTATTGCATCTTGACTTATTTGGTCCAGTTAACATATTATCCATTGGAAAGAAGAAATACACTCTGGTAATAGTTGATGATTTCACTAGATTTACTTGGGTGTACTTTTTGCACAAGAAGGATGAAATTGCAGAAACAATTATTGATCATATTGCAATGATTGAGAATGGATCAACTCACAAAGTAAAGAATCTAAGGAGTGACAATGGAACAGAGTTTAAGAACTCAACAATGGAGGAATTCTGCTCAACAAAAGGTATTACTCAACAATTCTCAGCACCTGGCACACCTCAACAAAATGGTGTAGTTGAAAGAAAGAACAGAACTTTAATAGAAGCTGCCAGAACAATGCTAGAAGGAGCAAAATTACCTACTTACTTTTGGGCAGAAGCTGTGAACACTGCATGCATCACTCAGAATTGTTCTTTAATAAACAAACATGGAATGACTCCATATGAATCTTTGAAAGGAAGAAAGCCCAATGTCAAATACTTTCACATCTTTGGAAGCAAGTGTTTTATTCTCAAAACACATCCTGAACAATTGAAGAAGTTTGAACTTAAAGCAGATGAAGGAATTTTTGTTGGTTATGCAACAACTTCTAAAACCTCTTCAAGAGCATTCAAAGTATTCAACTTAAGGACAAGGACAGTCATGGAATCAATTAATGTCTCCTTTGATGAAGAGAAGATAGTTGGGTTACATGATAAAGATGCACAGGAAATTCTGAGATTTGAGAATGAACTGCAGAAAATAAACTCTGTTGAACCAAACTCTGATGAGATAAACTCTGTTCAACTAAACTCTAGGGAGGAAAACTCTGATTCTTTAAACTCTGATTCAGAATTGATTGAAATAGAAATTGAAGATTTTGCGCATGTTGAAGGGGAGCAACATCAATCAAATACTGACATTAGAGATCAAAACACAGAAATTGAGATATCAGAATCTGGTCAAACTCTGAACAACACAAACACTGAAACTCTAAACTCTGATCATTCAAACTCTGAGACCTCAATCACTGATAACTCAAACTCTGAGTACTTAAACTCTGAAGGAAGCACATCTTCAGGGGGAGGATCAGCATCTACAGAAGAATCATTTTATAAAAGCAGGAATCATGGGGGAACATCTAGTTCAAGGACTTTTCCACATCCCAGGAATTGGACTAAAGATCACACACCTGATTTAATTATTGGTGATCTAGAAAGTGGAGTAAAAACAAGAAAAGCTACTCAGAATAAATGTCTATTTCATAGTTTTCTTTCTCAAACAGAACCAAAGAAGGTTGAAGATGCTTTGAAGGATGCAGATTGGATTACTGCAATGCAGGAAGAATTGAATGAGTTTGAAAGGAATGAAGTTTGGACCTTAGTTCCAAGGCCAAAGAATAGATCTATTGTTGGCACAAAATGGGTATTCAGGAACAAGACAGACTCTGATGGAATAATTACAAGAAACAAAGCAAGACTGGTAGCCAAAGGTTATTCTCAACAGGAAGGGATTGATTATGATGAAACCTATGCACCTGTAGCAAGACTTGAGGCAATCAGAATTTTTCTTGCTTATGCTGCACATAAGAAATTCAAGGTTTACTAGATGGATGTTAAAAATGCATTTTTAAATGGTGAACTTGAAGGAGAAGTCTATGTTGAACAACCACTTGGCTTTGTTAATCTGAAATATCCAAATCATGTCTACAAATTGGATAAAGCTTTATATGGACTAAAACAAGCACCAAGGGCCTGGAATGAAACTCTGGCTCTATTCTTACTTGAAAATAATTTCACTAGAGAAACAATTGATAAAACCTTGTTTTATAGAACTCAAGGTAAGGATTTATTAGTGGTACAAATATATGTTGATGATATTATATTTGGTTCCACCAATGAGAAACTCTGTGAAAGATTTTCAAAGTTAATGCAGTCCAGGTATCAAATGAGCATGATGGGAGAATTGAGTTATTTTTTAGGCTTACAAGTGAAACAATCTGAAGAAGGCATTTTCATTAATCAATCTAAATATACAAAGAATTTACTCACTAAGTTTCAAATGCAAGATTCTGCATCTGCTACAACTCCTATGGCTACTACAACAAAGCTTGATCAAGACACTGGAGAACCTGTTGATGTTACAGCATACAGAGGGATGATTGGTTCTCTACTTTACTTGACTGCTAGTAGGCCAGACATCATGTTTGCCACATGTCTATGTGCCAGATTTCAAGCAAATCCAAGAATACCTCATTTAATTGCTGTGAAGAGAATATTCAGATATCTCAAGGGCACTGTTAATTTTGGCTTATGGTATCCTAGGGAGTCTGATTTTAAATTAATAGGCTATTCAGATGCTGACTTTGCAGGATGCAAAATTGACAGGAAAAGCACAAGTGGCAGTTGTCAATTTTTAAGTGGAAGACTTGTGTCATGGTTCAGCAAAAAGCAGAAATCAATTTCAACATCAACTGCAGAGGCTGAATATATTGCTGCTGGAAGCTGCTGTGCACAGATTTTATGGATGAGAAATCAATTGCTAGACTATGGTTTGAAATTTTCAAAAATTCCTATTTATTGTGATAACCAAAGTGCTATTGCAATGACAGGAAATCCAGTTCAACATTCACTGACAAAGCACATCAGTATCAGATATCACTTCATAAGGGAACATGTAGAGGAAGGCACAGTTGAATTACATTTTGTTCCTACAGATCAACAAATAGCAGACATATTCACTAAATCTTTGCCTGAAGCAACATTTAACAAACTAGTTTCTGAATTAGGGATGGTGACAAGTGGCTCAACTTAGCAAGTTTCAGACACTCAGAGTATATGTCAGAGTATGGGCTAAACTCTGATGAAAATGGAGTAAACTCTGATCGTTGAAGTATCTTATTTATGATCACAAGTTATCAGTGTTTAACATAAACACTGTCGGAGTATGTGGTAAACTCTGATAGTACATTCTAAACTCTGACTAATATAAACTTTGATTTATAAACTCTGAGATTGTATTTATGATATCATTTTTTTCATATTTCTGACATCATTTTTCTCATTCTCTGACTGGACTTGTAATAAGGCGCGTGTATCTCACGAATGACGGTTCCTATTAGTACACAGTACACACATGCTTGCTATATTTTGAGACTTGTACTAATAATTGCTTTTCAAATCAGGTTTTGCCACGTGTCCCACTACAGGTTTTATGCAATTGAAAGGGAACAATTTAATTCTTATTGTTATTTTTGAATTAATCATCTGTATATATTCTTTCTCTCTCGTTTCTTAAAAACCCTAACTGCTCAATCCTCCACATCCATCTCATAACAATGGCATCCAAAGGACAAACCTTCCAAACCTACAACTTTGCCGTCACAAACTTTATTGCTCTGTTGAATACATCTGAGGCTCCGGAAGATTTTCATGTGATTCAAGATTTCTTACGACACAGTTATATTGACTATGCATTACAGGAACCATCAAACTTCTCCGCTCAATCCTTGATACGGATATGGTCAACTGCAAAGTTTAATAATGCAGGTGATGATGAAGAACCTGTCATCACATTCAACTGCAATGGGAAGCATTTGATAACACCGGTTGTTGTTCGTCAAGCTCTTCATCTTCCAGACGTGGCTGTGTATGATGAAATGGTTGAAGATGAGCAAATAAAAGTTTTTTTCAAATCTATAGGCTATGGAGGCAGCCTATCCAAGTTGGGGAGCCTGACAAGACCCAATCTTCAAAGAGAATAGAGTTTCTTCTTCGATTGCATCACAAGGGCCTTCACCGGCAAGTGCATAAATTTTGATGTTATTCCACAGCTTGCATAACAAATTGGGTATTCTCTGACCCATAATCTCAATTTCAATTTTCCCTGTTTGATTACTAGGCAATTAGCTAATAAGATTAATGATGATTCACACACTATCTACTTTGCTAGATTTTTACAATTGATTTTTAAATATTTTATTACCTGATATTAAGTTTGAGGATGATCAGACTTTAGTTAGTTTTAGCATGAATAAAAGAATATTTGCTGATCTATCAAGAAAAGATGCAAAGAAGGCTGAAGGTAAACTTTCTAATCTATTTTATCCTACATGGGTCAGGCTTCTCTTACATCAGAGAATGCCTACTGTGTATGGGAGGGAGTTTTTGTCAGTGACTACGATTCAGAGTTTAGCAATCTCTGATTCTAACCCAAGTCAAAATCTAAACACTGATTCCCAAACACATTTACCAACCTCTACAGTCTCCTAAAAGACTGTAGTTGAAAAACACACCTCTCAACAGCGTGGCCAAAGCAAAAAGAAGGGGAAATCACTGAAGGCTTCTTCTCCTAAAAAGAGAAAATTGATTGATGAAAGTACTGATTCTGATGATGGATTTGTTTTTGCTAAGAGAACGATGGATGAACAGGTTTCTGAGACACCTTCTATACCTTCTATGAAGCCAATCACAGTGACACCAATGACAGTGGTGCAGAAGAAAAAGAGACGACTGGTCAAGGCAATAAACTCTGAGGCTGCAGATTTTGAAGAAATAAACTCTGATTTAGTCATAAACTCTGACGCTCCAATCTCTGAACAGCCATCATCTCAATTTTTAAATACTGAAGCGATAACCTCTGAGATTTTGGTAAACTCTGATGATTGGATAAAATCTA
The DNA here is from genome assembly GCA_028671895.1 of Oenanthe sinensis. Taxonomy (NCBI): domain Eukaryota; kingdom Viridiplantae; phylum Streptophyta; class Magnoliopsida; order Apiales; family Apiaceae; genus Oenanthe; species Oenanthe sinensis. The sequence continues at coordinate 7,562,468 of CM053808.1, forward strand.
GTGAAACTGCTCCAGTTCAAATCTCAGATACTCCAACAAACTCTCCTAAGCAAATTATAAAGGAGATGTCTTATGAAATAGTGAGGGAGCTGGCTGAACAAGTTAGAAAAGAAATTGAGGCAAACAAATCAAAATCAACTTCGGCCTCTCCAAGTTCCAAACTGTTTTCAAGAAGGAAGAGGAAGTTTGTCTCTTTTGGCCAAGACACACAATAACCTACTTCTCAAAGTGAGGTAGCAGTCATTGAAGGGCCAGGCACACAAGAACCTATTGATCAAAGTTCAATAGAAGCCCCAATTCCAGCAAATGAAGCCAGCATTGATCAAGAGCACAACCCACAAGAACCTTCTGCTCAAAGGGTTGAAGAAGTTGTTCATGCTCCAGCCACACAAGAACCATCCAATCAAAGTTTGGATGCAAGCACTCAATCAAATTTAGAAGATCTTGTTGTTGCTAATGCTGAAGGCCAATCTCTGGCAGAGTCAAGCCTACAAGAACCTTCACCTCAAAGTGGTGAAGCAGCTGCAGATATGACTCAGGTCCCACAAGAACCAATCATTCATTTTATGATTGCAGACCAAGATTCTCCCATTAAACAGACAAATTCTAATGAAGTTCCAAAGGCAAACTCTGATGCTCTCTTTGAGCAATCAATTTCTACATTACCTATGGAGACTCCAACTCCAAATGCTCAAGGTATAAACTCTGACTCTACTTCAGAATTTACATTATCTGATTGTATCAGTTCAGAATTTATATTTCCTACCTTTACTGCTGGAATGATCATGGATAGTCCTGAAAAGGATACCCCTATTCATGTGACTACAAATATCCTTTCTCAGCCACCTCTTATTTCTGTAGGACATTGTGTGTTGAGCCTTTCCAGTGAGTCTGAGGTAAAATGTGTGAAAAACAGAATAAATGAGAGGCAGACACAGGATCTGGCAAAAGGAGAGGTAGAATTGAGAAAGAAGTTAGTTACTTCTAGTGAGCAACATCTAACTCTTAAAAGTTATGATATGTGTGTTGTGAGAAGTAATGAGATTACTTTAAAAAATCAGAGTGATTTAGGTTGTTCTGTTACTTTTGTAGGTACTCAGAGTTTACCTATTTCAAACTCTGATGCTGTGCCAAACTCTGTTGATGTTTCAAACTCTGATGGGAAGGACATAGACTTTGATGATGTGATTTTTGCTGATGAAGAAGCACAGATCTATCCATTCCCTACACTCAAAGATATAACACCAAGAGATGGTCTATTAATGCACATGATGCTCATGAGAGATTAGGGATGGAGTATCCTGATTACATGGTGGTGGAAGATCTTAAAGGACGTATTGAAGCTGATCTTGATGCAGAGGGTATCAGAAGGGATTTCAGTTTCCAAGCAAAGTCATCTGCTGAAGATTTTCTTTCTTCTCACAGGCAATCCATTTGGGATTCTTCTTGGAAGATTCCTGAGAGAGAGATTTCTTGGCCTCATGTTCTTGACTTAATCAATAAAGCTGACAAAGAAATTTCTTCTGGAGAACTGAAGACAATCTTGAAAGCCTCTACTATTATGTCCAAAGGCCTTCAACATGAAGTTACTGATCTGAAGGCATCTGTCACCAAGCATTCTGTTCTTCTCGGAACTGTTGTTTCCACTTCTCAACATTCTCTGGAAGCAAAACTCCATTCTGTCTCCACTAAACAGGATGCATTGGAAGCTAAAGTGACTCATCTTTCTACTTCTGTTAGTTCTATGCAGGGCATGTTACATACAATTGTCGAGCTTCTTACTGTTAAAACAGGGCATGATGTCAGAAAGGGGGAGAAGGTGGTTCAGCAGACAAATGCAAGGAGGATGCAATTTTAAACACTGACAAACCTGATGATGCAGATCAAGGGAGTCATAAGGAAGGGAAGCAAACTCTGAAGCCGCAAACCCTCTGATTAGACATACTCTGATGACATCAAAGGCTGACAAGCAAACTCTGATAGATGCTGATTTGGAATTAGCAAAGAAACTTGAAGAAGAAGATAAGCCAGAGAATATTAAAGAACAAAACTTAAAGGATCCAGAACTGGCAAAGAAGATGTTTGAAGAAGAACATCCAGGAATGGATCCAGCTGCTGTAGAAGCTGAATTGAAGAAGTCTGGTACTGTTAGTGCTAAAGTCCAGAAAAAGAAAAGAAGTATAAAGAGAGATCCAATTCAGAGAAAGACTGTTGCTCAACAGAAGAAACCAGAATCCAAGCCTATTCAAATCAAACCTGTTGAAACTCTCAAACCAGTTGCTCAATTAAGACCAGTTTCAGAAATTCAAACAAGATCATCTTCTAGAATTCAACCAAAAGCTCCAGTTAAGCCAAAGAAACCTCTCACTATGTCTGGAACAACTTTTCTTCCAGGTGGTTCAAGTTTTGATGATGAGGAAGAAGAACAACAACAATCTCTGATAAGAAAGAAAAGGTCTGATCCTTTATGGACAAAAACTCAAACTCTGACTCTCAATGCCAGACTTGGAAAAAATAAAGGTGGTATTGGTGATACACATGTTAAGGTCTACAGAGGTGAAGCAAACATCTTCAGAGATCCTTATTCACTGAAAGATAAACCTGAAGAAGAGCTGTCTCAAGAACATCTGGATAAATTAATCTTTGTTAATGTGGTGAAGGATATCTTTGATGGTCCTCAAGCTAAGGAGAAGCTCATTTATTTTTTAGAAGATGGGAGAGTTTTGAAGATTGCTGAAGAAAGTCTAATTGATAAAGCATCTAAAGAACTTGAACATGTTCTATATCTGCTCAATGATGAAAATGAAGCAACTTCTAGGTGGAGGAAGATTGTTGAAAGAATAATAGCTGAGAAGAAGAAGAGTGAAAGGTTGTTGATGATAAACTCTGGAGAATATGAGCCTGGATACATACTTGAAGATGGAACAGAAATAGCAATGAGAAAAGGGGATGCAAAGGTCAAAATGGTGTTAGGGATTCCTACACTAATCTTAAATCCTGATGGTATGAAGACCTGTTGCATTGCCTTAGATGAAAGTATGGAGAGGTCATCAATTTATGCTCTAAGGGCTGCAATAATTCAAATAGATGATTCTTCTGAGAACATGAGGGAATTGAAGGAGAAGCTTGTTGATTTATTGAAAGATGCTGAAGAAAAGATCCTAAGTCAATTTCTGAAAGAGGACTTCTCTTACAGAAGAATCTGAGTCTAAAAAGGGTAAACAAACTCTGATGCATTTGTATTGTATTTCTGACATCATAAGTGAAATTTATGTTTTAATTCTTAAAGCATAAATTGGGGGAGATTGTTAGGAATGCAAACACTGATAATTGTCAGAAAATACTAAACAGAGTTTATGCTGACATCATCAGAGTTTAAGGAAGCTGTCGGTCAGAGTTTACTCTATCAGAGAATACTCAATCAGAGTTTACTCTAACAGAGAATGTTCAAATCAGAGAATGACAAACCGACAGAGTTTAGCTTCAGAGTCTACCAGAAAAGGAAATAGACAAATCAGAGTCTGATTTGGATAGTAAGAAGGAATTCAAGTGCAAGTCTAATTACCTTATTAAAGCTATTCTTATCAAAATCTGTTTTGTAATTGTATTTGTAGCTGTGTCTATATAAACATAAAGATAGGTTATAATTCAATGTCGAATTCATTAAGCAATAGTTATATAACCTAGCAGCTCTTAAGAACATTATTTCTTGAGAGAGTTTTGTATTCAAGATCATTAATAATACAAAACAGTATTCCATTCTATATACTTGTGTTCATAATCGATTTACAGGCACTATTACATTCAACCCCCCTTCTGTAATAGATTGATTATTCTGGGAAACAGAATACGTGGTGATCGTATGAGCTTTGGACCTCAATAATCTCTATCTTTAATTCGTTAAAGCTCTAAAAGATAATACATCATGATCTCCGAATTAAATATTGTGTTTTTGCATGGATCCTGCGAAGGGGTTCACTATTTTTGATTTATTTTTTGCGTTTTTCCGCTACGTTTGTGTCTCGAAATCTTTCAATGACATCAGAGCTACTTGCAAAATTTTTAATTCGGTTATGTGTTTAACAGTTTTTCGATGTATGTAAATATGTATATAATATGTCATGGCTATATGTTGATATATATGTTTTATATGATTTTGAATATATGATATTAATGTGATGTACAATCATGTGATGATTGAGTGTACTGCTATATGTATATGATACATGTTTGTTCTTATTATGGGAATCATATTCGATACGAATTCTGAAACGGCTTCTGTAGATTTTTTGAAATCTGTTTCTAGTGTTTGATTTTTGCAAACGATATGTGTTTTCTGACTAAAATCGTGTAACTGAGCAATACTGACTAAGTCATCTTGGCGTCTGTAAGCCATTCGATGTCGTTACAGGCCCCAAAACAACAATTTATTATTTACTGAAATTTAATTGATTTTCTGAAATTTCAAAATTTGTTATATATGATTGTTTAATATATTTATATAATCTGACATATATTACATGTGTTATGTGATAACATGGTGGATGGTTATGGCCTAAAGACCCATGTGATAGAGATTTTGATTTATGGTTTTGGTTTCTAAATACGACTTGCATGTCGTTTATTAATTGTAATTTAATTATCTCAAATGTAACTCGAGTTCTTCTTGTAATTTCATTAGAATAGTTTTGTTTCAATATTCAATGTAATTTTCAATGAAGGCTTGCAAGCAAGGAGGTGATCCAAAAGAGGATGATGGAGCAATGAAGAAAGAAGACATGTAATAGATAGTATTTTTAAACCACTGTAGATTGACTATGATTTTTCCATTAGCTTGGAAAGATCACATAGGATGAGGTCATAACCAAACACATTTATTTTATGCACATTACGTATATGTATATGATTGCATGTATTGGTATGCATGCGTAGATATAATCGAGATGAATGCTTAATAGTGATTAATCATTTATGTAGAAGATACGATACTCATGTCATATTTGCTTAAGAAAGATAAAATCTGTAACGATTCAAGATTTTAAAATTGAACAAACAATCATGAGATTCTTGTGTTTATGAAACACGGTATTAAATATGAATTTTCTTTTTCTGGTATGGAGAGATTTTGTCAAAAGCGGATTATTAGTTTAATTCGTAAGGAAGTCAGTTTTTAAGAGAGACCGTTTATGACTTCTCCGATGACCTGGAAATCAATCCATTGACGAATATTGAAATGAATTATTTGATCAAGAAAAAATTGAGAATCTCTTTATGATGAGATCATGATCGTTCATATAAACATTAAAATCCCTAAATACATATTAAGTTAATTGAATGCCTTCCAATATTTAATACTCGTCAAGATCTAGATTGAGAAGAAGTGGGTTTGCCAAAGCAATGTGCTCTTATCAATCATGGAAAGACGTGATAAGTAAGTGTACTTAGTTTGTTGAAACATTGGGTCTAACTTAACTAAATCATCACAATAGGATTGTGGGTTTAGAGGCATAGAGTTTGGTGAGATTTATTATATAAATGTTTACACAGGGTTGTTCCACCAAACTTTCCAAGAGTTATATTTGATATAATCGACAAATGTTGTCTACCTAAATAGTCATGTTTTGGGTGTATTAGCCAACGCTATCTTAAAACATGGATGAAATATGGATCTTGGCTCACTAGAAAATTTTAAAGAAATGCTTTCCGAATTAATAGTTAGGGCTATTAGTTTGATAAAAATAGTGGGAGGTATATGGTGATATACCATAATCACTTAAACATAATTAATATTAAATCTGTAATCTAGTTTATTTTATACACTTTAATATTGTAGATATCAAATGATAAACACAAACAACTTCTCTATACGGTCAGTTCTTGAGAATGACAAATTGACGAAAACAAATTTCCTCGACTGACATAGGAGCTTGAGGATCGTCCTCGGGCACCACGATGTTAGTCAAATCTCTTCCCCTACTATTAAAGCTGAGAATGTAACATGTGCAAATGATAGTGCTTATTGGAAGTAAATTGATGTTGCGACTAATGTTTCATGTCTCATGCTTGCAAATATGAGTGTTGAACTTAAGAAGTAACACGAGCATATAGATGCTTGTGAAACGATTAAGCACCCTTAAAGGATATTTGAGGCATAAATTCTTCAAGATATATTTGACAATTAAAGGGTACTATACACTTACAAGTAGGAAGAATGAGACCCCGTTACGCCACATGTTCTAAAGACTATAGGGTATAATGAGTACCTTGACATTTTGGGTTTCCAGATTGGTCAGGAAGCTCACCTAGATTTGTTCTTACAATCTTTGGACAACAAATATTCTTAGTTTGTTATGAATAACAAAATGAATAAGATTGGTGAAACACCTATTGAGTTGCTAAGCATGTTGAGAACTGTTGAAAGCAACATGATAAATGCATGAACTATTACTATAATGATAGTAAACATAGGGAATGCAAAATGGAAAGGAATATGGAATTGAAATGAGAAGATTTGATCTAGTTTCTTTGTAAAACCAAAGTCCAATCCCAAAACAGGCTCTAAAGTCTGAATGAGGTGTTGACAAAGAAGGCAATCGTCGCTTCTATAAAAAATCGGGAGACTGAAAATTAAACTGTCATTCTTATTTGGAAGATCGGAAGAAGTTGATCAGTAAGGGTCAAGATTCGAGTATCAGGTTGGAATTGGAGTAAAGGTAGTTTCTCTGGTTGGAAGAACTCGTTACTTAACTTTTGGCCTACAAGAAAAATTTAGAACTTGATAATTGTTATAATGTGTTTGCAATTAGTAGAGACATTATATTAGTTTCTTATTTGGACAAGAAAGGCTTTTTTATTTTAATTAAATAACAATAGTTGTTTATTCTATTTCGATGACGAGCCTTATAATGTTGCACAACTAGTTAACAATTTATATGTTCTAAAGTGACTCAAATCAAACATTACCTTTTGCACTGTCGTTGAGGCCATATTAATGAGAAACACATTTCCAGAATACATAAGGATGCATTCTTGGATAAGTTTGATTATGAATTATACAAAAGGATGCGAATCTTAGTTCATTTGGAAAAATGACTAAAACTCTTTTTACCAGACATGATGAAAGGGTCTCTGAATGAGTATGACTTATACATAATAATGTATGTTGTCATATGCGTACGATGACAAAAGGTAGCTTTTATTAACTTCATAAAATTTACTAATCATTTTAGTAGATACGGATATATGTATATTTTGAAGAACAAATCTGAATCATTTAAAAAAGTTCAAAGACTATAAAGATGAAGTAGAAAATATCAAAGAAAATTTTTTTTTGATAGGAGGGATCACACCTTGTTGGACATAGTGCGATCAATGTTGAGTCAAAGAATCTTCCAATTAGGTTCTGGGGCTACGCCCTGGAGACAACTGCTTATATACTTAACGGAGTTCCTACTAAAACAGTTCAGAAGACTCAGTATAAGATATGGACTGAAAAACATTATATCATGTCGTTTATGAAAATTTAGCGATGTGAGGCGTTTGTGAAACGTCTAACTTCTGACAAGCTAGGACCTAAATCAGAAAAATGAAACTTTGTGGGATACCCAATTGAAACAAAGGGTTATTCTTTCTATAATCCTTATGAGAACAAAGTGTTTGTTGCTCGAACTACAGTGTTCCTTGTAAGAGAAATGCTTTCTAAGAAAGACAGTGGGAGGATAATAGATCTCGATGAAGTTCGAGACCCACATGTTAACATCGAACCAATAGAGGAACCTGAGCAGAATGTAAAAAAAACAATACTGCTCAAGAAACACAGGTTGTTCGTAGGTCTAGTAGAATTCGCCATGAGCCCGAGAGATATTATGGATTTCTCTTGACTCGAGATGGTGATGTGATGCTTGTGGACGAAGATGAGCCTCTCACCTACCAAGACACTATGAACACTCCAGATTCTAAGAAATGGCTGGATGCCATGAAATCTGAGATAGAATCCATGTATACTAATCAAGTATGGACTTTGGTTGATTCACCTGAAGGGGTAAAACCTATAGGGTGTAAGTGGGTTTTCAAGAAGAAGGCTGACATGAATGGTAATGTACAGGCCTATAAGGCACGATTGGTGGCAAAAGGTTTCAAGCAAATTCATGTTATTGTCTATGATGAGACCTTTTCACCAGTGGCTATGGTCAAGTCCATCAGGATTCCTTGTTATAGCTGCTTACTATGACTATGAAATCTGGTAAATGGATGTCAAAACCGTTTTCTTAAATGAGAGCCTTGAAAAAGATGTTGAAAGGCATATGATTAGGCCTATTTGTAATAATTAGATGACAACTCAACTCAATTTAGAAACAGTGATAAATAATAAATATTTAACAGGAATCAAGGCAAAGACAGTCAACTAGTCACTGAGAATCAAAAGAATCAGAAGTACTCAGTTGAACCTGCTACTCAACACTGAAGAAGTTCATTAATATGTTCAAGCGTCAGTGGAAAATAATCAAGTAGTAAATTCAAAAGGATTCAGAAGATTTTGAGTGATTACTACACGAAGATTCCAGAAGAAAATGAACAGAAAAAGAAGACAGAAAAGCTAAGCAAAGACAGAAGGCCACTATACTAAAATGTTAAAAGACATGAAGAATATTTATTTAAAGTATGACACAAATGAACCAGACAGTACATTTGTGTGTCAACTTTAATTAATAAATATTCAACATCAAGCTGAAGTGGTTCCATGACAAAAGACGGACTAAAGAGTTGAACAAAAGACTTAATAGTATTTTAATTCTACAATTAAAATTAAGTTAATTATTTAATTTTTTTATTAAATTAATTCAAGTCTGAATTTAATTTAATTCATAAATTAATTAATTAAATTAAGTAGAGTTGATTTACTAAGAAAAGAAATGATTCATATGACTCACAATGAGTCATACCGAGCAGAATTATGAGTCATACCGAGCAGAATTTAATGAGTCATACCGAGCAGAATTATGAGTCATACCGAGCAGAATTTATGAGTCATACCGAGCAGAATTCATGAGTCATACCGAGCAGAATTTATGAGTCATACCGAGCAATTCATAGTGAGTCATACCGAAGTCTAAAAATGAGTCATACCGACCATTATGAGTCTTGCCCAGCCTTTTCATGAGTCATACAAGGGTTAAATTTAATTGAAAAAGGTCATAATAGGATGAGTCATGCTGGCTTTCCTCCTCTATAAATATGAGGAGATGGTCTTCATTTTTCAGTTGTCGTTCAAACATTCAAATTCAGAAATTTGTATGCATTGTAATATTCACAGATTTCTGTGCTTAGTTTGGAATATAATTTTTAAACTCGAACAATTCATGTCAAAATCGTTCTAAACTTTTAAACAGTTATATAAACTTTCTACTAATTAATTTTGTAATACTTTTCAAGTTAAAATTATATCTTCTACTTGAACAGTATTTCATTTCAATTAATATTTCGTGTGAATTTAAAATAATATTTTTAAATCCAATATTCCGCGATAATTAATAGATATTGTATTTAACCCCCCTTCTACAATATCAGGGACCAACAGATGTAGATGTGTACATGACACATCCTGAAGGTTTTTTTTATCCAAAGGATGCTGGAAAGATATGTAAGTTTCGTCGATCCATTTATGGATTGAGACAAGCCTTGAGGAGATGTAACATTCATTTTGATGAAACTATCAAAGAGTTTGGTTTTATTCAAAATGAAGATGAACCATGTGTTTACAAGAAGGTTAGTGGGAGCCATGTGGTATTCCTAGTATTATATGTTGATGGTATATTACTAATAGGGAATGACATTCTTTCTCTACAGACTATGAAAAATTGGTTGAGAAATAATTTCCCAATGAAAGACTTAGACGATGCGACCTATATATTAGGGATCAGGATCTATAGAGGTAGATCAAGGAGATTGATCGGCCTAAGTCAGAGTACATACATTGACAAAGTTTTGCATCGATATGGAATGCAAAGAGACTAAAATAGATATGTCCCAATGTCTCATTGGATAATTATCTCAAAATAAAATTGTCCTAAATCATTGGATGATAAGGATCGTATGAGTAAAGTTCCATATGCTTCGACAATTGGTTCTATAATGTATGAAATGATATGTACTCCTTATGATGTCTCATAAGCTTTAAGCATGACGAGCAGGTACTAGTCTAATCCAAGTGATGGTCACTGGATGGGAGTCAAGAATATTCTTAAGTACTTAAAGAGGACTAAAGATTCATTCTTGTTATATGGAGGAGATGTGAAGCTAGTTGTAAGAGGTTTGAGTGATGCTGGTTTTTAGACAGACAACGATGATTTAGTGTTTCTGTCTAACTTTGTGTTTTATCTATTTAAATTGAGATGTTGTATGCTGGAATGGTTCACAGTAGAGACAGTTGTTGATTCTATAATAGAGCCTGGGTATATTGATTCTTGCGAAGCAGCCAATGAGGTTGTTTGGGCATGTACTTAATTGGGAGATATCACCTAATTAATGAGATTAATGATCAAGGAGATATACATATATGTAAAGTGCATACTAATAATAATATTGCAGACTCACTGACTAAGGTTTTGTCGCAGCAGAAGCACGAAAGTCACACTAGTTCCATGAGTATTGGATACTTGGGTAATTGGCTCTAGTGAAAGTGGGAGATTGTTAGTAATTGTGCCCAAGAGGCAATTACTTTTATATTTCAAGGAAAATATTTTATTATTAAGGATTATATTTTATTGATTATTATTTATTTATTATATTTTATTTACTGTGTAATAAATTGAAAGCATAATAAATGTCCTTGGAATTTTGATACATATTATATATCTTTAAGTATGTGACTTAAAAATGATATTATATGAATAGTATTTTATTCCTAAAATTCCCTAGTCGAGTATTATTATTTAAGGATAATAATAATGTACAAAGACTAGTATGTTTGTTGACAGATGACCACATCTCATTGGTCATAGGTATGGTGATACTAAAAGTCAAGAACATAAGTGCATGTCTCAATGCATGGCAATGGAATGACTCATCGAGAGATTCTACATGTTAATAAGTGTCATAAGTAATTTTCATTGTGATAACGGTGTAACGATCCTTAGACATGAAATCATTATATTTCTATACGAGAATTAATATATTTTGATTACATTAAAAGTTACCTTTGACCGGGTGATGATAAAAGTGGACATTGGGTATATTATGAATCGTATGAGAAATATGAATGATCTAGATGAGATTTAATCCTCCTAATTTTAGGAGTGATATTATTGGCCTCTTGTTTGAGTGAGACTGTGGAATGCACAGCCGTGTTCAAATATTGATTTGATTTTAATAGTCTGCTCAAAAGAAAATAAAGATTAAATTATGAAGAGGATGACACGACATATGCCTTGAGTTTAATCTATAATATCAAGATTAAAGGGATTATATTACATTGTACATTATTCACGAAAGGCTCAGTCAAATCACCGATTTAATTATTATTATTTGGGTAACAATGATGTATTAGTAAATGTCACTCATTGTTTATAATTTTATTATTAGATAATAAAATTATTGTCAACGTAATAATAACTTAAAAGGTCACACACAAAGAACACTTGAAGGATAATTAATAGTAATTCAAATTTATTTTGGATATTAATTAAGTTGGACTTAATTAATAAAATTAGAAATTTGAATTAATTTATAATTTGAATTATATTTGAATATTAATTAAGTTTGACTTAATTAGTTATTTAAATTCAAATTCAAATTTTAAATAAATTAAGTAAATATAAGGCTCAATCAAATGATGGGCTAAAAGGCCTGTTTATTTCCTCTATAAATACATCTCTTTCTCTAGGAGTTAACCTTTATTCAGTTTTGGGAAAATTCTAGCCGCATAGAGAGAGAGAGATAAAGGTTGAGAGAAACAGCTTTGGTGTTAATACATACTTCGTCCTTTGAAGATCAACTGTTCATGTGGATACCGTTAGAGCGTAGATCGCGTGATGCGGGATACGTGGTGATCGTACAAGCTTTGGACCTCCATAATCTCTATCTTTAATTCGCTAAAACTCTAAAAGGTAATACATCATGATCTCCGAATTAAATATTGTGTTTTTGCATGGATCCTGCGGAGGGTTTCACTATTTTTGATTTATTTTTCACGTTTTTCCGCTGCGTTTGTGTCTCGAAACCCTTCAGAAGGACGCACAGGGTAATATCATAACACACTTATCTATTTGAAGACAGTCAGTCTCACGGGCTCTCATCTCATCAAGGGATCCGCTCAGGGTCCCCACTACATATCGTTCTCATGAGGCCACATCGCGCACAACTCCCTACGGGGTCCCCTTGCTCTATAACTCCATGACAACCCCCAGAGCTGAATGGGCTTTGACCATGACAGTTACAGACATCTGGGAAGTCTGCTCTTCACATCCGCACAGACTTGGGCAAAAGCCCTTCATGTACGAGGATTTGGGCTTGATAGACCGAACCAATACCTAGCCCATATTATATAACTACGTGTAGTTTGAACTCCTATAAATAAGTTACGTAAGCCTCTTGTTTCAGTTGAATCGATAGTTGGCAGCAAGAGAGCAAACATTTTCTCTGGCCTTCTACCAAAATTCATCACTTTCCTCCTGTGTTCTTCGCGTTCTTTATCAAGTTCATCAGCAAAATCATCATATTTTGATCCGTGATTTCAGCAAATCTCCAAATTAATGTTATACCAATTTCTCCCTGGAACAAGAGGAATCAATTTTTGTGCACAGATTATATATGATAACCTTGTAGAGACTCGATTTCAAAATGAAATCCAACTTTGTGATGATGTTAAGCAAAAAATTAATTAGCACCCCCTAAATAATAATGATATATTACATACGTCTTTTTTTTTTATTGTCTTGTGAAAAAGATCCAGGCTTGCATTTCAACATTTTCTAGGTATGTACTTGAAAAATATTTTGTGAAGGGATTTGTTATCGATTTTTTAATAATATTTATGAATAAATTTAAACTAGAGCACATTTTATTTTTTAATCAAAACCTTCGGATTATAAAACCACCTACGTTCACCCTACTTGGGCCAAGAGTGCATAACGAATGGACACATACTAAAATTATACATATATGAACTTAAAATAAAATTTTGATATATTTTTTTTAAAATAATATTTATAAAAATAAATTTTAATTTTTATATTACAGTAAAAAAATATTTTTTCCAATTAATTTTAGTTTTAGAAATTTTTGACTCCACTGTTTGAAATTTTTATAAAAATCAATATTGTTTTCTTAATAAAAAATTCAATATAAAGTTTTTTCTATATAAAATCAATGAATTTTTGGGTTGTATCTAAACTATAATTTAAATTTTATATATTTATATTGAAAAATTTACTTATAATATAATTTTATATTATATAATTGGTACACACTACAATTTATTTACCTATCTCAATTTCATTCTGGCTCAAATTCTTTAATTAATTTAAAATTATAATTTATTAATTTTATATCATAAATATTATAATATTATTTCTTTTTAATCTATATTAATTTTAATAAATTAACTATATATTTATATTTTTGATATTCAAATATGTGTATTACAAGTTTTAGTTGTGTTTGTATAATATAGTACTATAAAATTGTAAATTATAGATAATATACTAGCATTCTTCGATAAAATAAAATAAAAAGTTCATTATCACATTAACTTAGCAAGAGTCCTAAAATATTTTTCAATTAATTTTTGTGAAAAATAAAAAGAACCGACAAAAAAATAAAACTATAGTTACTATCATGATAAACTAGGGTCAAATTTTGATCCTAGAATATATTCTAGAATGTTCGAGTGTGTTCGAGTAAAGCTATCGTCCCTCCCTATATATGGAGAATAAACCTATCTAATAATCCACAACAACCTCTTCCCTATATCTCAAACTTTTTGTATTGGGTATGTGTTTATATAAAATAATTTAGAGATGTCATGGGATTGTACTCTTTTGGGATATATCATTATTATCTCAGCTGATTTTAATCATTGTTTATTATACTCTTTTGGGATATATTATTATTATCTATGAGCTTTGCAAATTGGGAACAAATCCATGTTTGATCTCTGTCCTAGTACAGATCTTACAATTCGAAAGTTGGAATATAGTTTTGGTCATTTTCTTATTTAATTTACTCATTTATATTATAGTTGATGAAATCATTTTTCAATTATTCTGATTTGCATATTTTGGAAGACTGTAACTTTCATTTTAGATTAAAATTGGGGGATTGAAAAAATAAATTCAACATAAAATAATATTATTGAAAGAGGCAATAACAATTCCAAAGGTGACCAGATCTATATAATTTATGCAATATGTTTTATTCTTTATGTAATATATATTCAAATGATGAACAAATCTATATATTTCATGTACTCTGCATTGTTCTTTATGTAGTATATGGTTTGTTTCCACTAATTTTACAAACGAAGTTCAGATCTGATTCTCTTTACAAGTATATGTAGTGATTTAAAAATATGGTATACAACATAAACAAACATAGTGCACACACACACAAAAAAGATAGGAATAGTATAGATATAATAAAATAAAATAAAATATGAGAAAGGAGCCAAGAGCTAATAATTAAAGTAATATATTTAATTCATTTTTTAAATTTAATAATCACTCAACGGAGAAGTCGTGTATTCTTGTTTTGAGCTTATTTTTAGTTCCAGGCCCATCGGTCTATCCAAATAATAGTTTTTTATTCTAATAGGTATTATCCTTAACTTAGTATAATTTTTTTGTTTTAAACTGACTTTATTTTTTAAGGGTGTTTAGTAAATATTGTAAATAAAAATGGATTGAAAAATTAAATCAATTTTAATGATGAAAAACAAAAAGGATTATATTAAAATATCAAAATAAATGATTTGGTTTTAAAATTGCATTGATATTAATTGAATTTTTATAATATAAACAAATATTATACTAAGGTGATATATAAATAATACAAGAACCAAATTTTCGGTTCATTCTTTATGTATTTCATATCTGACACTATTTTTGATTTTCCAAGCACCTTTCTGATATTTGAAAGTGTAAAAATAATAACAAATGTTATTTGATAATAATAATATTATTAGGACTAGTGTAGAAAAATAATATAAAAACAAACCAATAAAAGAATAACTTAAATCAATAACTATTTAGCAGAAACTAATACTAAATTAGTTGATTTGAATGGTGACTAATAATTATACAATAGGTTTCAAAATAATAACCGATTTAACATTTAATGGGTAACAAAATTATAAATAAATTTATTATAAAATTTAAATATAAATTTACAAATTAAATTTATAATTTATTTAATAAAATATTTTAAAACTAATTATTTTTTCTATCTCAATATATATATCAAAAATTAAATTAATTAATTTTCTAAAATATCAAAATTTTAAAATAGATGTAGTTAATATTCAAAATCGCACCATTACAGTTATTACAAGGTGTAACAAATACTCTAAGCGTTGTTTTGTTTTTAGTTTTGCTAAATAACATTACGTTTTAAGACAATACTCCCTCCGTTCCTAAATAATGTTCTTTTTTATTTTTCGTAGTCAAATTGACTAGTTTTTTTTATTAATAATTAAAAATTGATTTTTTTATAATTTTAAAAAATTAAAAAATATATTTTAAAGTAGATTATAAATATTTTTTAACAACATAAAATTTTAATTTTTTTAATTATATATTATATTTAAATTACCGTTAAAGATAAGTTAATTTGACCGAAAATAAAGTGAACAACTAAAAGAAGGAGACGGAGGAATAATAACTAATTTTGCCTTTGTATTAGGAAGCCACTCCCAATCAATTGTGCACAAATTATTTATGATAACCTTGCATAGACTCGATTTTAAAATGAAATCCAACTTTCTGATGTTATTAAGCAAAAATTAATCAGCATCCCTGAGTGATAATTATGATATGTTACATACATCTTTTTTTCTTTTTTCTTTATAATCTTGTAAAAAGATTCAGGTTAGCATTTCAACATTGCTTCCCTTTAGGTATCTACTTGGAAAATATTTTGGGAAGGGATTTGTTATCGATTTCTTAATTAAATTTTATAACAATAATTTTTAATTTTTGTATTACATGAAAAAAAAAATCAATGAATTTTAATTTTTGAAATTTTTGACTCCGGTGATTGCAATTTTTGTAAAAATCAATATTGTTTTCTTAACAAAAAGTTCAGTATAAAGTTTATTCAATATAAAATCAATGAGTTTTTCTTAATATTAAATAAAATTAAATAAAATGACATGATTTAATTTAAGTTCATAGCCCAAAAAGTGATAATTTATGTAATTTGATAAATTAAAATATTTAAATGTTCTCGAATAAGCCCCAACAATACTCCAACCACTACAACTATTTACCATCATTTTCAAATGGTTGGTCCCAGGTACGGCACAGAGTCACAAGAACACAACCAATCAATTCAAGAATCATACACAAATCTCATAAAAGATAGTAAAAAAATATATAGAGGACAGCAAACAAACCAACAAATAGTAGTAGAAATATACACAACTTTTATGTACTAGTTGAATACCAACCAACACAAGATATTCTTACATCAATTCTTCCACACTCAAAAGAAAAAAACTCCAACGCCAATTCTTCATCTGTACGTACAAACATCATTTATTCCTGATAAATCGCTGAGGACCATAAGCGTAAGATCAAGAGCATCATTATTACTTTGAGAAAATTGAAAAGCATAACATAAATCACCAAACAGAGGTGGATTGTGGGACCTGATATCACGCATGCACTTGATCCATGAAGTCTCAACAATTCAAGAAAAAATAAAAGTCCTCATTTTACAGCAAAGCTAACCACTATTAGCTCCATGCCTTGAAGACTTGAACTTTCTTTAATCCCCTAAAGCACACAATAATCATTTCCATCAGACAAGTACATCCCATATATCCTCATTCCCTGCAAGTAAAGTGAGAATTTCATCCCATTACGCCACGCTTTTATTAGCCCATTCATGCATACATGCAATATGCTTCCTCTAAAGGTTGATAAAGATAGTAATGGTCTTGTTAAAGCAAAAGTTGCTATATCATGCTCAAAACCATCGATTAACTTGGATAAAAAGATCTTAATGGGTATACGCAAGCACTTTTCCTTCATGTAGAAGTAACTTAAAGATACACAACTCCTAGAGCTTTGGCTTTGAGCTTTAAGGACTTCAAATAATTTATAGATTCGTCAATAATCAATGTCGCTTCTTTGCCCTTTAAACCCGGGATGATATGCTCGATAATCTTTAACGTCTCGTGAATTTTGTCTTTCCTTGATCGCTTGACGCCTGAATTGGAACTCGTAATATTACCTAAAGCGCTAGGACAAGCACTACTAGATTCCATATCATTGTTATACTCGCCGGATCTATCATTTTGCCCTAAATTTGCATGTTCAACTACCAATGATTTCTTGTAACAACCATCAAGCAATCTTTGCCTTTTGGTTGAGCCATCAGAAGTAGCAACTTCTTCAATCATGTCACCAACTTGTTCATCATTATGAAGATTTTCTTCAACTTTACTTGGAGAACGATCCGTGCTTGTTACTTCCCCATCTGAATCTTCCTCGCCATTACAGTAATCATATTCATCATCAGAGTAAAGCAAGGCATTTATTTCTTCTGAGTCTTCACGAAACTCACTTTCTTCAACAGCTATCTGATTACCATCAGATGCTCCTTGAATATCTGGATTTTTGGGAATTCTTTGTTCATTTGTGGGAATATGTTCAACAGCGCGCGTGTAACCGACTTGCACAGGTTTCATAGGTATATCAATAAGTTTTCCAGTTAAAGGGCCAAACGAACTGAGAAAAATCCGAACAAGATCGTCCGACTGATCAAAAATAACATAACTTCTCCGATTAGAGCTAGTCACATTACTAGCTATTGGATCAGCCCCGAGTTTGCGCAATGAAGACTGAGAATCTTTAATATATGGATTGAGAGGGAAAAGTGAACTTTCCATGAGTGGAGGCAAACTGCCAGATAATCCATAACTCTCAAGTAAACCAGGACTGGGAAATTCAGGAAAAGGCGCATTTGCAGAAAAAGCAAAAGGGTCAAAACCAGATGCATCGAAGCTTTCTTTGGTAGATGGTAATACACTTCTCCTGTGGTCTACGTTTGGTGCATCCCATTCAGATGGCAACTTACCTAGCCAAGAATCTTTAGCCTTCACCATCAGGGAAAACAAATACCTAAACATGGCATGACAAACGATTTTTTACTATTAACCAGCTGATAATCTACAGAATGATTGAAGTGCAATACACTAAAAAGTTAATATCAAACATACCAGGTTATGCCCTGTAGTTTTATATCTGCAACTTTCAATCTCTTTCAAATACAAATTAATATAATAATTAAATACTAAAATTAGCAGCTTAATATAATAACACAATCCAGGAACCAATCTACGTAACAGGTTTAAGCAAGAGGCGGAAGTACTCAGCCTGAAACACAAAGACCACCTTGTATCAATTACGATTAAACATGGAAACTAATCTAGTATCATAGAGTTAAATGATTCGGACATAATAACATTAAAACGAAGCAACACTTGTAATTAAAGCCTTGAACAAACCTGGCAATCTTCCAAATGTTGAAAACATGCTATCACTCTAACTATAACTCTTCCAGCAATTCCATTTTCATGTTTTAATGCCCTGAATTTCGTCTGACTTGCTGCTTGGCACACCATAACTTCTCTCGAATTTAACGAAAAAGACAATCTGTAATCTATGCCGATTTAATGTTTTCACAACAGAAACTAAGCAATAGATAATGGAAAGAGAAAGAGGATCAAGCTCAAACGGAGATTAAGAGTAGAAATTCTGTATAGCTAGTGGAGATAGACCTAAATGTAGAAAATTAGCTTAAAATAGAAACACCGGGCTCAGTGTGGCTGAATAAGGTATGAGAAATTTAAGAAAACAGTGTACTACTTAAAACTACACGAATATAACAGAGAAGAATATCAACAGAGAAAGACAGCATGGACAGAGAAGCAAAAATAAATAGCCCGAAACAGAGAAGAAAACTGAGGATCAATAAAAAGAGAGTACTTTACAGAATCACCCTACAATACAAGTTCAAGGAAATAACTTTCCGATACACATAAACTGACATGTTTAACCACATTATTTATATCTTATATTCTACTAGTATATCCCTAAATACACAACCGCCCGCTCTATAAATCCAGCTCTCCTGCAATGAAGGCAATAACAGAAAATCAAAATTCAAGAATTCAAATTCCACTTGCCAAAATTGGAACTTGATAAATTTGAGAGTTAATTGAACTTTGAATATACAAATACTTAAAAAAGCCATACAAAACTATGAATTACATGGAGTATCAACATATATAGCTTCCAATTTGCTCTTTTTTAATGTTAAATTTAACTATTGAACCACAATCCCAGATCATCAAATTAACAAAAACCCCATTAATCTAAATCAAGTTTCTGATAATCCATCATTAAAAACAATAAAATGTAACAAGAAAATTATGTGTAAAATGAAATCAAGAAAAAGGGTACCTTAAAAACTATTAAGAATTATCAATTATGAATTAACAACAGTTTCCACATAAGTGGCAGGAAGATAAAAATATAGATACAGAACTGGCAGTACTTACAAAAGAAAGATCTTGTTTTTATTGTATAGCTGCAGGATCCAGAGAAAAAGAGATCTTTTTTATATGCAAGACTGAAACTTTATGGAAGATATAGGTATATATAGATACAAAAGCTTGGGGAGATGAGTGAGTGAGAGCAGGTGAACAGTAGGACGTAGGTTGCACTTGCTATATTTAACTTTGGTTGACCGCGGGTCGGGTACCACGGTTATTAACAAATACAAGTAACTCAACTCAGTTAATTCAGGTTTATAAAATTTAAGTCCATTATAAAAAATTATCATCCAATCCAACCTTACTGATTATAGTTTGGGTTCTGACAAATAAAAAAATTATAGTTTAGGTTTGATCGGATTGGGTTGGTTCGGATTGATTGAGTTTAATATAAAATAAAATATTATATTTCATAATTAAAATATTATAATTCACTAATTTAATATTTAGTAACTCCAAATTTAATAGTGTTGTACTTGTTCGCTTAATAGCTATAAAGTGTTTGAGTCTCCTCCGGCAAGTTTGCTTGGAGACAATTTTGCATGAATCATCTACGTTTTAATGAAATTCATTTGATATCAAAAAAAATAGTGTTATACTTTTGTTGTCATCTACGTTTTAATGAAATTCCTTTGATATCAAAAAAAATAGTGTTCTATTTCTGTTTAGGAAAGGAAGTAGACTACACTCTCTTGAATCTTGATGTAGCAAAACAGATTCCAAAGTCTATTTGTAAAACATGTTATAAAATGTGAAATATATCACATCCTCAAACAGGAATAGATAATAATAACAATCTAAAAAATATTATATGACTATACTTTGTATATAAACGGTAGAAGAAATATCAGAAGCCACACATCAATACTATTCATACTATATTATTTTAACTAAATTACAGATTTTTTTTAAACACTCGGTGAACAGTAGGAAAGATACTAACCGTCCAATTTTAGGTCAAACATAAAAACGATTCTAACCATCCAATTTTAATAAAATCTAATTTTAAAAAAGATTTATATCATACATACAACTCCTCCTTTTATATAACTCCACACGGATAATATTATATTTATATTCTATTCTATATTTTCAAGTTTAAGAATTTTACTTATCCTATAATTTTTATTTAATATAATTTACTCACATTTAATTTGATTTCATCATCATTCAAACTTTTTTATATATTTAAAATTATAACTTATCATTAAATTTTATGAATATTAATATATAAATATCATTGTATAGAAAAAAGTAAAAACAAATTAATAACCAAACAAATTATCAATTAAATGAAATATTTAAATTATATAAAATAATTAATATATAATTTATTAATAGCATGTGTGCTTTGCACGGGTTATAAGCTAGTATATTATTATAATTAAATTAGAAAACTTTTTTTTGAAATACTAAGATCAACCATAGAAAATATCCTAACCGTTCAATTTTAGGTGAACCATAGAAACGATCTTAATCATTCAATTTTAATAAAATCTAATTTTAGAAAAGATATATATACATACAACTTTATCATAATACTCCTTTTATACAACTTCTCACGGATAATACTATATTATATTTTCTATTTTCTATTTTAAGAATCTAACTTATCGTATAATTTTTATTTAATATAATTTACTCACATTCAACTCAATTTAATCACCATTCAAACTCTTTTATTTATTTAAAATTATGATTTATCATTAAATTTTATAAATATTAATATATAAACATTATTGTATAGAAATATGTAATAATAATAATAATAAAATGAAATATCATATTAAATGAAATATTTAAATTATATAAAATAATTAATATATAATTTATTAATAACATTCGTGTTTTGCACGGGTTATAAGCCACTAACAATAATAACCCAAACATAACATACATGAACATAGACATGAATGTCCAACACTTAAGATATACACAAACAGGAGTTGAAAAGGTAAATGTTAACCATAATGCATGCTTTGTTTTTAACTTCACACATGTATACTATTCTATACTATATTATAATAACCAAACTAGAGAACGTTTTTTTTAAATATTGAACCATAGAAAAGATTTTAACCATTCAATTTTAATAAAATCTAATTTTAGAAAGGATGTATATCATACATATAACTCTATCTCAGATAATCCTTCTTTTATACAACTCATCACGGATAATATTATATTATATTTAAATTATATTCTATATTTTCTATTTTAAAATTCTACTTTTCCTATAATTTTTGTTTAATATATCATTAAATTTTATGAATATTAATATGTCTATACTATATAAAAAATCATAACTGTCCAGTGAACCATAGAAACGATTACAACAATCCAATTTTAATAAAATCTAATTTTAGAAAAGAAATATCAATATATCATACATACAACTCTACCATATACTCCTTAAAATGCGTGCCAGACACCCCATTTTGAAATGATAACAACTGGCCGGGACGGAGGGAGTATTATATTTAAATTATATTTTATATTTTCTAATTTAAGAATCCTACTTATCCTATAATTTTTTTAATATAGTTTACTTACATTCAACTCAATTTTATCACCATTGAAACTCTTTTATTTATTTAAAATTATGACTTATCATTAAATTTTATGAATATTAATATATAAATATCATTGTATAGAAAAATGTAAAAAGAAATTAATACTAAAAAAAATTATCATATTAAATGAAATATTTAAATTATATAAAATAATTAATATATAATTTATTAATAACATTCATGTTTTACACGTGTTATAAGTTAGTTACTTTATAATAGGCCAAGTCGGCCAAGTCCAGTAAAACATTATTATTATTAAATTAAAAGCCCAAATGCTCAAGTCTAATGAATTAATATTAATATATTAAATTTCAAATCTAATATCGAATTGCATTGGGTTGGATAAATATTATCAAAACTCTGACCCAACCCATTTAAATTGATTTAAATAATTTTTTAACCTGATCAAATTTCAGTTTAAATATTTACGGGTTGGGTCGGCTAAAAGGTAAGGGCAGTTTGAGCTGGTTCGATCAGTTTGGTCAGGCTATGGGTACCCTAATTTAACCTTTATTTTTGCATATAATCAATTTTAAGCCAGAGTTTCTAATACAAAACAAGTAATTTAAGCTAGACCGTTTAAAATATATATTTTCATTTTAAAATATTTATTTTTTAAAATTTTTTATATGTATTTTAATATATATATATATATATAATAAATATTTCTATTATTTTTAAAAGTTTTTTTCTAAATCAATATTTAGTAATAATTTTTATTTAAGAAGGAAAATTTTAAAAATAAATTATCAAACTATTTTTATGCACTTTAAAATATGTGTAAAAGTTAAAAAAAATAGTTTGAATGAAATAAGTATATAATATTACTAATATGAGTTTAAATAATTTAATATACTAATTTATATGATACTTGATGAGAATTTTTTATACTTATATTAAATATAATGTGTATTTAAATAATTTAACATGCTAATTTATATGTGACAATACATTCAATATACGTAAGAAAAATATCCTTTAAAATACGTGTAAAAATGAAAGTGCACAAATAAAGAATGAAGGGAACATTATATATAAATTTACATATTCAAGTGCTATTTTGCAAAGAAGATAATTTTTATCGTGTTCAATCTATTTTTACAATAAATTGAAAGGAAAGAACTATAAAATTAATAAATAAATAGTAAACAATTTATTAAAATTTGAAAATATTACACTAGATACTAGAATTTACAAATTTTTATTTAATTGTATAGCATGCAAAGGTTACGAGTTACATGTAATTAATCCTCTATCTATATCTTCAATATTTATTTGTGTTCGATCATAGTAGAAAGCCGATGAATAGGACGACTGCTCGTTGGACCTTAAACTGAAGTCATATGGCTCATACTTGTGGCGAAAACGACACTAATACACTATATATGAATGTTCTAATGCACTGCATAAGTATCATGATTTGAAATCCGATTTCACATAATATACTCAATATGTCACAACACAACAACATATAATAATAAACAAAAACTTTTTGTTTCATAGCAAATATTTAAGAACAAGGTGACCGAATATAATGTTTTTACTACACGCACATATATATGAGGATACCATCTAAAATAATTTGTGATATTCAGCGAAATGTTTCCCAAGTGAATTTGAGTAAGGATGATCCACTAACGTTTCCTCGTAATCTCAAAAATTTTATATGCGAATGCTTGATCTGCGACCCAAACCTTCATTTTACATTTTACTTTTACAAATATCAAGTATCAAATAAGAACATGTTTTTACATTTTTATGTTTTCTTTGGAATTTTTTCTAGAACACTGCTCAAGTAAATAGGCGACCATTTTTTTTAAAAAAAAACAGAAAGTGCACTAAATAGGGCTAAATAAGACCAGAGTACTAGGACCTAAATGTGATCTAGTTAGAAGTTGGTCCATGCATCTAGACGAGGGTCACCTTATAAGTAATTTATTTTTTAAAAAAGAGCATATATATGTACACTTATTTTTTAATTTGAAAATAATTTATAGTCTTAAATTTTAAAATAATTATTTATTTTCAAAAAAATATACAAAAGTGTATTTTTTTTAAAAAAAATAAATAACTTATTTCTTATTTTAATAAACTCCAAACGGGCCCATAAACTTTAGGCCCAACTTTATTAGTTTCGGTAAGTAAGTTGAACAGTAAATCAGGGCTAAAATTATCATTTTCTTAAAAACCCTAGAATAATATTAATTAGGGCTATATATACTAACACTCCAGTATCGTTAAAAGAGATAATATAGCATGCTCAAACCTTCCCTTGTTGGCTGTCCTTGTAAGTCTACCAAAAGATCGGACGTGGTATATAGTTTTTTTTTTAGAATTGGAGTCAGCTTGCTTCCGGGCACAAGTGATCATTCCAATTTTTAATTAATATTTTCATTAATTTCAACATTTTTTTAAATTACCATCGCATCTAGCTAGCTAGATTGATCAGGATTGAAAACGATGAATTAATGAAAAACACTAAAATTGTTGAATTAGAAACAAACATTCATTCATATTATAATTTCTGCATAAAATAAAAAACTGGGTGTTATTGGGTATTACAAAAGATAAGTTTAAAGGGCGAAATAAATACCCAATACATGACACACTACTTAAACAAAGGAGATCTACAAAGTTGTTCAATCTCCTCGTTGATATCTTTGAGCTTCTGTTCTGATTCTCGCACAGCCGATACGAGATGTGCACGAATAACATCTAACTCAACCTCACGGGCATGGAGTAATGCATCTTCTTCACGCAAGAGGCGCAGCTCCTCTTTTATCTTGGCAGATATCTCCCTAATCTCGCACTTTTCTTGTTGTCGCTTTGCAATATTCTCTTTTATCTTAGCAGATTTCTCCTTGACCTTGCGTAGATCTTCTCGAAGCTGCTCCAACTTCTTCTGATCCACAGCGGAAGCCATTCCCAAATTCTTACCCAAATGTTGCACTATGCAAAACGCTGATATATGCTGCCTTTTATAGCCCTTCCTAGGGTTTTCATATATATGAAATGACTATTTCAACCCTACACATACACTTTATATATTCCTTGAAACACAATTTAATTATATATTGGGCTTGGTCTTATATATATATTGGGCTTGGTAAAGAATATTAATTAGTTTAATTATAATATAATTATATATTATTCGATCACACATGCATTACAAGAAAATCAGTTATAACTAGTCGAACAAAACCAACCGTTGGAAAAAGCGGGGTACAAAACTGACCGTTCCACCTGCGGTCAGTTATATTAATAACAAAAGTTTAAAATGACTTTATTTCAATGACATGACATGAACAAAATCGACCAATGAATAACGGTACGGTTAAATTGCTGAACATGTCATTAAACTATGATACTATTAAATATTATTATAATATGAATGCATGGTTAAAATTAAAATATGATATTATTAAAAAAAATCATTAAACATTTTCATGAGATAATCTTATAGTATTTGATATAATAAGGTAGTATTTGATATAATGAAAATTAATATGAGCAAAATCGTAGTGAAACCAAATCAAACTATTGAATTTCATGCACTACATAAGTATCATTATTTGAAATCCGATTTCACATAGTACTCAATAAGTAAACATACAATTTATAATAATAAACAAAAACTTTTGTTTCATAGCAAAAATTTAAGAACAAGGTGACTAAACATAATGATTTCTTACATATACATAAGTGTCATGATCCTATACATAAGTGTTATGATCTTGATAAATCCGTTTCCTAATATCTCGAAATTTTAGAAAAATTAATTAACATAATATGAGAGTTCAAGTTGACAAAGGTGTGTAAACCCGTTTATTAAGAGCAAATTCAACTGTCTCCTAGTTGAT
Source organism: Oenanthe sinensis (assembly GCA_028671895.1). Classification (NCBI taxonomy): domain Eukaryota; kingdom Viridiplantae; phylum Streptophyta; class Magnoliopsida; order Apiales; family Apiaceae; genus Oenanthe; species Oenanthe sinensis. The sequence goes on from CM053808.1 coordinate 7,588,675, forward strand.
TATCTATAAATATTATAAAATAATAAGTCTTAGTTATTTAGGTAACCACAAGAACATGTGAATTTCAACAATAATTCATATTTTCATTATCTATTATTATTATAATAATAAATTTGAATCTAATTAAAAAGGAGGGAAGAGAAAAAGAGAGAGAAACGATGAAGAATAATGGAGGGAGAAGATTATTTAATTCAAACAAATGAAATAGATAATGGACAGTGGTTAGGTAATGAGATGCATGTACTAATATTTTAGATAACTACTGGACACTATTGGAATGCTATTTTTTTATAATATTATCTATAATTTTACTTGAGACATCAAATAGGTAATCCGTTGGATTTGCTCTAACACTTTTATATTCTAGGAGAACTTCTCTTGAATAAGAATGATCCACTAATCATCATTATATATATATATATTACTTTTGCAACATCACATGGTGAGAGTACTCGTGCAAGTGAAATTTTCATTTTTAATAGATCTCGAGATAATATTTGTTATATTTTAAATGAATTAGTTTTGCAAATTAATGCTTTTATTGTTTTATTCTTACAAAAATACCTAACTCGATCAAAATTTTGGTTTTGTTTCTGTTATTAAAAAAACCTTTGTATGCGACTTTCTAAACTTGATTCACATATATATCTTTAGGCTCTAGTGTCTAATCAAATTATCAAGTCTCATATTTTTTCTTAAAAGGCTCAACTCTCAAGCAGGAGAAACCATACTTTTACCCACCAGAAATATTGACGTCGGCTCCGAAGGACGTTACATCAACACAGCTTGAAGATCTGGAAGATCTTTTAAGCCACGCTAAAAGCTTCTGTAATATATAAACTTTATGCTGGTCCTACACACGTATCATTGTTAGTTCAATATTTTAAAGTCAATTTTGGTCAAGGCTAAAACCCATTAAGAGTAACCCGATCATCCGATCGAGTTTAATTAATTAAAATCGACAGCTTTGCTTAAACCGACGGTTGGAGTCTGTTGACTCTGTTCCTTGTAGTGTAGCTAATACATTTTTTTATTGATTTTTTTAATTCATCATGATCATCTAGTTTAAGTACATGTACAAAATTTATGGTATAACAAATCTTTGAAAACTTTTTTGATGATATACACGATTTTGCGTGTACATAATTCAAAGGAGTTAGTGACTTAATAGCAAGAAATTTTTTATTTTACAAACAATATCATGTTTCCCCATCAATTTAATATTTAACCCGTTATTAGCATGAAAGAATTATTTAAATTAAAGTCTACAGATACTTTGCATGCTTGTTTCTAACTCTTTGTAAACTTAAACAATCTACCGGATAGCATATTAGCATGTACAACATAAACTTCCAAAGATTTTACGGCTTGAACAGGTACTCACATAATTAATTAAAAACTTCTAGAACAACACGGGAAGACTTGCTATATATATTTGAAACTACTAGAAAATGTACTAAGATATGATTCTAGAACACTTTCAATCTTGAATTCAAAACACAAGAGTTGTGTTGCCAAATGCAGCATCAAAGAGTACTCTTAGCCGTGGGTTGGAGGTGCATGAGGAGGACCAAAAAAATCAGGGAGTCCCGGGACGGAAGAAATGGGCGCATTGAATCTCGGTAGGCCGGGAATAGAGGAGGGCATAGGACTCAAGGGTCCTGGTAAAAGAGGTGTAGGAATGGTAGGCAAAGGAAGTGGTGGAAACGAAGGTGCTAGGGTTGGTAATGTCGGGAACTTTGGCATGGTAGGAAAGGATGGCTCAGGACGACCTATCGTCTTATCGACCCTCGAAAATGCAACAACCACGACAATCATCGATAGTATGAAAACCCTTGAATTTGTCATTTTTTCCCTCAAGTTGTTACTGATCAATGAAGAAAATTAAGCTAGGTGCATATAGATTGTTTTGATTGTGTAGTAAGTTGTTTTGTTGTTTAGTTTATATAGAAATGCAATATGTATTAAGTCTATATATGTGGGCTAATGTTAGCCCAAAGCGCTTTTGCTATAATGAAATAAATTAACAAGTATTTCAACTTGTTCTACTCATGACTGCGATAAAAATATTCTCCCCGAGTCGCTTAATGCACAATTTGTTTTTGTTACAAGGTGTGAAATGTATGCAATACTTCTGTGTTTGGCGTGTTGTATATAATCTAGAAGAAAGGGCGGTTGGTGTTTTGTGCTCATAAACGTTTTCGAGATGTTCTTTATGATCTAGATTATTGCAAATACCTGAAAAAGTTTAGTTTAGATTATGTGAATCTTTAAGGAAATTATAATTTTAAGCTTCGAATCTAGCGTTGCCATAACCGTATTAGCATGAATCATGTGCTAGATTTTGAGGGCACGCCATGTAAATTGCATTTCATGAAACAAGCAAATACACTAAAATCTCTATAAATTAATAATACTGGGACCGGAAATTTTTATGAATTTATTAAAATTATTAATTAATTGAAATAAAATATGTACTATTACTATTATGTTGGGATCAAAAATCTGTATTAAAAATATTAATTTATCGTGAATTATTAATTTATGAAGACTTTACCGTAGTACACTTGTGGAGTTCTGGCTGGGAAATATGTTTTTATTTTCTGGTTTACTTGAGGAACAGTGGAAATTATGAACGGTGGCTAATGCAAAAACAAGCAAGTTGTCGAGTTTCAAGCTCGAGTTGAGATTTAAATATTAAAAATTAAAATTTTGATACGACAAGAATTTTAAGAAATTATGGAAATAATTTATCTTTGGATTCTTTAAAATTGTAATTCAACCACCCATCTTTGGATATTATTAACAACAAATGAAGATTAATCTGGCATTCACTATAATGTATAATACAACCATATTTTCGAAAGCTTCCATATGCTCCACAATTTTAGAAGCTTGAACATGTATCAGCCCGGTAATTCTCACTGCAGTTTACAAGTACTACATGAATACATTTCTACATCTTGAAAACACGAGTAATATGATAAACATATGTAAAATTAAACCATTATATACATGAATACTGTATTATCGACATCTAAAGACGTGGTAATTACATCTGGAACTATAGATCAACCATAGATTCTGTTGTTTCTACTGTATCTTCTTTAAGCAAAGGAATGGTGCTGGGAGCGCCACTTACATTGACTGAATGCTCACTATCTTCGTTAAATCTGTCCACACTATGAAGGAATATTCCTGCCACAGTTATGAAAGATTAGCAAAATATATTGCTAAGAGAATTTCTGATTTGATGAACACTGAAGCCTGAATAAGAGTTGTTCTTCACGTAAAAGTTTCTTTCTTACTGATACATTGATATGGTGAGTTACATCAACATCCCTTGTGTTATTATCAATTTGGTCACCTAGTTATTGTGGTCTCGTTTGTACCATTATAGTTGCGAATAATGACAAGAATATTAGATTAACCAGTTTGATCTTACGGAAAGCAGTTCTTAAGTGACACGTGCATGGAAATTGCAAGCACACAACCTCGTCAAGACTCAAGATCCAACGTGTTTTCAAGTGTATCTCGCATTAAGATCCGTTGCTTTCCGTCAGCTGGTCAATTTGACGTTCTTGTCATTACTCGCAATTATAATGATATAAACGAGACGAAAATAACTAGAGTGACCAAATTGATATTAGTCTCTCACTTTAGTGAGCACTTTGAGATTTAACCCTTATTTAAACATCTTTTTAAGAAAAAATATATTTCTCCAAACACAATTGTAATAAAAGAAGTTTAAACTTGTGATAATAAAAGGAAAATGTATAAATGCAGCTTTGGAGTAAAGAATCATTTTCTTTTACTTATATATATATATAGAGAGAGAGAGAGAGAGTAAGGCTCAGCGAAGAATTCCTTGTTTAAAGTAACCAAGGAACCAATTCCTATTTTATAAGAATTTGATTAACAAATAACTATAGAACACAACAGAACATGTAAAAAATCATAGAACACCAAAAATAATTGCAAAATAAACAAAAAAATCACTTAATATACAAGAAAATATAGAACACAAATTACAGAACACTAATACTGAATAGTGTTCTGTAATTTTGTGTTCTATATTTTTTGTATGTTATGTAATTTTTTTGTTCGTTTTGTGATTGCTTTTTGTGTTCTGTAATTTTTTCTATGTCAGCAAATTTTTTATGTGTTCTGTAATTATATTTGTTGTTGGTTCCTCAGTTACTCAAATAAGAAAGTTCCTCATTGAACCTAAGCCTATATATATGTATATATATATTACCTATGAACCAAATTGCAGACGCCAAAAAGAAAATAGAGGTTAGTGTCAGAGCAGTTTTCCTCCAGTCATTGAGATAATCCTGCAGTATAAGAAAATAGAGGTTTAGATCAGAGCTGTTTTCCTCCAATCATTGAGATAATCCTGCAGTATATGTCAGGATTTAGAAACTTCGATGAACACAGAGTTATGAGCATTGAATGCGAAAACTATATTGGACGATCCAAAACTCTGACGCTCAATTGGTAAGTTAGGCAAGTTAGCAGAGTATTCTCGTCCCATAAAATACGACTGACCTCTAGATAAGATTATAGGATAGATGAAAAAAATAGCTTAAAACTGAAAATCTAGTTCTTGAAAGGAATTATAAAGAAACTAAGGAAGAAAACATGCTAGCCAGTCAGGGAGACGGGTCAAATAATTTAACAAAAAATTGAAGGGGTAGTATGGTATTTGAGATGAGTCAGAGATCTTGGAATGTGAAACTAGGGAAAGCTATATATTTTCTTCTCAGTCGGTACATCTAATAGGAAAGGAAAAAAAATCAATTAGTAGTATAAAGGATTTTTAAAAAATAACATAAACTATCAATGCAACCTCAAAACATACATAAGCATAGAGCTTAAAATAGTAGCCGATGCCTAATTAGCAGGGCTACAAACCAAAGAAAATGAAGCATGTGAAATCATCGTAAATTAAGCTCAAGCTGTAGAACCAGTCATTACCCTCTGTTACCAAGAGACAAAAAAAATTTAAGCAATACCCAAAGACCAACGATAAAACTGTTTCTAAGGAATAGCTAAACCAACAAGAATTGTGAACCTGGAGTACGCCAACGAGGGGAGAAGAAGGCACATCCCCAAATATGTGAATCGAGACAGTAGACATGGCCATAGATAATGGTCGTATACTTGGTTTAACAGTATGGAGGCATACATAGTTTACAGGGCCCTGCAATTGGAAATCACTGAGTGTTAAGCAGAGAAAGACTCTACTTCGCATGTAAATTTGCAACAACTGGATTTGAAATCTTATTCTGAAAAATGGTCTGTTATCAAGAAAAAATCTGAAATTGCTACTCCCTCCTTCCCAAATTAGTAGTCACTTTTGAGGAAAAAATTTGTCCCATAATACATATCCACTATCTCTTTTCAATGCAATTTTATAAGTAAATTTCCAAAATAACCCTTTGACTAAAGTATTGGTACTAGTATTGTTAATTAATATAATAGAGTTATCATTCAAATTATGCATTGAAACTATCTCAATCAATGTAATTAATATGGATACCAATGGAAAATAATTTTATGTTAGAACTTCTTAATATGCGTAATTGTTTCAAAAGTGACATCTAAAATGGGACGGAGGGAGTATCATTTAGCATGCACAAATAAAACTAAGGTCAATAAAAGAAAAAACTTAAAGAAAATTGTCATGTATAAGCAAATGTACCTGAGTGGCAAATACTAGAAGTTCCCCAATTGCAAAAAAAGCAAGAAAGCCATACATGCTTTTGAAACAAAAAGCTGCGAAGCAAAATATTGCCCCAAAAAATGTTGCCACAGAAAGAAGCTGCAAATAATTAAAAAACACTATGACGATCCAAATGAAGATTATACTTGCTAAATTAATGACCATTTAATTAAAAAAACCAATTGCCAAAAATATATGCTTTTTCAAATGCCATCTCCGCAATTATCAAATGCAATATTACTGTATTCTGTTGCCAATGTAAGAGAAGATAGTATACCAAAAAGAAAATACGTTTATAACAAGTCGGTCACACTTCCAGCCGTCTTCTTGAAAAATAATTCATCACAGTGTTGTGTATGCGGCTCTGCGTGTGTGAGATTAGATGGATACTGATTTAGGGAACCAACATAAACTCTATTAATTAATTAGTTTATTTATATGAAGCCAAAACATTACAACTTGGTGCAGACTTCTCATATTCTCCGTAAAATCAAAATATCTTTTGATAAAATTTCATGTTCTGCCCTGAAACTCAAAATTGAGATACTGACCCGATATAATCAGTTATAGTGCAGGTAATAAATTCCCAAGTGCTGGTACACTCGCAGCCAAGTTACTTGTGCCAAGTAGCAATATACTCTGACCTAAATTACTCTGTGCCTGCAATGCACACTATTACATGTTTTTTTACAGCAAACCCTATTAGCCATATTAAGTGTGTGTTTGACTGTTTGGCTATACTTATAATAGGCTTATAAATCAAATAAGCCCATATTGCTTATCCTATACTGTTTGGCAACCGAGGACAACCCAACTTATATGAAGCTTACTTAGTATAAGTGATAAGTAACAGGCACCCTACTTTTTTACATATCTCTTCTTTACTTCTGCTAATTTCTCGTTCATTAATATCTATATTTTTAAATTTTGTATTTAATTAAAAAACCTCATAAGTAAATAATTTAATTAAAAAAAATTATTCAAAACCTTCTATAATTAAACAATTTAATTATAAAAAAAATTCTCACCAACTTATAAGTAAAATTTACCAAACACTTCATTAACTTATAAGGAAAATTATCCAAACACCTAAATAACTTATAAGTAATAATTTAGTTATCACTTATATGACACTTATTTACTTTAAGTCATAAGTAACTTTTTTTAAGATAAGCCAAACGGGCCCTAAAGTCAAGATAGGCTAGGTAAAATCTGTTCTCCCTTCTTTATCTCATTTGCAATAGGAAAATGATATGATATAAGTCTCTTCTGTGACCAAATCCTTTTATTACAGTAATCACATAAGATAGATATACCTTAAAAGCATTGGATATTGTGGCAGTCATAAGATCCAGGACAAAACCTCCAGCTAGTGTTCCTACTATTCCACAAACAATTGTGACTCCTCCAAAAACTATATCGGCGTTGTTCTGAAAACAACATATATAGAAGAAGATAATTAGTCACCACTTTTGTTCTTTTAACTTTGAAAATAATAATATGCCAGAGGATTAAAGAGTTAAATTAAGATTAATAGAAGGCTCTTTATGTATGTCCTTTCTAAATTTAAAATAAAGATATGTTTTCTTTTAAATTAGTATCCCTGCTGTTTGTAAAGAGCTTACCATATGATAGATGTTATAACCAGCCTTAGGACCCCAATATGAATATGCCCCTATGACAAAATTGTAAGCTATGTAACCTGAAAGAAAAAACACGCAATTGATTTTAAAAATAAAGTTTTAACGAATTCAAAACTTACAATGAGATAAGAAAACTTGATAGAACAACATCACTGGAAGTACCTAGAACATTGACGACATAAACCTTGTCACCCAAAAGCACTTTCATATCTTTCAAAAATCTCGACAACTGCACCGTAATTGCACTTTCATCTTTTAAACTGCGATAAAACGAAATCAAACAGATTAAAACCCACACATATATATACTAACACGCATACAAATAAAATAAGTACTTGACATGGTGATACAAGAACTTAAGTTATAACAGGAGAACTGAGAGCCTCACCTTGTAGCTTTATAATCATCGCTTAGAGAATGTGAGCCATTTGTAACACCTGCTAATAAATAATAACAAAAGAATCTTGGTGAACCACTGAGAATATTTTAATAGACGATGAAATACGGTACTAGACGATGTAGAAAATCATGAGATTATTTTGACATGCTTGCCACTAATTAAAACTGTCAATCAGTAACAGAAATAGATAGAGTGTTCAAACAATAAAAGAAAACACGTTTCATCATTTTTCATTATAGAATAATAGCATTTGTTGAACACACCCAAGTTAATCTGTGGGTTATGAATAAATAGAAAACAGGAATCACACTACAATTTACGCTGTAATATCATATAGCTTTTTAACAAATATTCAATACCTTCAACTTCAGAAGCATTTTTCTCTATGGATCTAAATGCTTTACTCAAGCCAGAAGCTGAGAAACCTGTGTCCACAGACTGCTTAGGAACATGCAAGTATAATGCAACAGCAAATTAATTCCTAACCAAATTAATTCCTAACCAACCAATACCTTTCATCTGCAATGGTTTCATTACAAAACCTAAAATAGCAAATGGAAGCATTAGAAGTGCCTCCCCCCAAAATGCAAAACGCCAACTCATATAAGTTCCAACCTATAAAACAAACAACATATCAAAGAATACTATTTAGCCATATCGAAAATAAGTACATAAATCCACAACTGAAAGAATATAATCAATATGGCTAAAACAGTTCCAGAGAACAAAAGATATTGTAATAACATTAAAGTATCCAATGACAGACAGATCTGTGAGTTCAATCATAAATTTATACACCAGACTAACATGTCTTATGTAAAAACAAGCCAAATACATGAACGTACCAGACCACCATAAACATAACCAAGTGCAATTCCAGATGGTATGCACATGTAGAAAATTCCAAGCCACGCCGTTTTCTGATATATGTCACTATATATAATTAAGACACGCAGCGAGAAACTACCAATTCAATAATGAAAATTAATTATTAAGACAATTAGCAAACTGGTTTTAGATAATACTAATAAAAAAAGACCTTCAAATGTTCTGAGAATTTTAATTTGACATGAATATGAAATTCTTCCTAGTGCGATGGAAGTAATCAAAACCTGGTCGACTGGGGCGTGATCGTCAATAAATGGAGCTGCAAGACTTATAAAAGACGCCTCTCCAACACCAACTAGCCTGAAGAAACACTTAAATAGACAATGAACAGTCTGACAGATGATTGATAATATGTTAAACAAATAAAGCTCACCCCCCCCCCATAAGATTACAATAATAATGTACTTACATGCGGCAGATAGCAATAGACCAGAAATTGAACGAAATGCCACAGCCCACAACAGCAATAGTCCAGACTGTCAACCCAACCCCAATCAGCCTAAATGGATTGACCCTGCAAAATACATGTACCAAAAACCACAGTATTGGTCATAATAGCGTCACAAATTATACCTCTGGCGTTCTGTTTCTGAAAATTAAAACACTTCCTTTTTACTAATGCCTTATTTCAAGTACTCTTATATTAGAATTCAACCATGAAAGTTTTCCCGCTACCTTTGAATTAGATTAGTACCTGTGCGCCAAGGATGCGAATATTGGGGATGCTAGAAGAAGCCCAACCATGAAAGCAGATGATATAACACCATCTTCAAAGTTGTTCATGTTAAAATCACCTCTGCACATGTTATAAGGGTTAAATTAACTGAAGTGAAGTTTTTTACAAGAATTACCAAAAATGTATTATCCTTGATACTTATACGGAAAAAGTGTATATGAGCAACAGAGTGCTGGATATATTTCCTGATTTATGATATTATATAATCTTCTCGACTGGGTTGATAACAGCTATAATCAACATTATTGTGCTGTATTATGAGTTCAATTACATAGCAGATGATATAGTGAACAATCACAACGCTGATTCTCATATAAACATAAGCAATCTACATACACAGTATAGTAAAAAACTATCATGAGAACTGTAATGGTAACGTAAGATTGACTTGGAGCCTAAAAGAAAGACTCACTGAATTCCACTACCAGATGAACAAGTACCGCCTGTTTCGCAAATCCTTTGACTCCCATTTACTCCGTTACTTGCAATTGCACCACGATCCACATAGTTTATCAAATTAATCACGCAAAATATTACAAGTAACCTGAAGCCACACCAATACTTGTCATTACATAATACGAACTACATAGTTCTTGACATACATCAACATTTTCAACTACATCCAACTACTAACCATATATGTACTTCATTATTCAATATATGTATCACATCTTTATCCCAAAAATAAAAATAGATCAAGAATTCTTTACATAATTATAATCTTCCAACCAAATTACTCTAACCTAATTGTCAATATAAATACACACAATTTTAAATTCACCCAAATTACACTAAAAAAACATTAAATTCCATGACCCAATTACAATCCAATGACATATTCATCAATATCTCTATCTAATTCAACTAAAGACTCTAACTTTCTATGACCCAATTGAAAATAACGATCCAATATGACAAAAAAATAAAAACTTTAGCATGTTCACATTTTCTTGAAAATAATTGGTATTTAAAAACACACACATATATTACCTTTTAGGAGTAAACCAAGAAGGGTCAGAGGAAGCTGAGAGAGGAATTGAAGTTGAGGTCATGACTGTTTGTCCAGGCTCAACTACCAAAGAGTTTGTTCCTTCTTGGTCTTGCCTGATGATGGGTTAAAAGAAAGAATCAGATCTTGCTCTTTGTTTTCATTGTCAATCAAAGTTGAATCCTAAAACAACAGTTAAACCAGATGATTTACACAAACATTTAATACTCCCCTGATTTTTATCTACGTAAAAGCTGTTTTTTAGGCTTATAAATAAATATATTTTTATAGAATTAAAATAAATTACTATTATAAAAAATTAAAATATATCATGTAATCATCATATCATCAATTAATGGATAATTTGATAATATATTATTTTTATTCAGTCTCAAAAATAAATATAAAGATTATATACTTTATTCTGGATAAAAATTCATATTGACAAATGAATTTTTTAAATTCAAAATATATTAATTTACTGATTATATGTAAAAATATATAAACAATAATTCGGTGAGTAATCTAATTACTTAACTTTTTAATATACCTTGTATTTATTTTAGTAAATTTGTTTGTATTGGTTAATAACTTTAGTTATTGAAAATTTTAATTGATAAATAACACATGAACATTTATGGGTTTGAAAATTTTAATTGATAAATATCACTTTTTAATAAATTGGCCTCTCTGTCACGAAGAAACGTGAACTGAACTCACATTTATAAAACAATTATGTACAGTAGGGGTGAGCAAAAAATAACCAAATTGATCGGACCGGACCGACCACTTTTTACGGTTTTTAAGCGGTTTAGTTTGATTTAATTTTGATTTAAATACAAACCGTTATTTTCTAGTCCGGTTTGATTTTCCATTTCTAAACCGACTATTAATACCGAACAGGACCGCTACAAATATATATTATTATATTTATATATATACTAGTTTATATCCCGTGCGATGCACGGATGAATTTTTTTAATTTTTTAATTTTTATATTTTTTAATGATTTGAATTTATTTGTATTTGTATAATAATAATTTAAATTTTATTTAATATTATATGTATATGTTTTTATATAATTTATTTTCATTTATATTTTAATAGGATAATTTTTGTTTGTTTTGTATAGAGATGTATTTTACTTAGGAGATTAATGTGAGATATTTTAGTTAGAAGATTAATATGAGATTGTATTTTAGTAGTAATGTTTATATTCTTTAGAATTATAATGTTTATGAGTTATTTGCATAAAAGGAGGATTATTGGTGTTAGAATTGTATGTATGATTATATTCTTTTAAAATTATATTTTATTAAAATTCAACGGTTAAGATTATTTTTATGGTTCACTTAAAATTGGACGGTCAAGATCTTTTCTATGGTTCACCTAGTACCATACCGACCAAAACTTTTAATCTTTCGTCTTTAATAATAGAGTATAGATATATATATAATATAATATAAATTTATTTTGCATTTACCTATATTTGTCTTATATATATAATTTTGTTTTGCATAATATTTCCTCTAGAATTAAGATTGTTAGTCTGTTCTTGGAATGCATTTCTTTTTGTTTTGTATAATACTAATATGGCCATTTGGGCATATATTAGTATTTTCATAATATAGTAAACTAGTAAATTAGTAATGTATGTACTAAAATTGGCATAATTTTTTACAGTATTGTGTCACTGGATATGATTTAGGAATGGTTTTTTTATGCCTAAAATTATCATATTAAATAGTTTGGTTTAAAACCGTAACCGACCGAATCGGACCGTTTAATTACGGTCTAGTTCGGTCTGGTCCAATATCCAAATGGTCTGATCCAGGTTTGAGATATGAAAAAATCGCTATTAGTGGTCTGGTCCGGTTCGGTTTGGCCATTAAAAACCGATCGAACCGACCGGTACTCAGCCCTAACGTACAGTGAGATTGCAACTGATTGGACTGTTAGTGAGCTGCTCATCAGTTTCCTGTTCTAAACAATGCATTGCTATTGGGCTTAGTACAATGGGCTAGTATTTTTTTTTAATACCGCATCTTTAAGATGCGTTTTTAAATTTTTTAAATTTTTTTTGAAAAACATAAATTAAACTTACGGTTTTAGGAAATAAACGTAATATTAAAACGCGTTTCTAAATAATGCAAGATAAATTTGTGTTTTTCAATTAAAAAAAGGTGATTTTTTTAAATTGTGATATTTTGAAATATTTTCATTTAAATTGTGATAGAAAGAGTCATTACCCCAATTTATGGTTTAGTTTAAATCAAAGTTTTGGCTAGGCAAAAAAGAGTGGAAACACAACATGTCTTGAAGCTTAATTCCTTGTGTCAAACAGCAAAAAACACAACAATATAATAACGAGTGTTCGTGTGTGCAAGTAATAGAAACCGAAAGGATATACGAGAGTTGTCATGAGTCAAAGTACGAAACTGTCTTCTTAAAGCTATTTCGCCTCTCACGAGTCAATAGCCTCCCAGGATAAAATGAGAACACGATGATGTCACGAAAAACTATCACTAGAGGAGGGTGTTATTTGAGGACGGCTGTGTTTAGTAGGGCTGAACAAAAAACCGAATAAGAACTGAAATCGATAAAAATCGAATCAAAAAAATTGAAACCGGAAAAAATTGATCGAAACTGAAAAATAAAAAATCGAACCGTTTAAGCGGTTTCAGTTTCGGTTATAGGTTCCAACTGAACCGGAAAAAACAAAATCGGACAAATATTAAAATAAATAAATATATACTTATTCCATCCTTTTTGATTGTTAACATTTTTCAGAGAATGTTTGGCACACATTTTAAGGTGTATATGAAGTATAGTTACATAACTTATTTTTACAATTTCCTTTTTTTGAATAAAAATTGAATGTTAAAATTTGTATTTAGAAAAATAATAATTTAAAAATAAGTTATTTAACTATACATTATATGCACCTTAAAATGCGTGTCAGACACTCTCTGAAAAATGTTAACAATCAAAAGGGACAGAGGGAGTAATATATAATTTGTATAAATTTTAAAATAATATATATACATATTTTATAATATAATTTATAAGCATTGAGAATAATAGATTTGGCTTGCCCATTTGAGTGGTATAGTCATGTTCTACATGTTGAAATAGACACATAAATGATATTATAGCTTATCAGAAGAAGTTCAAAGTGCAAATGTAAAATCAAAAGAGACATGGATCTGGTTTAGATTATATAATTTTCTTACATGTGGCTGGTTTATAATCGTCTTCAATTGATAAATATATAATTTATCGGGGTATTGACTCTTTCTATCACAATTTAAAGTAAAATGGTCCAAAATATCACAAGTGAGAAAAATGGTCATTTCTATCACATATAAACGCAACTTTAAGTTGCGCTTTTTGGAAACGTGAATTAAAAATGGGTTTTTATTAATTATTTACATAAATAATTAATTTTATAAAATTATATATTTTGAAAACGCATATTATGAAATTATATATAAAATGCTGAATTATGTTGGATTTTAAAGTTATATTATGAAAATTTCCACATTTTTTTATAATTCTAGTAAATATATTTGCTTTGTCATTTTTAATTGGTGCGGTTTTGTAACCGAAACCAATCCGATAAAAACCGTACCGATTTTTTAAAACCGAAACCGAGGATCCGATAAAAACCACACCGAACCGAACCAATCCGTGTTCCACCCTAGTGTTTAGGTATGAGATAATGTAAGGAAACTTGGCGCTACACAATTGTCTAATTAATCACACGTTGTCAAATTCGAATTATCAAAATTTTGCTGCACGAATTTTCGTTTGAAATCCTATGATTTGCATCCATATGCCCACGTGGGTGGTGGAATAACACCATACGAACACAACTTAAACACTACATAAGTGTTCTACTTTATAAAATCATGGAAACCACTTTTCCAATTTAATGTGGGATTCAAGTTTTCATTATTAATTTTTCATTTTCAAGGGACCAAGTTTAGATCATCAAATCTCATTCATTCCTCGATCATTTTGAATACTTAAATATGCGTTGGAAATCTCTCACGGAAGAGAACGTACTACATCCATAACTTATTGCGCGCACGCACCGAAGAAGTACTCAAATTTAGACTCAAAATGACTTGACATGCGTGGCTTATACCACATTTTCCAACACCTTGTGCCTCCTGTTTGGTGGAGAATTATACTACACACTAAAGCAAGACACCAGTGACATTAACTTCAACATCCATATTTCTGCTAAACCCTTTCTGAAATCGTCGAATAACATGGAAGCACGAGTAACAGATTAATTGTTATCGCTCTATTTGATTCTTAACACATCATTTTTCGATTGAAATAGGATGAAAGCTACATTAAAAGATTGAAATCGAGTCGAGACATTACCACAACTTTTAAGTAAAGCACAACATCCATACAAGATGAAGATGCAACGCTCTAAACAAGGTTTATATCTTCTGATCACACCAAATATAAGGTAAAATAAAATTATCTTTAAAACACTATGGCCGCGTAGCCAGAGAATATTGTTGCATTGATTAAAGAATTTGATAGTAAAAGTGAGGCTATACTCCTGTGTATACTAATGATGTTAGGCACACAGAACTTACGATAATCCCCTGGAAGGCTGGAACATACGAGACTAAAAACAATTAACATTGTTGATGAACCGGGAAGATTTTGGGAAGCAGCGCCACAGAGTTCGATGGTAAACTCAGGTCAAAATGATATACTCTGCAAAATTTCAAAGATCAATTATATTGCTGGAGTGATCTTGAGTGCCCTTCATTTTTTATACATGATGCACACAAAATTTCAAAACTCTCGTCCCAGCTGAGGCCACAAGAAAGGCATTGAAACGTAAAAAGTTGACTTTTAAAAAGGAATAAAAATTGGCATTTTAACTATAGAAAACTTTTCTTGGGCTATGCACTATTGAATTATTGTTGTGCATAATAGAAAAATAGAAAGTAAGAGTACCAAATTCATCACCTCGATTACTAGAATTTTTTTCATCATTTGCTCACTACACTCCATATTTTACGACAACTTGCGAGATAATGTATTTAATCTATGAATGCAGCATGAATATGGTCATGGTGCCCATGAACCCTGGCGTTAGATTCTTGCAAGGCATGTTTAAATCTGTGGGCTGTGCTGAATTATACTTTTCTTTTTTGGGTTTTTCATTTATAAAATAAATTAATAATAACTTTTTTAAAAACAAACTTTTATCCAAACTTTTTTATTTATCTAAATTTTCTTAATTAATAAAAAAATACCCTTGAGTATATGTTAGGATGCTAGTAAATATAAAAAAGAGTGTCTTAACTAATCTCATACTCAAAACATAAATATTTAAATACTTTTTTTTTCAATTGGGCTAAGCTTTTATTGTTTTTCAGAAGAAAAATATTTAGGTACAAAGCATGTAAAAACAATTCCTCTCCAAAAACGTATGTTTTATCTGTTTCAAATTAATTGTTTATTTAAATTTTTTATGATCAAATTGATTAAATTTTAATTAAAAATTACAGATACTATATAATTGAGCCATATTTAAAAAATATTATTAGAAAGTATATATAATTTACTTTAAAATGTAATTTTAGTTTTTTCAAATTAAAAAAAAAAATTTAATTTTCAGTTCAAAATTTAATTATAAAGAATATTAAATAAGATAATTATTGTAAGACGAGGGAGGAATAAAGTAAAGTAAAATAAGTGAAATTCTTTTCATTCCATTTTTTGCTACTTTTCTCTCTCCATCCAATTATCTATCTATTTTTTTTAATTAATCTTGAAAAACTCGAAAAAAAAAGGTGTAGCAGTAAAAGACAATAAACGATTCCTAACTTGCAGACTAACCAATATCCTCTGCTCCCTTTTCTTGTCTTAGACCTGGCCGGTGTGGTGTGATGCGTGTGTACACCAAACGCATTCGTTTCCCAAAATCAACCGCCCCCGAAATGCAACTAATGAACAATAAATAATACCACAATTTGACAAGTCAATTCTATCCCAATATTCGCTATTTCCAGCAACCCTCCATCCAGATCCAACACATGGTCAAACATTTCGCTCTAAGCATTAACATATACATACAACATGCATCACTATGTTTAGGGTCTTTTTATTTCGTCAAATTTTAATGGATAGATTGTATTATTCAAAATTTTATGCTCGTAAAATCGTTAATATTATAATTTATTTTCCATCAATAGGATAAATTTAGGAATATTGTCATATCTACAATTCCATCCTCATTAACACCTTTAGAATCTTGATAAATGAATTATTATTTTTTTACTTTTATCATGTATTCTATTTTTAATTTTGAAAAATAATAATTTAAATAAAATTCTCGAATTTGAGGGTATATAATATTAGGTTAAAATGTATCGAAACGCGTTCCTAGCACACTACCAAATCTCACAAATAAAAACTAGAAGCTTTGAAATATTCCTCATTTTCATCTTCTTACACCAAACCCAACTCCCATCTCCTCTCTTTCACCTGTTCAAACCAACCCATATATACATACATATATACACGATTGGGGTGGCCTTAAATCTTGTTTGTTGATCATCATTTCTGGGTTTGTAGGAAAATGTCTATTGCTAGTGGGTTTGGTGCCACAACATATCATCCTGACCTCAAAATCAAGAACAATTTTTTTGTGAAAAGATCCAATCTTTCCTATTGTTTTGGACCCAAGATTCGATTTCTTGACAATCCATGTAATAAAAATGATGACTTTGTTCAAAGATTGTCTTTTTGGAAACCTAGATGTTCTGTTCAAAATGGTGAGATTGAGTCAAAGACAACCAGTTTATCTGCTCTTGAACTTCTCAAAACATCTGCAGCTGACAGTAAGTACATATACATCTATGTATCTTTCTGTATATATGTATGTATATGTTTATTTATGTGGAGATGGCGTTTGAGGAAATGAATGATCTAGATTATTAACTGAATTTTGTTGACATGGATGTGAAATGATATGTTGGGGAGTTTATTTTGGTAAATTTTATTTTAGATGAATAATGTAGGCCTGTATGTATGTGTGTGTGTATTGGTTGTCGAAAATAGGTTTATAGGTGTATTAACAGAAAAAAGCTTATATAATAATTTGGACTTCTGTCAAAGGTTTGAGTTAAGATTTTGCCGAGCGATACACGAACCAAGGATTTTTACAATTGCAGCTTGAGTATTGGTCTATAGTTTCTGTTTATAACTGATTAAGGATCAAACTTTGTATGTTTTCATACCTTTCAAAGCTACATGGACTTTTTATGTTAATGTTGAGGTGAAATTAATATCTTTGTTCCTTGTATCTGTTTGATTGCTTTTTAGATTGCGGGCATATGAATTCCTGTAGAGCTATTTTCTTATAAGATTGTCAAATTTGTCTGTGATGCAGGGTATACGAAGGAAAAGAGTAGTATCTTTGTAATTGGGCTCAATATCCACACAGCACCACTTGATATACGGGAGAAACTTTCTATTCCGGAAGCACAATGGTCTCAAGCTATCGGTGAACTATGTGCTTTAAATCATATTGAAGAAGCTGCAGTTTTGTCTACTTGTAATAGATTGGAAATTTATGTTGTGGCTCTCTCTCAGCATCGTGGCATTAAAGAAGTGACTGAATGGATGTCAAAGGTACTACTAACTGTAGAATAAAAATTTTAAGCTTGGTACATTGTTAGCCTCTCCCCTTCCCCTCCATTTAAAATTGAATTATTGAGCTGAGATATAGTCTTGTGCTATTAGTAAAGCACTTCTTGATGTTAGCGACTAATAATTTAAGATTGCGTAATATCTCCTACTTGTATGTTTTTTTTTTCTAATTTTCTAGCTGTATATCTAAACGGAAAGTAAAGAATGTCAAAAAAACACAGACTTTGGTGTACCTGCCTATGGAGCAGTTCTTTGAGTTTTATGTTTTTTCTTGGATTTCTGGCTCGACATCCTAATTTTTTATTTTTTTGCACAAGCACGTGTTAATAAATTTGGATTTTTATTTTTTTGCATAAGCACGTGTTAATAAATTTGGTACTCGAAACTAAACTTGTGTTTCTTTTGGCAGATTAGTGGGGTTCCAGTTTCAGAGCTAAGTGAACACCGGTTTATGCTTTACAATAAAGATGCAGTACGCCACCTTTTTGAAGTATCTGCCGGACTGGATTCTCTTGTTCTAGGGGAAGGTCAAATTCTGTCTCAGGTTAAACAAGTTGTAAAAACAGGACAGGGAGTCCCTGGATTTGATAGGAAAATCAGTGGGCTGTTCAAGCATGCAATAACAGCAGGGAAGCGGGTAAGGAGTGAGACGAATATTTCCACAGGGTCAGTTTCAGTTAGTTCGGCAGCTGTTGAGCTGGCCCTGTTAAAGATTCCAGAGTCCACGTATGCTAGTGCTAGAGTTCTAGTTGTTGGAGCAGGTAAGATGGGGAAACTAGTGATTAAACATTTAGTTGCGAAAGGGTGTAAAAAGATGGTGGTGGTTAACAGAACTCCGGATAGAGTTGCTGCCATCTGTGAGGAGCTTAAGAATGTTGAAATAGTGTATAGACCTCTTTCAGATTTGCAATCTTGTGCCGCAGACGCTGATGTTGTTTTCACTAGTACTGCTACAGAAACTCCATTGTTCTTAAGAGAGCAGGTGCAGAAATTTCCACCGGTAAGCTCTCAGTTCGGAGGTCCAAGGCTTTTTGTCGACATCTCCGTTCCTAGGGCTGTGGAATCATGCGTATCTGCCCTTGAAACTGCATCTGTTTATAATGTGGATGATCTTAAAGAGGTTGTGGAAGCTAACAAAGAGGACCGGCTTAGAAAAGCCACAGAAGCTCAAGTAATTATCACAGAGGAGGTCAAACAGTTTGAAGCCTGGAAAGATTCCCTCGAGACTGTTCCAACAATTAAAAAACTGAGGGCGTATGCCGAAAGAATTAGAGCATCTGAGGTGGATAGGTGCTTATCAAAGATGGGCGATAATATAACAAAGAAGCAAAAGGCGGCCATTTACGATCTTAGTTCAAGTATAGTGAACAAACTTCTTCATGGTCCAATGCAGCACTTGAGATGTGATGGGACAGACAACCGTAATCTGAATGAAATATTAGATAATATGCATACTCTTAACAGAATATTTGGACTAGATACAGATGTTTCTCTCTTGGAAGAAAAGATTCGAGCCAAGATAGAGCAGAGCAAGAAGTGATCTTTCGTAAACGTAATTAAAAAATTCTTTTATTTCTTGAAGTCGCAATTTCTCCAGCTGAAGAGCACATAATCATCAGATCATACTCATTCCTTTGGCATGATTGTTGTGTCAGATGGAGGTTTTTGTATGATAAATAAGTGTATTCCCTGATCGGCAGTGGTTATAAGTATGTGATACTATAGTCCTCTAGAGGTGGAGGTTCATTTAACTTTGAGGTTAGAGAGAACTATTAGAATGGTTGGGCGGGCTACGTATGAGTGTTTGCAATCATCTTATATATATGGAGTCAAGTTTGGGAACAATCTGTCAAAAAACTTTGTATCTATCAATATATTTCATAATTTAACAAGAAATTCTCTTCAAATTTGCGTATATTTTATATTTACCCAAACATAATAGATATGTTTTGCAAATTGATTCTTAGGAAAAAAATTTCATTAATAGAATCAGAGTTATCTATATGGGCATTTGTGTTGAGAATGGAGGTTAATGTTCAACTTACGGTTTCAAAGAGTAACATAAAGTCATTTATAAGTAACATACGTATTTGCAGTAGCATTGTCTATCAGAGTGCTGAAGCTGCAAACGTTTTGAATTGATGCTCTTCTACTTTTGTTTTTCAGAAGAGGAACATAGTCATCTATAAGTAACATACGTAGTTGCCATTAGCATAGTCAAGAGTGCTAAAGCTGCAAAAGTTTTGAAAAAATAAAATTACGAAAACTTATGCCAGAATGAAAATCCCTTGGTATTTGAGCTATAGAAGTCCGCAAGTTCGTATGGAGCAGGCCTAACTCACTGATGGACATCAGGGTCAAGGCATCTCAGAAGAACTAGTTATGCTACTTTGCATCATTCATGAAGTAGTTGATTTTTTACAGAAGTTATGAAAGATTTCTGAAGTGAAATAAAAGTTTGTTATCATAAAACATACTGACCACATGATCGGTCATATATAAATTCTACCAACTAGATGTTACAAAGTTTAATTAGTTCCTGCACCACTATATCTAAATCTCTGTCTCCTTTATCTTTCATGCTCTCACTCAGATACTTTGCTTTCCTCCTCACTTCATCCCCATCTTTATCTACCACGATTTTTCTTATAACTTTTGCAATTTCACCCATTTGAAGCCTCCCAGTCCCATCTCTCTCAACCTCCTCACCAGCCCCAGACTGCTGTACCACCCTAGCATTCAGTGGCTGATCAAGTTGCATTGGTATGGCAATTATCGGAATGCCAAATGTCATTGCTTCCATTACCGAACCCCATCCACAATGACTCACAAAACCTCCAATGCTTGGATGCCCTAAAATCTTCACCTGGGGTGCCCATGTCTCTATTATAATTCCTTTTTCTCCAACCCTTTCACAAACTTCTTTACAAAATCCCCTGGTAAATTCATCTTCAATAGGAAACCTAACAACCCATATGAAATTTACACCACTTAGTTCTAGACCACAAGCTATCTTCTCCATCTCTTCCATGGACAAGAAACACTCACTTCCAAAGGAAACAAACACAGTTGACGCCTTATCTTTCTCGTTAAGCCATTCAAAAATCTTGGATTGGTCACCTTTCTCACTCTCAACAGTTTCAGAAACAAGTGGACCAACCGGTAGAATGGTTTTCTCGCACAAAGTTGAAAGATAATCATTAAATTTTCCCTCGATCTCCCTAAAGCTCTTGACTAGAACCACCTCATGTGATTGCCTAGCACAAGAGGTGACACGTTCAACAGTTTTTATGCCATGAGTATATACTTTTGCTGATTGATCCCACTGCGCTTTTTCATAATTCTTAACAAATATTTCAGGGAAAGGAAAAGTAGAGTGAGGGTTGATGTGTTGGTGAATAAGGTAAGAGCTTGTTGCCGCCCCTGTAGTGAGGAAAAGAACAGAAGGAATATTTTGGGACAACGCCACTTGAGGCGCCCATAATTGTATAAAATCATATATAAGCAAATCTGGTTTTAAGGTACGGAGAATATTTGAGAAGTAAGGGGCTGCCATATCAAAGGCTTTCTTGAGAGTAGACATGAGGTTTGGTGGGAGGCCATTTGTTGTGTGCTTATGAGGTGGAAGATCTGGCAAATTCGGAAGACGGATTTCTATTGTTTTTATTGAGGGGTTATGAACTAGTGTGTGTTTGATTGAGTTCAGATTGACTGGGGTTGAACATAGATATATAGAAAGGCCTCTTCTTGCAAGTGTTTTGCCGAGCTCTAGGTAGGGTGATATATGACCATGGCCTAACCATGGTAACATCAGAACTGTAATGCCTTTCTCTTTACTTTCCATGATCTCTCTCTCTCAATTCATACAGCAGATGGTTAAATAGGCACAGATATATATAGAGCCTGCGAGAGCCAAAATTGCACTTGTACATATATCACTGCCAAATTGTGTTAAATTCGATATAACCTCTAGTTGCCATTCCTTATGATAAATATCTGATAAAATAAATCGTCTATAAAGTTTGTCAAATATCCAAAAAGGATAAAGGAACATCTCACAAGCGAATTGATAAGCACAAAACTAAGATAGGAGGAGGCAAGGAGCCATGCATGCATGATGTCAATATATTAAAGAGGGGGTTACTTTAAGCAGCTGCAGCTGCAGCTGCAGCCTGCAGATGACTAAATTTTGGGTTCCTCAAAATAAATAATAAATTATTTAAAAAAAAATATTTATATATTTATATATATTTTTAAAAATATTAATATTTATTATAAAATTTAAGACCAAATTTTATTTTTAAAATAAAAAATAAGTTGCGTATATTGAGGATATTATAAATTACTTATTTCCAAGAAAAAAAAACAACCAAACTACAATAAGGATTCTATTAGCGGCTTCAAGAGGTCAAGGATGTAGATAGGGATGTGGTTTGGGGCGCTTCCACGCGCCTTTGATAACATATATGATGTAATATTAGTGATATATAATATTTGACTTAATTATATATAATATATATAAATTTTTTTTAAATATATATAAGATATATTTATATATTTTTAAACTCATTTATGGTTATAATCTCATTTATATATTTTTATACATACACTTATAGTTATAAGCCCATTTATTTTGATTCAATTATATTTTTTAATTAGCTCAACTCTAATGTCAATTTTAATTTAATAAATTAATATATACACTATACATGGTTATACTTTAAAATCTATATTCAATATATATCAATTTATATTTCTATAGTATTTTATGTATTTTAAATCGTATCACATATATCACATAAATAATATATATATATATACAATTTAAAATTTATTCTATTAGTTTTGCAGTGTGTGCATATATATTCATTAAATAATATATTTATACAAATTTTATATAATTGTAAAAATATTATAGAAATATATAAAAATATCATTTGAGTTTAATATTATTAAGATAACAAAATTAGATTGAAAAGATAAATAAAAATTAATTTTAGAAAAAATAAAATAGGCTTAAATTCCTTTAACTCTTAATTTAATTTAAAAAAATTAAATTAAATTTTAAATATTTTTTTGTAATTTTTTTTGAATTTTTAATATAAATTAAAAAAATTATTAAAAATCGGATTCGGATCCGGATAGTATCCGTCGGATCCGGATTCGGATATTAACTTTTAAAAATTTTCAGATTCGGACACGGATACGGATTCGGATTCGGATACACACAGACCCGTATCCGAATTATCCATTTGACAACCCTAATATTAATAATTAAATTACTTTATGTTAAAATATTAGTGATATATAATTTAAGGATATAATTAAAAAATTAATTTATTTAATGACCTATACCTAAAATTCATATAGTTAAAGAATACAATTACAAAAAAATTAGTGTGTAAGGATACAATTACCAAAAAGTTTGATTTGAGGACTTAAACTCAAATGTCATATAATTCAAAAACGTTTTAATTGATTTTCTTTTTGTTTTCATTAATTACGGTGTGTTTGAAAATATGAAATTTTTTATTTTTATCAGGCTACATGTTTAGGTATATCACATGAACTTTGATTTAATTTTTTTTAAAATTTTTAAAATATTCAAATATTCTGAAAATTTAAAATCTTTTAATTATTTTTCATGAGATTTGAGTTTTGAAAAGTTGAAAGTTGTTTTTTCGCATGCTCCGTTATTCTATTTTTATGTGTAACCCATATAGTAACACAATACATGCATGATTTATTTGTTTATATATAAAGTGTGATTTATTTATAATTTATTCTATGAAGTTAGCTTACAATTTAATCTATAAATTTAGCTTATTATATAATTCTTTTTATTCACATTTTTATAAGATATTTGAGCATACTAAAATGCATAATGATTTGTTATTTTTTATACTAGAGAATATTTGGAATGCAATTTAATATTTTTTAAAGAGAATTTATCAAGAAATGGAATTTAATAATAGACACAATATATATCAGCCAATATCTGCCCAAACAAGATGAATTGGAAATTGACAATTACCGAGTTACAATTACCATCGACAACATAGTACATGAAAATTAATTGAATTTCTTCTATTATTTTAATAGTGTAATACACTGAGATTTATTTATAATATATATTTTATAATCTAATTTTTTGAATCAATATTTATTAACTGAATAAATGTTATACATAATTAAAATTAATTTTATAATTTAGAAGGAGGGGTATTTACTTTGATCACAATCAATTAATTTTTAAGAATATAAACTTTATCATTAAGAAGATTATTAACCAATTAATTTTTAATATAAATTTATTTTAGTTTGAATTTATAAATACCTAATTGTATGTCAACATGTAATGATACAATTAGTATTTTAGACTACGTTTACATTGTTTCTTTGACCGAAGTAATCACATGTCAATTTCCTTGGCATAATAATAATAAAGATACATGTCATTAAAATAGAAATATGCTATTTACAAAATTTATTAACAACATTATCACAATTCACATGCAAACTCTCTCAACTAAATGTTACACAGTTTAATTAGTTTTTTAACTACCATATCTAAATCTTCCTCTCCTTTATTCCTTATGTTCTTACCTAGACTCTTTGCTTTCCTCCTCACTTCATCCCCATCTTTATCCATCACTATTTTTCTTATGACTTTTGCAACTTCACCCATCTTAAGCTTCCCATTCTGATCTCTCTCAACCTCCTCCCCGACCCCAGACAGTTGCACCACCCTAGCATTTATTGGCTGATCATATTGCATTGGCATTGCAATGATCGGAATGCCGAATGTCATTGCTTCCATCACTGAACCCCATCCACAATGACTCACAAAACCTCCAATGCTTGAATGGCTTAAAATCCTCAACTGTGGTGCCCATGTCTCTAGAATCATTCCCTTTTCTCCGACCCTTTCACGGACTTCTTTGAGAAATCCACCCGTAAATTTATCTTCAGTAGGGTACCTAACAACCCATATGAAATTTACACCACTTAGTTCTAGCCCAGAGGCTATCTCCTCCAGCTCTTCCTTGGGCAAGAAACACTCACTCCCAAATGAAACATACACCGTCGATGCCTTATCTTTCTTGTTAAGCCATTCAAGAATCTCGGAATAATTGTCTTCTTTGCTATCAACAGTCACTGAAACAAGTGGACCAACTGGTAAAATAGTTTTTCCACACAAAGTAGAAAGATAGTCATTGTATTTTCCCTCTATCTCTTTAAAGCTCTTGAGTAAAACCACCTCATTCGATTGTTGGGCGCATGAAATGAAACGTTCAGGAGTTTTCATGCCATGTAAACTTACTTTTGCAATATGTTCCGCCTTTGCTCTCTCGTAATCTTTGAAATATATTTCCGGGAAAGGAAAAGGAGATTCAGGGCTATAATGTTGATGAAATCCGTGAGATATTGATCCTGCACCTGCAGTGAGGAAAAAAATTGATGGAATATTTTGGGACAACGCAACTTGTGGCGCCCAATATTGGATAAAATCATAAATAAGCAAATCTGGTTTTAGAGTATGGAGGATATTGGAGAAGTTAGGGGCTGCTATGTCAAAGGCTTTCTTGAGTGTAGACAAGTGGTTTGGTGGGAGGCCATTTGTTGTGTGGTATTGAGGAGGAAGTTCTGGCAAGTTAGGAAGATGAATCTCTATTGTTTTTATTGAGGGGTTGTTTGCAAGGGTTTGTTTGACTGAGATCAGATTGACTGGGGTTGAACATAAATATATAGAAAGGCCTCTTCTTGCAAGTCTTTTGCCAAGCTCAAGGAAGCTTGATATGTGGCCATGGGCTAACCATGGTAACATCAAAACTGTGATGCCTCTCTCTTTACTTTCCATGATATCTCTCTACAGATAATTAAATGGACACCGATAAATTAGAACTTTGAAACACCACAGGAATCACAGAAGCATACCCAGAACACACGTATATTTAAAGCCTGCAGCGGAGCCAGCAGAATACATTGATGATGTGGGTCAAATTGCAGTTGCAATACGTCGTCATGCATGGTCAAATTGCAGATTACAAAAACATGCACGTCTTGGCATGCCGCGACTCATCCTTAAGATTTCAAATCTTAATTCTGTGAATTACAGAGTTTTTTGTTTAAGATGCTGAACATTTTCGGGAAACACTGCAGTAATTAGTTAATAAATTAATAACATATGAAAGTAAATCATAGGGATGTTATGTCTATGATGACTACGATCATTTTGTTAACTCTACAGTCTACAAACGCACACAATTGTTGAATATTGACCAAACCAAAGGATGACGATGTGGATGAGATGATCACAAACGATTTGATAAACTTGAGACTTTGATAGAAGGAGTCATGCATGCATGCGTAAGAAAAACATGTGATTCTGTTACCGGCTTTACGGAAGTATACATATGGAGGTCAATATGATTACGTGGTGACCCATTTGGTCCATAAACTCATTAAACGACCAGTGCAGCGCAATGCCGCAATTTCAAGTAATCCAGCAAGACATTATCGGAAGGAAGAACAACGATCGAAGATGCAGAAAGACCAGAAGAGTCCAGGAATCAGGAAAGTACCCTGTTAGTAAATATAATGGACAGCTAACACCAGAAAAAATAATTGAAGGCAATCACCCGAAAACTAAAAATCGCTAGGAGGACAAATTAAAGATAGTTATTTTTGGTATCACCTTATCCCGAAACCCTATGTTCTTGAATTTCTCACTAGTTTTCTGGCATTGCCAAGTATGAAACCACTGCATTTGGGTTTAGAATGATGGGACAAGGCCATATCCAATTTCAGCCACAAGTGATGAAGTGAACACCTTGTTCACTTCAACTTCCCCATCTTTTTTCTTGATCGATAGGTACCGCGAAAACAAGTGTTTAGTAAAGAATGGAATATGATGAAAAAAAATAAGGGAAATAATGGAGGTTGTGGGGAAAATTTGAGAAAAAATAAGTTCATGAGAATTGTGAATAAAAAATAGGTATGGTAGAGAATGATACATCTTTCTCAAATTGGAATTTTGACCTCTAGTTTAGGTTGTTAGGAATGAAATGAAGGAAGAAATAAACATTTTAAATATTTATTCATTATCATAGTTCAACATCCATTCTATTCCCTCCAATTTCGTTGATCCCAGTCATATAACATAGGAGCTTGAAAATTTCAGGTGTGGAGTCATCGCACACCAGATGTTGCCTGGCAGAAGCAACACGGGGTTGCCAAGTTTAGCACTTCCTATCCAGAGAATATGTCTTTATACAATGATATAAATAAACTCTTGTATCATTACCAACAATATAAATGATTCAAAATCGGTGTCAAAGAAGAATCTTGATCATCACAGACAATTGAACTTACAGCACGTCTGCTTGTGGAATAAAATCCCACAAAGTGAAAGAACCAGCAGACCATCATCTAATAAGAATTAAAACCAGTCGAGTATACATTCAACTATAAAATTCAGTAGTGTTCAACTCACAGAGTAGTCCAGCTGCGGTGATTCTCTTATTCTTAAAATACTTGTTCGACACGTGACTATCCTCTACATTTATAATACTAGCCTTTAGTGATTGACAGAGAGTTTTCTGGTTTGACGGGTTATGGATGATGTGGGGTCTGGAAAATTGTTACTAGTAAATCTTCCTCTGTTTGTTCTTTCGCCTGCTCTTTGATGTTTCTGCAGAACATAAGTATGCAGATGGTCAGTATTGATTTACTACAAGTCAAATGCGTAATACTAATAATAAGTGGGAGAATAATTCAAGTGAAAGATAAAAGTTAACTAGAGCTTACTGGGAAATCATATTGGGTGCACATCTCTGTATGAGAAGCTCGCATGTTGTTCCTCTTCGCCTTAAGTGACTGTTCCCGGTTTTCATAGAAGTTGAGATCATCAAGCATTGATGTCACTCCTAAATAACTCTTAAATATTTTTAGCATTTTTAAACCTTGCTGGAGTCCAACCTGAAGAGAAAGAAATAAATATCCACAGCTATTAAATATTTCAGAGAAGTCTAATGTGAAGAGACAGAGATATATCCACAACTATTAAATATTTTAGAGAAAAAACTGCAACAGTTATAAACAGAACATTAATCAGGAATATAGTGCTAAAATGTGATGAGAATCTCTTATTCCTGCCACCGCACATTTGCATCCTTGTTTTTATTGCATCTTATGGATATAAGTATCTTTTTAAATCATAAAGACCCATAAGCTAATGTTGATATATAAAGATGAATACCTCCTGTGTATCCCTAGAATGTGTTACAGGTTTGTTGTCATTGCTTTCGATGACAATGTGTCTCAGTTGGGTGTTGGGAATATCTTTAATTATGTGCCACTTTACTGGGAAGAATCCATTCCACTTGTCACGCTGCCAAAAGTTCATGCTCTTAGCGAAATCCATCGGTCCAATCATTTCAGCTAAGCCTACAAATTGCCCACTCCCATTCACCTGATATTATAAGAAAAGAAAATTAGGTGAAACTTATTCAACTATGATGCAGTACACAAGTAAACTTTAGATAAGTGAAAATCATATATCCACAATTCCAAATAAACCCTTACTGAATAAAAGAGGAAAATTGGACACTCAGTGCCTGCATGACTTAAATTGGCTTGCATCTCATGAAAAGCAGCATCTAACTTCCTATTGCCGTTAGGAGTACTTGACCAAACATCATATTTGATGCATTTATGTATATCATCTTCACTATATGACTTGATGACGTAAAATTTAGCATTGTCATAATTGGTCTGAAAATCTTCCAGGTTATATTGATCTCTTTGTACAGAGAGCCCCATCCTTTTGTCGTCAACTGGTGCAGAAACACTGTTAGTTCTCTGGCCACGGGGACCACGAGTTAGTTCAGCCGTGGCTTCAAGCTCTGCTTGTCTGTTGGACTTCTCTTTCTGATTGAACCCTTCACTTCCATTCCAGATTCTAGAATTAGGCCTATCATTCAAACCAGCATCACGAGCACAGTAATTGCGATGGTTATTTGCAGTATGTGATGAGAATTTCCCGACTGGTTGAAACTGACCTGTTGATCTATAACCAGAACTTAACTGCAGCACATGACACATAATATATATTGTTAGTTTAATAGGTCTGGAAAGATAGATATAAACCTCTAAACCTGACCATAGACCTAAAACCACAACTTGTACAGAATAGACATTAATACCTTATCCACCACTACCAGGCAACGGGCAGTCGGGCACTGATATTTTTTAATTAGTAACCTCAGTCTTGTTTATTTTCAAACTAAATAAAACTTAAGTCAGTTGCATATTATGAACGGTCATTAGCCTAAAAGAAACCAACTTAAATTATAGTATCTAGATCAGAAAAAAGAGAACATACTCTAAAGTAATCTAAAGCACATGCTCCAACTAACTGACAACTAAAAAAAGAAACAAGTAATAATATAATGTTACAATTCCACCAGAAAACTGGCCATATATTATTAATAATCTATAAGAACAAAGTAAACTTTGCATATTCTTAGTTCAGTATGTGATATAAGTACCTGATTTGAAAATTTTAGACTCTGTGTGTGAACATGGGGCTTAGATATATTTGGTGAGGCAGCACAGCATTGTGAATTCGTATCGAGTGGGAAGTTAGAGGGTCTGCTATCAAACTTATTATTTGTTATTACACGGCTTCTGAAACCCTTTGTTTTCCCTATAACAGTAGAACCAGGAGCAGATTTCTCTCTCCTGATCAAGACATCAGTGCTGCCATTCGTGGCATCGCAAACATATGCTGAATTCCGGGAGTCATTTGGCATGTTTCCAGATTCATACGAGTCAAACCCCTGCAGAGATCCTGAT
This sequence comes from Oenanthe sinensis, assembly GCA_028671895.1. Classification (NCBI taxonomy): domain Eukaryota; kingdom Viridiplantae; phylum Streptophyta; class Magnoliopsida; order Apiales; family Apiaceae; genus Oenanthe; species Oenanthe sinensis. The sequence goes on from CM053808.1 coordinate 7,618,609, forward strand.
AAAGAAAAAAAGGCTGTTGCCTATCAACACTTATCGAAGTCCCAGTAATACAAGACTACAGCCAGGCAGATTATAAAGAAGTTAATTGTTGTGGTACCCTGAAAGAAAAAGGCAGAGGAAACATAAATATCTGATGACCCACGTCATTATCTCTCATAAGTGAGTCTCATGGGTTCTTTATTTACAGAAGAAGCCATATTTTAGAAATAGGAGACCTTATAAAAAAATGAAAGAGTAAACATACTCTATATGACTCATTGGTGCAACCAAAGTAACTACCATCCAATAGACTTGAATTTCTATTATATCCTGCCAAGAATAGGACAGAAAACAAATTATTCTCAGAGTAGTCTGACCAAAGAATACATAATTGAAAAATTAAATCAATGCCTCAGTAACCCTCTGCCAATTACTACATTTGTGATAAACATGGACATGATTTCCATTCCTGAGGTGAACGAACGTCCATTTAACCCAATATCTTGAAATTTCCAACAACATGATTGAGACACTTTTGCACTAATAAGCTGCTTTGTGAGCAAACAATATATCAGATACATCAATTTTATCTACCGGGGGACTGACACAGAAGGTTGAATATATAGTGTAAAATCAGCTTTTAGTTTTGCTTGCAATTACATTTTTTTTCATATATAACATTAATGTAAGAGGAAAAAAGAATAAAATTATATGAAAACATTTTTTTTAATTAGTTATAACTGGGTACATTTTTAATTAACTCAAGAAAACTGAATTACAAAATAAAGAATGAAAATTAATAAATGAACAGCAATTAAAAAATTAATAAAAACACTTACATTAGCGATTTATAAAGATTTAGAAATAAGTTGAGGGTCCTGGAAAAGGTTTATAGGCATCAACGAATTTCTTCCTCGTACCTCAGTCCCTAATTACAGAATAACCCATTTTTCCAGGCCTAAAGATACTATGTGGACTCCTATAAATGGTCTCTAGGCACCTAGAATCAGTCTATAAGTAGAAATTGTACTCAAGTCATCTATTAGTTTAGTATCTTTGCTATTAGATTTTGTATTTCGCTCTGATACCTGACTAGGCATTTTCTTAGGCCTAATGTTGATAGCTGCAACTGAAGGTGGGATGAAGACATAGTTTATTTTCTTATTGGATGATAATCTGAAATACAGAAAAATGAAAGTTGGACACCATACATACACGGTTCAGACATCCAGAGTGAATTTTAGGGATCCTGTATCATTCATTATTAGATTTGCACTGATTCAGTTATCTTAAAAACAACTACTAGGTAGACAGTAAGAACATGTCCTGCCACTGGATGTTGGATCAGACTTACCATTCACAGGAGGTATAACATCTTCTGGATAAGATAAAAATGAGGTAGTATCTGGTTTCATTCCTTTTCCCCCTGCAGCCTGGTAAGTTATAAGTTATAAGAAACTTTTACGACTTATGCTAGTAACAATCACTAGTGGCACTCCTAAAGTAGTGAGAATCACTAATCTATACCAACCATTTTATCATCATAAACCAAGCAATTTAAGCAGTCACGTTGAGTCCAGCACAAAACTACTTAAAAATGTTAAATCAAAGAAGAAAGTAGCAGCAAAGGAAAATGGGACATATATTAATGGTAATTTCTTCCCACCCAACAGTACATACAGTTTTGTGCACGGAGATTCCAGCAAAACAAATAACATTGATATATCATATATGTAGTTATTACCTAACAAAATCATCTTCATTACCTGCATGACTGCACAGTTGTTTATGATACAGTAACAGGAAGCTAAAATCCAATATATTAAGAACAATTATGCAAACAAACAACGGTACATAAACGTTCTCCAGTAGGACCAATGACATCAGATACAAACTACAACAGTGAAAATTTTACAAAAAAAGCAACAATTATTACAGTGCATTGACTGAATCTGTTCACACAAAAAACTAGCCGAAGAAATATTCTGTTACATACTTACATTCAGGCTAGATTATTAATGGCTTACCCCTTCTTCCTCGATTATAGGAGTATATACATCAGACTTGAGCCCTGCAGCAACTGTTTCAGCTTCAAAGTTTAGTTAAGAAATAACCAAATTGACAGCTCTCGCATGTTCACGGGCTAAGAACATAGGAGGACTTGCACTTGTGGCAAGTTGTTCAATTACAAAACTAATTAATGAATTTTAATAGGAAACATTTACAGCCCTTGATGTTCAGCTTGTAAAAATAGCTCTAGTACTTGTACTAACGCAACCACCCCAAATATATGATATATACAATAATGCGAGCAACAGAAATCCACCAATAGTCAATCTTCATCAAGACTGCTACTTTGAATATACCAAAACACTATAGTATGATGACAATCCAGATTCGCCTGAAATGCATGTCCGCTAGGTTTAAAATGCTTTTGCCAAGATCAAACTTCACCACTAAACATGTATCTTGCAAGAAATCGTGATTACAAGTGCACAAACTGTGTAATCAAGGAAAAACAAACATAGACAATGGATACATTGCTCCATTTTCTTCTCTCCAGACATATCCATCGTCAATGCTCACTTGCTTGGCTACAATACAGCTAGAAGAAGAATAACATGTATACATATAAACACCACATGTGGTAAACACTGGATGTGCTCTGTTTCTTAAGAAAAAGACTTAGCGTCGAGAAGAAAGATATATATAATAAAAAAGAATGATAAGTAACAGTTTGAACATAACATCCTTATCATTCATTGAAGGGCATCGTACACAAACACAAACAGATAAACTGGACCCTTCTTCATACTATACAACACTAATCCTTCTCCTATAGACTATAGTCCAATACATGTATTATAAATGTTAGAACCCGGTAATTTTAAAAAACAGGAAGCTTACCAGTTACTACATCGCATAATATACCATTTAAGTGTTTTTGCATGTTTATATACATACACATCATCTGGGGCTGATGCAGAATTTTTTTTAAAGAGGACATCAAATTATTTTTAAAAAAATCCTCATACAATTTAATTTTTATGAAGACACTTCAATATTTTTATAAAAAATTTGTCAAAATTTATTTTAGAGGGCACATACTCCCGTACCCTTACTAGATCCGCTCTTGTACCTCATGCAATCACACAAATAACATGAACATTTATCATATTTGCAGTGTCTCACCAGTAGGCAAGTTATGCGTACATCTTGCAAATAGCTATCCATGTAAAAAATAACAACCATTTAATGCAAAGAATACAAAATACCCCATAATAAAATTCGACATTCTCAAACAAAACCTACAATACATACAATTTCTAATAACCCCAAATTTCTTGGGTTTCCCAAATCATAAAATTATATATACATTATTATATTTACGATACGATCCAAGAAAAAAATATAAAATTAAAAAGAATTAGGTTAAATTTGTATATAAATAAATATGTTGATAGAACAAGACAAGAACAGAACACAAGTACGTAAAAGAAAAAAACAAACCTCGTAACAACAATAGTGCAGAAAACGACAAAATCCGCCAACAGCGATTTTTGTATTAGGTTTTTTAGTGCGTGTGTGTGTGTAAAATATAGTATATGCTTAAACAATATGATTACTGTAAAGAACGGTTTCTAAACTGAAGAGAAGGCTGAGATTTGTAAGTATATTATATAGTGTTTCATGATTTAGATCGGACGGCTCCTAGTTTTACTAGCATAAATGGCCCAAACAATGTGATCCCTGATCAGTTTTATATTTTTTGTTAAATTATTACGGTATTAATTTCTTTTTACCAGGATGTCAAATTTAAACTAGATTAATTATTCAAAACTTGTGGGATATTCGGCCATGTATTTTAAACCTTTTATAAAATAGATAGTGAATATTTAAAATTTTAAGAAAAATATATGAAGTACTTTTAAATAGAATATTAATCGGACATGTTCGACTTATAATATATTACTCCCTCCGTCCCGGCCAAATGTTTACATTTGGTCCGGGCACGGAGACCAAGGATAGTGGATGTAATAGTGATTTTATTATTAAAATAAATGAAATAGTGGGTGTAATAGTGTAAAGTGTTGAAAAAGTGGAGTGAAGTAGTGGATGTAATAATATATTTATTGTTAAAAGTTACTATTTTTAGTAATGTAAAGAATTGGGTGGGACGTCCCAAAAAGGAAAGTGTAAAGAATTGGTTGGGACGGAGGGAGTATAAAATTATTGTAGGCATGAGTCTTCGATTAGTACTACTGCAGTGAATATAACCCTGAAATTTCTTGAAAATTTTCTAAAAATTTAGATATACACATGCATTGATTGATAAATGAGTCATGGACCTCTTATCACCAAATAAGAGTAGATAAAGTACTTTTTTCAAACTGAAATCAGTGGATCCTGTCGAACCTTTATACAAATTTCATCTTTTTTCAGATTTTTGACAAATGACAGACGAAGCTAAAGTCTGATAATCCGGAGTGTGACGAGAGAATTCTGATAGCATTTGAACCACCTCCCTCATTGTTGGTCTTTCGATACTATTGTCTTGGATGCAGAGCATGGATATGAAAAATAAGTGCATTGCTTCTTCTTGAGGCACCGTCGTTAGTCTCTTATCAAAGATTTTATTAGCTCCCTCTTTGCGAAAATTTGTTGTGATTTTCACCCATTGAACAATGTCAACACCATCACCGAAATCTCCCACAGGGCGATGGCCAGTGATAAGTTCCAGGAGGACAACTCCAAAGCTGTAAACGTCACTCTTCTCATCCACTCTTAAGGTGTATGCATATTCTGCAAAGTTAACATGTGGAACAGTGAAACAATATCAGACTCACATTTTAACAAACTTCTGTTTAATACATTGGCTTGTTACTTGGTAAACATCTAAACATCTAAACATCTTGTCTTGTAAAAATAATTAAAAGCTCAAGCATCGACTAATATGAATGCTTGAATCTTTAAAATTTTGTCATCGATCATTGTTCGTGATAACGAAATTAGCATGTTATAGCAGGAGAGTGCAATTTTGTTTCTGCCAAGTATTTTGTAGTGATTCTATTTTTTGTTCTAGAGAGCTTTACAGGTCAGATGTATGAAGTGTAAGTGACAATTTGCACGTCAGTCACCTTTAACTTTAGACATTCATCCCATGTCAGATTCTGTCAAATAACCCATCAGATTTTCTGATCATGAACAAACATTGGACCCCACTATTCATTCTGCACAAAACAATGGGGCTTAGATCTGGTGTGCTTACCCATAAAATACTACAGTTTAGGTGTATTAATTTTCTTTTCTTTCAACACCAAAATTTACGGGTGTTGTTTGACCTGTCACTTTAGCGAAAACTAGGGTTATAATCTGGTCCTACTAACTCGTAGTGTTACTATGTGCTCCACTTCTGAGTTCTGATAATTATTGATGTCAAGTTGGTATGTAGATCAATAGATGACCAAAATAAAGCCCCATCTCAAGTTTATGTTCCCATTCATAAATTTAATGCATTTACTTGTAACTTCTGTTCTTTAGTCACTAAGAAAACCGCAACAGCAAACCTGTGTTCCAGACTTCTCCATACCGTAAAAATATATGTGCGTGCTTTTTAATTACTTGCTATCGTTTATCTCACAAGCCTTAAAATTTTCTGAATTAATAAGAATAAGACAGCATGCTCTGGGTGCGAACTATGACAATGTGCTTGTTTGTCTATATGGCCAAAGTCGGGCACAATCTTAATTTGATTCTAGGAAATAATGGACAGGGGTTTCGAGTGGTACTACTCATACATGCATAAACATATTGCAGGCCTAATCCAACATTATGATTGTAGATGTTGTTTGATATTATTTGCAGTGTACTTTTTAAAGTGAAAGTAGGTTTCACGTTGTTATAATTTGGTGTATCTTTAATAGTTTTATATGATAAACATGTTGTGTATAGCTGTTAATTAGTTCTAAGTACCTAATATTGAGATATCAAAACATGAGGAAATCAACTTAACTATACAAGAAATATGAATTAATTGTAACATTTTATATGTACCTGGAGCAATGTAACCATAAGAACCAGCAATTGCAGACATGCTCTCAGAGGCACCACCATCAATAAGATACTTTGCTAATCCAAAATCTGCAACATGAGCTTCACAGCTTGAATTCAGCAAAATGTTGTTTGATTTTACGTCGCGATGAACGATTAATGGTGAACAATCATGGTGAAGATAACACAATCCTTTAGCAGCTTCAACAGCCACTTTGTACCTCAAATGCCAGCCCAAGATTCCACCTTTTTTTCCATGCAAAGCCTCTCCTAAGCTACCATTCCTCATGTACTCGTAAACAAGCAAATTCATGTCTTTGTTTGTGCAGAAAGCAAGTAATTTGACGATGTTTCTGTGCCGAATTTTGCCTAATGTACGAATTTCAGCTTTAAAGCCATGATCATGGCTGTTTGAACCAAATCCTACAAGCTTTTTTACTGCAATTTCGACCCCATTTGGCATTTTTCCATGGTACACAATGCCAGCTCCTCCCCTGCCTATAACATTTCCATCTTTTATGCATTCCACGACATCAAAAACTGTGAAATCAAGCTTTTGGAATGCTGTCATTTTCCAAGAATGAGAGCCACTTTTTTTGAATGACCAGGTCTTGAACATTGCTGCAACTGCAAAAACTAGAGAGCAAAACAGTAGGCCTAGTGCATATATTAGCTTGAAGTTGCCATGGGATTTTCCAGGTTGACTTGTGATTTCTGTAACGTTACATGGATTGTTTAAGAAAGATCCACAAAGTTGAGGATTACCAGCAAATGAGGAAGCATTGAAGAATGAAAATTGACCTAATTCAGGTAGTTTACCCGAGAGATCATTGAAGGAAAAATCAGCGGTAGTAAGGCTTTTCATGGAGCCAATAGATTTAGGGATGGTCTCACTCAAGTGATTTCTTGATAAGTTCAAGTAGTTCAGGATTCGAATATTTGAAATTTGAGGAGGAATTGGACCAGAAAGGTTGTTTTGGCTCAAGTCTAGGTAAGTCAAGTGAAAGCAATTTCCAATTTCTGGTGGGATTTTAGACGAAAAAGAATTAAACTTGAGGTCAAGCTTTGATAAATGTTGGAGTTCACCAAATGAGGAAGGAATTGGACCAGTGAATTTGTTTCCATCAAGTTGAAGAATTTGGAGAGATGAAAAGTTTGAAAGAGAAGTTGGTAAAGAACCTGAAAGTTGATTGTTTGACAGATTCAGCTGTTCCATTTTTGATGGACTTGTCGAAAAGTTTCCATCATCAGATAATGTTCCAGACAAGTAGTTGTTTTGCAACTCAACTAAATTCAGCTGAGGCAAGTAAATGAAGCCCTTTGGAATGCTACCATTCAAGTAATTATCCCCCAATCTCACCCTAACAAGGGTTGAACATGTGCCTAACCCCTCCGGTATTGATCCAAAGAGAAAATTACGAAGCAAAATCAAGATTGTGAGCTGATTTGAAGCACATAAATCTGGAGGAATTGTACCAGTGAGTTTGTTTGTAGATAAATCAACCACTTTTAGCCTCCTGTTCTGGCCTAGATTCTGAGGTATTATGCCTGTGAAGTTGTTCATCCACAGCCCTAAAACCTCCAAATTTGAGTAGTCTGCAACAAAATCCGGAATTGACCCATGTAATCTGTTCATGAAAAGATTCAGAAGTTTAAGCTTTTGAAGGTGAATGAGTTCGTTGGGAATTTCCCCGGATAATACATTGGCTGAAAGATCAAGATTAACCAAGTTTGTTAAATTTCCCAGTTGCTTTGGAATTGGACCTGACAATGCATTGATGTGTAGAAAAAGAGTGTCAAGTAATTTCAAGTTCCCCAACTGAGGTGGAATAGGACCATCCAACCCACAAGAAGAAAGATCCATGTGGACTAGATTAACCAAGTTGCCAAACACCTTTGGGATCCCACCATCAAACTCATTGTAATATCCCAAGTATATTTCTTTTAAGTTGGTTAAATATCCCAACTCGTTTGGTATTTTTCCATGGAGGTCATTGCCTGCAAGAGACAAGTACTCAAGGCCAACCATGCTTCCATATTTTTTCGGGATTTTTCCGAAGAAATAGTTTCCTCCCAAATCTAGATACTTGAGTTTCTTGAGACTGGAAATCTCGAGAGGCAGTGGAGAAGTAAAATTGTTGTTATAAACGTCAAGAACTTCCAAGTTTTCTAGGCTTGAGTAATCCCAATCCAATCTCCCACTAAACACATTATTCGATATTCTTAAAATTTGAAGGCTACTCAAATTTGATATCCTGATTTCTCCGGTGAAGTTGTTTCCATCAAGTAAGAGTTCAGTTAACATGTCAAGACTTGAAACAACAGGGGAAACAGAACCACCAAGACTCATATTCGACAAGTCGAGAGAAATGACACTCCCATTATGGCATTTAATCCCAACCCATGAACAAAATGAGCTTGGTTTTGAAGAATCCCATGTATTTAAGACCGGAGAAGTGAATTCAAAGCCTTGTTTAAGTGATATTAGAGCATGAAAATCATCGTTGTCAGAGGAAGAAACAGAGGTACTCACAACAGATAAGAGTACTAATACCAAAAAAGGTACCATTGTTAGTAGGAAAAATCTCATGGAAAATAAGTTTGCTGGACTTTGAGAAGAAGCAAAGATTTTCAAGTGTTTGGATGGTGATGGGGTTTCTATAAAAGGAATAAAAAGTTGAAATCTGAGAAACTTCAAGTGTGTAGAGGCTTAAAATATGGAACATCTTCAAGAACAAAAGAAGTCTTCAAGTTCAAGAAAGAAGCTAAGCCTCTCCTTTTAAGCTTCTTTGCTTTTCTTTTCTTTTTCTTCTTCTTCTTTCCTAGTCATTATCAAGAAATGAAGAAGATTATAATTAAATTTATAAAAACTAGATGGAAAGTGAGGAAAAATTAAAAGAAACAGCCATTGGATGGAAAAACAGAAATTTAAAGTTCAGATGAGTGGGAAAAAAGTATAGGCTATTCCCTCTCTTTTTCTTTTCATTTCTTTCTTTTTATTCATATGTCAAAAACACCCTTTATCTTTAACTAAAGGTTGCTCATTAATTTGAGTAATGGTGAGCCAGATATATGACAATCATTTCAGGTCAATGGAAAAATATAAATAAATATACAAGAGGAAAAGAAAAAAGTCTATGAGTAAGCTATATATAATCATTGATTGCCAACTATTGCAAAGTCATTTTCTGTCACTGACTCTTGAATCTGATAATGACTCTGTATGGGGATCTGATATAGGAATACTTCATTACACTATTGTTTACAAAATGATACAGTATTATTAGCATGTGAAAAATGAAATATTATGCAAATGAAATATTATGCGAAGACTAGCAGTGTGTCCAAGATAGTTGTTTTTAGCCTAGTGACAAGGCTTGATCATTTCCCCTCTCCTCAGGGTCATGTTTTCGATTTTCAAATATACTTCTTCGAAAATTTGTATACTCTTTCTGCAGTTGAGCTTGATCAAAATTATGAAATTTTAAAGGATACCTTTGATTTTGACAGTCCTTCGGTGGGACTTGGTTGTTTAATTGTAAGTTCAGTTTTTTACTTTTTAGGCAGCAATTTTAGATGTTTGAGTCTATTTCAACTCCAAAAGTTAGCTCGCAGAGTAAATACTTCCGCGAAATTTATTAATCAGCAGTTCAGCACCATGACCCTTCCACAACCGATGTGGGATAGCCCAACACTTTTGGTTTCGGTTTTCATAGTTTATCCTATGTTTAAATCAGGATCTGCTTTTATCAAACTGTTGTAAACTTTAATCTTCCCTGTAGGGCTTGTCCTGTTCTTTAACTTTTACTTTCAACGCGATTTGGAAAAAAATGAATAATAGCATCCCTTAATAAGTACTTTAGCAGCTGGTTTGTTTAGTACCAAGTAAGTTGTAAACTTGTATTCATATGATTTAATCAAGGTTCACAGATTAAGATTTAACTAGCCATCTAAAGAAAGCAATAAAGATCTTATTGCCAGTCATTTAGGCATTATGTTTGCTTTGAAATTAGAGTTTCTTCCCTCTTTATTTTTCTGAGTTTGGAGCAATTTGATAACTATAGAAGTACAGTACAGACACACAGTCATAATGTGAAATATGCATACAAATACTACAAAATCATAACAATATATGCACACTTGGGGTGACTTTTTTTTGCCTGATGCATATCAAAAGAGGATGTAAATAGTATAAATCTTGGGTATGTAAACATGTGCCTGCAACTTACAGTGGATGTGTAAAAAGTAAAAGATAGGATGCTTATTAATATATCATTACAATGTTTTTAGTTGAATGATCAATATAAATTTTACAGTATATCTATCAATATATAGATAGCATGGAATGTAGGAACCAAGGAAGCTTTTTTACTCACTTTTTTCTGCTTTATTCCTTCTCTTCCTCAATTGCCCTACAGCTCTCTGGACTGGGACCAATTCTCTATGCTATAGTATTGTCTAATATAACATTTAGGCTTTACTTTAGTATTGAAGATGGAACGGTCTTAAAGAGCCTGTAACTGGTTGATTAAAAGTTAAAGGCATCTAATACATTTACTTTTGATCTTCTAATTGATAAAAAAAGGGAAAGAAAATTTATGTAAACAATCTCTGATTCTCTTCACATGGAAAAGAGTGCTGTTGTTATATTAGCTTCAAGAACTACTCTTACTTTTTTCTTCAGTCTCACACACAGTCAAGAAACCAACTAATTAAAGTAGGAAATTAAAATCTTTATATGATCAAAATTGCATGCATGGGAAAGTGTGCATTTGTATAAATTTGAAGTACTTGTTTGTTGTAACCTCACTGTGTATGTTTTTATGTGTGCTTGTGGTGAGGTCCACAGGTCTTGCTGAAACATTATATCAGCTTCTGGCAATGAGGAGAGGCCATATTTTTTTGTTTCTGCAGTTCGGGATGGGAGGGGGCCTCCTTTGAGTTGTCATTGTCTTCATAGTGGCCAAGTTTAAGACCCTGCGAAGGGTCATTATGCAGCTCTTTTAAGGATGCATAGTGCATACATAAGTATAAAAATTTAAAATTATATATTAATATTTAGTGCATAGCATCAACCATCAATATATTTAACTAGAATGTCTTTTCTCGAATCAGAGTTTCTGAGTGTTAAACCCAACGTACCCTAATCACTAGGGTTCACGTACGTACAATCTGCTTGCATTTCACAAAGAAATAAAGATAATGGTCGAGTAAGCATGCATATACGTGGTCAATTATTACATGATGGAGTTACAATTATTGTGATGAGATAGATAATGTGAAAGAATTTCAAGTTAGATTTCAGGGACATGTTGTAATGGAAGCAGCAATACCAGATAGTACACTGCATCTAATAGTCTTTTTACCCGTACCTTCTTTTCGTATTAACCACATAATAATTCTGTACCCATTTCTGACTCTTAGTTGATTTTTTGGTTGTGCACATCCCAAAACATTGATATTGTAATATGTAAAATGTACATTGTCTCTTGTTATCAGAGAAGAGAGTATATTTTTTTTCGTGCACTTGGTCAACCAAAATGATGATATTCATCTGTTTAACTAACTGAGTCGGTGGGCGAAAAGAGTACATATTTACTAAAATATATAATGCTAATGCTATTTTTATCGACATATCGCAGGATATATATGTTCGTATCAAAAACATTTGCTACTCGACTCATAATATTAAACCAAGTTCAACACTGCGTCTTAAAGATATAAAACATTTCTAAAAATAATATAAAACAAACAAAATGCCTGGCCATGCACTTCAAAATTGTTCTTTTTTATTGATTCCAACCTAAAAAAATAATAGTATACATTTATATTATACATTAATTACAAATTAATAACTGAAAATCTTTTTACAATTTTTTCCAAACCTCTCATATTAATTCTAAAATATTTAATGATATAATCTCATTAATAGTTTGGAGAAAGAAAAAAAATTAAAACAATTATTTACAATATACAAATAAATATATAAAAAATATTATTAAAACATAAATATAATTTTTTTTAAAAAGAATCCGTGAATCATGTATAATAATAAATATAAAATATTTTTAATTTTGATATATTAGTAAAATTTACCTGTGAGGAAATAACTTATTGAGAAAATTTATCTCCTTATTCATCTCATCAACTTTTTCACATCACAAGGTACACTTTTACACACACACACACACACACTAAAATCTCTGCTATTATGTTATTATTTTTCATTCAATTTGTTGTATTAATCGATGATTCTACACACACATAATCAAATCAAACATTTAATCTTGAAATCACACTCATTTTTGTACTAATATCCGATTATCAGGGCTCAATTCTTGATCCTGCATTGCATTTGTATGTATATATCATATATATACACACATTATTTTCGTTGATACGTTGTAGATTACGAAATTCTTGTTGTTTTCTCAATTGTGCTTGTATGCATTGTATCTATATATTCAGTTGTTATGTATATTATAGGTTTTGATAGTGTTGTTGTTTATGCAGGTTTGCGATTTCTAAGGCGTTGCGTTTGTATTTGGATTTGATCAATATGGTATTTTAGTTGATCATTTTTTGTTTAGTTTTAGGGATTTTGGTGTTGATTTGTGATCATATTTATCGAGATGTTGAAATGATTTAATGTTTTGGTGTAGGTTGTTCTAGCAGCTTCCATTGTGACGAAATCTGGGAAAGGTTGCGTTTCTTTTCGTTTTTTTCTGCGAATAACGTTCTTTTGTTTTTTGTGTATTGGATGAAGCGTTTTTTATTTTTAATTCTGTTTAGTTCGATTAAGTGCTGATGCTACGTGTTAGATGAACCCTTTTGTCTGATGGTGAAAAGGGTTATAAATTAGAAGAATTTGTGCGTGATTTATTGAGGTGTTTAAGTGGGTTTTATTAATTTCCAGCAATGGGATTGGACGGGGCATTATATATTTTATTGTAGAGTTTTATAATGTTAAACAATACATTTGATCGTGAATTGTTGAAATGATGAATTTATATGTATTAAATACAGGTTTCACCGAGTTGTATATATTGTTTATTTATAATTTGCATAAACGTCACTTTACGATTCAAATCTAAACGTTTACTTTTACGTATCTGGTAACCTGTGCATTACAGGATCTAGCATTGGTTTATAGTCTGTTTTGTTTCCAGTGTTAATATGTTCTGTATATTACTAATAGTTTATTTACCATGATTGCTCGCTAGTGTTCTAAGCAATTTTTATACTTCAATTTTTTTTTTTTGCTAAACTTTTTTATCTGATACTTTCTAATATTGAATTGTCACAGTCCTTGTTTCAAGGCAATTTGTTGATATGCCCCGCATTAGAATTGAGGGGCTACTAGCAGCTTTCCCCAAGCTAGTTGGAACAGGAAAGCAACATACTTACATTGAGACAGAAAATGTGCGCTACGTTTACCAGCCAATAGAGGCCCTTTTTTTGCTGCTTGTAACAAACAAACAGAGCAACATTCTTCAAGACCTTGAGATGCTCAGACTTCTGTCCAAACTTGTATCCTCTATGTTGTTAATTTGTATGAGCTACTTCCTTATCCACTTGCATCATACGCATAAGAGCAGCTGTTCTCTGCTGTACATGGAAAAAAAACCTGAAGGCAGCTTAGCTTTTTAACTAACCAGCATACTTGATGACTCAAGTCAACAAGGATATGGGTGCAGGGGTGAGGGATACATGGATTTAGCAAATATAATTATACATGGATTTATTTGCAGGGAAAAACCTCCTAAGAGAGTTAAATACTTTATGCAAATTGAGACAAATGCATAATTTGATCATCTAAAACACAAGAATTTAAATTGTATTTTTTTGTTAATGTGAATAAAACCATCTATATATTGTTTTTGCTTATTAACATCTATACTTCCACTTTTGCCAAAGTAGTTAACTCCAATTTCGAGTACAATCTGTGATGTTTCACATATCTCCGAGTATCTGATATGAGGATATGAGTATGCAACTTAAGTGTAGTCCATAGGGGATGTTGTTTATTTATGAAGTGTAGTATATTAAAGGAACTACATACTCTATAAAATCAGGGATGCAGGATTGATTCCTTAATACTCCATAGGTAGCTGAATATGCTTACTCTCTAGATGAAGAAGGCATTGGAAATAAAGCTTTTGAGTTAATTTTTGCTTCTGATGAATCTATCTCATTGGGGCACAAGGAAAATGTGACTATTGCGCAGGTGAAGCAGTACTGTGAGATGGAGAGTCATGAAGAAAAGCTGCACAAGTTAGTGTTGCAGAGCAAGATCAATGAAACTAAGGACGTCATGAAGCGGAAAGCTAGTGAAATTTACAAAAGCAAGGTAATTATTATATTTCAAGTTGACTCAAGTTTCCTGCATAGTTCAGGTCTTTCTAAGATCTGTTGTTTAAGTATTGCGCATTGACTCTCTACAGATTGAGAAGAACAGAGGCGAGAAAGGAGGGTTTACGTCTCTACAGTCAATGGTTTCTGGAAGAATTGATAGCAGCTTTGGTAGCAATATGAATATATCTAGCAGTGGAACTGGTTTTGGAAGTGGTTCTGGGCTTGGATTGACTACTGATGTAGAAACCTTCTCTAGCAAATCTAAAGGTGTGCTTTGTACCATATAATGTCTTAAATGACACTTGGTAGCTCCAAGTGAGTTTTTTGATTACATTATGCTTCCTGTTATGATGGACTGAAGTTATTTATGGTTCCGCTTAGAGATGAATGTGTATATAAAGTTACCAACTGATATTTTAAAATCATTATTGCATTTAATTTTACTATTTTATTGTTGTTCTTATCTTTCCTTAACATTCATGTTCTTACGTGGTGGATGTTTTCTAAATGTACTCATTCTAGCCTAGTTTAGTGGATGTCAACTAATGGAAGTGCATGTTTGTGTGTTTAGGTAAAGTCAATTCTTAAATATAGAAAGCAAGAACCTTATTCCCTTCTGTTGGAAATATATATTAGTTTAATAGAAGTGATAACCCCTAAAGAGAAATCAGAGATGGCATCTTGTCTTGAATCTATACTATCAAAGCGCAACTAGAGATCTTTTGTAGTCGGTAGTCAGTTTTTGGTTTTAAATATTAAAAATTTTAGTTTTCAGTTGCTCAGCCTAAAATTTAATAAAATATTATAACAGTTTATATATTTATATATATAATCTATTCAAAAGTAATTAATATTATAATATTCATATATGTCACTTAAGATTTGATTTCATTCCTATCACAATTCTAATTCTATATCCTATATATGTTAATTGAATACATGCCCTTGTTTCTTTAAGTTTCAAAACACGAAATGATTGTGTCTTTACTTAAATATCTTAATTATCAGGCCGCCCTTCATCTGCAACTGCTCCACCAAAGGGTCTTGGTATGAAGCTAGGTAAGTCACAAAGAGCCAACCAGTTCCTGGAGTCTCTAAAAGCCGAAGGTGAAGTTATTCCGGAAGATGTACATACCAGTCCTGGTCCTGCTAAAGCTGCTGTGGCGCCTCTGACTGATCCTGTTACGTTGATCGTTGAAGAGAAACTTAACGTGACACTGAAACGTGATGGTGGAGTCTGCAACTTTGATGTTCAAGGAACCTTGTCTCTCCAAATTCTTAACCAGGATGATGGATTTATCCAAGTCCAGGTTTGTACTATGAATTTAAAGTTTAAAAGAAAAAACATACATTTGTATATATTTATTTCAACATTGTACATTTGTCCCTTCATGATCCCTGAACTCGTGTATCAGATTTGAACTTTTAACAGTAGAAAATAGGTTAATGTTGTATAGATTTAATGTTTGGCATAAAGATGAACTACAAAAAATGGGTTGTTTAAATACCTCCTTTCTAGGGAGTTCAAGAAGAAAAAATGGGTAGCATGATGTATGATATGGTAGAGTAGACATTGCCTTGCTATTAAGGGGTTCATTCTTCCAAGCCGGCCTGTTTGATGTTGGGTGTTAAACTGCCATCTATCTATACTATATTATTATAACTAAACTTGAGATTATTTGTAGTCGGTTTGGTTAACCCCAATTTTTGGTTATCTCAAATTTTGGTTAACCCCAATTTTCAATATTTTAATTTTTTTGGTTAACAAAATATTTTATTAATATTATATTATATCTAAATTATAGCCTAAATTTTATATACTTATATTAAGAATCCTATTTAGAATATAATTTTTATGTAACATAGTTATACTCAATACAATCTACTTGAACATCTCAAGTTTATCAATGCTCAAACTCTTTAATTTATTTAAAATTATAACGTATTAATTAAATCTCATGAATATTTTAATATTATTATTCTTTTATCTATATTAAATTTTGCTAGGATTTTATATAAAATTCTATTAACATTTAAAATATTGTATAGTTTCAACAAATATAAAATATTTTGTAACAAAATTTTATATATTTTAAATATGAATATATATATCCACACACACATATAAACATATATATCAATATTAAATAAAATCTTATTTATTATAACACGAGCTCAAACTATATACCTATATATCTATAATAAACATAAAAATAAAATCATAAGATAGTTCAAATAAATCCCTGCAACGCACGGGGTATAAGCTTGTACTATATTATAACTATATGAGGGTAGATGGCAACCATTCTGAGATAAAAATTCAATTGTTGATGGCGTTATTAAAATTAATCATCTTAACTTTGTTAAAATAGGTTGCATCATTATATAACGGTAAAGAGATTGGAATTGATTTGGACCATTGTCACCTTGCTCCATTGAAAGGCTTACTTATACTTGTATATTGTATGTAATACCACTAGTTGGGCATTATTGGATGAGAGTAGGTTAATATCCTTCTTTATTGAAATACTGGTCGAATACTCGAATTTGAGGAGCAGTGTTGAGTGTCTATTGTATATATGGGTATTGAATTAGCATCAGATGCTCTATGTAACATAATTTTGCAATTGCTGTTTCAAAATTCTGATTACCTTTAGAATTGAGATGGTGTTATCAGATGTTAAAAAGCTTTAGATGGTGGGATAAGGGTCAATATGATATCTACATAGTAAGATTTTGCAATGATCTATAAAGCAACAAAGAAGAGATATATTCTGGATGAGATTCAGAGGAATCCAAAGCTATAGGAGATGCTGATCATCATAGTTGCAAGTTCATGAGCACAAAAGTCCTATATTGTAGCGTGAAAAACATGAAAAGTCATGTTAATGTTGAAAAAGGTGATTTTTGCCTTTGTAGGCTGCTTGATCTCTGTCTAATTACTTTTCGTAATTTATACTACTTTCAGATAGAGGCTGCTGGTAATCAAGGAGTTGTTTTTAAAACACATCCCAACATCAACAAGGAATTATATAATCATAATAATATTTTAGGACTCAAAGATCCCAACAGGCCATTTCCCACTAGTCAATCTAATGATGGTGTTAGTCTTTTAAAGTGGAGAATGCAAAGTGTTGACGAAGCAGTTGTGCCACTGACAAGTGAGTTTGCTTTTTATGCAACTGTATATCTCCATATTTTCAGTTTATGAGGGTTATTTAACCCCATGTTCTGGTTCCAATAATGGTTTGAACTAACTTTTCTCTCAGTTAATTGCTGGCCCTCTTTTTCTGGGAATGAAACGTATGTCAGCATCGAGTATGAAGCTACTTCAACATTTGATTTACAAAATGTTGTGGTCTCTGTGCCTCTTCCAGCTCTTAGAGAAGCACCAAATGTGAGGCAGATTGATGGAGAGTGGAGGTAAAATCCCAAACATAATTCTATGCGAGTAAAACTTATTGAAGAAATCTTAATTTTTTTTATACGGAATCTATTATGTTGAGTTGTAGCTTGGGGTCTGTTATAAATGTTATAATATTAACTATTTATTTATCTAGTGAAAGAACAGTTTTAAATAAAAAGCCTAATAAAATTACAAATCATTACATGTCCTGGAAGTGACATTTAGTTTATTCCTTCATTTACAAGGTTATGATATCTTATTTCAGGGTTCAGATGATTAAAATTGTTGATGGAATCTGTTCTTTTTGTCAATGATCCTTCCAAAATTCTTATATTCCCCTTCCTGAGTAATTCTGGAATTAGTTTCCAACTCAATCTTGTATAAATGTGTGATACCTTTTTAAGCTAGTAACTAGTTATGAATTTGTGATACTTGATCATATGGAATACCTGCCTTCCTGAACACTTTCTTAGAACCATTTGTCTGATTTTATACTTATATATAGAGCTTCTATTGTATCCTGCAACCATAACAACGTGATAGTAGTGTTAATAATATGTATTGAATCAACATCGTTACTAAAAATGAAGACATCTCTATACTTGAATTTACATTTTTGGTGAAAGAATAAGCATCTCTTTTACCTTTATCACTTTTGAATTTGTTTTTCTCATTATTATATCAGACCAACATATCCTTGTTAGTATAGTGTAGTTCACTATTAAGCTTACACTTTTACTTATTAAATTGCAGGTATGACTTGAGAAATTCCATTTTGGAGTGGTCAATACTTCTTATTGATAATTCAAACCGCAGGTAGGATGATGTAGAACATATTGACTTTTGTTATATTTCATTTGATCTGTTTGAGTACTTGTCTGTTTCATTTTTTCTTGAAACACTGAGCAGTGGATCGATGGAATTTGTTGTACCTCCAGCAGATTCGTCAGCCTTTTTCCCGATTTCTGTGCGCTTTGCTGCTTCTAGTACCTTCAGTGACTTAAAGGTTTGTGATCCATTCTATTTTCATTGCATCACAATGCAATTTAACTAAAATATTTTAATATATGTATTTTAGTTATTTTATATAATGAGTATGCATTACTTGTTGATCATTTCTACTTGTTTTAAAGTATGGACTTGAATCATATATTCATCTATTATCAATGTTTCACATTCTTTACTTCATCAAGTCCATACATCTGGTCTTTAATTAAAATATCTTCTTTCAGTTGCCACACTAAATTGTGAAATTTGAGTATTTCTATATTGTTTATTCTTTAGCTGCAACCCCTCTCTGGCTCTGGTTGCCCTCTTTTATACTATTATATCAATATCTGAATTCTTCCACTTAATTGTTATTGGGTGTTGGCCCTTGATGGCTTGATGGCACAATTTTGAGTTAAAATACCCAAAACAGCACATTCTGTGAAAATGGCCTTTAATAACACAACAAATCACGACATTAAATCATGTTTTTCAAAAACGCAAAAAAAAAAGTGTTTCTTCACTTTTAACATCTCAGGTTGATTTCTTAAAAATAATTGAATAAAAACACATTGTAATATTGCATTACCAAAAACGCAACAGTAGCTTGCATTCATTTTGTGGTAAAGGAAGTGGGCACCCTTGCTGTACCTTTATTACCTGCCATGGGAAAAAAAATAAAAGCAGAAACCCAATTTGAAGTGTCATTTGTTTGTGATAAAAGGGCCTTGATTTTGGATTGTGCTATTTGGGGCCATTTTACTTAATTATGTGCTATTTCTGCTCTTTTCTCTTGTTATTTTGGGGTACACGTTTTATTTTTATGGGGTTAAAAATAACTTCTGGACAAGCTATCAATTATATGTTTTAATTATTTGAGGAATCATATGGGTTTAGCAAGGGGAACCGAGGGAGCTCACATTTCCATAGTTTTAGTAAATTACAATAAATAATTCTAACCTTTATATTATTTTTATTGTTGTTATACTAGAATTTGGATCTGAACCGGATCAGATAGTATGACTTGTTCAATAATTAATTGCTTTACAAATCAATTTAGGACCTTCAGATTGATGTGATATAGAAATGAAAGGTCCATTGAAAATTGTAACTTTTGGTGTCCCAGTTGTCCATAACCTTGAAAGCATGCCTCAGATGGCCTCTTTCAATTTCTGTGTCTACCGATAACCTATATATTTGACTCTTGAGGGCTTTTTTAATTTTACTAGCTCCAGTATCCATAATATTTAGTTTTTAGAATTGGTGAAAGTTGGTGACCACTAAGTATTTTCTTTATTAGTTTGTAAGATATGATGCTCAAAGTTATGTGCTTAACGAAAATATAAACTTTTTTCAGGTTCTCAATATAATTCCACTGAAAGGCGGAGCTCCTCCCAAGTTTTCCCAGAGAATACAGCTATCCACTGAAAATTACCGAGTCGTATAATTGCAGTGGATTTTGCAACATTTTTACAAGTTCTTTTGGACTTTAACTTTCACGAATAATTTACACATGATTCGCATCCTTCGATACTGATTCCTGACATTTTATAAAACTTGAGGTTATATAGACTAGATTTTATACAAGAACTTGCTGCTTATCTATGTTCACTCAAATTTGTTGATTACATCTATAATATCAGCACCTATCATATGTACCTTGGATTTTCCTGCTCTATGATTACTGCAACTACATTATAATATTATTACCAAGATTGTCTTGTTTTAATATAAATATATTTGAAATGTATTCACAAGCATATGTTTCCTTCTCTATCAAAGAAACTACAGGAGGGATCAGGTTCCAGCACAGTTGGTGTCTGCACTAGACACCAACCAAGGTTTAACAGACGAAACTGGTCGGTTGATATTACGTCCCTGTAATCGACCGTTTGGATTCTTTAACCAACTATTGGCTTGACCAACTTGGCAATCAGTTTCCTCTGGACTTCTAAAAGTTCAAATTGTATTAAGATTGTATTATGATCGTTGAACATACATATATAAATGCATTTGTTACAGGTGAGTGAAAAGTGAGTCAAAAAATACAGCAACAATTGAGTCAAAAAATACAGCAACAATTTTCAAGTGGGAGCAAGAAAATGCAGTAATTGTTTGAGAATTTTTTATGCCTTTTTTAAGTTTATCAAGATTCAGCAACTTCGTTTTCTTAGCAAAAACTACGGTGGTAATTCAGCAACTTATTAAGTATTGGATGCTTTCCTCCAACAGCTGGTGGTCAACTTCTAGTCTTCAAGTTCTGTATCTATTCTTGTAATTGCCATAAATTCCAAATTTAGTGAAACTTCCTTGTTTCACATTAGAGTATTCTTCTATCTGCTTTATACAATATACTAATAAAACAACTAATCACATTTTAAACTCGGCTATATATGTTCTAGATGTGTAAATACAACTATAATAAATAGTATATACACACACATGGGAAGTAATTGTCACTTTTGGATCAAGAAAAATCTTATAATGTGATCAAACCACAAAAGTCAAGACTTCAATGTCTTTCCTCCCAAAAAGGAGTGGACTTTCTCTCAGCCATAATAAGGGGGTTTAAATTAAAATTGAAAAGATCAATTTAAGAAATACAAAGTATTTGAAATGTGTTATTATATATATCAAAAACTAGTGTTGTAAAAAATAAAAATCGGATTTAATCGGTAAAGGCACGAAACATGGATTAATCGGACGAATCAGACATTAATCGGAATAATTAATTGGATAATCAGGAATTTAATCAGTTTTGTGAACTACGAGATAGGGATTAATTACCGATTTTTAGAATAATGTAAAAAACATGTAATGTTGTCATATATATTTCTTTCTCATATTGGTGGTAATATATAGAATGAAATTGTTGTCATTCCTATTACATTCCTATTACCACTAATAAATAATAATAATGTAATGCACTTAACAGTTTTAATAGCTACAAGCCTACAACTAATAAAATGCACTACAATACGATGGCTACATTATATATTCTTGGATCTAAGCAAGCATCCACATCCTGACCTTACTCTTTTCTTCCATTCTATACCCCATATCTTGTCCCTCACTAGAATAGTACAATCTACAGGTCCTACATTATTTAAAACACACACACACACCAGTTCAAAATTGTAGATCTATACATAGGTGATGATACCTTAAGTAATCAACCCTCAACCTCTTCGAGAGGACATACTAGGATATATATGTAGTTGTAGACTTGTAGCCACAGTCTATATAGGTGCCTATAGTGCAAATGTGCAATACAATACAATCCATGCAGTCTGTATAGCAACAAAACAAAAACACATACAAAGAAATAATGGATAGATATTCAAAGATCAAACTGGTCAACAGTAGCACCAAATCAAGATCCATAGATTTTTCAGATCTCCAGTCATTCCCACTTCAAACCAAAAACCAAACTCAACCTCAAGCTATCAACTTCAAAACCCAAGAATCAAAAAAACAAATCAACACCAACCTGCAGAAACTGAATGATTCATTAACAAATGCTGAAGAAAGTGATGAAAACAACAAAACTACCAGTGAAGGGAGATTTGGGATGGTGAAGTTGAGCAGAAACAGGTCAGTCTCAGTTGGTAACTCTTCATCAAACAGGTTTAAGATTGAAAAACAAAGTACAAATGCAGTGAAGAGGGCATTTTCAATGAGAAGATCATCATCAGTGTCCGAAAAGTATTGTAGAATTTATGACCAGTCTGTGAGTGTAACATCTCCTTTACATGATGATGATGATATGCAACCAACTTCTGTTAAGAACAAGAAAAGGTATAGCAGTTCAAGGATCTTAAAAGCCTGTAAGCGCCTTCTTGGCATTTAGTTTATTTTTCCTTATATTATATATATTTATTTGTTATATATATACAAGTGAAGGAATCTACTTTTATCTTTTTTGTTACACAAGGCAAGGATAGTCATTATACTATCACTATGTAGTACTATATCTTTGAATGTTCTTTAAAAAAGAGATTGTGTTTTATAATTTTCTTGTACCATTCCCACAGCCATTTGATTGTTGATGATAATTGGAATAAATATAATCTTGAATGAATAATAAAAATATATATCCTGTATCTTCAGCACTGAAGATACTGCTACAGTTTACCTTACGTTTTCTTCCATGTTTTCTTCTCACTTTTCGGTAGATCGGCAATTTAATACACAACACGAAACAGCGATAGTAAATTAGCAGCCAATAGTAAATAGACACTTGATTAGCGCTAACCATGAACGAGAAGCCATCAATCCCAGTAACTAGACCATTTCAACATTGGACACTTATTATAAGTTTTACCAACCATGAACGAGAAGCCATCAATCCTAGTAATTAGACCATTTCAACATTGGACACTTATTATAAGTTTTACCAAGTGGACAACTTCAACAAAAAGTACGCACTATGAATCAGATCAATTTTATAATTGTAAACTGTTTAGTAATATAACAAGTGATTGAAATTTTCGTTCCCGTCATGTATGGTATTACCTAAAGCATATAACTTTAACCATCATGCATCAAGTATAGTTTTTATATATACTACTATTATTTGCCCAACCAAAAAAGTTTATTTATTATTAACTTTCGAAACTGAAAATAAATTTGATAAATGAATTATAGCCTGATAGCCATTACAACATATTGAAACTGTAGTAAAAGACATCCAAACATATACAATACATCTCCCTGTAAAAATCACCAAAGTCATCATGCCCCTTATACCCTGAGCGACACACATGCTACAATGGCCAGAATAAAGGGTAGCATCGCCATTGAAATCGACACACCTGAGATCGCCAAATGTTGGTGAGTTCCTCAGGGCGAACTGCAAGTTTATATATACCAGATAGATATCCAGACCGCCTCATGGCATCCAAGTTGAGAGAGATAAATTGACGAATCAAATACCATGATCTAATATATAACATTTTGATTAGTTACGAAATGTGGAAAAAGGAAAATCTATGTACGAACCCCATCACCTCTACCCGCACGAACTACATTTATTCCTTCAAACATGTCAATTGGGCAAATACGCCCATGGTGCTACTTTTGCCCTTTCTAAAAAATACATTAAGGAATGTTTAGCCTATTCCATAATGTCTCTATTGGGCCATTCTATAAGCAAGAGCACTAGGCAACATATTACACATCCTCATCACCAACTCACATGCAGTATAATAAGCCAAGCTATTTACAACACACTAACCTCCTGATACTTCTCAGAGAAGCAGTTTCTCTCTGATTGGATCCAGGGGCGTAGCAAACATTTCTGACAAAATATCTATAACACTTTCGATGTTTAAAAAATCATTTTCAATTGCCATCAAAACAAGTCTAAAGCGAGATAAATTTGGGAACATGTGCGATCTCTCATCCCGCACTACCCCAACTACGCCCGTGATTGGGTCACTAAAGTGAGATTAGAAGGGGTAGCTGACCATTAAGGTATTCTTAATAAAAGTGTGTATTCATTCCGGATTCTGTAATATTTTTTTATTTTAAAAATACTGGGTATTCAATCAGGATTTTAATAATACTTTAAAATCTGGGGTATTCAATCAAGATTTTAAACTATACTTTAAAATCCGGAGTATTCAATCAGAATTTTAATTAATGATTTAAAATCCAAGGATATTTAATATGGATCATTATTAATCAATTAAAATCTAGGGATATTCAAAAACTTATTAATACTGATGGATTCTAAAAATCCATGGATTATGTTGGTTTTTTAATATATTTTTTATGTTTTAAAATTTTATCTCAGAGATTCTACAGGATTCATTGTCAACTCAACGCAGACTTTATGAATTATGTATATAATCTATCAACTCTGCGTAGAATCTTAAATCAAATATCAAATACAACTAATAAAAATCAATGGATTAAAAATAATAAATAATACTTTTAAATCTTGATTGAATACACCCCTCACTCTTTTCAACAAAAATAAGAACCTCTGAATACTTATTGTTCATTTCATGCTACACATATCAACCTGTCTAAATTAGTAAATTTCTATGATTTTATACAAAATAGGCAATATCAAAATTCCTTTACAAAAACATCATAATATTTTATTATTATTTTTTTACTGTGAGAACCGCAGCCGCTACCCTTTTTGGGTGCCCACTGGATAAACCCACGGACTCATACAATAACCTGCAAATCACGTGAACCAGGTAAACCGCACAAGTGCGACAGACTCTGACCCAACCTGTGATCAAGAGGATGATATTGCTGTTTTTAACCAACTGAGCCAACCTTGCGGGCCAAAAACATCAGAATATTGGAAACTAACTGTCCAAAGTTTTTACAAAATATCAATACCAACGCGGCAATCAGCATAGGGAACGATCCACGTGGCCTGCCAAATCTCAGAGCGACGGAGGTGGACCAGAAAGTTCAGGTTCTGCATGCAACAACTGCACCATAGAAAAAGCAAAACTATTAGCCATACCGGCCCCAAGACCAGCTAACAAGACCTAGTGAAGAACATTGAGCATTTCTTTTACGGTCCTAAGAAACCTACATAAAACCATTTCACAACAAACTATTATTAGCATACGTTATCGGGAAACCATTCCGTGACAATCCAGGTCAAATCCTGAGTGTTTTTTCGAAACTTCCGAATCTGAAAATAAGTCTAAGTAAACTAGCCCAAATGTAAAAATTTGGGTAATCCACAAACCCAGATCCCCAAAAGATCATGATTTGTTGGTAATTTGTTGGTGCATTTAGTAGCAGTACTTTTACTTATATACCGAACAAACTATCACAATCTACTCGATGTGAGATTGAGATGTTACAAACTCTCCCATTTAAATTGCTGAAGTACTCGTTAGGCCGAACAGATAGCACATAAGCTCAGATCGAACCTCTCTAGCCATTGTGGAATAATATCGGCTGACTTCGTGTTCCCACCTCCGGATCTTTGTCCATTGTGGGATAATACCACCGACAACTTGACGAATCAAGCTTTCGAGAGTTGGCTCTGATACCATATATGACAACCCGGGTCAAATCCCGAGTCTTTTTTAAAAATCGGGTCAAGTCCCGACTTTTCGTAACGTTAAAAATATGACAAAAATAAACTAAAATTGAAAGTACAGATTTGTTAACTTCAAAAATCAAATTGAAGTGCAATCGAAAGTCAAGCACATAATAAAGTCACAACTAAGAAGCGCAGCTCGCACAATTAGAAGTGAAACGTTCTTGAAGCGTCCTTGTTTATTCCAAAAAGAAACCTGAAATGTTAGACTGTTAAACTAGTCATGCTCAAGTAAGTATAACATGCTCAAAAAGAAACCTGAAATGTTAGACCGTTTAACTAGTCTTACCACTAGTCATGCTCAAGTAAGTATTACCACTAGTCATGCTCAAGTAAGTATAACATAATTAATTAAACTGAAAATATCTGTTAGAAATAAAGTTCCATATTTTACAATACGATAACAAAACTGGATGAAAAATTCGGAAACCACATTTAACCCCACAGTTTAATTCTAAGGTCACTTACCCGGTGACACGGTCCTTAACACAAAATTTTGTTAATACGGCGCCCCTTACAAATGTATCGATAAAAGTGCACATCCCCGAAGAGCCCAAATATAATGCGCTGAATGCTAGTTCCGGAACTATAACGCAAGTGTTCACGGGTCTAATATAAAAATTAAACTGGGATATTAAATTCATACATTTAAACAATAATGAATTAAAAATAATACTACTAGACCAGATTTTATTGAAATAAATTATGACTTATAAACTAAACAATTTTCTGAAATTAAACATATAAATATAGATTTTTAAAATTCAAACCAGAGGATCAGAAAGCAACTTACCTGGGTCTAGATAATTACAGCATGAACCGAACCCATATTCATTTTATTAACAAACAACACCACAGTTAACAAACTGGGTGTACTACCATAAACATAATAAATATAATATATAATGTAAACAAATGCACACCACCTGGTCAGTCTAGAAAGCCAATTTATATTAAGCTAACCAATGCAAAAATTATTAATTATTAAAACACTTTGATATCTAGCACATACACATATTCAACACATACTGGGCAGCTAAATACAAGTATAAAAAGAAAGGGTACATCACATGCATGCACGAATGTATAATAACTTGTACAATTTCTATTAAAAGCTTTATGCTCAAGTGGGCGAGTCACTGCACAAATATATATAAATGAATAATTGCTAATGGATATATTTTATACATGAATAAACACTCTTAATCAATAAATAAAACTTAATCAAATACATGCGAAGTTTCAATGATTTAAGTGATTATCAAGTAAAATAACTTAGATATCTAGTATGCTCTTTTATGCAACCAAAATTATAAATACGATGAATTTGCAGGAAAAAGAAAAAAAATACAAGGCCGCAAACACTTGCATATCAAAATGAAAACAATCACATGATATTAATCATAAAATGATAATTTGAAATTTAAATAAAATAATCACTGACCATAGATAAATCAACGTTGACATAAACTAAATTATAATTTACAAGTACAAGTGTTGTAGCATAATATATATTAATTATATATCACACTAAAACACTATTCGAAATATGGTCTAAAGAATAAATAAATAAATAAAAATGGTGCATAGATTCAAGTGAATAAGATCAATTGGTTTTAATAAACCCAATACCTTTGGTACACCACTCAAATGGTAAAACAGCCGGCTAGAGTTGAATAAACTTTTTGAGCCATTTTGATACAGTAGTAAAACATTACTTTAAAACGTGGCTAATTTGTACACACAAATATATATATAAATATATAATATATACTAAACTCAATCATGAATGTAAAGCTTTACCAGTAAACAAAGAAAATTATCCAAGGAGATGAACAATCCGTCTGGCTCTCCCTTTCTCTCTTGTGTGATGTGTTTTTGTTATATACAAGTGCAACTTATAACGTACTTCTAAAATTACTACCTAATTGATGTCAATTAAATATTTCTAGTATCTTCATCCAATCAGCAACATAATTTCCAATACTAGTAAGGTAAATAATTAAAGCAGTTAACTCACCTAATTAGAAATCAAAAAGTTTCCAAGTTATTATAGTAGAATACATTTTAATCAAATTAGAATTAAATCTAAAATATTTAAATCAATCACACATTTGACTAGTTATATAATATAAAATCACACGTATTTATTTTAAAAGACAAATATCCATTAACTAATATTTAAATATTATTTATACAAAATATGAGGATATTATAATCTACCCTACTTAAAAAAAATTTGGTACTCCAAATTTCAAACATGCAAAAAAAATGAACACGAAAGAAAAATAAAAATAACAACAATAAATATGGTGAGTGAAAGTTTATCGTACTTTAATTGGAATTGAGATTAGTGGGTAACTTATAGACCCGCCCATAGTTTGGTTTTAGCGCCGCCAATACCCTTATTAGTAGTTTTCTCCTTTTCCATTTTAGGGCACTGTGCTACCTTGTGTCCAGTTTCACCACAATGGAAACAACCTCCCGCGTTCCAACGACAATCTTTCTCATTATGATTACGACCACATCTCGCACATCTCAATCTCTCTTTCTGTTGAAACATATTCCCACTATTCGCATAAGGCTTTTTTGTTGGTCCGCTTTGAGATGATGATCAACTTGACAGTTCAACTCTCTTCTTGTTGTTAGTGGCCATTTCAAAATCCATCAAACCCCTCTTAATTACCAAAGCTTTATTGAGAACAGCCTCATAGGTTTGGAGTTCAAAAGCAGCCACCACATTTCGAATATTACTTCGTATTCCTTCCTCCAACCTCCTTGCTCGGCTTGCATCATCCGCAAAAAAGGTTAGTACATACTTAACAAGCTTTGCAAACTCTGCTACATACTCAGTTATCGACCTCCCACCTTGTTCAAGTCGAATAAAATCCATTTCTTTCTGTAGGCATAGGGTCTTTGGAAATTACTTATCCTCTAATGTTTTTTTAAATCTTTCCCATGTGTAGGCCTCTTGATTCGCCTATACATTCCCTTCATTTTTTCACTTCTCCATAAGCCACCAATCATAAGCACTTTCCTGAAGTTGATATACTGCAATGATGACCTTCTGCTCTTCGTTGCTGCCCAACAACTCAAAAGCCTTTTCCATTTCTTGTATCTATTTCTCCATTATCGCAGGATCTGTTGCTCCCTAAAAAATCGATGGGTTAAGCCTTTTAAACTCAGAAATTATACTCGGCTGCCTTGGTTGTTGATTTCCAACCAGTGCGGCCAAGGTTTGCGCTAATTGATTTAAATCTCCACCATCTCCGTTATTGTTGTTTTTGTTATTGTTATTGTTGTTATCGTCGTTTTTATTGTTACGATTGTAACTATTTCCACTTTGGATAGACATATTTTCTATATAAGGAAGAAAAAGAAAACAAATAAATAACTCCTCATATATAAAAAGAAAGTCAAGTAAAAGATTTCATACAATAACATTTAGAAATTACAATGCAAAAACCCAATCACAATTTCCAACTTTATTTGAAATAGAACTTAATATTCAAAAGAAACATTTTGTAAGACAACTCAAACAAACGAAACTAGATCATAGACTAATTTTCTCCTAAAACCTCCTCCACCCTTGCCCTAGTGCCTGCAAGTCCCCCACGAAAAGATTGAAGAAAGTCTCTTGTCACCCTCGCAACCCATGTGAAAAACCAACGTCTTGATAATGACCATTGACAAAAGACACCTAAAGCACGTTCATACCTTCTAGTGTCCCTCCTTATTATTTCCAAGGCTCTAGCAGCTTTATCTCTTTCATACTGAAGGTTTTCCAGCTGTTGGAAAATGTCATACTTAAGATCTAAGATTCTATTTTCTAATTTGCGCTCGACTTCAGCAACTTCTTCATGTTTATATTTCAGTTTCAATTTAAGCACCACATTCTCTCTCATTAGCTTCGTCATTGCATCACTTCCACGCGGCTTGTTAACAGCCTTCCCAAAGGGAGACATACTGACATAATCATCACTATCATTGTCTGTCAACCTGAATGGAT
Organism: Oenanthe sinensis; assembly: GCA_028671895.1. Taxonomy (NCBI): domain Eukaryota; kingdom Viridiplantae; phylum Streptophyta; class Magnoliopsida; order Apiales; family Apiaceae; genus Oenanthe; species Oenanthe sinensis. The sequence goes on from CM053808.1 coordinate 7,648,477, forward strand.
ACTTGGGAAAATAACTCTTTAAATTCCTCTTCAGGGTCTTCCTCAATGTCTTCATCAAATTCTTCGATAAGACCCCACACATTTTCATTACCTGCCATATACAAATGTCCAAAATGAATTATTAAAACTTATTACTAAAAGGAAATGATTCTAGAGCACTTAACCCATAAGTCAGCCTAAAAGCCAGTCTACTTAATCTTAAACCTAAGCTCTGATGCTAACCGTGACAACCCGGGTCAAATCCCAAGTCTTTTTTTGAAAATCGGGTCAAGTCCCGACTTCCGAATCTGAAAATAAGTCCAAGTAAACTAGCCCAAATGCAACAACTTGGATAATCCACAAACCCACAATAGGCCCCAAAAGATCATGATTTGTTGGTTGTTGGGTCCCGGAAGTATCGTAGAAGGGAAGTTGAATGCGATACTCACAATAATTTAAAATTCTTTTCAGCATTTACGGAATTAAATTATTATTTTAGCTGAAGGTTCAAGTCCTTATAGTGTTTGAGAGGCTGATTTACTAGTTTTCTATTTTCACGATAAAATATTTAAGATCTAGAAAATTAGCAAGTAAGTAAACAAAATTCAAGTTAAATATGTATATTAAACTTGAAAGGGTTTTACAATATTCGGTAGAATAAACCTTAATTCATAGAACAAATTTAATGTGAATTGTTCTACTTAAGGAATTAAGTACAAACCAACACAAAAAGTCTGTGAATATGATAATCAGACAAATTGCTGAATTTGAATGTTTTTCTACTCCTGAATTATGAAGCTCAAGCCTCATATTTATAGAGGATGAAAAACTGATATAACTTTTTTAGATCAAGACATTTTTCAGACTTTATTTAAGCTGTATTACATTTGAAAAACACTTGTATGACTTTTAAAATGCTTGGTATGATTTTTTTGGCTCGGTATGACCTTTTAAAAAGTCAGTATGACTTTTTCAAATAGCAGTTCGGTATGACTTTTTGTTGAACCTCAGTATGACTTTCTTTTAATAAAAGTTGGTATGACTCTTATTAAATAATTCGGTATGACCTTTTGATTTGCTTCGGTATGAATTTTCCAGAACAGTTCAGTGTGACTCTCTTCAGAATCTCGGTATAACTTTTATTTAAAAAATTTGTATGAACTTTTAAATAATCTAAATCGGTATGACTTTTTTTATACAAAATTTGGTATGACTTTTATTTAAAATGTCAGTATAACTTTTTAAATAATATGTATCGATATGTCCTTTTTTACACCGAATTCGGTATGACTTTTATTTAAAAAGTCGGTATGACTTTTTAAATAATCTAAATCGGTATGACTTTTTTTATACAGAATTCAGTATGACTTTTAATAAAATCTAAAAATACTTTTTAAAAGTTATACCAAGTCATATCTTTTTATAATAAATTAATTCTACTTAATTTAATTAAATAATTTATAAATTAAATTAAATTCAACTTGAATTAATTAAATTAAATTAATTAATTAACTTTTGATAGTAGAATTAAAATACTATCTTGATTTGTATAAACTTTTGTCAACTCCGAAATCTTTCCGCCCTTACTCTGTCTTCCATCTTCTTCATTCTAAAATAATCCTAAATTAATTAATCCTTTAATTAATTTAAGAAATAAATTAATTCTAAGTGAATTAATTTATTAATTAAATTAACTAATTAATTTAATTAATTAATAGAGAATTAAATTAAAATCTTAACTGTAAGACCATTTTGATGTAGATCAAACTCTTATGTTCTTTAACAATAATCTTTCTAACCACTTGAAACTTTTGATGAAGAATCTTCACTGACATTGTTGACACCCTGTGCACTGGAATCTTTCTGTAGTACGCACTTAAAATCTTCTGTATCATCTGAACTTCTTGAGATACTACTTTTTATTTTACACCGACACTTGATCATATAAATGAACTTCTTTCAATGTTGAGTAGCAGTCTTGTCAGACTTCTTCTGATATTCTGATTCTTCGTGTCTAGTTGACATTCTTCGTATTGATTTCTTATTCCACATTTATTATTTACTTCACTTTCTTATCTGAGTTGAGTTGTCATCTACTTATTACAAATAGACCTAGTCATATGACTTTCATTGGTGCACTTAGTAGTAGTACTTTTACTTAAATAATGAACAAACTATCTCAATCTACCCGATATGGGACTGAGGTATTATACATTCTCTCTATATACATTTTCAAATAAACGACATTCAAACTTATATTTGATAGTAATAAATCTATTTGTCACTATTAGGTTAAACCTAATACATCAGTATGGGTTTTGGAGATTCAACACAAACATGGGAAATATAATTATTATAAATGATAAAAATTATATTTGGACAATTATTATAGATGGTATGTGTTGGATAGATAATTGCATACTAAGTATGATTAGACTTGTATAACAAGTATGGTAAGTCTTGGTGACTAAGTTTGTGATGACTATATACACATAGTCATAGTATGTTTGATAAGTAATGCATAAGTATTGTTAGGCTTAAGTATTCATGATTGATTGGTTGTATTATTGATAATTGTTTTGATTAATAATACAAGTCCGGACATGGATTTTCCGCATCATATAATTTTATTGTGTGTACTTTGCATTATTTGATTATCATGGGTTTTGCTTCCTAACAAGTGGTATCAAGAGCCAAGGTTCGTGATGGATATGGTTGAAAAAAATTCGAGACTGAATTTTTGAGAAGCATTATGAAGGAGTTACTTGCGGTATGGAGTATACGGCTGGCTTTGCACCGAAAATCATGTTCGGATTCAAGATAGAAGAATATGGAAGAGTTCGTCTGAATCGTTTCAATGGCTTAATCAACCAAATGAAAATTTTGGATGATGAAAGGGGAGATAAGAGTGAAGGGAAGTAACTCACTGCACTTTCATGTGTACTAAGAATGCTAAATGTAATCTCTATGTAATGGTTGATGATAACTCAACAATAGAATATGACATGTAATAATATGCAGGTGCACAGAAATCTTGGATCATAGAGTTCAGTTAAGACAAAGTATCAAATGATCATCTACAGACTTGAAGCTCACTAGAAGAAGTTCATTAACATGTTCATGCCTCAGTGAAGAATAAAAGATGTTGACATCTATTCAAGGATGTGGAAGCTACAGAAGATTGTCTTAGTCTATGACGATTTTAGTGCATTACAATCGAAGCAACAAGTAAGGTTTGCAAAAAAAGAATGTGGAATCATGTTCGGAATCAAGAGCCCCTATCAAGACTAGTCACTTATGAACCAGACCGTTGCATCAAGTGTCAGGACATTGGAGGCAAGCTCTCGTCGGTTAATATGATTTTAATCATTCTAAAGTTGTTGGTTTTCTTGAGTCATGTGGAGGATCAATAAAGGTGGTAAATCAGTGTTGGAGAAATGTCAGCCTAATGGATAAGAGACAGACATCACAACCTGATTGGATCTTACTAAAGCTTCACAGATTAGAAGGCCAAATACTTGGACGTGGTGGAGTCACGTATACGGGGCCAAGTATTTGGATAAGGAAGTCTACACAAATTGAAGAGTGGAATGGAAATATTTAATTTAATTAAATAAAGTATTTATTTAATTATTTATATATTTTATAAATAAAGACATTCTTTATTTATATTATATATATTTATTTAAATATTACTTTTACATTAAATATTTCCAAAGGCATACTTGGCACATGACTTTGAAGAAAAGATTTGAGTGGACAAGAGTAAAAGGTGGAAAAGTAAAAAGCAACATCTTTTTGAATATACTAAAAGAAACCAAGTCCTCATCTTCATTACAACATATGCAGTAGTATTCGGCAGAGAAAAAATGGGGAGAGAGAGAGAAAATTATTTTCTCTCTCCCCCATGGCCATACTCCATATCTTGAATATTATGGGGCCATGAATTTCTTTGTTTCACCACTCATCTATTCTTCTATTGTAAACATTGCTAAATCTTGTTTAGAAGATAGGTTTGATTTTTGTCTCCTAGATCTAGAATTTGTAATATTTTTAGAGGAGCCAAAAATCATTTCTTTGTTGTGTTCTTGAGCTTTTGTTCTTGAACTTGTTGTAGCATCTACCCCACTTCAATGAATATAAAGTTATATTCTTGGATCTTGTTGTGTTGTGTGTTTTGGATGATTTACCGTTCATTATCTTAGTTATTTTAATGGTGTTCTTGAGGTTGAAGAAGATGATGAACAGTACCCGGGTTTGAACCAAAGTAATTTTTATGTTGTCCCAAAAATTATTAATAGTCATATTTTTAATTTGGGAATCGTATTCACCCCCCCTCTACGATCTCCGGGACCCAACAATTGGTATCAGAGCTACTCGATTGACATACAAATCGATTGGATCTATTTTTATTTTTGAGATTAAAGAGGGTATGATTGGTTCACTGGGCATCCAGAATTTTTTTTGAAGCCCGGAATTTTTCTAAGTACAAAATGTTCTAGATGGCCAAGTAGAACATTCCTATGTAGAATATTCGAGATAGATATTCGAGATGGCTAAGTAGAACATTTCTATGTAGAATATTCTACTTAATGTTCTAGATAGAACCTAAGTAGAAATTCTGGAGTTAGAAATATTTTCTAAGTCAGAAGTTCTACTTAATGTTCTAGATAGAACATAAGTAGAACATTCTGGAGTTAGAAATATTTTCTAAGTCAGAAGTTCTACTTAATGTTCTAGATAGAACCTAAGTAGAACATTTCTATGTAGAATATTCTACTTAATGTTCTAGATAGAACCTAAGTAGAAATTCTGGAGTTAGAAATATTTTCTAAGTCAGAAGTTCTACTTAATGTTCTAGATAGAACCTAAGTAGAACATTTCTATGTAGAATATTCTACTTAATGTTCTAGATAGAACCTAAGTAGAACATTCTGGAGTTAGAAATATTTTCTAAGTCAGAAGTTCTACTTAATGTTCTAGATAGAACCTAAGTAGAACATTTCTATGTAGAATATTCTACTTAATGTTCTAGATAGAACCTAAGTAGAACATTCTGGAGTTAGAAATATTTTCTAAGTCAGAAGTTAGAAATATTTTCTAAGTCAGAAGTTCTACTTAATGTTCTAGATAGAACCTAAGTAGAACATTTCTATGTAGAATATTCTACTTAATGTTCTAGATAGAACCTAAGTAGAACATTCTGGAGTTAGAAATATTTTCTAAGTCAGAAGTTCTACTTAATGTTCTAGATAGAACCTAAGTAGAACATTTCTATGTAGAATATTCTACTTAATGTTCTAGATAGAACCTAAGTAGAACATTTCTATGTAGAATATTCTACTTAATGTTCTAGATAGAACCTAAGTAGAACATTTCTATGTAGAAATTCTACTTGGTGTTCGAGATAGAGTCTATGTAGAACATTCCTATGTAAAAGTTCTACTTAGAGGGCTGTTTCAACATGACACATGGCTACATAGTTTAACTTTTATTTAAAACAAAAATTGTTTTTCTCTCAAATTGTTTTTAGTTTAATAATTAATTTAATAATTAAATTTGAATTTAATTATATAAAATATTTTGAAAAAAATTTTAAATTTAAATAATTTATTTTTCAAGTTTATCTTACATCTTGGAAAATATTTTATTTTCTTTTAAATTTTAGAGTCAAATATTTTATATTTTTAATATTCTTAATTAAGAATTTTATTAATTTGAAAACTAAAATTAATCTTAAAATTCAATTTAATTTCTTTTGAGTTTAATATTCTTAAAAATATTTTGAGAATTATTTTTGAGGTTTAATAATTTATTTTTCATAAAACTTTAATTATAAATTTTATAAAACTCTTTGGAAAATATTTTTGGATTGAAATAATTTATTTTCATGAACATTTTAAATGTTTTGAGAATTTAGTATTTCTATTTCAAAATTATGGTTTCAAGTTGTTTTATTTTAATTATAATTTAAGCTTGGAAGTTTTAATTATAAATCTCATAAAACTTTTTGGAAAATAATTTTGGTTGAAATAATTTATTTTCATGAATATCTAAGATGACTTGAAAATTTATTATTTTTATATCAAACTTATATTTTCAATCTGTTTTATTTTAATTATAATTGAAACTGTTTTGGATTATAAATTCTATAAAATTCTTTGGAAATTAATTTTGATTTGAAATAATTTCTTTTTCAGGATTATTTAATATACCTTGAAAATTTTGTTATCTCTATATCAAAACTTTCTTTTCGAATTTTATTTTATTTATAATTTGAAATTGAGAAATTAATTATTATTTATCAAAAATGCATTTTCAATTTATTTTGATTATTTAAATTCCTAAAAAATTAAATACTTCTGTTTGAACAAAATGTTTTATTAAACGAAACAACAAGAGTTGATTCTTCGTTCGTTGAGGACAAACGAACTGACTGAAGAACATTCTAATGGAGTTGAGACCTGATCTTACCATTGGAGATGTATTTCTACATCGGTCTACTCAGTGGATCATTTGGTTATTGAAAGGGGATTAGTTCATTTAGGGAAGAGTCTTCAATCAGTGGTTTTCGAATCAATATCTGAAGAATTTGGGATTTTGAAAAGGAATTCAGTTTATCGGTCAAAGAACCAAAACAACAATTGAAGATTTGGTTAAAGGACATCAGTGGCAGAAATACACAATGTTTGATTATCACTGACATATGATAATCAAGGGGTTATTGCTACACATACAAAGAAGAGTGATCTTTTCAAGCAGAACATGAGACATTCTATGTCGGGGTCTTTAAGCAGAACAATCAGGTATCAGTTTGGGTTGAAGCAGAAACATCATTTGTTATTGAGGTCAAATGCAAAGATACTTTCATGAGTGTCAGTAGAATGGAAATTGATTTGGATCAATTGATTATCACTCGAGATGGAATGCTAAGCATCGTTCAGGTATACTTTCTAACTAGTTTATACTTGTTTGATTTAATTATAGAGTATTAAGTGCTGAACTACATTATATTATAAGTTTGATGTAATGCATGTCTCACCTTGATTTCTATATAAATGAGATAACTTATGCTAGTTTGTTAAGTGTTGCTTGTTTATCAGTATTTGACTTCATGATTAGATCTTGTGTGATTTAATGCTTGCTTTACGATAATTGATCATGTTAACATATAGAGTCTTAGGTATTTGTAGGGGTACATTTACCGGAAAGAGTATTTGTTGCATGCTAAGTGCCTTGATGCTTACATTGTCTATAATTTGTTTATACTCGCATGGTTGTATTAAATGTTATATCTGATCATGTGCTTGTTAAGATGAGTTTGTTTCTAATTTGGGAATTGCCTAGGGGTCAGTACAATAAACCATGAATTAAATTTTTAAATTTAAATTGACTCAGGTAATTAGAGATAATATAATGTTAAAGTGAACAACAAAGGTGATTTAGAAGAATTAGGAATCTGAGTGATTGATTCTTCTATGACTACATATATGTAGACATGATTCTTATAGACTGCTAGTCCACCTTAAGTTAGGTTGGGATCACCGAGCTCATAGCCAAGACTACTTGTTGAGGCCGACATAGATGAGGAGTGATCAGTCAGATAAGAATGAGCATGTTGAACTTGAATGCTTTGTTGTTAACTATGTTTAGAAATATCTCTAACCCTTGGACTCAATCAAATTGAGGACCACGTGTCTTAATCATTTGTGAATGCAGAGTATCTTTCAACATGTACAAGTTATATATCTATGACATTTTCATGTTCGAGGCATGTAACTACTTTTGCTTTGGTATTCAAATGATTAAGCAAGGTTACCTATTTTTCTTGAATGATCTGAAGCACAATATTAAGGAAGACCTAGGGAATTCTTTGCGAAGGGTTTCCTAATATCAGTTCGAGGATGAACAGTATTGATCGGGGTCAAGAGAAATAGAAGCTCACTCTACTGGAAGTGAGGTTATTGCTGACACGAAATGTAATGCTTATGATGAAGTCAACTATTCGTTGAAGTTTATCAGAATGGAGTTAGCTACAACAACAAGTGATGCTCTCACACTTGGTTTATCAACTAATACTTGGTTTATCAAGATAACGGATTCGACGGTAAAGATGAAGTTGGTGAGAAAGGACTACTTCTAATGAAATTCTTTTAAGAAGGACATTAGTGAAGTATGTCAGTTGAAGGGAAGTCAAGTCAAAGGCTACCCCGTTTAGTTTTGGTGTTTGTTCATGCATTCGATAGATGAAGCATCTCAGTGATTAATCACATTCAAAGGATTAGGCAGATTGCTGTAAGAACACTTTGAGGGTAGGTAATGGAATTTGTTGACGAATGAAATTCTATGTTATGTCTGCACTGAAAGGAGTATTCTAGAGTAAAGTTCAGTTTCCGGACTTCATGACCAAATGGAGGAGTTGATAGGGAAATCCAGACCTTGAGTGAAATTACAAGGATAATGGATAGACTTAAGGTTTCCTATTCACTACGGCTGAATCAGTTGACACAGCAAGTCTAATCAGCAAATATAAAGAGAAGACATCAAGTAAGATTAATCATGCCTGAAGTCACATGGTGTGATGAAAGGCTATCTTATTTGGAGTTAAGAGCTTACACAGAGTCTGTGATTGATTTAAGATGATCTAGATGCAGTGAACAACATCATCAAGCTCCCTAGCATTCGTTTGATTTTAGCTCTGAATTTCTAAAGGTTGACATCCTGTTTAGGGCTCAAGATCAGATGACACCAGATGAAGAAAAGCTGCAAGCAGCATCACAGGGGGAGCATCAGTAATTTGGATCAACTAGTCGTGTTTGATGTTCAAAGGCTAGCAGTGCTCATTGAGTAAGAGTTGAGATTCTTAGGAGCACTGAGTGATCCAGATTGAGTGATTGCATATTAAAAAGGAAATTGTCAATTTAAAGATAATGCAAGATGATCTCAAACATATTTGAAGAAGTCTACTCTACCCACTGAATATCTAAGGAAATATTAAGGACACATCTGTCATGACAAAGGGTTTTGTGTAACAACATTTCCTAGAGTCAGCTCTTGATGAATCTGGGTAGTAGAGTAGTGATTGGTAGTGCCGTGCATGTATACGAGTATTTCATTGGTTTTTCTGAGTGAATTCAATGAAGATTGAAGATGCACTAACTAATCAAGATTGAGTAGGGTTCGAATCAAGGAACTAACTCAATTCAACCAGAGGCAGATACACTTAGCGCAAGGAATCAATCCACATGAAGACTTGGTATTGATACAGAAGCTGAAAGGTAGTTCAGAGTTTTTTTAAGGTTCTACTCTGCTAGTGTCAAGACTACTGGTTTCTAGAGTGCTGAGTTTAGTGAAGCTGCTGCCAAGACCAATATCTACAAGAAAATATTTGGGTGCTGAAGGTAATGCAGTTTCCGTCTGGATGAGCGTGGTATTGTTTCGAGGAACAATGTTAACTGGTAGCTGAAAAGTTATTCATGTCCAAAAGGAGTAAACGTTCGATCTCGAAAGGAGTAAACGTTCGATCTCGAAAGGAGTAAACGTTCGATCTCTAGGGCAAAGAGGAGTAATTGTTCATTCAACGATCATACACCAGTAAAAGATCTATTGACTAAGGTATGTCACTCTAGTCTAATGTTGATTTATTTAAATGTAAAGTTTATAGAGAGTGTTCATGCTATTTAGATGTCTACGATCTCTAGGAACTGATTAATGTTTGGCGTGTGACCACCCGGGACTCAATATTATCATTATGAGATTACCTATGATGACCCGGGACCTAGGGACCTAACATTATAGCATCTCTTTGTATAGTCAATTTATATCCAGGATCTCGTACTTTGTGCTGTCATATGTTATTCATGCTATATGTATCAAATGTTTCAGCATAAGTATTTGTATATATTAATTAATTGTAATTTTATTTACTTTTAATTGTTTAATGCTAATATTAATGGAACCACTTAATATGTAGTTTAAGTGATGTAATTCATGTCTTTTGCAAAATCCATTAATATTAGTTGTCATTCTTTTGATATTAGTGATGTCACTTAGAATTTCTGCACTAAGTGACAAAAAGATTATTTCAAAAACACTGATATTAAAAGTAATTTACTACATCGCGAGGGGTTGTCAAAGATCATAAATTTTAACATTAATATTTAAAGGTATTTGATCTCTGATGCAACTAGTACCTCGAGCTTACATACATTCTGATTGTCATGAGTATTTTCAATATGCTTATGTGATAATTGTTGAGATGTAGTGTAAGAAGTTAAATACTGTCATTCGGTCAATGTATGTTCAGTGTTTAGCGGATGCTTATTTTTATGCTTTAGAATTACCATGATCTATATTGCAATATGTGTTTGTTTCAAGCGACAAATGGTAATTGTCTAGCATAATGTAGGTATCTTATGTGCTTGATTGTTTTGTAGTAAGATGCGTTTTATTACAAAATGATTGAATGATGTTAGTACTTTTGAATGTCTTGTCATTTATATCTTTGATAATTCATTAGTATTAACATATGTTTTTCATTCTTTAGAACTTGAATGCATAAAGAAATTTCTTGTCTATTTCTTGTGAAAAATGTTTTATCTAAATATGCATTCATTTGCCAGAGAATGAAAAGCCACTAAAAGTTTTTTTTTGAAAGAGAACATTTCTTGAGGATTATCTTTCTATTTCAAAATCATATATCCTCTCTCTCTCTAAATGTTTTGTAATGAAAACTGTTTTCTCTCCACGATTTGTTTAAATAAAGTTACTTGATAACTTGTAACTTAGGTTGCATGGTATCAGGCTATTTTATTTGAGTAAATTGTTTTGATCTTGAGGTATCAACCATTGGTAAAATGTTTTTCAAAACTCTTGTTAATGTCTGTTTCACATTGACCTGTAGTATCAAAACAATGGTTGTTTGCTTTGGGATTAGTGCCTTGGACTGTATGACTAAAGCATTCATTCGATTTTTTTTATATGATTTATGTTTTAAGTCGGAGATAATATCCGATAAGAATGAATTGCAAAATAATTTCTGAAAACATACAGTGAGCAAGATGAAATAGATTTGAGTTATTAATCAAAATGTTTTTGTTAAAAGAGTTGAATTTCAATTGGATATTTGTCTAAGAGAAATTCAAAAGAACACTTTTGTTAATCTGTTAAACTTTTTTTTCAAAATTGTGAGTTTATGAAATTTGGCTTAATATTCTTTTACATATTCTTTATTAATTCCCACATTTTAGCTCTGGTGCACTGTTTCTTGAGGACACATTGCTCCGATGCTATATTTCTGAGAAGGAATAGAGAATAAGTTTAATCATACTCTACCAAATTTTATATAGCTCTGATCAACTCTATCTATTTAGCTGTAATGGCTTGGCCTTAGTGGCTATAGGGGAAGGTCAAGAAGTTGAATAATCCATCAATTTCTAACCAAGGCCTTAGTACCAAACACTATCATTCTAATTCAAACTTTCAACCCTTGGTGATATAAGGAACTTATATAGATTAGCGGTTGTTAAGGGAGAAACTGCACTTGATGCAGCAAATAAGGATGAAGTCGGAAGTGCACCCACAGCTCTACCTCTCGAGAAGGAAAGAAGTATACAAATTGAGGTATCTGTAGCTCATCTGTATTCTCTCAAAAGGATGCAGAGCTGAAAAGGCAATTCAACCGTTTCTTAATGAACTCTCTCAACAGGGTGATTTCATTGAAAATTCGCTCGTCAGCCAGAGCACCTTGTAATGAGTCAAGCACACCAAAAGCATTCACGCTGATGGTAATCCTAAAGTTTTTGCATCTAAGGGATGTTATAGGACCTAACAGTTCTCTAGCCTCTCTTGGGACTAACAATTGTGAGGACACATTGCAAGAAGTGCACATTGTGAGGTATAGGTAAAACCCCTAAACTTCTTTGTTTACCATTCATGGTGAATGAAGTTGTTGAGCCACCTTCACAGGCATTTGAGGGAAACTTGGATTTCTTGCCATATATTAGAATCCTTGTCAACCTTCCTAGGAGGAACAGTCCTAGTTCCCTAACGGGATTTCACATCTGCAGAGCAATCTGTTGATGTTGATAGGCAATCACTAACAGTTTTCCATGACTGAAAATAGTGAGTTAATTCATCTTTACAGGTGATTGAGAGAGATGTTTGTACACGTCTACTCTCCCAAGAATTCAAATTCTGGCATATATGGATCACTCAAAACTTAAAGGCATATCACCGTCAACGATCCAGTGCATGGACTTGCATATGGGGAGTCGGTTGATGCTTAAATAGCTGCTAGTACGCATACCACTGTTAGTGGACTTTTTTGTCCACTATATACGTTCCAATTTGGCTTAAATTGATCGCTAGTGCCCAAGTATTTAGTGTCTTTTGATGTGTTTTATGTTTTTGGTGTGCAGATTCCCAAGCAAAGGAGAATTGATGAATATTTGCATAAATTGGTGGTACATGAGCTAGGAATTAAAAGGAGGAAGATCAAGGCTTGAGTTGAGGTCGAAAGAAGGCAAGACGAGTCGCTAAAGGAGCAAAGTTTCAAGGAATTCAACTGCAGGACAGAAGCATCAGGCGCGCCCTCCCTTCAGGAAGCGCGCCCGCGCTCCTTTAAGCAGGCGCGCCCGCGCCCTGTCAAGCGCGCCCGCCCTCTAGTCGAGTCCAGCTGTTGATTTTTGCAGTTTGGTCCGTTTCGAAGCCCAGGAAGCAGCAAGCCCATGGATCATTATTTTATGTAGCCTAGTATAAAAACATAAGGATTATTATTATTATCTATCTAAAAAATTAAGTAGGCAAGTAGGGTTTTATTATCAGTCAAGAGGCAGAGTACTTTGTGAGCCGTCAAGCTATTTTTCTTTTGTAATTTTCTACACGTGGATTATCGGTTGTTTCTTTTACTCTTGCAATTAATATCAGTCTTTTATGTTTAATTGTTTATCTACTATGTTTTCATATGAACCCATGATGTCGGCTAGTCCAATTATGGGCTAATCGTTGTCATGGGATTTTAATGGATTTTTCTATCGATTCTAGATATTGATTGTTTTTATGCCTAAGTGTGTGATTGTTATGGATATCCTAGTATGGTTAAGCTTATTCGTTGTAAATGAGTCGCGAACATTTATGATTGTTTGTTAAATCCTCGTGAATGCGAAAGTGGATCTAGGGTTTAGAACATGCCATGCTAGCATAGGTTTTTGCATGTTAAGAGCATGTATTAATTTGTGGTGTAATTCTAACCGTCTTGCACTGACTATGTGATTTTATGGATTCTTGTGCTTAAGCCATTATGTTTTCAATCTCTATAGACATATAGGGACTAAGTATAGTGGTTGACTATTTGACTTCTATCTTTTGTGGATGTTCAGTAGGATGGTATGCGTGCAACGAAAGTTGGCGTTTATCAGTTTAGAGGGTCTGATCAGTTATCATCACTTTCACTTGCTAGGTTGAAAAGGCATAAGATTCTAGATGAGATAGTTAATGAAGTTAAAATCCCATGTTTATTTAATATAAGTAATTCTTTAAGTTTTAATCATTAGTTTAATCAAACTCCAGTTGTCATTTTCTTAGCAGTGGTAGTTAATCATACTCTGGTGTATAAGTGAACTAAATGTAAGCAAGTCGAGTCTCTGTGGGAACGAATCCTACTTATTTCTGTATTACTTGTGACCACGTTCTCTTGCGTGAATAAAGTGCGAACAACCACATTCAACGATCCAGTGCATGGATTTGCATATGGGGAGATTGTTGATGCTGAAAGTAGCTGAGCAACAACTCGTAGTCTTTTGAGGATCAGGGTGTTGGGATTTCAGTCACTCCTGGAATGGAGGAAATTCCAATTTCATAAGGGTTATTCCCCGACGACGAGCCACGTGTGCATGGATTTGCTCATGGTGAGTTGGGTGAAGGCCTAACTGAAACCCTGTCTGAGATTCCATCTCAGAACCTAGATCTTTAGTGATCGACAACATGCTACAGTCAACGATCCATAATATCTTGGTGAGACTAGCATGGATTTACTTGCAGGTACAAATTGCTATCAATGGAATGAGTGCAAGTAAGGGAGAGAAACACTTGAGTGAAGTGAGGGAGTGATACACTTGAGTGAGAGAAATAGGGAGAGAAATGAGTGGAACACTTACGCTTGAAAGTGTAAACACCAACAGAACGTAGTAGAAGTGAGGAAACCATAGACCAAACACTAACCTTGCTACTATGCTTGAATCCTGTTACTGAATTTTCCAGCTCTGAAATGTTGAAGAGATTCTTTTCTGGAAGACAAGCTGAAGAAGAGTCTAGCTGAAGCTTAGTGGGAATGTCCAAACTATTACCTTTGGGTCTATTAATTCATGTTGTTCTCAATCTCAAAGGGGGAGACATTAATTTTTAGACCTAAGGGGGATTTTATGTTCAATTGGAGGAGAGTTTCTTATTCGATTAGATGTAGATGATACTTTTATTGTTTTAAAGGATATTCTCAACTAAGGGGGAGAATTTGGTGATACAAGAAACGAGATCTCTTGGTGATACAAGAAATGAGATCTGTCAATCCTATCTTGTGGAGGTTACTTAGAGGATATCTAAAGACACAAGGGTGGATTGGAGCTTGCATGAACTAAGGGGGAGAATTAGATAAAATTGAAATCTTAGTGATGCAATGGAGAAATTACTAACGGGGAGTTTCTTAGTAATTGGTTGGAGCCAAATCCCTAAAGGTGTTGTAGATTTAACTGATTTTTCGTCTGAAGTGGAGAAGTTACTTTCTGTCAATTGGGAAGAAGTTACTTGTCGTACTAAGGGGAAGAAGTTATGGAGAATCTTAACATCTTGGTTTGCAATGCTATATCTTATTCTGAAAAGATATCTAAGGGATTTTGCTCTATTTGTTTGAAGATCTGTCCTTGGAACATTCTTAAGAGAGGTTTGGCAGAAGAATTCTTTCTAGCACGATCAATGAATGAAAATGAAGATTTCTTTGAAGAGTATCAACTCAGGGGGAGTTTTTGCTAAGTAGAAGTTTTCTGGGTAAAGAAGAATGTGAAGGAGATTTTCAAGGGGCATCTGAAAAGTGTCCAAGTGTGTTCTATTTCTTGTTTCAGTGATAGATGAAGTCAGTGGAATAGTGCAGGGAAGAAAGAAAAATATGTTTCCTGGAAATAGAACATCTTGAAGAAAAAGCGGAAATGACTTTCATTCCAAGAGAGAACAACCTTAAGGGGAGAATGAGTTGACCTCTTATGGGGAACATAGAGAGCTGTATGTTCTAGTTCGAATTGCAAGATGAACAAGAATGATTATTCAGAAGTCTTTACTAATGATTTGTTTCTTTATTGAAAGAACCCCATTTTTGAAGAACATTGAAGTGAAGGAAGCTAAAGGAAAATGAAATTCAGAAATTCATCATTCATTTTCAGCAACTCAGGAAATCTGGATTTAACTGATTATATCTTTCCAGAACCTTTTGTATATTATTTTCATGTCCAGTACTTTAATTGTTTCTTGTATATTAGTTGAGTTATCCTCTAGTAGCTAATTTTATTTAATTGCTTTTGGGGGAAATTATAAATGGAAATAGTATTTGATTGCTATTCCATATCAACCAAATAGGGGGAGATTGAAAGGGGAGATAGGAGTGAAGGGAAGTAACTCACTGCACTTTCATGTGTACTAAGAATGCTAAATGTAATCTCTATGTAATGGTTGATGATAACTCAACAATAGAATAGGACATGTAATAATATGCAGGTGCACAGAAATCTTGGATCACAGAGTTCAGTTAAGACAAAGTATCAAAGGATCATCTACAGACTTGAAGCTCACTGGAAGAAGTTCATTAACATGTTCATGCCTCAGTGAAGAATAAAAGATGTTGACATCTATTCAAGGATGTGGAAGCTACAGAAGATTGTCTTAATCTATGACGATTTTAGTGCATTACAATCGAAGCAACAAGTAAGGTTTGCAAAAAAAGAATGTGGAATCATGTTCGGAATCAAGAGCCCCTATCAAGACTAGTCACTTATGAACCAGACCGTTGCATCAAGTGTCAGGACATTGGAGGCAAGCTCTCGTCGGTTAATATGATTTTAATCATTCTAAAGTTGTTGGTTTTCTTGAGTCATGTGGAGGATCAACAAAGGTGGTAAATCAGTGTTGGAGAAATGTCAGCCAAATGGATAAGAGACAGACGGCACAACCTGATTGGATCTTACTAAAGCTTCACAGATTAGAAGGCCAAATACTTGGACGTGGTGGAGTCACGTATACGGGGCCAAGTATTTGGATAAGGAAGTCTACACAAATTGAAGAGTGGAATGGAAATATTTAATTTAATTAAATAAAGTATTTATTTAATTATTTATATATTTTATAAATAAAGACATTCTTTATTTATATTATATATATTTATTTAAATATTACTTTTACATTAAATATTTCTAAAGGCATACTTGGCACATGACTTTGAAGAAAAGATTTGAGTGGACAAGAGTAAAAGGTGGAAAAGTAAAAAGCAACATCTTTTTGAATATACTAAAAGAAACCAAGTCCTCATCTTCATTACAACATATGCAGTAGTATTCGGCAGAGAAAAAATGGGGAGAGAGAGAGAGAAAATTATTTTCTCTCTCCCCCATGGCCATACTCCATATCTTGAATATTATGGGGCCATGAATTTCTTTGTTTCACCACTCATCTATTCTTCTATTGTAAACATTGCTAAATCTTGTTTAGAAGATAGGTTTGATTTTTGTCTCCTAGATCTAGAATTTGTAATATTTTTAGAGGAGCCAAAAATCATTTCTTTGTTGTGTTCTTGAGCTTTTGTTCTTGAACTTGTTGTAGCATCTACCCCACTTCAATGAATATAAAGTTATATTCTTGGATCTTGTTGTGTTGTGTGTTTTGGATGATTTACCGTTCATTATCTTGGTTATTTTAATGGTGTTCTTGAGGTTGAAGAAGATGATGAACAGTACCCGGGTTTGAACCAAAGTAATTTTTATGTTGTCCCAAAAATTATTAATAGTCATATTTTTAATTTGGGAATCGTATTCACCCCCCCTCTACGATCTCTGGGACCCAACAGATGAGACTATTGTTGTTCTTCTAAATGCCAAAAGATTGATGAAGCAAGGATCGAGTGACTCATTAGATGGAAGGGTACTCGTGGTTAATGCACGTAATTTCAAATTGAGATGTTCTGTTATGGGATTCATTATTATGATGAAGAACGATGATTTGGAGGTCACTAAACGAAATTTAGCGATACTCAAAGGTTGTAAGGACATGAGAAATCTTTTTGTGTTAGAAGGAGAGGTTCTTATTCGAGGGCAGACATTGGCGAATGGACGTCGATGTATTGATGGTGACCGTTAAATCGGTTGTGAAACCGTATTGGATTTAAGAGGTGGTTTGTTGGGTTAAACCTAATATGGTAGTATGAGCTTTGGAGATTCAAGACAAACATCGGTAGTATAATAATTTTATTTAAATAATTATTATAGATGGTAATAATTATATTCGGACAATTATTATAGATCGTATGTCTTGGGATGGTAATTAGATAACAAGTATGATTAGACTTGTATAACAAGTATGGTAAGTCTTGGTGACTAAGTTTGTAATGCCTATATATAGGGTATTAGCCCTATATGACATAATTTGGGAAGAAAATACCCTAAATGGTACACAAAAAAAAAGTCATAAATAACACTGCAAAATATTACATAGTGTGACGTGCTGGAAAAAAGGTGAAAACGCTACTTCGTGTAGCGTTTTGCACTTCTTTTAATTTTCTTTTTAATTTTTTTGGGGTAAAACGCTAATTTATCTTGGATTTTGGACTCAAAACGTAACTTAAAGTAGCGTTTTGGGGTTACACGCTAGATCGTGTAGCGTTTTGAAAAAAAATTCTCCTAACCCCCAAACGTGAGACTATGTCACGTTTTCAAAAAAAAAAAAAATACACGTTACACGATACACAATGTAGCATTTTGGAGTGCTATTTTGAGCCATTATTATGGATTGTGCCGTTTAGGGCATTATCTTCCCAAATTGTGCCACCAAAGGCCTTTTCTCCTATATATACATAATCATATTATGTTTGATATGCAATGTTTATGTATTGTTAGACATAAGTATTCATGATTGATTAATTGTATTATTGATAATTATTTTGATTAACAATAGAAGCTGGGACGTGGGTTTTCCGCGTCATATAACTTTGTTGTGTATGCTTTGCATTGTTAGGTTATCTCGGGTTTTGTTTCCTAATAGTCACTACATAAATCAGAGAGACAGAGAGTGACTTATATACATGAAAGGGAGAGAGAGAGAGAGAGAGAGAGAGAGAGAGAGACTCATACATATGAGAGAGCTCTTACAGTGATCTTGCATATGCCCAACTCAAAATCTCTTTTCCTTTACTTTAAAAGGTAGAGTAAATAGTTTGTTTAAAAACTACTCTTGTATATGCCTAACTTAGAACATCTTTTCCTTTACACTAAAAGGTAGAGTAAATAGTTTGTTTAAAAACTACTACTCCCTCTGTTTCATATTAGTAGTCTCTTTTTGAAAAAAAATTGTTTCAAATTAGTTGTCTACTTCAACTTTTAATTTAAAATATTATCTAGTTTATATTTTCAAAATCAATTCTATTCCACATATCTCTAATTTATATTTCCAAGATCAACTCCATACCATGTATTATATTTAGTCAATGCAATAAATATGGATGCAACCTATCAATAATAAATTTTCTTAATATGTGTTATTTTTTGAAAGTTGACTATTAATATGAAACGGAGAGAGTATTACTGTAATACAAAAAAAAATTAAACAATCGAGTCGGGTACTAATTGAAGCAGAAATTAAATAAAAAACAGTCTTAAAAATATAACCATTACAACACACACATATACAGTGGTTTACATACAACAACACTTCACCCAAATATACACACACCCCTTGTCTCTCTTCTTTCTCTGTATAGACACAAATATATCTTTCTCTTTCCTCCCTCATTTCTTGCTGTGATCAACATAAGAATAATTTCATAAAGAAACCCATTTTTCTTGTTTCTTGATTTTTGAGTTAATGGAACCAGTGAATTTCTTCTCCAATCTCACATCCCGAAGCAGCAGTACTCTTCCGATACTCAATCCTCTCAATGGATACACTTATCTTTCTCTGAAAAAATTGGCAAGAAAATCACCAACTCTGGTGATTCGATCACGATATTTAAGGCAAAGAAAATTCCACATTTGTTCATCAAAAATGTTAACACTGAGGTTTTGGAAGCTAGGCCATACAATGAGTCCCTTGACACCAAAAGATTTAAAAACAAAGAGGTGAGTCATGAAAATATCTTCAAGTTTGAGAATGAGTTATAAAATCACGGAAATTATATGTTGCTGAGTATCCAAAGATGGATACATATGCTATGTGCATTATGAATATTTTTTCCATAATCAATGCAAAAGTAGGTGGAACTATAACAAAATTTTGTCTATTTTAGACAAGAATATAGAAATTTTTACATCTCATGAAGACGTATCGAGAATCGTTATTCATTATTTTAGTAATTTGTTGGGTGGTCCGGAGGAAGATGAACCTTTTCCGGAGGATATAAGCCTCTCTAGCCTTAATGATTCCTGGTTAGTATTTTGGATGCTCTAGTCATCGTTGCTGAAATTTTGCATTATTTAAAGAGTATGGCTAAATCTAGAAGTTCGGGTCCAGATGGGTTCTCCCTGAAATTCTTTCTTTCCCCCGACAGACTACTGGTACTGATTTCACCGGCAATACTATTGCACTTTTTCCGTACTCTTCATTTACTACGCGAGGTCAATGCTACAGTAATTTCATGCCGCAATGTGTTGTATAAATTCATTGTCATGCTTTTATCTTTGAGGTTAAAAACTGTTTTTCCTTCTATTGTCTCCCATAATCAAAATGTCTTAGTGAGTAAAAAGCTTATTGAAAATAATATTTTGTGGGCGCAATGTTTTTGTCGAGATTACAACAATGAGAGAAGGCCTTCTAGATGTGCTTTTAAGCTGGATATTCGTAAAGCATTTGATGCATTAAATTGGAATTTTTTGTTATCAACTATGTGAAAAATGGGGTTTACTGGTAAATTTGTGGATATGGTTCATCAATGTATTTCTTCAGCTTGGTTTCCGGTGAAAATCAATCGATGTTTGCTATATTAGTATAACCAAATAAAAGAACTTCTTTTTTATCTCGGTTACCTCAGGTGAACCGTAAAAAATATTCTAACCGTCCAATTTTAGCTGAACCATAGAAAAGATCCTAAACATCCAATTTGAATAAAATCTAATTTTAGAAAAGATATATCATACGTACAATTGTATCACTGATAGTCCTCTTTTTATACAATTGTTTATAGATAATATTATATTATATCTAAATCATATTCTATATTTTCTATTGTAAGAATCATACTACCATATAATTTTTAGGGTATTTATTAAAAATACTACTTTTAAAACCTTTTTTTGCGATTTACTAACTTTTAATTTTTTTTCACAAAAATACAATTTTGCAGCCAATGCAAATAAAATCAACCTCAAATAAAACTTAATGCAAATTTTTTTTGAAAAAAATTGGAGTTGCTCGTAGTTGCAAAACCGTATTTTTGTAAAAAAAACTTTAAAAAATTTATTTTTGGAAAATAAAAAAAAATACTTTTGCAAAAAATAATAAAAAGTTTGGTATTTTGCAAAAAAGCTCTAATTTTCATTTAATATAGTTGTACTCACATTAAACTCAATTTGATCACCATTCAAACTCTTTGATTTATTTAAAATTATGATTTATAATTAAATTGTATGAATATTAATATATAAACAATATTGTATAGAAAAACGTAGAAAGAAATTAATAATAAAATAAATTATTATATTAAATTAAATATTTAAATTATATAAAATAATAATATATAATTTATTAATATCATAATATTTTTTACGGATTATAAGCTAGTACTAAAAAAAAAAATTCTCTTTGATATAAAATTTGTCTTCCCTGAAAATTTGTTCACCTTTTATGGGCCAAAGTTCAAAAGTTTTTCCCGGCCCGAAAATTCTTTACCTTGTGCTCCAGCTCCAGCTCCAGCTCCACCTCGAGAATCTAAAACATAGTAGCAAACTAGTAATATTATATACTGAGTATAATAAAGATATACCGTAATTAACAATCCTTTATTTATAATACACACATGAGATTTTTGATATACAGAATCTCCGCCTTCGGTTTCGTCGTTACAGCTGCTTAAGGTACAAGTATTGTAATTATGTGCTTCATATTTATACATACACGTGTTTGTGACTGTCTACCCACTTGTATTTTTTAAAAAAATTAAGCTTCTAACTTTTTAAAGTGAGCCGTCTCTTCAAACAAATCTTCGGGGTGAGTAGTAACATTGTGATACTCCGTTACCACTTGTTCAATCCAATCGTGCATTTACCGCTTATTCTATCCAATCGTGCTCGTGTCTACGCGCTTGTTAGTTCGTTAATTAGTTATTTAGTTTTGTTGGATATCTTCTTGTACTATGTTTCTTTCAGAACTTAGTATTTTCAAGTAAACCCGGGGTGCACCACAAGTCCTAGTCCGCAAACTCAGTTGTAACCAACACAAAAAATTATAATATCATGGAATTAAAATACAAGATTGAGAAATTATGGTCCATGGTACCTGTTTGTTACTTAAAGGGTAAAGTATAGTAGAATATGCGAGTTAAATAAGCTAATAGTTAGGAGTTTATAATCCCATGAAACAAACATTGCCTTAAAGTTTTGTTATCTCTTCATGAATTTGCATTTAGGTGAGGGTTATGAATTAGCATTAAGATGATACAGTATTTTAGACTAATTACTTTGCGCAATATATAATTGATTTAAATTTTAGCTAATTTTTCAAATGATTTAATTTTAGTTAATTTTTCAATATCTGAAAAACTTAATTTGATGCCAAGATATTTACTCTACATATTGTTAAAATTAGTCTCTGATATATGTATATAATGGTCATATCTGTTGCATACTCAAATTTGGCGGGACAGGGTAGATGTAGATTAGGGATTGATTTCGGTTACTTGATTGACATCTAATCGTCTGTGCATCAAATTTATTTCTAAGGCCCGTCTGATTCTCTAACACAATTCTCTGTATACTACTGTTCTCTGCATTCATATTATCTCCTCAAAGCTCAGATTTTCATACTTGTAATTTATCTTCTTTATTTGTCATATTTTTATGTCATTCCCTCGTATCGAAGTGAAGGTTACCATTGTTAATTGGGACTTGGGAGTAACTAGAAGTGATAATAGAATGAAAGTGTGACTTAAATTGGGAGGTAGAAAATATTGGATAAAAGAATACAAGAGGATTAATATGAAATCTAATTCATGATTGAACACAAATGGAAGAAGGGATAGTTTAAAGTTGTTGAACGTAATGCAAAAATAAACATTTTATATCAATGCAAACAATTACATAACTTAAATTTCATTTTATTAATTCCCGAGTTGTTGCTTTTCCACCAACCTAACTCAACCTAATTACTTTGGCTTAGTGAACTGTACCAATGCCTTGCTCTTCTCTTCTTTGTCTAATTAAAATTCATGCTAGTAAACAAATAACTTTGTTTTCAGTTACATTTTATTATTTAGCGAAAAGGCACAGTACAATGTTTTCTTCAACTAAGGAGCACTAGCTATAAAGGTAATGCTTTATTTAACCTGTCCCAGTAGCGAGAAGGAATGGGAATGAATCCATGTCAATAGTAAGAAAAAGGTAAATGACTGACTTCAGGGATGTATTAGTCAATGGTACTCATGTAAGGACCATAGTCCGACTACCTAAGACTTAATGCATGCAGTCTTTGCAGTTTGTATCGATCGTATGTGGTTGCGATCCAGTATCAGTTACTCATTGTTTTCTCCGCTCATCCCTAGCCAAAGTACCAAATCAGATTCCACCTGATGCTAGTAACTGTAAGTTCTCATTTTCAAATGCTCAGAGGTAAGTTATTTAACTGTCTACATAAATTTTGTTATAAAAATTCCCCGTGTTACATTCAGTGGTTGCTATGCTAATAGGCATATATATGCCTCTGGTTGTTACAATTTGTATCTACTATATGTTATAACTTTTGTTAGTCAGCCTAACCAAATGCTGTTAATCTACTTAACCATATTCTGTTATGGAGTTAAAATGTCAGAAATAAAATAAATATGAAGATTGGAATATTGGATGATGTATCGAAATTGAAATACTTAAAAACTTAAACTGATGATTGCAACATTGAAATTTTAAAAAGGGGCATTCCGAGAATCGAACTCGGGACCTCTTGCACCCAAAGCAAGAATCATACCACTAGACCAAATGCCCAGTTGTTCAATTAATTTGATCACTCTGTTGACTATTGATCCTCCTAATAAAATCATGTGCTGCATTTATGCTTACTGGACTTTACTTGCAGTACCCCCTCAATTTAAAAACCAGATACATTTTAATATCAATGATATTTTAGGGAAGTCAAACTTCGAGGAGGATGTACAATATTATTTGTTATAGAAGTGTTTTTAGGCAGTTTTTGATCAACTTCAAGTAAGTTCAAATGGTAGAAAAACAAATAGCGAAAGGATCTGCAAGGCTTAGACTAGAGAATACCCTTCTCTCCGTAAATATTTAAATTTCTGTAACTGACAATAACCAATAACATTTTAACAAAAGTTTGTAGAGTGTACCATATTCTATGCACTACTTGATTTTTCAAAAATGTATATATTATGTAAAGATTTTAGACTTAAAAAATCCTCACCTTCAGTGCATCTTTCAGTTACCTGATCTATGATTAGAGTTATGCTTGATTACTGTTTACATTTTGCATAGCTATCTTTTCATGTATATGCATTAAGTGAGAGTTACAAATTAGTATATATGCTGATATTGTAAAATTTTAATAGTCACTCTGCAGAAAATTTTAGCTGAGTTTACGGTTCACTAAAATCTAAATTTAATTTAAAGATTTTTGCCAAATAATCGTATATGTGTATTTTTAAAAATTAGTCCCTGATATATAATATTTGTCATGTGTGTTGCATTAGGAGGTACAGGGTGAAGTACTGAAGTTGGGTGGTCACTTGGATGACATTCAATCGTCTGTGCATCAAATTAACTCTGAAGGTTGTTTAATTTCTGAAAAAATGATCTTTATAGAAGCCATCATCTTCTATATACTTTATCAATCTCTTCGATTTATGTGATGTTTTAATGTCATTCCAATTCTTCCAAGTGAATGTAACTGTATGTTGCCTTTGGTTACTTGCAAATGAATAGAGTTGGATATGGAGTCAAAAGCACGAATAAAGTTGGATACAAGTGGAAGAAGGGATTAAGCATTGGTTTTCTTTTGAGAGGAAGGGATGAACATTAGTTTATCAAACAGGAAGAAATGAAATATTTTCAGTCAAAGTAGTGGAATGGATGTTTTACGTAAATACAAACAACATAGGTGAAATTTCATTTACTTAACGACTTGTTGCTTCTCCACCTACCAAACTCGACCTATATATTTTGGTTTAGTCCTTTACGTGTCTCTTCTTTTCTTTTGCTATTTGATCATATCGTAGCAATGATAGTTACCTGACCCAGTGAATTGTGTTTAAAAAATGTAAAGAAGCTTAGCTGGAATACTTGTAACAATAATTGTAGACATGGTTTATTTACTGAACTGACAGACATTATGAAATGGAGGGGGGGGGGGGGGGGGGGTTATACTATATAGTGCCTGCTTGATAATTACAGTTGTTATGTTATGTATGTTAATGGACATAGAAGTTCATCTGCCTAAGGATTATTTCTGACTCTTCGAGAGCCTAGCCAGAGAGCTAAGTTTCTCACCACTTGAAGCTTTGCTCTTTGTACATCTGATTCTGATACCAGCAACTGCAAGTTGAAGTTATTTACATGGTCACAACTATTTTAAATTCCACTTGTAGAAATTTAAAAAGGGGCATTCCGAGAATCGAACTCGGGACCTCTTGCACCCAAAGCAAGAATCATACCACTAGACCAAATGCCCAGTAGCGAACGTATTGTTATCTCTTCCTACAAGATCCGTGTTTCTCACTAAAACAGTTTAAAAACCAAGGTGAGATGACCAATGTTTTCAAGCTAACATTCTCTGTTCTTATTTCTGAATGTTAGCCAGGTAAGTTAAATTACTTGAATAGGCTCATTGCTTTTAGAGTAAGTCTTTGGACCAACTTCACCAATTTGGTCTAGTAAAAATAAAACTAGGATATTTGCACCTGGACTGAGAAAACACCAGACCGAATCCTGCGATTTGTAATTCTTGTTTAGTTGTATAAATTCCTTACATGTCCTCGTGTGTTCGTGCTCCTTCTATTTTCTAGTAGATAATCGAAAACTTATTTCTCCTTTTCTCGTCCTCACACTTGAAATGTCTTAACTTGTACAGTACAAAGATTAATCAGCTAGAGGAAGCGAACTGTATCCTAATGGATGATAGAAGAATACTATGCATTGAAAAGAATAACATTCACTGGATTCATATGTAATGCATAATCTGACCTTGTACAAATCCACCAGGTATTTTTTACTCTCGACTCTTAAGTATCAGTAATTCATAATGCATTCTTGTTTTACACCCCTTCAACAAAAATATTTTATGACT
Source organism: Oenanthe sinensis (assembly GCA_028671895.1). NCBI lineage: Eukaryota > Viridiplantae > Streptophyta > Magnoliopsida > Apiales > Apiaceae > Oenanthe > Oenanthe sinensis. Next base: position 7,674,199 of record CM053808.1, read on the forward strand.
GGGAACCACTAAACTTGTGTTGAATTAATTCACTGAGCAATTTGGCAGCTACTAGCTGGGCAGTAGATAAGGGCATTCAAAACAAAAATATTTTATGACTGGGAACCACTAAACTTGTGTTGAATTAATTCACTAAGCAATTTGGCAGCTACTAGCTGGGCAGTAGATAAGGGCAATCAAAACGGGGCATTCCGAGAATCGAACTCGGGACCTCTCGCACCCAAAGCGAGAATCATACCACTAGACCAAATGCCCTGGTGGAATGTTTCATCATCCTATAAGATCTATTCCTTTGTGACTTCAATCCTTTAATCTTTAAAAACCACTATTCCTTTGTGGCTTCAATCCTTTAATCTTTAAAAACCAATGTAAGATGGCTAAAAATATTGCTGCTGTATGAATGTCGGCCATGGAACCTTTAGTTGGTCAAGGATGCTCTTTCGCTGAAATCAAGTTACCAGAACACATTTTCCGATTGCGACTCTGTTAAAAATATTGCTGCTATAATCTATATTTTCACCTGGAATTGGACTGGAAAAACACCCAACCGTGTTCGATGATTTTTTTTCTTGTTTTGTTCTTTAGAGTCTGTGCTCCTTTCTATTTTTTATGTTGAACAGTAAACTAATTTTCCTTTCCTTACTCTTGATGTTGAACTTCTCTAAAAAATTAATTGGTTTCCTGTGCTTATTCAAAATCTTTGCTGAAAAGTTACTTGTCGAAAGATTGCGAAGAGGAAAGAGATAATCAGTATTGTTGTGCCCAAATTTCTAATTGAATATTTTCTATTTGGGCTTGTCCTGGTCGTGTGCTATCGAGGACGTGTCCTGGTCTTGACTATGGAAAACTCGGACTCGTCCTATTCGTGTGATAATGTTTTAATGTACTTATACTCGGCTTGGAAGGGTACCTTGTACCGAAGACTTATGTTGCTGCTCTTAGAAGACCATGGCTCTATACTTCATGAGTTATCTTCGGCGGAGAGATTTGGAATGTTGCTAACATCAGCTCGGAAGATCCTTTCTCTGTACTCTGACGGGTTATCCTCGTCCGGGGCTTAGGACGTGTCCCACATTCGAGGCGGATCTAGTGATGTCAAGGTTCCGAGGAAATAGCTGTAGTGAGTCGATTCGGCCTCATGGAATCCGGGTCCGAGTCGTATTCATGAAGTCCTATGAAGTCCTTGGGGCTTATACTGAGTTTTGGATTATCCAAACAAGCCTTAACGAGGAGACCTCTTCCAATTAGGTTTCTATTTCCTAATTAGGGTTGAATAAGGTGGTGGATAAGGACGACCTCTCTTGTTGGGCTTCGGATTCAGCAAGAATTACATGGGCTTGATCCTCTGTAAATAAAGATACATAGACATATTGTAAGGGGTCAGAATTTCTAGAGCTAACAGCCGTTGGAGAGAAAACCTATTTTCTCTACTACCACACTCCGGTGATATTCAGCCTTGCTAGATTTTTTTCTGACAAAGAATTTCAATCTTTGTTGATTACCAGATTTCTCCATCAACAAATATATAATAAGATCCTATTAACCATGGTATCAGAATAGTATAAATAACCATGTAAATTAACATGGTATTAGAGCTATAGTTGGGAAAGGTCTCCAGGCTATGGTAGTCTCGGAAATGGAAAAGAGACACTAATTAGTAGTTGAAAATCGGACGCTATGATGGACCCAAAAATCCACTCTTCAAATCTAAATGAATAGGTTTTTGAGTAAGGGGTATGTTGATGATATAATAAGATCCTTAGAATTTTTTTTTTCTGTCGTTGCTAAACTGATAATAAGATCCTATTAAACATAACTGTTTACATCTTACAAAATCTTTGCTGAAAAGTTTTTGTCAAAAGACTGTGAAGAGGAAAGAGATTTATCCAACAACCGACTGTGAAGAGGAAAGAGATTTATCCAACAACCATGGGCAATGTGCAATGGTCAATGATTCATATGCAATGGATACTCTGGCCCTGTACAACTAAATAATGTTTATTGGTGGCTGAAGTTTAATCTTCTCCCTCGATATATAGACGTACATATTTAATCGATAAAAAAACTAATTATTGGTTGAATAATGTTATTTAACCATAAAATTAGCCATGAAAGTATTCTAATCTATATGTGATTATCGGTTATAATTATATTAAGCCAACATGTTTTTGAGATGGCATCGAATTCGACAATCTATATGTTGAGAGAACTCTAGAACGTGATTGATGTCTATTAAATTTTGCTAAAATAAACAGAAAAGCACATGGTATTGTAGCTTAAGCTTAAAATTACTTGAACAGAGGCAGTAGTGTGACCGCACTCAACAACAAGCTTAAAACTTCATGAAACTGGAAACAACTTTCTTTACCAGAAATCCTGATATATTAACACGTCAAACAAGTAGGACATGAATTACAAAGGATCGATCCCCATTATTAAAATCACACAAAACAGCTCAACTGTAGCAAATAAGGAGTTGCAGCAAGTGCATTTCCATACAATAAAATACATTAATCTTTGAGAATTTACAAACCTACATGAAACCAAACTAAGTGCACAGACCAACAAGAAGAATTAACACCGAGATCAATTTTCCATGTCTTGGTCTAAATTATCTACCAAAGTCGGGGAATAGACAGAGGACCCTTCGATGAAGACAAATGCCGATGATTGAAAGCTTAGTCAACGCAGATTCTCATCAAAAGAAAGCATCAAGAAGACAACAGCAGCAAAGTGCAGCCAAACTGCATAGTTTATTAGGTTGGTCAGAACAGAACATCATTGATGTACGATTATTACATAGTGGCACATATAAATACAGCTGTTATATTCCGAAACATCGTTGTGATTAACCCTTAGTTCAAAACCAAGTGGCGGAAATCACTAAGATTGTTTTAGCTATGGGATATAACAATGTACAAGGAATAAAACAAAAAAACTTCCAAAGTACGAATAAAAAACAATCAGTAGGCAACAAAAAAACAATAAACTTTTGTTTATATACCACTGCAGAACATGAAACATTGACATCTAAGAACATTACAGCTTGGGCTGAACTGGTTTCTATGTTGGAAAGTATCTAGTATAAAAAACAATTTAATATTTTTATTGAGGTAGAGGTGGATATGTTTGTTCTGTTTGATTTGGATTGGGAATATGATCATGTGATCTTGAGACTGCGAGTCTACAATACTGTTACAAAATTATGGTCTGCTTGTTACCTATGCAACATCTTCAACTTCCAATTAACGGCATTGAAATGGTGTTTGTTCTTCAAACTACGACATCACTTTGAATTTTTGACAACATAGAAGGTAGTATTTCATATAAAAACTACAACACCGCCATGATTCCATGAAATTACAACAAATTATGAACACACTGAAAAAACTCTTTGATTTTAACCTGTGACAACACATTGAAGTCACGACATCATTGTCTCCTACTAGGATCAACTAAAAGAAACACATTTTAAGTACTATGTTTTGGTTGCAACTCTAATCATATCAAACCTTTTCTTGAAACCTTATCATCCCAATATTGAAAATACTAAACCTCTTTTAATCAACTAGTGAGATCCAACCCTTTTTGTTTTGGAGTGTCCTTATTCAAATAGTGTTTGAAAAAGGAACATCACACATGATACCATGTGTCAAAACTAACAGAAGACATTATTCTATTGTTAATAATCTAGTAGGCCGGACTGGGAAAATTCAACTCCTCAGAATGAAAATATTCACAATTATTGCCAAACTATTAAATTAATAATAAATAAACCATAAAAGTACATCTAGAAACCAAATGACCAAAATGCCAATATTCAACTGTCAAGTGGGCGATTTTGAAAATTCATGCCAACCTGTAAATATTTAACTCACATAATATATAGTATATTTCTTCATTGTCATTGACGAAGACTTATCAACCATATACCCAACCGGGTTGACCCGTTCACAAACCAGAACATCCCATCCCTGGATATGATCATCCATTCATCTCCACAAAATTTAACAAAACCTAATCATGCATGCAACATGCGCGTGCGCACACACACATTCGAGTTTAAGACAAATAAAGAGATGGACTTACCATCCTTCCATGAATCCACCGCTTTGCTTTTGCTGCTGGGGTGGAGGAGCATATTGAGGTGCATAACCCTGAGGTGGATAGCCACCTTGAGGTGCATAACCCTGTGGTGGATAACCCTGAGGAGGATACCCTGGTTGAGGATATCCTTGTGGGGGATATCCTTGTGGTGGATAACCATGTTGAGGAGGATATCCTTGTGGAGGGTAACCTTGTGGTGGATATACATCTTTAGGTTGATCTGGTTGAGGATAACCTATTCATACATACACAAACAAAATTAACATAAATCTCATCATGTTACGGCACAAAAATCACGAAAAATATTTGAAAATGAAATAAAATTCAAGAACCGGAATTAATTAACCTTGAGTAGGAGGATTGCCAACAGGAGGATAACCACTCATGATTAAATATTTTCTTGATTTGTAATATTTGAGAAAAGGAGGAATCAATAATAAAAATGGGGTTTGTTATGAGGGTGGGGGAGGAGTTTGTATCCTCAACTTCCGCCTTCTCCTAGCTATCATGTGATTTCGATGTAAAGCATTTTATAGGGGAGGGTGGGGGGTGGGGGGGTGGGGGGGGGGAATTCTTTATTTTATAGTTAAGAAGTCTGGAATATATTTTAATATTTGCTTTTAAAATATTAAAAAATAATCTTATTATTTTACCAAAAATTTATTGGTCTAACTATATTTTTGTTCTTCGATGAGAAACTGAGAGTTCAAATTTTTTCAAAGGTGTAAACGTGTTTGAATTATAATTGTATTTATTTATAAACTTTTAAGTTGCAAGTTGTATTTTTTTTAAAAAAAGTTGCAAGTTGAGTATCACACCTTAAATCTTTAATACAAAAAAGGTGACTATACAATGATAAAATTTAATTATATTACATAACCTTTTTAATTATTAAAAAAGGTTGAATAGTTAACATTTAGTAGTTTTTTTTTATTAAGACCCGGTTATTTAATGTAAGATAAAATTTAGGTAATTACTTCCTCTGATCCTATTTATAGGTCGTTTGACTTTTTGTACGTAATTTTATGAGTTTTGACCGTATAGTTAGAATTAATATTTTTTAAATTTTCTTTTTGTGAATTAAAATTTAAATATTATATTTTTATTCAGAATTTTTTTTTGAAAAATATCAATTCTAAATATATGGTCAAAGCACCTAAAATTACGTGTAAAAAATCCAGTTACCTGTACAAAGGACTAGATGGAGTACATCATAATTTATTATAAGATTTTGCATTCAACTTTGTTTCTAATTTTTACAAAAACCACAAATTGTGGTTGTGATATAGAAAAATAATTTATAATACATCTACTTATCTACTTATTATATAAAAACACAACACACGCTTTTGGAGAAATAAATGTGAGGGCCGAGGAAGGCATCGACTTGAAGGGGTTAGGAAAAACTCTCAACTCACCATCCAAGTTGAAATCCGACAAAAAGTCTTAGAATCTGCTGCTAGCTCCACATGCTGCCAACAGTCTTTCTTCTTAACAAGCCCTCGAGCCTCCTTTGCGCCGTCTCTTGTATTTCCAGAAAACTCGTGATTGGTGTGGAGGGGAAGATCAGTCGATCGTGAGTGGGTCTGTGGTCCTCCTCATTATAGTCCTCCTACAATCAATAGCATTTCGTCGGAATACATTTATCTCTTTGCAACGCTGAAAGTTAGGGCCGTAAACGAACCGAGCTGATCGTTAGGTTCGACTCGACTCGACTCGACTCGTTTAATAATCGAGCTCGAACTCGAACTCGAACTCGAACCAGAAAAAAAATTGTTAAACTTAACGAGTCGATCCGAGTTTTGTAAATGTCCGACTCGAGTTTGACTCAAACTCGACTTGTTAAGCAATATACATAAAATTTTGTAAAATATACATGAAAATGTATATCTAGATTGTGTGTAAGTGTAATAGTGTAAGTGTAAGACACTTGGACTTAAGATTTTATTTGTATTTAAGCCTCATTTGGTCCGTTAAAAACAAGTTCAAACCAAAAAATATATTAATTAATTAACCAACTCGAACTCGACTCGAGTTTGACCCGACTCGAAAAGTTCGTGAACAACTCGAACTCGACTCGGTTCTTAACGAACTTTAGTTCGAACAACAAAATCTAATCGTTAAGATAATCAAGTTTGGCTCGACTCGTTAAAAAAAAACTCGAACTCGAATTTGTTAAGAAAAAACTCGATCCGACTCGGTTTGTTTACCACCCTACTGAAAGTTAAGCAAAGTCACAAAACTGGCTGACTATTTTATTAGCTCATAGATTTGATTCAACCTGTGGATGCACCCTTTGATTAGCTCATAGATTTGATTCAACTTCATTATTTTATTCCATATGATTTTACTTCTATACCCTTATATTTAATGTATTTTTACTATTATACCCTTATAAATAGTTCACTTGTCAATTTAATTATATGAAATTAGATTTTAACTCCTTCATAACTAATACATATTAATTTAACCTTTTTATTGATTATTATATTACTATATATATTAGTATCTCATATTTATTAATATATAATAACACTAATTATTTTATAATTAATATATGTAAATTAATTGTTATATAATTATTATATATTATATATATTTATTTATCAAAATATGATATTATATATATTTATTTATAAACATATGATATTAATGAGTTATTAGTGAGATATGAAAATTTAATTATGTTTTAAAATATATGTTAATGGTTAGAAAACTCGAAATACATGCTACATCATTTGATTAGTAAATATTTTAATACATTTTAATATCGGTGCAAGATGATAATAATTGGTTGAATTGATTAATATATACTTGATAATTTTGTCATTTAAAAAATTATCAAATGTTTTATATTATTCTAATATGATTGATATTTGAGAGCTAAAAATTTAATTACGTATAAAATTTTAATAGATAAGTATTATGAGAAATATCATATTATTAACCGTATATTTTAAATTTGTTTGTGTAACAAAATTAAAATATTACAATCATCAAAATTATGACTCATCTATACTATATTATTAAAGACGAAAGATTAAAAGTTTTGGTCGTCGGTTGGTTTGGTACTAGGTGAACCATAGAAAAGATCTTAACCGTCCAATTTTAAATGAACCATAGAAACAATTTTAACCGTTAAATTTTAAAAAAGTATAGTCATACATACAATTCTAACACCAGTAGTCATCCTTTTATGCGAACAATTCATAAACATTATAATTCTAAAGAATATAAACATTACTTTTATATAAGAATATAATTCTATATTATTAAAGACGAAAGATTAAAAGTTTTGGTCGTCGGTTGGTTTGGTACTGGGTGAACCATAGAAAAGATCTTGACCGTCCAATTTTAAGTGAACCATAGAAACAATCTTAACCGTTAAATTTTAAAAAAGTATAGTCATACATACAATTCTAACACCAGTAGTCCTCCTTTTATGCAAACAATTCATAAACATTATAATTCTAAAGAATATAAACATTACTTTTATATAAGAATATAATTCCGTTGATATAATAATATTATATTATATTTAAATTATATTTTTTGTTTTTTATTTTACGAATCTCACTTATCCTATAATTTTTATTTAATATATCATTAAAGTCTATCCTATCATTTTAATTTAATATATCATTAAAATTTATGAGAACATTGAAAGTTTGGTAGTCGGTCGATATTTGGGCCGGATAATTGATTAATTATTGGGCCTAATTTTAAAATATTAATCTTCTAACTAAAATACAATTTCATATTAATCTTCTAACTAAAATATCTTACATTAATCTCCTAAGTAAAATATATCTCTATACAAAACAAACAAAAATTATCCTATTAAAATATAAATACAAATAAATTATATAAAAACATATGCATATAATATTAAATAAAATTTAAATTATTATTATACAAATACAAATAAATTCAAATCATTAAAAAATATTTAAAAAACTAAAAAAGTTCATCTGTGCATCGCACGAGATACAAGCTAGTTAATATTAGATAACAATACCTTCAAATTAAATTCATAAATTTATTCTATCTTAAAACCATCGCACGGTGACAAAGCTAGTTTATATTTTATAACTAATATTCTAAAACACATTGTCAAAATTTAAGCAAAGAAGATGTATTAAAATACCATTTATAAATTATTTATTAAAAAATTTATTTTAGCTGGATATATATTTTTCCAATGGTCTACACACTCCATTTGTGTACATAAGAAATATACTTTGTAATTTTCTTGATGATCTGCATCGAGAACAATAATTTGGGCTGAACAATGACTAACAGGGACTTTCATACATATAAAAACAATATGGGCTGGGCACATATAAGCGGCAGTTTTTATGTAAAAATCACTTATAGTCGTTTTTTAAGTTTTTATTCAGTTTTCCTGTATCAATAAATTTTTTGTGTAGTTGTTTTTTATGACACTTACTACCCTCAATAATTAGTTTTTAAGTTGTAAGCAGGTTGTTTTTTCTAAAATATTTACTGCACTTAATAAATGAGTTGAACCCAACTTTTAATTGTTAAATGAGTTCGAACTCGAATTTTAGCTCGATGAGCTAAGTTTTCGAGTTCGAACTGAGCATATACTTGGCTGATGGCTCAACTCGTTTAATTAAATAAGCTCAAGTTTCTCTTGGAGTTCGGGTCCAAAACAAGATCCACTTGATTGGAAACTGGAACTAACACAACTCCACCATGTAGGAGGGAAGCTAAAATTTCATGTGCAAATGGGAAAAAATTACTCTGTATAACTTAAGAACTATTATGCCGAAACATGCAACGTACTTTTTTGATATATTTTGTTGTGCTTCATATATCGATGTTGGTATGTTCAGGGTTGAGCCCTGGGATTTGACAGCGGACTTAAAAAGCCATCTACATATTATTCCGGATAACGCTCGCATCCTCTGTATTATCGCGACTGTTGGCACAGAGTTGGCCAATGCTTATTCCCCCGATACCGTTATTGCTTCTTTTCCGGGAAAAGAAGTTGACGACCCGTAGGCCTTCTACCTCCACGCGTCATTGCTCCGTCAGGCTTTCGCCCATTGCGGAATATCAATGTTGGTCTCTTATGTGAATGTAATTTATTTTTATTAGTATATGGATGTCTATTACAGTTTTTCTAGCGGTAATCGTTGTTTTCATATATATATATATATATATATATATATATATATTGATTCATTTTTTGTAGTTCTTTTATTTATCATGCCAATGTCAAACATGGTTTATTCTAATCTCTTATTCTATATTCCCTCTCAGTTGTATTAAATTTTAGAGGACAAGGATATGGTGTTGATCGGCGAGTCAAGTGTCATTTAAAGCCGTCTATCTTCATAAATTATGGGCCAATTTTATAGGTCAGTACAATTACTAATTGTATTGTACATTTGTACTTGGATGATAAGGTCCCTTGAACTGTATTATATGCCCAGCTTGCTGGTTTTTGGGGCGAAGAATCCTAGATATTATACAAGGCCCGTGTGGTTTATAAATTAGGATAGCTATGTTTTTAACCCTTTTGATTTTACACATTTTAACATGCCAAACTTTCTTTCTAAAGTTACTATAGATAGGGCCTTATTTGATTAATGATCAGTTTCGGTTAAATTCTGTGAAAATTAGTAAAAAAGGATATGATAATGTGAGGAAATGCTGTAAAACTTTGTTGTTGGGCAGAGGAATGAATATAATTCGAAATTCAACACCGTTGTAAGCACAAGTCTACAACTAATGTATACAAAATTAGTTAGTCATAGAAAATCGTTTTAGATTGTCGAACAAACAGGTATGTCATATGTGTGAGGATTATGGACTTGGACTTGGAGTGTTCGGTATATATTTTCAGTATTTGGATAAAATCCCTGTTATAAACATTAATAGGGCTCAAAACTCAAAAGACAAGGTAGATCTTGATTCTTGGTACAGAGAGTTTTCACCAAGTGCATATTGACATTGATCACTGTTTTATGCCACATGCACTGTGGGCCTCGATTAGCTTTATACATACTGATTGCAAGAGGAGCATGGCACAAAGTCAAGGACAAGAAGCCATTTCCATCTTCTGTGGAAGAAGAAAAGAGTATTGTCATGAGAATCGGGAACAGTCCTAGGTGAAATTTTGCATTACATAATGAATGGTGTTATTTTAGTACAAGGACCCCAGAGTCCCTACACTTTCCTTGTGCGTGTGACTAGAGGATTGAATGGATTTGTTTTGGTGGTGGGTTGCGGGACAAATTGTTTTTCTCATGCTCATTTACATTCTATCCTTGCATTGATTGATTTCCCTCAAACAATTGCAATAGTATCATTGATTGCCATGAAATAATTGTCAAGTTAATTCTTAATTTTTTAGTTGTATTTGCTTGCTTTGTCTTTAGTTTTGCATCCAACTACTCACCGAACCCAAGTCTTAAAATACTTAAAAAATTTTGAGAGAATTTCTTATTTTTGAAAGAAAATGTATTTTTACGGGAAAAAAATTTCCGATTACAAAAGTAGAGACGAATTCTGCGTACATCTTAACCTTGGTAGACATACATGACAGAATAACAGGACATGTTTGTTTGTTATATGATTCCTAACCACCGACTAAGTGAGATTAGTCAAACCTAATTAAGCATTTGGCACACCGGAAACATGGAATAATATTCTTAGTATATATCAACTCCTCCTATTCTTTCTTCATTAAGCATGTAAAATTGTTTATGGGAACTGGATTTGACTGGGAATAGTTGATACAATATTAAAATAGAGAGACACATAATTGTACACGACACACAAGTCTAACAATGAAAGGTTCTAACCAATTATATGCTTAGTTAATAATAAATTACCAACACCCTTCCAAATGAGATAGATATGTATGGGAGTATGCGTATATAAAATGAAGCATGTTGCATTGGTCAGGAAGATCCGAGGCAGGATCTGTAATCCTAAAAAAAGGCTTAATCAAAAGGATGCATACGAAATATTAAAAAACATTAAGGGTTCTTTTGACTTATTTAATTACTTACTTATAAATTAAAATAATGTTTGTTTTTCAATTTTTAAATTACTTATACGATAGAACAGACGGATACTGAATTTTGGCATTTAATTCTTCCCTCTTTTCTGTACACTGATATGACTTTTTATCATTGAGCTACATTTCCACCTAACTTTGTTTCATTAAAAGAAAAACAATTAAGTTGTTTCATTCCTTGTTCTTGAATTTATGAGACATTTGTATTGTCTATATTCAACTTAAAACCTTTTTAAAATGAATATTTTGTTTTACTTGCTACGGATGGCCTTTCAACTATAATTTTAATGAACCCTACTAAAAATCCATTCTTAAATTAAACTTTTTTTTTTCTGCTTAATTTCTTAAATTAAACTTTGCTTTTGTGATCATATATATAGATTAATGGATGATTTTTGTGATCATCTTTTTAACCACAATTGTAATTGAATGAGTTTTACTAATTAATCATGTAGTTTCTCTCTTCATTTTGTCACATACTCAACTTCAAATATACATGTCATACGCAATTTCCTTATTACTCAGTCTCTTTAATTTATTAACTAAAATTTATGAATATTAAAATAATAATATTATTTTATTTAAATTAATTAAATTTTATTATTATGCTATATTTATATTATCTATACTTTTATATTATATTATTTTAAACGAACTTCCCTTTTAATTAGAATATAGAGTTGTACTCACAATCTACTAATATGTTTCAATTTACTCATCGGTCAAATACTTTAATTTATTTAAAATTAAAATTTTATAATTAAAATTTTTGAATATTAAAACTATATTAATATTTTATCTATATTAAAACATATTCATTTATTTAAATTTTAATTAAAATATTTCTAATATATTTGAAACACTTTTTATTAATAAAAATTTTCTAATTAAATTTAAAACAAAATAAAAAGTTTGGTCGCGTTGGTCGTCCGTCCGATAAGTCCTCTTTTTATACAACTATTTCTCTTTTTATACAACTCTTTTTATGTAATTATGATATAATTATAATTTAACTTTAAAACATATATATTTTTCATATAACTCTAATGGATGAGTCCTCTTTTTGTACAACAATCTAATAACATATCTCACTTCACTTCTATTACTGCTCAAACTCTTCAATTTATTTGAAATTACAACTTATTAATTAAATCTCATGAATATTAAAATAATAATATTATTTTATCTATATTAAATATTTTTATTATATTATATTATTATATATAACCGACATAATAATAAATTTGCATATATATTTATTATATATAATTATGGTTAATAAAATTTAAAGCAAAAATCACGAGGTTTGAATGTTTGATAGTTACAACATGTGTATAAGATTGTTACACTCTACAATCATGTATTCTGCCGTCCAACTCAAGTATAACATATCTTCTACCAATTCTTACCATGTATTTTTTTGTCACAATCCCATGTGGCATGCCAATTTTCAGAAGCACAATAATTTTTATTATATACTATATTATTATAATCGGTATATTAAAAAATTTTAAATTAAATATTCAAATCATATAAAATAATTAATATATATATAACTTATTATTACCAGCTAGTATATATGTATATATATATATATATCCATAAAAAATACATGTGAACAAGAACTTAAATTAAATATTATAATGCAGGAAACAACAATTCATTCACAAGAAAATTGTTTTTAGAAAAAGATTGAACTTTTAGATCCAAATCTTTATCTTTGACGAGCCTTTTCTAAAGAGCAGCAACTGCAGCTTTGTTGTGCATTATATCATCATCTCATCCCCGCCCTCTTTCTTTCAATCCACCTGTTAGAAGACAAATTCAAAACCTAATCTCTTGTTAGAAACATACATATATTTCAACAAATAATGGTGCATTATCTCAACAACAAACAGACTGAACAGTTACAAACCAACACTCAACTGATTTTGTTGCAGTTTTGTTTCGGATGCAGGGGAGTTGCAGTAACCATAATGCTCTTCGAATTTAGATTTATTCTACAACAACTTTCTTCTGTCAGCTTAATTGTGTATCCATAATAATGCATATATAATTCATATATATTCACATATATACATACAAATGCATGTAGTGATGTAGATAAAAAAAAACTATATGTTTTAATTTATACTCCAAGTACCTCAAACTGAGTTGAAGAGTGACCTTGTGAGAAGTCCAACAAATTCTCTGTCGAAGTTTGGATGTTGGAGAGTACTGCTACATTGTTCTGTGATATATAATGTAATTAGATTTAGTGGATAGATGAAAATGAAATGCACAGAAATATAACTTATGAGCTCATGCAAAATTACTTACATTGGATAAATTGAAGATAGGAGAGCTAGCAGTGTCATCAAGAAAAGAAATTTGTTGTTCTTGAACTCTTTGTCGTCGATGCTCGTTGTTTTTCTTCCTCTTGCCATTGTTTTTAGGCAATGTAACATCATTTTTTGTATGAATAAAGGGGCCGTTGTTGTTAAACTCATTTGCATAATATTCGTCGACGCAAAAATGTGGCGGTCCTGAGGATGCATCAGACACCATTGAGAGATCTTCTTCATCATTTCCATCTATTGTGATAAAATTGTTGCGACTCTTTTGATTGGGGGACGGAGAAAGAAAAGACTCTTCAGGTTCAAAGTATAGTGTCCAACCAGATTCACATCCACTACTACATTCTCTGTCAAACAAGGGATTCATTTCTGTATGAATTAAGTTTAAATATGGCCGGAGCTTGTTTGTTGTATATATTGCTAGTTGTTAGCTAATTAATGGGGAATTTTATTTTATAATGTGTAGGGCTAGCTAGGTTAAGGAAAAAATTAAAGTAGAAGAAAGAAAATATATGCTAATGGATCAAAAATTGCCAGTTGGGGGATGGTTTTTGTGGATGTCACTTATGGGATGTCAATGCATCTATACTACTTGCTGTAACTTCTATAACTTCTATAATTGCAGGTAAATATATTTTATGCTGGGGGTAATTTTTTTTTTTTGGCTGCCTTGTAACGATCACTTCACTACTATTAAAATAGTTTCGGTCAATTACTATTAGCAGCCGCATTTGAATTTTGAAAGTGTGTTACAATAATCTTAATACAATAGAACTTCGATAAATGAATATTCGATAAATAAATAATTTCGTCAAATTAATTCTTTTTTCCGGTTCTAGGCAGTGTATTTTTACCTCGATAAATGAATAATTTCGATTAATGAATATAATTTCTCAGTCTAAAGCGTATTCATTTATCGAGATATAACTGTAATGAAGTAGTTATATACTGCACATGTATGTGTAATTAACGTGTTACGTGTATATGTATTTTTGTAAAACTGGTGAAGAGGAGATTGAAGGGATCGGAGGGAGCCAAGCCTAGTGTCGAAATAACTTGAGGCTGAGATATTTTAATATAATTTTTTCACTAAAAATATTAGTATAACGTAGCTGTTGGAGTTTAAAGAAAAATTTATGAAGGGTTGAATAATATAATTCAGATAATCCCGCTTTCTAACATTTTATAATTTTATAAAAAATATTAATTTAACATGATATTAGAATTATGATGGTTATAGGAAATTTTAAGTTGGATTCTCTTTTATCCTTCAAATTAAAAACTGTAATCATAATATGATATGACTAATGATATTGATAAATTCGCTTTCTAAGACCGATCACCCAAGCTTATTTTAAAATTCCGGTTTCCCATTTGATGATAGCCACTTGACAAAGGGTACACATCCAGGTATTTAGACACTTATCCCCTTCGCGCGCATACAATAATATTATCTGCACATGCACATATATATTTACATTATTGCAGCTAAAAGTTAATTGAAACCTTATCTAAATAGCCCCGATGGCTCCATGAGTCAAAAGTGTTCAAAGAAGTACATTATTCTTTTTACTATAAACCAGAGTTTTAATGCATCAAAGTCTATCTATAGCTGTTAGCTATACACGTATACCTTGTGACATATAACCCCGGAAAATTATTGATGTTTATCCTCTTAAGTAATTTATTTTATAAGTTAAAAAATGTATGTATTTTTGAATTTATAAGTGATTCGTAATGAACTCCAAACAGGATCACTGTACACTTTAATTACAAAATGACTAAATTATACTACTAGGAATCTACAAAAAAGAGGATCCTCAGGTTTAATAATTGATCGATGTGATTTTTAATTTTACTCTTTTAGAACTCGAATCATTAATATCTTCATGTCAACCAGTTACTAGAAAATCAAATAAATAAAGTTCTCATGTTACATTGCAAAGAAGAACAATAATACCTGAAATTTTATGTTTTAATTAACTATCGATAATAAATGGCATGTGTTAATGTAAAAGGTGATTCATATAGACTGCAGTGATCTGACTAATGCAATTGGTATTATGTTCAAGTCGAGGCAGTTGCTGAGAAAGTTGCAGTAATACCGTGTGCTGGAAACTGCACAGTTTTCTGGGACCGGCCTTATTGCAAGTATCTCACCTGTACTCTGCATCTGTTGTGTGATTCCACTTGCTCTTTTCATTATCACTCGAACCGTCGTATATTCACGCATATGCAAGGGCGGCCAGCCTACGCTACAACTCGGCCTTCAAAAGTCTTTATTAATTACCCAATTCTTCATTTTATTTTAAATACCCGGATCGAACACTCTACGTATTAGGCCATGGATATGGTCCAATGAACTCATACACTTATTTGTCCGCAAAAATTTAAATATTTTTTAAAATATTATCGAGCACGATATTTGAACACGTAAATTTAAGTGAATTCAGGTAACAAAGTCAAAAACTAATAAAAATGTATATTTTTCAAATACTTCACTTTTAGATAAAAAGGAGCAAGTAGAGCCACGAGCATTCAGCATGCATGTAACAAGAATAAACCATACATACGGATATATATTTCTGGGTAGAAGCGTAAAAACAAAACACATGCACATTCGGCAAAATTAGCCCCGTTTATCTTTCATCATAAGTTATTTATTAGTCGAAAATACATACATTGTTTTGAAAATGGAGATATCTCTAAGTCTTTAGTTAGTAATTAAAGTGGAAACGCATATATATATGTGTGTATATTCATTTGGTAATTTTTTTTTGTTTTGACTAATTTGACTTGTAGAGCCGGAGTCGAATTTGGGACTTATAACGACAGAAGATAAACATATTATCACTTGAACTATCCAACCCTGCTCCATTTTGTAATTAACTTTATCCAAATATTAAAAAATAATAAAGGCCTCTAAGACCATCCACAACGCGGTCCCGCTTGAAGCATGGGGACGCGTGAAGTGGATTTCCTCTCTCAAGTGGGACTGGTGCAGCACTGCATGGTTAGATGTGAAACGGGACAGTCCCACAGTGGTGGGCTTGTCCCATTTGTAATTTTCTTATTAAAAAATATGTACTTGCAATAGCTTTGTAACAAAAACAGCAGGTTTACACTATCTTTATTTATATGACCGTTGAAGCTAACGTTAATATTTTTAACGTAAACTAATTAACAGTAAAATTTTCCTACTATAAATACATAATTCTCACACCCTATTATTCATAATCTTTACTTCTTTAAAAAATATTCAGATTTTTTTAGCCAAAAAAATGAATCCAAATAATCCTCCATCTTCAAATTCTCAAAATTCAAACCCTCAATTTCCATATACATATCCAAATTCTTATTTTCCTAACACACAAAATTTTAATTTTAATTCTCAACCTCCAAATTCTCAATACCAATTTCCAAATTCTCAGAATTCTCAATTTCCATTTCCATTTCCTCAAAATTCTCTATATCAATTTCCATTTCCTCCATTTTTAAATCCACAATTTGAAACCCAACAAGCATCTACCAATATTCAAAATTCTCTACATTCGCAAGTGCCGGCCTTTGGTAACACAAATATTATTGATTTAAATGATGATTGCGAGGAAACTGAAGATGTACGAGAAATACTTGGTCAGTGGAAGTGGGTTGAAGATAAACTCTTAATAAGTGCATGGTTGAATGTATCAATTGATCCATTTATCGGTACTGATCAAAAAGCTGAAGTATTTTGGGACCGAATTCATCAATATTGTGAAGAAGATAAACCCGGTGTCATCAAAAGAGGAGTCGTGGCTATGAAAAAAAGGTGGTCCAGAATAAACGAAGGTGCTCAGAAATTTGGATCGTGTTATGATGAGGCTCAACGAATAGTCGGGAGTGGTTCAAACTTGGACGATATAATTGAGCAAGCTCATATAATCCATTTAGCTAAGTACAAAAAGAAGTCTAACTTTGACAATCACTGGCGTGAGCTTCGTAGACAACCCAAGTGGAGAACTCCTGGAAATAGTGCAAGTTCTAAAAGAACTAAATTAAGTGATTCTGGACATTATTCATCATCGGGAAATAACGATACACCAACAAATGAGAATGTTGCTGAATCTCCTGTTCGTCCCAAAGGTACAAAAGCGTCTAAAAGGAAAGGAAAGGGGAAGGCAAAAATGGTAGAAGCATATGAAGAGTATGAAGAATTGCGGGTCAGTGCATGTAGGAAATTGGACTTGATGCAAGCATTAAACGAAACTCGTCAAAGAGAGCTTGAGACAAAGCAAACTGAGTTAGATTTACAAGTCATTTTGGCAGATACTAGAAAAATGACTGATGCTCAGCGGAAGGCTCACTCAAAAATGCTTGAGAAAATTATGGCAAGAAGCTAGTGTTTGTCTTGTTTCATTTGTAAACTAGTCGTTGGAAGCTAGTGTTTGTCTTGTTTCATTTGTAAACTAGCCGTTGGAAGCTAGTGTTTGTCTTGTTTCATTTTAACCTTCTATTTAAACTAGCAGTATTAGCTCTTCCAATTCACTTTCATATGGATCAAACACCCACACTAAGAAGTCTAACTGATGAATTTGTTGAAGAGTTCTGCTTCGATGATACTGAAGACAATCGTCGTCTCGATATCTTTCATCAATTATATGGGCAGAGCTCAACATCCATGCCTCGAAAAAACATATACAGAGATCGTGAAGCAGGCCATCAACGTCTAGAGAAAGATTATTTTTCACCAAATCCTGTTTATCCTGAACAGATATTTCGACGAAGATTTCGTATGGGAAGACATGTCTTTCTTCGTATTGTGGATGCTCTTTCAAATTTTGATCCATACTTTCAACAAAGAATTGATGCAGTGGGAAGAAAAGGTCTATCACCTTTACAAAAATGTACTGCAACAATGCGTATGTTGGCATATGGAATATCTGCTGATGCTGTTGATGATTATGTTTGTATTGGAGAGACTACTGCGATAGAATGCTTGAAAAAATTCGTTTCTGGTGTAATTACGATATTTGAAGGTGAGTACCTACGAACACCGAACTCTAATGACGTACAACGTCTACTACAGATGGGTGAGGCTCGTGGCTTTCCTGGTATGATGGGTAGTATTGATTGCATGCACTGGCAATGAAAGAATTGTCCTAAAGCGTGGAAGAGAATGTTCATGAATGGTCACAAAGGAGTTGCAACAATTGTACTGGAAGCGGTTGCTTCATCTGATCTATGGATATGGCATGCATTTTTCGGAGTTGCTGGATCAAATAATGACATAAATATTTTAGATCGATCACCAGTCTTTGATGAGGTGCTACAAGGTCGTGCTCCTGAGGTAAACTATACAATCAATTGAAATAATTATAATACGAGATATTATTTAACGGATGGAATATATCCCGAATGAACAACATTCGTTAAAACGATACCACGTCCACAAAATGAAAAGAGAAAATTATTTTCAAAATATCAAGAAAGTCAGAGAAAAGACGTCGAACAAGCATTTGGTGTGTTACAAGCTCGTTTCGCAATTGTACGTGGTCCGGCACGATTTTGGGACAAAGCAGATCTCGGAAGAATTATGAGAGCATGCATCATCATATATAATATGATTGTTGAAGACGAGAGGGACACATACTCTACTCAATTTGGTCCCTTACCAGATTATGATGATGCAGCAAATGGTTTATCGCAACCAAACTTAGGTGAAGAACCTTTTGTCCCGTATGAAACGTATATTCAAAACAACATACATATGCGTGATAAACGGGCACATCGTCAGCTACAAAATGACTTGGTTGAGCATATCTCGCAGTTCCACAATAATCGTTAATTTTTTCAATATTGTAACGTTTAAATTTAATATTTTTTCGTGTGCTATTTTCTATTTCTTGTTTTTTAATAATATGATGCATTTTAATTATGGGGCATGTTTTTTATTTTAATTATACAAGCAAAATTTTTATTCATTATAATTTGATTAATATTAGATTTTTAAATTAATTAATTAAATTCTAGAATAATTATGTTAAATATATAATATAATAAGAGTAAAAGGGGTACAATAAATGGTGGCAAGTGGGCTTCCATTGGACAGACTTGGCCACTTTTTTAACAAACCCAGTTTGTAGCTGAGGTGGCATGTAAATTGCAGGCGGCAACGTTGAACTGGGACTGAGCATTGCACATGCTCTAAGGCTCCAATGATCCTGTTTGAAATTATGGTACTTGTACGTTTTACTTATGTACTCTATGTATTTTTTAACAAATAAATTACTTGTAAGTTTTAACGGTAAACAAATGAGGCCTATATTGCATCAGTCGACTGACACAATCAAGTATATATGCTCTAAAAGAGACATACTTACTATAAACAAAAAGACAAGAAGACAAACTCTAGATACAGAATGAATCCAACATTTGCTCTAAAATAAATTCAACCTGTATTAAATTTTATTGTTTTTTAAAAATATATAATTATATGTATAGAACTTTACCTGAATCTAGCTATATATGTGATATGGGCAGAAAATAACCCTTAAAAATAATAAATATGACATTTATTATTTCATTTATTTGACCTAGTATAATCCAAAGACTTGGGCCCCTTGAAACGGACAAGGAATAATAAATCTAGGATTAACTGGATTTGTAAGTCCAGTCAATAAACTCTGTTAGAGTCCTAGGTCCATTAAGTCTTTGTTATTAATTAATTCCGTAATTAATTAATAAAGGCTCAATTATACCAGTCTTTGTCATCCTTTCCACATGATCAGGAATGGAACTCGATGTGCGAGTGGGATCATCATCAAAAATATCCTGAGGTATACCAGTCTTCATAGGAAACACATTCTCAAAGGATGTTGCATCACGAAACTCAACTATAGTGTTGGCCACTATCCCATCTATGTCAGATTTTAACACTAAAAATCTCATAGCGGTAGTGGTTTCAATATAGTCCAGAAAGATGCAATCAACAGTTTTTGGCCCCATTTTCTTTCTCTTGTGTTCAGGGACAAGTACCTTTACAAGGTAGCCCCACACACGAAGATACTTTAAACTAGCCTTTCTGCCTTTCCATAATTTATAAGGTGTCTTGTCTATATGTTTCAGAGGGACTCTATTCAGAACATGGCAAGCCGTATTCAGAGCCTCTCCTCACATGTACTTAGGCAACCTAGAATTAATATGCATACTGTTAATCATATCTTTAAAAGTTCTGTTCTTTCGTTTTGCCACCCCATTAGACTTAGGAGTGTATGGTGGAGTCACTTCATGAACTATACCATTGCTTCTATAAAATTCATTAAATGACGTACCGTATACTCTCAGCCTCTATCAGACCTCAAACATTTAAGTATTTTTCCAGTTTATGTTTCAACTTCATTTTTATACATAATGAATTTATCTAGTACTTCATCTTTATGTTTAAGTAAATAAACATAGTAGTATCTACTACAATCATCTATAAAGGTAATGAAATATTTTTTATTATCTTTAGTCAAAACACCACTGAATTCACATATGTCTGTGTATTAATTCTAATACTTCTGAATCCTTAACAACGTTATGAAAGGGTTTCATTGTTAGTTTAGCAGTCACACATATTTGACATTTAGATTTCTTTTCAATGGCATACTTTGGAATCATCTCTAAATTCATCATATTCTTTAGAGCACCAAAATTTAGATGACCAAGAGGTGAGTGCCATAATTCTGATGATTCAACACAATTCACAGAAGGAACAACATTATCATTAATAAAACTACCCAAAACAGGCTCCACGTTTATTAAAAATAAACCATCAAACAAGTAACCTTTACCAAAAAATACACCAGTATGTGTAATAACTACTTTATTACACTTCAAAGAAAGTTTGAAAACATTTCTAACTAAACAGCTTCCACTTATTGTATTTCTACGAATGTCAGGAATATGATGCACTCTAGTAAGGGATAGAACACTCCCAGAAGCAAACTTCAAGTCCACGATTCCTACTCCAAGTACTTGAGCAACACTAGCATTCCCCATCGTCACTGTCATTCCTTGAATCTGTTGATAAGATACAAACAGAGTAATATCAGTACAAATATGTACATTAGCTCCAGTATCAATCAACCATTCATTTGACAGATAAATGGAAAATAGTGTAGGGTTGTAGGTAACATACCCGTCATTGGTTTCATAAGCAACAGCCTCACCAACAACCATGTTAACCACAGGCCCACCAGTGGTTGCAAGCACAGTATTAGTTTGTGCTACCACATTAGGTTTCTTCACTTTCTTAGTATGACAGTCCTTGCTCCAGTGACCAACCTGTCCACAAGACCAACATGGTTTGTTTGTCTTTGGTTTCTTAGCCTTGTTCTTGTCAGTTTTAGGTTTGTTATTATCCTCCTTAGTGACAGACTTTCTTTTCTGTCCAACAGTCACTACGTTCACCTTCGAACTCCCATGTTCAGCAAGCATCACATTTCCCTGTTTGGACTTGTGTTGTTCCTGCACAGAGATATCCAACATCAAGTTAGTCCAGGTGATCTCTCTTTTTTGTCTTTTCAGGGAGAGAGAGCAAACTCTTCCCAAGACTTCGGGATCTTTTCAATCACCGACATAACCTGAAACTTCTCAGGAAGGTCCATTCCAGACTCCTTCAAAGCATATACCAACATCTCAAACTCATGCACTTGCTCCGTCATGGATTTAGTATCCACCAGTTTAAAATCAAGGAACCTTACCACACTATACTTTTTCAGACCCTGAGAGTCAGTATTGTGGGTTTGGTCCAGCTTCTCCCATAAGGGCTTAGTAGTGAAGGCATCCGATGAATAAACATCGAACAAAGTGTTCGCTAAAGATGCCAAAATAGCAGCCCTTGCCACTCCATCCTTTTCAGCCCACAAAGCATAGACCTTAACAGAGTCAGCCTGCTCTTGATTCACAACAGGAGGATCATACTGCACCACCGGCCATAGACCCTTAACCGTTAACCACAACTTCATCTTTTTCTACCAACGAGAAAAGTCAGCCCCACCGCTGAACTTATCAGGCATACCAGACAGATCAATAGGTTGTGGGAAATGGTACATAGCCCAATCAATGGCAGTAGCAGTAACCCCAGACCCAGAACTAGTAGCACCAATAACAGAAGTTTCAGTTTCGTTAACCATCTTGTTAATTAACAATATATAACACAGATAATCTCTTCAAGATTGTTAGAGGTAATACAAAACTATACACAATAATGGGGCAGTTATATAAATAATTTAATAAGAACAGACAGATTAAACCAATTACCAAAACAAAGCACGAAGGCAAAACAAGAAATATTAATTAGTAACTGTATCGACAAGAGAAAAGATAGAAATCTTAGCTCTAACAGAAGCTTTTCCGCATACACTGAAAGAACTAATTGAACAGCTGAGTTGCCAAGCCTTGCTAGAAGTCTTGACTGTTCTTGAAGAGATTATTGCCCCACTACGCTGTGTTGGGTTGCAGCAATATCACTTCCAGGATAAAACAGCACAGAGTACTTCGTCCACAGATACGTAGTACTCAACAGCGACATGCACCTCAGTTCGCCCAGAAAACCTTATGCAAAATCTGTATGAATATTAATGTGGAAAATACATAGTATAGCTTCTAGGGTTTTCTCAAACTTGTGTTAAAAATTCGTCTCTTCTATCTCCAACGTTTTTATGTATATATAATACAATAAAACATAATAGTAGATAAAACATTAATTAAAATAATTATTCTGACTTAAAAAGTATTTAATAGAATATTCAGAATCAGTAACATTCAGCTTAAGTCACGACAACAACTTTACAAATCTGTTGACAAGAACTTTGCAAATTTGTTGACAACAATTTTGTAAAATTCTGTTGACAGCAACTTTGCAAATCTGTTGACAATAACTTTGCAATTTCTGTTGACAGTAACTTTGCAAATTCTGTTGACAACAACTTTGCAAATCTGTTGATAGCAACTTTGCAAAATTCTGTGACTGCACAACTTTGTTGACAGTAAGTTTTTCTCCGACAGTAACTTTCTATGACAACACCTTTGCAAAATCCTTGACAGCAACTTTGTGACAATGTTGACAGTAAGTTTTTTTTCTCCGATAGTAACTTTGATTCACTATTCATATAAAAATACTATTTAAAGTCATAATTAAATTAATTAATTAATCATATAATAAAACTCCTCGCCCAGGTATTCGCCCTTCGACCCGACCCGAGGCGAGGCGAGCCATGGCGAGGCGGCGGCGCACGCGAGGGCACACTAGTATACCATGCACACTCACATGTCTTAGTAGTTGACACTACTCTTGCACATCCATGCAATAAAGCACTCACACCCATATTACATATTCAATATGGGACAAACTCTTTAAACTCATTTCAAACTAGCAACTTCTACTCAATTTATTTATGGATTATACTAAGAAAATGTCTTAGATCCAAACATGAAAGTTTAAGTCCTTATAGCAAGGAACAACTTTCAATCGTTAATTTCCGGAAATTACATCAAGAAAATATATAAAATATATACCGACCACCTTATTTGCCTGCAAAGTGTTGTGTATCTCTTGTATATTTATATGCAAATTAAAATAAAATATTTATTATCATTTGTATGATGATTATCTTTCTTTGGAGTGGTGTAAAGAATTAGGAAATGTCTCGTGTATGTCAAAAATTAAGTATAAAAAACCGTAATCAGAACATTTGACCTTTTTGTATATACGCATGACATATATATATATATATATATATATATATATATATATATATATATATATATATATGTGTGTGTGTGTGTATTCAGTTAATACGTTAGTTACTGATATAAATCACCTATTTTTTTTAAAAAAAATCAAAACATACTTGTAAAAATAGGCATTATGTGGCCACTCATTTAGATAGTGTGTATCAGGTTTTTTTTTTTAAAAATTGCTTGACATGAAACTCGCACTTTTGTATCGAACTTATTAAGTGGCCGTTTGAGATTCCTTAAATTTAAAATAAGTAGCATATTTTATTTTTATTTTTTACATAATTTTATTTTTTTTAAAGATAAATATTTGTTTTAGAATTTTAAAATCAAATATGAATTTCAAAATAAAAAATAAGTTACTTATTTTCAGAAAAAACACATACATCCCTACTTTTTTTCGAAAATAAGGACCTATTTCCGGAAATAAGGGGTTGACAAACAGCCCCTAAATAGGGTCAAAAGTCTTCAAGTTAGGTATTTTAGTAATGCTTTATTGTAAAATAGGTATAAATGACCTTTACCCTTTGCAGGGTAATTAGGTCAATTAAAAAATACACATATACACAAACACAAACACATATTTATTTTATTCAAATGGATGAATTACAATTATTAACATTAATTTTTTATCTCATAATCAAATGAAGTATGCAATCAAACAAATACAGTAATATATATTTAATTTATTGTATACTATAAATTGTTAAAATAGCCATAACTAACAAACTATTAAAGACATTAGAGAGGATTATTGGTGAGCCATCTGTCAACCATGGCTAGACATTCTTCAGGCTTATATTGTGGAGCTACGTGGCCAGCACCCTGTATACATTATACATAGAGATGTGTGTTGTCAATAATAAATAAAAACATAACATATAAACTGTTGTTGAAACATAATCTTTTTACCTTAACGGTAGCAAATGTCAAAAAATAGTCATCATGCACAAAAGTGGTCCGATATCTGTAAATCCACAATTGTATAACTATTATTATACAACCAACCCACATGTGTTTCTTTAAAAAATAATCAACGGTCAGGATTTTAAAATAAAAAAAATGTTGACATACTATAATATAGCGTAAACATATTTTTTTTTATTGTCTTACCTTAGGCTATATTATATCTTGTACCATTAGACTGACCCCATTTCAACTTGTTTCATCCCGTATTATTATGAAATATACGTATTATTTTTATAAACATTCTAAGTAAATAAAATCTAGAGATAATCTTATATATATATAATTTTTTTAATCAAATATAATTTGAAGATAATTTTTAATACAATTTTTATATATATTATATATATTTCAAAATAATAAGATACACAATTTTTAAGACTTATTTTACTCTAAAATACGAAAAATGTATTGTTTCTCAATTTGTTTTTCAAAATTGAACTTATTAAAAAACTTTGATTTTAATTGTTAGTTAATTTTGAGAATTTGTTATGAAAAAAATTAATATTGATTAGTTATTGATGTAGAAAATTAAATAATTTTTTTAAAATATCAAATAAATCACATAATTCAAAATAATAATACTAAAATTATAATTTAAATTAATTATGAAAAATATAAATTTAGATTAATAATAAAAATTATAAATTTAGATTAATAATAAAAAGTTGAATGAATAATAAAAATCATAAATTTCTTATTTAAAGATTTTTTTTAATTCTTAGTAGAAAAATGAAAAAAAGGACTAGATAATAAAAAGAAGTAATCATTGTGATACATATATCCAGGTTTAAGGGGTATACAAAAAAGGCAATACAACTTATACGTAGCTTAGGGGTAATTCTGGAATAAAAAAATGAAAAAGGTTACGCCATATCATATAGTGTAATCCACCGTATTATATTACGTAATACTCCCCACCCACCCAACCAATTGTTTATATTTGGGTTGGACACGGATATTAAGAAAATTATATAAAGTATTATGAAAGAGAAGGAAAAATGATGAAAGAGAAGAAAAAATGGGTAAAGTGATGGGGTCAATTGATATTTAATTGATAGATTTGAAAATGTGGAGTAAAGTAGTGGGTGAGAGTAAATTTTATAATATAAAAGTTTACTATTTTTAGAAAGTTTTGAAATGTAAAAAATTGGGCGGGACGTCTAAAAAAGGAAAGTGTAAAGAATTGGTTGGGACAGAGGGAGTACCTTTTAATATGTCGGTTTATTTTAATAATTAACGGTATAAAATGAATTGGTTAGATTATACAAGTTATTAACGGTAGAACGGATCCTTTATATATATAGGTATACTTAAATATTAGTTATATATAATTGGTTGGTTAGATTATATAAGTAATCGTGTGCACCAAAATTTAAAATATAGGGTCCTGGTTTGTTGATTGTGACACACTTTTATCCTGGCACTAGACCGTGCCAGCTTCCACACTTTTTATCCCTGCCATGCTACTATATATCTATACTATATTATTAATATAATATTATCAATAATTAAAAAATTAAAAATTTTGGTCCGTATCACGGACCTAAAAAATATACATATATTATATATGATTTTACTTATTATAATAAGTGATCTAACTATATACATATTTATATTAGCTAAAATTTTACTTTTTAAGCTCACTTATATATTTATTATAACATGGATCCAAATTATAAGATATTTATATTAAATAGAATAAATTTATATAAAATAAGAGAACATATAATATTAACATAAATTCTTAATATTATAAAATTTTATATTAAATATCAATAAAAATATAAATAACAAAATAATTTACTTAAATATTAGTTATCTCGTGCTTGACACGGGTTATAAACATATATATATATATATATATATATATATATATATATATATATATATATATATATATATATATATATATATATATATAGGCAAATGTTCAAATAGAAACCAAGTCAAATCTAGAAACTAGAAACTAATCTAAGTCACATATTTAATCTAATCTAATGGCCCTTAGAGGGGACCTCACACAATTAAAATACACTCTCTCATACACAATATCATCTAATCCCCTCCGTTTTTAGTTTGAATTTTCCCGCCAATTGGTGAATCTTTTTTTAAATCTAACTTTACCACATTTTTTCTTATCTCCCAACGATCAGTTTGCATACCATATGTGCTATATTCCGGCGACTTCCATTTTTCCGGCGATCTTCATATATATTAATTTAACAAAACTGGTGATTCTTATAATACAAATTAATGATTCTTATAGTACAAATTAGTGATTTATCTAATATAAATTAGTGACTGCATTTTTTCTGGTAACATATATAATATAAATTTGTGATTAATTTTGAAGTCGCCGGAATATAACACATATGTATGGTATGCAAATTGATCGTTGGGAGATGGAGAAAAATGTGGTGAAGTTAGATTTGAAAAAAAGTTTGCCAATTGACGGGAAAATAGAATTAAAAACGAAGGAATAAAGTTAGTTTCTAGTTTCTAGTTTCTAGTCAAATTTAGTTTCTATTGGAGTAGCACCCTATATATATATACAAGTGATCAAATAGAAAATAACTTAGAATAGAAAATAGAAAATAAGATCTGAACCACATATTCAATGTAATCTAAAGGCAATGAGGGACACCCACACACAAATCAAATAGACCCTCACACACACAATCCCATATAATCTCTCCGTTTTTATTTTGATTTTTCCCGTTAGTTAGTGAACTTTTTTTCAAATCTAACTTCACCACATTTTTCTCAATCTCCCAATAATCAGTTTGCATACCATATGTGCTATATTCCGGTAACTTTTATTTTTCCGGCAATCTCCATTATTTTTTATGAACCCATGATATATAATTTAGTGATTTCTGTAATACAAATTAGTGATTTCTATAATACAAATTAGTAGTTTCTGAAATATAATTTAGTGATTGAAGTTCGGATCTGATAACTGATGAATTTATTTTAATTATAAATTATATTCGCCAAAATATGACACATATGGTTTGGAAACTGATTGTTGGGAGATAAAGAAAAATGTGGTGAAATTAGATTTGAAAAAAACTTCGCCAATTGACGGGAAAAATCAAATAAAAAACAAAGTAAAATAGATGGAATTGTGTGTGTGAGGGTGTATTTAATTTGTGTGTGGGTGCGGCGGGTATAAGGATAAGGTTTTCTATTTCTCATTTAATCTATTTTCTATTTGAGTAGGACTCTCTCTCTCTCTATATATATATATATATATATATACATATATGTCATTATTTTAGAAAAAATCCTTTTATATACAATATCATAGAGAATTAACCATTTGATTATAATATAAAATATTATAAATAATTTTAAAATTAATCATACTTATATTTTATAAAATAGAAAACTTGATTTTAATGTAAAATATTGAACATACGATTTTTCTAGTCTGTGCACATGGACAAACATTAGAAGTTTAGTTGTCAAATTTTTATTATTTTACTATTCATTACTATTCATTAATACACGAAAATCTCACCAATTAAAATGAGTCAAACTTATAAAAGTTGGTGCTTAATGTGTGTCCATGGGCATACACTAAAAAGATCCTTAAACATATATAATTTTTATAAAAAAAACTAATACTTAAAAATTAAACAAAAAATTTGATTCTACTTTAAAATCATTTTGGATGTGATTCCATTATAAAATCAGTTTAAATTATTTCTTCATTATTATGAGTAATTTTCAATATTTTTCTTAAAAAATTATATAACTTCATTTATAATTTATATATATTTATATTTAATAAATAATTACACATACACATACACACACACACACACATATATATATATATGAGATTATGGAGCCTAAGATACATCTTAGGATCTTATTAATATACTACTATTTTGTATTAAAATCTTAGGGAATTACCTAAGATATATCTTAGGTTCCTTTTTCTCATTATATATATATATATATATATATATATATATATATATATATATATATATATATGAATAAGGCTAAGTGAAAAACTCTTTATTTGAGTAAGTGATAAATCAATTCTTATAAGAATTTTATTAACAAATAACTATAGAAGACCATAAAACATACAAAAAAAAATCATAAAACACCAAAAATAATTGCAAAACTAACAAAAGAATTACATAATCTTAAAAACAAATATAGAACACAAATTATTGAACACTAATGTTGAATAGTGTTATGTAAGTTTGTGTTCTATATTTTTTGTATGTTATGTAATTTTTTCTATGTTCTGCATTTTTTTCATGTGTTCTGCAATTTTTTCTATGTTCAGTAATTTTTTCATGTGTTCTGTAATTATATTTGTTGTTGATTCCTCAATTACTCAAATAAATATGTGTATATATATATATCACATATGGTATGCAAAGAAAAATGTGGTGAAGTTAGATTTCGCCAACTGACAGGAAAAATCAAATTAAAAACAAAGGGGATAACGTTGGTTTTTAGTTTTTAGTATATATATATATATATATAAGAATAAATTTCCTGAGATTACCTTAGGAAAATTATTTAAGCTGCAATTGATTTTTAATGCGGGTATTTTAATAATTTTATATAATTTCTTACAATTACAATAACAATCTCGTGTATTTATATGAGATTTTTTTTTTTAATTTCAGCAAAGTTACGTGAGGTAAGCTGAGAAACATTAATCTATCTATCTATCTATCTATCTATCTATCTATCTATATATATATATATATATATATATATATATATATATATATATATATATATATATATATATATATATATATATATATATATATATATATATATGTTCAACAGCCACAGTTGGATATCTTTTGATTTTCAACCAACCCATCTCCTACCGTTAAAAAAATAGATCAACGGTTGAGATTAAAAAAAAAATGCATGTACGCTCTATAATAGAGCGTACATATGCTCTATAATAGAACGTATGTGCATATTTTTTTTAATTCTCATTTTACCCTTTAAAGTCATGCTCTATTATATGTCTCCCAGAATACATACATTTATCTCCCAGAAATACACTTGTACTTTTATTCTACCATTTTTTTGAAGATTTCTGTGAGCTCTCTAAAACCCATTTCAACTTTGCCAATTCATTGCTACTGCTGCTTAATAATTCATTACTACTGCTACTCAACTTGAATATAAGGTCAATTTTTCATCATTTATCTCTTGATGTTATTGTTACTATTATGTTTGTGTGTTTTGTATTTGTGTTGATGATTATCGTCTAAATTAGTTTATTCTAGTAGCAAAACTCTAGGTGTTGTATTTAAAAACTCTAGGTGTTGTATTTGAAAAGTAATATGAAAAAATTGGGATGATGTTTATACCGAAGGTAGTAGTCTTAGTTTTTTTATCAGACATATATGTATGCTCTGTTATAGAGCGTACATCCGCTCTATAATATAATGTAACTGCAATCAGGTTTTCAGCTATTTGACTTAGTTTTTTCCCAGTTTTATATATCCGCTCTATAATAGAGCGTAAATGCAGAAGCTATAAATTTTTTTAATAAATATCACGTGACAAAGTAAGTGCAAAAATGGGGGGGGGAAAATAAAGCTTACGCTCTATAATAGAGCATAAGCTTACTTTTTTTAATCGTGGCCCTTTATTTATTTTTTTAATAGTAGGAGATGGTTTGACTTGATTATTAATTTTATCCAACTGTGCATGTAGAAAGAACCCATAAATATATAAGCGCGCATATATATAATAAGAGGTAAATTAGAAATCAAACCCTGCTACTTGACGTTGGACAAACCAAGGTTCCCATGTAGTTTGAACCGTTAAATTAAGAAATTGTATCCATCTTTCCGTGCCAATATACGGAAAAACCATGTCATGATCGCCGCTATATATAAACAAACAACCATATATATATAAGGAATTAAGGATTAATACATCATTGTACCGGAACCTTTGCTATTAAAGAAAAACTTAAGCGTGAAGATAAATTACCTAAATATTAGAGCTCGACAATTTTTATTGGTCAAGTTTCGGTGATAAGCGACAGAACTTGCAACATTATATGAGTAAGTGTTGGTATCATTTTTTCCTATCATATAGTGGTCGGTGTTGCATCTTTCATACTCTTTTATCGTCCCCTGCACTTATATAATATATAGGTGAACTTAGCAATATATATATACATGCAGTCAAGACTATAAATTTGTGTAAAAAAGTATTAGTAGATTTTTATGTGTGTGTGTGTCTGCTAATTATTAATTACATGCTTGTAAAAGAAATAAATGAATGCTACCTGACGGATGCCGAGAGCTCGTTGCACAGTTTCATCGTTAGCCCATATGTCACTGTATTCCTGATCGTCACTGGTCTATTTATAAGGAAAACAAAATCAAAAAAGAAATTAAAATTAAAATTGATAAAAGTAATCAGTTTTTAAGGAATAAATAATACTCTTTTCGTCTCAATATAAGTGTCATGTTTGAATTTTTGGTAGCCAAATTTATTAAATTTTGATTATAAATTAAAAAATGTTTTGTTATAATTTTTAAAAACTGAAAATATATTTTAAAGTTAATTAGATATATTTTTTAATGATAATTTTTTTAAATATATATTATGTGTAGTACTCAATTAAAATTTGGTTAATTTGATTAATAAAAGTCAAAACATGACCATTATTATTTTGAGACGGAAGGAATATTAAACTTGAAAAACGCATTTACTTGACAACGTGTCTGCCGCAGTTGAGGCAATCGCAAGGGGCTTGAAGTTCTTCCACTCTCAAATGAACCACAACTAGGTTCTAATATGTTGTACTCATTTATAAACCTGAGGCACTGCAATAGATATTTAAACGAAATATCAGAACCAGATAAAACTAATATTATGGACCCTAGAGAAGAAATAAACCTGCTAAGAAATCATTGTATATATACAATGGACCTGAAATTATTATGATCATATAAATACATACAAATAATATTGATGCTTATAATTTTTAAGTTAAATTTATTTGTAAATCCGTGTGTTTATGCAAATATTAATAGTAATGGTAACTGAACATATAGACTTGCATAACATTTTGGATTTTGGAGATTTAGGGTATATCTATGTACCGTAGTTCAGCATTTATGACGGAAAATTTACAAATGAATCTGTTTGTTGTAGAATTAATTTTTTGTTTGATTAGGTGGAATTTAACGAAATGAATGAAATTAAAGACAAATTTTAAAGATATGAATAAAGATTTGAAACAAAATAAATGAGTGCAAATTTTTTATGGTAGGATTCGAAAAGAAAAGGAATGCGAGGGAAAGTGAATCATATTTTCCAAAAGTTGAGTACATTTATATTTATTTATTATTTAAATAATATATTTTTTAAGATATATATAATTATTATATATATATATAACATATAAATTTAGTATTTTAAAAATAAAAAAATATAATAAAAAATTATTATTCATTTATTTTTGATAAAACATAAAAGAGAATTTGGATCTGGATATTATCTATCGAATTCAGATTCAGATACATTTTTTCCCGATATTTTTGAATTCAGATACGAATTTAAAATCTTGAATTCAAATATTGATAAATCCGTATTTAAAATATTCTTTTTACATCTCTATATTCTAATACAAATTTTATTTCATTATCTTCAATATCATTTACATCAATTAAACTCAATATCGGGATGATACAAGTACATGACTAGTAAACATGTTAAATTTGGTTCAACAAATAAAGAGTATGCAAGGGAATGACTTGGCTAGCTAAACAAGTTAACTAATTATTATTTATATTCATTTTTGTTTAGTCGATCTTGACTATTAATATTGTTCATTATTCTATTTAGGGGGAGATTTAAAATCCAACCAAATCGAGCTTAGAAAATCAAAAGCTAAATTTTTATAAATTGAACCGAATTATTTTATAAAACGAACGAAATCGAACCAAAAAAATTTGGTTTGTTCGGTTTAGTTATTAAAAACTGATATTTAAATATATATATATATATATATATATTATTAGTTTTATTTTTATATAAATATACATTATATATTTATTTATTTATTTATTTTTATTTTAAATATAAATATATAATATATAATTCGGTCGATTCAGTTTGGACCGAATTTTTTTATTCAAAATTGAACTGAATCGAACTAAATTTTGGTTACCAACTAAGTTTTCAGAAAAATAAAACCGAACCAAAATTCATCAATTCCGTTTAATATTTGGGTTTTACTCGCGTCTAACTCTCTCCGTCACAATTAAAGTGGTTTGTTTAATTTTATGATAGATAAATTAATTGAATTTTGATTAAAGAATACATATATTATGCAATTGCAAAATTTTAATATTTTAATTTAAAATATGATTTTCAATTTTTTAAAATTATAAAAGAATGATTATTAAATTTCAGTCAAAATTTAAATAATTTTATTATTGAAAAGTAAAATAAATTATTTGAATTGGGATGATGTGAGTAGTTTTTTCTCTTACTTCTTCGTTTTTTTTGATAATTTACTCCTTTAGCTAATTTTATATAACTGTAATAACAAAAATCAAATGGAGAGTGATATAGCTACTATGATTTAAGCTAAACTCAAGAACTTTATATCTTGAGAGAGTTTTGTATTCAAGTTCATTATTAATACAAAACAGTATTCCATTCAACATACTTGTGTTCATAATCGATTTACAGGCACTATTACATTCAACCCCCCTTCTGTAATAGATTGATTATTCTGGGAAACAGAAAAGTAAAATAAATTATTAGAATTGGGATGACGTGAGTAGTTTTTTCTCTTACTTCTTCGTTTTTTTTGATAATTTACTCCTTTAGCTAATTTTATATAACTGTAATAACAAAAATCAAATGGAGAGTGATATAGCTACTATGATTTAAGCTAAACTCAAGAATTTAGGCCCTGTTTGGCAACCCATTTTTTCCGGAAATAAGCCCTTATTTCCGGAAAAAAATAGGGATGCATGTATTTTTTCTGAAAATAAGTAACTTATTTTTTATTTTGAAGATAATATTTGATTTTAAAATTCTAAAATAAATATTTATCTTTAAAAAAAATGAAAATATGTAAAAAATAAAAATAAAATAAATTACTTATTTTAAGTTTAAGAAACCCCAAACGGCCACTTAGCTAGCTAAATTTTACCTATCCAATATTTTATATAATTTCAGGGCCCACAGTGAGTTACTCTAGGTCTCATGACCTGAACCCTTTTTGTCAAACCTCGAACTCTAAATACTATTCTTTTCGCCTCAAATTATTAAATATTATATAGTTTTGAAAATTTAGAAGTTACAAATTAAAATAAATTAAATATATTTTTAATAATATAATTTTTTATTATTTTTCAATTATATACTACATATAATCTTTTCTTAAAATTTAATCAATTTAATATCAAAATTTAAAACAAAACAAATAAATTAGAACGGAGAGAATAATAATTAACAATGTCTTAAGTAAGCATATTAATAATATGAAACTAAATATAGAACATCCTAAACTCACAACGGGATGCATATGTCTATTCTTAAGTAGCCTGATACGTACCTCATTCACTCTAGCGAGGTCCCTTTCACATAACGAATTCTCCGGATTCACATTTATGTAGTCGTCTCGACAATTTTCTTTGACGGACTAAATTTTTAATAAAACATACACAAGTTATTCTAAATTTATTTTTGATGACCAAAAACTAATAAATAATACATTTACCCGATAGAGTTGATTTGATAATAGTGCAAACCGATTAGCGTATGGGATTCTGGAGTTGAAGTCTACGTTTCTATCAGTTAGAGGATTGCCAATCATGTACCCCTAAAATCGTTAACAATCTAATTTTAATACATTTCAATAAAATTTATGTATTTGAGATAAAGCTATGATATATAAAATACATCTTTTTTCAATTGTAATATACTTACTTTAATGTTGAGTTGCGGTTCATTTCCGGCTTCATTACCTATGGAAGTTAAAAATTAATTTCATATATTTCGAGTTTAGCAATAAAAATACAAAATAGTTTATGTATATAAAATTAACCACACATTAAATGGAAATATATAGACTATAGTACACTCATACCGTCGTATATTTGTTGAACAACAATTGGAATAACTATGCCGGAATAGGATACGCCGGCAATGTACAATGAATTGTCGATAAATTTCGGACGGTCGTTTAACCACTGCAAAATGCATAAGTATAGTTATTAATTTGTACAAATCAACATGTCAGACAGACATGATTTATCATTACAAAACAAAAAAATAACCAACCGCTTGTATAGAATATTGGATCATCATATAAGCAAAAAAATAACAAAACAAGCCGTAAGCAGGGCGCAACGGGTCTCTCCGCTCTAACTCCGGCTGAACTTTAAAAATTAATAAATAATTTGTTTCTCAAATTAAGATTTTTAGCTAAAACTTAGTAGAAATTTGATTTTGAACCCGGTTAAATTCTAAAAATCATACTTTATTAGTTTAGCCCGGTTATTTAGAATTTCTGATTCCGCCACGGGTAGCAAGCGGTTGCTCTTCAATTTCAAAATAATTCTAACCTAACAACTCGTGTGAAGTTAAATTTTCTCAACCAAGCTCTACTTGTCTCGATTTCAAAAATATGAGATTAGAAATATTAAAAACTGAACATCAAATGATAGTATAAATGAATAAATTAAATTTTGAACTCGAATTAAAAAGTAAGTGCGCTGTTAGTTTCATAACTAATAAAAGAAGGGAGAGTTGTTGCGAGTTCACCTTTCTGAGAAAATCATACACTTGTTTCGATGATAATGTGTCACTTGTTTTGAAGGCGTTAGAGGTTCTTGCATACGAAAATCCAGCACCAACAGGGGTGTCTAAAAATATAACATTCGAAACCTGTATATGTCAAATACAAGGAATTTGTTAGGTAATTAAGTTGAGATGTTATAAATAAAAAGCTAACCTTAAAACAAAAACTAGAAATCTTAATTTTGTATCTCGACCTTCTCGTTACCTCCATCCCTATTCTATATAATATCTTTTCTTTTAAATAATTCAGCATAATTTATACTAACTTATAACTCGTGCAAGAAATTATATATTAATTATGTTATATAATTTAAATATTTTATTTAATATGACATTTGTTTTTTTTTTTTACATTTTCTATACAATGATATTTATATACTAATATTCACAAAATTAATGATAAGTCATAATTTTAAATAAATAAAAGAGTTTGAATGATGATAAAATTGGGTTGAATGTGAGGAACTATATTAAATAAAAATTATAGGATATGTAAGATTCTTAATATAGAAAATATATAATATAATATTATTCGTGAGATATTGTTTAAAAAGAGGAATATCAGGGATATAGTTGTATGTATGATATATATCTTTTCTAAAATTATATTTTATTAAAATTGGATAGTTAAGATCGATTTTATGATTCACCTATAATTGGACGGTTAAGATCTTTTTTTATGATTCACCTAAGTGTTTTTTAAAAAAGTTCTCTAATTTGGTTATATTAATATAGTATAGATAAGATAAGTAGGATTCGTAAAATAAAAAATATAGATTAAAATTTAAAAATAATATAATATTATCCTATCCATGATGAGTTGTATAAAAAGAGCACTATCGGGTTAGAATTGTAGGTATGATTATATATTCTTTTTAAAATTAGATGGCTAAGATTGTTTCGATGGTTCATTTAAAATTAGACGATTAAGATCTTTTCTATGGTTCACCCAGTACCATACCCGACAACCAAAAATTTCAATTTTTCAGTTATAATAATATAGTATAGTATAGATATATTATGATTTTTATTTTAAATTTTAATATTTTAATTTGAAAATCGATATTTCTATTTGGAAGATAGGAATTTATTTTGTTTGTGCGGATATATTATATAAACATACGGTGGCCCTCTTGCTCTTCATCGGACCCTCTTAGGTTTGTACATAGGGCGTGCTCTTCTAATTTGAACATACGGTAGTTCGCAAATTTCTTCAATTTGAGTAGAGCTTGCG
Source organism: Oenanthe sinensis (assembly GCA_028671895.1). Taxonomy (NCBI): domain Eukaryota; kingdom Viridiplantae; phylum Streptophyta; class Magnoliopsida; order Apiales; family Apiaceae; genus Oenanthe; species Oenanthe sinensis. Next base: position 7,711,505 of record CM053808.1, read on the forward strand.
TTTTGATAAATAATTTGTGTTATGCGATTAAAATAGAGAAATGAATGGAAACTTAAAAAATGCATATTATTTATCATAAATTTTAATGATATATTAAATAAAAATTATAGGATAAAGTTTAATGATATATTAAATAAAAATTATAGGATAAATAGGATTCATAAAAAAAGTTTACAGAATATAATTTAAATATAATATAATATTATCATATCTTATTATCCCATCGTGTATAAAAGAGGAGGATTACTAAGGTGAGAGTTGTGTGTATGATTATATTATTTTAAAATTATATTTTAGGATTAGAGTTGTATATATGATTATATTCTTTTAAAATTATATTTTATTAAAATTCAATGGTTAAGATTATTTCTATGGTTCACATAAAATTGGACGGTCAAGATCTTTTATATGGTTCACCCAGTACCATACCAATGACCAAAATTTTTAATTTTTCGGTTATAATAATATAGTATAGATTTTTAAACATCATCTCCACACCAAAAATTGTAAATTAAAAACAGTGAAATTTCGAAACTCACATTTTAAAATCTAAACTCCAGTTATAACCTTTCATAAATTCTTACATTTAAATCCAATCATCAAATTGTATTATAAAATTCATTAATTTGTATTAATAAAATCATCCATTTATATTATAAAAATTTTCAAAAATTCACAAATTTTAATTGAATATTTTTTTAACAGAATCAATAATTTATCCGATATAAATCACTAATTTTGATAATTTTAAAGAATAATAACTATAACGCTGTGTTCCGGAGTTCAGGAAAGAAAAGAAGAAAAATGAGTTATATATTTACATTTTATCCAAATTTTTCCAAAACCGGAGAGAAAAATTTTAGTACAATTTTTATAACAAATTTCTTTTCAAATCTTTACACTTGTGTTCCTTTACTTCCAAAAAAACCATTCATGAGTAAATTTAAAAAATTAAATCTTTCTTTTTTCTTTCGGAAAAATCTCGTGAAGTTATATTTAAAAGAAAAACCTTTTTGATCGATACTAGCCAATGATGATTGATGATGCTATATCTTCAATCCTATAATTTTGTAATAAATTAGTATTTACAATAATATGTTTCTTTCGATTTCTTGTGAGCCACTTATTTCTCCGAAACAAGAGAAAATAATTCATTAGGTATAAATTCATATACGGATAAAATTCTTAATTAACAAGAGTTTTTCACCTTTCAACTTAGATGTTGTACTAATTAAGCTATCAGGCTACATAAACCTAATGCAGTGTAATACATCTATAATACAACAACGATGGCGATCAGAGAGAAGGAATTGATGACAACCATGAAATAATAGAGATGTGATGATGATATTGTGGATGTGTACATGTACAGTCATGGTCGGAAAGGAAGAATAAAAGTGGACGAGAGAAGGAAGAAAAATGAATGTGACAAAGAGAGAAAGAGATTTAAATATAAATAAGTATGTATAATATTTAAAGGAAACTGATATCTTTTGATATCCAATCGGTCCATATTCTACCGTTAAAAAAATAAATTAACGGCTAAAATTTAAAATAAAAATGCTAATACGCTCTATTATAGAACGTACATATGCTATATTATAGAGCCTATGAGTATATTTTTTTAATTCTCATTTTACCTTTTAAAATTACGCTCTATTATATGTCTCCCGAGAATACACACCCTTATCTCCCAGAAACAGTTGTTCTTTTATGATACTATTTTTTGGAGATTTCTATGAGTTCTCTAAAACTCATTTCAACTTTGCCCATTTTATAACCCAATATATTTTGAGATATCTAATACCCAATTTTTATAAACTTTGAGTTTGGAAAAAGATTCAATTTCTTGAAGATTTCAAAAATTGAGTTTGAGAGGAGAAGATTTAATTTCTTGAAGATTTCAAAAATTGAGTTTGAGAGAAGATTCAATTTTAAAGTTGAAGTTGTATTATGGTTTTAAGTTGTTTATGGTATTTTGAAGTTGGATTTGTATTGATCTTGATTTTTTGTTGTATTTTGGAGTTGAATTAGTTGATTTAAGTAGTAAAAAAAATAGAAATAAAGGCACAGTATATAAAAGAGCGTATGCATAGACATGTTTAGGTTTTTAAGGCTTTTTTTACTTAGTTTTTTACGTACGCTATATTATATAGTGTACAAGTTTTTATTTTATTTTATAATATATAGGTGGCCACAATAAGAGCATAAAAGGCAAAACAAATTAAAGACATATATTATAGAGCGTAAGTCTTTTTTTTTTTTAATTTTAAATTCTAGCCTTTTATTTAGTTTTTTAATAGTGGGAGATGGGTTGACTTGATTAATAATAATATGCAACTGTGATTGTATAAGGAATCCTATATTTAAATTAGTGGTTCTGATCCTTTAAAAAATTAAAAAATTTCAAATTAATTTTTTGTTTTAAATTTAAGATTATCTCCTCTCTCTCTTTCTCTATACCTTTGTCCATGAATATGGATTCAACTGCAACACTGCTTGCTTCTTCCCTCTAGACCTTGTATTGTCAAAACTAATTGGTCCTGCATTCAAATACAAAAAATAAATAGCCCGCCCTTCATACTTTAGACCTTAAAAATAATCAGTGGCAGATTAAAAAAAATTAAATGGGGCACTAGATTACTTTTTAGTATACAATTTTTATAGAAACATTTTTATATTTTTGCGAAAATTTGAATAGATAAATTTTATCAATATTTTTTAGGGAAGACACATGCATGCCCAGTAGTCCCTTACTACGTACTCAGGCATATAGTTAAGTGTTTCTCTTAATGATAAATCCTCCTTTTTAATAGCTGTCGAACTGTACGTCTATTGATCTTTTCAAGAGAGTAAAGTAATTCAGCTTCGTATATCTTACCAATTTCGTAAAAAAAAGCATGAAGAGTAGAGCAACCTGGACCACCAGCTATCCAGATTACGAGAGGATCATCTCTAGGGTTCCTTTCCGACTCCACAAAGTAGTAAAATAACTGTATCTCCTCTTCCTCTCCTATCCCTGTGTAACTGCAATTAACACAATTTTCCTGATAACTAAGCAATCGGTGCATTACATATCCATTGCACATAGGCATATGAAAACATACATGTATATTTATAAATACGTGTGAAAATATATAACAAAAATTGTTTGGTTAGGGAGAATAGAATAAAATGAAAATAATAGAGGTGCTATATATGAAAGATTTTTATGATGAGATTTAGGTTAAAAAAAACAATGGAACATTCCTTTTTTCTCCGAACTCTAGTTTAGGTAGTTAAGATTGAAATGAAGGAAGGAATGCAAATTTTGAACTTTTATGTATAATTCAGTTCAAGTATTCATTTCATTCATCTCAAACAAATACAAATTATCACCAGATCGATCATCATATCGTAAGGACTTGCATAGTGCCATATATCGGTGGATGGAGAAGAAAAAGGGAAGAAATTATGAATTTACGTACCCGGTTTCAAGTTTGAATGGAAGTGGACCATCAAAACCTGGTAGGCTTCTGATGATTGATTGTGAGTAAACACAGTTGCTGGAGAGAATCAATACAAGAATATTCATACATACCCACAAAAAACACTTGACCGGATGTTCCTTCCATGAAGCAATATAATTCATATTCATAGATAAATGTAGATTAATTACTATAATCAGCTAAATGAAATATTATATTCCTACAGCTTCGTTTTCTTTTCAAAGTTTGGTTTGTCTTTTGCATATCCCTAGCTTGTACTCTTGTATTATATAAGCAAGTAAATACGTATACGTGCATGCGTGAGTGATTATGTCTCAATGACGACTTCATGCGTAAGCAAGTAAAGATCGAGCACACATGTTAATTAGTACATTGTAGTTGGAATATTTATTGTTCTTTAATGAAATATCATGGGTCGCAAAAAAGTTGGTTGGAAGTAATCTATGGATCTTTTGCTGCTTAATACTCAGTTAATATACACTCGTGCTAAATTATATATGTGCATTGCATAAATATATGTCTCGTTTGGCTTATCTAACTTATAAATTGAAAAATGGATGTATTTCTTTATAAGGAGAGCCAAACATTACCATAATTTTTTAATATTTTATTATTTTTACTTTAATTTGTTTTTATATGATTTTAATTTATTTTTATTTTCAAAATAATAATAATTGAAATTTTATTTAATGTTAGTATTATATAATTTTTTATATATTTTACTTGTATTTATAAATTTTTAAAAATATTAATGTTTATATATTTTGTTTAGAGAAATTTTTTAGTTAGGAAATTAATATTTTAAAATTAGATTAAATAATTAAGCAACTACCCGGCCTACTAACGACCGACTACCAAATTTATATGATTTGAATTTATTTTTAAACTTTATTTAATGTCATATCTATAAATATTTTTATATAATTTATTTATATTTATATTTTAAAAATATAATATTTATATGTTTTGTTTAGAGATATATTTTAGTTAGGAGATTAATGTTAATTTATTTGTTTGAGATGTGTTTTAGTTAAAATATTAATTTTTTAAAATTTGGTCCATTAACTAAATAAGTATTCGACCCAAATACCACCCACTAACAAATTTTTATGTTTTGATTTTAATAATATAGTATAGTACTGGATACTTGAGGTTGGGAGGACACTCATTTGTAAACCCTCAATTTTAATTATCACACATAAAAACATCTACTAGTTTGTTATAGCCCATCTTTCTTGGGTATTGATGTGGGCTGAAAATAAGCCCTAAAATGTAAACAATTAATGAGGCGTGAAATTCTAATTATCAAATAAATTTGTAATTAATTGAATAACTAAATATATAGCTAATTGATTGAGCCCAAGTACAAAGCAACTACTCTAGCCCCGAAGACACCTCTATCAACAAGAAAATAGTGTTCTAGGTAGAAACTTTCACCAAGGAGGTGGCTTGCCCACCAAGATTCCAAACCCTAATAATAAAATTCTAAGACTCTCAACGTCTACATAAACGGCGTAACCCCTAATTCTCAATACGCTTGACACATCTCGTTGATGACCGATTTAGTCTCAAAACTGAACAACATAACTTTGATAGCCAATCCTTATGTGAAGATCAAAAGCCACGTTTCTGGCATGTGCAACGATCGACGTCATGGTACATAATCAATAATCCTACTTTATTATCCACAACATTTAATGCAATATCAACCATGACAAGAACATGAAGCACTGTAAGAGTTGAATATCAACCTCCTTCACCAAACAACGAAGTACTCAATATAGTACCCCTCTCTACCGCCCCTGTTGATGCCCCTATAGGCACGAATGCTCGTGGGATTATCACTCCGTCAACTCTCCCAGCAATAGGGGAGATCCCCCCAACTTACAACTTACAAGCAAGTTCACCTGGTGATTAAAATTAAAATTTTATTAAAATTGAATAGTTAATATGGGGTTTACCTAAAATTGGATGATTTAGATCTTTTCTATGATTATGTTTCAAAAAAAAAATTCTCTATTTTAATTATTATAATATATAGTATAGATGTGTGGTCGTGTAAAACGTTATTTAATGCAAATATGCAATATAATAATTCAACTAATATTTATTCTTTTAAAACTAAAACAAGTTACATGCACTGATATACATATTGGCTGAATATGTAATCACGCATAGTTAATTATATTAGTTTATTAAAACACGGTGGATTTTAATAAATTATATATTAATTATTTATATAATTTAATATGATAATTTAACTTAATATGATAATTTAATTTAATTTGAAATTAATCTATTTCTATATATTTTTTTAATACAATATTATTAATGAGATAAATTTATTATAAATCATATTTATATTTTATTTTCTGAGAAAATTATTGGAGTTTGGATCATCTCATTAGTATAGTATTTTATATGGAAGAGAGATATGTGTTTTAAGTGCAAAATACGTCTTATTAGTATAATATTTTATGTTTATATTTTAAAATATAGGCATATTATAATTTAATAACGATTAATAAAGTTAGTAAAATACAAATTGTCCGTCTCAAATACCGACAAAACAACCACCAAATTTTTAATTTTTCAATTATAATAGTATAACATAGTATAAAATTTAATTAATATAGGAAAAATAATAATATTATTTTAATTTTCAAAATATTTAATTAATAAATTAAAATTTTAAATAAATTTATATGTTAGTATATTGTAAATACAGCTATATTACATAAAAATTACATTTTAAATATAATTCATAAAATAGAAAATTTATATTATAATTTAAATATAACATAACCCGTGGTGAATAGTTGCCGAGGATTTACCATCATACAGTTGTATGTAAGATATATTATAAATGCTCGTTTTATATTTAATATAAAACTAGCATATATACCATGCACACGAATGAAATTTTTTAGTTTTTTAATATTTTTTGTATGATTTGAATTTTTTTTATATAGTAATAATTTAAACTTTATTTAATATTATATATATATATATATATATTTATATAATTTATTTGTATTTATATTTTAATAAAATAATATTTGTATGTTTTATATAGAGATGTATTTTAGATAGAAGATTAATATGAGATGTATTTTAGTTATGAAATTAATATTTTGAAGTTAGGCCCATTAATAAATCAACTAACTGACTCAAATACCAACTGAGATTACCAAATTTTCAGCGTTTCGACTTTAATAATATACTAGCTTTTATCCCGTGCGATGCACGGATGAATTTTTTTAGTTTTTTAATATTTTTATTTTAATATTTTATAATTATTTGAATTTATTTGTATTTGTATAATAGTAATTTAAATTTTATTTAATATTATATGTATATATTTTTATATAATTTATTTGTATTTATATTTTAATATGATATTTTTATTTGTTTTGTATAGAGATGTATTTTACTTAGGAGATTAATGTGAGATATTTTAGTTAGAAGATTAATATGAGATTGTTTTTTAGTTAGAAGATTAATATTTTAAAATTAGGCCCAACAATTAATCAACTATCCGGCCCAAATATTGACCGACTACCAAACTTTCAATGTTATCATAAATTTCAATGATATATTAAATTAAAATTATAGGATAAATTTTAATGATATATTAAATAAAAATTATAGGATAAGTAGGATTTGTAAAATAAAAATATAGAATATAATTTAAATATAATATTAAATTATTTTATCTCTGATGAGTTGTATAAAAAGAGGACTATTGGTGTTAGAGTTGTATGTACGACTATATTCTTTTAAAATTATATTTTATTAAAATTCAACGGTTAAGATTGTTTCTATGGTTCACTTAAAATTGGAAGGTAATATAATATTATTCTATCTCTGATGAGTTGTATAAAAAGAGGACTACTGGGGTTAGAGTTGTATGTACGACTATATTCTTTTAAAATTATATTTTATTAAAATTCAACGGTTAAGATTGTTTAATGGTTCACTTAAAATTAAACGGTCAAGATCTTTTCTATGGTTCACCCAGTACCAAACCAACCGACGACCAAAACTTTTAATCTTTCGGTTTTAATAATATAGTATAGATTAGCATGTATCCCGTGCGATGCACGGATGAATTTTTTTAGTTTTTTAATATTTTTATTTTTAATATTTTTTAATGATTTGAATTTATTTGTATTTGTATAATTATAATTTAAATTTTATTTAATATTATATGCATATGTTTTTATATAATTTATTTGTATTTATATTTTAATAGGATAATTTTTGTTTGTTTTGTATAGAGATATATTTTACTTAGGAGATTAATGTGAGATATTTTAGTTAGAAGATTAATATGAGATTGTATTTTAGTTAGAAGATTAATATTTTAAAATTAGGCCCAATAATTAATCAATTATCCGGCCCAAATATCGACCGACTACCAAACTTTCAATGTTATCATAAATTTTAATGATATATTAAATTAAAATTATGGGATAGACTTTAATGATATATTAAATAAAAATTATATGATAAATGGGATTCGTAAAATAAAAAATATAATTTAAATATAATATAATATTATCATATCAACGGAATTATATTCTTATATAAAAGTAATGTTTATATTCTTTAGAATTATAATGTTTATGAATTGTTTACATAAAAGGAGGACTACTAGTGTTAGAATTGTATGTATGACTATACTTTTTTCAAATTATATTTTATTAAAATTGGACCGTCAAGATTGTTTATATGGTTTAATAAAATTGGACAGTCAAGATCTTTTTCATGGTTCACCCAGTACCAAACCAACCATATTAAATTAAAATTATAGGATAAACTTTAATGATATATTAAATAAAAATTATATGATAAGTGGGATTCGTAAAATAAAAAATAAAAAATAAAATTTAAATATAATATAATATTATCATATCAACGGAATTATATTCTTATATAAAAGTATTGTTTATATTATTTAGAATTATAATGTTTATGAATTGTTTGCATAAAAGGAGGACTACCGGTGTTAGAATTGTATGCATAACTATACTTTTTTCAAATTATATTTTATTAAAATTGGACGGTCAAGATTGTTTATATGGTTTAATAAAATTGGACGGTCAAGATCTTTTCTATGGTTCACCCAGTACCAAACCAACCGACGACCAAAACTTTTAATCTTTCGGCTTTAATAATATAGTATAAATATGTAGAGTAGCACAAGGAGAATTTTCTATATAGAGTTAAAGAGTGAATCACTGTATATATTATATACACATAAGATAAATATATTTATCTCATTATTCATTAATTATAAGTATAAATAAATTGAAACTGAAGTTATATAATTTTTCCTTTGTAAAAATATTGAAAATTATTCATAAATATAAAAAATAGTTTAAACTAATTTTATAGTAGAATATAGAATATTTTTTAGTATTATGTATAACGGTTCTTATTTATATACATTAGATATAATTGTTAATGTTCGTTTTATGGTTATTTAGGGTATATCAAACAATAAACTGATTACAAATGATTTTAAGTTCGTTTATAATAATATAATATAGATATTAATATATAATTATATAGAAAAAAGTTCATTGTAGACTATTTTTTAATTGGAAATCTGAAAGTCATATACATGTAGTGCAAACACAGTATAAAACATGTTTGTAGAAAATTTAGATGCCAAGGAGAACATTAATGTAATATATGTTACGCAATATTATGCGAGCAGTACATACATAATCTATAATCTTTAATCAAATAGAGGTCTTATAAAACCGAACTATATTATATATATTATCATATATTATATATAATAAAGGTAAAATGCATAAAATAATCGAGCTTTTATCCAAATTCGATATCCATTAATTACAGATATTTTTTCTATGATTATTGATATTATATATATTATTATATTTAATAAGTATAAAATACTCCATCTGTTTGGTTTTATTTAACGTTTGACTTTCTGACACATATTTTTAAAAGTTTTGATTACATAGTTAAATTTATTTTTTTAAAATTTTTCTTTTTTTGAATAAAAATATTAAACTAAAATTTTTATTCACAAAAAAAAATTTAAAAAATAATAATTTTAACTATTTAGTCAAAACTCTTAAAATAGTGTGTCAAAAAGTCAAATATCAAATATTACCAAATAGAGGGTAGATATTATTCGAATATCATTTTTGTTCGTAACATTTTAAGGATATGTTAGCGTCAAAAACTACCAATCGAATATTTTCGTTGCTAAATTAATAAATGGTTGATAAATCATTGGTAAACGGTTAGAAAATAGTTGACTAATCAATTTTGAATACGGTCACTATTTCGATAGTAATTAGCGATGTGTGTTATTTCGTCACTAAATTTCATTGGCAAATACGAAGATTCTTGTAGTGTTCAAGTACATCAAAATTTAGGAATCGGTTGTTAATAACTTCACAATATTATATAATTATTCATACATTACAACTAATATTATACATTTGGATATTATATAATTATTTATAAACTATAATAATAAATATCTAATAGCGTAAAATGATTTTATTCAAGTACATGGTTATAAAAATTACAATTATATTAATTGTCAAAATTATTTTTTTTTAAAAATACGTAAAAACATTTTTTACACAAAAATAAGAAAAGTAGATTGCCAAAACAATTATCCATACAGTGTGTTTCTTTAAGTAAAATTTCTTTATACAATATGTAGAACATAAAAAATATTTGTTAATTATTTAAATTCTGTAAAGAACATGTTGTGGATTTAATTGAAGAATTTAAATTCTAAGAAAAATAAAGAATTGAGCGTAACAAGTGACATCATGATCAATACAATATAAAATTGAAGAGAAACAATGTTAGAGAAATAAATTGAGACATGATCAAAGAAATAGACAAAACCTTAAAAGTAAACAATGATAAATCTTTAGCTTATAATTTTATATTGTCTACAGTTGATTATTATTTAGTTCAAGATATATGTTAATACATTATTATACATTATTTAGCTTCATTATATTTTTACTTTTAATACCACACCAAAAAGATTCTATTCTAAAAAATTCTTTCACATCCTAAATTTTTTATTATATAATATTATATCTTATAAAATATAAAAATTTAAATATTTGTGTTTTCATAATTTTTCTGCCTAATAAAAATTAATAATTTTTGGTCAAAACTAGTTTATTTTAACTTTAAAATTTTATATAACAGCCAATTATTATAAAATTGTGGGAGTAATACATAACAAACCTGACCTATATCAACCACATATTCCAAAAAATCCACATATTCTAACAAATTAAATATTAAAAACTACTTATCATATGGCACATCAGAAGTAGGATGGATGCATGATTAAGATGTATAGTGATGATGTGGAAACATCACTTATTCGTGCGTACAATAATTTAATTACTCACGGATTTCAAACATAGTATTCATTCGGAAAACTGAATCTAGAGTTCTTCTCTCATCATTTAAGTTTTTAATCAAACCTAGAAAGCAAGTGGTCCAATGGTTGTATGAGTATTTTCTCGAATGACCCCACTCAATATTGAGTCTAACGTAGGATAGGTTGGGAGTTGGGAGTTGGGAGTAGCTAGCTATAATTTTCAAATTATTAGGAACAATGGGTTAAAGATATTTTCCCGACAATTATATTTGTTTCTTTGTGGTGCTACTAGTAAGTATTATTGTTACCCGTTTGGATTTATTTATCATAAAATCAACTATGGTTGGATTGGATTTTTTGTCACGAAACTTGACTTAGTTAATACTTTTAATTGACTTAGTTTCCTTCAATGTTTTAGATGACTGAAGTAAAAGCGGTGCACTTTTTACTTTGGTCTCCAAACTCTGTTTTCTAGATTCCTTCTAAAAAAATTTATGCTCTCTATCCTCTTTTAATTTTGGCTTAAATGTAATTTAAACCCTGCGTTATTAACAATATACAATTCAAATCCTCTTTTAATATATTTAGTAAATTTAACCCTACATTTTTTAAATATTTATAATTGAAACCTTTTTAAAAATAATTAGTAAATTTAACCCAATATTTTTTAACTATGTACAATTGAAACCTTTTTTAAAATAAATAGTAAATTTAACCCTACGTTTTAAAATATTTAATAAATTTAACCTTGACTTTTTAATTTCGGAATAAAATAAATTTTATGACAAAATTTTGAATAAATATTCGTCAAATGCACTATTGCCAATTTTTTTGTATAGATATTATCTAAGCATAATAGATATTTGCAATTATTAGGGTTTTTCCTTATAAAATGGATATTTAGATGTTCTTTTCAATATTAATATATCTATATGTATAATATATTACATATGTTCAATAAAATTTTAATATGTGTTTATATTATTCCATCTTGATATCACACTTCCCGCTCAATATATTCATGAATGTTCATCACCGAATTTAATTTATTTTCAAAAATACTCTTCGGTGAATATATTCTCGAAAATACTCTTTCGATATAAAACTTTTTTTATTCCGAAATTTAAAAGTCAAGGTTAAATTTATTAAATATTTTAAAACGTAGGGTTGAATTTACTATTTATTTTAAAAAAGGTTTCAATTGTACATAGTTCAAAAATATAGGGTTAAATTTACTAATTATTTTAAAATTTTACTAATTATTTTAAAAAAGGTTTCAATTGTAAATAGTTAAAAAACGTAGGGTTAAATTTACTAAATATATTAAAAGAGGGTTTGAATTGTATATTGTTAATAACATAGGGTTTAAATTATAAATAAGCCTTAATTTTTAATTGTCGATTTTTTGTTCATATTCTAATGCACATAAAAAATATAATTTTATAAATTAATATTTTCTAAAAAAATTGAAAAAATATTTATAAAATTATATTTTTATTGATATGCATAAAAAAATCAAAAGAACAACTAAAAGGGAGCCCAAGGAATATTTTTCTTGTTTTATCTTGCTTCACAATAGTACTCGAGCCTTTAGCCTCTTGATTTGTTCATATATGATGTACGTTTCTCTAGTACTCAATATTACCCAATAATTAGAATATTATATAAGGGGAGGTTGAATATAATATTACCAAACAATCGAAACTAGATCAAAAGTATATAAACAAAACAAAGTTTGTATTAACTTTGACAAAACTTGATACAAAAACTCTCTCAAGAAAATCAATGTTCTTGAGAACTGCTATGTTATAAGAATAATATGTATTGAACGATACTTTAATATAAACTTAATCCTGTGTTTATATAGTACACAACTACCTATCTAAATAATACAAAGATAATGACTATTTAATACAGAGATACAATTTCCATCATTATCTTCGGAATAGATAGCTTCAAAAAGGCAATTGTCTTTTACAAAAACACTTCATTTTCTGTCTTCAATCAAGTCCTAATTTGTCGAATTACCATTTAACAAACTCTGATCATTTTAGACTCTGTCGGTTGAATAGATTCTGATTCTGTAAACTCTAACGACATCTTCTAGACTCTGATAAGCTTCTGTAAACTCTTATTAATAGACTCTGTTGGATAGACTCTGACAGCATCATTTCTTCATATCTAACAATCTCCCCCAATTTATGCTTTGTACAATAAAACATAAATTCAATGATGATGTCAGAAACCTCATAAATAAATGCATCAGTATTTGTATTCATTATCTCATACTCTTTTTTAGGAAAAGTTTTCAGCCAAGAAATCATCAAGTAGTTTCTTTTCAGCTGTCTTCAACAATCCTATCAATTCCTCATTCAGCTCCTTCATTTGATCACTTGAGTCATCAATTTGAAAAATTACAATTCTCAAGTTATAGATTGATGTTCTCTACATTCTTTCATCTAAAGAAATACTATAGCTTCTTTGTCCATCGGGATTGAGCATCAAGATTGGAGTATCCAACACCATTTTTATCATAGCATCTCCCTTGCTCATCTCTTTCTCAATATCATCCTCCATCATGTACCTTGGTCTGTATTCTTCAGAGTCTAACTTCATCAGCTTTTCATTTTTCTTAGCCCCTACTACTACTCCTTCTAAATGTTTCACCCACTTTGCAGTTGTGTCAACCTCTCCATTTAGCAAATAAAGAACATATTTTAGTTCTTTTGATTACTTTTGAATTAAATCTTCTTCAGACAGCTTTAACACTGTTCCATTTTCTAGAAAGTATAACAATTTCTCTTTAGTTACAACACCATCAAACATATCTTTTACCAAGTGAATAACAATGAGCTTGTCTAAATGGTCTTGAGTTAATTGTTCTTCAGGTTTGTCCTTCAAAGAATAGGGTTATCTAAAATCATTAGCTTCACCTCTGTAGACCATGGCTTTTGAGTTACCAATTCCTCCCTTATCCTTTCCAAGTTTAGTATTGAGAATTAGAGACTCAGTTTTTATCCATAAAAGATCAGAATTCTTCTTTCTGACCAGAGTTTGTTTTTCTTCCTCCTCATCTTCAAAGTTAGTTCCTCTTAGAAGGAATGTGGTTCCTTGCATGATAAGTGGAGCCTTTCGTTTTGATGAAGCTTTTTGTTGGACTTTTGGAGATGACTGAGATGATTGACTACTTACAACATTTGCACTTGCACCTCTAGTTGACCCTGTCACAAGTGTAGATGTTTGTTGAGGTCTAGCAGGTTTAGATGTTGCAAGTTTCTTCTTGATCAGAGTATTCATTTGAATAGAAGTTTTTTTTTCTTTAACTGGACTTGAGCATTGTCAGTATCAGTATTCATTTTCTTCACTTCTTGTTCAACAACAACTAGATCTATGTTAGGATATTCTGCTTCAAACATCTTCTTTGCCAGTTCTGCATCCTTCTTTAATTTCTCTTCACCTTTCTCTAGATTCTCTTCTTCTTCTTGGAGTTTTTTTGCTAACTCTGCATCCTTCCTGTTTTGATCTAATTGAGCTACATCATCTATTTTACTCAGAGATTACTGTTTGTCTTTGTCTTGTCTAGACCTTGAAGAAATCAGAGTTTGTGTTCTCATAATTTTATCTCCCTTATGTCTCCCAGAAATTGTGTCATTCTTTCCACTTTCATCACCATAAAATTTATCAGGAGATTTAAGAGGAAGATAATCTTTGCATTTATCTTTGGAAGCTTTCTCCCCCTTTCCGACATCATGAGGGATATAAAAATGATCCATAATCAGAGTCAAAGAGTCCTGAATAAAAGAGACAACAGTACTTAAAGTCTCCACTTTGGATTCCAAAGTTGTATGTTATTTGAAGAGAGTAGTGAGTTTCTTGTCAAAACCAATTGGTAAGTTGAACAGCAATCTGAACTGAAGCACCCTGTTTGATAACATCTTCATGTAGAGAATTCATTTCACTGTGAAGAGCCTTAATGAACACAGTTGTGGCCTTCAATAGGGTTTTCATTTCATCAGATGAGAGGTTAGAGTTTTCCTTTTGAAAAAGATCATGAGCCCGAGACTAGTTGACTTTTTCATGAGAAAATTTCCAGGATGTCTCCCAGAGTTGCTGTGTGGCAAGATCTTCAAAAGTTGGTGCTCCTTGTGTAGTCTGTCTGACAACACCTTCCATATTAATAGTAGATTTTATCTCATTCTTGAGCTGAGCAACAATGCAATAATCTAGATATTCCATTTGTAATCTGTCAAGAGCATCATGAGCATTGAAAGACCATCTTTTGGAGCTGTACCTTGCTCGATAGGGAATGGAAAGATCAGTAGGCTCTTCATCAGCAAAAATGGCAGAAAGATCATTAATAGAGTCTGTATGTATAGCAATTTCAACATGACTAGGATAAGGTGCATCAGAGATTGGTACTTGATGGACATGTTGAACATCAGAGCCTATTTCTGGTATACTCGGAGCACCTGCACAAAGAACAGAACAACCTAAGACACTTTTTTCTTTTAAAGTAATCTCATTACTTCTAACATCACACATCTCATGACTTTCAATAGTCAAGTTTGCTCACTAGATGTAACTAACTTTCTTCTCATATCTAACTCTCCTTTTACCAGAACCAGTGTCTATCTCTCTATGTCATTTATGTTTTTCTCACATTTTACCTCAAGCTCACAAGAAAGTCTCAAATCACAGTATCCTACAGAAATAAGAGGTGGCTGAGAAGAGTTGTCTATGGTCACATGAATAGAGGGTACCATTCTAGGACTATTCATGGTCATCCCAGCAGAAAAAGAAGCATGTATAAAATCTGAACTTAAACTATCAGAGTTTATAACGTCTGTAGAAAAGTCAGAGTTTATACCTTGAAGATGTGGAGAAGCTGATGAAGTGTCCATTGGCTGTGCAGAGAGAGGTTGTACCAGGATTGCATCAGTGATTGCCAAAGAAGTAACATCAGAGTGTGAGGTGTTGTTCATTGTCTTGGTCTGCAATCATATTGGATGAGATTGGTTCTTGTGGGACTAGAGTCTGTGTAGTAGCTGCTCCACCACTTTGAGGTAAAGGTTCTTGTGTGCTAGACTCGACCAGTAGTTGGCCTTCAGCATCAACAACAACAGGATCTTCAGTCAACATTTGTGTGTCTGCATCCAAACTTTGATTGGATGGTTCTTGTGTGGCTGGGGACTTAATAACTTCTTCAACCCTTTGAGTTGAAGGTTCCTGTAGGTTGTACCTCTGATCCAAGTTGGCTTTATCTGCTGGTAGTGTGGCTTCTGTTGAACTTTGATCAACAGGTTCTTGTGTGTCTGGCCCCTCATAGACTGCTACCTCATTGTGAGATATAGGTTCTTGTGTGTCTAGGGCAAAAGAAACTCTATGTTTCTTTTTCCTGGAGAAAATCAGGGAATCAATCTTACTTTCTTTCATGACAGCAGCAGCATGAGTTCGTTGTGCAGCCATTTCTTTAGTGACCTGAACAGCTAGTTCTATCACTCTTTCATAAGAAAGTTCAAGTATCCTCTGTGGTGGTGAGTGAGTAGGGAAATCAGAGACTACCACTGGTCCTGATGATGTAGCAAGATCAACATTTTGCTTATTAGGATTGTCATCATCATTTTTATCCCAGCATTTCTCGTCAATAATTTCACTGCCAGCCCCTGTTTCCTTTTTATCTTTAATTGGTACATCCTTTAAAGCACATTCCAAGGTGATTACAGGACTGGTAAAAGGATTAACATGAAGAGAGGTCTTGATTTGATTTATATCCTCACTCATATAGGATTTCAACATCAACACTAAACTCTCTTCTGCAGAGGTAGCTACATTAGGATTTGCAGGATCAGATTTTAGTTGTTCAGAGTTTATAAAAACTGTGGCTTTAACTAGTCTTCTTTTCTTCTTAGCAGGCTCCGATACAGGATTGACATGAGATTGCGTCATAAATGAAGCAAGAGAAATATCTGAGAAAGGGTTGACAGATTTCTTGATTGGAAAGACCATGCCATCAGCACTGTCATCATAGTCTATGTGCCCATCAATCAGTTTTATTTTTCTTGGAGAAGACTAAGCCATAGATTTATCCTTTCGTTTGAGGCAAAAGCCATGTGTCAGAGTGGTGTGTTTTGCAACTGATGCCTTTTGGGAGACATCAGAGGTTGGTAGAGGTGGTGTATCAGTATTTGGCGGATGACTTGGGTTAGAATCAGAGTGGGGAATTGGTAAACTCTAATCCTCAGTACTGAGAAAAAATCGCTGCCATACACAGTAGGCAAAGTTTGATGAAGAAACTGCCTGACCTGTGCAGGATAAAATACCTCAGATAAGGATGCCCCTCTCTTGGCATCCTTTCTGGCCAAATCAACAAATAGACTTTTATTCATTTGAAAAACAGGAATGTTAGTGTCATCGGCAAAACTAACATCAGGCAAAAGATGACTAAAAATCAACTGTAAAATGTAGAATATACAGTATGTTTATTATCACTAATTTTACGAGTTATTATCCTAATCAAAAAACAAGAAAAATTAATATTTTGAGAATAGGTCAGAGAATACCCAATTTGTTGAGAGAATAGGGGAATAACATCAAAATTTGTGCACTTGGCTGTGAAAGCCTTGGTTATGCAGTCAAAGAAGAAACTCTGCTTTGATAGGCTTTTACCATAGCTTATTTCTGTGAAAAAACCTTTGATGTCGCCCTCAGTTTCAACATCATCAAACACTTCAAGTTCAGGAAGGTGAAGAGCATGTCGAATCACATCAGGAGTGATAGAGTGACTCCCATTACACTCAAAGGTGATGATAGGTTCTTTAGTCTCACATGCATTGTTTAAGCGAGCCGTGGACCAGATTCTGATCATGGTTCAGTATTCTTTGTGGAAGATTGATGTTGCTCCCCCTCAACACGTGCAGTATCTTCACTTTGAGTTTTTGTTTCTTCAGAGTTCTGAGAATCAGAGTTTATCTCATGAGAATCTGTATCCTCTAAATTTTCATTTTCAAATCTCAGACATTCTTGAGCTTGCTCATCATGTAATCATGTGATCTTAGTTTCATCAAAAGAGATATTTATGGATTCCATAACTACCCGTATTCTTAAGTTGAACACCTTGAAGGCCTTTGAAGAAGTTTTTGAGGTTGTGGAATACCCCACAAAAATACATTCATCTATTTTCAATTCAAACTTTTTGAGCTGTTCAAGATGTATATTTAGAATAAAGCACTTGATTCCAAATATGTGAAAATACTTCACATTTGATTTCCTTCCTTTCAACATTTTATACGGAGTTTTTCCATGCTTGTTGATCAATGTACAATTTTGAGTAATGCAAGTAGTGTTCACAACTTCTTCCCAGAAGTAAGTAGGAAGTCTTGCAGCTTCCAGCATTGTTCTGGTAGCTTCAATAAGAGTTCTATTTTTCCTTTCAACTATACTATTTTGATGAAGAGTACCAGGTGCTGAAAATTATTTTGTATCCCTTTGGTTGTACATAATTCTTCCATTGCAGAGTTCTTGAACTATGTTCTATTGTCACTCCTTAGAATCTTCACTTTAAATGTTGATCCATTTTCAATCATGGTGAGGTGATCAAAAATTATCTCATCTGTTTCATCCTTCTTATTTAGAAAATACACCCAAGTGTATCTCGTAAATTCATCAACTATCACTAGAATATACATTTTCTCTCCAATTGACATGATATTAACAGGACCAAATAAATCAAGATGTAGCATGTAGAAGGGTTCTTTAATTGAAAATTCAGTCTTATTTTTAAAGTATGTCTTTCTATGTTTTGCCTTTTGACATGAGTCACATAAGCCATCGGGATGCAATTGAGCTTTTGGAAAACCTCTTACAATATCCTTTCTTACCAGTTCATTTATATTTCTAAAATTCAAATGACATAACTTTTTGTGCCAATTCTAGCTTTCTATTAGAGTTTCTTTTCCAATGAGGCATGTTATTGGTCCTTCAGAATTTATCTCCAAGCCTGCTTCAAATAGGTTGTTATGTCTATGACCAATGAGAACCACTTTACCAGTCTTTTTGCTCTTGACTTCACAATGTGTTTCATGAAATGCCACATAATAACCTCTGTCAGTCATTTGACTCACACTCAACAGGTTGTGCTTGAGTTCTTCAACCAGAGCTACATTTTCAATGATGACATAGCCAATTATAATATTACTATATCCCAGTGTTCTTCCTATGTTACCATCTCCATAAGATACTTCTAGGCCAGCCTTCTCTTCAAACTCTAAAAGCAAGGATTTATTTCTAGTCATGTGTGCAGAACATCTACTATCAATCACTAGGATGCTTTTCATGTTTCCCTGCAATCATATTTGCAACTTAATTAGAAGTTTTGAGGATCCAAACTAGTTAGGATCATTTCTTTTGAACAGTATTAACTTTTGCAGTAGAAGTAACTTTATCAGAGTTTAAGTTAACAAAGTTTGCATTTTCAGAGTTTGATTTTCTTCTATTAGCTTTTACAACATACTTTTGTTTTACGGCATTCATAGATGAAATAGGAGTTTTATTCAAATGAGGTAAAAGTTCATAATTGTGACGCCCCCAGATCCGGGGTCAGGAATCCAGGTTGTCACTATCCAATTCCACAATAATAATACTCACCTGCATAACAATTATATCCACAACAGACTCTGGTGACCCCAATCCAAATACACAACTCGAGCCATAGTCTCAGAAACGAACTTAAAATAACAACAGTTATTATAATTCAACTGTAATAAACTCAGGATCTCATGCTACTAATATAACCTCTACCTGAAGTTACATTAGAAGTAAACATTGTTTCAATATTTATTATTACATTGCATATTTTACAACAAGTCTTAGGATTCTAAACTGAAATCCTATCTAGCTTACACAACCTGTAGAAGCCTTGAACCTGACTAACTCAAGCTCGAGCCTCTTCTTTTCCTTGCATCCCATGGACCCGTCTTACTGTAAGATTTAAAGTTTACAAAAAAAACAAGAATGAGCCAAAGAATGCTCAGCAAGATATATATTAGAATATTTTACAATTTGCACCAAGAAAAGGGTGGTAACCAATATTTATACCAACCCGATGTTTAACAGTATCAATAGAAAACTTTGCAATATATATCTGCAAAAAGTTTAGCGAGGTATATCTTAACAATAAATGAATCAGAGTTTACGATGCAAAAAGGTACTCAAAATAAGTATGCAGTTCAGTTACTGCAGTAACACAATTTAAGTTCAAAATTTTGGAATGACAATATCGGTAACTTAGCACGATGGCATCAGCTACAGTGTTTATTCATTTAGGAATCAATACGAAAGCAGTTCAAGATACTGTGAAAAGAATCGATAAAAGTTCAACAGTTCTCATTAACACTATCAGTAACTTAGCACCTTGGCTTTCGTTATAGTGTAGGACCAATGAAAGTTCAACAGTTCCCATTAACACTATCAGTGACTTAGCACCATGGCTTTCGTTGTAGTGTAGGACCAGTGAAAGTTCGACAGTTCCCATTAACACTATCGGTAACTTAGCACTCAAGCCTTTATTACGGTGTTAATGTCAAATTCCAATTGGAGGAAATAGGACTATATGGAGCATTCACCACGCCTATTGTACACGATGATCAGTCGTATAGTACAATAGTTAAGTAACCTTTTCTACTAGCAGAAGGATGATCCTAAATCCGGTCATCACCCTAGGCAACACATGGGCCTTTAAATGCTGGACCGTGCGTCACTCGGCCTTTTACGCTAGATGGACTGTGCCGCACACAAGCCTCTTACACTATATATATCCAGTCCCATTTGAATACAATCAACAAGTCTAGAAGGGAATTTAATCCAACCTTCCAGAATAACAACAATCCTCTCTAGGATTTATTCAAATCAAAGGTATGGAAGGGAATTTAATCCAACCTTCCAGAACAACAACAATTCTTGGTAAGATTTCAATATCAGATAATAGATTGGCTCCCGAAACGAGGTGGGAGTAATCTCGTATATATGTGGGTTGACCCTCAGTCAACGAATGAATAATTTAGAAATAATTGAATCAAAAAGACTCAAGAACACGACCGGGGAGTCGCTAATATGAAATAAAATAAACCCCACGAAAATATTAAAATTTTTTTTGGGGTAAGATAATGGTCCCTAAAGGCACCAGTTTAAATGGAAAGAATGTCAAAGTGGAATATGCCTTCCCTAATATGGAGTTATCGACTCAAAAATAATTACTGAATCTCCGAGTCACAGCTCAGTATTTATTATTTAATGAAAAATAATATTTAACAAATTTTAGATAACTCCAGAATATTTTTAAAGAACAAATAAATATTTGATTAATAATTATGAGGCCTAGAATAGTCCTCGAAAAATATTAAATGATTTAAAAGAATTAAAATATTTAATTAGGATTTAATCAAGATTATTTAATATTTAAATAATTTTAAATGAATCAACATATTTAAATAATATTTAATCAATATTAAATAATATTTAAATGATCCAAAATGAATTGAAAGTATTTAATCAATAGTTAAATACTTTTAAATGATCCAAAATATTTAAATAATATTTAATCAATCTTAAATAGTATTTAAATAATTCAAAATGAACTGAAAGTATTTAATCAATATTTAAATACTATATATACTCTTTAAATAATATTTAATAAAGCTAAATATTATTTAAAATATTAAAGGGATAGTAATCAAAATTAATTAATCCCTATCTCATATTAATTAATAACCCAAAACATATATTCCAGGGAGAATCCCTGAATAATATCGACTAATAGTCGAGAAGTAATAGACTACTCCCGGTCGACTATCGAGCACCAAAAAAATGTACTCGACACTGGGTTCAGTTATACAAAACTGCTAGGATGCGTCCTCTAACTTTTTGAGAAGTTCAGAGTCGTCAAAGAATCAAGTAAGAAAGGGTAAAACACAGTTCTTGATTGATATAAACAGTTTATACTCAAGATAGTTACATGTACAGGAATCAAAATATTCTGTAATAGAATTTGAAAATAGAGTTAAGAATCTTGCCTGGTGTCCATAATGCATTTCCAAAGTCCATTACATCTCTTCGAAGATCTATAATTAAATATGATATGATAATATTAATTAGTTCAATTAAAGAAAGTTTTACCTTAACTATTAATGAACAAAATCGAATTCTTTAACTAATTACGAGATTGTTATGCTAGGACCTCAATAATAATCTCCAGACATATATCGAGTCCAATTATAGCCATTACAATTTGCACTTCTTCATTTTATTAACTCTTATTATTCCCGATATTTCATCTCATCGGGCCTACTTTAGCTATTCGTAAACTATCTTGACAATGATTTTTAGTCAAGTTCTGTACACCAACATGTAGTCACGATATTCCTTAACAACTTTCGTTACTTGGTCGACTCGAGACAAGTCCTCTTTCTTGCTCGAAATCGTTTTCCAAAACGGTTGTTGAACTTTTTTTCTTCTTCTTATATTCATTTCACTCAACACCCTGTTTTCCAGCATTTTTAGTAAATTGAAAATTAGTCCTTTTAACACGATTTCTTTTCTGAGGTCTTCTATGACTGTCAAGGAATATCCCATAAAAGTTTCAAAGCCAACCAAGAAATTTAGCTAAGTCAGAAACTGCCTCAAACGTAGGCTCACAACAAGCTTGATTTTTAGCTTTCTTACTTCCACCTTCTTGACTCCCACAATTTTAATAAATCGTATTTTACTCCTTTTAATCCGAATCCTTTTTCCCAGGTAATCTCAGATGTTTATAGTATTTAAAATAAAAGTTTCAAGATTTATGGAGTAACCTAGTTAGTATGATTATAGCCTCCAAGTTCAGTGATCCCAGACTTTAACAATTCTGAACTGCTTTTACTAAATAATTCATATCTTTTTACTCACAACTCCGATTGACATGATTTTTACGGCCAAACGATCTAGAGACTACCCTCTTTCTAACCAATCCATAACTGATCAAGAATGGCAATATAGCCCAGTCGGATCCCTTGATCAGTTGGGAGGCAGAAACAGGGCAGACATGACCTGTTTGTATGCTCATCATTTACCACTTCTTTACTTGCTCAAATCAACTCTCACAACTCTTAAACATTTTATACCAATGCTTGGGCATGTACTCAAGACATCCCAAGCCAATTCACATTTATTCTAGCCTCCAAATACTACGAATAAATCATCAAAACGCAGTCACTAGCTTTACTCATTCAAACCACAATTTATACTACTCCATAACAATATTATTCAGTTCTACTACAATCAAAACCCATCTCCAAAACTCAAGCAATAATTCAAACAACTACATACAAAATCAATCTAACACATACACTAACTACCCATGCATTTCTCTTTGATTTCTAGGCCAAAACTTTCCAAAATCTGAAACTATCAGTTTATACAAACCAAGAAACGAACTAGAGAAGATAGGAGGTGAGGAGAGTGCTTACCATTGTCGCATAGAGCTCGAAAAGAGCTTCATTTTGAGTGGTAGAACGCGCAAAACGGCCAAGGGAATCCAAAGTTACAAGCTTTTCATCTTCTTCTTCCTCCTTTCCTTGCTTTGGCCGAGAGCTCTTCAAATGGGGAAGAAAATACTTGCTTGTTTTGATTTTTGTGTTTATGTAATATTTGTTTAATTAATTTGATATTTAACTAGCTTGGGTCTTGGATAAGTCAAAGGGTAAGTCAAGGAAGTCTTCTTGACTTTGGTCAAAGTTACTAGCTTTCTTTATTTACACTAACTAATGCAAGTATTAACACTTGCCTTGCATAATTATTATGATCATTTACTAATTTAAGGAAGTAATTTAGGATACGTTTTCGTAACGATTCGCTATGACGAGTTTAATAATTATTACTCGTTCCGGGAATTCTAATAAATCAAATACCCACAAAACCTCATTCCTAATTATTGTTCATTATATTCTATTATTTAAACTCTATCCTATTTATTCGGAAGAGTTGGGATACGATTCTCCGGTTAAAATATACTAAGAAAGTACTACGTATATTACGTAGACTAACTTAAAGATATGAACTACGAAATATTTTTGAGTTATGAATCTCCGAGTTCTGGTGAGATTTACATACACTCATTTATATCACACATTAATAATACGACTTCATATCTTAAGTTCCTTATGACAATATATCCATAAAATCGTTTATTCATAAAACGAAAAACTTTTATCCAAAAATTCTTAATAATCCCAAGCGTCAGAAATACGGGTTATTACAATAATAGTTAAAATACAGACTATGATATTCTTTACAAGTGTAAATAGAATGCCATAAGGTACCACAATGAAAACAAGGATTTTGTGGCCTATATCTAGTCTGTTTCCTAACTTCTGATTTAAGTCTCTCAGATTCCTTCTTTTTTGTTGGTCCTTGATATTGTAGAAGGGGGGTTGAATACAACATCTAAATTTATCATGAAATTTCAGTTTTAAAAATATTATTTTAATTAATCATGAAATATTAATTTTAGTGAAATAATGTTCAAGTAGAAGATATAATTTTTAACTTGAAAAGTATTACGAAATTAATCTGATGAAAAATATATATAATTGATAAAGTGTTCTAGAACGATTTTAACATGAGTTGTTCGGGTTTAACAATTATATTCCAAACTTGCACAGAAATTTGTGAATATTACAATGCATACAAATTTATGAAATTTGAATGTTTTCAATCAACCAAATAATGAAGCCATGATCCTCATATTTATAGAGGAAAAAGCTAGCAAGACTTTTGAATAAAACTTATTTAAAAAATCAAAAAGACTTTATAAAATAGCCTTCAAGACTTTTTAAAATAGGTGGGCAAGACTTTCTAATCTCGGTAAGACTTTTTAGAGCTCGGTAAGACTTTTCAAAAAGTTTTGCCGAGTTCAATCGGTAGAACTTTTTAGAAGGTCTTTCTGAGATAACTCGGTAGGAATTTTAAAAAGTCTTACCGAAACAAATCGGTAGGACTTTTTAAAAAGTTTTGGTGAGTTAATTCGGTAAGACTTTTAATTAGTCTTATTGAATTAAATTCGGTAAGACTTTTGATTAATAATATAGCAAGAATTTCTTTAAATGTTAAATTAAATGTTCTTTTTAACTTAATTAATTCCACTAATTTTAATTAAATAATTTATAAATTAAATTAATTCAAGGTGAATTAATTTAAGTAGATAAATTAAATAATTAATTAACTTTTGATAGTAGAATTAATTTAATTTCTTCACTACACAACCACTGTAGATTTGATTAGAATTTTCCTGTCTTCATTGTCTTCTGTCTTTAAAATCACTTGAGCTAGGTGAAAAATATTTATTAAATTAGTTGTCACACAAATCTACTGTATGGTTCATTTGTCACATATTAAATAAATATTCTTCGCCTTTTAACTTTAATAGATGTGATTTTTTGTCTTGTTATTGCTTCTAGCTTTGTCTTCAATATTTTCTTTTCTTGGAATCTTTCTGTAGTAGCCACTTGGAATCTTCTGTATCTTCTAAACTCTTTTAAAATACTACTTCTTTATTTTTCACCGATGTTTGAACATATTAATGAACTTCTTCCGGTATAGAGTAGTATCTTCATTAGAATACTTTTGATATTTAGGATTCTCTGTGTCTAGTTGACTTTCTTTGTCTTGATTCCTACTATCATATTTATTATTTACTTATATTTCTTATCTGAGTTGAGTTGTCATCTAATTATTACAAATATGCCTAGTCATATGTCTTTCAATCTCTCCCTATTTATTGTTGAACATTTAACACACAAATTTCTAGAGGATAACTCAACTAACAACTAAGAAAGTAATACGACATGTAAAAACTGTAAATAATAAAAAGTTCTGGATTTATATTTAACAATTTTCCAGATTCATATTTTGAAAGATAAATACAAGATAAATGTTCCTATAGACTGAACAAATATTACATTGTTTCTATCTTGACATATCTAAGTCTTCGGTCTTCAGACATATCACCTTCACCTTCTTCTAGGTTTGAACCTTTATGCACTGGTGTCCTCGGTACCTCTTCAGATTCTGATTGTTCTGTTATAGAGGATTCTCCATACAACCTTCTTTGTTCAGCCTTTGCTAGTTGAAACATCACTTCCTGCTCAACATGATCTACTGCTTTTTCTTCTACATCAAATGGCTGAGTTGAATCTATCTTTTTCATTTTCCTGATGTAAGATGGAATCTTTTTAGATAAATAGTAGCTTCTGATCTTCTGTGCAATATCTAGCTTGGTTTGGGATCTGAACCCTTTAGACCTCAGCATCTTCTTAACTTCAATCATACACTTGAATGTATAGCCCTTCAATGACTCATCATCTAGTTTCATGATCTGATAAAACATGTTAGTGTAAAATCTTACTTCATGAGGATCATATATGATTTAAGGACTAACAGTTCTTGCGAAGTCTCTGAGTCTGTCTCTGAGAAGCTCATTTCCTTCTGAACTCCTTTTGATCTTGTTCAACAGGGTCCATATCACTGATAATGATCTTTGTCTGAAGAACTCTAATGAGATTCTGATCCATTCCTATGTGTGTAGACTAAGATCTTTTAGTCGTCTAGAATGCGATCAACTATCTCTGTGATATAGTCAATTTCTTCTTTCAAAGCCTTCATGAAATTATCTAGGCTGTCATTTGAATTTTCCAAGCATTCAATCAATGACTCTAACTTGTAGTCTTCAAATGGTCCTTTCAGAATTTTTTCCATGATTTCTCTAGTAGTGTCCCATTTCTTCCATATCTTCAACTGCACATCTTTTTTCTTCTCTCAGACTGCAATAACCCATAAATTCTACTTCTCTAGGATTGCTTCTCTTTCAGCCTGTGTTCTTTCCTTGGTGTCTTCTTTTAACTTCCTCATGGCCTCTTCATAGGCAGTATCAAACTCTTTTTCTTTAGAAAACAAAAATTCCTCATCAAAGGCTGCTTCTTCCTCAACTCTACAGTATTCAGGATTGAATGTTTTATTATGAGCATTGTCATTAATGAATTATTCTTCAGGAAAGTACTGTTCTTCTAGAGCATAAGATTCAAATTATTATTCAGAATACAACTTGGCTTTGCCTTTATCTCTGGAAGCCACTTCTTTTTCAGCTCCAGTTTCACTTACTTTCTCCTTCTTTTTCTCCCCCTTAGTTGAGGGATCCTCTACATCTTTTGAAGCTTCAATAGATTTTACAACTTTAGCCATGGTCTCGTAAACCTGCCTCATTCCTGCATTCAGATGAATCATTCCTTCATCAAATTTATTGATTCTCTTGGTTGAGATCTCTTCATTTTCAATGATTCTCTGATTCAGGCTCCTCTCAACATCATTAATTCTTTCGTTGAAAGTGGATATCTCTTTCATATCTTCAGCAATTAAACTTTGCACATTTTGGATATCTTGGGTTATGAGGAGAATCATTGACTTGACATTTTCAACATCTTTCGGCATGATTGTAAACTGTTCTGTTACAGAGGCAGACTTGGATTCTGCTTGTGCTTTTTCTTCTACTAACTCTGCCTGAACAATCTGCATTTCTTTCTAAAGAGCTTTCCTTTTTGACAATAATTCATTCTGTGTGTGTGCACTCATCTCACTTGCATTCTTGTTTGTTTGACTATCACTATGTGCATGTGTTTCACTCTCTGTTTGCCTCACATCACTAGTGTTTAGCTCCTTTCCAGATCCCGATGTTGTACATGCATATACTACTATAGCTTTTGAAGACTCATAATGTTCTTTTGATGCTGTGAATGCGGGTCCTCAATAAGATTAACTGGAAGTGGCTCTGCTACTAACGTAGCTACTCCATGAATGGAGTCCCAAGTCCCTCTAAAGAGTAGTTGCCTATCAGATCCACTAGTGAATAAGAGAACTTCTTTTGTAGGAACTGGATGTAAGAAATCCAGGGAAGTCACCACCTTAGACAATGTAGTGAGTGGCTCGTTAGAGTCTGCGGTGCCCCTCAATACCTGTAAAGGTAACTAATGTCGCATTGCATCAAAAATGTCTTGGTCCACTGTAAATGTGGCATCTGGCAGGTTTTCATAAAAAACATTTTCTTCATTTATTGTGCCCTCATTAGATTGTGTTTTTTCAAATGGAGGTCCTGCTAGTATGAGTGCTAGCAGTGTGCGTGACTCTTCACATGATACTGCGGCTGGACGGTGAATTTCAATAGAATCACCCGGTTGATCGAGTGAGTCTAGAGACTGTTGTATTGCCATTTCAAAGTCCATATCATAGTGAGAGGCTAATGACGAGTCTGCAGTTGCCTTAGGTTAAATTTTAGATCTTTTTATAGGTGGAGACAGAGATGTGGGTTCACTCACTGTGATACCTCTACCTCTTAGTTTCCTAACAGGTTTCTTCCTTTTTCTGATTTGACTCAAGGTGGTTAATGAATGAGAAACTGTTTGGGGCTCTATCTCAGCTTGGGATTGAACATGTGTGTGGTCAGGTTCATAGACGCAGTCCTGAAGTATAAAACCATAATCATAGTCCGCCATAGATATATTTAAAGGTACCGTAGATATATTTATAGGTAGCAAATTAGAAGTCAGGGTGTAAGATATTACCTAATGTTCATGTGCCTTTTGTTCTTCCTGATTAGCAACTTAAATTTGTAGCCGAGCAGAATGTTCCACTTTCATTTGCACATGTTCTGACTCTTGCTGATGCAGATGAGCCTGTATAGGATTGGCTATTTGATTGAGAATATTTGTCATGTATTCTGTTATTTCTATTGTTACCCCTTCAAATTTGTTCTTGTTGTTGAGCCTGGTGAACAAATTCTTTTGAGTTGCTGGGGATTCTTCCACTGGACTGTTAGCAAATCTTTCTTTGTCCTCCTCTAAAAATACATTATTCATTAGTAACATTAAAAATATTGGATATAAACAGTTTACTTTTTGATCCACGTCCAATCTTCTGCTTTCAGCAATGCCCATCTTTCTTATAATTTCTGTGAGAATCAGCTGTTGGGTTCCGAGGCATAAAACGCAGCGGATTAAACGTAAATATAACAAAAATTCGGAACCCTAAACGCAGGATCATGTATAAGTTCGGACTAATTATTGTAAAACGGAATCATACCTTTTCTTGGTCTTGACTTCTACGAACTCAACGGAGATCCTAACTTTCACGACTTGTGTCTTCTTCTCGAAAACACCTCTATGGTATCCACACGAGTACCTTCAAGAACGTCTCACGATCTTGATTACGGAATGGATGTACTAGCCTCCTTTGATGATTTCGAATTTTGTTCTTTCTGCCTCCTTGCTGATGCTGCCTTTAGGGTTTTGTTTCTAAAAAACCTCATCCCTCTTAACCCTATCATTATCTATTTATAATGCTGGTTAAGAGGCCCAATCAGCAACCCATAACAGCAAAGCCTAACCCATGTAGGTTTAGGATTAAATAATAAAAACTGAATTTCTATTATTTAATGAATAACTAAGTCATACTTAATTATTAAGGGCAGAATTCAAATTCGAATTATATTATTTCAATTAATTAAGTTTCACTTAATTAATATAATAAAATTCAAATAATCATCAATTAATTTAAATCTATAATTTAAATTAACTATTCCTTGAAGTGCTCTATGTGTGTGACCCTATAGGCTATTATTTAATTAGCAATAATTTTATTCTCCAATAAAATTATAAACAATGAGCGGTATCTAGTAATACATCATTGCTACCCAATTAAATAATAATTAAATCGTGATTCGATAAAACCTTTCGTGATTAATGTTTCCGTGTAATATAATCCCTTTAACCATATATATTATAGATTAAACTCGAGGCATGTATTTAGTCATCCTCTTCAATATTTAATCCGGGTTTACTTGATCCATGAGTAGACTATGAAAACAAATCATTATTTGAGCACGGCCATGCATTTTATAGTCTCACTCAATCAAGAGGCCAATAATATCTCTCATAATTATAGGAGGGTTAAATCCTTTATTTATCATTCATATTTCTCATACGACTCATGATATACCCGATGTCCACTTTTATCATTACCCGGTCAAAGGTAACTTTTAATGTAGTCAAAGTATATTAATTCTCGTATAGAAATATAATGATCTCAAGTCAGAGGATCATTACACCATTATCACTATGAGTCTTTCTTATGACTTTATTAAACATGAAGAATCTCACTGTGGGTCTGTCCAGTACCATGTACTCCTGCATGTACCTATGTGTTGACTTTAGTATCCTCATACTTATAACCAATGAGATGTGGTTATCAGTCAAACAACATACTAGTTTATTTATGTATTATTATTGTCCTATAATAATAATACTCGACTAGGGACATTTAAGAATATGATCTGTTATATAATCTCAAGTTCAAGTCATGTACTAAACTATACAATGTGTATCATGATTCTAAAGACATTTATTATGCTAACAAATATATCGCAGTATTTAAAGTCATAATAAATACGTTTATTGAATAATCAAATGACATAAAGGTCTATTAAAAGAAATATTGTATTGCCTCTAGGGCACCTACACTAACAATCTCCCACTTGCACTAGAGCCAATCTCCCATGTATCTAATACCCATGGAACTAGTGTGACCATCGTGCTTCGTCTGCGACAAGCCTTTGGTCAGTGGGTCTGCAATGTTATCATTTGTGTGCACTTTACATATGTGTATGTCACCCCTTTCATTAATCTCTCGAATGAGGTGATATCTCCTGAGTATATGTTTGGTTCGGGAGTGAGCTCTAGGTTCTTTAGCCTGTGCAATGGCTCCATTATTATCGCAGTATAGATCAATGGGATCTGCGATCGATGGAACCACTCCCAAATCAGTAATGAATTTTCGAATCCAAACAGCTTCCTTAGCCGCTTCACAAGCTGCAATGTACTCAGCCTCCATTGTAGAATCAGCTACTGTTTCTT
Source organism: Oenanthe sinensis (assembly GCA_028671895.1). Lineage (NCBI taxonomy): Eukaryota > Viridiplantae > Streptophyta > Magnoliopsida > Apiales > Apiaceae > Oenanthe > Oenanthe sinensis. The sequence goes on from CM053808.1 coordinate 7,742,380, forward strand.
GCTTTGAACTCTTCCAACTTACAGCACCTCCGTTTAGACAAAACACAAAACCAGACTGTGATACAGTATCATCCCTGTCTGTTTGGAAACTTGCATCGGTGTAACCTTTTACAACCAGTTTTTCCTCTCCTCCATACACCAAGAATGAATCTTTAGTCCTTTTCAAGTACTTTAGAATATTCTTGACAGCCGTCCAGTGACCTTCACCTGGATTAGATTGGTATCTGCTCGTCATGCTTAAAGCATACGAAACATCTGGACGAGTACATACCATCGCATACATGATGGATCCAATTGCTGAGGCATATGGAACCTTACTCATGCGGTCCTTGTCATCCAATGATTTCGGACACTGATCTTTAGAGATCGTTATCCCTTGAGACACGGGGACATATCCCCTTTTTGCATTTTGCATACCAAAACGATGCAAAACCTTATCGATGTATGTACTCTGACTTAGACCGATCATCCTTCTAGATCTATCCCTATCGATCCTCATTCCTAGAATGTAGGATGCTTCTCCTAAGTCTTTCATAGAGAAGTTGCTCCCTAACCAAATCTTAACAGCCTTGAGAGAAGGTATGTCATTCCCCATTAGTAGTATGTCATCAACATATAGTACTATGAATGCCACATGGCTCCCACTAACCTTCTTGTAAACACAAGGTTTATCTTCGTTTTGAACAAAGCCATACTCTTTGACTGTTTCATCAAAACGGATATTCCATCTCCTAGAGGCTTGCTTCAATCCATAAATGGATCGACGTAATTTACATACCTTGCTAACATTCCTTGGATCGACAAAACCTTCAGGTTGTGTCATGTACACATCCACATCCTCTTCAAGGATTCCGTTAAGGAAGGCTGTTTTGACATCCATTTGCCAGATTTCATAATCATGGAATGCTGCAATAGCAAGCAAAATCCTTATGGACTTGACCATAGCCACTGGTGAAAAAGTCTCATCATAGTCAATACCATGAATTTGTCTGAAACCTTTTGCAACCAGCCTTGCCTTATAGGTCTGAACATTTCCATCCATGTCAGTTTTCTTCTTGAAAACTCATTTGCACCCTATGGGTTTTACCCCTTCAGGTGGATCAACCAAAGTCCATACTCGGTTTTCGTACATGGAATCCATCTCGGATTTCATGGCTTCTAGCCATCTCTTAGAGTCTGGACTGTTCATAGCATCTTGGTATGTGAGAGGCTCATCTTCGTCTATGAGCATCAAATCATCACATTGAGTCAAGAGAAATCCATATCTCTCTGGCTCATGGCGAATTCTACCAGTTCTACGAACAACCTGTGTTTGTTGAGCATTATCATTATCCTACTCTTGTTCCACTTCAGGTTCAATACTATTTTGTGGTTCTCGATCTTCATTGAGGTCTATAGTTCTCCCACTGTTTCTTTTAGAAATAAAATCTCTTTTCATGAAAACAGCATCTCGAGCAATGAACACTTTCTGCTCAGAAGGACTATAGAAATAGTACGCCTTTGTTTCCCTAGGGTATGCCACAAAATTGCACTCTTCAGATTTAGGTCCAAGCTTGTCAGATACTTGACGCTTCACAAACGCCTTGCATCCCCAAACTTTCATAAAGCTCATGCCTGACCGTTTCTTCTCCCATATCTCATATGGAGTCTTTTGAACCTTCTTAGTAGGAACACGGTTAAGTGTGAAAGCTGCTGTTTCTAGAGCATAACCCCATAAACTAATTGGAAGATCTGCATGACTCATCATCGATCGCACCATGTCCAACAAGGTGTGATTTCTCCTCTCTGAAACTCCATTCCATTGAGGTGTACCTAGCGGAGTGAGTTGTGATACAATACCACACTCCTTTAAATAATCTTTAAATTCTGTGCTCAAGTATTCTCCTCCACGATCAGATCGTAAGATTTTAATACTTGTGCCTCCGCCAATTTGCTTCTCTACTTCAGCCTTGTATTCTTTGAACTTTTCAAAAGAATCGGATTTATTCTTCATAAGATATACATATCCATATCTACTGAAATCATCAGTAAATGTTATGAAGTAGTAGTAGCCTCCTCTAGCCATCACACGCATTGGGCCGCATACATCACTATGTATTAGCTCCAGACGTTCAGTAGCCCTTTGACCCTTACCAGTGAAAGGGGCTTTAGTCATTTTACCAAGCAAACAAGATTCGCATTCTTGGTATGATTCAAAATCAAACTTATCCAAATATCCATCCTTATGTAATTTGGATATGCGTTTCTCATTTATATGGCCTAGACGACAATGCCAGAGGTATGTTTGATTTGAGTCATTAACTTTAAGTCGTTTGTTTTCTATATTACAGACAGGATTATCTAAGTCAAGAACATATAAACCATTAAACAAACGCGCAACACCATAGGTTAAATCATTCAAAGCAAAAGAGCAACTGTTGTTCTTTATTGTAAACGAAAAATCTTTCTTGTCCAAACAAGAAACAGAAATAATGTTTCTGCGAATCGCAGGCACGTAATAACAATTTTCCAGTTCTAAAACTAGCCCAGAGGGCAAAGATAAATAATATGTTCCTACAGCTAAAGCAGCAACTCGTGCTCCATTGGCAACTCGTAGGTCCATTTCTCCTTTAGTCAATGTCCTACTTCTCTGCATTTCCTGCACATTTATACAAATGTGAGAAGCACATCCAGTATCCAATACCCAAGATGTAGAAATAGACAGATTGACTTCTATAACATATATACCTGAAGTAGAAGCTTGCTCAGCCCTCTTCTTCTTCAGATCCTCCAAGTAAACTGAACAGTTTCTCTTCCAGTGACCAGTTTTCTTACAGTAGTGACATTCACCCTTAGCGACCCCACCTTTAGGCTTTAAAGCCTGTTTAGGACCTGACTTTGGCTTGGGTGTAGAATCAGAACCTGTCTTCTTCTTACCCTTCCACTTGCCTTTCCCTTTGGCCTTACCTTTATTGCCCACCATCAGTATGGGAGCAGGTTCAGCCGTCTTCATGTTGGTCTCATATGTTCTCAACATAGCCAACAATTTAGTAGGTGTTTTGTCAAATTCATTCATATTGTAGTTTATGATAAACTGAGTGAATTTGTTGTTCAAAGAATTCATGATTAGGTCAATACCAATTTCCTGAATAATTGGGAAACCCAAAGTTTCAAGGTACTCAATGTAACCAATCATCTTCAGAACATGTGGGCCAACTGGTTCACTTGCCCCTTGTTTGCAATTAAAGAGTGACTTACTCGTGTTGAACCTTTCTTGACGAGTTTGGCTTGCAAACATGCTTTGCAAGTGCTCATAGATAGTATATGCATCCATATGCACATGCTGTCTTTGAAGCTCAGCACTCATAGTTGCCAACATAAGACATGCAACATCAGTTGCATCATTCTCATCCTTTGTATGGGCCGCTCGTTTCTCAACAGTAGCGCCCTCAGGAAGGGGACCTGCCGGAGGAATATCAATGACATGAAGCTTGCGCTCCTGCCTGAGGACAATCCTCAAATTCCTCTGCCAGTCTAGGAAGTTGTTTCCTCCTGTCAGCTTATCCTTCTCAAGGACTGATCGTACGGATAGTGTGTTTGTGTTGTTTGCCATTACTTGGTATCTACAATGTTAAAAGCACAAAATAAACATAAGATTGTCTGAGTTATTTATTATGTTCAAATGATTATGATACATTCATAATATATCTCCCACTATTTTTATCAAATCAATAGCCCTTACTATTAATTTGGAAAGTATATCCCATAATTCTTTCTAGTGAGCCAAGATCCATATTTCGTCATGTCCAAAGACAACCACTGGAAGTCCTTAAAAATGATTATTTAGGTAGACAACAGTTGTCAATTATATCATATATAATTCTTGGATAGTTTGGTGAGCAACGATTGATCTTATCTATCTAATAGATTTTTAACCAAACACTATGCTTCTAAGTTCATAATGGTTGAATATAACCGTTTACTTTCACCTTATTATGACGACTCAGTTAAGTTTGACCCAATGATACAACGGCCGAATATAACCGTTTATATTCGTTGCATCTCACCAAGATAGATAGGAGTCCCCTGCCACTAACAGTCTTTCCCCTAATCGATCTAGGATTCGATGAGTGTTCATTCATTGGAAAGCATCCGATTAAAACTTAATATTTTTGTTAAGGGGTTTATAAAATTTATGACGATCATGATCACATCATGAAGAGATCCTCAATTTTTCCTTGAACTAAATATTTCAAATTGACATCTTAAATTGTTCATTTCCCAGGTAGATGGAGGATACCAGTGGTCACACTTAAAACCCATCAGCCTTACGAATACGCATATCCGTTTTTGTCAGAAAATCCCAATTATAGATGTCAAAATCCATATTCAATTCCGTGTTTTAAAAATCCATATTTCATAAACACAAGAATCTCATGATCGTTTGTTAATTTTAAAATCTTAAATCGTTACAGATTTTATCTTGTTTAGCATGACAAGCATGGCATGGGTGACGTATCTAATACATGCATACATCATTAATCTAATTAAAGCATGCATCTTCTACTCTACACATACATTCATACATCAATATGTAAAGTGCAGTATGTAAACGTGCTTGGTTATGGCCCCTTTCCTATGTGATCCTTTCGAGCTAATGAAAGGATCAAAGTCAATCTATGGTGGTAATATAAATACAATTACATGTCTTCATTCTTCTTGTATCCATGGGTGTTTGCTCCTCTTCTTGGATCATCCTTCAATCTTCAAGTACATTACATGAAATAATTGAATACAACCTATACTAATGTACTTACATAAGAAAACTCGAGTTACATTCGAGGATAAACAATTACAAGAATGAAGAAAACGACATGCAAGTCGTATTTATAAAACCAAAACCAAAAACCATTAATCTAGGGGTTCAAAGGCCATAACCAACACCATGCTCAAGTACACAACAAAAATAATGCGGGGGTCCGGGGGCGGCAGCCCCTGGGCGGGGGTCCGGGGGCGGCAGCCCCGGGGCGGGGTGCGGGGCGGCAACCTTGGGGCGGGGTCCGGGGCGGCAGCCCCGGGCGGGGTCCGGGGGCGGCAGCCCCTGGCTAGGGTCGAGCTGCCAGGTCAGCTCGAAATCAGAATTTTTTTTATTTTCGAAGACCAGTCCTATTCAGAAATCATCAATTTCTGAACTACAGATCATATCTGTTGGCCTTTTTCCCCACTGCAACTTATGCAGTTTCAGAAGCATGTGTCATATACATACTTATCATATCCCAGTTAACAAATCATGTCCAACACAATCTGTCCACCAGTTTATATCACTATACAAACTGACCCTCATGCATAATATACAAATCGCAATAAGGCATATAAATCATTCATATCATGTCATAACAGATTATAACATTGCAGTAGCATGACAGTCTCTAACAGGTATGGCAGTAGCAAAGCAGTAGCATGGCAGTGGCATAACAAATTATGACAAAGTAGTAGCATGGCATGGCAGTCACCAAAACAGGCATGTATGCATCAAATATATAAAACACGTAACCAAATCAGTCCCTTATACACGTAGCTCTGATACCATTATTGGGTTCCGAGACATAAAATGCAGCGGATTAAACGTAAATATAACAAAAATTCGGAACCCTAAACGCAGGATCATGTATAAGTTCGGACTAATTATTGTGAAACGGAATCATACCTTTTCTTGGTCTTGACTTCTACGAACTCAACGGAGATCCTAGCTTTCACGACTTGTGTCTTCTTCTCGAAAACACCTCTATGGTATCCACACGAGCACCTTCAAGAACGTCTCACGATCTTGATTACGGAATGGATGTACTAGCCTCCTTTGATGATTTCGAATTTTGTTCTTTCTGCCTCCTTGCTGATGCTGCCTTTAGGGTTTTGTTTCTCAAAAACCTCATCCCTCTTAACCCTATCATTATCTATTTATAATGCTGGTTAAGAGGCCCAATCAGCAACCCATAACAGCAAAGGCTAACCCATGTAGGTTTAGGATTAAATAATAAAAACCAAATTTCTATTATTTAATTAATAACTAAGTCATACTTAATTATTAAGGGCAGAATTCAAATTCGAATTATATTATTTCAATTAATTAAGTTTCACTTAATTAATATAATAAAATTTAAATAATCATCAATTAATTTAAATCTATAATTTAAATTAACTATTCCTTGAAGTGCTCTATGTGTGTGACCCTATAGGCTATTATTTAATTAGCAATAATTTTATTCTCCAATAAAATTATAAACAATGAGCGGTATCTAGTAATACATCATTGCTACCCAATTAAATAATAATTAAATCGTGATTCGATAAAACCTTTCGTGATTAATGTTTCCGTGTAATATAATCCCTTTAACCATATATATTTTATAGATTAAACTCGAGGCATGTATTTAGTCATCCTCTTCAACATTTAATCCGGGTTTACTTGATACATGAGTAGACTATGAAAACAAATCATTATTTGAGCACGGCCATGCATTTTATAGTCTCACTCAATCAAGAGGCCAATAATATCTCTCCTAATTATAGGAGGGTTAAATCCTTTATCTATCATTCATATTTCTCATACGACTCATGATATACCCGATGTCCACTTTTATCATTACCCGGTCAAAGGTAACTTTTAATGTAGTCAAAGTATATTAATTCTCGTATAGAAATATAATGATCTCAAGTCAGAGGATCATTACACCATTATCACTGTGAGTCTTTCTTATGACTTTATTAAACATGAAGAATCTCACTGTGGGTCTGTCCAGTACCATGTACTCCTGCATGTACCTATGTGTTGACTTTAGTATCCCCATACTTATAACCAATGAGATGTGGTTATCAGTCAAACAACATACTAGTTTATTTATGTATTATTATTGTCCTATAATAATAATACTCGACTAGGGACATTTAAGAATATGATCTGTTATATAATCTCAAGTTCAAGTCATGTACTAAACTATACAATGTGTATCATGATTCTAAGGACATTTATTATGCTAACAAATATATCGCAGTATTTAAAGTCATAATAAATACGTTTATTGAATAATCAAATGACATAAAGGTCTATTAAAAGAGATATTGTATTGCCTCTAGGGCACCTACACTAACATCAGCTTCCCAAAATTGATTCTTCGGTTGTGGGCAACAAAATACCCAATGACTTGCAGAAGAGTTGAAATATTGTGGAAGTTGCTCTTCATGGTGGGAGCAAAAACTTTAGCTAAAGTGTCGAAAAAGTAATCTCATTCGCCCACCAACTGGGATTTTGACAACTTTACCAGGTCTATCGTGCCTTGATAGTGAATTGACTGTAAGAAGTTGGTTATGTCTTCAACTGTGGGTAGGGTCTCAAAATTTTCTGTCGGGAACCCTAAGACTCTGTTTACGTCAATCTTATCTATTATGTATTCCGTCTCTCCAATTCTAAACGAAAATTGAACCAGCCTATCATTCAAAATATTTATGGCAGTGGAGTATAAGGCTTTGAGAGATTCAATCTACAGTGGAGTTTAGGGAAATAACATTTCTTACAAGGGAATGCTCGTTCATAAACCAGATCCAGGGCCTAAATCTAGCCTCTTTGCAATTAACTGGATCAAAATACCCCATAAAATTTGTCTTGGCGATCACAAACATGAGATTCATTTTTAATAAGGTGTAATTATAAATAAGAATTAATCCCTAATTAAACACAAAATTCGAAAAATATCACCAATTAATTCAAACCAGTCAATTAAAACAAAACCCTAACAATAATGAATAAACCCCAAATTGATTTTTAACAGCTAATCACCTTAGTGACAGTCCTAATCAGTCCTTTAAACTCTAAAAGTCGATCAAACTCAGATGTTAACTCAAAGTCCAAAAATAGTCCGATTATAACAAAAATTTGGGCATGGTTTCGGTTGAAAATGATCGAAATTAAATAAACTGAGCTAGCTAAAAGCTTGTAAATTTGATAGAAAGCAACTGAGCAGTTGTGAATAGCATAAAATTGAGGGTTCTTCGAAGGTTTTTCAATGGTCTTGTAGAGATCTGTTCATGTAGAGAGTGTATATACGTGTATATAATTTAAACTAATAATACTTTTCAAAAACAAAATAAAACGATTTATGTGAGGAAAAAACATGTCGGTAAGACTTTTTAATATTTGAATCTCAGTAAGACCTTTTAAAAGTCTTATCGAGTTCTATTATTAAAAGTCTTTCCAGAAAAATAATAAAAACAATTAAGTACTAAAATGCTCGGTAAGACTTTTATAAGTAAAGACTTAGTAAGACTCTTGAAAAGTCTTGCCGAATTCTTTTATTAAAAGTCCCAAAAAATAATAAAAGAAAAATGATATAAGCAAAAAGTTTTGGTCGGTAAGACTTTTGTTTAAACACTCGGTAAGACTTTTGAAAAGTCTTGCCGATCTTTATTTCAAAATTCTTAGCGGTTTTATTAAAACAGTATATAAAAAAACATATCAGTAAGACTTTTGTAAAAGTCTTGCCGAGTAATTTTAAAACAAAATTTTTATGCAATATTTAATTAAATAAAATATAAACAGAAATATATTTACATAATATGTATAATAGCAAACAATTATATAGAAATATTATTAATTATTCCAACATTCGAAATAAAATATAGATTAATTAATAATAGTTAAACAACTAAATATTTACATGCTTTAACTAATTAATAAATTAAGAAAATAATTTATAAACTACTAAATTATTAAGTACATATATTAATCATTTATATTATTAATTGTTCTAATTAATTTAGGAATTAAATTAAATCATACTGTTTGCCTAGATAATAAAATATTATAGAAGGGGGGTTGAATATAATAGTACCAAATAATCAACACAAGTGTAAAAGATGAACAACTTTGTATTAATAATAAACTATGTATAAAACTCTCTCAAGAAATTCACTGTTCTTAAGAGCTACAAGGTTATGAAAGATATGACTTGAATGTTATAATAATGTTAACTTATGTCTGTGTTTATATAGACACAGTTACAATTCAATTACAAAACAGATTATGAAAAGAATAGCTTCAATAAGGCCATAGACTTGTATTTGGATTCCTTCTTCACTATCCTAATCAAATTATGATTTTACTGTTTTCTTCACAAACTCTGATTAATAAACTCTATCGGTTGATAATCTCTGATTGAGCATTCTCTGTTAGAGTAAACTCTGATTGGGTATTCTCTGATAGAGTAAACTCTGACCGATATCTTCTTATTCTCTGATGACGTCAGCAATCATCAACTCTGTTCTTGAGCATTCTCTGATAGCATCAGTGTTTATTTTCTAACAATCTCCCCCAATTTATGCTTTATTAAGTAAAATATAAATTACACTTATGATGTCAGAAATATTTACAAATGCATTAGAGTTTGAATCTTTCTCCTTTACTTAGATCCTTCTGAATGAAAAGTCTTCTTTTAGAAAATTGTCCAACAACTTCTTTTCAGCATTCTTCAGCAATTCAACTAACTTTTCCTTGAGATCTTTCATTTGATCAGAAGAGTCATCAATTTGAAATATAACATCTCTCAAATTGTATATTGATGATCTCTCCATCCTTTCATCTAAAGGAATGCAACAAGCCTTTTTTCCATCAGGATTTAAAATTAGTGTAGGAATTCCTAACACCTTCTCGACCTTTGCATCTTCTTTAGTCATAGTTTTCTCAGTGTCATCTTCAAGTACATACCCTGGTTTATATTCCTCAGAGTTTAACATTAGAAGCCTCTCATTCTTCTTCTTCTCATTTATCACTCCTTCAAGAATCTTTATCCATATGGAAGTGGCTTCATTTTCATCATCAAGAAGATAAAGAACATATTCAAGTTCTCTGGAAGCTTTGTGAATCATATCTTCTTCAACAATTTTCATAACTCTTCTATTCTCTAAAAAATATAGAAGCTTCTCCTTTGCTTGTGCACCATCAAAAATATCCTTCACTATGTTCACATATATTAATTTGTCCAAATCTTCCTGAGTTAAGTCTTCCTCAGGATTGTCTTTCAATGAGAAGGGATCTCTGAAAATATTGGCTTCACCCCTGTAGACTTTGGCTTAAGAATCACCAATATCACCCATGTTTTTACCAAATCTGGCATTGAGAGTCAGAGTTTGAGTTTTGGTCCATAGAAGATCAGGCTTTTTCTTTCTGATAAGAGTTTATTGATCTTCCTCTTCATCTTCAAAACTTGATCCACCTGGGAGAAATGTGGTTCCTGACATAGGGAAAGGAGTTTTTGGTTTTGATGGAGCTTTTTTCTAGATTCTTAAAGTTGATCTTGTTTGGATTTCAGGAGTTGGATTTGTCTTTTCTTCAACAGGTTTGGCTTGGACAAACTTATATGCAATTTTCTTTTGTTGTGAAGGTCCCTTCCTTTGTATTGGAGCTTTCTTCAAATACTTTCTTTTCTTCTGGACTTGAGCACTGTCAGTACCAGATTTCTTCAATTCTTCTTCAACAGCAACTGGATCCATTCCTGGATTTTCTTCTTCAAAAAGTTTTCTTGCCAGTTCTGCATCTTTTAGATTTTTCTCTTCAATCTTCTCATGCTTCTCTTCTTCTTCAAGCCTTTTTGCCAATTCCAAGTCTGCATCTATCAGAGTTTTCTTATCAGAGTTTATCTCAGATTTTGTTGTCATCAGAATTTGAGAGGTTGACAGAGTTTGTCCAATCATAGTTTGTTATTTTAGAATTTGTTTCCCATCCTTATGACTCCCTTGATCTTCATCATCATGTTTGTCATCTTTCTGTACAACATCCTCCTTACATTTGTCTATAGATACCTTCTCCCCCTTTCTGACATCATTGCCTTTTCTGACTGTGAGAATCTCAACAATTGTATGAAGCATGTTCTGCATAGAAGTGACTACAGTAGAAAGAGTATAAACCTTGACTTCCAAAGCATCCTGTTTTGCTGAGACATTCTTGAGCTTCTATTCTAGAGCATGTTGAGATGTTGTAACGACAGTTTGAACAGATGCAATGGTCCTGTTGACAGATTCTTTAAGATCACAAACTTCATTGTGAAGTCCCTTGGACAACACAGTAGTGGCTTTCAGAATTGTTTTCATTTCTTTAGAGTTTATTTCCTTGTCAGTTTTGTTGATCAATTCATGAACATGGGGCCAATATATTTCTTCATTTATGTAATTCCAAGACATATCCCAGATGGATTGTCAGTGAGAGTTGAGAAGATCTTCATTTGATGGTTTTGCTTTTGAGCTTAAATCTCTTTTGACACCTTCTTTATGCAAGGCAACTTCAATTTCACCTTTAAGCTTTTCAACTACCATGTAATCAGGATAATCCATCCTCAGTCTTTCATGTGCATCAAAAGAATCAACATGCCATTTATTTGTGTTGTATCTCTGAGTATATGGAATAGACAGATCTGTAACTTCTTCATCCAAGAATATTGGCTCATCAGACTCTGTGTCCTCTCTATCAGAGTTTAAAGCTTTCTCAGAGATTGGTAAATAAGAGTTTATGGTGACTGATAAACTCTTAGTACTTCCAAAAGTAACAGAATATCCTTGATATGGGTAAAAATAACCCTGAAGAAATAATAAATATAGCATTTATTATTTCATGGTTCAAAGGCTTGGGCCCTTAAAATGAACTAGGGAAATAAACCCAAGGATCAATTGGATTTGTAAGCCTAGCCCACAGGCTCTGTTGAAGCTAAAGGCCCGTTAAGCTATTGTTATTAATTAAATTCGTAATTAATTAATAAAAGCCCGATAAGCCTGTTTGAAGGCCTCCATCCTGGAAGGATCTAGAAACCCAGACGTGGGATGAGTCCAACAAGGACTCTCATTCCTGCAGGGTTAGAACAAACCTATCACTAGGAGACTGGACCTCCAAGGCCTCCAGGTCTCCTAACCCTAATCTAATTTCAAGGCCTTCGTGCGCCTATATAAAGGGCCTAACCCCTCAACATTAGAACTACGTTTTTTGGCTTGATTCTCATACGAACTGAGATACGTAGGCAGTTAACGAGGACCTGAGTTTAGTCACGAAACGTTAACGCAGTCATTAAAGCTTGAAGCTCTCCCAAACCCTAGCATTAATTACGTATTAAAGACACCTCGTTTTTGATCCGTAACATTTGGCGCCGTCTGTGGGAACCGAATAATAACCATGGCAAGAACACGAAGTACTGCAAGCACCCTTGAAGGAGAGATCCCTGGCGCCGCTGTCGACACCACTGTTCCTCCTATTACAACTCAGGGGCAACAAGCTGTTATTCCAATCACCTCCGTTGAGGACCCTGAAGTAAGCACCCGGCGTGCTGGACCCTTCAGTATCGTCGTTCATCCTTCCAACCCCGATGTGTCAATTCATGCTTCAGCTCCTCCGCTCCAGGTAATTCCACCCCTTCATACTACTTTTGTTGCTCCTCCTACTATGCAGGTCCCGTCTGCTATAACTCCCGACCCTCGTTATGGGCTCCCAAGGAACTATGAGTCCCCTTATGAGCAAGGGCTGTTGCCCCACTATACCTCACAACGAAGAAGTCGGGACTTCTCTGGACCTTACTCAACTGATGACGAGAAGTCATCTGACGAAGATGTTAACCCACGAAGGAGGCGACCTGGTAAGGAGCCCCTTGGAGGGAGGAGTACCCAGCCCCGAGGGCCTCAAAGTAATGACTCCCAGAACCTTCAGAAAAGAATACGCGCTCATGAGGCTGAAGCTCAACGACTAAGGAAAGACCTGGAGAAGGCATTGGCAAGGCGACAGCGCCCCAGAGTAGAGGGTGCTGGAGAGTTGATGAGAAACACCTCTGTAATAGATTTGGAAGAGCCCCCGAGGCAAATAAGGACAAGTCATGTCAGGGCTGATCCCCAAGACTTATTGCCGCTTGGAGATCCTGATGATCCCACACCCCCTTCACAGAGAATATTATGAATGAAAAGATATCAAGGAAGTTTAAGATGCCAACAATCAGGGCCTATGATGGAACGGGAGATCCCTCAAATCATGTTCTCACGTTCTCTAATGCACTGTTGCTGCAGCTTGTAAACGATGCCATCAAGTGTAGGGCGTTTCCCCAAACCCTGAGTGGCATGGCTCAGCGGTGGTTTAGTCGTCTACCACCCAACTCTGTTGGGTCATTCAAGGATCTGAGCAGGGCCTTCATTGGTCAATTCATTAGCAGCAAGACTCATGAAAAGAGCTCAGCTTCGCTAATGAACATGCACCAGGGGAAGAACGAATCCTTGAGGGATTACATGAATAGGTTCACAAAGGAAGCCTTGAAGGTCCCTGATCTAGATCAGAAGGTAGCTATGATAGCCTTGCAGCAAGGGACTTCTGACGAAAATTTCAGGAGGTCGTTAGCCAAGAGGGCCCCTGAAACTATGAATGAGCTCCAAGAGAGAGCAGGAAAGTATATCAAGGCTGATGAAAGTATGAGGAAAGCTCAAGGGTTTCAGGCCTCGAACGCCTATTCTAAAAAACGATCCAGCGATACCGAGTACATTGTTGATACCAAGTATGCGAAGAATGGTGACGCCAATGACTCCAAGAAGAAAGGAGGTACCAGGTTCACCGAGTATGCAAGGCTAAACACCGCCCGTAGCCAGATACTAATGGACATTGAGAAGGGTAAAGATCTTCGATGGCCGAAGCCACTGAGGACTGATCCTGAAAAGAGAAATAAGAGCGCATACTGCCGGTTCCATAGGGATGTGGGACACGACACTGACGACTGTCGTCAGTTGAAAGACGAGATCGAATTTCTGATTAGAAGAGGGAAGTTGGAAAAATACACCAAGGATGGTGCTAGAGACGATAGAAGGAACGACAAACGAAGGGACTCAGACCCCAAGGAAAGAAACAATCAGCCCAGAGGGCCTGTGATTAACGTAATATCAGGAGGGCCAACTGCAGCAGGCAACTCCAGAAACTCCAGGAAGGCGTATGCCCGGTAGGTAATGAGCATTGTAGGAGAACCTCCTAAGAGGGCAAGGACTGAGGTCTCGTTGACCTTCGACGACTCCGACCTAGAAGGGGTGAGGTTCCCCCACGATGATCCCTTAGTAATCACCCCCACCATAGGGAATTCTCCTGTGAAAAGAGTCTTGGTATACAATGGTTCTTCCGTTGACATCCTATTTTATGATGCCTATGTAAAAATGGGATACAGTGATTCGCAGTTAACCCCCTCCAACATGCCCATATACGGTTTTAATGGAGTGGAGTCTCGGATCGAGGGGATCATAAAACTACCAATTACTATGGGCGAAGAACCTCGATTGTCCACTCAAATGCTGAATTTCTTAGTCATTAAGGCAAACACTACCTATAATGCAATCCTTGGGAGGACAGGGTTGCATGCCTTCAAAGCAATAGCTTCTACATATCACTTGAAACTCAAGTTCCCGACCAGGAATGGAGTGGGGGAAGAAAGAGGAGATCAGAAGATGGCCAGAAGCTGTTATGTGGCTGCTTTGAAGCCTGATGGCACTGGGGGGCAGGTTCTCCCCATTGAAGATATGGATGTCAGAGATCACGAAGAGAGGAGGGGGAAACCTGCGGAGGACTTGCAGTCCATCCCCCTGGATCCTTCATATCCTGAGAGAGTGACATATGTTGGGGCTTCACTCCCCAAGGACCTGAAACAACAACTGATACAGTTCCTACAAGATAACAGAGATGTTTTCGCTTGGACAGCAGCTGACATACCAGGAATAGACCCCGAGCTTATAACACATCAGTTGAATGTAAATCCTGGAAGGACAGCGGTCAAATAGAAGAAAAGAAGTTTTTCCCCTGAAAGACAGGAGGCCATTAAGCAGGAAGTGGAAAAATTGCTAGAAGCTGGATTTATTGAAGAAATCCAATTTCCTTAATGGCTGGCCAACCCTGTGATGGTTAAAAAAAGCAATGGGAAGTGGAGAATGTGTGTGGACTTCACTGACTTGAATGATGCGTGTCCCAAGGACTATTTTCCCTTACCAAGGATAGACACGTTAATAGATGCCACAGCTGGGCACGAGATGCTTAGCTTCATGGATGGTTTCAGTGGCTACAACCAAATTAAAATACACCCCGGAGACATTCCTAAGGTATCGTTTATCACTGACTTTGGTGTTTTTTGTTATCTGGTTATGGCTTTTGGACTTAAGAACGTAGGAGCCACATATCAAAGGCTTGTGAATAAAATTTTCAAGCACCTCATTGGAAAGATTATGGAAGTCTATGTTGATGACATGATAGTCAAAAGCTTGGACAAGGCCGATCATCTTGTACACCTGAGTGAGGCATTCGAAGTTCTGAGAATCCACAAGATGATGTTAAACCCATCCAAGTGTGCCTTCGGCGTAGGTTCTGGAAAATTTCTGGGCCTGATGGTCTCGAAGAGAGGCATCGAGGCCAATCCTGACAAAATCGAAGCGATTCTGGACATGGAGCCCCCCAAGACTGTAAAGGAAGTCCAAAAGCTTACTGGAAGGGTAGGGGCCCTGGGACGTTTCGTATCCAAGTCTGGAGAAAAATGTCTGCCATTCTTCAAGGCCCTCAAGAAGGTCAAGAACTTTGAGTGGAATGACGAGAGTCAAGTAGCATTCGAAGAGCTGAAAAAGTATATGGCCGAGCCACCCTTGCTTGCCAAACCAAAACCTGAGGAGATACTATTCCTGTATCTTGCTGTCTCAAACTCAGCCCTGAGTGCAGTTCTTGTGAAAGAGGAAGCTAAAGTTCAGAAGCCTATCTACTACGTTAGCAAGATACTGCATGGTGCAGAGCTGAACTACTCAAAAGTTGAGAAGTTTGCCTTAGCATTAATCATGGCTTCAAGAAAGTTACGTCCGTACTTCCAGGCGCATGTTATCAAAGTCTTGACAGACCAACCCCTGAGAAACATACTGCATAGCCCCAAGGCCAGTGGAAGGTTAATCAAATGGGCAGTTGAACTGGGAGAGTTCGAAATCAAATACAAGCCCAGGACGACCATCAAAGCTCAGGCTCTGGCTGACTTCGTGGTTGAATGCACCATTCCAAACCAAGAAGTCGGGGGGCAAGAAGAGGATAAAGATAAAGAAGTTGAAGAAAAGAAAGAAAAAGAGGAAGAACTCAAAGAATACTGGTTGCTCTTTTTTGACGGAGCTTCAAAAACAAAAACTAGTGGAGCTGGTCTAGTTTTACAAAGCCCGGATGGCTTCATTGTCGAATATGCATTCAAATTGGACTTTCCAACTACAAACAACGAGGCGGAATACGAAGCTTTAATAGCTGGACTTGGTCTGGCCAGAAC
Organism: Oenanthe sinensis; assembly: GCA_028671895.1. NCBI lineage: Eukaryota > Viridiplantae > Streptophyta > Magnoliopsida > Apiales > Apiaceae > Oenanthe > Oenanthe sinensis. The sequence continues at coordinate 7,758,687 of CM053808.1, forward strand.
CCTGAGGGTGAAAAACATGAAAGTATGTGGTGACTCAAGGTTAGTAATCTCTCAAGTAAATGGGGAGTTTGAGACCCGAGACGTGACTATGGCCAGGTATTTAAGAATAGTTAAAGCTCAAGCCACACAGTTCGAAGAATGTCACTTTGAGTACATCCCGAGAGAGGAAAACATGAAGGCTGATGCCTTGTCCAAATTTGCATCATCAGAAATTGAAAGCTACTCGGGCAGTGTTTATTTTCAAGTCTTGAAGACCCCAAGCATTGATGCAAAACTAATAGCTCCTATTAGGCCGGGAACGTGTTGGATGGATCCCATCAAACTCTACTTGGAAACAGGAAAAACACCTGCCGACCCCGTGGAAGCTCGCAAACTGTCGGTTAGGGCCTCGAGGTATGCCCTCATAGAAGGAATACTCTACAAAAAATCATACATGATACCCTATTTGAAGTGCCTGAGACCCCATGAGGCTGAAGCTGCCCTGAAAGAAGTTCATGATGGAGTATGTGGCCAACACCTTGGAAGCAGGGCCTTGGCTCATAAAGTTATAAGGCTAGGATTCTATTGGCCTGAGATGCTTAAAGATGCAAAAACATATGTTAAGAAATGCGATCGCTGCCAAAGGTTTGCACCCATCGTCAGGCAGCCCCCTGAGATGCTGACATCAGTAAGTTCTCCAATCCCCTTTGCCATGTGGGGAATGGATATATTAGGCCCGTTCCCTATGGCCAGCGCGCAAAGAAAGTTTCTCATTGTTGCCATTGACTACTTTACTAAATGGATAGAAGCCAAGCCCTTGGCCAAGATCAACACTAAGAACGTAACTCAGTTTTTCTGGGAGAATGTTATATGCAGATACAGGCTGCCCCGAATCCTAGTGACAGACAACGGAACTCAGTTCAACAATAAGGACTTTATGGAATACTGTGGGAATTATAACATTGAACTACACTTTACTTCAGTAGCTCATCCGCAGTCAAATGGGCAAGCTGAAGTTGCTAACAGAATTATCCTAGATGGACTCAAGAAAAGGATAGAACGCTCCCAAGGGACTTGGGTTGATGAGTTACTCCCAATCTTATGGGCATATAGAACTACTTGCAGAACATCAACAGGAGCTACTCCATTTCAACTAGCCTATGGAGCCGAGGCAGTGGTGCCCGTTGAAGTTGCTCAGACATCACCAAGGATTCAAGAATTTCAAGTTGACACCAATGAAGAAGGCATGAAGCTGGCTCTAGACCTAATAGATGAGCTGCGCGACGAAGCTAATGCCAGAATAGTAGAAATCCAGAAGAAAGCTTCGTTCTACTACAACCTGAGAGTCAAAGAAAGGTTCTTCCGCGAAGGAGACTTAGTCCTGCGAAAGATCGAGGCATCTGGAGTTGGTCCCAAGGGCAAGTTAGCCCCAAACTGGGAAGGACCGTACCAAGTAAAGGAAGTCACCGGGCAAGGAGCATACAAACTCCAGACCCTTGAAGGGATTGAAGTCCCTAGAAGCTGGAATGCTGCCAACTTGAGAATTTATTATGTTTAAATTGTTAGTTTTTATTTTTGAGAACATTTAATTAATGACTTGTTTAAGCCTCGAAGGCATGAGTTGTTTCTTTTTATACTAAATTATAAGTTCGAGAAATGCTTCCAGTTTTCCTTATATGACACTTGTCATTTTTTACTTAGTCTTTTTACAAGCCTCGAGAGTAGTTGTTGTTTATGTTCAATATAAACACGAAAAATAAAGCAAAACTAAGGCACAAAGTAAAAAGACAGGAATGTGAAAAACGTGAAAGACATCGATAAAAAGCCTCGAAGGCTAAATGTTTTTACAAGGCCATTAGGGCCAACATAAATAAAAGACGAACTACTTTGAGGATTTCTCCTCTTCCGTAGACTCCTCCTCACCCGACGAAGACGAACCTTCTTCGCTAGATGAAGACGAACCTTCTTCCCCGGAAGAACTTTCCCCCGTTGGTTTTTGAGGAGTCGCCTCAGGAACGGCCTTCTTTGAAGTGACTCGGGCTGGAGAAGGAGTAAGAGATGGAGTGAGAGAAAGTGCACGAGTCCTAACATCAGGACTGTCTTCCCCTTCTGTTTCCTCGTGCTCCTCCAATAGCCGCATCAAGGCTTCGGCTGACTGAGGGCATTTAAAGTCTACCCGCGGATCAAACAGACCTGGATGCTTGTCCAGCACTTCCTTAAGGGCGTCGTTCCACCCAATAGCGTAGTTGGCCGGAAAGACAAGGTCGTCATGAGCCTCGATAAGATCCTTATATTCGTCTGAGGCCATATATTTGTCAATAATGGCGTTCTTATCAGCCCTCAACTCGACCACCTCGCCTTGAGCCTGCTTAAGGAGCTCCTCCTTCTCGGCCAGCTTTTCCTCCAAAACCTTAAGCTTGGCATTGGCCACCGTAAGTTCCTTCTAGTGCTTTCCGGCCCGAGTCTTCCACGCTTCTGCTTGATGCAAAGAAGCCTGAAAATAGGCGTTGGCCTGGAAAACAACAAAACAACTTAGATAATATGAAAAATCCAAAACATAAACAAAAAAAACTGTGAAATGCGAAATAAACAAGTAAAGAAACTTACCGATGCCAATGCCTGTGAACCTAAGGCCTTGGTGCCATCCTCGTCGCTCCCCAAGACAATATCCCTGTAGTCACAAGGAGTCAGAGAGTGAAGGGACCAATCCCTCGCGTGATCCGTGTAGCCGACAACGGTGTCCGACTTCTTGAAGCCCCAACCTGGTTTGTACACCTGAGACTTGGGTGCTTTGACAGGCTCGTTGCCCTCAGCCTCAGTCGGCCCAGAATGTCTCTGTAAGAAAGCAGGCATTTCTTTCACCTGTTGGGGATCACTTATCATCTTTAACTGCTTCATACGACCCGTTTCCTCTACGGGCGGAATAACCCACTCGTTAATCAACGCCGCGGCTGAAAAGAAAATACAAAAACGTTAGTAAAACACTAAATCAACCAGTAAAGCACGGCCAAGCAAAACGTATACCTTTGTTCGAGGCCCGGGATAGGCCAACAGCCTTTAACTTATACTCGTCAAGAAGATCCCAAACGACCCGCTTGGTTTCTCCTTGATTCAGCTTGGCATAAGCTTCTTCCTCCTCTGATGAGAGCCTAATGGCGTCAAAGCTCCCATCTGCCACTTTGCTAAAAGTAGGCCTAAAGAGGGTTCCCCAGTCTCCCCCTTCCCATTTCACTTGAACGAAGTTCTCCTTCCAGTGAAGGTTATTATCAGGAACGGAGGAGGTGTCGAAAATGGGAGGTTTGCGAGGCCTGTGGGCTATTTGAACCCAACCCAGAGTAAGACTCGAAGAATTTTTGAATTGAAAGATCTTTCGAAATAAAGGGACAGTCATTTTTATTTTGTTATCCAAACATAAAACCATAAAATAGTGAATCAGCCTCCACCCATTGGGTACAATTTGGCAGGGGTTGATTTGGGCGTCGGCTAAAAGAAGAGGAATGAATTCATGAACAGGAAACCTAAGCCCTGCTAATAGGGCATCTACATAAACAAACAAACGATTGGGGTGCCAGTGGCAAGTCCTATCACCCGGCTCCACTAAAGAAATGGTAAACCTAGGGGGGAAATTGAAAAATTTGTTGTATTCCTCTACTACATCGGTGTCAAAAAACTTACTACTGCGGCTATATGAATCTAGCTGGGATTGGCTTGGGTATTCGTCCCCCCTCTAATTAATCATATCAAGTAAAGACATGTATGTCGAAAATATGGGGATACGGTTTAGTTGTTTACCTCGTTTGGCCGATCCAGCACTCATAGCTGCCAATCTTGAGGCTCTCTTATCTGCCATTCGAACTTCGACTTTCTGCTTACCCTTAGAGAACTAACGACTGAAGTTGCTAAGAAGCTTGAGAGCTCAAATATAGAAGAGAATCGAGAGTTGAAAAGTGAGAAATGTGAGAAATGAAGTCTCACACTACTCCTCTATATGACCCCCAACCGGTCACACGACCGTTGGGATGCACTTTTTAACGGCGGTCTCTAGGTCACATGACCGTTGAGAGCGAACGTAACAGGTTTAGCCGGTGAATGGGCTCAAACCTCGAGGCCCATGATTCATGGCCTAGTATCGAGAAAGTTCTAGAACTCGGGCTTGCAAAGCCCACAACCCTTAAAACCATAAAGGTCCGTGTTATAAAGTCAAAAGCCTCGAAGGCCTATAACAAGAAAGTCCAAAGTCCAAGGCCCAGAAGGCCCAATAAATATAAAAGGCCCAAGTATGAATAAATGTTCAATAAAACTGTAAAGCCATGAGGCCCTCAAGGAATTTCGACTCCAAAGCAATTTGAAGTCTAATTCAACTTCAAACCAAGTCGAAAATAACAAGCCACGAGGCCCTCAAGGAATTTCGAATACAAAGCAATTTGAAGTCTAATTCGACTTCAAACCAAGTCGAAAATGACAAGACATGAGGCCCCCCAGGAATTTCGATTCCAAAGTAATTTGAAGTCTAATTCGACTTCAAACCAAGTCGAAAATAACAAGCCATGAGGCCCCCAAGGAATTTCGATTCCAAAGCAATTTGAAGTCTAATTCGACTTCAAACCAAGTCGAAAATAACAAGCCATGAGGCCCTCAAGGAATTTCGACTCCAAAGCAATTTGAAGTCTAATTTGACTTCAAACCAAGTCGAAAATGACAAGCCATGAGGCCCCCAAGGAATTTCGACTCCAAAGCAAATTAAAGTCTAATTCGACTTCAATCCAAGTCGAGAATTACACAGCCGGGATGTCCCCCAGGAACTTCGACTTCAAGAATATTTGAAGTCTAATTCGACTTCATAGGTTTTGGAACCCATAAATCGATTCCAATCGGAGTCGAAATCAACTTCAACATAAGAATTCGACTTCAAAGGTTTTGGAGCCCATAAATCGATTCCAATCGGAGTCGAAATCAACTTCAACATAAGAATTCGACTTCAAAGGTTTTGGAGCCCATAAATCGATTCCAATCGGAGTCGAAATCGACTTCAACATAAGAATTCGACTTCAAAGGTTTTGGAACCCTTAAATCGACTCCAATCGGAGTCGAATTTGACCTCAAACACAGATTTCGACTCGAGGCATTTTTCGGAGTCCTGTTCGAGCTCAATTCAGGTCGAATTCGATCTCAAGCTTGATATTCGACCTCGAGGGATATCGAGATCGAAATCGACCTCAATCCTAATCGATTTAGGACATATTCGACAGTCTAGCTACGAGTAAAGACTTTTGAAGGTTGAAGCATTGATTCTCTAAAGGCATGGGCCCAAAAAAAAATCGAGATAAAATTGACTAAAACGAGTCAAAAGCCTGATAAGGCACTGAAACCCTTCGTGAAACTTTTACGAAAACTCGCGAAGTTTTCCCAAAAGCTGGGGGAAAAATGATATGGGTAAAAATAACCCTGAAGAAATAATAAATATAGCATTTATTATTTCATGGTTCAAAGGCTTGGGCCCTTAAAATGAACTAGGAAAATAAACCCAAGGATCAATTGGATTTGTAAGCCTAGCCCACAGGCTCTGTTGAAGCTAAAGGCCCGTTAAGCTATTGTTATTAATTAAATTCATAATTAATTAATAAAAGCCCGATAAGCCTGTTTGAAGGCCTCCATCCTGGAAGGATCTAGAAACCCAGACGTGGGATGAGTCTAACAAGGACTCTCATTCCTGCAGGGTTAGAACAAACCTATCACTAGGAGACTGGACCTCCAAGGCCTCCAGGTCTCCTAACCCTAATCTAATTTCAAGGCCTTCGTGATCCTATATAAAGGGCCTAACCCCTCAACATTAGAACTACGTTTTTTGGCTTGATTCTCATACGAACTGAGATACGTAGGCAGTTAACGAGGACCTGAGTTTAGTCACGAAACGTTAACGCAGTCATTAAAGCTTGAAGCTCTCCCAAACCCTAGCATTAATTACGTATTAAAGACACCTCGTTTTTGATCCGTAACAATCCTAAATCACTCTTTTCTTTTAAAGTAATCTCATTACTTCTCACATCACACATATCATAACTTTTAATAGTTAGATTTTGCTCACTAGAAGTAACTAACTTCTTTCTTAATTCTATCTCTCCTTTTGCCATTCAAGTGTCTACCTCTTATTATTAATTCTGTTTTTCACACATTTTACCTCAGACTTACTAGAAAGGCTCAACACACAATGTCCTACAGAAATAAGAGGTGGTTGAGAAAGGATATTTGTAGTCACATGAATAAGGGTACCCTTTTCAGGACTATCCATGGTCATCCCAACAGTTAAAATAGGAAAGGTAAAATCTGAACTTATACTATAAGAGAATGCAAATTCTGAAGAAAATTCAGAGTTTATACATTGAGTGTTTGTTGATGTGGATGGTGTCTCCATTGGCTGTGCAGAAAGTGGTTGCACCATGATATCATCAAAGATTGCCAATGGAATGGTCTCAGAGTTTGTCTAATCAGCATCAGCAACAATAGAATCTTCATTTAAAGTAGTATTTCCTGCATCCAAACTTTAATTGGATGGTTCTTGTGGGGCAGTGGCCTTAACAACTACTTCAACCCTTTGAGTTAAAGGTTCTTGTGGGATGTACCCTTGATTCCTGCTGGCTTCATCTGTTTCATTTGTGGCTGCTTCAACTCTTTGTGTTGAAGGTTCTTGTGTGTCTGGCCCAAATATGACTGCTACCTCACTTTGAGAGGCAGGTTCTTGTGTGACCTGGTTAAAAGATACTTGCTTCTTTTTCTTCCTTGTAAAAAGTTTAGAACTAGGAGAAGATGGAATTGATTTTGACTTCTTTTTTTGCATCTCCTTCCTCACTTCTTCTGCCAGCTCCCTAACTCTTTCATAAGAAATTTCCTTAATGATCTATTTTGGAGAGTTAGCAGGGGAATCATATATAAGAACTGCAGCAGCTTCACTTTCAGCAACATCACCAACAATTGCATCATCACCAGCCAACTCAGGTTATACCAACTCATCAGAGTTTATCAAGTTATCAGAGTTTATCATATTCTCAGAGAATATTGGCTCAGAATTTAAGACTATAACAGAATTTATCAAATTTTTAGAGTTTTACGGCTTCATTAGTGTTTAAGGATAGAGGTTGATCAGAGATTACTGGATCAGAGATTAAAGCATCAGAGACTGCAACCTTGACTAATCTTCCTTTCTTCTTTTTCATCTCAGGTAGTTGATTTATTGTGAATGGCTTCATGTATGGAGCAAGAGGAATTTCTTAAGCCTTCTTGACAATCTTCTTTACTGGAAAAACCAGTCATTCATCACTATCATCAGACTCAGTCGATTCATCAATAAATTTTCTTTTCTTAGGAGAAGACTCCTTTATTGACTTTCCCTTCCTTTTACTTGTGCCTTGGTGTTGAGTGGTTTGTTTTACAACTACAGTCTTTTGGGAGACTGTAGAGGTTGGCACTTGTGTTTGTGAAAAAGTGTTTGGTTGGTGGCTTGGGGTAGAATCAGAGGGTACTAAACTCTGATTCATAGCCACATATAAGAAATCTCTCCCATACATGGTAGGCATTCTCTGATGTAAGATAAGCCTGACCCATGTGGGAAAAAATAAGTTACCGAGTTTACCTGCAGATTCTCTCTTTGTATCTTTTCTAGCTAAGTCAGCAAATATTCTCTTGTTCATGCAAAAACTAGTTAAACTCTGATCATTCTCAAAAGTTACATTAGGCAATAAATAGCTAAAGATTAACGGTAAAAATCTAGCAAAATAAATAGTATGTGCATCATCCTCTATTTTACTAGCTAATTGCCTAATTATTAAACATGAAAAATTTAAATTTAAATTGTGGGTCAGAGAATACCCAATTTGTTGAGATAACTAAGGAATGGCATCAAAGTTTGTGGATTTTCCTGTGAAGGCCTTCGTAATGCATTCGAAAAAGAAGCTCCATTCTCTTCTTAAATGAGGCCTTGTAAAACTCCCAAGTTTTGATTGGCTTCCTCCATAGCCTATTTCTCTAAAAAATTCCTTAATTTGTTCGTCCCTAACTAGATTATCATAAACAACCACTTCTGGAAGATGAAGGGCTTGACAAACCACACCAGGTGTAATAGAATGAGTGCCATTACATTTGAATGTGATGATAGGTTCCTCATTATCACTAGCATTATTGAACTTCACAGTAGACCATATTCTTATCAGGGACTGAGCAGAAAAGTTCATAGGTTCCTATAGCATATACCTAATGTAGCTGTTTTGTAAGAAATCCTGAATCACATGAAAATCTTGAGGTGAATCGGTCTTATTCAAAAGAGAGATATAATTAGTTGCAGCAAATGTGTAACTTTGGAAAGTTAGACCTTTGGATTCCATTGTAATACAGAGATTAGTAGGTTTAAAAAATTAGGGTTTATATGAAATGAGAGAGAAAGAGAGAAATAAGAGATGCAGATGAATAATTCAAAGTGAAAATAAGAATTAAACTATTCCCTCTCATTTGCATATACTCTATAGTGGGACACGTGGCAATTTTTGAGTGGTAGACTTATGAGTGGTGTAATTCTCAAAATACAGCATATATGTGTGTATTTGTGTCTAAAAGTGAATCGTCTTTCATGAGATAAATGTGACTTATGATTAGTCCAATCAGAGAATAATAATTATGATGTCACAAAATGAAATATGATATCATAAATAAAATCTCAGTATTTAGCATATAATCAAAGTTTAAAGCAATCAGAGTTTAACATATGAAATATAGATCAGAGTTTATAGTAATCAGAGTTTGCATCGATTGTCAGAGTTTACCATATACTCTGACAGAGTTTACCATAAACACTGATGGCTTATGATCAGAGATTAGATGTTCCAATGATCAGAGTTTATTCTATTTTCCATCAAAATTTACCACATACTCTGATAGAGTTTATCATATACTTTGATTGTCTGCTACTTGCCATCTAGAGTTGAGCCACTTGTCACCATTCCTAATTCAGAAACCAATCTTATAAATGTTGTTTCACACAGGGGCTTGATGAATATGTCTGTTAACTGTTGATTAGAGGGAACAAAATTCATTTCAATTGTTTCATCCATGATATGTTCCCTTATGAAGTGATATATGATACTGATGTGCTTTGTCAGATAATGTTGAACTGGATTTCCTGTCATTGCAATCGCACTTTGATTATCACAATAAATAGGAATTTTTGAAAACTTCAACCCATAATCTAACAGTTGATTTCTCATCTATAAGATTTGTGCACAACAGCTTCCTGCAGCTATATATTCAGCTTCTGCTGTTGATGTTGAGATTGATTTCTGTTTCTTACTGAACCATGAGACAATTCTTCCACCTAAAAATTGACAACTACCACTAGTGCTTTTCCTATCAATTTTACATCCTGCAAAGTCAGCATCTGAATAGTCGATTAATTTAAAATCAGACTCTCTAGGATACCATAAGCCAAGATTAATGGTGTCCTTGAGTTATCTAAAAATTCCCTTAACAACAATCAAATGAGGTTCCCTTGGATTTTCCTGAAATCTAGAACATAGATAGGTTGCAAACATAATGTCTGGTCTACTTGCAGTCAAATAGAGAAGTGATCCAATCATCCCTCTGTATGTTGTAATATCTACATTCTCTCTAATGTCTTGATCAAGCTTGGTTACAGTAGCCATTAGAGTTGATGCAGATGCAGAGTCTTGCATTTGAAACTTTGTGAGTAGATTCTTTTTATATTTAGACTGATTTATGAAAATACCTTCATCAGTTTATTTATCTCGTAACCCTAAAAAATAACTCAATTCTCCTATATGATCATTTGATACCTAGACTGCATTAGCTTTGAAAATCTTTTACAGAGTTTCTCATTAGTGGAACCAAATATAATATCATCAACATATATTTGAACTAATAATAAATCCTTACCTTGAGTTCTATAAAACAAGGTTTTATCAATTGTACCTCTTGTAAAACCACTTTCAAGTAAAAATTGAGTCAGAGTTTCATACTATGCTCTTGGTGCTTGCTTGAGTCCATATAAAGTTTTATCCAGTCTGTAGACATGATTTGGATATTTTGGATTGATAAATCCAGGTGGTTGTTCAACATAAACTTTTTCTTCAAGTTCTCCATTTAAAAATGCACTTTTAACATCCATCTGATAGACCTTCAATTTCTTGTGTGTGGGATAAGCAAGAAAAATTTTGATTGCTTCAAGTCTAGCTACAGGTGCAAAAATTTCATCATAATCAATACCTTCCTGTTGAGAATAACCTTTGGCAATTAGTCTTTCTTTGTTTCTAATAATAATTCCATCAGAGTCTGTCTTGTTTCTAAAAATCCACTTTGTGCCAATAATTGATCTATTCTTTGGTCTTGGAACTAGGGTCCAAACTTCATTTCTCTCAAACTCATTTAATTCTTCCAGCATTGCAGTAACCCAATCTGCATCCTTCAAAGCATCTTCAACCTTCTTTGGTTCTGTTTGGGAAAGAAAACTATGAAATAGACATTCATTCTGAGTAGCATTTCTTGTTTGTACTCTACTTTCTAGATCACCAATAATCAAGTCAGGTGTGTGATCTTTGGTCCATTTTCTTGGATGTGAAAAATTTCTTGATCTAGATGTTCCCCCATGATTTGTGCCTTCATAGAATGATTCTTCTGTAAATGTTGATCCTTCCCTTGAAGTTGTGCTTCCATCAGTGTTTGATGACTCAGAGTTTATGTACTCAGATTTGAAAAATCAGAATTTGAGTGATCAGTGTTTGTGGTTTCATAGTTTGATTGGTCAGAGTTTAGGGTTTCATAGTTTGTGTTAGTTAGAGTTTGTTTAGACTCTGATATTTCAATAACTGTGGTTTATTCTCCAATATCAGTAAATTATTGATGTTGCTCCCCCTCAATATGTGCAGAATCTTCAATTTCTATTTCAATCATTTCTGAATCAGAGTTTAAGGGATCAGAGTTTAACTTACCAGAGCTTGGTTCAACAGAGTTTATCACATCAGAGTTTAGCTTTTCAGAGTTTGTGTTCTACAATTCATTATCAAATCTTAGAGTTTCCTGAGCATCATCATCATGTAATCCAACTATTTTTCCTTCATCAAAAGAGACATTAATTGATTCCATGACCACCCTTGTTCTTAGATTAAACACTTTGAATGCCCTTGAAGAGGTTTTAGAAGTTGTTGCATAACCAACAAAAATTCCTTCATCTATTTTGAGTTCAAACTTCTTCAATTCTTCAGGATATGTTTTGAGAATAAAACATTTGCTTCCAAAGATGTGAAAGTATTTTACATTTGGCTTTCTTCTCTTCAAAGTTTCATATGGAGTCATTCCATTTTTATTTATCAAAGTGCAATTCTGAGTAATACATGCAGTATTCACAACTTCTACCCAAAAATAAGTAGGTAGCTTTGCTCCTTCTAACATTGTTCTGGCAGCTTCAATTAGAGTTATGTTTTTTCTTTCAACTACACCATTTTGTTGAGGTGTGTCAGGCGCTGAGAATTGTTGAATAATTGCTTTTGTTCAGCAGAATTCCTCTATTGCAGAGTTCTTAAACTCTGTTCCATTATCACTTCTTAAATTCTTTACCTTGTGTAGTGATCCATTTTCAATCATTGCAATATGATCAAAAATAATTTATGCAGTTTCATCATTTTTATGCAAAAAGTACACCCAGGTAAATCTAGTGTAATCATCAACTATCACCATAGTATATCTCTTCTTTCCAATGGACATAATGTTGACATGACCAAATAAATCAAGATGAAATAGATGAAAAGGTTAATCAATAGAATTTTCAGTTTTGCTCTTGAAAGATGTCTTCTTTTGTTTGGCCTTTTGACATGAATCACAGAGTCCATCAGGATAAAATTGAACTTTTGGAAAACCTCTTACTAGATCCTTTTTCACCAATTCATTAATGTTTCCAAAGTTCAAATGACACAACTTTTTGTGCCAATTCTAGCTTTCCAAAGATGATGCCTTTCCAAGTAAACAAGTTAAGGGACCATCAGAGTTTATATCCAAGCTAGCTTCAAATAAGTTGTTATGTTTGTGACCAATAAGAACCACATTGCCATCTTTCTTTCTTTTCACTTCACAATGAGTTCCATGAAATTCCATAGAATAACCTCTGTATGTCATTTGACTCACACTTAACAGATTATGCTTGAGTCCTTCAACCAGAGCTACATTTTCAATGATGACATTTCCAATAACAATATTTCCATATCCTAGTGTTCTTCCTATGTTTCCATATCCATAAGATACTGTTGGGCCAGCCTTCTCCTCAAACTCTGAAAGCAGGGATTTGTTTTCAGTCATATGTGCAGAACATCCACTATCAATCACTAGGATGTTTTTCCTGTTTCCCTGCACTTAGTTAATGCAAAAGTACTTTTATCAGAGTTTATGTTAACAGAGTTTACATAATCAGAGTTTGTATTAACAGAGTTTATACTATCAGAGTTTACTTTTCTTTTATTAGACTTTATCACATATATTTGTTTGATAACATGTTTTGGAGACTTATTTAGTTTAGGCAATGGTTCATAATAATTGTAATACAAACTATGATATTCTTTACATGTGTAAATTGAATGCCATAAACTACCACAGTGAAAATAGGGATTTTGTGGTCTATATCTAGTTTGTTTTATAGCCTCTGAACTAGGTCTCTTAGGTTGCTTCTTTTTGTTTTGTTTGCAGTCAATGGCAAGGTGATTTGAATTTCCACAAGTAAAACAGGTTTTTCTAGGAGCATCAAGAATATACTTATAGTTATTTTCCTTAGAAATTCCTACTTTGCTATTTCTATTTCTCTTTACCTTTTTAGGTTTGCTCTTATTAGTGACTGCCTTCAACTTTTCCTTAAGTTGCTTCTGTGAGAGTAATCCTATATTCTCCTTTTTATTCTCTGACACAATATTTTCTTTATTTTTAGAGCATTCACCAGGATTTTTCTTGTCATTAGTAGCTCTAAAAAATTTCACAGGTTTATTCAATATTCCTTTTTTGTGTGTTTTAGTGTGTGTATCTTTATCAGATTCATAACCTTAGGCAGAAGTTCAATTCTTGTTAGAAAGCATTTGTTGGACTCTCTTGCCAAGGTTTGTCCAAAATTTGAAAGTCTCTTTTTCTTTAGCTAACTCAGATTTTAAATATTCAACTTGCATTTCTAATTGAGTTTGTATGTGTATAACATTCTTACAGTCCTTCTTTGTGCTAAGTATATGTGAATTTTCAGATTCCAGAAAGTCATTCATAGCAGTCAGAGTTTGTATTTCAGATTTTAATCTTTCATTCTCAAGTGACTGTGATTTAAAGCTAACATGCAAAGTTCTAAGAAAAAACTTTAATTCATGGATATCTTTAGTATTAAAATTGAAGACAGAGTTTGGTACCTTATCAGAGTTTAAGATGGGAGCATCAGTGTTTGCCATGAGTGCATAATTGGTTTCTTCTTCAGAGTTTGAGGAATCCATCCAATCCTTCTTTGATGTGATTAGTGCTTTTCCAGATTCCTTGCTTCTCATATTACACTTGTAACACTTAACCTTTGATTTGTCAATAGTCTTTGATTTTCCATCTTTATCTTCTCTTTTCCTGAATCTGTCTTTCTTTTCTGGTTCTCCATGCTTTTTCTGAAAATTACCTTACTACATATACTTTTTGTACTTCATCTTTTTGAAGCCTTTAACAATCATAGCAACAATCTCCATTATGTCAGAGTCCGTGGAGTCATCAGAGTTTGTATCAGAGTTTGTCTCAGACTCTGATTCATTGCTTTCCTTGATCATTACATCTTTTCCTTTTCTTGTTGAGGCCTTAAGGACTTTTTCTTTTGGTTCTTCAATCTTGGCTTCAACATTCAAAGCAATAGATTTTGCCTTGCTACTTTTCCTATTCCTTCTTTGCTATAATTCCAAGTCATGAGTATTTAATTTTCCATAGACTTCATTCAAAGATATCTCATCTAAATCAGCCCTGTCTCTTATCAAGGATGTTTATAAATCCCATTCTTCAGGAAAAGCCCTAAGAAACTTGGTGTTTGAATCCTCATTGTCATACACCTTATCCACCAATGCCAAATTGTTTAACAAAGTAAGAAATCTGTCATAAATATCAGTGAGAGACTCATTCTGTTTAACCTCAAAATATTCATATTCCTGTATAAGGGCAGATCTCCTGTTCTTCTTGATTTCCTTGGTTCCTTGGCATTGAACCTCTAGTGCATCCCAAATTTCTTTAGCAGTTTTGCATGCAATTACCCTGTTAGACATCACAGAGTCAAGACTATTATGCAAAATGTTCATTACCTTTGCATCTTTGAGAACTTCTAGTTTTTCCTCATTGGTCTACTCCTTTTTGTCTTTCAAGGTGTAGTATTCAGGAACCTGTCTTCCTTCAATAATTGTTGATGGCCCTAATTTGGTTGGAAGATACTAACCTTCATTAATTCTATCAAAATAATCAGGATCTGTGGCTTCTAGGAACATCAACATCTTCACCCTCCATGTAGGGTACTCAGTTTTCTTCAAGATTGGAATTCTTATAATTTCATACTTGTTTCCAGACATGTTTTTATGATCTTTCAGTTGAATTTAACTGCGTGTTCTGATACCAATTGTTTGCCTAGATAATAAACTATTATAGAAGGGGGGTTGAATATAATAGTACCAAATAACCAACACAAGTATAAAAGATAAACAGCTTTTTATTAATAATAAACTATGTACAAAACTCTCTCAAGAAATTCACTGTTCTTAAGAGCTACAAGGTTATGAAAGATATGACTTGAATGTTACAATAATGTTAACCTATGTCTGTGTTTATATAGACACAATTACAATTCAATTACAAAATAGATTATGAAAAGAATAGCTTCAATAAGGCATTAGACTTGTATTTGGATCCCTTCTTCACTATCCTAATCAAATTCTGATTTGACTGTTTTCTTTACAAACTCTGATTGATAAACTCTGTCAGTTGATAATCTCTGATTGAACATTCTTTGTTAGAGTAAACTCTAATTGAGTATTCTCTGATAGAGTAAACTTTGACCGACAACTTCTTATTCTCTAATGATGTCAGCAATCATAAACTCTGTTCTTGAGCATTCTCTGACAGCATCAGTGTTTAATTTCTAACACATACTTGTATTAATTTAATGAATAAATTAATTAAATAATTAATAACATAATCATCATTAATGTGCAATAATAATTAGAAAAACATACTACAATATATATATATATATAATGCTTAAAATAAATATAAGTACTTATGCTATAATTGAAATAATTATCTATTATAAGTATTAAATTATTCTCAAGATAATTTATCCAAATATTCATAAGCCCTATGATATTATTGATTCAAGTCTCATAAATCCTTTAAATATTAACATTTAATATTTATGAACTCAAATCAACTCCTAGCAATAAAAAATTAGACATTATTTAACATCCCTAATTCACTAACCAACTTAGAGAAAGTGGATTCATCAAGTGGTTTTGTGAAGATATCGGTTATTTGATCTTCCGTGGGTACAAAATGTAGCACCACAGTTCTGTTCATGACATGCTCTTTGATAAAATGATACCTTATGTCAGTGTGCTTGGTTCGAGAGTGTTGTACAGGATTGTTGGAGATGGCTATTGCACTTGTGTTGTCACAGAAAATTGGAATTTTATTCAACGCAAGTCCATAGTCATTTAGCTGATTCCTTATCCACAAGATCTGTGCACAACAGTTACCTGCCGCAATGTATTCTGCTTCAGCTATCGAGGTAGATACTGAGTATTATTTCTTGCTGTACTAGGAGATCAACCGACGTCCTAAAAACTGACAGCTTCCAGAAGTACTTTTTCTATCCATCCTGCATCCTGTATAATCTGAATCTGTAAAGCCTATTAGATCAAAACCTACATCTTTAGGGTACCAAATTCCAAGATTTGGTATACCCTTCAGATATCTAAAAATACGTTTAACAACTATAAGATGAAATTCCCTAGGGTCAGATTGAAACCTTGCACATAAGCATGTTGGAAACATTATATCAGGTCTACTAGCAGTTAGATATAATAATGAGCCTATCATACCTCTGTAGTTTGTGATGTCAACCTTCGTACCAGTTTCATCCTTGTCAAGCTTGGTGGCTATTAGCATTGAGGTTTTTGCCGGTGAAGAATCCTCTAGACTGTATTTTCTCAGAAGATCCCTTACGTACTTTGATTGGCAAATAAAAATCACATCTTCATTTTGTTTTAATTACAATCCAAGGAAGAATGAAAGCTCACCCATCATGCTCATCTCGTACCTACTCTGTATTAACTTAGCAAATCTCTTGCACAAGTTTTCGTAAGTAGAGCCAAATATAATATCGTCAACATAAACTTGGACAAATATCATATATTTATCATGCAATTTATAAAAGAGAGTTTTATCTATGACACCTCTAATGAAACTATTTTCAAGTAAAAACTCAGAGAGAGTGTCATATCATGTCCTCGGTGCTTGCTTAGGTCCATAGAGAGCTTTGAATAGAAAATACACAAAATCAACAAACTCTGGATTTTTAAAGCCATGTGTTGTTCCACGTATACTTCATCTTCTAACTCTCCATTCAGAAATGCACTCTTCACATCCATTTGATAAACTTTGAAATTGGAATGTGCTGCGAATGCCAAAAATATCTGATTGCTTCAAGACTTGCAACTAGTGCGTAGGTCTCATCATAATCAATTCCTTCTTCCTGGGAGTAACCCTTTGTCACCAGTCTGGTTTTGTTTCTTGTAACAATGCCATCACCGTCTAACTTATTCATGTATACCCATTTGGTGCCAATTACAGATATATCTTTTGGCTTGGGTACCAGTGTCTAGACTTCTTGTCTCTCAAACTGATTGAGCTCTTCTTGCATGGCAAGAACCCAATCTGGATTAGTTAGTGCATCTTCAATTTTCTTTGGTTCTTCTTAAGATAGAAAAACTGAAAATAGACATTCATTTGAAGTTGCACTTCTAGTCCTAACCCCAACATCTGGATCACCTATGATCAATTCAAAAGGATGATCTCTGCTCCATATCATTTCCCTTGGTAGGTTTGACCTTGATGATTCGCCTTGATATTCATTGTGATGTTGTGTTCTACCAGTAGATCCATCATCTCCCCCTGAGTTGCTGCCAGGATAACTTATTGATCCACCATTGGTATTAGTAGTATCTCCAGTGTTACCATTGTTTCCACCACTATTACCTAGATCATTATCATCATTATTATCATTATCATTTCTTGCTGCAACCTCAGGTTCTTCTTCTTCATCAGAATGTGAGTCTAGATAATTATCAAACTTTAATGACTTAGAAGAATCTTCAGTTTGGATACTTGGGAGTTTAGTGTCATCAAAAGTAACATTGACACTTTCTTTTACTTTATGCTGATCAATTATGTACACCCTATATGCTCTATTTAAATAACCGAACAAAAATAGCTTCGTGTGCTTTGGCCTCGAACTTACCACGATGTTCATATCCGTCTTTCAGCACATAACAGTTGGCTCCAAATACATGAAAGTACTTGAGTGTTGGTTTCTTTCCAGCCATTAATTCATAGGGAGTTTTCATCTTATCTTTGTTGATTAGAGTTCGATTCCGGATATAACATGTTGTGTTTATTGCTTCAGCTCAGAAGTAGATAGGTAACCTTGATTCACTTAACATCGTTCTTGCAACTTAAATCAGGGTTCAATTTTTCCTTTCTACAACTTTATTCTGCTGCGGATTTTTTGGTGCTGAGTATTATCTTGTTATCCCTTTGTCTGAGCAAAAGTTATTCAGAACTTCGTTATAGAATTCTATTCCATTGTCTGATCTGATTTCCCAGACAACTAACTTTGAATCTAACTCAATCAGCTTTACATGATCAATCACCAGTTATGGAGTTTCACCCTTAGAGTTCAAGAATAAAACCCACGTATACTTTGTGAAGTCATCTACAATCACTAAGGCATATCTTTTCCTTGCTATAGACATAATATTGACTAGACCAAATAAATCCGTGTGTAGGAGTTGAAGTGGTTCAGTAATGTTTGTAATGTCTGTGCCTCTGTCACTTGATTTCCTTGACTTTCCTTTTTGACATGCCTCACACAATCCTTCTTGTATAAATTCCATCGGAGGCAGTCCTCTCACAAAATCCCTCTTGACTAGAGAGTTCATTATTTTGAAATTTAGGTGTGAAAGTTTCTTGTGCCATAGCCAACTTTCTTCTGATGAGGCCTTTGAATAGAACCAATTTACTTCATCTTCAGTTCCAGAGTTGAGATCGGCTACGTACAAGTTTCCTTTCCTTACTCCACATAAGGCCAATTTATTGTCTTTAGAATGAGCTATTTTCCTTGATAAAGTTTACTTTATATCCTTTATCACATAATTGACTGACGCTGAGTAAATTGTGCTTAAGTCCTTCCACTAAAGAGACATTTTTAATGATAACATTCCCAGCATTTAACTTGCCATATCCCATAGTCATTCATTTGCTGTTATCTCCAAAAGTGACGATTGTGACAGCTCTTTCAACCACGTCTGATAACAAGGCTCTATCTTCAGTCATATGCCTTGAAGATCCGATGTCTAGGATCCATACAACCCGGTTTACCTGTTTAACTCCCTGCAAATATTAAATGGATTAAATCGTCTTCAGATCCCAAAATTGATTTGGCCCAGCATACTTAAAGAATTGACCTTTGTCATCTTTGATAACAGATCCTTTTCGAATAACAGCAGCATCAACCTTGATTGTACTTACCTTCCTATAAACAGTCTTAATAACTTTCTATTTAGACTTCGGAATATATGTTTCCTTTCTGACAGGTGAAGGAATCGCAGTCTTGGATTTTGCAAATTTATTATTGATGTGTTGTCTAGGTGTCATGTTATCTTTATTAACAATCATGAGTTTGAAATAAGCAGTCATAGCATTAAAAACACGTAACATACAATTTAAACACCACAAAGTTTATGACATACATCAACAACATGCATGTTATTCAAAACAGTAGGTGTCTTAACAGTTTCTACTTCAAATTTATCAGCAGTTTTAAAGTTCTCAGAAGAATGATATCTATTGTTACTATTCCTACTATTAACAAATGTATTAGGTTTGTTCACATTATTCTTTAAGTCATTAGCACCTATACCAGGATTGGGCGATCTAGAAGTTCCCACATCTTTCACTAGTGTCTTAGGTGCACTTTTCCCTTTTTGAACTTTAACTACTTTTATGTCCCTAGCTTGTTCCTCTCTTTTCTTATCTTCCTCAAGATTCTCTAAATTCATTTTATAAGAAATTAATAAAGAGCTCTCAAGGATTGGTTCTGCTACAAGGGTTATGAAAAGAGGTTTAGGTGTGTCTTGAAAAACATGTGGGATACCCCTTTTTTCAGTACTTTTTCTGAATGGGGTTATGTTTCTTGCCTTTCCTACAGATTGATTATACTCAAAGACTATTCCAACTTTTTGGTTTATCTCCTGTTGGTCAATTAGATTTTTTACAATATAAGAGGAATTCTTATAGGCTAGACACTTCTTCTTCTCTTCCTCTATTTGATATCTGAGATAGGTTTTAACTTTAACATAACAACTGACTCTATTTACTTGAAAAGCTAAGTCCTCGGTCAGTTTGTCACATTTTCTTTTTAAAAATTTTAAAACATCATTCTCATTATGTAAGACTTTGTTTTTGAGAATTAGTTTCTTAACTCTATCTCTTGTATCATCTAGTTCTTTACCAAAGAGTTTAAACATTTTAGGATGAATAGTGATTTACATCGATTCCTCCTTGTCGAGTGGGAGACGGTGATTCTCTGGATGAAGCCATAAGAGCAAGATTTCCTAGCTCTTCCTCATCATCATTGTCTGAGTCATCCCAGCTTTTGCCCTCTGCTAGATAAGACTTTCCTTGATAATTTTTAACAAGTGCATCATACTTTTCCTTGAGCTCTTCGTAAGACTCTCTCTTCTTCTCTTACTTCGACTTTTTGCATTCAGTTGCAAAGTGGCCTAGCTCATTACAGTTGAAGCAACAAAACTTATTTCTATCAACTTAGTCGGTCTTTTAGCCTCTTTTTGATACAGTTGTAGAAGAACCTCCTTTTTGAAACCTTCCAAAATTTGGTTTAACTCTATAAGAGGAGTTTCTTCGGAATCTCATGTTGTCAAACCTCTTGGCAACCATAGCTAGAGATTCATCTTCCAGCTGATCTAGTTCTTCTAAATAGTAGAACTCACCATCTAATTGTCATTCTGAAGTATGTCCAAGTTCTGGAACCACATAATCCATTGATTTATTTGAAGGTACAACAGCCTTCATTTCCATCTTCTCTGGTGCTTCCACTATCAGTGCTTTGGAGGAACTCAGAATCTTACCTCTTCCATACATTTCTCTGGTCTGGATCCGTTCCAATTTATATGTCTTTAATGCTTTATAGAGTCTTTCTAGGGTTATCTCCTTCATGTCCTTAGACTCCCGGATTGTTGCAATCCTGTGTTCCAGATGCTCGGGTAAGGTTAGTAAGAACTTCCTGTTGACCTCCTGGTTCTGATAATATATACCATTGAGGTTGATCTTGTTTATTAATTTATTCAATCTCTAAAACACCTCAGAGATACCCTCGCCAGGGTTGGATCTAAACTACTTGTACTGGTAGGTCAGGATCTCCAGTCTATTCTCTCAGACTTCTTTAGCCCCTTCGTTGATTTCTCTACTCTATCCCAGATCTGTTTGGCATTTTTACAATTGACCACGTGATTGTACATGACGTAGTCTAGAGATTTTATCAATATGAGTTCGAGATTGTTGTCCAGGGACACAACTTCCTTTTCTTCATCTGTGTAGTCAGTTAGACTTTTTAGAAACTGTCTGTGAGGAATTACGACCCCATCTACCTCATGTTCGAGAATAACTGTTATTAGGGGTTCAATACCATTGGCCAAAATTAATGCATACTTGGGATTGACAATCTCAATGAATAGTAGCATTTTATGCTTCCACAAATTGTAGTGATCTTTATCAAACTATGGAATTTTAATGCTCGTCACTTTTTGTGTACTCATCTTTAATAAGATTAAAAATTAAGTGTTTCAAAAAATATTTTAATTTTTGACTTAAAACAATTTTTGATCAAAAATAATTTTTGTCAAAAAATTATTTCAAATTAAAAATAATTTTTGAGATCTGTATGAGTTACAGAATATTTGGTTCGGATCTAATATTAAAAATATCAACCAGTTCTGATGCCAATTATTGGTTCCTGATAGTGTAGAAGGGGGTTGAATACAATATCAAAATTTATCACAGAATTTCAG
Organism: Oenanthe sinensis; assembly: GCA_028671895.1. Lineage (NCBI taxonomy): Eukaryota > Viridiplantae > Streptophyta > Magnoliopsida > Apiales > Apiaceae > Oenanthe > Oenanthe sinensis. The sequence goes on from CM053808.1 coordinate 7,780,058, forward strand.
ATTTAAAAATATTTTTTTAATTAATCATGAAATATTAATTTTAATGAAATACTGTTCAAGTAGAAGATATAATTTTTAACTTGAAAAGTATTACAAAATTAATCTGATGAAAATGTATATAATTGATAAAGTGTTCTAGAACGATTTCGACATGAGTTGTTCGGATTTAACAATTATATTACAAACTTACACAGAAATCTGTGAATATTATAATGCATACAAATTTATGAAATTTGAACATTTTCATTCACCCAAATAATGAAGCCATGATTTTCATATTTTTAGAGGAAAAATCTAGCAAGACTTTTGAATAAAACTTATTTAAAAAATTAAAAAGACTTTATAAAATAGCCTTCAAGACTTTTTAAAATAGTTAGGCAAGACTTTCTAAGCTCGGTAAGACTTTTTAGAGCTCGGAAAGACTTTTCAAAAAGTCTTGCCGAGTTCAATCGGTAGAACGTTTTAGAAGGTTTTATTAAGATAACTCGGTAGAACTTTTAGAAAGTCTTACCGAGACAAATCGGTAGGACTTTTTAGAAAGTCTTGCCGAGTTAATTCAGTAAGACTTTTAATTAGTCTTATTGAATTAAATTCAGTAAGGCTTTTGATTAATAATGCAGCAAGACTTTGTTTAAATATTAAATTAAATGTTCTTTTTAATTTAATTAATTCCATCAATTTTAATTAAATAATTTAAAAATTAAATTAATTCAAGGTGAATTAATTTAAGTAGATAAATTAAATAATTAATTAACTTTTGATAGTAGAATTAATTTAGTTTCTTCACTGCACAACCACTGTAGATTTGACTTGAATCTTCTTGTCTTCATTGTCTTCTGTCTTTAAAATCACTTAAGCTAGTTGAAAAATATTTATTAAATTAGTTGACACACAAATGTAGTGCCAGGTTCATTTATGTCATACTAAATAAATATTCTTCACCTTTTAACTTTAATAGCTATGATCTTTTGTCTTGTTCTTGCTTCTATATTTGTCTTTAATATTTTCTTTTCTTGGAATCTTTCTGTAGTAGCCACTTGGAATCTTCTGTATCTTCTGAGCTCATCTGAAATACTACTTCTTTATTTTTCGCTGACGCTTGAACATATTAATGAACTTCTTCCGGTGTAGAGTAACAGCTTTATTAGAACACTTCTGATATTTAGGATTCTTTATGTCTAGTTGACTTTTTTCTTGTTGATTCCTGTTATCATATTTATTATTTACTTCTGTTTCTTATCTGAGTTTATTTTTTATCTAATTATTACAAATAGGTCTAGTCATATGCCTTTCATTTTTATTCTTCCTGCAGTCAATAACAAGATGATTAGAATTGCCACAAGTGAAACATGTTTTTTAGGTGCATCAGGAATATACTTATAATCAGTCTCCTTAGATATTTCTACCTTTCCATTCCTATTTATTTTCACTCTTTTAGGCTTGTCCTTGTTGATCACGGATTTCATCTTTTCCTTAAGTTGTTTTTGAGAAAGTAAACCAATATTTATTGGTTTATCTTTTGACATATTACTTTCTTTGTTTTTAGAAGTGTTAGAACCTTTATCAGAAATGTCTGTTCCATTACTAGCCCTAACAAAGTTCACAGGTTTGGACAAATGTTCATTAACTCTTGTGTGTGTTTTAGGAATTTTATTCTTCTTTTCACTATCAGACTCATAACTTAAATCGAATGTCCAGTGTTTTTAGTTTAAAACTTCCTAAACCTTTTTACTAGATTTTGTTCAGACTCTGAAGGTTTCCCTTTCTTTGGCTAGTTCAGTTTTTAGATAACTCACTTGGATTTCTAACTGAGTTTGCATATGTATAGTCCTTTCACAACATTTCTTAATATTTGTCATGTGCATAAGTTCAGAATCAAGAAAATCATTATTAACAGTTAATTTTTGAATTTCATATTTTAGTCTTTAATTTTTAAGAGATTGAGTCTTAAAACTGACATGCAAGGTTCTAAGAAATGATTTTAATTCAAAGATATTATCAGTGTCTTTGTTGAAGATTGAATCTGGTACCTTATCAGAGTTTGTAGTGGGAGTCTCAGAATTTGCCATGGGAGCATAGTTCGTTTCCTCATCAGAGTCTAAGGAGTCCATCCAGTCTTTCTTGGATGTTATGAGTGCATTTCCAGCTTCCTTGCTCCTGCACTCAGTTGCATAGTGCCCCATCTTATTGCACTAGTAACACTTCACTTTTGATTTGTCAAGTGTTTTTGACTTCCCTTCTCTGTATTATCCCTTCCTGAACTTTTCTTTGTTCTCAGAATTACCAGAAATTTTCTGAAATTTTTCCTGATTTCTGAATTTCCTGTACTTCGTCTTTTTGAAGCCCTTGACAATCATAACAACCATTTCCATCATGTCAGAGTTTGTGGATTCATTATCAGAGTCTTCATCAGAATTTTCTTCAAACTTTGATTCACTTCTCTCCTTTACTTTTACCGTTTTTACTTTTTCTTTTGAGAATGTAGGAATTTGTTCCTTAGTTCTCATAGTTTTTGTCTCCGCATTTAATGCAACTGTCTTTGACTTGCCACTTTTATATTTTTTCTTTGTTGTAACTCCAAGTCATGAGTTTTTAGCTTTCCATATATTTCATCTAGAGTCATATCTTCCAGGTTTGCTCTGTCTTTTATCAAGGATGTTTGCAAGACTCATTTTTCAGGTAGAGCCCTTAGAAACTTTGTATTGGAGTCCTCATTCTCATACACCTTATCAATCAAAGCAAGGTCATTCAATAGAGTGAGAAATCTATCATATGTATCAGTTAGAGATTCATTGTGTTTTGCCTCGAAAAATTCATACTCCTGAATTAGAAGATATCTTCTATTATTTTTTATCTCATTGGTTCCTTGATATTGAACCTTTAGTGCATTCCAGATTTCCTTTGTAGTTTTGCAAGCAATTACTCTGTTTGACATTACAGAATCCAGACTGTTGTGTACGATATTTTTTACCTTTGCATCTTTGAGAACTTCCAGTCTTTCTTCAGTAGTCCACTCTTTCTTGTCCTTAAGTGTGTAATATTCAGGAACTTATCTTCCTTCAACTATGGCTGTTAGTACCAACTTTGTTAGTAAATACTGGCCTTCATTAATCCTGTCTAGATAATCAGGATCTGTAGCTTTCAGGAATATCATCATCTTCACCCTCCATGTAGGGTATTCAACCTTTTGAGAATTGGAATTATGATACTTTCATACTTGTTTCCAGACATGTTTGAAATCTTTTAGGTTATTCAAAACTGTCTGTTCTGATACCAATTGTTACCCAGTAATTAGATTATTATAGAAGTGGGTTGAATATAATAGTACCAAACAATCAAAACTAGAATACAAGTATATAAATGAAACACAATTTGTATTAACTTTGACAAAACTTAATACAAAAACTCTCTTAAGAAAATCAATGTTTTTAAGAGCTGTTATGTTATAAAAATAATATGTATTGAACGATACTTTAATGTAAACCTAATCATGTGTTTATATAGTACACAATTACCTATATAAATAATACAAAGATAATGACTAATTAATATGGAGATACGATTTCCATCATTAATTATCTTCGAAATAGATAGCTTCAAAAAGGAAATGGGCTTTTACACAAACACTTCCTTTTCTGTCTTCAATCAAGTCCTGATTTATCGAATTACCATTTAACAGACTCTGATCATTTTAAACTATGTCGGTTGAATAGATTATGATTCTATGGACTCTGACGACATCTTTTAGACTCTGATCAGCTTCTGTAAACTCTTATTGATAGACTCTGTTGGATAGACTGTGACAGTATCATTTCTTCATAACTAAGACTCAATTCAACTCGGGCCTATTCTGCTCCAACCATCCCAGATCTATTTGGCTATTTCAAAATTGGTCTCCTGTATTTTATTTAGGTTGGATCTACACCCTATAAAATATTATATTTAATTAGCAAAACTTTTTTTTATAATCAAAATGGTGTTTAGGTTTCTTAAGCCAAATTTCTAGAACTATTTCGATATATCTACACCAAGTATTTATACAACTAACTATTTTTATGAGAAAATATATCATTTTTATTAAAATTTTAAATATTCCTAATGTTGGATATAATTAAACACATAACTACAGATCATCTTATGCAATATTATAAAGGTTATAATGTAAAAATATAGTGAGGAACCTTACCTGATTCCATAGCTCTTAAATATAAATACGGTTGAGAGACTTGATCGTGAAACTTGTATTTTCTCTTACTTGATTACGAATTGTGGGACTTGATCTTCTACGGACTTGATTCGCTTCTAGCCGTATCTCTCTCTAACTGATGGGAATGTAGGAATAGAGGTTGTGCATTGTTAGGGATTGTGGTGTAATCAACTAATGTACTTTGTTTTAAGTTTAATTTAGCTAAGTAAAACATACTGTCATATGTATATTGATAGTATGGTCAGTAATCACTTATAGACAGTATATTTAAAAAGTAACAATTAGGTGACAGTACATTTGAAGTTACTATCTTATATAAACGAATAAAAATGAGTCATGAAGTAGAAGTTCACTAAGTGTTCATTCACAGCATGATTCAAAACTCAGACAGTAACATTTCAAGTACTCAAGCCTATGACAGAACATTACAAGTGACAACACAATTGGAACAGATGACATCAACTATTCCTTTGACAATATACTTGGCAGAGAATGAAGAATTGAAGACATCAAGTATTACTAACAATAACTTTGGTGGGGATAGTTGATAGCAAATTTGGAGATAATATGTTTTAATAGACTATCAAAACTTGATAGTAAAGTATGTGGAGCCGAAGATACTGTCACCATAGAGGAGCTAAAAGTTGACAGTATACTTTTAGTAAAACTTACAGTCTGTTCCAGGTAGCAGATTAAGATAGTGAAATTATAAGGAATGATTTGGACATGTGTATCTAGTCTGTCAAGTCTACTATTACAACTTGGGAGAAGACAAACAAAACTTAAAGCGTGCTCAAGGAGTCAAATATTTTTGCATATCTCAGAGCTACTTTATCTACAAATGGAATGAAGACAGAGTTGAACGAGAAAAGCACAGTTTCTGTTTCAAGTTTTGTTCTAGGACCAAGGGAAAGTATACTTATAAGTGGGATATGTGTTCCAGTATAAATACACACATCTCACAAGTACTTTTTCTTATGCAACTGAGCTAGATTTTCTCTCAAGTATATAAATATTAACAAATTCATTGTTATTGTATCTATCGAAGCTGGAACTCATTTCCAGTCAGTTATAAACAAAAATAATAAAATTATTTTTGAAGTTTAAAAACACTGTCTTTCTTATCTGTTTTTATTGTTTGCATCATAAAACTTGTTAATTGTTATTCTTGTTTTTTATTAGCAAGAATTAAATATAATTAATAAAGTTGAATTCAATCCCTCTCTCTACAACACTTATCATACATAACAACTGGTATTAGAGCAGTAGGTTTAACATATCTAATCCGAAAAGATCTAAAATAAATGCACAGAAAGTAATATCGATGCAACCACCAAGATCAGAGTCGGAATACCCAATGATCTCCAAATTTTCCGATCTCCGATAAACGAGCATATTTTTTTTTCCTTGCAAGTACCTCATAACCTGTTTGACTGCAATCCAATGATTCATTACAGGTTTGCTGAAATATCTACTCAACATACCCACAATGAATGCCAAATTCGGCCGGGTACAAATTTGAGCATACATTAGACTCCCAATAGCTGAAGCATATGGAATGTTCTCCATCTCTTTTCTTTTGAGATCATTCTTAGGGTACTATTTGAGACTAAATTTCTCACCTTTAGCAACAAGAGTATTTATTTATGGACAATCTTTCATGCTGAACCTGACAAACACCTTTTCGTTATAGCTCTTTTGTGATAACCAAATGATACCTCGAGAGCGATCTCGATATATCTAAATTTCTAATACAAAAGAGGCATCATCATGATCTTTTATCTCAAAATGATTTGATAGAAATCTCTTACTTTCGTGCAACAAGCCTATATCATTACATGCCAATAATATGTCATCGACATAAAGCACCAAAAATATAAATTTACTCCCATTGAACTTGTGATATATGCATTTTTCAACAACATTGAACTCAAAACCGTATGAGACAATAGTTTGATGATATTTATGATACCATAGACGGGAAGCTTGCTTTACACCATAGACGGATCGTTTAAGTTTACAAACCATAGACTTTGGTTCACCTATTTCAAAGTTTTCTTGTTGTATCATGTATATGGTTTTATCAATGTCATCATTGAGACAAACTATTTTAACATATATCCATCGGGTGCAGCTCTAAATCAAAATGAGCCACAAGTGCCATTGTTATCCTAAAAGAATATTTCGATGATACTAGAGAGAAAATTTATTTATAGTCAATGCCTTATCTTTGAGGATAACCCTTTGCCACTATACGCGTATATCTCTCGATATTGCCTTTAGATCCCTTTTGGTTTTAAATATCCATTTACAACCAATTGGTTTCACACCTTCAGGCAACTCGACAAGATCCTAAACATCATTGACCTTCATGGATTTCATCTCATCATTCATGAATTCAATCCACTTTTCACAATTTATACTTCATTTGACTTGTTAGAAGTTTACAGGATCATCTTCCATTACCCCTATGTAAAACTCATGTTCTTGAAGAAATACAATATAATCATATGAAATTGCACTCCTTCTTTTTCTAGTGGATCGCCTAAGTGGCACTTCTTCTTCAGGTTGTTGAGATTATTCTTCTTGAGCCTCATTTTGATTCTCAGTAGGAGGTGATATAGGTATATCCACATTATTGTCTTGAACTATATGAGGCAAAGAAATAGATTCTTTTTCAAAGGCAACATCTCTAACTTTATCTATCCCCTCAAACACAACATACTAAAGAAATTTAGCATTTCTTGTTTCGAAAAAGGACTTTGTCAAAGGATCATAAAATTAAAACCATTTGTTCTTTCAGGATACCCAACAAGGTAACAACTAACAGTTCTTGAGTCTAGTCTATTTTCATGTGGCCTGTAAGGCCTTGCTTCAGTTGGACAACCCCAAATATGCAAATACTTAATACTGAGTTTCTTCCCAGTCCATAGTTCATAAAGAGTTTTGTCTATTGCTTTGCTAGGTACTCTATTTAGTAGGTAGGCTTTAGTCTCAAATGCATCTCTTCAGAACGATTCCGGCAAAAAAGATTGACTGATCATACTTTTTACCATGTCCTTAAGGGTTCTGTTTCGTCTCTCAACAACACTATTCATGCGTGGTTGGCCAGACATTGTGTATTCGGGGATAATTCCACATTGCTCTAAGATTTCGGAAAAGGCCTAGTATTCACCACCACGATCAGATTTGACAGCTTTAATTGTCTCACCAAACTATTTTTCAACTCAGTTTTGAAGACCTTAAAAATGTCCAGAGATTGTGACTTTTCATGAGTTAAGAACAAGTACCTATATCAAGAATAGTCGTCTATAAAAATGATAAAATACTGTTGGCCATTCGAGAAAGCCATAGGAAATGGACCACATATATCAGTATGTATCAACTGTAAGACACTAGTACTCCTATTAGTACTAAATTTCCTTTTGTTTATCTATTTTTCCTTAATACATTCAACACATACATTAAGATCTGAATAATCAAGGGATTCAAGTATTCCATATGACACAAGCCTCTGTAATTTCGCTTTGGAGATATGACCTAAATGCTTATGCCACAACATAGTGAAATTCTCATTAAATAATTTTCTTTTTGTACCTCTTGATGTTATTTGCAAGGTTTCGTTAGATGAAACAATTGTATTCAGCATATATAAATTATCAATCAAAAACCAGTCGTAACTAGAGAAGAATTAAGAAAAAGACTGGATCTATTATCTCCAAATGAACAAGTGTAACAATATTTGTCCAAAACAGAAATAGAAACCAAATTTCGTCTAAAAGACGATACTACATAAGTCTCTCTTAATTCAACAAAATGACCAGTTTCAAAAGATAATATAAAAGTGCCAATGGCTTCAACCGCAACTATATTGCCATCACCCACATAGATGAATCTTTCAGCATCACTTGGTTTCCGACTCCAAATACAACCATGCATAGAAACACTTGTGTAAGTAGTAGCTCCAGAATCTACCCACCAAGTATTACTAGGTACATAAGTTAAATTAACTTCATAATAGACAAAGGTGAAAAGTCAACGTTTCTTTATACACCATGCAACGTACTTGGGACATTCCTTTTTCATGTGTCCAGATTTCTTACAAAAGAAGCATGTAACACCTTGATCCTGAGTCTTTTGTTTCTTAGGGTGTGACTTTCCTGCTGCAGTCTCTTTATCTTTAGTCTTCTTTCGGTAGTTAACCTTTGAGGTAGTTGCAACGTGATCACCTTCAGTCTTTTCACGCTTCAATCTATCTTCCTCTTGCACACGGTGTGAAATGAGCTCATTAAGAGTCCATTTATCCTTTTGAGTATTATAACTCACTATAAACTGTCTGTATTGTGCAGGAAGAGAGATGAATACCAAATGCACAAGCAAATCATCAGACAGATCAAGCTTTAATGCCTTAAATTTTGAAACGATGTTAGACATCTCCATAATGTATTCTCGAATATTTCCTTTAGTTTTATACCCCATCCGGACAAGATCAGCTAAAAGCTTACTTGTTTCAGCCTTTTCATTTTTCGCAAAACGCTTTTCAAGTCCATACCCAATAAGATGTCTTTGGACTCTTTATTTTAGATCACTTAATTAGTCCAAATATAGAATAAATAATTAAATACAATTATTTTAATTTATAAGCCCATAATATATAGATTATTAAAATAATCGAACACCTAACTCTTAATTATTCGTTCATATCAAATCGGTATATCAAATTGTATATGGAAAATGAAGGCACCTTTTTGCCATAAACTTGAGTTAGTAATTCAAAATTCTTACTCCTTTTTCTCTTCAGATTTGAGAGAGAACTTTATTTCTTATTACAAGTCTTGTACAATACTCCCTCCAATTTTTATTCCACAATCAGTGACCTATACAATAATTATAACAGTAACCAAGAATAATGCAAAAGAATGATGACCAATAAATTAATCCTCCTAGCTAACAAACTATCGAAGCCATTACAGAGGAATATTAGCAAACCACCTATCCACCATGGCTAGACATTCTTCAGGCTTATACTCGGGAGCTGCATGACCTGCACCCTATACATAATAAAGCAGAAGAATGAATTAATAAGAGCAGTTATATATATAGCTATATATGTATAGGCTTAGGGCCAATATATACTATAGTGTATTAAAATTACCTTAACGGTGGCAAATGTCAAAGAATAATCATTATGTGAAAATGTCGTCCTATATCTGCAAATAATTAACAATTAATAAAATCAAACACACACATCTAATGTACATTAATTATTATATATATGGGATTAGGTGCAACGAGAAGCTCTGAGTAAATGAGGAATCAAATAACAAATATAATTAAAGAACATATGAAAAAATTATTTAACATAAAAAATTATAGAATATAAAAAATAATTAGAAAACAAATAAAATAATTACACAACAAATTAAAAACAAATATATAACAAAAAATTACAAACACTATTCAGCTAGTGTTTTGCAATTTTTTATTTTATATTTTTTGTGTGTTATGAAATTTTTTTGTTTATTTTATAATTTTAGCATTTCCAAGTTGAGAAATCTAACCCTGCTACTTCATGTTCAACAAACCAGGGTGCCCATGGACTTTCAACGTCCAAATCTAGAGCTCGTATCCATTTTTCCGTGCCAATATATGGAACCACCAAGTCATGATCGCCGCTGTACGTACGTAGATGTATATATATATGAATCCAAACAAGATATAATAATTAATCTATTCTATTAAATAAGCTGGATGCTATGAAAAAACTAATTAGGCTTGATAGATAAAATACCTAAATATTAGAGCTCGGCAACTTTTATTGGTCAAGTTTGTGTGATAAGCAACGGAACTTTCAATATTGTATGAATAAGTTTCAGTATCATCTTTCCCTACCAAGTAGTGATCTGTGTTGCATGCTTCCCACTCTTTTATTGTCCCCTGTAAACAGAGGAGCAAATATATAGATATAAACAACTTAATTAATTGCACTAATTTTAAAGATTAAACTTGAGTACCTCACGGATGCGAAGAGCTCTTTGCACATTTTTGTCATTAGCCCATATGGAATAGTATTCATAAGTGTCCCCCTATTTATGAATGCAGTGGAGATAGAAATATATAGGTAATCAATAACAAAACGAAGAGGTTATTCACTAATGATCGAAGAGACAGACAATAGAAAGAAAAGAGAATTACTCGACAACGAGGTTGCTGCAGCCGAGGCAATCGCAGGGGATTAAAAAGAATTTTCCGGTGAGAATTTGGCACATATTGGGATTTCCTCAAGCTTGATGTTCCACTTACTACTAATCCACAACTCGGTTCAAGTATGTTGTACCCATATATATACTTAAGGCACTGCAACATAAATTTATTTGTAATATCAAAAACTAAAATTAACCTCACAGAAGAAACAAATTAACCTGGTAAGAATTAAATTCTAACAAGAAGCAACCAAGTTAGCAATATGATGAAAAATCGCGACAATATGTTTAGAGAGTAAAGTACCTCGTCTACTTGATTAAGGTCTCTTGCGCATAATCCATTACTGGGATTCGCACTTATGTAGTTACCCTGACAATTTTCCCTGGCCGACTGCACAAAATATAATTTACAGAAACTATTTCAAACTTGTTCCGAACACCGCGAAGATAACGAAAGCAAGTAAAATGAAATCATGAATTTACCTGATAGAGTTCATCAGATAAGAGTGCCATTTGATTAGCATATGGGATCCTGGAGTTGAAGTCTATGTTTCTATCGGTTAAAGGATTTCCAATCATGTACCCCTGAAGTGTGTATATGTAACAAATTAATTTAAATATATAAATTATAATTGTATATATGCATCTAATTTTGTGTTCTCCTATAATTCACCTACTTTGATATTCATTTGGGGTTCATTTCCAGCTTCATTACCTGCAGAAATTAAATAAGCGAAATATCAGAAGTTAATCAGGTAATTAATAAGATTAATGGGTCATTAGTGAAATTAACTGATTTACATATATAATTAATAAAATGTTACATACCGTTGTAAATCTCTTGAGTAATGATCGGAATAACTATGCCAGAATAGGATACACCAGAAATGTACAAAGGATTGTTGATGAATCTCGGATGATCATTTAGCCACTGTAAAACACAAAAAATTATTGTTCAATTTAATATATAGGTCAATTAATTACATTACAAATAATTCATTTAAGTTTTATTAATTAAATGTTTAATCAAAATATATTAAAATAATTATTGTTGCAAAGTTCACCTTTCGGAGAAAATTGTAGACATGTTTTGATGATAATGTGTCGCTTGTTTTGTACGCATCAGGAGTTTTTGCATATGAAAATCCAGTGCCAACAGGCGTATCCAAATATATTACATTCGAGACCTGTAAAAGTTGTAAGCATTTCTTGTTACGTACATATAGCATGGAGGAGTTGTAAAAAATATCTATCTATATATAGTTTAAAATTTTAACCTTGGTCCATGAGTACGGGTTCAACTGCAACACTGGTTTCTCCGCTATCGACCTACTGTAGTCAAAAGTAAATGGTCCTGTATGTGTACAAGTAATTTATTTTTTGAATAAATCTTAGAAATTGAATATATTTTTATAATAAATTTTCAAAATGAACCAGAGTCAAATCACTAACTCGGACAATAAAGAATAAACATTTAGCACTTGTGTTATCCAATCGTACTTGCACAAGTAATTTATTGAACAAACAATCCTTTGGCCATACGTATTTCATACATGTAGTTGACCATGTATACCAGGTGGTCTTTTAGGCCGGCAAGTAAACTAAATATGAACATTAACCGTGTATTAATGCGTTTTTTCAACCAGGATTTAGTTGCAGTTATCCTATAGCTAGCCAAGTGGATATATATGTATATAGTCATGCAACACATGTACCTAACCAAACATCGAAATTGACCAGTGAATTGAAATTAAATTCTTCACTAGGAAGATGGACATGATTACAGAAAATAATCAACGAAAGATACAAGTATACATCATGAGCTAGTTCGTCGTCTTCTAAAAAATCTCAAATTTATCTCGACATGACCGGTAGAACTTAATTATTTCTGTTAATTCTAATTCTTGTTTATTAAATAATTTTGTATTAAAACCTTTCAATATTTACGCTACATCAAGGAGAACATTCTTCGAGAAATATGAGAAGCATCGGACCAACTACTTTCTTTTTCTTAATTTCTTAGTAGCTAAAATTCGAAAAGCGGATAGATCATGTTTATAAATTGCTCAAATATGCAAAAAAATTAATTTACCGATCTCATAGAAAAATGCACGAAGAGAAGAACAACCCGGACCACCGGCTATCCAAACCACGAGCGGATCATCTTTAGGGTTCCTTTCCGACTCCACAAAGTAGTAAAATAACTCCACATCATCATTCTCTGCTGTCCCAGTGTAACTGCCATGTATACCGGAATGTGTGTCAATATGTGTACGTTTATCCAAGTTACCAGTTCGCTTAAAAACTTAAAATAATACTCGTATTTATGTATAATTGTAAGATGCGGAATAACTTACCCAGTTTCCAGTTTAAAAGGAAGATCGCCATTAAATCCTGGCAGGTTTTTAATGATAGATTGTGAATAAACACCATTGTTGCAGAGAAGTAGCACAAGAAGAAAAACACATGATAACAAAATCCCTTGACCTAATGTTCCCGCCATTAATTAACCAATAAATATATAGTAGCAATCTGTATATAAATGTCCAGATAGATGTATATAACAATTAATATAAGCAGCTGAATAAAATTAAGAATCCCGAAGCAACTCCGGTCCTCTTTTTATAGGTACGTACATTACATGCTACACGCGTGTTTATTCATATATATTTTACACGTGTTCAAATAATTTTATTTGAAAGACAGCATTTCGCACTCGACATGGGCGGTTGAAATTAAACCTAGGAGATAGATCAGCTAGCTGCTAAGCTGGACTGACAAAGACATTATTAAGGTTTGTAAGATTTATCTTTAAAAAAACATGGCGACTACAATATAATAATGTGATGGCTGAAAATGATTACCCAACCAAAAACGAATATTTATTCTATGTTGAAATATTACGTGACTTTGACCTGCTGATTAGTTATTTATTACGTCATATATATATATATATATATATATATTATGATTAATTCTACATTTATATTTTTCGTTTTTAAAACCTACTTATTGGATAACAGTAGCAGTGACTTAATGAAATGAATTCGAATACGTACGAACCATATCTATATAAAATCACATACAATTACAAATCTTAATTATCTATGTAATGTCGGGATAAGGAGTTGTTCTTAATTTGTTAGACAGCCATTCTTCCAAAGTATGCGATGATCAACTTTGACAAAATAACTTATGAACTCTAATTCACAAGGACAAGTCAAATTTAATTAAATGTCTAACGACTAATTAATAATGAACGTACGTGAAGTGGCCTAATTTCACACGTTCAAACAAGTCCATTGAAAGATGAGATTATCATCTTGCTAATTTAGTTGATAGCTAGCTTAATTATTCTTATATTCTTATAATATTGTTATTATATATATATATATATACTTTTATATTTAAAATATTTTTTCTCAAATGGATTTATAACATAAGCTAACATACTTTTTTAAAACTTAATTTCTCCCCAACCTCAAGTATAAATTATAGTTAAAATATTGGTTTATTCAATAGATTTATAGCTGAAGTTTATAACTTTGTGCAAGTGTGTAACTATACTTATAAACTATATCATTAATACATAAATATGTAGGTTTAAATACAATTTAAACTCTGCGTTTTCAATAATATACAATTAAAATTCCCTTTTAATATATTTAATAAATTTAACTCTACGTTTTTAACTATATACGGTTAAAACCTTTTTCAAAAATAATTAATAAATTTAACCCTATATTTTTAACTATTTACAATTAAAACCCTTTTTTAAAACATTTAGTAAATTTAATCTTGACTTTTTAATTTCGGAATAAAATAAACCTTACGATCAAATTTTGAATAAATATTTGTCAAATACACTATTGCCAATTTTTTTTGTATAGATATTATCTAAATATAATAGATATATGCAATTATTAGGGTTTTTCTTTTAAAATAGATATTTAGATGTTCTTTTCTATATTAATATGTCTTTATATATAATATATTATATATGTTCAATAAAATTTTAGCATGTGTTTATATTATTCCATCCGTGTCATCACACTTCCCGCTCAATATATTCATGAATGTTCATCATCGAATTTAATTTATTTTCAAAAATACCCTTCTATAATTTTCATAAATTGAACCAGATTTGGGTAAGGTTTATATTATTTCAAAACTAAAAAATCAAGATTAAATTTACTAAATATTTTAAAAAAGGGTTTTAATTGTAAATAGTTAAGAACATATGGTTAAATTTACTAATTATTTAAAAAAGGTTTCAATTATATATAGTTCAAAAACGTAGGATTAAATTTACTAAATATATTAAAAGAAGATTTTAATTATATATTTGTTACGGATCAAAAACGAGGTGTCTTTAATACGTAATTAATGCTAGGGTTTGGGAGAGCTTCGAGCTTTAATGGCTGCACTAACGTTTCGTGACTAAACTCAGGTCCTCGTTAACTGCCTACGTATCTCAGTTCGTATGAGAATCAAGCCAAAAAACGTAGTTCTAATGTTGAGGGGTTAGGCCCTTTATATAGGCGCTTGAAGGCCTTGGAGTTAGATTAGAATTAGGAGACTTGGAGGCCTTGGAGGCCCAGTCTCCTAGTAATAGAGTTGTTCTAACCCTGCAAGAATGAGAGTCCTTGTTGGACTCTTCCCACGTTTGGGTTTCTAGATCCTTCTAGGATGAAGGCCTTCGACAGGCTTATCGGGCCTTTATTAATTTATTACGAAATTAATTAATAATAATAGCTTAACGGGCCTTTAGCTTCAACAGAGCCTGTGGGCTATGCTTACAAATCCAATTGATCCTTGGGTTTATTTCCCTTATTTATTTTAAGGGCCCAAGCCTTTGAACCATATCAGGTTTAATTAATGAAATAATAAATGATATATTTATTATTTTTTCAGGGTTATTTTTACCCATATCATTTGCCCCCCAACTTTTGGGAAAACTTCGCGAGTTTTCGTAAAAGTTTTACAAAGGGTTTCAGTGCCTTATCGGGCTTTTGACTCGTTTCAGTCACTTTTATCCCAATTTTTGGGGCTCACGCCCTCCCTAGAGAATCAATATTAAATAATCGGTCCTTAAAGGACTTTATTCGTAGCTAAATTGCCAAAGATACCTTTTCTGCATTTTCCCCTAAATCGACCTAGATTGAGGTCGATTTCGACTTGGGTGAGGTCGATTCGACCAGGGTTGGAGTCGAACAGGAGTCCAAAAATGCCTGGAGTCGAAATCTATGACTGAGGTCGAATTCGACTCCGATTGGAGTCGATTTAAGGCTCCAAAAAGGCTTGGAGTCGAAATCTGTGACTGAGGTCGATTTCGACTTCGATTGGAGTCGATTTAGACCTCAAACTGTCTTGAAGTCGAAAATTTATTCCCAGGTCGACTTCGACTTCGATTGAAGTCGATTTAGACCTCAAACTGTCTTGAAGTCGAAAATTTATTCCCAGGTCGACTTCGACTTCGATTGAAGTCGATTTAGACCTCAAACTGTCTTGAAGTCGAAATTTTCCTTGGGCCTTATGGCTTGTTATTTTCGACTAGGTTTGAAGTCGAATTAGACTTCAAATAGCCTTGAAGTCAAAATTTTCCTTGGGCCTCATGGCTTGTTATTTTCGACTAGGTTTGAAGTCGAATTAGACTTCAAATAGCCTTGAAGTCGAAATTTTCCTTGGGCCTCATGGCTTGTTATTTTCGACTAGGTTTGAAGTCGAATTAGACTTCAAATAGCCTTGAAGTCGAAATTTTCCTTGGGCCTCATGGCTTGTTATTTTCGACTAGGTTTGAAGTCGAATTAGACTTCAAATAGCCTTGAAGTCGAAATTTTCCTTGGGCCTCATGGCTTGTTATTTTCGACTAGGTTTGAAGTCGAATTAGACTTCAAATAGCCTTGAAGTCGAAATTTTCCTGGGGCCTCATGGCTTGTTATTTTCGACTAGGTTTGAAGTCGAATTAGACTTCAAATAGCCTTGAAGTCGAAATTTTCCTTGGGCCTCATGGCTTGTTATTTTCGACTAGGTTTGAAGTCGAATTAGACTTCAAATAGCCTTGAAGTCGAAATTTTCCTTGGGCCTCACCTTTATTGGGCCTTCATGTCATAGGCCTTCATGTCATAGGCCTTCGAGGCTTTCAATATGGTTGGGCGGGCCTTCATGGCTTTTGAGAATTATGGGCCTTGCAGACCCATGTTCTAGATTTTTCTCAGATCATGGATGAAGGACACCTTGGGCCTTGAATCTTGGGCTTTTAAGCCCATTAACTGGCCTACCGGTTGCCATCCCCTCCAACGGTTGAGCGACCTAGAGTCACCTGTCAAAAGGTGAATTTAAACGGTCATATGACCGGCCGGGGTTGTATATATGAGTGGTGTGAGGGGCTTCACTTCTCACACCTCTCATTTCTAACTTCTCAAATTTCTTCTCTATCATAGTTGAGCTCTCAAGCTTCTATTGTTTCCAGTCTTCAGCTTCTTTGAGGATAGTTATAAATTCAAAAATGGCGGATAAAAGAGCTTCAAGACTGGCGGCTATGAACGCAGGATCGGCCAAGCGAGGTAAATCTCTTAATCGCATCCCCATTTTTTCAACTTACATGTCTTTGATAGATATGATCAACCAGCGGGGGGATGAGTACCCTAGTCAGTCCCACTTGGATGCATATAGCCATAGCAGTAAGTTTCTTAATAGTGAAGTAGTAGAGGATTACAACAAAGTCTTTAACTTTCCCCCTAGATTTACCATTTCCTTGGCGGAGCCTGGTGACAGGACTTGCCATTGGAAACCAAGTTGCTTGTTTGTTTACGTAGATGCCCTGTTAGCGGGGCTTAGGTTTCCTTTGCATGAATTTATCCCTGTTCTTTTAGCCGATGTCCAAATCAATCCTTGCCAAATTATGCCTAATGGCTGGAGGCTTATCAATTGTTTCATAGTTTTATGTTTAGAAAACAAGATAAAAATGACTGTCCCCCTCTTCCGCAAAATTTTTCAATTCAAGAACTCCTCGAGCCTTAACTTAGGTTGGGTTCAAATTGCCCATAGGCCTCGCAAACCCCACATCCTTGATACCTCTTCAATTCCTGACAACAACCTCCGTTGGAAGGAGATCTTTGTTCAAGTGAAATGGGAAGGGGGAGATTGGGGGACCCTTTTTAGGCCTACTTTTAGCAAGGTGTCAGACGGGAGTTTTGACGCCATCAAGCTATCAGAGGAGGACGAGGCCGCCTATGCCAAGCTTACTCGGGCGGAAACCAAGCAAGTTGCTTGGGCTCTTCTCGATGAGCATAAGTTGAAAGCAGTGGGCCTATCCAGGGCCTCGAGCAAAGGTATATATCTTGATTTACCTAGTTAAGTTTGTTGAATCAACGTTTTACTAACATTCTTGTGTTTTCTTTTCAGCTGCTGCTTTGATTAATGAGTGGTCCATTCCACCCACGGAAGAAACTGGCCGGATGAAACGGCTAAAGTTGATGAACGATCCTCGGCAGGGCAAGGAACTTCCGGCTTTTTTGCAGCCACATTCTGGGCCAAACGAGGCTGAGGGCAGCGAGCCTGTAAAAGCGCCCAAATCTCAGGTGTACAGGCCAGGCTGGGGCTTCAGGAAGTCGGATACGGTGGTCGGATGCACAGACCATGCCAGGGACTGGTCCCTTCACTCCCTCACCCCTTGCGATTATCAGGATATCGTTTTGAAGAGCGATGAGGGGGTCGTCAAATCTATGGGTGCACAAGCTTTGGCATCGGTACGTTTCTTTACTCGCTTAATTCATATTTCACAGTCCTTCCGTTTATGTTTTGGACTTTTCTCTTTGTTCTAACTTGTTTCGTTGCTTTTTAGGCCAATGCCTACTTCCAGGCCTCTTTGCACCAAGCAGAAGCGTGGAAGACCAAGGCGGGGACGCATAAAAAAGAACTCATCGCGGCGCATGCCAAAATCAAACATTTGGAGGAGAAGTTAACCGAGAAAGAGGAGCACCTTAAACAGGCCCAGGCTGAGGTGGTTGAGTTGAGGGCCGACAAGAATGCCATAATCGATAAATATATGGCCTCAGACGAGTATAAGGACCTTATCGAGGCTCATGACGACCTCGTCTTCCCGGCCAACTATGCAATCGGGTGGAATGATGCCCTGAAGGAAGTGCTGGATAAGCATCCAGGTCTGTTTGACCCAAAGGTAGACCTTAAATGCCCTCAATCAGCCGAAGCATTGAAGAGGTTGTTCGAGGAGACTGAGGCAACTGATGGGGAAGATAGCCCTGATGTTAGGACAGGAGGGGCGCGTGAGCCTTCTCTCACTCCTTCTCCAGTTCGAGTTACTCCGAGGAAGATCGTTCCTGAGGCAATCCCTCAAAAGCCAACGGAGGAGAGTTCTTCTGGAGAAGAAGAAGAATCTGATGAAGATGAGGAAGGATCCGGCAAAAGCGAAGGGGGTTCGTCTTCAAGCGGCGAGGATTCTTCGGGAGAAGAGGAGGAGGGAGAAGAGGAGGAGGAGGAAGAAACATAGATAGGATTTCTTTTGTCTGTATTTATGTTGCCCCCAGGGGTTTTGTAAAAACATTCAGCCTTTGGGTTCTTATTTATGTATTTTACTTTTCTGTCTTTTGACTTCTTGCCTTAGTTTTGCTTTTGTTTTCTGTGTTCATCTTGAACATAAACAACAACTACTCTTGAGGCTTGTAAAAAGACTAAGTAAAAATGACAAACGTCATATAAGGAAAACAGAAAGCATTTCTCGAAACTTATAATTTAGTATAAAAAGAAACAACTTATGCCTTCGAGGCTTGAACAAGTCATTAATTAAGTATCCTCAATAAAAACTAACAATTTAAACATAATAAACTCTCAAGTTGGCAGCATTCCAGCTTCTAGGGACTTCAATCCCTTCAAGGGTCTGGAGTTTGTATGCTCCTTGCCCGGTGACTTCTTTTACTTGGTACGGTCCTTCCCAGTTTGGGGCTAACTTGCCCTTGGGACCAACTCCAGATGCCTCGATCTTTCGCAGGACTAAGTCTCCTTCGCGGAAGAACCTTTCTTTGACTCTCAGGTTGTAGTAGAACGAAGCTTTCTTTTGGCTTTCTACTATTCTGGCATTAGCTTCGTCGCGCAGCTCATCTACTAGGTCTAGAGCCAGTTTCATGCCTTCTTCATTGGTGTCGACTTGAAATTCTTGAATCCTTGGTGATGTCTGAGCAACTTCAACGGGTACCACTGCCTCGGCCCCATAGGCTAGTTGAAATGGAGTAGCTCCTGTTGATGTTCTGCAAGTAGTTCTATAAGCCCATAAGATTGGGAGTAGCTCATCAACCCAAGTCCCTTGGGAGCGTTCAATCCTTTTCTTGAGTCCATCTAGGATAATTCTGTTAGCAACTTCAGCTTGCCCATTTGACTGCGGATGAGCTACTGAAGTGAAGCGTAGTTCAATGCTATAATTCCCACAGTATTCCATAAAGTCCTTATTGTTGAACTGAGTTCCGTTGTCCGTCACTAGGATTCGGGGAAGCCCGTATCTGCATATAACATTTTCCCAGAAAAACTGAGTTACGTTCTTTGTGTCGATCTTGGCCAAGGGCTTGGCTTCTATCCACTTAGTGAAGTAGTCAATGGCAACAATGAGAAACTTTCTTTGTGCGCTGGCCATAGGGAACGGGCCTAATATATCCATTCCCCACATAGCAAAGGGGATTGGAGAACTTATTGATGTCAACATCTCAGGGGGCTGCCTGACGAGGGGTGCAAACCTTTGGCAGCGATCGCATTTTTTAACATATGCTTTTGCATCTTTGAGCATATCAGGCCAATAGAATCCCAGCCTCATGACTTTATGAGCCAAAGCTCTGCTTCCAAGGTGTTGGCCACATACACCTTCATGGACTTCTTTTAGGGCAGCTTCAGCCTCTTGGGGTCTCAGACACTTTAAGTAGGGCATCACATATGATCTTTTGTAGAGTATTCCTTCTATGAGGGCATACCTCAAGGCCCTTACCGATAGCTTGCGAGCTTCCACCGGGTCGGTCGGTGTCTTTCCTGTTTCCAAGCAGAGTTTGATGGGATCCATCCAGCACGCTCCTGGCCCAATCGGGGCTACTAACTTTGCATCAATGCTTGGGGTCTTCAAGACTTGGAAATAGACGCTGCCAGAGTAACTTTCGATCTCAGATGACGCAAATTTAGACAAGGCATCAGCCTTCACATTCTCCTCTCTGGGGATGTATTCAAAGTGACATTCTTCAAATTGCGTGGCTTGAGCTTTAACAATTCTCAAATATCTTGCCATAGTTTCATCACGGGCTTCGAATTCTCCATTTACTTGGGAGATCACTAGCCTTGAATCGCCACATACTTTCATATTTTTTACCCTCAGGGTTCTGGCCAGGCCAAGCCCAGCTATCAAAGCTTCATATTCTGCCTCGTTGTTTGTAGTTGGAAAATCCAACTTGATTGCATACTCAATAATGAAGTCATCCGGGCTTTGCAAAACTAGGCCAGCTCCACTAGTTTTTGTTTTTGAGGCTCCGTCAAAAAAGAGCAACCAGTATTATTTGAGTTCTTCACCTTTTTCAATTTCTTTATCCTCTTCTTGCCCCCCGACTTCTTGGTTTGGAATGGTGCATTCAACCACGAAGTCAGCCAGAGCCTGAGCTTTAATGGCCGTCCTTGGCTTGTATCTGATTTCGAACTCTCCTAATTCTACAGCCCATTTGATTAGCCTTCCACTGGCCTTGGGGCTATGCAGTATATTTCTCAGAGGTTGGTCTGTCAAGACTTCAATAACATGTGCTTGGAAGTATGGACGCAGCTTCCTTGAAGCCATTATCAACGCCAAGGCAAACTTTTCTACCTTTGAGTAGTTCAGCTCTGCACCATGTAGAATTTTGCTGACATAATAGATAGGCTTCTGAACTTTAGCTTCCTCTTTCACAAGAACTGCACTCAAGGCTGAGTTTGAGATAGCAAGATACAGAAATAGCACCTCCTCAGGTTTTGGTTTGGCAAGTAAGGGTGGCTCAGCCATATACCTTTTTAGTTCTTCAAAAGCCGCTTGACTTTCGTCATTCCACTCAAAGTTCTTGACCTTCTTCAGGGCCTTGAAGAATGGGAGATATTTCTCTCCAGACTTGGATATGAAACGTCCAAGGGCTGCTACCCTTCCAGTGAGTTTTTGGACTTCCTTCACAGTCTTGGGGGGTTCCATGTCCAGAATCGCTTGGATTTTATCAGGATTGGCCTCGATGCCTCTCTTCGAAACCATCAGGCCTAGAAACTTTCCAGACCCTACACCGAAGGCACACTTGGCTAGGTTTAACATCATCTTGTGGGTTCTCAGAATTTCGAACGCCTCACTCAAGTGCGCAAGGTGATCGGTCTTGTCTAGGCTCTTGACTAACATGTCATCAACATAAACCTCCATTGTTTTGCCAATGAGGGCCTTGAATATTTTATTCACAAGCCTTTGATACGTGGCTCCTGCATTCTTAAGTCCAAAAGCCATAACCAGATAACAAAAAATACCAAAGTCAGTGATGAATGATACCTTAGGAATGTCATCGGGGTGCATTTTAATTTGGTTATAGCCACTAAAACCATCCATAAAGCTAAGCATCTCGTGCCCAGCTGTGGCATCTATTAACGTGTCTATCCTTGGTAAGGGGAAACAGTCCTTGGGACATGCATCATTCAAGTCAGTGAAGTCCACACACATTCTCCACTTCCCATTGCTCTTTTTAACCATCACAGGGTTGGCCAGCCATTCAGGAAATTGAATTTCTTCAATAAATCCAGCTTCTAGCAATTTTTCCACCTCCTGCTTAATGGCCTCCTGTCTTTCAGGGGCAAAACTTCTTTTCTTCTGTTTGATCGCTGTCCTTCCAGGATTTACATTCAACTGATGTGTTATAAGTTCGGGGTCTATTCCTGGCATGTCAGCTGCCGTCCAAGCGAAAACATCCCTGTTATCCTGCAGGAACCGTGTCAGTTGTTGTTTCAGGTCCATGGGGAGTGAAGCCCCAACATATGTCACTTTCTCAGGATATGAAGGATCCAGAGGGATGGACTCCAAGTCCTCCGCAGGTTTCCCCTACCCTCTTCGTGATCTCTAATATCCATATCTTCAATGGGGAGAACCTGCCCCCCAGTGCCATCAGGCTTCAAAGCAGCCACATAACAGCTTCTGGCCATCTTCTGATCTCCTCTTTCTTCCCCCACCCCATTCCTGGTAGGGAACTTGAGTTTCAAGTGGTATGTAGAAGCTATTGCTTTGAAGGCATGCAACCCTGTCCTCCCAAGGATGGCATTATAGGTAGTGCTCGCCTTAATAACTAAGAAATTCAGTATCTGAGTGGACAGTCGAGGTTCTTCGCCCATAGTCATTGGTAGTTGTATGATCCCCTCAATCCGAGACTCCACTCCATTAAAACCGTATATGGGTATGTTGGAGGGGGTTAGCTGTGAATCACTGTATCCCATTTTCACATAGGCATCATAAAATAGGATGTCAACAGAAGAGCCATTGTCTACCAAGACACTTTTCACAGGAGAATTCCCTATGGTGGGGGTGATTACTAAGGGATCATCGTGGGGGAACTTTACCCCTTCTAGGTCGGAGTCATCGAAGGACAACGAGATCTCAGTTCTTGCCCTCTTAGGAGGTTCTCCTACAATGCTCATTACCTCCCGGGCATACGCCTTCCTGGAGTTTCGGGAGTCGCCTGCTGCAGTTGGTCCTCCTGATATTACGTTAATCACAGGCCCTCTGGGCTGATTGTTTCTTTCCTTGGGGTCTGAGTCCCTTCGTTTGTCGCTCCTTCTATCGTCTCTAGCACCATCCTTGGTTTATTTTTCCAACTTCCCTCTTCTAATCAGAAATTCGATCTCGTCTTTCAACTGACGACAGTCATCAGTGTCGTGTCCCACATCCCTATGGAACCGACAGTATGCGTTCTTATTTCTTTTTTCAGGATCAGTCCTCAGTGGCTTTGGCCATCGAAGGTCTTTACCCTTCTCAATGTCCATTAGTATCTGGCTATGGGCGGTATTTAGCCTTGCATACTCGGTGAACCTGGCACCTCCTTTCTTCTTGGAGTCATTGGCGTCACCATTCTTCGCATACTTGGTATCAACAGTGTACTCGGTATCGCTGGATCGTTTTTTAGGATGGGCGTTCGAGGCCTGAAACCCTTGAGCTTTCCTCATACTTTCCTCAGCCTTGATATACTTTCCTGCTCTCTCTTGGAGCTCATTCATAGTTTCAGGGGCCCTCTTGGCTAACGACCTTTTGAAATTTTCGTCAGAAGTTCCTTGCTGCAAGGCTATCATAGCGACCTTCTGATCTAGATCAGGGACCTTCAAGGCTTCCTTTGTGAACCTATTCATGTAATCCCTCAAGGTTTCGTTCTTCCCCTGGTGCATGTTCATTAGCGAAGCTGAGCTCTTTTCATGAGTTTTGCTGCTAATGAATTGACCAATGAAGGCCCTGCTCAGATCCTTGAATGACCCAACAGAGTTTGGTGGTAGACGACTGAACCACCGCTGAGCCATGCCACTCAAGGTTTGGGGAAACGCCCTACACTTAATGGCATCGTTTACAGGCTGCAGCAACAGTGCATTAGAGAACGTGAGCACATGATTTGAGGGATCTCCCGTTCCATCATAGGCCCTGATTGTTGGCATCTTAAACTTCCTTGATATCTTTTCATTCATAATATTCTCTGTGAAGGGGGGCGTAGGATCATCAGGATCTCCAAGCGGCAGTAAGTCTTGGGGATCAGCCCTAACATGACTTGTCCTTATTTGCCTCGGGGGCTCATCCAAATCTATTACAGAGGTGTTTCTCATCAACTCTCCAGCACCCTCCATTCTGGGGTGCTGTCGTCTTGCCAATGCCCTTTCCAGGTCTTTCCTTAGTCGTTGAGCTTCAGCTTCATGAGCGCGTATTCTTTCCTGAAGGTTCAGGGAGTCATTACTTTGAGGCCCTCGGGGCTGGGTACTCCTCCCTCCAAGGGCCTCCTTACCAGGTCGCCTCCTTCGTGGGTTAACATCTTCGTCAGATGACTTCTCGTCATCAGTTGAGTAAGGTCCAGAGAAGTCTCGACTTCTTCGTTGTGAGGTATAGTGGGGCAACAGCCCTTGCTCATAAGGGGGCTCATAGTTCCTTGGGAGCCCATAACGAGGGTCGGGAGTTATAGCAGACGGGACCTGCATAGTAGGAGGAGCAACAAAAGTAGTATGAAGGAGTGGAATTACCTGGAGTGGAGGAGCTGAAGCATGAATTGACACATCGGGGTTGGAAGGATGAACGACGATGCTGAGGGGTCCAGCACGCCGGGTGCTTGCTTCAGGGTCCTCAACAGAGGTGGTTGGAACAACAGCTTGTTGCCCCTGAGTTGTAATAGGGGGAACAGTGGTGTCGACAGCGGCGCCAGGGATCTCTCCTTCAAGGGTGCTTGCAGTACTTCGTGTTCTTGCCATGGTTATTATTCGGTTCCCCACAGTCGGCGCCAAATGTTACGGATCAAAAACGAGGTGTCTTTAATACGTAATTAATGCTAGGGTTTGGGAGAGCTTCGAGCTTTAATGGCTGCACTAACGTTTCGTGACTAAACTCAGGTCCTCGTTAACTGCCTACGTATCTCAGTTCGTATGATAATCAAGCCAAAAAACGTAGTTCTAATGTTGAGGGGTTAGGCCCTTTATATAGGCGCTTGAAGGCCTTGGAGTTAGATTAGAATTAGGAGACTTGGAGGCCTTGGAGGCCCAGTCTCCTAGTAATAGAGTTGTTCTAACCCTGCAAGAATGAGAGTCCTTGTTGGACTCTTCTCACGTTTGGGTTTCTAGATCCTTCTAGGATGAAGGCCTTCGACAGGCTTATCGGGCCTTTATTAATTTATTACGAAATTAATTAATAATAATAGCTTAACGGGCCTTTAGCTTCAACAGAGCCTGTGGGCTATGCTTACAAATCCAATTGATCCTTGGGTTTATTTCCCTTATTTATTTTAAGGGCACAAGCCTTTGAACCATATCAGGTTTAATTAATGAAATAATAAATGATATATTTATTATTTTTTCAGGGTTATTTTTACCCATATCAATATTATTAATAACGTAGGGTTTAGATTATATTTAAGTTAAATATGCATGATACTACTACTACTTGAATATTCCTTTTTTAAATTAAATAAACATCCAACAACCATTCTTCGAAAGTACGCTATTCAGGTCCACTTACACACAATAATTTATGCACAACTGATCCAGAATGAAAAGTCAAATGAAAGTAGAAGTCTAAAAGGGTAAGATGGCTTGGGGGTATTTGGCCCCATTAAATTATTAAAATAAATTCTTATTTTTGAAAAAAAGTTGAGTAAAGTGTACTTTTTTTTATAAATAAAATTTTATTTTTCAAAAATAAATTTTGTTCTTAATTTGTTTTCTAGAAAAAAGTAGGTAAATGTGTATTTTTTTTCAGAAATAAGTTTAGCCAAATGAGCCATTAATCTTATACGTTTAGAACTAGATTATATACTAATGATAGAAAGTGTTAACATATATAGGATTACTGATCAATTATTTGAAAAAAATAGCAAAAAGGAATTACTTGTAAAAAAACATATGCATGTAGTACCCGGCTCTTAGAATCTGCAGCCAAGTAACCAAGTCTAACGAGTAACGACCCTGTCATGTTTTCGATGTTTTAAACTACTTTTTTTAGAGTAATATTTGATCGGTTTTTATAATGTTGTGGGATTAGAGTGTGCCCAGACCCATATTTGATTTATCAAATATTTATATATTTATTTTTAACTATAATAATTTAGTTTTTCAGTTTTGTATTATTAAATATATACATGCAAATATATAAGTAATACAAAATTTATAATTATACGTGTATCACTAGAATTTATAATTAAAATATACCAAAATTTGAAATCAATATAAAAGTTTTAAATCTGACCTTTAGTTATTGCTTTAAATTCGTGATTCTTGATCGACTATTATAATCAACAATGCAAATTAAATCGAGTTGAAGCACGAAACTATATGTATATAGCTAAATCAAATTTGTTAGATATATATGTAAAGGATTTAATTAACAGGCATATTTGTACAAATATATATAACCAGACTGTGGAGATGGTACGTAAATTTGATATTTGATTATAAGAACTTAAAATTCATTGGTGAATACAATTCACACTAGTAAAGCAGCATATCATACAAATCCTAAAGGTTTAGTATAGCTCGATTCATGATGGAATACGTGTCTATTGCATATGATATATGCAGAGAAGAGGCTAAATTGGTTGTCACTTTCTAGAAGATATTCCTAAATGCAAGGAAATGTATCTTCAATATGCAATAATATTGTGTAATTAATGTACAATTAGAAGATTACATTATGACTTATGCAATGGCAAGTCTTGTCTTTATGACGAAGACACAATACCATTAAACAACTGTTCTCAACAAGAATTATCAGGGTTGACTACGTAAAGTCAAATAATAATGTTATGGATCCACTAACTAGATGGTTAAAAGAGAGATAATTATAAAATCATCGAGAGGGATGAGCCTTAGTTTATTGTTTAACGGCGTCATGGTGGACACCCAACCTTGCTGACTTGAGGTCCCAAGAACTAGGTTCAATGGGCCAACTAAATCATGATGACCAAATCACTATGAGGGTAACTCCATGCCTATTCTTATGATGAGGAAACAGTGAGACCCGTATGGTACGAGGATAAGCCTTATGCTTTTAATGATCTTTTAGTAAATACATTGAGTTCAAGTTTGAACGCATGGAATTCAGTTGAGTAAATGTGGGTTACTCTATAAGATAAAGATCACCTATGTGGGAGAGAATTGGGGCCACTTCAAAGGAGAATTGAGAGACACAATATTTTAGAAACTTCTGCAGAACCATGACGATGTTCCATGGCCAAAATGGACATAATCATGAGAACTGAACGAGTCAGGAAAGCTATAGTGATAAGTATATCATCGTTTACAAAAACGGTCAAGGACAATCGCGTCTACCAGTAAAGTCGGTATACGTACTCGAGCGGAGGTTCAAGAAGTATTCTTTACCTACCGTATTCTATATCTAACCTTGGAAACTATCACCAAGTCGAGCTCCGTGTCTATCTATTTATATGGTATGTGCTACTGGATCATCAATCTCATTTGTGGGGGATTGTTAGAAAAAACTTAGTATTTTAGACTAAGTTGTGAACCATTTTGAGACTTAATTTGAGTGGTAAACACTATATGTTAGTGTTGTGTATTAGTTGGATCGTATTCTACTCTGTGAGTGAATTCCAACGCATATTTACATGCTCAAAATGGATAAAGCGTGAATGAGAACTGATGTTCCAAAGTATAACCCTTTAAAGTGATATTTGTAAAATGTATCACATCGAGAGTAGTACAAACCTATTCCTTGATTTTTCTTATAAATACCTTGTACCACATTGAAAAAAATAATAAGCCCATTCGAGTCTCTCCTTATAAATAGAGTCTTATGGTTTCAATTTTATCAAGTTGAGAAAAATATAGTTCTCTCTGTAATTTTAATCTCTTTAGTTTTAAAGTTCAAAATATTCTGGTGATATTTTCTAACTCAGTTCAAGTTCGTTGAGAGTATCGTCTACTATATCTTGTTTTATCCTGGGAGGCAGGTCGCTATGCACAGACGGTGATGGGCGAAACTGCATTAAGGAGACAGATTTTCTGGACTCGATATTAAATCCAATCTCTGTTTGTTTTCTCAAACTCTTCTCCTTATATTATAGTTAATTCTCTAATTGTATGATTGTATTGTTATGATTTGTTATATGGCTTAACTATTATATACATGAATTGTGATCTTTCATATTTGTTTCTTATATGGCTACGGTAATTATATATGATTATGTCTATATCGTACAATATTGACAACACAAACTTCATATAACTTGATCTAATTTCAGTTACAAATAAAACAAGTGCAATTTTGATCATTTAACATAAGGTTGTTTGCTCTTGGCTATATTATAAAAGTCTTTTAGAATTGCTAACGAAATTAAGATCTTCTAGAAATCTATTAGCAAAAATTCATAAAGTCTTCTGGAATCAAAATACTAAAACCACTAAAAACTTCGTTCAGTTATGTTACTCTTCCGAAATTAAATGCATCAACGCTAGAAATCTTCCTTAGTCATATTACTCTTGCAACCAAAGTTTGTCAAAATCAAGTGGCACGTAGCTTTATATTTTTCCTGCACAATATTAATAAATTAGACATTATTTAAAGAGAAAAGTTAATAAATTAACAGAAATTTGGTTTAATATACCTATTAAAAAATTTCAATTTTTGCTCCACATCACTTGTACAACTTCAAAATTTTAATATAATGCAGTATGTTAACAAAAGAAGACGCAATGACAATGGTATAGGTAACTACAACAAGTACATTCAAGTGAAAAATTGGTCTTGATCGGGATTTAAAAAGTTAAAACTACAGTGTGGTGTTAGGCCACAACAACTAGTCTATATATAAAATTAAAAAAAAACTAATTTATAAAAATTTTAATACCATGAAACATTATTTTCGACTTCAACAAAACTAGCTTGGGAATGTTTACAAGATCATATACTACACGAGAGGTGAAAGAAGAAGTCTATAGAAGGTTATACAAATCTTCATGCTTGCGAGCTCGCAGCTTCATATGCAACTGCTGCTGGGGCTCTTCTAGCGCTGCAGCTCTGCTGTTGCATTGGCAGCTGCTGTGCTGGCAACTGCTCCGCTGGTTGCAGCTGTACTGTTTGCTTCTGCGATGTATGCTGCTGCGCTGGTTTTCTTCTGCACTAGTAGCTTTTGTGCTGGTAACTTTTTCTGTTGCACTTGGTGCTGCTCCGTGCTGCAGCAACACTGCTTGTTCATGATCTTGTTGAATCTTTGCCTTATGAGGGGATTGAGTGAATAAGTAGAATGTCGGATGTGATAGTGGTCGTGTATGATCAACCTCAGCCTGCTCGC
Organism: Oenanthe sinensis; assembly: GCA_028671895.1. Classification (NCBI taxonomy): domain Eukaryota; kingdom Viridiplantae; phylum Streptophyta; class Magnoliopsida; order Apiales; family Apiaceae; genus Oenanthe; species Oenanthe sinensis. The sequence goes on from CM053808.1 coordinate 7,809,490, forward strand.
ATGGAGGTGACATCTGTAAAGAGTTGTTAGATGGTAGTAAATTCCATCTAGGCAAGAACGATCGTTCTGTGAGATCAACTCATGCCTCCACCTCATGACGCCCCGCCTCATCCTAACAAAGAATGTTGTTCAATTCAAATAATCAAAATCCTAACAAAGAATGTTATTCAAATAATCAAAATCCTATTAAACTAATTTATTCAGTTTACTTAATACATACATCTAAAGAGGCTTTCTTTAGGTAACATCTTAACACAAACCAATCCTAATCTTACTAATATTTTTGTCCCTCTATTATTAATCCCAATCCATAGTTATTAAGCTTTAACTCAAATTGGAAAACACAATATTAACATATTTTCTACATTCCCAACAAAGTAAATCCTAAAAACAATATCAATCATTTTGATTCTAGTGTAACAGTAAACAGTACATACAAAAAACATAAATTCACATAAAAATAACATTACTTTACAATATCAGATAAGAACCCTAATTTAATAAGAGGGGAATGATCACTCAAGCACCAACTTTATAAACACGCATAAAACATATAATCGTAAACCCCCCAATTTAGAATACCAAATCAAACCCTAAAATTGGTGCTACTCATATATTAATGGTGAATAAAAATGAAGATTAATGGTTACTTACAAGGAGATATGACAATGATAATTGCTGTCGGAGAATTTTAGTATAAGCTAGTCGCAATACTTATTTTCTCTTTTAAATATTTTATTTTTTATTAAAACATATACTTTTTAGAAGAAACAATTTATTATAAAAGAAACAAATACTCAAAAGAATTTGATCTCAAAATTTTAACTGAGATTAAAATATTTTCCAATAAAAAAATCTTTTTTAAGTAATATAATAGAAGTTTGTAATTTCTAATAAGTTTGTTACATTTAATTATAATATATAATTAATTAGAATTTGTCACAAAAAAATATGAAACTATTTTGGAAATAAATTTAGAATCTTTTAAAAATTTTCAAGCAAAATACTCATATACCCTCAAAAGATTTGGTTCCATATTGGGTAAAATTAAAGCAAATAAATTATATATAATTTTTTTTAAAGTAAATTCTTATCTCATCTTAATATAGAAACTTTTCTATTTATTTCAAATTCCAACCAAAATATGGTATCTAGTGGCACCAAATATAGAAGCAATTATTCAAAATGAATGCATGAAACAAAATCTGATGCAATCATATGCAAAAACGGAAAATTACAAAGTGGTAAAATAAGAGATGCGATACTCATAGCAAATAAAAAAATAGAAACCCAAAATAAGCACCAAATTGGAGGGAAATTACACTCTTTTGTCTCTACACAATCTCTCTCTCTCTCTCTCTCTCAAAATACCATTTCTGTGCTTTCTCAATGACCCTTCTTCAAACTAAAACCCTAGCTCTCTTATATACTAGTTTCACATTCATACATTATACACACCCTTCTCTTTGTAATTGATATAATATATATAAATATATATGTATGCAATGCTATTAATTATTGTTTATTGAAATTATAAACCAAAGTTCAGATCTGCTTATCACTTCAAAATCATTAGTTTTGATCGTAAGTATCACAATTTGATATGGGTATGTATTAAAATAAAGGGGTTCTTGATTTTCTTGAAATTTGAACTGATTTTCAAGAATTTGCAGGGGGCAAGAAAAAGATTGAATTTTGATGCCAGAAATGCATGTTGGGAGTGGAAAAAATGGTGGGTTTGATCCGAGCAATCTTCATTTGAAGAAAGTACTTACAAAAATCAGGAAAGCTTCAAAGGTACTTAAAGACCCTGGCACAAGTTCAACTTGGAGGTCACCTTTAAGTTCAGGTAGAGCTTTGTCTATTGTTGCGAATGCGATATCGTTGTCTAATGAGAATAATGGTGATGGTAATAGTAATGAGGCTGTTTTGAAAGTTGAAAATGATGATGGTGGTAGTGGGAGGGGAAAGGAGAAAGGGGTGTTTTTGTATAATTGGAAAGGTCGGCGATCGGAGCTTGGAAAGAGTGTGCAAGGAAAGGATCAGGGAGGTGGGTATAGGGGAACAAGTGGGGTTAGTGCAGATGATGAGGGTGAGGATGATGATGGCTTGTCTTCGGTATTACCCGGAGGGAGTGTTGATGATTGCATGAGTGATGCTCGAAATGAGAGTGGAGGGGGCTTGAAGAGGGATAGATATATAGGGGATAAGTATGCTTCAATGTTGTACAAGTATAGAAATACGAATTCGGGTAAACGGAATATAGTGAAGACAAAAGTAAAGAAAAGTGCACATTCGGCTGCCTTATGGAAACGGCACCAGCAGCAAATTGTTCTTAGTAGGAGTTCAAAGTCAAGATCAGGGCTTGTGCCTTTCAATTTGAAGCAGGATGACTCCGTGAGTTTAGTCGATCAGTCTGATGATACGGGTGAATGCTTTAATTCTGAGGATTTACGTCGGTATGCAGCAGAATCACCTCTGCTAGCACGGCTTAAATCAACAAAGTTGTTCAGAGGCCGTCGGAAAGAGGAATCCTTGTATTCATATGGTACCCTGGAAATGTCTACAAATTCATTAAATCTATATGGCATTAAGAATTCAAGCACTGTTAGGTCTTGGGATGCTACTACTGAGTCTCACAATGATGGGGACGATGAGGTGGATAATCATTTCAACTTAGCTGGTCGGGCGGGATGTGGGATACCATGCTATTGGTCTAGAAATAGCATACCAAAGCAGAGAGGTGCATGTAGGACTTATTCACCTTCACTTTCTGATAATATAAGGAGAAAAGGAAGTAGCATTTTATGTGGAAGCCAGAGTATGTATAATAGAAGTCATGGACTCCCTATCAATTCCCGTAAGAAGAGAATTGGATCTAGGACTGGTCATGGCCTGATTCCTTTGTTAACCAGTAACAGTGAGGGCATAGGTGGATCATCATCAGGAAATAGCTATGATGATCTTTCGACAAACTATGGGGAGCTTAATTTAGAGGAAAAGAGTCGTTTGGATGGAAGGAGATGGTCAGCAAGCTGCAGGAGTCAAGAAGGGTTGAACCTAGTAGCTATAAATGGGGAAAGAGAATCACAAAGCACTCCTGAGAATCTCAGAAGCTTGAGCCAGAAGTACAGGCCAGTGTTTTTTGAAGAATTGATTGGCCAGAATATTGTTGTTCAATCTCTTATAAATACAATTCTCCGGGGAAGGGTTGCCCCAATTTATCTTTTTCAAGGTCCTCGTGGTACGGGAAAGACGTCGACTGCCAGGATTTTTTCTGCTGCTTTGAATTGCTTTGCCAAGGATGAAAGTAAGCCTTGTGGGGTTTGCAGGAGTTGTGCAGATTTTCTTTCTGGAAAGAATAAGGATCTTATGGAAGTTGATAGCTCCAACAAAAAGGGCACTGAAAAAGTTAGGCATGTCTTGAAAACCCTGTCAGCAGGTCCTCCACCAACCTTTTTCCTTTACAAAACTTTTGTTATTGATGAGTGTCACTTGTTACCCACAAAGACGTGGTTAACTTTCTTTAAGTTTCTTGAGGAACCCCCTCCGAATGTTGTTTTCATATTTATAGCAACCGATATTGACAACGTTCCGCATGCTATTCTATCACGGTGCCAGAAGTACCTTTTCAACAAAATCAAAGATGGTGACATTGTATCGAGGTTGAGAAAAATTGCAGGTGATGAGGATTTAGATGTTGAATCAGATGCATTAGATCTGATTGCTGTAAATGCAGATGGTTCTCTTCGAGATGCAGAAACTGTGTTAGACCAGTTGTCTTTTTTAGGCAAAAGGATCACCACATCTTTGGTCAATCAACTTGTGAGTTTGTACTTCCCTAACCTTCTTTTACAGAATGTTAATTTGTTGGATCTATCTCTAATAGATATGCATGTGTTATTCAAATGTTCAGTCTATTTATCTTTAATTACCTTATCTGTACGATGGACGGATATTGGCCTGGTGAGCTCTAATAATGAGTTTGCATGATGGTAAACCATAACTGATTGTTTCTCAATTATGAATAACCTGGATGATTCAAGTTTGCTTGTGTCATGTTCTTTATATAGGTGGGAGTTGTATCTGATGATAAGCTTCTTGAGCTACTGGAGTTAGCCATGTCATCAGATACAGCCGAAACAGTTAAAAGAGCAAGAGAGCTGATGAACTTGGGGATTGATCCAATGCTATTAATGTCCCAGCTGGCTGCCCTAATTATGGATATAATAGCAGGAACTTACCACCTAGTTGATGCCAAATACAATGAATCATTCATTGATGGAAGAAGTTGTAAGTAACATATACATTATAGCCACACTGATGTTTATAAATAGATAACGTTTCTTGCCCCAAATGTTTTTTTTTCTTCATTTGCTTATTCCATCATTAAGGTTTCATTTACTTATCTAAATGTTGACGATATGCAAGGTATACTGCCTAGTTGACCTGTTTATGGTTTTACTTCTATTTAGGAAGTGTATGAAGGAGCATATTAGTATATTACAATAATTTTTATGCTACATCTGCCACTGATTCATCTGGTATGAATGGGAATATATTTTCTAAGAGTTTCCATGTTGATGGGCACATGATAATATATTTAATCCATAAAATTCAAAGAACAAGACCTTATTAGCTATTACTTTACCTTTTCTAGTTTTCACTTGTCTTTTTGAAAAGATTATATGATAGTTGATGTCATCTTGATAGTTTGAAGTCCTAGTAACATAAGCAATGGTCTACTGGTTATCTGATCTGTGTAAAAGTATCAGTGTTTAGGAATTAGCTATTTGTGCATGGTAAGTTTAATCTGGATGTTGGCTTACTTTTCAAAAATGATGTGGCATAGATCAGACTTGGATGTGTCAGTGTGTAAAAAACGCGCCTAGTCACAAAGCGCGGCCTAGAAAGCGCAGGGGCGCAAAGCGCGGCCTAGGCGCCTTGCTATGGCTGAAGTGCAGCGACTTCAAAGAAGCGCTCGCTTATGGCTGTAAAGTTCGAAGCATGCAAAAGCGACAAGCGCTAAAAAAGCGCGCTTTATTGAAGCGTAGCAAAAATATATAGGATTTTGTTATTGGATCAGTTTTTAGGCCCAACAAATATAGCCCACAACAAAAATAAAACTCTATACATGTGTGTATATATATGTGTGTGTGCCTATATATATATATGTATATTATATATACAGATGAGTATATATATATACATATAATATGTATGCATATTTCTCATTGTGCCTACCCCAACCCCATACACATACACACTTACATATATATAAAATTATTACCTTTTCAAGAATATTATATATTCTATAATTTAACTTATTCACTTACTTTACTTTATTCTCATGTTGTTTTACTCTTTATGCTTTAAATTTTTACCTTCCGAAAATTCTTACCACTAACAATGTTGGAAGCCTGGAACTTAGCTATAAACTTTAAATTTTGAATCTTGATGTTAAATTTGGATTGTTTTTTGCCCTAGAAGTATAATTTACTATATTATAAAGTATATATATAATGTTATTTTTGCTCTAGAAGTGTGATTTAATATATTATGAAGTATATTATCTTATAAACCTAATTAAAGTATGTATAATCCTAATTAATATGTTTTAGAATTTTTTGTTAAATGTGCGCCTCGCTTCAAAGAAGCGTGTGCTTTCAATAACGTGTCGTATGTTTTTGTATGATTTATGGATGTTCTGGATGATGTGTGTGGTTAAATCGATCCGCAATGGTTCTATATTCTTGATGAACTTTAAACAGTCATTTTTATACAGAGATACCATTCTTCCATTCACTTTATATTTTCTGCTAAAGTTATAGCTTATATATGAGAAAACGTGTGCAGTAAATGAAGCTGAACTGGAGAGATTAAAACATGCTTTAAAACTTCTCTCTGATGGTGAGAAGCATCTGAGGGTTTCTAGTGAAAGATCAACATGGTTCACTGCTACCCTTTTGCAGCTAGGCTCTGTACCTTCAGCAGAGACCACTCAGTCAGGAAGCAGTAGGAGACAAAGCTCTAGAGCAACTGAGGAACCGTTAAGTACTTGTAATGACGTTATTTCTCAAAAGTTAAGGCCCGGTGCTCAATACATATCACGGAGGTCGGCCTCTTCAATGTCCTTGTATAAAGCCGCTCACCGAAATTCAACCACTCAAGATGATCCACTAAATATCAATTCAATGCCTGCTCATGGCAAAGTCATGAAAGGTGATTCATTGAGTGTCTCACATGGAAATATTGTGGATGAAACAATAAGGTCAAATATGTTGGATGATATCTGGATCCAATGCATTGAAAGGTGCCATTCGAAGACACTGAGACAATTACTTCGTAATTATGGCAAGCTTGTGTTGATATCTGAAGTTGAAGGTACTTTTATATAATGATACAATTTATATTTATTAGTCACTGTTGATCCCCGATGCACAGTAGAATATTCAGTTCTTCATTCCCTTGATTATTAATGCTTTTCAACAACTACCCCGATCGAATTATTTGGGAAGTTTCCTTGAGGTTGACATTGGTCATTGATTTTATTCTTGTAGTCAGCTGTCTAATTTCAATTCACTGTCTCATAATCTGGTAACGTTGTTTACTTGGTGGATATATTTAACAAACATCAGCAAGTCATTATGCTCTCTCCTTTTATTGGTCCCATGGCTACAATATGTTGAATATTCGTTTTATTGCCTTTATTTGCAAAGATCTTATAGCTTAAGCATATATTGTATTAGTTTTTAGACTTTGAATGTTTAAATTGAGTGTCAAACTATCTACTTTTACATGTTTTGTAGTGCAAAGTTATGTAATTTAATACATTTAATGTGTTGACTCTGACAAGATATGCTACTAAATGTTTTGTGAGGTTCGAATCTTATCATGGTGAAATATCTATTTTGCACCATCTTTTTCCATGTGCCCTTC